>OZ012544.1:44256026-45506026 GCA_963935595.1 Schoenobius gigantellus | reverse complement strand
AAACTGTGGTTGTTGTGGGGGTTGCAGATTTGCTCCGAATCTCACAAGAACCACATGTATACATAGCATAGGTGACTGTCACTACTTACCATCAGGTGGGCTGTATGCTAGTTTGCCAACTAAATTGTATAAAAATAACACGAACTCATATTGCACATTCAGCGTCAGGCGACCGCGGAGGCGTCCGTAGCTGCGCACGCAGAGGTGCGCGCGCGCATTAGTCGCGGGCCGGCACGAGGCCGCCTAAGCTGCGCATTACGAAATAAGACGCCGTTAAATTTGATGAAAAGCGAAAAATGCACGGCGAAAGTGAATCGTCTACGAAACGGCGCACGCGACACAACGCGCTTTCCTTGCGCAACACTCATAATATTAAAACTGACGTATGTGTCTCAAAACTCTCGAACTTCGGCAGCGTCTCGATTGGAGGTCACTGACCGTGGGTTCGACAGCTGGTGGCAGTTGTATTAAACTACTGAGGTCGTTCGCATTTCTCGTAAATTTCATATTGCACTCATCTCGGTTGGGTAGCGTTTCTGTCGTCGATGGCGCTGTCTACTCGGAACTTGCCTTCCAATTGGGGGTCCAAGGTTCGAGACAGCCAACTGCCAATGTGTTTTTCGTTTTTCGAATTTCATATGTAAATAGTTACAGTCGCCTATAGTACATGTGGTTCCTGTAAAATTTGCAAATTTATAGGCTCCACAAGTACTCTAATGTACGTTGCCAAGTTGTGACAATACTTACTAACTTCAATGTGTGTCTCATCTTTGACGTTTTTTCTTGTACTGATTTACTTATTCTTTAGTACATCTGCATATAAGGCGAACTTAATGCCATGGGCATTTTTTGCTAGTCGACCTTATTATGTAGTTGACGGAAATGTCATAGGACCGCACGCTGAGCATACGCCGCCCACCGGATGTGTGGTGCGTCGGAATGTTGCTCGGATTAGATATCTCCTATTCTTTTCTTGTAAAATACAGCTAGGTTTATTAATATTAAAAATAATATATCTATATATTCAGCGTGAACGCCATAGCTTCTATATACTACGTTAGCATGGGTAGATTTCGGCTTGATATATGTGTGTATACTAAACACCTTATATAAAAATGAATCCCTATATCTCATGGTCACGCCGATCACTTGAGAACGACTTTATCGATTACATTCATCTTTTTTAAAGTTTTCTTATACTTTGTAGAAGGTTCTCGAGGAAAGAAAAATTAGGAAAATTTTGCAGAGAATTGGTAAATTGCAGAAAAGTTAACTACCACTTAAACTTCGCGTGTTTGACAGTTCGCGCGCTTTTGATAGACGACGTCTGTCGGGGCAGCTACATTTGAAATAAAAATAGCTAAAGTCTGACCAGAAATTTTATTATTAAATATTTATTGATTATCAAACTCACAATCTAAATATTGTACTGGTTCAATTTTAGATAAATCGAAGTTTATCGGACTCATTGTTAGTTGTAAGACAGTTGTATGTTTCACTATCACTGCCGCCATTGTTATCACTTTTAATAATTTTCGACATTTTAAGGGAAAAATAACTCACAATATCCAAGACAAGAAATAAACCGTACAGTCGAGGTCACACATTGACAGACGAAAATAACATGGTTGCTTACGAGTCTGTGCGATAATAATGACCACCCCCCGTAGCATGAACACCGCAACACGATATGTTAAAACGATAAATTGATATGAACTGTCAAAATATGTTGCATATAATGCGTTCCTTGAAATTTTATCGGCATTAATATATTAATAACACCCAAAATAACAATTCCAATATGGAAAGCATACTCAAAAGTTCAAGATCGATTCCCGTACAGGACAAATATTTTGTATGGCGTACAGAAATTTGTTCCGGTCTGGGCGTATGTGCATGTGATGTTCTATGTTTGTAACTGCACCCACGACACAGGAGAAAATCCAAGTGTGGGGCGACGGTTTCTTTAAAAAAAAGAGAAAAAAAAAGTTCATATCGATATATCGTTTTATTACATCGTGTTTTGGTGTTCATGCCCCCTTAGCAGATGACATCTTAAACATTGTTGGCATTTGAAGACATTAATTCCAATAGTTTCCCGCAATATGGCGAGGTTTTTTATTTTATTGCTCGGGATATATCTACACTATTTTGGCTTTCCATTTGGCTCAGATACGAGCCCTTTTAAGTCCATAAAGCCCCGATGTAGATCCGCCCCTGTGCGCGACCGTTTATTTGGATAAAAAGGCCCCCCCCCCAGCCCCCATTAAAAACAGTAGTCGCTTGTTTTTATATAAAAAACAATATGTAAAATTAAAAAAAAAAAACAATCATATGTTTAGCAAAGCAGATAGATCAACCCGTGTGCACGACTATGAAACGAAACAGGGAATTCTCCTGTCGCTTGTCTATTTGAAAGGTTGATTTATAAATGTCGTAGAATTTGTTTGTACTGTACATAAACACGAACTTTGATTAAATAATTATATTAGCTCTCCATTTTTTCCCATACCGGACATCTAAATCACTATAGAGAACAGTTTTTGACAAAATGACAATTAGTTGAATAATTTATAGGCCCCCCTAGTATTATTAGCCCAGGGCCCCACAAATTCATGATTCGTCCCTGGTTGCGCACTTGGTCGCAGCGACCAAGGGCCGTCACGATTGGTCGTGATCGTGGACGCCTAGTGCGTGAGGTCCCTAACGGCAGGACGATGAATAAATAGTTATTATAATAACATAGACAATACTTCAACAAAGTTTAACACTGCGAATGTAAACTTAGACAATTTACTATAAGCATAGATAGAGCACTCACACAGACCCGGCGGCACCTTTCTCTTCCTCACGCCCTTGCGAGTCCACACCTCGAGCACGTCGCTGAGGGCCAGGTTCCACTGCTTGTCGAAAGTCACCAGGGTCGCGTGCAGCACCCCCCGGACCCCCGTGGCGTGACGCGTTATCACCTACAAAGAAAACCCTCGTGGTATTCCCGTTTTATGCAAAGTCCAAAGCATTTATTGCATTCGTGTGGTTCACAAACAACAAAATATTTGTCAGTACCAGGGTATATATAGCAAGCGCAACATAGCATTAACAATCATCATCATCACAGCTCATATACGTCCCCACCGTGGGGCTCTACCCTACCCTATGTTAGGGTGATTAGGCCTTAGTCAACCACGCTGGCCCAGTGCCGATTGGTCGATTATAAATACATCTTTGAATTTCTTCACAGATGTATGCAGGTTGCCTCACGATGTTTTCCTTCACCGTAGGAGCGTTGGATAAATGTACACATGAAATTCGAAACACGAAATACACATTGAATCATGGCAGGATCGAACACCGGACCTCCCGATTAGAAAACCAGTATTATTACATTAAATTAATCATTGATGGAATTTAACCAAATTAAATTAAGTCAAATTGAAACAAAATTAAATCATACTTAAATTAAAATGTTTAATCAAAATAAATGAAAGACAAATTAAAATTAATTTACATTATCAATTAATTAAATTAAAATGAATCAAAACGAGCCGACATGTCATTTTTAAGTATTCAATGTGTTTTTAAAATATCTAAATAATTAATTAATACGTCATCAGGCTGTGTGCATAACAAACTAACCCATTTCTCTCCGCAATATTCAAGAAACATACCTACATTATTTAACACCACGCAACATAACTTAATAAGCTCGCGCGCTAGACGGCAACGACCACGACGAGCCCCCTTTTTTCGGGGGGAAATGCGTAGCCGCACCGTACCCGCCGTTGGCTAGACGGCGACCGTGTGTGGGGCTCTCCCGGCAGAGTGCCAGGCCTACCCACTAAAACCCCCTGGTGTTCTCCCTGCCCTTTTGGGCGCGCTAGATAAGGTCCTCACTGCGACTCCACTACCCACGCGCCCGGGACTACCCACGCCTCCTAACCATGATCCCCCAAAACAATATTAAAACCGCGCTGAGAGCGACATGGCGCTATACGCAAGAGCGGTGTCTCTGTTTCAGTATTGTTTTAACCATGCTATAAGCGGTCATAGTTAGGTCCAGTCGTGACGGCCCATTGTTTGTAACCGTTGGTCGCTGCGACCAACGGCGTTACCACAACCACAGCTCATACGCAGCGCAGCGTTCATACGGTTCTATAGTTAACCCGTCGCATGCGTCCACTGCTTATGGACGTAGCCGCCTAGTGTGCGAGATACCTTAATTCCTTCTATCTATAATATATAAAGCTCGATTAATAAATATAAATGTGAAAGTAACTGTCTGTCTGTCTGTTGCACTGTAATCGGTATAGGATAGCTTAAGCCCTGAGTAAGACCACTTTTTATCCTGAATTTTAATTAGTTCCCTAGGAGAGGCTTGATATAACCGAGGTCGCGGGAATGGATTAAAATGATTATCGTGAACGAAACCAAAGGTTACCCTCCACTATCCTCTAACGGTTGCCGTTACTCGTTCCAGGTACGGGAGTTCGCATGTCTGTGCAGTCGGCCACAGATGTGTCCAGCGGAGCAGCCCCCTCCGCCTGCAGGGTTAGACTCAACAGTTTGATGGTGAGTTCTTTCAACATTTCGTACTTACGTAATCTTCGATCGAGTATTCTCAAGAGTTGACCATGTTTATTGTGTATAAGCGAATACTGCGTTCGGTGGCGTGTGTATGCGTTTTAAGAACATACAAACAAACGGATGCCTGGTAGATGTTAAGGCGCTTAGTAGAGCTAATCTAGCGCCCTGCACTAATTGTTTGGGTAAGAGTGAGAGTGCATTAGGGGAATTTGTAATAATAATAGATATGAGCGTCGGTGGCGCTGTGGTCTCGGCACGGGACTGTGCCCCGAGTAGAATCGGGAGGCCCGCGATCGATCCTGCCATACATGTACCAATGTGTTTTTCGTATCACGAATTTCATACATACATTTATCTGATGCTCCTACGGTGAAGGAAAACATCGTGAGGGAAACTGCATACACATGCGAAGTAAGTCAAGCAATCCGCACTAGGCTAGCGTGGTTAGGGTAGGCCCGTGCCCCTCGGTGGGGACGTATATGAGCTGTGGTGGTGGTTTTTTTATTATTATATAATAAAAAAAGAAATAACAGTGATTATGAAAAGTCTAAAACTACCACCTGCAATATTGTTTATTTCAGGCGACAGATTCAGTTTTAATCTTTAAAATCGAGGCATGTTAATGTTATGGTCAATTTCTGATGAAGTAGAAATATATATTTTCTAATTATTGCAACCACAGCCTCAACTCAACAGTCTTATAGAGTTTAGACTTACAGATATTTTCGAATGATACCAAATTAATATGGAGCTATGATTGAGACCATTACGCCTCTTAAGGCGCATAGTGCTCCCAATGACCTTGCGCCGATCGTCCCGCACTGATTACATAGGAGTGAGTGAGTGAGAGCGAGGGGAATATTTAAGCAAACCTTTACGCGTAAGATGAATTATTTCAATAAAAAATTAATTAAGGCGAATAAGAAAAATCTAAAAAGACCATCCCCTAGAATATTGTTCACTTTATTTATTGAAATCAAAAGTATATGATTTAACCTAATATTTACGAAGCGATTAGGTTTACAGTTTTAAAATCGCGGCATGTTTGGGTCACATTTTAACCAAGTTTTAATTAATTTATCAAAAAATGAAGAAGACCATCCTCTAAAGAATGCGTTGAATAATAACATATCTTTTTTAAAGATTTTTTTATTCAATATTTATGAAGAGAATCGGTTTTTTCTGCTAACTATGCGCCTTAAGTGGTAACCGTATCCTATGGACGTTGGACGTAACCAGCGTCGAGTGTTTGTAGTCTGATCAAACCTCACGCCCAACGTAACGGAACAGAACTGACAAATAAAGGGAATTGGCGACTCCTCTCACGTTCTTAAATAATCAATCAACACCTTTAGGCTTTAGGCTTTTAACACCAGTGACAACGCAACTAGTTGCGCTACCAATAATATTATAAAACGTAGTATACATCTGTAAGGGGGTACCCCAGTTGGTGTAGGTCGCGTAACCAATCTGCCAGCGGCTACCTACCGAAACGTTCCGAATCACCAGCGGTAGCGCCTAGTGAGACAGGCTTTAGACAAAAATCACTCACTTCTTTTCGTTAAATGTAATTTCCGTACGTTGTTCTAAGGAGCTCCCGTGAAATCTCTAACACCGGGTAAAATAAGTGGCTTTTTGTCTATGAGATGCATGCCACAACGTCCACGATATGCGTTAACTACGGGTATTTTATTTTCCCCTACCCTGTCATTTTCCCCCAACCTGTTCTAAACTCAGATATAGTAAGTAGTAGTAAACTCAGATATAGTCGGCCCTGCTCGGTGGCACGAGTGGACCGCCGCGCCGGCTGACCTACGCCTCAGACGGAAGCCGGGGCGGCCTCGGCGCTAATTCGTAAGTGCACGCCAAGGTCCTGCGCCGCCGCATTTTCCTCAACTTTTTGACTGAGCATATTTCAAACGCACCCGCCCAGTATTTTTATTTGATCAGCGTTTAATTTCTGCTCAACGCAGCGTGCGTGCACGTGTTGTAACAGAATTTAGGTAACACATGAATTTTTAATGTATTTGGTTTTCGTTAGCTTAGCTTAGTGTTGGAATATTTGTAAAGAAATCAAGAGAAAACCGATTCGGTTTTGGTATATAAAGTCGTTCGGCTGAAATAATCAATTGAAAGGTTTATTTCAACTACCAATATTTATCGATTAGGACGAACTGGGGTTCTATTTTAAAAAATATTCGTCTGCTATGGACCGTAATCTAAGTTCGAACTCTACAGGGTTACTGAAAATATGACGTATTTCTGTTAAGACGTTATATATGAGTGACTAAACTTGCATTTAGTTTTTTAAGTCTCGGACAAGAAATCATTATTATGAAAGGGGCTTTCTGGCCAAATAATTGCTTATTTAGATCACACAGATTATCTTCTATCAGATAACATCCAAACATCTGTAATAAAATTGGTAGTTTGGTTTATTTTGATAAGTTATATATCTTAATGTTGTTAAACAGAAAAAATCTAGAATAACTCAAAAACTATTATTAATTTTAGGGCACAACGTTACATGACAAATTCAGTTGCCTTTGACCTCATCTATAATGTCAATGTCTTAACAGGAATCCGTCACATTTTCAATAATCTGCGTGATTGTCGTAACTGTAATTCTCACTTTGTAAGTATTCGATGAAAATTAGTGGAACATTGCGATTTGCGATGAAAATCATTTTATTTTGAAAATTGTAGAAAATTACTTACATCAAACAAAATCAGTGGAAATCGACGGTGGTGGTGACGTTCAACGAGTGGTCTACATCGGATAAATAATAAGTCATTAGCCTATCATTCATCTTACTTGGAATAAAAATAACATTGATTTTTGTCGAAATCGAAATGAAAATCAGCAGGAATCGAGCACAGGCGACGATCTACATAATACAAAAATATAGAGGCCCAGCAGGCCTAGCACGGACCGGGAGACTAGAGGAGAACGTTAGAAAAATTCATCGCATCTCTTTTCACTGTCATATGAAAGAGAGAAAAGAAATGATTTTGTCTCTTGTCAAGTTTTGTCCAAGTTCTGTGTAGACTACTCGATGTCAAAGTAGAAACCAATTAAAAGATGACCTCGGGAAACTTTCCTCGAGTCATTTGTCTACATCAGTTGACATTTGATGTACTGACATATTTTTTTCGAATGTCTCATAGTAGGTATATTGCTAGATCAGAAGAATATTATACGAAATATTTTCCATAATTTTATCTTTCTAATAGCTAACCCTTATAAGTAAATTATACAGGTTACGTATAGTCTTTTTTTGTTTTTGACGAATAAAATTTAATTCAAATTTTGAAAGCAAAATTTGCCGTAGTCGTTATAAGTCATTTAAATCTCCAACATAAAGAAACGTGATTAATTAAAACAAGTAGTTAAGTGTCAGATATATTGAAACGACAACATTTCATAAAATAATGTGACAGTAACGAGCAAATCGAATTAAGTCGACACCCTATACCTTAAAATCATTTTAAGAAGCAAAAAAAAACAAAATGTGTTTTGTGCTGCTGCCACAATATATTGAACGACATGTGTAGTCAGTTACTCTTTGACACTCTTTAGTGCTCTCACTTACTTTTGACATTAACCTTACTACGTTTTAAGCGTGGAAAATTACTGGTTAACTACCTATCCCCTCAAGCAAGATGTCGTCTGACCATTGTCACCTTTAACGCGACCCAAAGAAGGGCAAAGGTGAATCAATCGGGAGGGCAATGTGGTGGCGTAGCGCACCAAAATGGCGCTGGATCGGCTTCCGGGTGGAAAGTTGCTCTGCGCCCGCGCAGCAAGGCCGCGCTGAGGACACTGCTCCAGTCTCCGGGCTTACGTCACCAACTTTTTTTTTATTCGTTCATGTGTGATAATAGTCAGTGTTCATATAGCCTTTACCACCTCCGTGGTCTAGTGGAGGAGTATACCACCCGATATTTATCTGGCGGTCCGGGGTTCGATTTCCCACGGGGACAGAAATTTTTTCCCTTCGTTTGGTTGCCTATGGGTAGCTGCCACCGTTTTATCTAAGTTTGTCGCCATATCAACATTTTTGAAAACATCGTGTTACAACAATTAGTAAAGGATAAAGTCAATGATGCCAATGACTGGTAACCCCAGTCATTGGCATCATTGACTTTATCCTTGTTATTGGAAGATATTATTCGTTATAATCTAAATAATCGTGTTGTTGTGTATTATCAAGTGATATTGTTGTATTGGTAACGATATAGTAAGAGGAGAACTGACAAATCTAAATTTATAATGGAAGTTGAGCTCAAACTTTTGCTTTGAGGTCAGCTGCCAATTGACGACTCTGTAACAAATTAACAATACAGGGAGAAAAAAATTGCCCTTTCTGGTTTGCTTGCTGGTTCTTTCCAGTACAAGGTCTCGCGCCGTAGACTTGTGAACTTTGACGTGCAAAAGTGATCGTAAAATCCAATTTGAATAAAACATTTTGAATTTGAATTTAAGCATTATGAGGTTTGACTTACACTCGCACATAGTATGTTGGAATAGAAATGCTATGATAGTATCTTGTGTTTATTTTTCTGATGGACGTGCGCTCCTGCAGAAGCCTAGAGGCGAAGTCCAAGGTGCGTGCGACCTTAACTTTTTGCCGTCCACACCAAACACGGCCGAGTTACTCATCGAATCGATTTTTTGTTTACATTCGCCTATTCGCCTCCGCCAGCTGCGCTGCAGTCAATGCGATACCGAATATAATTCACAATATTAATTTTGTGGGACCTATTCTGTTGGCCGCAGATGACTTTTACAGCTTCACCTTAATCATTTAACCTATATTATCCCAATGGGTCATTAACGACCCAAGATTAGTAACTACGTTTAAATAGGTGGATATTTTTACTTTTAATAATAATCTGTACTTAGTTTATTTTACCAATAACTTGAAAGTCTGAAGAACATTTAACATTGATTTACAAGTTATTTTAATGATATAATTTCTTTTTAGACCTAATTTAGTTTTTGAGTCCTATTTGGAGTAAATTTTCTGCGTGCGAGGTTGCGAAAAATGTAAGTATACATTTTTTTTTCTATGTTCACAAGAAATAAATAATGTAACATGCTTGTTAGATAGATAATTTATAGAAATTAGGTATTTCCAATGAGTTACTAAGCTGTTTTTACTATATAAGAGCGCCATAAAAATATTTGGGTCGCAAACGACCCACTGGGATAATCCCTTACCTTTTTTCTTTCTTTCATAGGTCGTCGCTTGGCTTGAACACTCTAAGTATTTCGTTTCATTTGAGAAGTTTTACACTACACCGCTGAAGAAAATGATTTTGGCCAATTAGATGTGTACTTGGATCCTCCTCGTGACTGTCAGCAGTCTGAAAATGACTGGGAGACGAGGACTGCTCGGATATAGTAAATACGACTGACACCTACGCAGCTACACAGCTCGTAATAAATCGATCAGAATTTCCAGAAGTTGTGGATAAAATTGAGATTTATAGTTGCCCGGTCCTTGTAAAATAGAATAAAAGAAGCCTATAAAACCAGTGCGAAAGTGGGTACGAAAGATGGCACCGAAAAGCTTAGCCCTGAAAGTAAGGTTTCGGATTTAACAAAAAAAAAGATTTGGTAAAGAAGATAGTGATAACGATCCTATGGACGAGCACGTAAGTGTAGAATAGCTCAATGATTCCTTATGACGGGAGGTATGGATGCAAACAGCATTGGTAAGCCTATAAGATTTGGTTATAAGTGCTGGTTAGGATTAGGAGTACCCCTGTCGACATTGAATTTTCTCAGATCCTTAGCTGCAGCTCTACTCCTAACCCTCAGCTCGAGATGCTCCAGAACCATCAACCACGACTAGGTGATCTATACACTCTGCTGCTCAAACACAATATAATATCGAACATATTTTACAATATATAAGTATCTTTACTTACATTTCGAGGTGTTATTTCTAAAAATAAAACCAACCAAATGTGCAAGAAACGTGGAGTCAATCTGCATGATAAGTGTTTCCAACTATACCACACGTGATTTATATCATTGTTACATTTTTAATGTCATAATATAGCTTTCTTTTGATTTTACTAGTTCGTTTCATTTCATACATTTTAGGACATCTATTATCCCAGTGGGTCGTTAGCGACCCAGTCGAAAAAACTACTTTATCCAGAAAAAAAATCAAAAATAATGTAAAAGCCCTTTATTTGTTCCTATTTTGAGCAACATTTGTGAATATCAGATATTTTCATGACCTAAATAATTACGGGCATATATGGGTTAAAAGGAGACAAGAAATTGTGTGGGTCCTTAAGATTTGTTGACGAACCTTATCTGCTGGATTTCTATCGGACAGGCGACATCTCGAGGGTGTCCTGTTGTCCAAAAAAAGTCGTCGGGTGATTCAAGCCGGAACTGGGAGCGACGCAAACTGAGCGTACCTCTGAGGCTCGAATGCTCAGGCAGGATCGTCATTCGGTTTTACAATATTATACTGCATTTTCCAATAATCACTTAAAATCAGTTACAGTATAATAAGGGGGTGCCTATTACACCTCACCTACGCCCTTGTACTGCCACTTTATGTCATATGTACCCGGAGTGTTCCATACCACCAGTATGTCACCTATAAGTTGTATTAAAAATATTTCAATACAATAAGAATAAAATGCGAGATTATTTTCGCTATTAGCCACAAAAAAATTGGATCACTGTCAAGTTGCGCTACCAGGCCGGGCAATCAATCAGATCTTGCTGATCAGATTGTGTGACGTATGTTTATGATGAGCGTTCCGTTTTAGTAGTGTGATAATCACTTGCGTTCAATTTGGCATCCTACTAGGGTAACGTCCGGGTGCCAGGACTCAGATTCATCTATCTCTAGCAATCCTTTCTATCTCAACAACTCGTTTTGGGATTTGTATCATTGAGATTTACTGCCGCCACCGTTACTAAAACTATTGCATTAGTATTTACTTTTAGCTCTCGTGGCAATGGACGTAATAGAAGTTGAATATACAGGTGTAACGGAACATCAAAATAGATAAATCAGAAGTGCAGATTTGTAGAAAAAATAATTGGAGCTAATCAAGCTATATTTTTTTCATACGAACAAAATAACTTTATCTTTAGAAGTGTCGACTGTCCTACATACATCAGCGAACCTTGTTTCCTAATTCAGTGTGAACATTTCTTTAGTGTTAATTCCATAGTGAGCTGGACTAGGGTTGTCACTTGAACGTTTTTGCTTTCAGTTTTAAATCGCTTAATTCGGGAATTATTAGGATTCTAGATTTAAGACAAGCATCTAGGGTGCATCTAATATGTATCCTATTGCTCACCCTTCCCGACAGTACAGTGCGTATGAATTCAGGGAAATGTTGTCTTTGGGCTTTAGCTTTGGCCCTTGATATAATTTATCTCCCCTTAGACCCTACTTACATAGAATCTTGGTCACCAAGTAGCACTTTCGTTTGACCATCTGCTTCTAGTGCTTTTTCTGGTGTGGATAACTTGAGATTGAATGAGACGCTCTTGTTTGAATACGTCCTAATTACCCGATAGTGACTCACAAAATTCGGCGAACATTTGTGCTCTGACGACTTGAGCAAATACACCTTTCTCTTTATTGACTCTATTTATAATCATTCATGAACTGAAGGGGTTTAATTTAAAATCAGTCTTGAGTAGAAATATCCCTTACAAAAAATACCATCCGTCTGAAAACAGAGTATCACAAATACAGTTCAATAAAGTTTGAGGCCAATTCAAAGTTACGTAAAATAAGCTGACCACTTACATTAAAAATCCAATCGAAACATCTGCAAACACGTACGATATTATGTCCGATATGTGTACAAAGCTCGAGCGGTTTGGCGATGATTTAGCTAAAACCGCGACCAGTATAAATAGTGATGTTACGTAAGCGCCACTGGACCGCGCCCAGCGCCCTTCGCCTTGGGCGCGCCGAGCCAACACCGGGCTTGTCTTGTGAATCTACCGCGGCTCCGAGTCTGTTGTTTCGGAAGTGTTCGTCGCATAGACGCGAGTACACGATTCTATGCTTATAGCTTCCAAATCAACGTACAAGCTTTAGCATCAATCGCGTTCAACTGAGAAGTTCTGGAAACATATACCTACTACGAAAGATACCCGTCTAGGAATGATGGTTTTGGAAGAGTAGAGAAGGATGGACAACAGACGACTAGCTAAAGAAATTTATAAAGTAAATGCCAATGAGCAAGTTGATAAGTGGAGAACTATGCGCAACTACCGAGGTCAAATAGGAAAAGAAATTGATTGTATCAATTATTATCAATTGGTGTTATAAAGATGAGGAAGTTATATGTATGGTTTTTAGCCGGTTCGGTTTCCGGTTCAAGCAAGTGATTTGTAGAAAATCGTTGTATGTAGTTGTACTTACTTTTGTAAATGAAGGAATTAGGATGCTTTATATACGGTGATCGTTATTAATTTCCAACCTGTATATTTAAAGTCCACCCGTAAGATGATTGGCAGTTGTGCATTAGTATTATTATTTTGAAAGAATAAACTAATTAAGCTTTAACGGTATCTATAATATATAAAGATGATATATAAATGAATGATAATGATAAAATACTTAATTAAGATATAAATACTTGTAGGTTAATAAAATAGCTACTAGGTAAGCAACTAATTATTCATGTAGATATAAGTAAAAGTAGTACTTTTAACTTCAATCTGAATACCTGTTTAACTAAATTGCACGATGAATCTAAATTACAGATGGGGGAAACATAGACAAGATAAACAATACAATGTATGATAAACAATTACAATGATATTTACTGTTGAATGGACACTAAAGCATGGTACCTTTAATATTCTAAAAGGAATATTACGACAACGTAGAGGATACACACAATGCAATTTTAATAAACTTTCTACACAGTATTCATAATAAGGTATTATCCGTACCAAAGAATGCTTATCAAACGACAGTTACACTGAGAAAACCACCAGGCGCAGCAGCAAATCCTCCAGGCGAGTTAATCCAATTTAATACACCCTTGAACATGCACACATCAAAGGCGAAGTAGATACTCGAATTAAAAAATAATCATCCTTAAAAATGAACATATAACAGGAAAGAGATCACAAGTAGGCGATAAACAATAAAAGTCAATATATAAAAGTTAAGACTTATTTCAGAAAAAAAAATCCTCTAAACTTGCAACAAAAAAACAAACGGTTTTTAAAATAGTCAATGCAAAGTTTATCAAAAATAAGATAATCCAACACTTCAAATGCAAGATGATAATTTCGACAACATTGAATCAGACACTACAGTTTAAAGGTTATTCGGAAGAGTTCCATCAAAGTTTGAGCCAAGTCTAATTTTCATCGGTGATAAAGCTGAATTTACTGACCATTATGCATATCAAATGCAATGTTTTCCTGCTATTCTGTAAGCAACCTTGCGTCAACACGGCGCACTTTAATGTTACTCGTATCTATTCCAACGCACGCTCGATGTAATAGGAAAATGTAAAATTACATGTTCCGATAAAGGATCTTTCTTATTTTTAAATGAACACAGTTAGCTTTTACTTCAATTTAATCGAGAAACGTATTTTAATTCTGTTTTCTTGGTGTCGTTTTCAATTCACATTATGAAGTTATGCAAAGAAATAACGAATCAAAATTGTTGGCTATTCCTAAACAATAACTGAGTATACCAACATTTTGTTATCGTTAGCTGAACTACAATTACTACCGTTTATCCGAGCACTGGCTTATTAAATAACTTGAAAGCAATTGTATACATAATACCTAACAACAAGTGTCCTTTTTAAAATCTCCAATTGCATTACACTTATTATAACCAAGTGTCAGACATAACAATTACACTGGTGCAATGGTATCGCGAACGGAAGGAAAAACGGTCTGTTTCACAAGTGACCGAAGGTCGCAGCCGTGAGCAGCGCCGAGGCAAGGATGGGATCGTGATCGCAATGCGATATCGGCCTGAGGTTCCTCCAATTGGGCAATGCCGCGTTTGGTCATTCTGCCACCATCCAAAGATCAAGGTTTGTTTTGTTTCTGTCTTCGTAAACATTAAATTTGCTTGCGCTGTCACGCAAATCTGTTATGCCTTTAATTTTTTTGGCAACGTCTCCTTCCTCAGTTATAAATATACGTTCTATGTGTCTAAATTCTCTTTGAGTCCGTGTTATCTGGAAATCCTTGAATTTGTTCTAGTAACCTAATATATTTGCAAAGTTAGAAAATGTTTGTGACACTGGCCATTAATACACGCGATAGTGTTAGTCAAGTGATCAGCCACATTGTCTTCCCCTTTTAAACTAAATGTATGTTACAGCTTGTCTAGGGTTGACAGGATGTTACTGGAATGCCTTTTGCTTTATTTCCGTAATTGTAGTAAATAAAGCTAATTAGTCCGAGATGGATTGATTATTTATTGGCAATTAGGGTCATTTTAGACTGCGTTCAGCATAAGTATGAATAAGACTAGTTATTATTGAAGATCAAAACTACGACGACGCACTAAGTAAGAAGTTCTCAAAAATCCACCAAATTGATTGGGTAGCTGGAAAAAAGGAATGCAGAGAGAACGCAAACGCGTAACCTGTTGGAGCTTCGACAAGCCACTTTGTTACTTTACCAATCGCACGGTAGCAATGATAAGTCTTAGAAGCACAGAGACTTAGGGGTCTGCAAAGAGAAAGAGCATGAAAAACCTATTTTGCCTATGTGATTCTCTAGCTAGCAAGAGAATGAGCCTCTTTGCGGCTGGTTAGTCAAAACCTGAGAATTACACGGCTATCCCACCTGTATCAATCTAAAAACTTAAGAGTGAACTCCACTGGTCCAACAGGGTGATAGCAAGAAGCAAATAAAAAAAGGGCGGTGCAGTTTCCCTATCAAAAGTTTGGTCGCACGATTACGCAAATTACTACGGAGACCTTTGAGTCTGGAAACCGACTCCAGGCGGCAATGTCAGAGGTCGACACGAGGCCGTGTTCCCAACATTTCACGACGAAGGCAACGCCTCATTATCGTCGGTCGCCGAGACATGCTCCGAGGCACAGGTGCACCAGTCGTGTACACCAAGCGATGCCAAGTGAAAGTAAATACATTCGTAAAGTTTAAATTTTCTCCTGGTAACACATGATTTAGTCCTCACTGGCAACGACACGTCAATAGGGTATATATAGGGCTGGAATACCGTACTCGTGAAACTAATAGACAGGATGCAAGGACTATCCTTAAATCTCTTATATGCCTACTCCCTCCTATGTCCTCAGGTCAGCAGACCAAGGTTTTGGATTAACTAACAAAAGAACTCCACAATTCCATATGTTGTCGCTTGTTTGTACAGCACCGACTCGGCAAAAGCTTTTATATAAATTAACTCCATTTTCCTAATAAGAGCTCGTTGAAATTCAACCAATAAATATTTAAAAGCAGTTGTCAATTAAGACTGAATTGAAGTGTGCTGCTTACATTACATTAAAACGTGTATTGTAAATTTATGACGTCCGATAACTGTAGCCTTCTCCTTCAACTTTGAGATCCAAGATAATGTTTTGACGAGCCGAAAATAAACACACCGAGGCGGAGTGCTGGTCAAACTTAATTAGCGCTGCATTCGACAAAGTAGGTATATATTTAATTTGGGTGACCTCGCGTCAACCGTCGCACAACTTTTGAGCGTATCAAGTATCAACATCACCTATACCTACTCCACAATTTTAAGCTGTTCGGAGGTTTTATGATATAAATTTGATTCATTGCACACATTTATTACTCTAGAAGCGACCTCATCTTGGTAGCGTAACGTGAAAGTTTTCTAGCGAAACGACCTATTTTCGTTGACCTGTTTGGGGCGACGAGGAATGATTTGCGACTGTAATCGCAAAGAGCCCGAAGTTTCGCTGCTCCATTGTCCAGCCTCGCTTATAAGTTTAACGCGAGAGGCTGTACGAAATGAAAAGTCGACGAGACGACCTTGAGCGCTCATAGAAAAGTCCCAAACGTAAAAATAATAACCGTTGACCGCTGGAGAAAGTAAACAGAAGTCGTGGTGTGACGTACGCGCGGCCTTGACGAGGCCGCCGCCCGGTCGCGAGCCAAACGCAACGTTATGTGGATTACACACGAGTCATTTCACGGTATTAACTAACTGGCCGCTCTAAAAACTGCGGTTCGTCGACCTTGAAAACTGCGCCTTACAACTTCGCCAGTAGAGTGCACATTGGGACAATTGGGCTCCGTCTAACTCGCGAGGCGCCCCCTCCGCGCGGCCAGCGGTGACGCGGCCACACGGAAGCCGCGGCTAAGGTGAAGGTATGATAATGTGATTTGTGTTCGCGTGTTCGTCCGTCGCCAAAGGTAATACTGGATATTAAAATGGTCTATTTATAGCAATGTGGACGTTACCAGCGCGGGGCTAGCTTCACCTGATGAAAGTCGCCAGCGGCAGAGCCATAATGTATTGCTAGCGTGACTGGTTACAGATTGATTGCTAAACAGATCATTGAACTGCCTTTGAAAGAAACTTCGATCCGAATAAGTTAGGATAATACCTTGATGATACTAGCTTTAATTGCGTCGTTTTCGCAACCAAAAAGGGACCATCAGATTTTCCTTTGCATCTTCATTATGATGGCATCTTCCAAACAATGTATCTCTTTGTGCCAAAAGAATTCTCGACTAGAAAATCTTCCCTGCAATAAATTTCCTCAGCGTTTCCATCTACGCATTCTTTGATAAAGTATGACATAACATGCGCGGTGCCGAGCGGCGTCGGCGCCGGCCGCTGCGCTTGCGCAACCCGCACCAGATCATCCACTCTCGTTTTCGGCAAGCCACGGTCACGGACACCTGACGCCGGTGTTTTGTTCCTACGGTGTTTTTGTTTTTCAATCGGCATTTTTCGTTCCGAATCACGGTCGCGTTCCGCGTCGAGAACCGAAATTGAGATTGCGTTCCGTTTCGGACCGGAGAGTTGCGGTGAAAAGTTGACTTAAGAAAAAATGTATATTTGAGGAAAGTGCTGACAGCTATGTTTAACCCGAGTTAAGCTATCGAAACAGTGAAAAAAGTGAAAGATCTAATCCGTGCTGTATTTAACTCCTTCATACTCGTATTTGCCAGATTCATGAAACTGAAGAAGTTTTAAAAATGCTTACTTACTATTATAAAGACAGAACACGCTAAGTCGGAACTTTTCAAAATTCAACCTCTTATGAAAATGATTTTGATGCAAAACTATCATATTTAAAAAAAAAATTTTTACAAAAAATAGAACCGACTTCAAAAACACTGAACTTAAAAATAATCTTCTTCTATATTGAAGTCGGCGCCAAACGATGATCTCCTAGAAAGTGTTAAAATTTGTCACCGTTTTGTATTTTTTGTAAAAAGAAAATTATTTTTAACTTTTTAGTGAATGAAATCTTTTTAGTGAAAGAAACCCAAATTTAGTGTTTTCCTCGATTTTCTATGGAATCCCATTATCCGATCCTGACTTTGGTGACCATGGGACCACCCTTGCAGTATACTCTATCAAATACAAAAAGAATTTTGGAAATCGGTTTAAAAATGACGGAGTTATGAGATAACATACATAAAAAAAAATAAAAAAAATACAACCGAATTGATAACCTCCTTCTTTTTTGAAGTCGGTTAATAAAATAAACATAACTAAATGGTCATAGTCACGACTTGACTCAATAACGGAGTCTCAAAAAACAATCCGAAGAGCAGAATAATGAGAATGCTATTCATTTATCGTGTAATTCAAATTCTTTTGATTTTAATTTTAACAGTCAAAATGCCTCCGTCATTGCTATTGATGCCGCAGTAACTGTCAAATCTATACAAATTAATAAAATTGAAGTGTCTGTTTGTAATGTCAAAATAACAAGTTTTTACTAAATGGGTATGAATGTATATCGGGTACCAATAACAAAAACACAATTTAATTTTTTTTTGTCTGTCTGTTTGATCCCGCTAATCTCCGGAACGGCTGGGCCGATTTTGACGGGACTTTCATTAAAAGATAGCTAATTATAAAAGGTATAACATAGGCTACTTTTTATCAAGGTCGGTCTAACCGTTACTATTCCACGCGGACGAAGTCGCGGGCACAGCTAGTTAAAAATGAAACAAATGTATCATATTTATAACTGGCTGTGTCCGCGAACTACGTTTCGCCATAATAATAACCTAGGGGTATAAAAAATAGTTTACGACCTCTCAGACTTAATACACAAACAAATCATAAAAATCGGTCAAGCCGTTTCAAAGGAGTTTGGTAACAAACACTGTGACACGAGAATTTTATATATTAGATATTTTTTTTAGATAATAAACTCCCCGATTTTTGTTTGTTTTTGGTGTAATTCACAGGTGCTCAAATCAAGCAACGCGTTAAAGATTTTAATTGCTAGAAGAGGTTTGAATTCGGTTCAATTAGTCCTCAACAAGATTTACGATGCCTATATGACATCATAGCTTTGCCGACCCGCGGGTACTTAACGAGTCATCAAAAAAATATTATAAAGAACCACACAACAATATCTCTTGTATATTTGTTCCTCCTCACTTTATTGAGGTGCATCTCAGACAAATAAAAGGCGCATTATGCTAGGTTTTTGCGCGACGTGCATGACTTCCGCGCTTTTTGCTGATGAAGCCCGGCCTTCAAGGAAAAAACGATTCGCGCCGCGATTTATAAGCACCTATAAAATCTTGAATTATTTTTTGTATGAAACATCTTATAAACCCGAAACTGTATAAAACTCAAACTCAAAAATTTAATAATAGTATATAGAATAATATAGACATTTACACACACTTATTGACGTCAAACAAAATACAAGAATCTAATTAACCAAAAATCTAATTAAAATGTAATAAACTAAGATGAGCAATGTATCATTTAAACCTTGTATGTACGTACATACACCCTAACCATAATTCAGATGTATGCAAATTCAAGTAAAATGAGAAATAAAACTGACTCTTCACCTGTATTAATTCTTTGTTGCATCGAATGCCAATAGTGCCCCACTATTGGCATTTGGGGTGAATGTCACCACAGCTCATACACGTCCCCACTGAGGGGCTCGAGCCTACCCTAAGTAAGGGTGTTTAGGCCTTAGATTTGGCTGGAAGGTAGTTAATGGATAGGATATGTCAGCTAAGAATTTCAACCCTCCAAAGAAGGGTACATATATTATGTCTGAAAATCCGTCATTTTTGAACGAAGTTTTGTATTTAATCTGATAAATTAGACATGAGTGAACACGTTTTGAAGCGTTTTTGAAAATTCACCCTGTTGAAAATTTGTTTACCTACTGTTTGAATATCACAACAACAACTCATTCACTTATTTTGACGAGTATTTTATTAAAGCTTTTGCATTATAGTAAAAAATAACAAAAAGACACAATTTGATTGTATCTTCAAAGTTTACGACTGACGGTAGCTCTTGACTAGGTAACCCGGAACCAAATCCAACCAGAGTATCTAATCACCTTTCCACTGCCAGACTGTCAACATTTAGTCAACAGCCATCAAAAACCAATCTCGACAACAAGCAGTGGCCGTGGATCGGTAGAAAAAAATGCATTGTGCAGACGAAACCAATAAGGAAGGAACTGTGAAGCCGGAACTGGCGATGATGCATGAACCCACAAAAAAGCGGCGGGAATCCGGCGCGACCTTCACGGTGCGTCGCCAAGGGCAGGCCCTTTATCGGCCGATAAAAAAGCGAACAAACACGATAAGGCGATAAGCGAAACTGGCCGCAAGGTCTCGGCCCTAATTCAAAGGTCGCGAGATGAGGCTGTGACGTAGGCGGCTGGAATTTTTTCAATTGACAGCGGTATTTTGATATGATTATTTCAAACAGAAAGATCAAATCAAATATTACGTATTTACATAATTACCGATTGGACAATGTGTTACATGTCACGAAGGAACTTTTTTTTATTGCTAAGCGTGGCCGACGAGCTTGTGGCCACCTGATGGTAAGCTGCTCATGGACATCTGCAATGCCAGGGGCACAGCTCAGTCACCTAGAGAGAAGTGCGCTTTTTAAGCCTCGTTTAAAGTTGGATATATTGCAGCGCACAGGAAACACCGCAGCTGAGTGTCCGTTACAGAGCCTACACGTAACGTACGTGGAAGGAATGCACGCTGAAACCGCACTGTGATAGAGATCAGTTCCAGGTAATACGGATGAATTCTACTGCGATGTCGGGTGGTGCGATGGTAAAAGAGAGAAAAGGGCACCATTGCAAACAGTTCCTCAGAGCACTTTCCATTAAAGAGCTAGTAGAACACGCAAAGAGAACCAAAGTCCCTCCGTTGCTGCCGTGTCTTCATTGAGGCCGTGATATTGGAATCACCGATGATACGGAATGCCCGCCTTTGCAGGGAGTCAAGAGGGTCGGGTTGATATTTAGGAGCTGCGAGCAGTACTCCGTATGCGGTCGAATTTGTGCTTTATAAAGCATTATCCGTGAGGAGTGAAGTACCGCTTTGCTCTGTTCGGGACGCCCAGCTTTTTGCTCGCCAATTTGGCTTTGTCCTCCAAATGACTCCTAAACTGCTCTTTCCTAGAAATTTCCACACGGAGGATTCCAATACTATCGGACATAGGAAGAATAACTCCCTGGAACTGAGGCGCTACGATAAACGGGTCCCTCGTCGGGAACCCAATCCTAGACCTCCAGATCAATACGTGCCAAGGGGGTGATTAAATTAAATGGAATCGACAGGAGTGTACTTAGCATTTATATAAGACAACTAGTGGGCCCGGCAGACGTTGTCCTGCCCGATCACAGAGCCACCTATCGGGTCCAACTTAACGTTTAACCCTTCCTTGGTCCTATCCAAATGCATACAGAAAATTTCGTAAGAATCTGTCGAGCCGTTTTTGAGTTTTAGCGAGACTAACACACAGCGATTCATTTTTATATATAAGAAGAAGAAGAAGAAGAAAGAGAAGATTTACGAGTTCCGAATCGGTTGAATATAACGAGTTTCCGTTTTAGCTACGAATCATGGATCGACCCTCTACTTAATCATAAAGATGCATACGAAATCTATAAATAGTCTGTGCGTTAAATCACACGTAAAACGTGTTGCCCAAAACCGGTGAGCTGAGTGTCCGTATAAAATTAAAATTCTCATTTCCGCGTGTCCTTGCCGAGCGCACGAACTATATTATAGATGCAGTAATTTCCTCACGAACTTCGACTAGCGTTAACCTCAAACTCCGGGCTGATAAAGAACCGAGGGGCACACCATACATTTAATATTACGAAGTGAAGGAAGACCTTCGGTAGCAGACCCAGTTGATGTGCCACTGTGCCAGTAACAAAAAATGTCAGTGATACATTTTTTTATGTGTACTTGCAAAAAGATTTCAACAGAGTGTAACAAAATATGCCCTTTTAGGAGCATGTTCAGAATCGATATTATAAAAAATATATACATATATGGATTCACTGAAAATTCGAAATTGTAAAATTAATTTTCTAATTCCTCATGCATATTCTTCCACAGACCCAAACTATTTGTATGGTGGACTGCAAAATTAATTTAACAATTTTGAATTTTCAACGACGCCATAACTTTCATATATCGATTTTGGACATGCTCCTAAAAGGGTTCACAAGGTTTTTGTTACATACTGTACATTTATGTATGTGTGTGTGTATATGTATGGTATTTTATGTACGTGTAAATTTAATGTTTCACATACTTCAATACATCATTAATCTTGATCCTTATGTGTGATTGATTGCAAACAATTCCGCATTGTTTAATTATTTACTATACTTAGAGGCTGGCTGAAAGAGATCTTTTAGAGAGATAAGCTCGCCTTTGACCTTTGTAGATGTTTATTATTACGTAGTGTCTGTAAAATGTTATGTTGTTTTCAATAAAGATTAATGTAAAATTAAAGATTTCTCTACCCATAGAGAACTTATAAGTAGATGATAAATTAAAAACGCTTTATAAAGAAAAAAAAAAGAATAGCTTGCAAAATAGTCCGCATTCAGATTGTTTCTGATTAGTGGAATATATCTGACAAATTTGACAATAGTCCGTTCTTAATTTTTAAAAATCATTGTGGTTTTATCATTGATTTACTACCAAACGTTAACGTACGTTTGGTAGTAAATCAATGGGTTTTATGAAACCATGATGCAAGTGAAACCCATCGACCCATCGACTGGTAGAAAATGCCTCAGGCATTAAGTCCGCCGTTGTACACAATGTACATAAAGCATTAATAAATAAACTTTCGGATCGTAGGCATTTAAATAAAAATTTTGGGAAAATCATTTGATTTAGGGTATTTAAATCGTTAATGTTAACTTAAATGTTTTTCTTCTGAAAGGGAAATTATAAATAAAAAAAAGCAAATTATTAAAAAAAAAACAACAATTATTAAAAACAAAATAATAAAAACAAATTTATGAAAAACTAATTCTCTACACTAGTGTCGAACCACTGCCATACAAATTTAAAGTCGAAGATCTAACGCATAGACCAATCCTGACCTACATGAAGTTGTGAAATCAAAGGTCTCATGTTTTTGTGTATGCAATGCAACATGCGATAGATGGTCGAAAAAAATTGAGACGGTTTAAAAAAATTACTTTAAAAATCAAGATACCAATAATTCCTAACTGTCAACCACTCGAAGTTCACAATTTTCCCTGGTGACGACGCAAATCCATTTGCTGGTCAATAGCTATCGGCCCGGGCGCATGCAGGAAGCGCTGTGGCCGTGACAGCGGGGCGAGGCCGCGCCGGCGCACACTGACGACACCTGGGAGGCCATTCTGATAATAATCGGCGAACGCAGCGACTCCGTTTTTCGCATGGGTGTTAACGCGCGTTCTAATAGATGATGATGTATTTATTCAATGTATTAATTAAATACCGCAGAACCTGAGGCACCCCAACTTATAAAAATAAATAAATTAAATTCGCGCGGATTATTTATGAAGATATGTCCATTTTTCTGATTTGTTCCAGTTCTCGCAAAGGACAATGTCGAAAATCGCCCCATGACCAACAAAGATTTGAATTACGTCATAATTATATGCATATTTTATAACACTCATAACAAATATATGTATTCGACGGACAAATCAAAAATATATTTATTTATTTATTTATTTATTAATTCTTCATGTACGCTTATGTACAAAGGCGGACTTAATGCCTGGGGCATTATCTGCCAGTCAACCTTTGGGTGATGCAGAGAATTCAGAGGTAGATGTACCAATACAAATTAAATTAAATGTAAGATACGAACAATACTTAAATTTAAACCTATATAAATACATACCTATATCCACATGTAAATAAATATGATAATATGCTTTATACAATATATACATATATATATATATATATATACACACATACATAATTATAACTATGCACTATACTAAATATAATAAGGAAGAAAAACATCACAAACTTACATTACCAAAAGCAGTTTTGAGTTTAAGCCATGTGATGGAGTTTTTCCTTGGAAATCTTTCCGCAATCTATTTTTGAAAATTACTTTGGTTGATGACTTCCTGACTTCCAGTGGGAGAGTATTCCATAAAAGGATGGATTGGACTAAAAAAGAGGAGTGTATGATCCCCGACTGGTGAGTTGGACATTTGAGAAGGCCATTATAGACGGAACGAAGGGATCTATCATGAGAGGTAGTGAAATACTGAAAATGATCTCTAAGATAATTAGGGGTGTTCGGGCCATTAATTAGGGAATACAGCGTTGTTAAAGTCCTCATATCTCTACGCTCACGTATGGGTAACCATTTCAAATGCATCCGATGAGCAGAGACATGATCATACTTTCTTAAATTAAAGACGAATCGAATGCAGTTATTCAGAAGACGGTCCAATTTGTTGAGTAGATCTGCATTCAGGTCGAGATAGCACACATCACCATAGTCAATAATAGGAAAGATTAAGGTCTGTACAAGCATTTTTTTTGTGTCAGCAGGCAAAAAGTTTCTTAGACGATACAGAGATCGTAATGTCCCAGTTACTCTCTGGCAGATACTTGCAATCTGGGGTCGCCAACTAAGACTAGAGTCCAAGTGAAGACCCAAATCCTTCACACTGCTGCTAAATGAAATTGCTTTACCATCAAAACTAACAGGACACAAACTATCAAAAGCAACCTTTGATAAGATCCTGGAGCTACCAATTATGATGGCTTGGCATTTAGATGGGTTAATACAGACTCCAAATTGCTCAGACCAACACCTAATGGTTTCAAGGTCCATATTGATCGCGTCAATTGCTTTATTAATCTCATCAACGTCCGCCTGGGTGTAAAGTTGCAAATCATCGGCATACAAGTGATACGCACATTGAAGACGGTAAGTAATAAAGTTTATGAAAACTGAAAATAGAAGAGGAGATAAAATGCCACCTTGAGGAACACCAGTTATAAGATCACTCCAAGAAGAAGAGGATTCTTCACAGATAACCGATTGCTGGCGTCCCTGAAGATACGATGAGAACCACTCCAACACCACACGAGAAACCTTGAGATGGGAGAGAATAGATAATAGAATGTCATGGTTTACGGTATTAAAAGCGTTTGAGAAGTCGACAAGAACCAGCACAGTAACTTTTCGATCCCCAATACCGGCTTTTATATCATTGGTCACTTTAAGAAGAGCAGTAGTTGTACTATGACCGGGTCTAAAGCCAGACTGAAAAGGACTAAGAAGGGAATTTTCATGAATAAAAGAGGAAAATTGTTTGTGGACGCACGCCTCAAGCACTTTGGATAAGTAAGGGAGTATGGAAATCGGACGGAATTGAGTAGGGAGGGTTGGATTAGGTACCTTAGGAAGTGGTCGCACATAGGCTCTCCGCCAAAGAGAGGGAAAAGTACCAACCTCAAGGGAAAAATTTATGATGTGAGTGATTGCGGGAAGGATGTGATCAATAATGGGAACAAGCATCTGGCGGTTGATCTTATCACATCCCATCGCATTAGATTTAATCGAAATAAGAATTTTTTTAATTTCATTACAGGTTACCGGTAAGAAAACGAAAGAGGTGACATCAGGACTAGGTAGATCAGCAATAAAAGCAATTGTGTTAGAGATAATGGGACGGTCAAGATTGGGATTAAGGGAGAAATGCTCATTTAGATCATCTAAAGAGATGCTGCTCGGCAGTTCAGAGTGGTGTGCTTTACCGATTCCAAGAGTACCAAGGAACTTCCAGATACTAGCAGAAGAAGAAGAAGAGATATTGTTAAGTATATGGCGGCGTTTAGCGTTACGTATCACTTGGTTACATCGATTCCTCGCAACCTTATACTCGTTCCATCTTTCGTCACAACGCTCCCTCCGGAAGATCCGCAATGCTCTGTCTCTCCTTTTCATGGCTTTACGGATATCTTCTGTTATCCAAGGTGCGGGCCGGTGTTTCAGTTTGATTTTCCTAATAGGAGCATGAGTGTCGTAAATTTGAGTTATTGCATCATTAAAAGCTTGCAACTTATCATCAATAGTACGTGCTTGAAACACTGGCTGCCAGTTAATCCTCGATACGTCTGAATAAAATTTTGCGACGTCAATGCGAGAAAAGTTTCTCCTGTACAGGACCTTAGGGACAGGTTTGGGAGGTTTAAGAATATAGGAGAGGAAAATAAGGTCATGATGGGAGAAACCAGGAGCCGCATGTTGACCATGAGAGGATACACGGGAAAGGTTTGAGACAACAATTAAATCAAGCCAGGAATCATTACCACCGACGTTGATGTGTGTTGCTTGAAGGGGCAAAATATGTAGGCTGGCTGATTCAATTAATTGCAATAGTTTACGAGGACGCGCAGATAGGGGAAATAGGATATTGGTGTTAAAATCTCCCATGATGATATGGTGTGCATAATCAGACCCTAAAGACTCTAAGACTGATTCAAGGTCAGTGAAGTAATCTACGGCAGGGGGACAGTAGACCACACCAAGCACTAATTTAGCAGCACCCACACCCACCTCCAAAAACAGATATATAAAAGTACTTTTAGAAACTAAACCGAATGAAGTAAAATATAGGAATGGTTTATTGTTACCTTTGCTCGACTGAATAGAATTGAGTTGATTTCATGTAGGTATGGCCATTTATTTATATCTATAAATTAAGTTTTTCATAAAATACAATGTAAATTAAATTAAAACATACGTCAATTGACTACTCACGCACTATGGCTCGTTAGTTCGTCGTGTTTTTGACTTGCTTTTATAATTTCGAGATTTCTTGTTTTTTACTACGTGGCTATAATATCGTTCTTTGATAGATTGCAATAATTATTATTTTAATAATTGTATAGGTATGGACTATTTGTATTGCTCTAACGAATTAAAGTGTTACTTCAACTAACCTCAAAATCTGATTCATTTTGATATTTAATTCGATTTCGAAGCTTGTCCGTAGTAATTGATGTGGACGTACAGTATTTACTAATGTCTAATTATACGAAAATCATTTTTTCACTGCTGTTGGTATTGGGGCGAACAATGTATGGACGCAGAACAATGTCCTTTAAAACTCTATGGACGCGCGCCTGCGATTACCGCTTGAAACAAACTATTGTGTCGTGTTGTGTTGTGACGCGTCAGAAGCGTATCGGTTTCATACATTTTATATGGCTAGAAACACATTAGCGCCACGACACAACACACTGTAATAATTTGTTTCTAGCCATATTAAATGTATGCAACCCATACGCTTCTGACGCGTCACAACACAACACAACACGACACAATAGTTTGTTTCTACCTTACGAGTCGCCGTTCGCGCCGCGCCGATGCGAGATAAAGACGACAGAGTTAAGAGGAAATCTTACAGGCCGTATTTCCATACAGGCGTAGTCCCCTGTTTCCTTCCTGGATAATGGCAATAGTTACTCTATTTGTTCCACTAAAATCAATGGCCACTATGAGCATATTTCTATGTTTTCCTTTTTTTGTTGTTAATTATTAAAAGAGATTTTAATCCCTCAAAAACCTAAAAAATCTACCTAATTTTCTGGTGTATTCAAACGTCAAGCAAACAAATTGAACAAGATTGTATGAAAAAAAACAAAACATAGAAACATAAAAAAAGCCTTGCTTTAATTAATTTTAACTTAAGCAATTAAATCGGTCAATTTTTCGCGGAGAAAACAGGGGACTACGAAACGTAAATATTTGAGTACTTTTCATAGGTATTTTCGGTCCGAGTTGCAGTTGTCCCTATCGCGCTCAATTCAGTTGTTCGGAGTTACAGCGCGACAGCAATACATTTTACAAATACCTATTTTTAAACTCTCTCGACCTTGGTTTTCCTCCTACGTAAATTCAAAAAGCGGCGTATTTGAAAACTCAATTTTGGTTAAAATTTGAGCCATTCTTTTTATTTGTAGAATTGATTTTTCTCTCGATTCTAATCAAACATTCGATTCTAACATGTCAGTGTTGATCATTAAAAATATTACACAATCAATAACTGCGACGGAACTGAAAATATGAAGAATTCGGGTCTACGTTCTCTTTCAGCCGTGAATAAATCGATGTATTCCTAGTGTTTACACCACATGATACGCTGGTGTAGCAACGAAAAAGACCCTATTCCCCTAGTGATTGTGCTACGATAGAGATCAACTGTCTAAAAAGTATAAATTCATTCAATTTTCTTCTTTCATTCATTCAATAATTTAATAGTCAGTGGGCAAAACACGCGCTGCTTTTTAAATGTTTGATAAAGGTAATAACTTTTCTTCGGAGAAGTACACATGGTGTTTATAACATAGGATTCAATGGAAATAGCAAATAGGACTCATCGTTGATATCTAAAACTGGGATTCAACGAAAAGCATTCGATTTATCGATAAAACACAATGGATTAATAAAATTCCCTCTGTCTAAATAAATCCATCTCGATGACATTTCATTTCGGATGTTTTGGCCCCTGGCCAGTAGTGCCATACCTATCCACTACTCAACCAATAGTCGGTGACTACCGTGCGAAACTTTTTTTTATATCACAAAGGTGGCAAACAAGCATGTGGGTAAGATGGCAAGAGATCCCCACCGTGGACGCATGCAACACCAGTGATATCACTCGCGCGTTGCGAACTTTAAATATAAATACCTCTTCAAGCCTTTTCTGAAGAACTCCATGCTGTAGTCCTTATTGAAAACCTCAGAAGGGAGCTCATTCCACAACCTGAGCGTACGCGGCAGAAAATGTCTCGTGAACCGTACCGTACGCGACCATTTTGGTTCTAAGGTGTGAGGAAAAACTCCCTCCCTATGTCGAGCGGTGTGATGGTAAAATGTGGCCGTTGGCATCATATCGAACAGTTCCTCAGAACATACCTCGTTGTACAGACGGTAAAATACGCACAATGAGGCAAAGTATCTCTCCTTAAACTTAAGGGTTCAATACTGCCCGTAACACTGGGATCGCCGATAATCCGTACCGCACATGTCTGGATCGCGTCAAAAGGTCCGAGCTGGTACTTTGGTGCTCCCGCCCACAGATGACAGCAATAGGTACTCCATAATTAGCTAACTCTATCATGTTGCTTTGCCAAGCTCGGAAGCGTCAAGTTCAACTCAATCCATTCTATTCTTTTTTCCTTGCCCTCTAGGATTCTTTTTTCCTCCATATAAATAAAACTCGATAGCTGAATATGTTGCCAAATGCAAAATCAGAAAATGCCTGGACCGATTCGGGTAATTTTTCGTCGAGTAGTAATCGTTGGATTATAGAGAACGTTTTTGCGAAGGCAGACATAGCAAATACTGCTCGGAAAAGTAAGAAACGCATTTACGCAAAACTAAATTACACGTCGAAACGTTAAAAACACGAGCCATTGACAAAACATAGTCAGTGTTGGGACAGATATTTTTAATGAGCTTAAATTTCGTATATTGCAGTACAAAGTAGTATTTCCTCTTCACAGTTTGACCTTTGGATCGCTCCTATTTTGTTTGTAATTGCGGTGTTTTTCGCACTGCAAGTTTTAAAACTTTACGTGTTGCCGTCTGCACCTCGACTTCGTAATTTGAAAACCTACTACGGAACAAGAGTAAGAAAATACAGGAAAGCCAAAAAACGACTTGGCTACTTTGCTAGATTGATTGATGTCAAATATTTGCTAGGTTTTTAAATGATTTTTTTACATTACTCCTCATAACGACACCGAGTACTTGATAGGTTCTCCTTAGACATTTTGGCAATGCGAAATCCGATGTTTCTCAATATAGTGAGCTGCAAAATGCAAAAATCCGTTTCTCCTTAGAGGTGTCCGATACCTACCAGGTTTTGAAACTGCACAGCCGACCTTTCGACGAAGATATTTTGGAGGCCAAGAGCAAACACGGCAGCGGGGTTTCGGAAAACATGCACTTAGCCACGAGCTCTCCGGCGCATTCGAGAGCCAAAGTAAATAACGCGTGACGTGTCGTGGAACGTATGACGTCATCAAAGGTCAACTGAATTACAGAAGCGACATTGCGAGGAATGAGGTGAACAGAGGTGGAGGGTCAGAGTAACGAATTTCACATATAATCTATTTTTAACCGACTCCAAAAAAGGAGGAGGTTTTATCTGTGACTGTATCCGTCTTTTTTAAGGAATTGGGTAAACAGAGTTGAGGCACAGTTTGAACTTATGTTAGGACTTTCATTGAAATCTCTTTTTAACAGACATCAAGGAGATTATTCTATCTACGACAGTATCTCACTTTCTTATGTATGTTCGCTGTTTTATCCATCAAATTGTAGACCGACTTTCGAAATAAGTTTTCAGTTAGAAATATTCCTGATGTGGACCCATTGTCACCAAGTCTGGATCTGATGATGGAATCCTCGGTAAATCGAGGGAAACTCTAATAGGCATGCACAGTGTTTGATATTTCTTCTAAAGATATTCAGGTAATCGTCTCTTGTATTCATCATCTCACGTTGCTGTGGTCATGTTTCTGATGATTATTATTATGGAGACCATTGCGACCTGAACAGCAAGTCGTTAAGGAGTATTTATTTATGTACACACAGCAACACACCAAACTTCACACATTGACCTTGAGATCGCTTTTATGTCAATCGTAATAGCGACGTAATTCGTAATGCAAATGTTAAGCTTGACATGTTGCTGATTGTATCTGCTTAAAAAAAACAATAAAGGGATCCAAAATTCTCATGGCTGTTCTCTGTCGTTTCCTTTAATGTGTACCTATATCGCAAAGAAAACAGCGACCAAACGCATGTTTGCGCGGGGTTACCGTTACCGAAGTTCATCGGGGATTGCCAGAACTCGGCAGAGGTTGCAAAATAATATTAGGTTCGATGAGATTTACTCCTGTGTTTTAGTTGGCATTCAGCAGTGTATAAGCCTGTTGGTATACTAAGCATGTGTTTTTTTTAATTATTAGCGCAAAGTCCTTGATTTTTATATGTAATAAATATTAATTACTTTCTTAATGTTGTTTTTTTTTGTGTTGTGAGTAAGGAGCTACTTGTACCAATCATATGTTTTAGGTTGATGACAGCATTGACAGCAGAAGCGAAGCAGAAGAAATTACTGCTTTGACTTTCAATCAGCCCAATTACTATTAGATTAGATGAAGGATGTTTAAATAGTTGTTCGTGGTTCGAATGTAACTTGGTCGTAGCTACTCTAAATAATTTTGAAAAGAAAAAAGGCTTCACTACGTCATATTACCTCATATTGTTTGCGTCTAACGTACAATGTGAGTTATGACGTAGTGGTTCATCATCAAACTGTCATAGACAATGTCAAGAACACAAATGAATATTTAAAGCAATTACAGTGAGTCATCATTGGAAACTGTGGTAGTTCGAGTAGGTTCGGGAAGGTTCAGAACGTTCGAAGGGCATCTGACGTTTGTGGAAAAATACGGCGCCATCTTGTTGACGACGAAGTATGTGTACACCGCAATGTTTAAATTTGATGAAGGTTTAATTTAATTGTTTGTTTGGATAAACACTATAGTAACGAATACTTAATAATTATGACGCAATCTCAACTAGTATTACGTAGGATTATAATTTTATCGCCACAAAAATGAATTCGAATCAAATAGTTGATTTAGATTATTAAGATTTTTTTATTAAATAACAACAAACATATTTTCACCCTACTTTCAAACTAGTTACGTATCATTCATATTATTCAGCACCTGAAAACTCAAAACAAATCTTACATTTATCATGACTCTATTAACAATAAGTTAACAAATGAAATGCAACCACTGACTTAAACAGCTACTTAACATAAACTACACATCAAATTAAACTACAGATAGCTAAATAATATTTGAGAGACATATACTTAAACAAATTATAGCTGAAATAATTGGCAAGTTGTGCCCGACGGCACGTCCGCCGCCGTCGCGTCGGCGGCCGGGAGTCGAGTGAGCTCGCGTGCGCCGCGCCGTCGACAGGCGGAAGCGTACGCGCACCCGCGCAAGGCTACGCTCATGACCTCGCGTCGTCTTTGTCTAGCACTATCTAGCGGCGTCTGTTTACTCGCGAGGTCGAATGCATCATACCTTCGCCGACCGCTTCTTCAAAACAAAATCATTATATTAAAAACACAATTTAGCGGGTGGGTACACGTGTTTCACCCTCCACTAACTGTACACATTCGTAATAGTATTCACAGTTAGCAATCTTTTTTTCTGTTTCAGACATGGCACGAGCGAAGTAATCGTGCCGGCTATATGATAGCAGAGGTGCTGTTGGGGAGCTGTAAGTGACATTTATTTTTATTAAACAAAGAAACCGCCTGAAATCAGTCGAGTCGTAGACACCGAAAGAGAAGGCAGTGCGGGGTGCGCGCTAAGTTTGGCGCTTCGAGGCTTTTTTGTACGCACTTCGAATGTAGGCGACCTTGTCATTGCCCACAATTCGGGGTGAACCACTTGTGCTGGCAAATGGGTGTACCGTCAACAGAACAATTCTTATTACAAAACTCTATAGCTGCTAGACGTAACTGTAGAGGAAAGTAACCAAATATGCAACACCATTTTGTAGTTAAAAAATTTAATAGGCTTCGAAACTACTGAACCGATTTTGATGAAAGTTGGTAGGTATAGAGATAGTTCGAGACCAGGGGAAGGACATAGGGTCTTACCTAATTTTCCTACGGGAAAATATCCACAGGAAAATATGCGATAAATAAAAAACGTTTGATTTCGAAATATTACCAGTCACGCATTTACGCTTAACATTATAACAGTTTTGTATTGTATACGTCAATTAAAGATATAATATTGTTTTAAAAACACAATTATGGAATAGATACGTAAATGTGGAATACAGTGAAACTACGATCAAAACTTTTAATTATTTATATGAGATATATTTCTTTATTTATAGGTTGATCAGATGCTAAATATTAATTTTCACAGAGCGGATCACTGGTAAAATCTGAAAAGAAACAATCTACTTGCAAAAATCACAAATGACGGTGTCCCAACTCATCGCCAGCGCAATCACGATCACATATAGAAAAATAATAATTTATTCTTGCATATTAATTTTTTTTTTAAATTCTCCAAGCGACAAAAGAAAACATCTCCCATGGGTGCAACACTCGCTCGAGTGGCAGCTGAAATCTTTACGTATGTAAAATGATTGGAAATAGGCAGTGGATCACTTTTTTTTCTACTAGGAGTATTCGTTAATGAGATACGGGGCTATTTCACATAGGGACACTATTCTATATTTGGATACTTTCTTCTTATCAATTGAAAAGAATAATAACGGGATTAGGATTCGTGACGCATTCTCAAGATTGTTGCCTCTAATCGGATATAAATATCACATTAGCATAGGATCTCAAAATCTTAATTCGTTCTCGTTACCAGTCTCAACTAAGCTGAGGGTTGTATCTCGTGTTCGATTGAAGATAGCAACCGTAGCAAAGAGTCCACAAAAACAATTGCTTGTTGCTTGAACGAGATACATTAGTATTGCAATTCATACGAAATTAAGTGTTCGTTGAATTATAAAAAAGTCATTTTTAATCATTCTCTTTAAAAACTCCTCCCCCCCCCCCTTTTTTACACCCTTAAAGAATTATTGCGGGGATAAAAACTATTCTTTACCCTTGCCCACAACTAAAACTATGTCCATACCAAATTTCATCGAAATCGGTTCAGCCGTTATTGATTCTCTCAATAAATTCGATCATCTCAATCTTCCACCCCCCTTTTCTCCCCCTTAAGGGGTGATTTCTGCGATAAAAGCTATCCTATGTCCTTTCCTGGGACTCAAACTATGTCTATACCAAATTTCATCGATATCGGTTCAGTAGTTTTGGCGTGAAAGCGCGACAGACGGACAGAGTTACTTTCGCATTTATACTATTAGTATGGATTTAAAATAGACTTCTAATTTCATTTGGCAATTCATACAATAAAAACATATAAACCACATAAAAATAACATTCTTTACACTCTACGTTTTGCGAATCTCGCTAAATACAATAAACGCTAAATGCGCCCAAACCATATTTTTTCTCAATCAGTTTCAAACAAATGACAAAGCCAATGACAAATGACAAAAACAATTTTATTCTTTAAACGTATGTAGTAAGGGATATAGATGCTACCCTACATCTTAGTAACGTATTACATTATTCTATAGTAGCTGTAAGGTCATTTTGTCTGTATTTTAGTAGTATTAAATACGAGTATAATACGAGCAAGACAATGTCTCTACTTATTTACATCAAAATATTCACATCATCATCATCATCATTCACATCATCATCAATTAAAAACTACATAAATAGTTGACACTATATTACACACATTAACTGGTGCCCTTCAATTAAACTCATGCTGATTTTTAAATGAAACGTGTTTAATACTTTATAGAGGACACAATAATAACAATTGTATTATTGTGTCCTCTATATCTTGCAAATATTAACATTCTAACTTGAGAGTGTTGATCACTAACCAAAGAAATGAGGATATGAATTATAGAATTCGACATCGTTTGATATAATGTTGCATGTCTGTTAAAAGCACGACGGAAAAAGAAGAGTTAGTTTGCAACTCTGTATTTTGTAAGCCATTATACATATACATTAACTATAATAATTATCCAACAATGTAATCCTTTGTAAAACAGCACACTGCTATAAACATCGACGGTGTTAATAAAAAACACAATACTGTCTCTATCTCACTTATTAACACAAATGAAACAGCATCATATTCAAGATATGACTGGCTTTAGGCAACGTTTTGTAGAAGAGGATATATTATATCTCTATTACTGTGTAAAGGCAGGAAAAAAAGTACAATTTGTCAATTACTATCTATTACGTTAGCTTGCAGATTTGCAAACTCTTCACTTTTAAATACTATGTCTAGCAATGCTCTCCCTTGTAAAATGTGACCGTATACTTTACAAATTAAAATAGATAATATAGATTTTCTATTAGAAAGTAACGTTAGCAGGAAGAAAAGGAAGAAAGGAAATATCCAACTCCCTTTTTTGGTTTGCCATTTCAAATTTTGCAGACTCTACACTTACGACAGTACAATAGCTTTTCATTGCTTTGCCCTGTTATCAAGACCAATTGGAGGTGTCAGTGTCAACTAATACAGCCAAGGCGAGTAGGCCCACCGAAAACAGCGACTGATAAGTGGATTAAATTGACGAGGAAGTATCAGCGCCCAGGCCCTTGCGCAGCCGCGCACTCACACATCGGCGCCTGCGCACACTCAACCAAACGGCCGTGAGATAACTGACATCAGAACAAGGTCCCGCCGGCCGATACGGATAGCACACAAATTATTGTCGAACTCTTTTTCTAAATATAAAATTATGGTCTTAGTTTGTCAATTATTGACAGCTAAAAGAAATTGCACATGAAGTTAAGCATTTTTTTATATTATCATCCAAAGGAAGAACGCGTAAAAAAATTATTGTATCAATTCAAAGCTTTTGTAAAAAACAGAATAAATTATAAAAAAAGACTTTTTTAAAACACAAGCTTTTACTACTCGTTAACACGAATCAAACGAGCCGAAACTCGGTGGGGCTGTTTCGTTTTACTGCGGAGTTCCTATGGTCACCTTCCAGCTCCAGCATTAGATCAGCTCCGTGTCATCATAATATTGCATCGTCACGCGATATACATATGCATGCAACATTTAAGATCAATCGGAAACCGGGAAGTGGGTCAAATTTTACTTGCAAGATTTCATTACAGTCACGGCTTGTGAAGTGATTCAATATTATTGGATGAATTTTCAAAAATTTTACACACACTTAGCTCTTTAACAAGTCCTACATATAAAATAATTGCGATTTCGGAGGTTAAAACTGCTGAACCCGATTGTGATGAAACTTGGTGAAGATAGATTTCTATAACTGGCGACTTTTCGACTAGAATTACATACTACACTGACCGTCAAAAGAAAGTATATCGCAGCACGGATTTTCATACAAACATATTTACAAAGGCACTATAATAAAGTAAGTGCACCACTGTAATTAATAATACATATATCATTGGATAGTACACCAACATTTCAAATTATTACAGAAACGTTTCTATTTCTCAAAAACGAAAAACTGAATCTGTATCTACCATACGAGTACAATGTCTATGAGAGAGAATATATTCGAAATGTCCACGTTATAGTATTTTTAAAAAAATGAAGATGCTTCTGTAATATTCTAAGATGGTGGATTATTAGACGCACATTGATATACTATGTACACTGCAATAATACATGCATGTGTTATTGCAGTGGTGCATTTATTTAATTATTAGTGATTCTGTAAAGTCAACATGTTTACATAAAAATCATGCTGTGATATACTTTCTTTTGATGGCCAGTTTATTATAAAACATCTCTCGCTCGGACGCGTCGCATGCTGACCGTAGGCGCACGCGCATCTCGCATGCGCCCTACGCCGCAGCGGCCTTCGCTCGCCCAACTCACATTTTGACGCAGGGCCCACGCACGCTCCACTTCATCGCTCACACACTATGTGACGCCTTTTCAAGTCAAACTATTCGAGTTCACGCCTTATCTAATATCATTGCAGTGTTCTTCAATGTCACCGATATTTGCTGCACAGCGGCGTTTGGGTTCATTTCGTAACATACTAATTTGTTCCGTTACAGCTTAGATGCATCGCATAGGAAATAAAATTTGAACTTATCTTATACATCAGTTTTTTTTTGCCTAGGGTTAGTGTTTGGGAATTTTGTGTTTGTCTAGTAACGATTGCAATTAATATTATAACCTTACAACAAGAAGCGCGCGAGCAAGGCAGGAAGGAAATTATTGATTTAAAAACAAAGATTGAAATAAAATCACCCGGTTTCAGGAAATTCACTTAATTAAATACTATTTTTATAGGAGTTAGCGAGGTTCACTCGTTACGACCCATTTAATATTATCTTAATGACGACGCGGAAATCACTTGTTATTGAAGCTAAACGTAAACAAGCTCCCAAATAAAACAGCATACGCTTGGAAAAAAATTCGCTTTTTATGTAACAGATGCTTAAAAAGAAGAAAAAAATAAGAGCGGATAAAAAAATATTAAGATTGGTAATTTAATGAGCCCATCGAGAAAAATGTAGACCATCCTAGGCAGAAATATTTATTAGTACAAAAAGCTAGCGCACCAGCTACTTAAAAAAGAAAATTAAAGCAGACTTAAAAAATACTAAACAGTCAAAAATAATATAAGAATACACACAAATATTTTTTTTTATTTTGAAGCAGGTGCCAAATTTTACCTAACTACATTAGATAGTTCTTACATTTTTCTTTCTTTCTTTCTTTCAAACTCTCCAAGAGATCATCGTTTGGCACCGACATTACATTGCATTAAAACTATTTGAAACCAAAAACTAACTTGATATTGCATCTTTTACAATCCGGGTTTCCAATTGTTATTTTAATCGTATTTTTTATTTTTGTTTAATGAAGTTTTACTATGAATTAAAAATTTAACAATCTAGAAATAATATGGTTTCTTAATGTTTGTTATCTTTCATAAGGTTTATTTAATACATTATGTAAATAAAAGTACTTAACTCTATTTTCATGAGTAACGATCTAAGAGGTTGTGACTTCAGTTCAAAGATAGCACTTTACTTATTGCTTAAAATATAATTACTGAAAACAAATACAAGAAAATAAAAAGCACCTATTAAAATTCAAGGCAAGCCTTCGGGCGCCAGAGAACTGACTAAGCTAGGAAGTTGTTTGTTTAAATGGCTCGTTAATTATAATACGAATAGGCATCCTCGCATGCAAGTAATTTGAATAATACTGCATCAGAGAACTTCAACCGTTGATAAATTTAGAACATCAAAAATCTTAAAAGGTCACATTTTATTGAACTGGTGCAGAGATACAGCGTAAAACTAAAACAAGCTGTGGCGCGAGGTTATCGTGCGCATTAATTGTATTATACAACTACATAACAAAAATATTATTTGGCAGTTGTTAGTTAGTATGGATTCGATAGTTGCTATGTGCACGAAACAGGCAAAACATTATCTATTAAACTTTATAAAAAGAAGAAGATCCTAGCGTGACCATTGACCTAGAATGACAGGAAAAGAGTGGGAGAGAGTGGCGACAAGAAAATATAGTGAATTAAAGAGAATTAACATTTGATTAAAAATCACAAGACCTGACAAAGAAGAGGGTATTGACGATAATAACAGTGCTTATATTCTCGATACAAATGAAGATAATAAAGAAGGTTTTAAGATAACTGTTACGCTGACGGTACACGCTAGCTGGGTGCAGATTGCAACGCCATTAACAGAAATAGCCGCGCGCCGAGTGCGGGCTGGCGCGACGCAAGGCTCTTCCGAGACATTTTTATGACTCAACCCACATTCCCTCTTATGTTTCGACCTGGACAGACGTATCGATCAAACTGTCACTTTCTTCCTAGCAGGTAGTCAGGATTATCTCATTATAATTCATAGAAAGTAACAGAATTGCTTCGTGGATTAATTTCAAGTTCATTAAGCTTGATCAAATATCTATTATAGTACGATTTGATTCGTACTTTTATAGGCAATCGCAATTGGTAAGGGCTTCAGAAGACCTACCTAATTAATGACATGACTATATTTATAAATATATTGCGACTGACAATGTGTGCCAAAAAGCTAATGATCATAAGCAACATTACTCAATATTATATCATCAAATGACACAATAAAGTATTGGGCACGAACCCCTAGAGCTGGTAGACAAGTGTTCTATAACTAAAGGGCATGAGAATATTACAAATAATGATAAAGAACTAATCAATAATGTTCAATGATGTGACTTTGAGACCCAACTCTAATTTACATCTCATAAAGTTATAATTAACATAGGTATACGAGAACAACATAGGTATATCAGAATAATGAAATAAGAAATACCAACATTAGTATTCAAACTTATGCATTGCTACGATAAAACTGATTAAGTCGTGAAATCTAAAAAAACAAGTAGTTCTGAGGAAAATGTAGACTACGTCGAATATATCCCTGACATAGCTTTTGACAACTTCATAATCTAGGAAAATTTTACTGAAGACGAAACCTATCTCGAAATGGTTTGACTATTTCGAAGTGCCATCTCTCAGTTTCATTTGAGGTTCCATTATTCCTCTTCGAGATGCGTTCAGTATCGCAGAGACAGCGATACATCAAGTGAAATCAATTTAAACATTATATTTAAAAATAAATTATTCGATTATGTTCGTATAGTTGAAGATAATTTCTAAAACCATTCGCTTACAGTCATTAAATGAGTCTTTTCTCCTTACTTATGGAATTTTCGTTCATTCAATAAATCAGTTTTTTTTTTTTCAAATTATAATGTGAGCCATCCACTTTTACTTATCCTAAAAATTTCAAAACAGCTTTTTGTTTCACTTGAATCAATATTTCGTTTCCTTTTTATAAGTCGGCTAACTTTGCTCTTGCTGTAAAAATTTCTCATTGCCGGCACTGTAAATTGTAAAAAAATTTAAGCCTCCTGTCTTAAATTTTTTTGTCTATCTTTTCCGTTACATCTTATTACGCATCTATCTCATCATGTGAATTTTTTGCATCCAACACCTGTGTTGCTCAAAATTCTCAAAATTCAAAACGATAAGACAACCCTTACGATCGCTAGTAATTGTCCATTTAAGTTTACAAACACTCCAGGATTGTGCGTTAACATAAGCATTGCAGTAAAATGCAACGCACCAAAATATCTTTAATTTGCATTCCAGCTTACATTTTGACCATAAAACCGAAACGGGTGCGCTCCACAGGAAGCTATCAAACCTATTCGGTCGGCCATAAGGCATAATAGTGGAAATTCTCCAAAAACTAGCAGGGCTTTGTTGCTATTTCGGCCGGCGGCCATCAAAGGCGTGTTCCGGGTTGGAGAGCCGCCAGGGATGTGCAGAGGATGCACGACGCTATGACACCAAACCAAACGCAGACAATGCTAAAACTAGCTTTAGGCGATTAGCAGTTTGGTAACAAAAGAAATGTATTTTCGAGAGCGGACAATGGCTCGAACGAAAATAGGTGTGCTTAGCAATGTGTTGCTCATATACCTTCATAGAATCTAGAAAAAATGCAGTGATTCGGCAGTCGTCACTTTTAAGACCTTATTGATAGCATGAAAACCACGATTCCCGGCTATCCTGAAGTGATAAATTTAAATACTTTCGAATAATAAATGATCACTGACGATGACCAATATGAGACAATTAACAATGTTTTATTCACTTTTAAATTACTATGTAAAAGTATCTAACAAATAACCATTATAACCCATGCTATGGTAAATAAGTAGCTTTGCTCCTGTTTACCGTAACAATATCAAATTTCAACACGGCATACTTGCGGTGCACACGTGCACCGTTAGAAGGCAGAGTTACTTGGTAATTTCTTATAACATTAGCGTCCACAGAAAGATGAACACTGAGCAGGACTTATGCATGATCGCGTTCCCATTTAATTAGTTATTCCTAATTCTTGTTAGATCAATAGAACAATATAAACATATCTTTATCCTGTTAATATCTATAAAGTAACATTATCATCAGTTTCAACTTTGGAAATTTATAAATTGTAGTCGGATAATACCTTATAATAGGTAATCATTATATAATACCTTATAAGATCGCATTTTTTTTAGTCAGTCTCCAGATAAGGTCAAGGCTTCAACCTTGTTCATCAGTTATTAATTTTTGCACATGATATTTATTGTATTGTTGGCTAATCATATATTTTTTCATAAACCATTAAATCAGCATATTATACAATTTACGAGCCGATTTAGTGTGTGTTTATACCGCGAAGTAACAAAATAAGAAGCAAGTAGTTCACAAAAGCAAGCAAGTAGTTTTTGTAAAATTTGCGATGCTTCAAGGTTCACTGTGGTCTATTTTTGATGACGAATTAATTCAGTCTTAAACCTGTACCGAACTCCTTGCGATTTTTTTTATTGCAGAAAGTTGGCAAACAAGCAAACTGCCCACCTGATGGTAAGTGGTAACAGTCGCCTATAATACATGTGGCTCTTGTGAGATTCACAGCAACACTGCAACCCCCACAAGAACCACAGTGTACGTTGCCAACTTGTGACACCAGATGTAAAGTCACAGTACCCAGTAATTTCACTGCCATATCTTACCCTTCAAACCGGAACACAGCAATGCAAGCACTGCTGCTTTGCGGCAGAAATAGGTAAGACGGAGGTACCTAAGCAGACGACCCTGGTACAGAGTCTCCCTCCAGATTTAGATTTGTCACGGTGTCCAGTCAAAATTATTTGAAAGAAAACATCTTCAATTTGATGTAACGGAAAGATATAGTTGGGTTAACGTGCCTCCATGGGGGTGGAAGTTACTGAGGTATGGGGTTTTTACCCGAGTCCAATGGCATATCCAAGGGGCGGCCTTGTCAGCTTTTCAGTCCCTTGTCGAATCGTAGATTCCCACGCCTCAAAAAAGGCCACGGTAACCGTGGTTAGGTTAAGTACACATTGAAAGAAGGATCGATTAATCGACGGACAGATTGTTCGATAAATGATATGAAGAATAAAAAAGTGAACAAGTTTTTTACTCCAGTCTTCGTTTTTGTCATTGAAACAAAAACGAAGACTGGAGTAAAAAAATTTAACCACCTCCGTGGTCTACTAGTGTTTGAGACCGAAATGATATGGACGTCTGGGATTCGATTCCTCATGAAAGCAGGCTATTTCTGCTTGGTTTGGTTAATGATAAGGCGTCTCGAGCCCACCTAGCTATCTACAGCGACTTAAGTTTGTCGCCATAATTACAATGCCAATCAATATTTTTATGTCAGTGTTTGAGACCGAAATGATATGGACGTCTGGGATTCGATTCCTCATGAAAGCAAGCTATTTCTGCTTGGTTTGGTTAATGATAAGGCGTCTCGAGCCCACCTAGCTAGCTACAGCGACTTAAGTTTGTCGTCATAATTAAAATGCCAATCAATATTTTTATGTCAGTGTTTGAGACCGAAATGATATGGACGTCTGGGATTCGATTCCTCATGAAAGCAGGCTATTTCTGCTTGGTTTGGTTAATGATAAGGCGTCTCGAGCCCACCTAGCTAGCTACAGCGACTTAAGTTTGTCGCCATAATTACAATGCCAATCAATATTTTTATGTCACAACAATTAGTAAGATAGCCAGTTCCTCATTTGGTGAGAAATCCAAGTAGAGCTTACTTGGATTTCTCATCAACTGAGGTGAGATGAAGGGCAAGAACTTCCCTATCTCCAATGAAATGTGACAGCTACACATAATATGATACCACGCGCATGTTTTTGAACAGGGGTGTTTTCGCAAGATTGACTACTTAAGCACTATAAAGCATATTAATGATAAATTGTACCTTGATCCTAAGCCTTTGGTCGACACAGTCCTTGAGAACGGACAGCGGCCCTTGCATAGCCTCCATTCGCGTCAACAAGTTTTTGCATTTTTTCTCCCTTCTGGTCGGCGTGGGCACTGAATACAAAATTTCAGAATCAATCAAAAGAACATTGCAAATATACAATAGTAACCGGCAGTAGGGTTCAAATAGTCGTATTGTGGAGGTACTATCGAATTATTTAAGAACGTCATAATGGTGTAAGAAGAGACTGCTTTAGTACCATCGGTAAAATTTTAAATTGAAAATTCAATATATCTAAATAAGTAACAACGTCCCAGAGATGGACTATATGAAAGAACTAAACAATAGACACGGGTTCAGAACTTTTGCGTGTTTGGGAAGAGGACTAATGGAGAAACAAACTAGATTTATGTAAAGAGCTATTAATATTATCTCCGTTCTGAAACATAGTAACGGCACACTATAAGATGAGACCAGCGTCGCTGATGCATGGTAAATATGCCGACGCCTTGTTCTCGGGGTTCCTTAACTGAATACGTGGAGTAAAGACGCAGCGAGTCGATATAGATGGACATAGGTCTACTCCAAGGATTTTCCACTGATGGGTCTTGCAAAACTTGCAGCCAGCAAAATCCCGCGACTTTCACCAGATCGCCGGACCACCGTGTGGGGTGGGGCCTACTAACGCGGCATCTTCCGGTACTCAGCCGCAACTCTAAGACCTTTCCGCCCCAACGCTGTCAGCGTTGCGAGCGATGTCCGACCCACTGTCACTTAACTCTCGCAATTTTTTGGCCTATGTCTATGAATTTGGTTTTCCTGCGGATCTCATCACTACAGTTTCAATAACAAAGAGAAACTCTGAACTTTGCCCTCTCCGTTAAACTTTAACCATTTGATTCTCCCAAAGTATTTTTCAATCTATGTAGGTGATTTTAATATTAATCCTGTAGTGTCTTCTGAATAAAAACAGCATGCAACACAACCACATAATTTTAGTAGCATAACATTTCATAGTTCCAAAAATCAAATTAGAAATTCAGTTTGAAATATTTAAAAAATGAATCGAGATACAGGGCATAGGTCTCTTTTGCTTCTACACATGTCACAAGCGGCTAGGCCAATAATTTAGATTTTAGAACTACTTCTGACCACAGAAATCATTGATAAGATTCTCTATTGTAATTCTTCATATTTTTACAAACTGGAACCTAATTCATAACACATTCATCAATCGCAGAGTTAGAAACTGAACTTCAAGATTGAATTATCGAGGAGATACAAGGCCTATATATAACTTCGCCAGCACTATCATTTGTTTTCGACGTGGTAGCCCAGGGTCAGCGAACTCGCGGTGCTCGTGATATCAGCGACACAGTTACACCACCTGTTAAAATATTGCCACTTATGAATCTGCCGCTGGTAACAAAGTTACATTGAAATCGCAATCACTTGCATTACGTACGTGGGTAAGTGTCGTTTAAGCTCTTTGTTTTTCTGTTGACAAAGGGCTGATCGATGATGATGTCTCATCAAATGTGTAAATTGATAAAAATTAAACGAGACATGTAGGTATTAAAGGAACGGGTTCAGTCAGTTGAAAGAAACTGCAAGCCAGGAATTTTGGACACTGAATGAGACAACTACGAGAACTTTAAACCATCATATTCATGTATGGCGTGGGAACTGAGGAAAAACTACGAATCTTTTAACCAACAAATCCATGTAGCAATCACTGCAACTATATAGAAATAAATCGCCATAAATAACTCCAATGGGTAATTATAGTCTGCCGGTAATAAAACAGTCACGACGTTACTTGAGCGGAGCATGTGAGTCGAATAGTAACATTTTGTTAAATTTACCTAGGGAGACTTGGTACTGCTTAGAACCTATATCTGACCTATTTCTGCTACAAAGTAGACATGCTTGCATTGCTGTATTCCAGTTTGGAGGGTGAGATAAGCAGTGAAATTACTGGGAACTTTGACTAGGCACAAGTTGGCAACATGCAGTGTGGTCCGGTGGTTGGTTAAATGGTTTCTGAAACCACTTACTAGTATACGAGTATATGGGTAGTGTGGTTGCTTGTGAACTAGAAGGTGAAAAAATAAATAATTTTATAAAGTTGAAATATACATTTAAGTAGTAATTATACACGGTTATTTTTTTATCACCCTGGAAATTTTAAGGGACGCTTCACGGCATGGTATTAGAATGATTTAAATATAAATAAAAAAAATAACCCCCATCCTTAATTTTATATTAATTTTTTAAAAAATACAAAAAATGTTGCACTAGTCGAGAACAGCATTTTTAGAGATTTTTTATTTTTTTTTATTTTTTATTTTTATTTTTTTATTTAATTTTTTTTATTTTTTATATAATATTGGATGTGTCCTGAAGCGTCCCTAAAATTTTCCAGGGTGATAAAAAAATAACCGTGTATATTCATAATATAGGAAAAGTACGACTCGCGGAATACGGTATCTGACTGGTAACAGACGAAAAGAAGATAAAAAGAATTTATAAGCCTAAGTATTTTACGAATAGGATTACCACTAGCTTATAAAAACTTTTTGAACTTGAATTGGGAGAATTTATGTGGGTCTCGCGGTTTCAAAGCGGAATAATTAGGGTCTATGTTAATAATAAGATCCAAATTGATTTTGGTGTAATTCCAATAACAAAACGTATAAAAACCGATTTGACAAGAAAAGACAATTATTTCGCATAAGCCAACGAGCCAACCACAAGGTTTCCAGTTGCAGAAAGTCATGTCCACTAAATGCGGGGAAACTAAATCCTTAAATCGCACCGCGTAACTCGATCGCCGGTCAATTAACAAAACAAAACCCGCCGATCGTGAACTCTTCGGTTGTCGGCGGTTAAAAATAACCGCGTAAACTGACTATAAATCTATGCGGCTCCCGAGCTAGTACCAGGGCGGCATGGCTCGCGTGGAGCTCGCGAATTACTTTCACTCGACTATCCCCGGGCGGGCGCTGACCGCGCGCGGGGTCGTCGCCCGCGGCCGAGCGCGGGAAACGCCGCCGTGCCATTCAGAAAAGCGCGCGGTGTTTACACAGATGCGCGCCGAAACGCGTTCCGTTGCATCACTTCCGTTTACGTTCCGTTTCGTGATTATCATGCATTCGGAATCGCACGTGCCGATTGAGCTTAATGCATCTAGGTGGACCCGCGCGCTCGGAATCAGGTTACGTAAGCCGCTACAAATGTCTCGATTCAGCCACAAATACTTAAATAATTCTGCAGACTTAACTTGTTTATCTATTATATGTTACTCTGTTGTTTTCTTAACAATAACTCTAAGTTACTCCATTGTTTTCCTGCAGCATTAGCAATCTTAAACACAGTTTTTGATAGGAAGGATTCTTTTTAGTCATACGTGGATAGTTAGATTAAATGGATGAACACACAAGATGATCATAAACATGAATAGCATTGCTAATTAAAGCGGCTTGTAGCAAATGGACGCACAGATTCTACGTAATGATAAATAAAATTGACGTGGAGTCATCGTCGTCGGCAGCGCGCGCGCAGACCAGACGACCGCTCGCGGCTGCCGACGATAACCGAGCACGCAACCATTATCTCTAAAATTTCGAGCAGCGAATATAAACAAACAGTTTCATGCGCCCGCGCACGCTTTTTTCTAGCGTTCTCTTTCATTTGCATACAATCACCTTTTTGCACTTGGTGCGACGCGCGTCAACAGCTCAGCAAAACATTTTACGTAACATGCTCCCATGTTACACTTTTTCATAGTAGTGAAGATCATGACCTTTATCGTCATTTCAACCGAGGATAAGGCAGCAAGGAAACAGAAATAGAAAACTGGTTATTTCGCGAAAACCAAAATACTTGCGTTGCCGCGTTAAAATGCTAGTGCCTGTATTTGATTGGTTTTCCCCACGTCGATGTCTCATGTGAAATTATGAACGATTCGCAATCAAACCTGAAAATCAGTTCAAAGAGGCGACTGTCGAACTGCAAACTCTGCACGCGGTCAACGACCAACCGCTCCAGGGTGTAACAGAGACGGCATGCGTCCCACCAGCGTCCCACTCATGTGGAAAGCGGTTATGCAACGCCGCGAAAGTCTAGCCCGCGTCGCCCGCAACAATTACCCGTCGCAATTTTGCGTCTAGATTGTGTAAAGGCGCCTGTACACTCTCGCGAGATCTCTCGCTGACGATGACGTCTCGGTGTAGTTGCAATAAAACGTTTTAATCCGAAATCGGCGGTTTAAAACTCGTTTTCAAAATTCAAAACGGTTTAAATCCACGACGATCACGTGGGCCGTACACAAATCAAATATTACTTCGAAAATTAGTGTAAAAGAGATTAAGTGACATCATTTACCATTTTGATTAATATGAAGGTTTTTACTTATTTATTAATATTATTATTTTTTAGGATCATAAATACTAAAAACAACCGTTGTTCGGGTTGGTACCGAAACAAAATGATAAAACTGATATTGTATAAAAAACTGTAATAAAAACTTGATACTGTAATTGTAATGATATGATAATGTGAGAACGCGCGTTGCCCTTGTTGGCTGAATGCGAACTAACTTTATTGCGTTATAAACAAAAATGCTGACAACAGTAAAATGTACGTCGCTAGACCGTACATATTCCCGGACGAGAAAATGAGGATGTTATAGGTGTCTTGATGAAGGCGATTGACATGAATCTTATAACTAACAAGATGATAAAACAATATTTGATTAAAATCTAACATGCAATGAATGATCGGTTACTATTCCCGTATGATATTACAAGGTGATTGACAATATTTGCTTAATATTAAAATAGTTATTCTAACTAAACCCTAATTTGGAATTGCATACACGGATCGAAGCACAGGCGAGGTGCTTCTATTTTGCCGTTGCACACGCGCACTTTGTTTTGGAAACTCACGTAACTCACTACCACTGCACTGATTTGAAACACTATTTTCACTACACTGTACACGATTAAGAGAACGAGCCGCCGCCGTCTGCGAAGCACCCAGCTCCGCTGCGGCTGGCTCCGCCGCCGCCGCTGCGCCCGCGCCGCGCCGGCAGCGCTTCCACGCGATGCCTGCGGCGCCCGCCACCACAAACGCCAGTATAACGTAGATCACCGTATAATGGTGAATGTCATGATAGGACACACCTTCTATTAATGGGTTACTGTTTTTCATAATCTCTAACTGCTTCTTGATTTCGTGCAATTGATATTGGTGTGTTTCATCTGTGTCATTATTCGGTATGGGTTCTACAGACAGAGTTACGTTGATTATATTGTTCATTGGCGAAATTTGGGGTACTTGTAGATCAGATGTGACGCTCATCTTGCTGTATTGCTGCTTGTGTGAATAAATGTAGAAATCAGCTGACTTAATTACACAACCTTGGCCGATATTGAATAGACCCGAGTCGGTCAGTTGAACTGATGTAACTTGATCGTCGCATAGAATTTTCAGCATACACCGACTACAGCAGAAATAAAAATACGTGTTTATTTCGTGTAATTCAGTCCATTTATTATGACATAAACTGCTAATAGTTTTGCATATTCTTGAGTTGGGTAATCTCTCACAGAGGCTTTGATCATCTACAATATTATAGACGGGTCTCTTGAGGTAACATAGAATAGTTCCGGAACTTCTTTTTATACAGAAGTTCAAGTCAGATCTGGATAGAGCTACGAGGGAATCTTTCCTCAGGCTGATTGCTGCGTACTCAGCGATTGGCACAACCACAATAGAATTGTTATTTGATATCTTAGGAATGGGGATCAGATTAAATAATTCAAAATTATCTCTGCTTATGAGGGGAATTTTGATCTCAAAAATTATATATCTGCTTGTGATTCTTGATTTCACTTGTAGTATATTATATATTTCAGAAAAATCATCATTATCTACTGGTAAAGACAAATCCTTCGGAAGTTGTCCTGCAATTATATTCAGTTCCTGACGTAGTTGGGCCGGTGTTAGCAAATGAAAATTAAACTTTCCGCTGTATATATTTGTTATAGTGTCTAAAAGTGTCTGCTGGATTGATTTCAAGTTTGTTAGAAGATTATTTGTTAAAATGGCGACACTAATAAATTCGCTATCTATGGAAATGTTTTTTACAGCCATATTGATTTCATTTATAGACTTCTCTGCTTCCATAATACGTTTGTTAACAATTTTGTGATGTTTTGCCATAATTCCTTCTGTGCGTTTAATAAGATTGAACTCTGCTTCAACTACTGATGTTTGATTTTTCCACAAGGCAGCCATATGTTTTTCATTTTCATTGATCATCTGTATGTCTCTCTCATACTTTTCTGCGAAATGCCCATCTAAAACGCCGAATAAACTATTTGCAATGTAGCCAATGCCGTCTACAAGGCCTCGACGCCGGCGCCTTGCGTTATCAGTCCTATGGTGCTTTAAAATGTTTTCATAATATTGTAATTCTCCGAACTCATGGCGCATTTGCAATATGATATCCTCACAATGGAATTGTTGTTTAATGTTTATGCACAGGTGCTCCAAATAATTGATGTATTTTGATAGTGTCGTGTTCCCTTCTTGATAAGGATGAGAGTCATAGTAGACGACTAGACGCCAGTCGTCTCTTATTAAATGTAGGCTCGTAATATTATCGAAATAAAGACTGTTATTGTTCTTTAACGGTGTTATGCTGTATGAACAATTTGCTGATGGTATAAATATCGTAAAACATAAGAGTAATGAAGTTACTAGCGATAAGAAGCAATGTTTTTTATTTGTTGTTTTGATATGTGTGTTATGGTTTTCTTGATGATGTGTGGACGGTGTTTGTTTACTAATTTTGCTGTCATTTTTATTTTCTTGCTTAATAGGTAACACGGAAAGTTTTACAATGGGACGCTGCATTAGGCCATTTTTAGTTTTCAGTGTCACAACTCTGACGTAACCGTCGTTTCCAGGGTGTAATTGGACCACTCGACCTAATGCCCATTTCCCTGGAGGTAGATTTTCGTCCCTTATGACCACTATATCATTTTCTTTTAGATTACTTTGCGGTTTTCTCCACTTTCCTCTGGCTGATAACTGAGTGAGGTATTCATTATATATTTTCATCTTATATATTTTTTGCGTTAAATACCATCTTGTTCTCATATCGGTTTCTGTTTCATGAATTGTCAACGTTGGACCGCTGCCTAAGAAATGTGAAGGCGTGAGAATGTTGAAGTCGTTCGGATCTTCTGATAAGGAGCACAAAGGTCTTGAGTTTAGACATGCTTCTAACTGATAAAGTAGGGTACTGTACTCTTCGAATGTCAACCTTTGTTCACCGACCACGCGCTTGAGATGATATTTTAGACTTTTAACGGCCGCTTCCCATAGCCCACCTGCTGACGGCCATGCGGGCGCGTTAAAGTGCCATTCTATCCCCATGTTCGAGATTTCGGAAAGAAGTTCTTGACTGACAATGGTAAGTAATATTTCTTGTTCTTTTTTCAGGATTTTGCTAGCACCAATGAAGTTTCGACCTTGGTCGCTGTAGATGTGGCCGGGGACTCCTCTTCTTGCTGACATTCTACGCAATGCTGATAGGAAAGCTGATGCAGTTAGGTCTGAAACCAATTCAAGATGTATGGCCTTTGTGGCCATGCAAACAAATACTGCGACGTAACCCTTGGTGCTCTTGATGCCGCGGCCCTTGTTGGCCTTGATCAGGATATGACCTGTGTAGTCTACTCCTGTGTGAAAGAAAGGGCGAGAAGGATTTGATCTCGAGGATGGTAGGTCTCCCATTAATTGGCACTGTTGGTCGGGATTCTGTCTTCGGCATTTAACACATAGGCGTAATCTTTTCTTAGTAGCCCTGATGCCACCGATTAACCAGTATTTTTGCCTCATAAATGATGCCGTTAAGCGTGCACCCCCGTGATAGGTAAGCTCGTGAGCTTCATCAATTAGTAAGTCTGCTAAGCGTGTATTGTTTGGGATTATGGCCGGATGTCTTGCTTCCGGGTCAATATTCGCGTGTCTTAACCTACCACCAACTCTTATAATCTCATATTGATCTAATATAGGGCATAATTCATATAACTTGCTTTTACTTGATACAACATTCTTTTGTTTCAGACATCTAATCTCATCAAAAAATTCTTCTTCTTGTACTTGCTGAATTATTTTATATCTAGCTCTGCGTAGTTCCTGAACTGAAAGATAGCTGTGTTCGTGCTTTCTATAAATAAATCTTAAAATCCATGCTAAAACTCTCATTGCTTTTGATATAGAACTAAACTTATTAACTATTTGTTTTATTATTTCATAGCTTCGCTCAGTCTGTGTGGCATTAACTAATTTTGTTTTCCGTACTTCTTGTTCTGTACTGTATTTTGTAGACTCATCACTCTGTGGCTGATATGTAGATAACCAAGCAGGTCCTTGCCACCAGAGATCGTGATCTTTTAGCTGAGCTTGTGTTAATCCTCTACTGGCGCAATCTGCGGGATTGTCCTTGGACTTAATGTATCGCCAGCAGTTAGATGGCATGGTAGCTTGAATTTGTTTTGCTCGATTGGCAACAAACGGTTTCCATCGCTCCGTGTCACCATGAAGCCATCCCAGGACCGCCATGGAGTCAGTCCACCCATACATCTGTACCTGGTAAGTATTTAGACACAGTTTTACCTTATTCATGAGTTTTGATAATAATTGGGCACCACAGAGCTCTAGACGCGGCAGTGACACACTCTTGCTTAGTGGCACTAATTTTGCTTTGCCTGCAACTAATACAACTGATTGCCTGTTTTTGTGGCGGATTATCTTGTTTCCTACGGGATGATGACTCTAAGGTTGTGAATTTGTTTTCGAGGAACTGTAATAACTCTTTAAGAACTGGCAGCTCTCTAGGATTTTTTACAGATTCCATGTAATCGGAATAGGATTCCGTATCTAATTTTTGGGTCAAAAGGTACACAACTATCGGATCCCAAGAAGTAATGTCGACGCCAAGATTTTTAATTGCATTCAGACATTCTTGTGTAATATCATGTATACGTTTTAAGTGAACAACTGATGGATGCTGTGCTGTCGGGAGATTCATTAAAGTGTTCATATGCGATGTAAATATTAGCCTTATATTGTTGTACCTCTGATTAAGTATATCCCAGCAAACACTATAATTATCTGTACTGACGTGTAAGTGCTGAATTAATCTTTCAGCTTCCCCCTTTACTTTGCTCTTTAGGTACTGCATTTTCTGTGCTGGTGACATTGATAAATTATTGTGAATGATTTCTGTAAAAAGATCTTTGAAAGATACCCAACTATTGTAATTTCCGCTGAATGTAGGGATTTCCATTTGCGGCGTTGATTTTTCAATATGCCTGATAGACCACATTTTTTTATTAATATCTTTTTTAAGATTATTATAAATTGTTTCATGCTGAGAGAATGCGTCTTCATACTGCTGGTTGGACTCTCCTAGCTCGCTGTCTAACTCCCAATGTAAACTGTCAATAGCTGCCCAACGGGTTTGAAGAGTGTGCAGCACGTCTTCAAACTCCCATTTTTCGGATACTAAATCTAAATCAATATTAGCAACTGAGCGTTGGAAAGCTTTGAAATTGCTTTGCTGTTTCCGAAGCATTTCTTCGGTCTTGCTGGCTGTACCACTTGATCGTAATGGCTGATGCTTACTATCAGATGAAATGAAACTGGAGGGCTTCAGGATTGGGGTCCTGGGCCTATCTGCTGTAGAAGGCTGATAGCTTTGCAAGTGCGCCCTAACTTGCATAAATAACCCTTTTACTCTATCAAACTCTTTATTCAAGAAGTAGCTATGAGACTCCATACCGAACTCTGACAAACGATCATGATTTTTCTCAAATTCTAACCAATAGCTATCTAGAATATCTAAACGGCGCTGGATGTAGTCAGGAGTTTTTCTCTCTGCTCCATCTTTCTTAAAATTTGACCACAGATGCTCAATAGCATTAGCAGTTTGTTGCTGATTAATCAAAATATCATCCATAGAAGACATGATAAAATAGGTAAAATGGATTGATCTTACTTGACAGGTAAGTAGAGTAAGACGACTAACACAGCGCTGGCCACTTCTTGCTGATGAAGGTGCTCCTTGGTATGATGACCTTCCCAGGTGCGCGTGCTAATCCTTGCTGATGAAAAAGTGTGTCTTGATATCACACCCTTCCGAAGATGTGGAAACTGCCGCGTGTTCGCAACAGTGACGTGTACACCCACTTGCACTTTGTTCTACCAACGGAACCGCCAACACGACAAATTTTTCACTGCACAACACGTGTCGGATCCCGCTTTTTCGGTAAGCTCGAAGGACCAATGTTCGGGTTGGTACCGAAACAAAATGATAAAACTGATATTGTATAAAAAACTGTAATAAAAACTTGATACTGTAATTGTAATGATATGATAATGTGAGAACGCGCGTTGCCCTTGTTGGCTGAATGCGAACTAACTTTATTGCGTTATAAACAAAAATGCTGACAACAGTAAAATGTACGTCGCTAGACCGTACAACCGTGAAAAAATAGTTTGAATAATATTTTGGTAATTATTGATTTGATCTCTAATCACCCACTGCATACATATTTTGGAATGCATTTGCTTGCAAAATATACAATATAACGAATCAAGACGATCTAATTCTAAAAAATATTATACAAATTTCTAAGACGTAACTAATTCAGTAAATGTGGTTTGAAATAATTTCAAACACTACGCGGCAGAAACGCACGAGAACAACCGTGTAAGAACAGCTCTACTGAGAGAAATCCAAGACCCCAAGAGGTGCGAGCGCTGTCCTGAACACACTCATGCCCTCCTATCGTGTAGTATCTCGCGAGAATGTATACAGGCGCCATGTTATAGTATTTGCATAAAATGTCTATATTAGAACACATAACTTCAAAAGCACGTACAGATTGCGGCACGTAAATTGAACAACAGCACAGTGCAATAGTCAAACCTTTAAATTCCTCACTTCGTACAAAACTCAAAAACCACAGCAACAAGGCAGATAAGTAACGGCAATATTAATTTCTTAGACAAACATAAGACTTATTTTTGTGATTGCACATTCTTGTTCAACTTGTGTTCTATGATCTGTACCTACACTACGTTTAAAATCCAATTATACATTTACGGCGAATTCAATGAGTTTACGAAACGATGCTTTACGAAGTAATATTACTGTTTCAATAACCGTTGCATTGTCCACATTTGTCCGGCGATTGCGCAATTCTAATCTGGTGAATAAGATACGCGCCAGCTGCGTGCGCCGCTGCGCATGCGGCAACTTTCCACCCAGCGCCATTTTCGTCAACGCGGCGGGAAAATGACTGGAGACAGTCACGCAATAGCGTGTGCAACCATCAATTTAATTATTGTGTTGCACACATAATACAAAGTTAACTTACCTACGCCAATATTAAAACATGAGCGTAATAATATCTCGAATCCTCGATCGTATTATTACGAGCACGATAATCTTTGTTGCTCGGAAAACTGGTAAGTTTGCTGAATGGTTCACCGAGAATACATATTACAACTCTCCCTGAATGGCTTCGCAAAGATGTGTACAAATTATGAGTCACGAATTCTAGAACCTTTGATGCAATACTCTCGATAACATTGCAAAACTTTTAACAAAGTTTAAGTTTGTGAGGATAAAAAAATTACAAAATCAACTCCCGGTTGCATCAAAAATGTCTTCTTACGATTTCATTCAGGTACTGTTGCCATGCAAATGTCGCTCATGTCGTCAGATGTCTCGACAAGTTTAGTAATCAAACCATTTTGAGTTCATGTTCAATTCGAAACGCGAACTTTTTTGTGTATGGCCTTTTCAGGCCCCTTACTTCCGACTTTTTGCAACAATCGCGACAAATCACGCTGCAGTAGAGATATAGTCGTTTGCATCGATACGCACGTGCGTTATAGGATCTATCGTTATGCAACGCCCGAATTTTGAATTTGAAATGATCGTATGCAAAATAGTAATAATGGTCAACATATAAAAGCAGTTGCATATCTAAGTGCAAAGTTGCGTCTGTATTTTTTCAATATAAAGTGTGATGCATGTTGCGAAAACTAGAATTTTCACGCGCATTTTGCAAAATGAAAAAAAATAAGTCTAGAATGCTAAAGCTCAATGACGTCAGCTTATTAGTCTAATTGTGAAGGCTAGCCGAGCGCAAGAGCCAAGGTCGGACAGCCACGGGTCACGGTCGCCATGCAAATGAGCTGATGGTATTGTTGATAGTGTCATTGACGTTGGACCTGCACCGATCCCTCTTCCCGCGAACACAGACATTAGATAATATTGTCAATTTGTCATTCAGGCGTATATTATACCAGATTGAATGCTCCATGAAGCTTTTGACTATATCTGTGCACGACGACGTAGTAAATTGCAGTATCCCACGTCATATTAGTTTATAAGTTTTTTTTTCTTTTTCCTTTTTTAAAAAAAACGTCGCCCCACACTAGGATTTTCTCCTGTGTCGTGGGTGCAGTTACAAACATAGAATATCACATGTACATACGCCCAGACCGGAACAAATTTCTGTAGGCCATACAAAACATTTGTCCCGTACGGGAATCGAACCCGCGACCCGTTGCGCAGTAGGTGATCACTCGACCTCTGCGCTAAATGTGTCGTCAAGTTACTTGTAGACCATTACAAGTTTCAAGATAATTATAGTTTATACTAGTTTATACTTATACGAGAATTTATATCAAATCTACATATTAAGCCTGTATGGCGTATAACATTTTTTTTCTATCGCAGGTCTGCTGGTCGAAATTTCTTTAGAAATAAGGAGAATCTGTGTGCCTCTATATATAATTATTATGTCCTTGATTGCTGTGTTAATTGTTGTTTTGTATACATAAATAAAATAAATAGAATTTAATCAAAGTATGACTGACTCATCAACATGATGTATTACACATTATTATGGAACGTTACAAAAAAAAGCTCTCTAACAGAAAGATTTAACCAACAGTATTGGGTAATATGACTCATTATATCCTGTGTGTGCTACTGAATGCCTACAATGATGATGCCACAGTTATACCGCTCTATCACATTTCAGAATTACTTTGGATTTGTAATAATGACACAGTATTCTAAGGAGACAGTCCTAAAAGAGTAATGTTACGAGAAGTCACAATAATAGCGCAAGGAGTGTAATCTGACTCCGTTTCGTAAGTAGGGACGATTCGGTTGCTCACCGGGCACCGGGCAAACCCGTCCGGCTAATTTCGAACCGGCGAAAAAATTGGCACTAATTGGATTCGCAGCCACACACGCCACCTGCTAGCCCGCGGTTCAGAGGCCCAATTCAGCTAATAAACTACAGCCGAATCGAAACTGAACCGTTGCGGTCGACCAATCGGAGCGCTTATATTGCCTTTCAACTGCTCGATGACGTGATAATGTGGCGTTTTGATTGGTCGATCGCAACGGTTCAGTTTCGATTCGGCTGTAGCTTATTAGCTGAATTGGGCCTCAGGATAGGATGATCAAGTGAATTGGTGAGTTCGTACAAGTGCCTGCGGCCTGGGTGGCCGCGTAGATTATCCCGAAGGCGCACGGCGGGGGGCGGTAGTGCAGTGGTGGGGGGAGGGGGAGGGGGTGAGGTCGTCGCCCGCCGCTGACACAGAGCCGCGTGCGACGAACGCCCGGCCTAGACTGACCTCGTATGCGTGACCTAACGATACGGGGTATATGGTGTGTATACGAGCGACAAGCCGAAGCCGCTGCCACAGAAGATATATAATGGTACCGCTGCAGTAGAACTCTTGCAAGCAATGTGCAAGGAGACCGTTTGCCTTCAAACCAAACATTGAATTACTAAGGCAGGGTCGATAAAAGATTTTTTACATATTTATTTATATTATATGTATATTCAACTAGGTGAACCTTTTTAAAAATTACGATACAGAAAACAATACATATGATGTGTAAAACGATTCTGTATTGAAAAAAACCGGCCAAATGCGAGTCGGACTTGCGCACGAAGGGTTCCATACCATTATCTATACAACACTAGACAATATATTTTTACCTTTTTATGTAAATCTAAATATTCTGTGAATATTTCAAGCGTTTACCTGTTGCCGTTATTAATATCGTGCAAAAACTCGGCAAAAAATCACGTTTGTTGTATGGGAGCCCCCCTTAAATATTTATTTTATTCTGTTTTTAGTATTTGCTGTTAAAGCATCAACAGAAATACCTACATCATCTGTGAAAATTTCAGCTATCACGGTTCATGATATAGGTACAGCCTGGTCACAGACAGACCGACAGCGGAGTCTTAGTAATAAGGTCCCATTTTTGCCCTTTGGGTACGGAATAATAAAAATAAGTTAAAAGACATTTAGCTTACCAGCACCAAGTAAATACGAGTATGTAGTTACTAACTGTGCCCGCGAACTAAGTTTCGCTTTCTTTCCCGTTTTTGCAACATTTTTCATTGATGCTCAACTCCTATTAGTCGTAGCGTGATGTTATAGTATAGCCTTCCTCGATAAATGGACTATCCAACATAAAAAGAATTTTTCAATTTGAGTCAGAAGTGCCTGAGATTATTGCGTTCAACCAAACAAACAAACAAACAAACAATCAAAGCAAACTCTCCAGCTTTATAATATTAGTAAGTAAGTATAGATGGCACATGTGAAACTTGTACACTTCAATGAAAGACTGGATATATTTTGGCCACTTGAAACAGTGCAACCTGGCTCACTTGCGCAGTCCATTATTTGAACTTTGAACAATGTGTGGCAACACATGGATAAGGGCAAAGTATGTGCTCAAACTTTGGACACACAGTTTCACAGAAGTGTTCAAAGCCTCCAAGCTGTCTGGCACTGGCATAAGATGCAAAATGCAGTTGTCATTTCTAGCATACAAGAATCGAATAAGTGGCCCTCGAGTAGTGTTATGGAAAATGTTATTAGAATAATACTCCATTTTGCAGACCCTCGTACACACTTACACACACTCTCACGCGCACTCACATACAAATATACATTTACACACACACACACATTCTACATTCCCTCGTATTACCATAGGTGTATTGTAACCTTACAGTTTATATTCCAGTAATCTTTTCCCTACTGTTTGTATTGTTTCTATTAATATGTTGTGTATAAGCTGATAATTGTTTGTTTGTATCGTCCCTGGGATGAGAGCCTGGTGATTCTGTAATACAGGTTTTAAACCTAGTACAGACTCCAGCTCTCACAAAGGACTTCCTATTCAAGTCAGCAATTATTTCATTGTAACCCCTACCTTTGTGAAAGAAATAAAGAAATTTAAAAAAAATGCGATAATTATATGAAACTAACAATGATACAACTAACTCAACGGATGAGTAAGCTTCCTGCATATCCTATTTTCCTGACAATTGTTTGATTGCCAATACATATTGACATCTGCAGAACAAAAAATTATATATTGAAAAGACATAAGTTGACGAGTAGCATGAACAATTCCTTTCTTGCTTGTTCTTCTCGTGAAGACTTCCATAATTTGCAAATAGGTACTGTAAACATGTTTCTTTAATGTGTATTTTCATTATTCTTTTAGTTATATATTTTAAACAATACCTATACCTACAACTATTTGTTTTCAGAATTTTGGTCTTGTTTTCAATGTTTTGAATTGTCTGTAAATGTTGCATAACATAAATTTTTGGTATTGACTGTGACTTGAGTTAATTTAATTTTAATATTCTATAAGACTTCACATATTCGTCAACATGTAATAATGTTATAAGTTGGATTTTAGGGATCTTTATTAAATAGTTATTTAATATTAAACATGTTTACAATCTATTATTATCACTTGAGTACATCTGCTTCTTTAATCTCTGCATCACCTGAAGATTGACTGGCAGATAATGCTCCAGTCTGCCTTTGTACACAAAATCGTATGCACATTTTTTTAAAATTTATTATCAACTAGCTGTGCCCGCGAACTTCGTTTCACCTTACGATAGATTTCCCGTCATATTCATTTTTCCCGTGGGAAATATAGCCTATGTTACTCACGAAGGATGTAGCTTTCTAATGGTGAAAGAATTTTTAAAATCGGCCCAGTAGTTATAAATAGGCCCAAATATTTTCCCGCGGTAAAAATTATAATATAGCCTATAACCATCAGCATGTAGCATTCTAACGGTAAAAGAGTTTCTCAATTTGAACCAGTAGTTTCTGAGATTTGCGCTTACCAACACATTTTCCAATTCATTAATTTGCGATAAGATACACAAGTTAACATATTTTAATACATATAGCACCACTTAAAACTCTAGGGTTTGTGTGTAGTAACTTAAAAAGATACATAAAGAGTTATAAATAAATAAAATATTGACCTCTAGGTTGGTGCGAAATGCAGGGTGCAGCTAATATCAGTTTAAAAGTAATAGATCTTAAATAAAGCCATAATCCATGGGTTTTCATTTTAATAATAGGTACACACATTGTTTTTTATTTATACAACTAGCTGTGCTGCGCTGCCGCAAACTACGTTTCGCCTTAATTTATTTTTTTCCGACATCTTCAACAAATATCGTTAATGTACACAGAAATAAATACAAAAACTTAACAAATTATATACTAAAATCTTCCTCGAGAATCACGCTATCGAGTGGTGAAAACTGCTTGGAAATTGGTGCAGTAGCTTTTGAGTTTATCGCGAACAAACAGACAGACAGACAGACGCGGCGGGGGACTTTGTTTTATAATATGTAAGGATGTTTCCTAGCATTCTTGAAATTACTTATGTGTTTTTAATACAATGAGCGACTTAGTCTGTCTGTATGCTAGTTCAATTTTTTTGTTGTTGTTGCTTGCGGCTTTATCTGTTTGGAATTATGTTATATTGCAAGTTCAATTTTATAGTGTTTGCCTTGAGAACTTAATAATTCGGGCTCAAAAGAAGCCTATGCCCTTCTTTGAAGCTATCTCCACACCAAATTTCATGAAAATTGTTAAGTTTGGTACAGTTCGCGCCAGACACGGTTAGCGCAGAGGTCGAGTGATCGCCCTATACTGCGGGTCGCAGGTTCGATTGCCATCATCATCACAGCTCATATACGTCCCCTCCGAGGGGCTTGAGCCTACCCTATGTTAGGGTGATTAGGCTTTAGTCAACCACTCTGGCCCAGTGCGGATTGGTCGACTTCACATACACCATTGAATCTCTTTGCAGATGTATGCAGGTTGCCTCACGATGTTTTCCTTCACCGTAGGAGCATCAGACAAATGTACATATGAAATTCGGAACGAAAAACACATTGGTAGATGGCGGGTCTCGAACCCCGAACTCCCGATTGGAAGGCACGTGCCGAGACCACAGCGCCACCGACGCTTCATTCATGTGACTTGACATCATCATTCGATTGCCGTACGGGATAAATATTTTGTATGGCCTACAGAAATTTGGTCAGGTCTGGGCATATGTGCATGTGATATTCTATGTTTGTAACTGCACCTACGACACAGGAGAAAATCTAAGTGTGGGGCGACGTTTTTTTTTAAATAAAAAAAGAAGAGAAAAAAACTTCAAGTCTGCTCTGAACACAGCACAATTCGCGTCGCATTGTCGAAATATACATATAATTTAATTAAATTATATTGTCTATAATTATAGTGCAGCGTCGGTGGCGCAGTGGACTCGGCACTTGCCTTCCAATCGGGGGGTCGGGGTTCGAGACCCGCCATGTACCAATGTGTTTTTCGATTCGAATTTCATATGTACATTTATCTGACGCTCCTACGGTGAAGGAAAACATCGTGAGGCAACCTGCATACATCTGCGAAGAAATTCAATGATGTATGTGAAGTCGACCAATCCGCACTGGGCCAGCGTGGTTGACTAAGGCCTAATCACCCTAATATAGGGTAGGCTCGAGCCCCTCGGTGGGGACGTATATGGGCTGTGATGATGATATTGTCTATCTACATAAGTTATAAAGTGGTGGATGAGTTTCACTTCACTAAATAAGTTTTAGTATGATAAATAAACTTAGTATATTTTATGTGCATGAGAGCTGACTAGAAGTTTGGTGCGAACTGTAAACAAATTTCATCAAAATTTGTTAAGCTAAATGGGTTTAGATATGAAAGCACAACAGACGGGAGTTACTTTTGCATTGACAATATTAGTAGGTATTCGTGAATCAAAGCCCAAATAAATGTTGTCATGGATGGAAGAAATAATAAAAATTATAAATGCCATGTAGAACAAATAAAGCTTTAAAAATTCTTATTTTAGCAGGGGGAGATTCTGTACCACATTCGTACCACGGGTACCTCTATCTTATGTATTTCTACCGCTAAACAATGGTACTCGCATTGCCGTGTTCCAGTTCAAAGGGTAAGTCAGGTAGTGGAATTAATGGGCACTGTGACTTGACATCTTATATCACAATTTGGCAATGTACAATGGCATCCTTGTAGACTTGAGAGTCTCATAGGAACCACACATATGATAGGCGATTGTAGCCACTTAATAATATGAAAAATTTTTCACTATGGCAAACAATATGGACAACCGGAGAAGGTGGAGGTATTTAGATTTATTACATAACAAACTATGCAAACCCATAGTGATTAATGGGCAAGAAGAAAAAATTCAGGATGGATAAGGCCTCGGTGGTGTAGTGGCTATGGTGTCAATATGGCATATTGAAGACGTAGACAATCCAGCCTGAAATGGAATTTCAGACAATTGAATTTTTTAAATTTGTTTTTCATAAAAAAAAATTGTAAATCTTGCTCTGGTTTAGCTGAAGAGCTACATAGGAGTTTCATCAAAATCCGACCAATATAGTGTACATGTAAGTCATAACCAAAGTAAAAATCCTCTTATCCTCACAAACTTTAACATTTACAATATTAGTCAGATATGTAATGGGCTTTAATGCTTTTTTGTATTTCATTATTGTTTTTATTTAACATTTAAATATCATTACTAATATTATAAATGCAAAAGTGTCCGTCTGTGTAAAGTACTGAACCGATATAGATGAAATTTGGTATAGACATAGTTTGAGTCTCAGGAAAGGACATATGATAGCTTTTATCGCAGAAATCATCATCATCAAAGGACTTCCATGCGGACAAAGATAAAGTAAATATTAAGAAACAAAAAAGGTAAAACAACAACGAAGAAAGGGCTTAATTTGAACACATCTGAAATTTATAAAAAATGAAAAAAAATTAAAAACTTCAATAAAACCAAGTACCTTCAAAACCTACATGGCCCTACATTGCACAGAAATGGATGATGATGGATAAACTTTGGAGTCCTTAATGAACTTTAAGTTGATTTCAGTATTCGTGAATTATATTTAATGCATTAAATATATTCAATTAAACTTTGTTTAGTAACAGGGCCTATTCAGCTGACACCAATGTGTAAAAGTGAGATGAATATTTTGTTAAATATTATTCTATTGAATATTTCTAGTGATGTAACTGCAAAGGATTATAACTTGTATCATTACAACTTTCACATCTCCCAGGGAGTTACAGGACTAGAAATATTTATTACTATAATAATTTACGATGTTCACTAATTTTCATATTTGATTTGACCCAGTTGTAAACAAAGTAAGTAAGTTAATTCAGTTGTAAACAAAAACATAACCTCAAACTTACTTTGAAACCGAGCGAATCGCTGCCTGTTTTTTTCTTCTAGCAATCGTTGCTCCTCCTCTTTCTTCGCTTTTTTCTCTTCTTCGCGTTTTTGAACGAGTTGTCCGGAGCCGACAGGTAGTATTGAATTCTCCGCTTTTTGAGCGTTTTCATATTGTTGAACTGTTTCATAGGCCGGTGCATTTTCAACAGGAATAACAATTTTTTTCGAATACAAAACTTTCAGTGGATCATACTTTGAACTACAAGCACTTATTTCTGACTCAGAAGTAGAAGAATCTGATTGGTTTTCTCCTGACATTATTCAGTATTATTTTACAATAAAAACATTCTTACAAAAGTTCAGCCACAAACAAAAGTTCAGCTGATAGAGCTGTGAGCTGTCAGCACAGAACACATATACCCAAGGGAAGAACACAGAACACATATACCCAAGGGGCTGTCAGTTTAACTGTCAATGGAAAAATAAGCCATAGATAATCTAACCCTGCGTTCCGTAAAACGATAAAAGTGAAAATATTGCGAGTCCGACCAAAGTCACAACATAACCTACTGATTCAATAGCCCTTTATTTTGTGACGATTCAAGCAGCGTCGCATCGGGAGTTAGCGCAGTTAGGGCGTTCTGATCACATTGCACTAGATCGCCTCCCTAACTCAGTAGGCAACCGGACGTGGTGTTGGAGGGATGGCTCCTGTACTCTCCAAATATCAAAAAAATGGTATCGCCTTTGCCGCAACTGCGGGTGTAAATGTGAAAAAAATAAAATAAAAAAGAGAATCACTGTGTGCTTTTATGAAACTACGATGCAAGTGACACTTTTTTTCGGATGGTAGGCATTTAACTGAAAATTATTCGATTAAAAAATCGCGTTTTTAATCTTACCTTAAATCTTTTTTTTTTCTGAAAACAAAATTATAAATAATTAACAAGCAATTAATAAAAAATAATAATAAAATAAATTATTGAAAGAAACAAAACAAATTTATGAAAGAAAAAACGCTCTACACCAGGATCGAACCCCTGCCACACAGATTTAAAGTCGAAGATGCATAGACCAATCCTGCCCCCCTAGCACGTCCACCAAAACACGATATGATAAAGCGGTTTATCGCGGTGAACTGTCAAAATACAATAGGGTTTCGTCGTATTTTGACAGTTCACAGCGATAAATCGTTTTATAATATCGTGTTTTGGTAGACGTGCTACGGGGGCTGACCTATATGAATCTCATGTTTTTGTCTAATGCGATAGATAGATAAAAAAATTGAGGCGATGTACTCGTAAATAAACAAACATTAATTATAATAAAATAAAACTGTGCAATATGAACATTTTATATTCATTTGAGCCAGAAGATTTGAAAAATTGTTTAGGAATAAATTCTACACAATTTGATCATCTTTTAAATTTTAAATTAAGTGACACCATAATTATATTCAGAAACATGACACATTATTTAGAGAAAGTGTAAGTGCTAAACAACGATTAGCAGTGACGCTAAAATTTTCTTTTTTCTTTTCTTCATTTTCTTTGCACACGAGGCCAATTTCGCTTCCGATATACAGCAACAATCCCCTTACATCAAACGCTGTGCGGCGACTGAGCGCCCTACCAGCGATTACATCTCCCGACTTACGCCCTAACTAGGGAGTTAGGGCAATCGGGCAACCACGATCGCACGATATCGGGACCCTAACTCCCTAACAGCGATTAGACAACACTAGCTAGGGCCCTTTCTGCAAATCGTCCCCGATGGATCGTGGTCTAATCGGTGCTTTAATTTGGTCGGATTCGCGATATTATCGCTTTTATCGCAATTCGGAACGCACCATAAGGCTATAGACAATCACTTAGCGCCGCGTTCAGTTACTATTGAATTTCAATATTGCCTGTGTCTATTCGGACCCGGGGGGTCTACTGTCTAACTCAGCCATACTCAATTTTTTTCTTGGGCCACTTTCAGATTTTAGCTGTGTTGCGCGGGCCGCTACCTCATAAATCATAACCTGGTTTTTTAGGAGTTAATGAAAAGAACCTATTGCGTTTAATTGTTTATTTAAATCTTAGTGAGAATGATGATATTGGACCAGATTTTTACAAGCCATATCTAGATCAAATTGTTAAAAAAACTTAATACATTATCGAGATGAGAATCTATAAGCCGGTTTCCGTACCTTCTTTGCATATTTCATTTTTGAATAAGATGACTCACCAAGAAATGTCGATGCAAAAAACGTAAGCAGAATTGGGGCGCATTTTTTAATAGTCTTATATTGATCAGGCACTATTATACAATATTGGGCGTACTCCTTCTTTTCTCTTTAAAAATAACTTCTAAGTTTGTATTATTTGTCATTAACACGCGCAACGTGTGCAATCAGTGCCCTGCGCTGTGCTTAATAGAATTTGAAGCTACAACGGATGGGCCACTTTCAAATGCTTGGCGGGCCGCATGCGGCCCGTGGGCCGCAGTTTGAGTATGGCTGGTCTAACTCATAGCGATCACTCGCTACCACTTTCGTGACATTAGAACGATAGTTCTAATGTCAATTGTGGTTGTGACGAATAGTAACAGTGTGCAATAAACGCCAATGTATGTGAAACGGTTAACATAATGGAAAAATATATGATTGTCTAAATCCACTGGAACGCTCGCCACGCGAAGCGTGGTGGGTTTCAAAAGCAAAAAGTAGTATATCTCAAATATCAAAGGTGCCGCCATTGCGGAATGACTCAACCCGGCGCGTACGGAGTGTTCAAAAAATTGCGGAGAGTGACATATACTGTCTACAAGAGAACAAAAAATACGTATGGAAAGGTAATTTAATATAGAAGGAACTTATAACAGTTAATTAGATAAGGATTAATAATTAAATGAATGAAGCGCGAAAATGTTCGGAAGGTCGCGGAAGACCCGATTTTTTTAAAAAAATTTTTGCACAAAAACTATTTTATAAAACTTTAAATAACCATATATATTATTATAGCCCTATTCTTGAAGATTATTTTGATATATAATAGTTTTGGGTAATATTTTTAATGAAAAAAGAAAAAAATAATAAAATCGATTAATTACGTAATTATATACGCGAGATGCGCACGCGCGACCTCAAATTTAAAAAAATGCAAAAAATAAATTATTGTGCCTAAAATTAAATAAAAAATACGTATGGAAAGCTAATTTAATAAGGAATGAACTTATAATAGTTAATTAGATAAGGATTCATAATTGAATGAATAATGACGAGAATAGTAACTAAAGTGCTTAAAATTTTAAAAATACTCACTTTTTGAAAAAAACGTTTAGTGTGGCAATATAACACTATAAACTATCATAAACCATACATAATAATGTAGCCCAATTCTTCTAGTTTATTTTGATATAGAACACTCTACGAAAATACTAATACAGACTAAGTAAGTACGCAATAAATCTCATCGGTCATGGAGTAAGAAACGTATGGATACGGCCAAGTAAGTTAAACCGCAGACTATGACAAATTTATTTCAATCTAAGACTAAAAATAAATTGGACATGACCTGTCAACTTATGAAAGAGACTATTGACAAAGGAATAAAGCCATAGAGAAAATATTTTATTTTTCGCGATTTTTTTATCACACCGCGCGGTTTTACGCAAAGGGAACTGGGTACCATAGTACCCAGGTCGATCGAGAAGATCGAGATTTTGGGGACTATAGTCCCCACGGACGTTCCAGTGGATAAAGATCGTCGTTTTGTGAGCTTCAAGTCCTAAGTACTACATTATTTTACATCAAAATATTATAGTCACTACCTATATTATTAGAAAATATTCCAAAAAATATTCAAACAGTGAAGATCTGTACCATATTTTTTTTAAACTGAACCTATAAAGGCCTACGCGTTCGAAGGACTTTGTCCGCCGAGAACAAAAGTCCAAGAATTGTGCGGACATTTGTTGCTCGGAAAAGTGAAGTGCCCGCTATGGAAGCAATTATTCTGAGATTTCATTGTGTTGCTATTAACATTTTAGGAAAAAGGGGAGACGTTTTAAAAAATAATACTGGGAATAACAATATCATATTTTCCAGCACAATCCCACTGCTGGGGATCTTTCCCAGCACCAGCCCACTGCTGGGGATCTTGCCCAGCACCAGCTTACTGCTGGACAAACTTGCCCAGCACCATCCTACTGCTGGGAATCTTGCCCGAGACAATCCCACTGCTGGAAATCTTGCCTTACATCAGCCAATTGCTGGGAATCTTGCCCAGCATTAGCCCAATGTTGAGAACTCTTGCCCAACGCTAGCCTCATTGACGGATACACTTTTCCAGTACCAGCCTACAGCTGGACACTTTTCGCCCAACACCAGATATGGCATAAATAATTTAAGAAAAACAAAATAATAAATCGTATTAAAAACAATCAAATGAGCTACCTCAGGAGTAAACGCAGGTCGTGGCATGGTTTCTGTGAATCAATAGAAGCAATGCCAGAAGGCTTGCGCCTTAGCAAAGCCATATCTAAGGCTAAAGCTCATCCACTCACAGCAGTGAGAGATGCAAATGGAAGACTGACGGAAACGGGAAACAAAACATTAGCTAGGTATTATGTTTGATGCACACTTTCCTGCTTCTACGCCTATTGGCTCCAAGGCAGACGAACAGACCCCTAGACAAAGGCGGAGAACCCATACCACTAGGGAAAACTGGACGTCAGATTAAAAGGTAGTAACAGAAGAGAGGGTTCGATGGGAAATAACTTTCAACCATACAAATCACCCGGCCCCGACGGGATATATCCCGTGTTACTACAACAAAGTGAAACACTACTGGTTCCTATCCTATGCAGACTCTTTAGAGCATGCATAGCTTTTGGACACATACCAGAAGTGTGGACACACTTAAGGTAAGCTTTATACCAGAGCCGGGCAAAGCTGACTATGAACATGCGAAGTCGTTTAGACCGATAAGTCTCTCATCCTTTCTATTGAAATCGATGGAGAAACTCATCGACAGGTACATTCGGGACGGACCGCTTAGAAAACGGCCATTACAGGGTATGTAATGTGCTTACCAAGTAGGAAAATCAACCGAGACTGCTTTACACTATGTGTTCAGCAGGATTGAAAAGACACTGGATTCAAAGGAGGTGTGCATAGGTGCCTTTCTTGATGTGGAAGGCGCCTTTGATAAGACCACATTTGATTCCATTAGCAGAGCGGCGAGACTACATGGCATCAATGACACCATAATAAGATGGATTAATTGCATGCTAGAGAGCAGAGTCATATCTGCAAGCGTATTAGGCGATACAATGAGCGTCACAACCACCAAGGGATGCCCACAGGGAGGAGTCCTGTCTCCTACACTTTGGTGTCTTGTGATAGATCCGTTGATCGAGGAACTGAACAAAGGACCACTGACCACAGTAGGTTATGCTGATGACATAGTCATCTTGGCTAACGGTAAGGTGCCAAATGTGGTAGCAAGCCTGATGCAGGGGGCACTACAAAGGGTTGAGCACTGGTGCAGAGAGACACATCTTAGCATCAATCCCAAAAAGACAGTGATCATACCGTTCAAAAAAAAAGAGGAAGCTCAACAACATGAGAAATCTAAAACTATACGGCTCTGAGATACCATGGTCCACAAAGGTGAAATATCTAGGAGTTACCCTGGATAAAAAACTAACGTGGAAGGAACATGGTAGACCTCACTATTGAAAAATCAGGAAGGATACTCAATATGGAGCATCGGTGGCGCAGTGGACTCGGCACTTGCCTTCCAATCGGGGGGTCGGGGTTCGAGACCCGCCATGTACCAATGTGTTTTTCGTTTCGAATTTCATATGTACATTTGTCTGAGGCTCCTACGGTGAAGGAAAACATCGTGAGGCAACCTGCATACATCTGCGAAGAAATTCAATGATGTATGTGAAGTCGACCAATCCGAACTGGGCCAGCGTGGTTGACTAAGGCCTAATCACCCTAATATAGGGTAGGCTCGAGCCCCTCGGTGGGGACGTATATGGGCTGTGATGATGATGACTCAATATGTGCCGGTCTACCTTCGGTAAAACCTGGGGTCTCAAACCTAAAATACTCTACTGGATTTACAAAATAATGATACTGCCGGTCATAACATATGGCAGTATTGTCTGGTGGCCAAGAACGAAACTAGTCACATGCAGGGAACTACTAGGTAGATTCCAAAGGCTGGCTTGTATGGCCATTACGGAGGCTTTCAAAATTACCCCTACAGCGGCCTTGGAGAGATTTTTAAATCTCGAACCACTCCACAATGCTGTACAAAGAGAAGCCATGAGGGCACTCTACAGGCTCAGAACTTTGGGAACGTGGAATGCGAACCAGCCACCCACAAAACACACGGCATTCGCGTCTGAAGGAGGCAATCTGCTGCTGAGCATGATCAGCGACAGAATGTTACCTCAATATATTTGCAGACGACTTTTTGAGGTACACATTCCAACAAGGGAGGAATGGGATAAGGGGCTGGCAGTGGCACCCCCTCAGGGGAACAGCATGATCTGGTATACAGATGGATCAAAAATGAAATCTGGTACATCTGGTACATACACTGCAACAAAACTGATATATCGATCAGCATGGGTAAGCTGGCAACTGTGTTTCAAGCTGAAACATGTGCTATCCTAGCCTGTGCACAGGAGAATCTAGACAAGGGTCGCAATGGCCTAAACATCTACATTCTCAGTGACAGCCAAGCGACTCTCAAAGCGCTCCTGTCATACAAAGTGGAATCCAAACTGGTGCTGAATACAATCGAAGCACTGAACAAATTGGGTAAAACCAATACAGTACGTCTAGTTTGGATACCAGGTCACAAGGGTTTCACCGGAAACGAGAAAGCTGACTACCTGGCAAGAAAGGGATCGCAAACACAATTGGTAGGACCGGAATCATTTGTCGGGATCACTCCAAAAATAGTCAGCACAGGTATAAGAACTCAACTGCAAATGAGGCACCAAAGAGAATGTGCCAATCAAAAAGGAATGAACCACGCCAAGCTCTTCATGGGTATGGAAAATTAGCTCAAATTTACACTGAGCTCAAGCAGATCCCAGATTGGCCTACTGTTGGGTGCTCTAACCGGACACTTCGGCACTAGGATCATGCTAACCAGGATGGGACACGCCAGTTCCAAATCTGTAGGGCCTGCAAGGAGGAAGAGGAGAGCATGGTGCACCTGCTGTGCCACTGTGATGCCTTAGCTTGCAGGAGAATAAGTCTGACGGGAATTGGATACCCAAAACCGGAGGATTACAGGGCCATACCACCGAAGGACATCGTTGAGCTCATGGGCACGATAGACTGGACCGTTGGTGGCGATGGCATTACGGATTAAGCTTTACGGCAAGGGGTAGCACAAAAGATCCATGGTAGGTCGAAGTGCGAAGGCTCAATAATTGAGCCGCCCCCACCCGAAGATAAGATAAGATACCTCAGGAGTCGCTTCCTTTATTTGACGATTAATCTTTAACGGCTGATTACAAAATTTCATGCAATACACAAATTATATTACTTCGAATATAATTTGCATGGGGAATGTTTCATCATCCGCTATGTTCGCATATTTTCATAATTCAAAAATGTATTTCAATTTTATGTTTGCCGATTGACTTGACCAACATGTCGAGACCGTTCGGGCGACGTTACTAAATACCAAACGTATTCGATTTTCGGTTTCAATCAAACAAAACTGTCAAATTTATGCGATTACCTATTATCGATAGTTACAAAATCGTATCTCAGATAGGGCTGCCCACAGAACACAGAAAGAGGTTAGAAAGGCAATCATGCACCGTTTGTACGGGAACCGCTGTCGCCAGTTTTGCTCCCACTTCTTTTCCTTGCACCGCCCATGCAAAGTCGCGCGAAATCGGGCTGAACCAATCACAACGCTCACTGGGCTCCTCATTCACAAAAATTCACTGACGTCCAGAGCCGCGTGTACAAATAACATTATTTTAGTGATTGACACCGATTAATAGCTATCGATATTAAATATTGCCAGCAATTTAACTATTTGAAATATTTAGAAAACCAAAAGATAATTATTACTTTCATTATACGTTTATAATTAATAATATTCAAGTAATATTTTGTTTCTAAGTAACAAAATTAAAGCTTTTTAGCTCAAAAATGTTGTAGGTTAGACGTAAAATAAAAGAAAAACTATAATACTATAATGCACCGGTCTGAAAGCATAAACTAGAATGAATAATCTGACAAACGGACGTGCGGTAGTTTAGTTGTTAGGATATTTTAGTTGGATGGAGAAGTAAATATTTACCTGTAAATTTGTTTTTTAAAGTACTCAAATCTTCATGTCTTGCATGGCCACCTACCTATGCTAAAATAGTCATATAAATATTATGGTGATATTAAAAATTTTAAGTTGTAAAATTAGTTTAGAATTAGCCCATAATTTTTTTACTAATCGAACTAATTGTATCGTGAAAATTGAAATTAATTTTACAATTTTAACCTTTGATTACATCGCCGTACTTATATGAATAGGATGTTAGAAAGGGTAGGTGTTAGCTTCGCCAAACATTCTGTATTATCGATAAGTAATAATTATTATTATGGCATTTTAAGTGACAAATAATATGTTATTTTTACTTTATACAAATATTTTAAAATATACATTTATCGATAAAATGTAATGCGTGCGTTTTTTGATTAGCACGGCACTATCCCTTGTACTGCGACTACTGTGTTAATGCTCATTAAGCCAAATGCGTCACTACCGAAAGCAGTGTACTACATTACGCGCTCTAAGTAATATGGCAAAAATCGCGGGCGTACATTGCCGGTAATGTATATTTTTTAGAAAAATATTATGTAACTTATCGTTATGATCAGTTTTGGTGGATTTTGACATTATGATCTATGGAATATGGTCATTATGATTAATTTACTACTTACCGATGAAAAGAAATTCCTTCTTTAGCTACACTTGACACCTGACTTCTTGTTTTACAAGTAATTATAGCACAAGAAGGCATTTTTTATATTTATAGCGCCGCGCTTCACGATACACTCACTGTAGATGTCCGTCAGTGATTAAACAACGCGTTCGCGTTGCGGGGCCACAAGTATGAGCATTTAGTCATAGTTGTGGCTACGCGTGCCCCGCCCACATAGCCCTTCTAACCTCTTTCTGTGTTCTGTGGGGCTGCCAGATCAAATGAATCGGGAGAGAAAACAATTTTTTTCGGGATTTAGGGACTTTGGTGATAAATTTTCTTTCGTGAGGGTATTTTTCAAATATTACATAGCGTAAAGCCACACCGGTCTCATGAGACCGGTTAGCGGCTGACAGGTTAAGGTCAATAATCGATAAAAAAAATTTTTTACATAAATTAAAAACCGACTTCAAAAACACTGAAAACTTAAAAATAATATAAGAATAGGTACAGACAACATTACACTTCTATATTGAAGTCGGCGCCAAACGATGATCTCCTAGAAAGTGTTAAAATTTGTCACTTGTAAATTAGTCGATGATCTCTTAAAAAGTGTTAAAATTTGTCATTTGTAAATTAGTGTTTTCCTCGATTTTCTATGGGATTCCATCATCAGATCCTGACTTTGGTGACCATGGGATCACCCATGCTGTAGGTATACTCTATCGAATACAAAAAGAATTTTGGAAATCGGTTTAAAAATGACGGAGTTACCTACGAGGTAAAAAACATTTAAAAAAATACAACCGAATTGATAACCTCCTCCTTTTTTGAAGTGGTTAAAAACTATTCTATCTTTTAAGTTGGACCAAATTGCATACATAACCAAACATCAAAATCGGTTAAATAGCTTCGCAGTTTATTCCAGACAAACACTGTAACACGATATTTTATATACCTACATAGGGTAGATTAGCCTGTTTTCGACCAATTAGTGGAGTTGCCAACTTTGGGAATAAAAATATGTGTGTTCTGACATGTATTTTGTATCAAAATAAATTGTGGTAACTCCTCATATAGTCTATTTTTAATAATTATATATTTTATAATAGTCAAATTAACAGTTTTTTTTATTATTAAATCCAAGCGTCAAATTGCCGATTTTACCAGTTTTCGACCAAAAATTCTAGTTTTCGTCCATCTGTTGACCAGTTTTCGACCAATTAATTAAGAAAGATTTTTATGAATAAAAGTATGATAGAATATATATTTTTTTTAATAAAAATAATAAAATAATCAGCTTTTAATATTTATTAAGGCTGTGTCTATTTGAACCCGGGTCCTAATCATCATCATCGACCTACACTCGTCCACTGCTGGACATATGTCTCCCCTAATGCACGCCACCGCTCCCGATCTTCGGCTACTCTCATCCAGCCCACTCCTGCCAGCCTACATATATCGTCATCCCATCTTGTCGCAGGGCGTCCCACACTACGTTTACCGAGTGTCTCCACTCAAGCACCTTACGACTCCAACGGCCGTCAGTTCTGCGGCTCATTAGGCCAGCCCACTGCCATTTCAGTTTACTAATTCGGTGGGCTATGTCGGTGACTTTGGTTCTCTGACGGATCACATCATTTCTGATACGGTCTTACAGAGATACTCCGAGTATAGCCCTTTCCATAGCACGCTTAGTGACTTTAAATTGGTGGACTAGTCAAGCCGTGAGTATCCACGTCTCGGCACTGTATGTCATGACTGGGAGGACGCACTAGTCGAAGACTTTCGACTTAAGACATTGAGAAATGGGTGACGAGAAGACATGTCGAAGCTTACGAAATGCTGCCCAGCCCAGCCGAATTCTTCTGTTGGCTTCCCTCTCGAAGTTGTTTCTGCCTAGTTGAAGAGTTTGCCCTAGGTACACATATTCCTGTACAACTTCGAGAGATACTCCATTTACTACAACCTGTCCCAGATCAACGAGCTCGTTGAACATGACCTTGGTTTTATCCAAGTTTATCCAGAGACCGATGCGTTCCGAAGACTCAACCAGGCTTTTCACCATCTCTTGTAAGTCTTGCAGAGTTTCAGCCATAATGACGATATCGTCCGCGAATCGTAAGTGTGAGATGCACTCGCCGTTTATATTAATGCCACGTCCTGTCCAGTTGAGCGTTCCGAATACATCCTGCAGCGCAGCGGAGAAAAGAGTTTCGGTGATATTACATCCCCCGGCCTCACACCACGTCACAGAAGGATAGGCTCAGTTTGACCATTCTGGACAACGACGAACATATATCGCCAATCAACTTGGCACCTCTGCAAAGACTCTAGAACAGACCAGGTCTCGACGGAGTCAAAAGCTTTCTCATAGCCCACAAATGCCATGCACAGGGGTTGGTTATACTCATTGGTCTTCTGTATAACCTGCCTTACTGTGTGAATGTGGTCTATGGTGATTTAACTCCGTCGGAACCCGGCCTGCTCCGGAGGTTGCTTCGTCAAGTCTTCGTGTAAGACGGTTCGAGACGACTCTTGAAAACAACTTATAGACATGGCTCATGAGTGAAATTAGTCGATAGTTCTTCAACAAAGTCTTGTCGCCCTTCTTGAAGAACAATACGCCTAAAATCCATGTGCCATGCCTTAGGAGTTCTCCCGGAGAAAAGAATAGAATTAAATATACGCTGGAGCTCCTTCATTATCGGCTTGCCAGCAGCTTTCAGAAGCTCCGTTGTGACTCCATCCTCCCCCGGGGCTTTTCCATTTTTAATTTGCCCAAGAGCCTTCTCGATTTCGTCTAGGCTGATGTCTGGGAGATCCTTCGTTGCATGGCGGGTTAAGGTGGCTCTTGGATCCTTCTCATCCGGCGCGGGACGGGGTGAGTGCGACGCGTATAGCTGACTGTAGAAGGTGCTAGTGCTAACTTCGGAAAAAATCTCCGATTTCGAAGCGACGATTTCTCCGTTTGCTTTGGTCAACTTCGTCAACGGGTCCTAATCGGACGTCTATTTATTCCTAATCAAATCCGGAGTATGAAAACATGCAGTTTTAATTCAGATTCATGTGGTCACAATATCTAACCTTTTTTTTAAGGAGGGGTAATCTCTTTACGATTCGACAAGGGACTGAAAAGCTGACAAGGCCGCCCCAAGGATATGCCATTGGACTCGGGTATTAACCCCATACCTGACTAAACCACCCTCCAGCAACTTTTAACTCCATAGAGGCACAATCAGGATCGGCGTTAGCCATTCCCCGAGTGCGCCCACTGCAGACTGGCACGACGGTGAGCCAGCATCACTGACCCAAGCGCAGGGTCTTACTCTACGGAGGGGTCGCCAAGTGCAATAATGCCCCAGACGGGCAGGCCAGGGGTAGAAAAGTAATGTCTCCCAACCGGTTGTCGGCCGGCCGGGTCATTTCATCCCCAGCTTGCTTGAATATTACTAATTATATTTTAATATTTTTACTATGAATTTCTAATTAGAATGTATAATAATATTTATGAAATAGCTTTAATTAACTTTAAACTTTAACTAACCAAAAAACGGTCGATAATTGGAATAATTTTACACTATAAGTAGGTACCCAATTTTCGACCAACATGACTTTTCGAATTTTCGAAGTATTTATTTAAAAAGTAAACACAATCTAAAATTTATTTTGATTAAGAAGTGGGAGTTAATTAGAATTCATTCAAATAGTTTTGAATAATTAATTCAATTCTTTTGATTTTAGCTAAACGAAAAAAGGCAGTCGGAAACTGGGATGATTATACCATATTTCTAATTTTCGACCAACACCATTGTTTGTCATATTTAGTTTATATTAACAAAGTAAAATAATGGACGAAAATTGGCCATTAGATAATATATGTAAATAAAGCTCACATTATCAAATTAGATTTAATATCTTTCCATAAATTTTAAAACAACATAGAAATCTTATTTGTAGGTGCCTTACCTATTTTTCGACCACCTGGTCGAAAACTGAATTTTTTGAGTAAAGCGTGTACCCTTTCTTGACCACCTCATTTTATGAATTTGGTCATGAAATTTACGTTAAAATCTAATTAATCCACACAATAAAGGTCATAAACTAGCTGCACAAACAATAAATAATCCAATTTTACTTAAGATTAATTAAAAACTTTCCGTACAAGTAGTGGCACCTTAATATTTTTTTCTTAATATTCAACGCATGTGACGCTCTCCGCTGCTAACCTCAGACAAATAATTGGTTAGTTTTCGCAGCTTTCGTTCAATTCTTCTAGTTTGTGTGTGTGGGGGGGGGGAACAATGTATTCAGGTTGCTACTTGTTTATGTTTTGGTGATGCAAGTATACCAATATTACTATTTTCGATCATTTAACAAGGGAGGACCGTTAAATGGTCGAAAATAGGCAGTGGTCGGGAAACAGGCGCATCTACCCTACTTATATGCTGCCTACTTATAATTATCTAAAGAGATAAAGTTTGTGAGTTTGGACTATGGATGTTCGGGGTAATCTCCGGTACTACTGATCTGATATGAAAATTCTTGCTTTGATTTTTGCTTTTTTATCAGTGAGTAACATGGGCTTTAAAATTTTTCATGGGCTACGGAAAAATGTACGAATACTTCCGACGCGAAAAACGAAAATACGCGGGCGAGAAGCTGCGAGCGGCAGGAGCGGATCCAAATTTGAATAAGTTGTGGTTACAGCCACCCAAAAATCGTTCTCAAGCGACAACGATCGAAACGAATCTGGCATGAGGAAAAAAATAATTTTCTACCAGTTAACCATGAAGGTAGGGCAAATTTTGAGGCGGCGCAAAAGACGAGTGAAAACATATGATAAATAGTATGGTTTTAAATCTCTTCTCGGGCGCGTGAGTAGAGATATCGCAACGTGGACCCCACCATACGCCCCCTAAGGCAGGGTTTTAGTGGGTAGGGTAGGCCCGGCACTTTGTCGGAGAGCCCCACACACGCTCGCCGTCTAGTCAACATTCCATCGCCTCAAATTTTTTCGTCCGTCTATCGCATGTCGCATTACAGCCGGCCGCGAAGTAAGGTACTATTATCTATTCTGTGGTAAGGGTAAGGACAAGTGAAAAGCGCTCGATAAAGCAGCCAAGGTCAATATGGCCTTAATCAATTTTCAGTCAAATGCCTACGATCCGAAAAAGTTGCACTTGCATCGTGATTCCATAAAACAACACAATGAGTTTTTATTTTACAAGCTTTTATTTAACTTGCAATGTAAGTAAGTATGTAGGAGGTATGTTCGGGTGAAATCTTGCAACTCAATTTTGAAACAGATTTCTTTAACCGCTTGAGCTAAAATTTTGTATACACGTTGAGTTTGGATGACAATGCATGGTTGACTGAGTGACGTCATTCTAAATCCAAGATGGCGGCATACCCAAGATGGCGGACCAATTATGTTTAATGCATCCCTACAATATGGGTATCAAATAAAAGGTCTTGCTAAGAGTAACTCAAAAAATAATGTGACGTCACTATTAATCCAATGTGGCGGACTTCTAAAGATTGAAAATCAATTTTGAAGTAGATATCTTTAACCGATTGAGGTGAAAATGCATGGTTAACTGTGTGACGTCATTCTAAATCCAAGATGGCGGCATACCGAAGATGGCGGACCAATTCTTTTAAATGCACTCCTACAATATGGGTACCAAATAAAAAGTCTTGCTAAGGATAACTTGTAAATTAAGTGATGTCACTATTAATCCAATATTGCGTACTTCTAAAGCCAAAAAACAATGTTGAAGTATATCTTTAACCGATTCAGCTGAAATTCTGTATAGACGTTCCGGCAAACGACCTTGCAACAATGATGCGTTGAATGAGATGAACAGACTGAGAAACGTGTCCAGTGATATCTAAAAAGTAAAAAAAAAATTTAATGTAAAAAACTTTTTTAAAAACAAGCTTTTATTTAAATGCGCTAAAAAGAAAAAATAAACTTTTACACTAAAACTTTTACTTATAACGTTAATTCACATTTGACACAATTTATATAACGTAAAAGCTTGTCGCGAGATTGAAAAGAGGCGCGGATGTGCATAGATTAAAAAAAATATAATAATATCCCTTTGCCTTTACCTTTATAGTAAAAATATCAGTCATAATAAGGCCGGCTATAGGTGTCACATTTTCGATCCAAATGTAAGAAAATTGCAAATAGAAATTCCGACTCTTTTATAAGCCCGGCTTTACTATTACGCAAAAACGGTCATAGTTATATCTGAAGGTACGGCGCATTAGCGCATCATCGGCATCGTCGCGAACACAAGGCCCCGAGAGCAATATGCAATAGGAAGTAGCGAGCCAAGGTTGAGGTCCGCTCTATTAATCTTTCAATAGGCACATTAATGAGGAAAATTTATTGAGTGTAAATACAATTGTTGTTGCAGACATTACGCCGTCGTTGTCGTGTCCATTGTAACCAAGTGCTCGTTTAAAAGAAAGCAATTTTTTGTGTTATTGTTGATCACGTAAAGTCGCAACATTGTTAAGACAATTTGAAATTACATTTAATACTTACTTACAGAATGTTGATAATAAAAGTTATTTGTCGCTAAATGTTGCATTTTTTATTTTATGGTTTTAAAAAAGGTAATTACGTACCTACCTATGTACTTACCAAGTTAATTGATTTTTTTCATTATTTAAATTGTTTTATTATTTGCGTTTTTTATGATAAACAGTGCAAGCTCAATGTCAAAAAACTAAAAGGAAGTTGAAATATTTGATAAACCAAGTAATTTGTTAGAGAGTGAAGTTCTGTATAGATAGAGGTTAGGTTAGTTTAGGATCCGTAATATAACAAGGCATTGATATATACATACCGGGTTATTTTTCCATCAGAAGCCAAATTTTGTATGCTAGTTTAGACATACAAAATGAACAAATTTTACTACGGGACCAAACTCGTGATCGCGAAAAAAAATCAGCTGTTCCATACATTTAGGTTCAGTGGATGTTAAACATTTGTATGGAACAGCTGATTTTTTTTTCACGATTTCGAGATTGGTCCCATAGTAAAACATCTTCATTTTGCTTGTCTGAACAAGCACACAAAATTTGGCTCTTGCTGGAAAAAACCCGGTATATACGTAGGTAGGTAACCGTCAATGTAACAAGGCGATAATGAAGAACCTGTCGAGACATAAATTATTATGGATTTGAGTCTGAATAATTGATAGGATACGTTATAATATAATGATTATAAGTTTACAAAAGTGGTTCAATAGAGGTACCTACTTAAATATAACTATATTTATTTTCTACAATAAATGAATGCCTGACTGATTCATTATCGCCGAGACACGGTAATAGTATAATATACAATTACCGTGGTAATAGTATATACTATTACCGTGGCCGAGCGTAAACTATTGAAGACCAACGAACTTTAGTCAGTAGGTACATTTTATTAAGTAGACGCCCACTAAGGAGGAATTTTTGGCGCTTATGGCGTTAAGTGTGGTTGTGAGTAACAATGTTGAGAAATTTACTATACTTAGTATATTCAGAATAAGACGATTCCTGTGACAAGTCGAAGTTTTCTGTTTCATGCATACTATTATATAGTATAGTATAGTATAGTATAGTATAGTATAGTATAGTATAGTTTTTATGATTAAAAATATTATGTTTAAAAAATATAACTTAGCCCTTATGTTATTTTTATCAAAAATGCTATAATTAATTTCACGTTAAATAGAAACAAGAATATAGTTAAATACCTCTGAAGAAATATTTGTTTAATTAAGTACCTACCTATATATTTGAATCATGAATGGGAAGATTTAAATACGGTACACTTTACAAAAATATTTTATTTGAAAAATTTTAACAAAAATTATTTTAGGATTTTAATTTTATTTAAGTGGACTGATATTCTTGTTTCCTGGGTAGAATTAATTATTACATTTTTGATATCAATAACCTAAAGAGACTTGAGTTATATTTTTTAAACATAATATTTTTAATCACGTAAACTAGGTAGTATGCATGAAACAAACTTCGACTTGTCACTAAATGTTTTGAAACTAGAAATTTCGATCGTTGTCAGTATACTTATAAGCGAAAGAAGCGAAAAGCAATACTGATCTTAGCTATTATCAGACGATAATTAACAAGCGAAGTGCTTAAAAATTAACCGTGAAGAGTGAATTATTTACTAAATTCTGGAATAAACAATGAAAATACTTTTTTTATAGAAAATGGCCTCATACACTTTTGTTTTAATTTCTTGAAAATATGATAGCTTTCGAATATAATATAGTTTAAAAATTTAAGGCGATGTAAAAAAGTTTCACTTTAATAAATAAGAAACTGAAGTGATTTCAAAGTTTCAAATAATAAATAAGAAATTATACCTATTTAATACTTGTCGCTAGTTATGCTGTGTTTCAGTTACTTGCTCAAAAGTGATATCTTACATACCTACTATACTTATAAACCTTATTTTAGAGAAAATAAGAAGTATGAAGAGCCCAAATAGATACCCAATGATTTCATTTACTAATTCCTCTATTATTTGTACCGAGACTACCGAGTTGTTGTCAAGATTTAATTGCCACTACTACTGGGCAATAGATGGCGCTGCTCGAATAGCGCGTGAGTCGCCAGGCGGCTAGAGGCGAAAGTAGTTGAATGTTATTTTATAAATCAAATGTAATCGAAAACTTAAACGTGTTAAAAAGGGTGAAGTATTTTCGAGAATACCATTTCAAAATTTTTTAAATATTTAATGTATAGTTTTCACGCGAAGCAATATTTTTTGTTCTTTAATTGAAGGCGATTCGTAGAGCTCATCGTTAAGTAGGTAATTAGCAGTATGTTTCATAATTATTTATTTGTTTTATAAATAAAAATGCATACATTATTTTTATAGCACATAAACAAATGTGTTAAACCAATCGAAAGTTTTTGTTCAAATGCGGGGAATAATGACGAATTTCGCATTAACGTTCGCACACGCGAAGCGATGAAAGTGCTCTAGGAAGCGTTTAGAAAACAAAAGTCTTTTTACGCCGCGCAATTATAGAGAAAGAGCGTGGTGCGCATTGTAATGCTTTTTTGCTTGGATCACAATTACGTCAGCTTCTTATAGTGCATATCATGGGGCTACAGCCTTCCGTGCATTGTGACGAACTAATGCTACGTTGACAATAGGACGGTGGACTTAGTTCACGTTGAATTAAGAATTTTCAATAGCAGAGATGGCAGTAAAACAAAACATATACGAATGTGAGAGTAAGGGGGCAACATGATAACCTTGAGGGCGAAGTTCCCCGACGAAACAACATAGACACAATACCTACATGCTAAATTATAATAATATCGCTTGTTATGGTACAGAATAAGTATTTCTAGATCTAGAAAAACAAAGAAATTAATATACCTATAATTTTTTATCTGTCAGATCTTAGTAATATTTGTTAGGTAACTTAGCTGACGTAAGATAAATTTCTTTGTCTGTAGCCTTTTGAGAGAAGCGAAACCTCAGCTAAGCTGTTGAATTCTACAAAATAATTGCGCAAAGTTCTTTTTAGTTTCTCACTAAATATGATTTGACGGAATCCCGCGGTATTCTTTGTGTGTATACCTTAATTAGCGAGATGACTCCCACATAACCGTAGGCGGGCTTCATCACCGCCTTGCTAGATATAAAATCTTTTTAAACTATGTAAAAAAAGTTCATTTTTTTATTTTTTTTTATTTATCCATAATTTTTGAAATCTATATTTCTTGCCGTCATTAATAATAATTTTCTCTTTAATTTCTATTTAACTGGGTAAAAGAGCTGCTGTTTCTAATTTATCCATGTTTTCTAAATCTATACCTACCTATTTCTTGCCGTCGTTAACCATTCTTTTCTCTTTGATTTCAGAGCGGCGTGTGCGCAAGCGCTCGAGCGTCGCGCCGCATCTATGCTGTGTCGACGCAGATTTGACATACACCGGGACGTCGCCAGGTGATATCGCAGCGATTGCAATGTGGAAAACAATGGCATTCATCGGCTTTACACCGTTCTAAAATACACGAAATTTTCGAATTAATAACACAATCGTCTAAAGTGCGCTCCTTGAAAAGTCTATTGTATAATTATAGGAAGATTACGTAAACTTGTGTGTTATTTATCACAGATAACATAACAGTACAATCAATAGTCGCCGTCATAAGAACAACGGTTCGAAGATCTGACCTGTGGCGTGTATACACTCCAGCTTTGGGATAAATCCAAATATTGGAAGTACCTTTAATATCTCGTAGTATAAAAATATTCTCAAATAACAATATTTCTGCTAAATTCATTTACTACTTGAGTTGAAAAATTCGATTATATTTTATACGTTTGGTCTTTTACATTATATTCTTTAATTGCATCATATTTCTGTTTTTAAGCAAATCAGCATTGTTGTGATGGAGTTTTTATAAGTCTTACCTTTACTAAGGTAAACATTATATTTTTTTACACTTCTCATGTTTACACATCACTGCTTTCTCCACTTACACCATTGCTTTTCTACTATGTATAAACTGTAGATAAAAATGTTAACGAATAATTACCTAGAATTGTGTTTAATAATTTGACTAACCATTATTAATTAGAGCTATGTAGCTTCGTTACCAACCGTTAGTAACTCTTGACTTTTTTGTTCTCAACTCCTTAATTGCAGATTTGTTAAAAAGACGTGAAATCCTACGCTCTTGGTCTCCTCAGGTCGCTGCTGAAGAGAAGTGGAATAAGAGGAGTGAGGTAACCTGGCCGGGGCAGTTGGACCAACAGACATTTCAAGCCGTCATGTGTTCTCTCAAAATTAAATACCTAAACCACGCGTAAAACATACATCGAATAATGTACGATCCGTCCAAGACGCTGCCAAACATATTTAACGAATTTAATAGTTTAGAAACTATAGTTAGCTGTAAACTTTGTGCATAGTTCGCGAGTGTTGTGAAAGTGTTGTGGACAGCGCCATCTGGCGTGCGATAGACGTAACAACGTGGCGGGGACGCATGCGCCGTCGGGACCGGCGCTGGCGATGCCATTTATTGAAGACGAATGGTGGTCAGCGGAGAATGAGGGCAGGATGGTCGACCTCTCCAATTGCCTTCAGGTAATTTGATGTCCGTTGCCTTACTCTCTTCATTAACTACCACATTCCATTGAAGCTAATGAAATAAGCCACTGAATACCAATTGACAGTACAGCAGCACTGTCATAAACATGACTGAAACGACAGATCACGAACACGCCTAAAAAGAGAATATTTTAGCAGACACGAAGAAAAGTTTTACAATAATTGATTAGCTTTCCTTATGTTTAAATGCATATGCTATTAGCACTGCCATAACTTTGTATTAAGTATAGATTCGATAGCAATTACCTAAATTAATTATTTAAAAGAACTTAAATGTAATGGGTCGCTAATGAGTTTATTCGATGCAAAATCAAAATCAGTGTATTTATTGAAAACCAATTAGAAAATAAGTAACAGGTTATAGAGAAAGCACTAAGGTCGAGAGAATTTAGAAATAGATATTAGTAAAATGTATTGCTGTCGCGCTGTGCTCCCGAACAACCAAACTGAGCGCGAAAGAAACAACTGCAGCTCGGACGGAAATTCCGTTAAAAGGTAGGTAGGTACTTACACAAAACATATGTTACGTCACAGAATATATAATAGTACTCCATAGTTTCGTAGTCCCCTGTTTTCTCCGTTAAAACTAACCCGATTGAATTACTTTTTGCTTTAAACATTAAAGAAAGGCTTTTTCTGTGTTTCTACATTTGGCTTTTCTCATACATTCTCATCAAATTTGTTTGCTGGATGATTGAATACTTATAACAGAAAGTCAGGGCAATTGTGCAGGTTTTTGAACTCTTTAATCTCTTTAACAATTATCTTAATAAAAAAAAAGAAAACAAAAGAACGTGTTTATAGTGACCATTGATATTTGGAAAAATAGAGCAACTATTGCCATTATCCAGAAAGGAAACAGAGGACTACGTCCTTTACGATTACTTCTTAAAATCGTTCCACCATAAACCTTTTACACAATTTGCTGGTAAACTTCCTGATTTCGATTATGATTATGGCTAAATTCGAAAAAAGATCAAGCAGTCAAAGAAAAACAGTTCATAACCTTTCCGTGCATATTTTATGTTCTAACGTTTAAAACGTGTAGCCATCGCCATCTATTGGTGAGCAGCACCGTAAAAAACTAACAACACAGCGTGTTGTATTCATTGATACCATATCAGAAAACAGTACCCCATTTAGCAAAAATAAGCTCTCACAAAATGAATAAAATATGTGTAGTCAAGAATAAGCGTTAATTCTGAAAATTAATAAACGAGAAATAGTTTCGTGAAATAATAAGGTTATTAAGTTGAAAATCGGATAATGCTTCATTTTGTTTTTCAATCGTCATATAAATTTTTATACATCATTTTTAGCTTGTCATACTAACATAACTTAACTTCCTCGAAATCTGGCAATTGAAACACAGACATAATGGAGTTATCATGTTCAGCTCCTGTTGATTACGGCTCAGTTGGTCGGTTGGTTCGGCTACTATTAGCATGGCAGCTAGTTATTATAGAAGATCCTTTTGTGGGCAGGCACTAAGATGTAGCACGTTTGCAGGACGCGGTAGTAGCTGCCGGCGGGCAAGCGGCGGCAGCAGCACAGCTTCAGCAGATGGCCTCCTCGCTGGGTGAACTCTCGCAGGCGGAGCTGTCCAACATCGTGGGCGGGCTCACGCTCGAGGCGGAGGGCTCGGAGGCCGCGGACCCCGACGACATCCTCAAGCAGCTCGGGGAGACCGCCTTCGACAACTTTGATACCTTCTTCACGGATCTAACCAACGCCACCGCTTCGGCTGTGCCGCCTATCGAGATAAAGGTGAGATTAGTTTCGTTTTTTTATTTTACTTATATTGGCATACATCTCCATTGTAGTTTGGGTGTAGGTATAGGTATACAAGGTTTCAATGATAATTTGGGTATTATTTTTGTAAGAGAGCGAAATAAAAGTGGACTGGAGCTCAAGAGAAAGGATTTAATAATAGCAGAAAACAGTATAAAAAACAAATAGAAAATACAAAGAAATAGCACAAATAAAAGAACAAATAATAATAATTAAAAGAAATAACAAATTAGCTTACCACACAGCGAAACAAACCAAGCGAACCGAGCGAGAAAAAAATGTGTCAGGAAAAAACAAAAGACAAATGACATTTTAAAATTATTTACATGAAAAGTAAAAAAGTATTAAACCTTTTTGCTTGACGGCAAGCCGGCGAGTCCGTAACAATTTTGGTTTGGATTTTAGTTTAATAAGATTTATATTGTTGTTTAACGTCGATAACATTTATGAGTTAAACTTTTTCGAAATGCATGAAAGGACTTACACAATTTAACAATTGCCCTAAGAAGCTGAAGCTAATATTAAATTTATTTGTTAAAACTTACCAAAGGTGTCACAAATTTTCAAAGTATCACAGAGCGTTTGAAAATGAGAACGAATAATCTTACCACCCCATGTGATTAATATTAGGTACGTACTTACAACAATAAAGGTTCTGCAAAAAACTCAAAAAATGACACCATAAAGCCATTTCTATAATTCCGTCAAGACAATTTATGATGATCAATATAGTTTTGCTTTTAACCTGTTAAAACTATCGTGAGACATACTTAAAGATAATATCTACACAGCTATATACTCACGAAGTATGGCGGTTTCTGTTCGACTAGTTTCGGGTCCATCGGGGACCCTTCTTCAGGGACGTAATTACGGTATACTCCCTTAGTCGCCTTGTACGACATGCACGAGAGGAAAGGAAACAGTGCTTACTGTTTCTTAAAGCCCAGCGAAAAGATGGCTATCTGCACCTTGATTACTATAAAATTCTATACATCGGAAAATAATTTTCTGGGTGTCTATTCGGTACCTCGAATAGAAGCCCTATTCCATTATAATCCACTAAACAAATCCATTAATGGACACAATTATTATCTTTTTTAGTACAATTAAATGCACCATGTGGCACGAGAAAAGGTCTGTGGAGGAATTTGGGTGACGTACAGCAGTGGGAAATACTGTCCCTAGAATAGGCTATGGGTCTTGGCATCTTATTCCAATTCGTACAAGTTATTTCAGGGGGGAAAAAAAACAAATAAATTGGAAAACAAACATACTGATGGCAAGTGGTAACAGTCACTTTATAGTACTTGTGGTTCCTGTGAGATTCGCAGCAAGTCTGCAACCCCCTCATGAACCACAGTGTACGTTACCAACTTGTGACATAAGTGATGTAAAATCTCAGTACCCAGTAATTAATTTCACTGCAATATTTAACCCTTCAAACTGGAACATAGCAATGCAAGCACTGCTGTTTTGTTACAGAAAAAGGTAAGACGGAGGTACCCAAGCATACGACCCTGATACAGAGTCTCCTTCCGGTCATTGAATTCATATAATTATTTCTATTTATTGTTAGTAACATCATTCCTCCTCCATGTTTCAGCAAGAGGAAAACAATAACGTATCTCCATCGTCGAGCAGCCAGCTCCAAGGCTACTACCCGCCCAGCAACCAGCTCTCGCTGCCCAACACCGGCCAGCAGCGGCTGCAGCAGTTGCTCAGATCGGGGACCAACGCCATCAACAACGCAGTCGCCAACAACATCAGTAATGGGCGCTACAACATCGCCTCCCAGAACCCGCTGCTCGCTGAGAAGCTGGCGGCGACATCTAGCGGCATAAAGCAGGAGCCGATGAGCTCGGACTACACCGGAACGACCATGAACTACGGCAGCGCTTCGCCGATGCAACGGGTGCCGAGTGGAAAGCCGCAGGTGCACGACGCGGGCGGAGGTAAAGGTAAGCGCTTTTTTCTTTTCCGCTTATAGTGACATCTAGCGGCGAGTTGACGAACTAGATTGTATTGTGCTAAAGCAAGCCTCTTGCTTTTTCAGACTATGTAATTTAGTGAGAAAATAATAGATGGCGCTGTGCACAGCTGCTGACTAGTAATGTTGGCCTTAGTCGTAAGATGGCGCTACGTGTTTCATAATGTCTAGAAGCTTAGCATTATAAGAAGTCTGATGCACTAGAAGGTTAATAGTTTCTCCAGCAATCAGTGTCCACTTTCGATTTCCGCTTGAGGAAGTGCTGGCAATTTTCCTTTCGCCAACTACTTTTACCCAGACATTTTCTACTGAGAAAGCGTGCTTTTCTATTGAACATTATTAAGTATTTATTTTCATCGAAATCTACAATCATTATCAAGTTTGTTAGTTATGACTATTACAAATCATTACATTTATGTATGATATTTACGGCCATATTTATACCAATATTTAAACAATATTTAAGTTAAACTAAAGAATGTTACTGTTACATTCGATGTCCTTTTTTGAAATGAGATTGAATGTGGTGGTGACACTGTTTAATTTAATCAACACTTAAAAATTTGTAAATCCGTCCATATAATTTTTGATATTTGGAGCTGAGTATAATTAATTTGTATAATTAATTAGGGTTCTTTTGGCATGTTAAAAATGTTTAACACGCTCAAAGAACCCTGATTAATTATACTCTTGTCTTACAACTTTATTGCATGTCTATTTCATCTTATTCCAAATCGCAACCACGGATTGAAATTTATAAATTTTTGGACAGAAAAATGTTGTGTAGGTTTTTAAAACCCCAGGAAAACCCTAAAAAGGCACGTCTAACGTGTTTCATGCTTTTTCCGAAGCTAATCAGGTATTTGCGTCTGGTGCTGAGCTGATAATGGAAGGAAACCTTAACGCTTAGGAGTTAGAGGTTAGTTTTTTAATACAATAGGCACGTATAGACCCATAGCTGCATTCGTACAAGTTATTTCAGTGAGTTGGTACCTAATAGATTCACTGAAAAGGTAAAAATATATTTTTTACAAAATGGAAAAAGAATTGAAAATATTATTTTATTTTCTTTGGAAGACTAACAGTACTATATTATCTGTTTAGTTGAATATAAATTAATAACTATGTACAATTAGAGTTTTCGCATATTACAATATATGAAATGAAAAACCGACTTCAAAAACAATTTTTTTTACGGAGATAGATTCGCCTAGCACATTTCTATTAACACTTACTTACTTGGTTACTTGGAATTCGTAAAGCCCTTCACTGAAATAAATTATGGATAAACTGTGCCCTGTAGTTCCGTTGTGCTAAAGAAGAAGACCATATTTTAAGTACCTACCATTCATAATTTTTACCATTCATAATTAACTTAATATAAACTAGGTAATCAAAGCGTCGGTGGCGCTAAGCTGTGGCCTCAGCACTGGAGACCTATTTTTGAACTGCGTATGTGATTTAGAAATCACCGCTGACTAAATAGTCAGCAGCGATGACTTTGAGGTCACGAATTTCTAAACATCCTATTTTTTAAAGTCGAACGCAAAGCTGCCAACATAGATAAAATACACACATGCGTAAGGGTTTTGGTTCCACGCAGAATGTAGCCGTTTATTATACGGCTAAAAAGTCATTGCAACTAAACCAAAATATAAGAAAATAGTGGTCTAAGTTAGACACAAATTTAAAAGAATTCAAACTTATTTTTTTACTTATTTGAGAAATTTTAAAAATTTTAAATCCAACTCAAAATCAACACACATCAACTTCAAACTTGTCAATATGTTGTCTAAACAAAAGACAGATAACGTTTCCAGAGTTATGACTTGTTTACGAGTGGGTGAGGGCACTCGTAATGAAATCACATCCGTGACTAAGGTAGTCACATAAGTGATATTCAAAAATAAGAATTATTGAAAATCGGTGATTATTAGTCACATCGGTGATTTCGAAGTCGCATACGTAATTCAAAAATAGCTCTACTGGACTGTGTTCCGAGTAGAATCGGGAGGCCCGCGATCGATCCTGCCATGTACCAGTGTGTTTTTCGTTTTACTAATTTCATATGTACCTACATTTATCTGACGCTCCTACGGTGAAGGAAAAACATCGTAAGGAAATCTGCATACACCTGCAAAGTAATTCATAGGTGTAGGTATGTGAAGTCAACCAATTCACACTGGGCCAGCGTGGTTTGACTAAGGCCTAATCGCCCTTGTTAATTAGGGTAGGCTCGTGCCTAGAAGTGGAAAAAACGGCTTAAAATTTTAAAACGTTTAAACGTTGTACTTATTGAAATAAGCGCGCTTGTAAAAAAGCTTTTCGTTTAAACGCTTATTGTTTATTGCGTATAATTATGTTTGCAAAAACGTTTAAGTACAACGTATGCACCGTTCTATTGCTAATAACAAAAACACTATAGGGATAGCTTTATACTATTTAAACGAAAAAACTGCTCTCATATCAATCAAATAAAATATTTTTATGATGGAAATATTATTCTTATTTTATTATTTAATAAACAATGTTTCTACAAATATTGCATCACGCGCCTTAATTGACCAAGTTCCTTTCAAAAAAGTCCCACATTACATTATTACCACCTCTCGACACTAAAACTATCAAATTATATATTTATAAACTTTATTTAATCGCACTTTATACACACACGCATAACAAACGTACATACAATGCTTATTTATACACGTATTTAAAAAAATAAAACGAAAGCGTACGTAAAAGCAGTCAGCCACAACACAACAAACGCGTACTTATCTCTCGACAGTGAAAAGCTTACTACTTTTTTAAACGAAAAGCGTGGTAAGCCATCCAATTTTGGGATGCGTTTTGGTCGCTTTATAACTCCAGCACGCAGTATAATGCCATCTAGCGGCGAACGTTCTATTTCCGATGCATGTATACAGAGCATGCTTTCAAAGTAGGTAATTTTATTGCGGGAGTACAGATGGCGGGACTAATGCATGTCGGTAAAAAGCAAAGCGTAAGTAAAAGCGTAATGTTTTGATTAGAAAAAGTCTGCTTTTGTACTTTTGTTCAAAAGCAAACTTTTTTAAGTGCTTTTCGTTTAAACGCTCACCTCTACTCGTGCCCCTAGGTGGGGACGTATATAAGCTGTGATGATGAAACTAATAGCTGGGCAAAAGATTATATGTCCAGTTTCGCAATTCTTGCTTAATTTAGTATGAGCTAAGCTGGTGGCGCCCCCGCGACCGGAAGCGAAAGCTGTTAGGTTGTTGCGACTTTCCAGACTAGCACATCCGGTTACGGGTAAACCAGTGGTGAGGTGAACACGCTTATTCCCACGGCGAGATTAACGATACAGGTATATTACCTGTCTTTAAAATAAGGTCATTAACTACGAATAGGTACTTCAACTGTCCTATCTAACTAAGCTGAAGAGTTTGTTTGCTTGAACGCGCTAACCTCAGGAAATACTGAATCAAATTGAAAAATTATTTTTATGTTGGATAGTCCACTTATCGAGGAAGGCTATAGGCTATATAACATCACGATGTTGTTATTTTCCGACATTCACGAGAACGCAGTCGCGGGCACAGCTAGTAAAATATAAAACAGAATACAATGGAAAGAAAGTAATACATATTAAAAGCTTAAGAATTAATAGTAATTTAGATAAAATCCCATTCCACCCATTTTTCACTTTTAAGGATCTAATTGGATGTATTATTATATTAATATTATTAATTATATTACTATAATTAATCCTTATTTATTAGGAGATCCTGATAACACTAGACCGTATTCCAAAAACTTGTGTCCTGATCGAGGCATTTTTTTTACTCACCAGTGTATCCGAATCGTAATAAGTTTTAGGGATCCGTACCCCCAAAGGATTAAAATAAATAATTAAAAAACATAAAATTCAAGTACAAAAAGTCAGGTTACAAGCAATGCACTAAAAAGATCATAAAAAGATTGAAAAAAAAAATAGAAAGCAAGATTAAAATAAACTAAAATCAAAGTAAGCTCTACTCTGTTGTAACAGACTATATTATAAGCTGAAAGCCTAAATTAAATATCCGCATTTAATTTGGTAGCAGGCGGCACTAATTTGCAAATTATAAACCAAAAGAAAATTAATAAATAAAAAACCCAAGTGTCCTTCCTTACACCATGGCTTTTGAGACGAATCTAATGATACCTTATGTTGGGTACAGAATATTTGTTGTTTTAATTATGTGTGTAGTTTATAATTTATTAATTTGTATTCGGGAGTAAAACTATTATAAAAATGTGTCTGTTAAATATTTAGGGGGTAATTTGTATATAAAATATTTTATTAATTATTAAGACGGTATATTTGTAAATGTTATGTAATTAGGGATATATAAGTAGCCGTTTTATGAAATAAAAGTCGTTTTCGTTTCCTACCGACTGTGCTATACGTGCGTCTCGAAGCAAATAAACTTCATTCGCTTTACTTTCCGCAAATCTCATTTTCATCAGCCGCATCCGTTACAATTGTTGGTCCTTCGAGCCGGATCATGATGAGAACACCGGGACCGGGAGTGAAGACGCGAAGTCAACTTCGGGACGTCGAGAGTGCATCGGCACAGATGGAGCGATCGACGCCATTGCCAACCGACCCACCTCGTGATGTTGAAAGTAATATCACGATAATGAGGATGCATTCTGCACCAGCCGTAAGATCTTCAGCGTCATCCATAGCCAAGAAGAAGCAACTTGAGTTGGCTGCAGCGGAAGCTCGAGCTAAGATCGAGCTACAATTGATCAACTTGAGGCTTGAGGCTTTTTTGGTAGCAGTGGGCGCTGAAGGTGCAATTGACCGTTACGGAGGTAGGCACACCATTGGAAGTATTCGAAAGGTGGAACAATGGCTTGAAAATTCAAGCACGAAGAACGAGATTCCTCCAGTTGAGGCGCACACTGAGGTGGCACCAGCTACAGCAAATCCCGTGGTGAGTGACTTGGCGCAAGCATCGGAGGGTCTGTTAAGACAAAACGCGCCGCAGCATCACCACGAGGAACGTCTACTGACTCGGCCAGCGACGCCCAGAAAGCTACCTACATTTGAAGACTCGGGAAAAATTTTGATACCATTTTTAAAACGCGAAACGCAAATGTTGTGCACTGCCATGTTACCCCAGCAATCCCAGCATATACGAGTACCTGAGCAACGTCGAAATAAAAATGTAAACAAAGTGAGATATCGCTACAACTTATGGACAACTACAGCGACAAGTTCGAATGACATCTGCAGATTTCGTAAAAAATCTGCTCATTTGCCAACCGACTGCAGGCTATTTCGACGCGCACTTCACAAGAACAGATGGAGGTTTGACAAAGAAATCAGACTTCGTTTGTGTTGTTCGGTCGCTCGGCTCGACAACATTACGCGCACAGCGCCAGCATGCGACGTTGGAGGACGCACGAAACACCGTCGCCTGCTGCACTGGATGAGGGGATCCGCGCCGCCAGCTCTGAGCTGCGCCGACACAGTCATCAGCGCCGCCGACAAGCGCCTGGTTACACTTGTGGCTTTATTGTCCCCTGCCCCTGATGATTGAGTGCTGACTACTCAGCACTGAGGGGTGGAATTGTTGGGTACAGAATATTTGTTGTTTTAATTATGTGTGTAGTTTATAATTTATTAATTTGTATTCGGGGGTAAAACTATTATAAAAATGTGTCTGTTAAATATTTAGGGGGTAATTTGTATATAAAATATTTTATTAATTATTAAGACGGTATATTTGTAAATGTAATGTAATTAGGGATATATAAGTAGCCGTTTTATGAAATAAAAGTCGCTTTCGTTTCCTACCGACTGTGCTATACGTGCGTCTCGAAGCAAATAAACTTCATTCGCTTTACTTTCCGCAAATCTCATTTTCATCAGCCGCATTCGTTACACCTTAATTGAAAAACCTTAAATGCAAAGTCACATAAAGATACCTTAACTGTCGTAATCCGTCCAGCCATTTGCTAGATACGAGCTAATAAAAAAATACAAACATACAAGATAAGTGCGAAAAACATTATACTTACTCATACCTTTCACTTCGTCGTAAAGTGTCTATCTGACAAGCACTTAGTAGTAGTAACGCGTAGTCAAACTAAAAAATACACGGGTCGAGCTAAACTGAAATTCATACAATCAAATACTCGGGTCTTCGGTCTCTTTTAGCTGTAAAAACATGAAGAAGTCAGTCAACACTATCAAATGTTAGCGTTCAGGTCTCATGTTTTCGCATATTTTGCGATTTCCGACCTTCCTTTCATTCCCAATGAGCTAGAATCATGAAATTTGGCAAGAAGCAATGGCTTATGCTAGGCTTGTCGAGCGTCGGTGGCGCTGTGGACTCGGCACTTGCCTTCCAATCGAGAGGTCCGGGGTTCGAGACCGCCATGTACCAATGTGTTTTTCCTTTTTCGAATTTCATATGCACATTTGTCTGACGCTCCTACGGTGAAGGAAAACATCGTAAGGCAACCTGTGTAATACATCTGCGAAGAAATTCAAAGGTGTATGTGAAGTCGACCAATCCGCACTGGGCCAGCGTGGTTGACTAAGGCCTACACACCCTAACTTAGGGTAGGCTCGAGCCCCTCGGTGGAGACGTATATGAGCTGTTATGATGATGAATGGCGTATAACACATGTAAAGAAGAAAAATTAACACCGTAAATATGTAGTTTGTCCGAATCCGTATTAGTAAAAGTTTGTTGGCCTTGGCCGGTTTTTTACATCTCAGTGTATATATTTTTCGACATAGTTTCCTCGATCGTGGAGACACGTTTTGGAACCCTTATACAGCGCCTTCAAGAAACTTCCCGCCAGTGATCATAGCTGAACAGCATTTTTTACTTCATCGCTAGATCCAAAGCGTTTGCACGTGCAGCAACAAGTGTTGGTCGAACGCATTGATTTACTACCAAACGTTTGGTAGTAAATCAATGGTCAAACGACGTCAAGCTCGGGCTGTAGGGCAAGTGATCGAACTGTTCCCAGCGAATATGTCGAATCACTGTTTGGGTGTCAGTAGCAATACGGGCCGAGCATTGACCAAGCCAATCCCTTTACAGAGCATTTCTTTGCGTTTTGTTTGAAATACACGCATTAATTTTCTTAAAATCACCAAAAATACGGTGGTAGACGAACCAAAGCGATCTGACGATGAGTTTAATGTTGTGGAATCCTGGCTATCATCGCAGGCGTTTGTATGAAGTTTCTATGAAGAAGGCGTGGAGAAGCTGGTCACCAGCTACAGTGTCTCAATAATTGTGGAAACTGTGTCGAAAAATAGTTTTCGCGCCACCTGCTCAAAAATGACATATTCTGTGTCATGTAAACCCAACATAAAGTAAGTCATTTAAAGCCTCTTTATGCAGAGATTGAATATTGTACAGATTTTCCTTCTTTGCCTAGGGATAGAATTAAATTGTATTGGGAACACATAATAATACATATTGCTATGCGAAAAAAGAAATTCTGAATCGACAAATTAAAAATCCATGAAAACACTAAAATAAAATTCAACAAAAATTTAATCTCGCCATCTCGTTTACATTTTTGTAGGTTTTAGTTTAAAAAGCGAACGGATTTAAGCACACTATTTAAGAAAAATAAAGTTTCTGTCTATCTATCCATCTACAACCTTCTTCCGCATAGTTTTTTTTCATACAGAAGTTTTGTGACTTTTAAGTAATTTAATAATTGATGATTTAATATTAAATTAACATTATTTTCCATAAATGCTGTGATTTTGAATTAAAGTATTTCTTATCGTATCGTATTTGTTTCTATTTTCTCGCAGGCGGTGCGAAAAATAGAGTATTTTCCTCGGGGATAAAGCAGTCTTAGTCTTGCTTGGGGAGCTTATTTCCCTCGCTACACTAAGGATGCTAGTCTTAAATCATTATTTAATACCCTCCCTGCGCGGAGGAAATCGTACAGGCCGTTTTTTCATAACAACGTAGTCCCCTGTTTCCTTCCTGGATAATGGCACTAGTTGCTCTATTTTTTCCAATAAAATTTATGGCCACTATAAGCATGTTCCCATGTTTCCCTTTTTTTATTAAGTTAATTATTAAAAGAGATTTTTAACCTTCAAAAACCTTAAAAAATCGACCTAATTTTCTGCCTTATTTATACGTCCAGCAAACAAATTGAACAAGATTATATGAAAAAAGAAAAACATAGAGACACCGAAAAATTGACCTTGCTTTAATTTTTAAAGTAAAAAGTAATTAAATCGGTCAATTTTTCGCGGAGAAAACGGGGGACTACGAAACGTATATTTTGTGTACTTTTTATAGGTATTTTCGGTTCGAGCTTGCAGTTGTCCCTATCGCGCTCAGTTCAGTTGTTCAGGCAACAGCGCGACAGCAATACATTTTACAAATAGGTACCTATTTTTGAATTCTCTCGACCTTGATGTTTCCTCTTAAGCATAGGGTCCTTCATTATGGTCGCGTTTGAAGTCTATAAGGTCTACCCGTGACATAAGACACTGCTCTCTTGGTTAGTCATCTAATAAAAAATCTCACTTACATGTAAAAGTACAATTAGCTTGAAAAAATGTTATTCTACTTTTTTGTAACAATTCTTACTTCGCTTCGTACTAAATACATGCGCGTTTCTTATCCACGATCATAAATTTTATTCCTAAAATTGTAATTTACGTAGTAAAGACAACAATTGGCGGAATACTGCCAAGCTTTCGTAAAAATGCACCTGAATAACTGTTTTCATTTTTCATGTCGCAAAAAGCGCTTCATTACAAAAAAAGGGCACTCATTAGTTTTGCCGCCACCGCCACTCACAGTTACAAAGCACTTGACAATCTTATCTCCCTCGGGAACTGCGCCCGAGTGCCGGGAAGCTTTGGTGTTTTTTATATTTTTAATTATAGGTAGTTTTAGTGGCCTCTTTGCGGTAAACGGCCGGAATACTGTTAGGAATTATTTTAATATGGCATAAGATATAATTATAATGATGTACTGTAAAAACATACATGTTTGTTTTTTATTAACACTCAAACATTAGTAAAGAGACAAGCAAAAACGATGCTTAACATTGGAAATTACCTTCTTTCTCTCTCTCTCTCTCTCTATTTCTACAAAGACTATTATTTTAGTTATATACTACTTCGTAACTTTAACGAATACAAAAATTTTATGTCATGTCAAGGTTAAAGTATAACTTTGACACTTTGACACTTTGTCAGCATAATGAGGACCGCTATCAATCCCTGCTTGATAAACAATTATCAGATTTGAGTGAGATTAACTCAATAGAAAAATGCTGTGTCACAAACAGTAACAATGCACCCAATCATACATGCTCTGTCCCTATTAAGGCGCATAGTAAGGTCAAACATAAAAAATCACTGCAGAAAAAACCGGTTCTCTTCATAAATATTGAATAAAAAAATCTTTAAAAAAGATACGTTATTATTCAACGCATTCTTTAGAGGATGGTCTTTTTAATTTTTTGATAAGTTAATTAAAACTTGGTTAAAATGTGACCCAAACATGCCTCGATTTTAAAACCTTAAACCTAATCGCGTCGTAAATATTAGGTTAAATCATATACTTTCGATTTCAATAAATAAAGTGAACAATATTCTAGGGGATGGTCTTTTTAGATTTCTGTTATTCGCCTTAATTAATTTTTTATTGAAATAATTCATCTTACGCGTAAAGGTTTGCTTAAATATTCCCCTCACTCTCACTCACTCACTCCTATGTAATCAGTACGGGACGATCGATGCAAGGTCATTGGGACCACTATGCGCCTTAAGAACAATGTGTGTCAACCACCTGTCAATGCCCAATCTAGTTTTTACTGTTCAGAGAGATCACAGTCGAAGCCAAAATGTATTATGTTTTGTGATGACATTGGAAAAGGTATGGGACAGTTATTGTCAACTGGCCCGAATTTCAATGATATTGCAAGTAAAATTTATAGTTATAAGTTTGATATCAATGGCAAACTGATAATTATCTTGGGAAATAGGGGTAATTTAAACAAAATGGCACTGAAAGAATTTTATTCTAATTTAAATAATTTGGATGTAAGTCAGATTATAATGTTTACCCTTCCTTACTATAATGATTTGTCACAAAATGAAAATAATATTAGGTATAAGGTATAAACTTAATCTGACTTTAGATTTAATGACTAATTATTCCGATAAATTCCATGTCATTGATTTTAATAAACTGACATGTGTCAGCAGGGACAAAGCTTTTTTGACAAAAGATAGATTATATCTATCAATGTTCTTTAAAAAACAATTAGCTATTTTGCTAAGATCTTGTTTATTAACTTTAGCCAAAAACATGGCAATAAATTCTTGTTTAGCCAAGAACTTACTTACTTACTTTTGAGCAACATGATGTTTTGGAACAAGTTCCAAGTAATTTAAATTAGATAATCCGACAATAGAGGTAGCCTCTGGCCAGGTATTGACCAAAGATAAGCCTCGATATTTACGGGTTGTCCATCAAAATATTCAAGGCTTTTCTGGTAAAGACTTAGAAATAAATTTATTTTTAGATTTTGAAAACATAGATGTACTTACTCTGTATTACAGAGCATTGGCTAAAAAATCATGAATTGTTAATAAGTTTAGATAATTACAAGATTGTGAGTTCGTCCACTAGAAAATCTGCAATCAGAGGTGGATCCTTAATAATTTTGCATAATGACATCCAATTTAAGGAAAGACAGGACATAGTTTCACTCTCTGTTGAACGAACCATTGAGTTGTCGTGTGTGGAACTTGACAATTTCATTATAATTTGTGTATACAGACACCCCTCTGGAAAATTTTCAGGATTCGAGTCTGCTATGGAAGATGCCTTAAGAATAGTATGCAGAAAAAGTAAAAAAATTGTTGTCTGTGGGGATTATAATGTAAATATTTTAGAACAATCCTAAGTATCAAGTAGATTTATTAACTTATTCAAATCATTTAACATGACTTATATATTTGTAGAACCAACCCGAATTACAGCAACATCTGCTACTTGCATAGATAACATCTTCTGTAATTGTAATGTACAGGATAAGTTGATTATAAATTGTATTAACTCTGACCATAGCGGACAATTAGCCTCGTTTGAGCACCATCATGTTTGTTCTATACGTGAGACTACTTGTAGACCTATAACAAAACGTGGTATAGAGAAATTCACAAGAAATGTTATTAGTCAAACTGCAAATTTACCGATTGAGGGGACTAACGCCAGTAATCTGTATAATAACTTATTTCATGTAGTTAAAAATGAATGCAATGATATATTCAAAGAAAAAGTAATTAAAATCAAAAATGGGAGAAAGAAATTTAGTGATTGGGCTACGCTTGGTATATATAAAAGTCGCAGGAAACTATATGAACTATACGCTTTAAAAAGAATATCCATTGACCCCGCTTTCATAAATTATGTCAGAAACTACTCTAAAACATTCAAGAAAGTGTGCATGTGCGCAAAAGCTATGAAATCAGTGTATCCAAAAATAAAATAAAAACCACCTGGAATATCATTAACCAGGAAACAGGTAAACCCAAAAGTACTGTGAATTCTTTCTCTTTAGAAATCAATAACAAAACTATTAAATCAGACAATGCGGTTGCTAAAGCATTTGAGGACTTCTTCTCTCATATACCCATAGAAACTACAAATGGTCTCAACTCATGCCCCAATGAAGCTGTAGCTCTTTTGGGACAGAGTGTGGAGAAGTGCAACAAGGTGTTCAACTTTTGAAGATCTTTGAAGAAAACTGAAGATCTTTGGGGTATTTCGACCCATATAATTAAATCTGTAATTAAAGAACTTGCCCCGCAACTTGCGTTGATATTCAATAAATGTGTCGCTAAAGGTGTCTTCCCCGACCTCATGAAAAATAGCAAGTTAATACCTCTATCTAAGTCTGGGAATAAAAATGACCCTTCAAATTATCGACCAATTTCGATTCTACCAGCTCTTAGTAAAATATTTGAAAAAATTATATCTAATCAGTTAACTAATCATTTCGCAAGTAACAACATTTTACATATGAACCAGTTTGGTTTTACCAAAGGTCGTTGCACTACTGATGCCGGTGTTGCACTTCTGAAACACATTTTTGCTGCTTGGGAGTGTAAACAAGATGTAATTGGTATATTTTGTGATCTGTCAAAGGCTTTTGATTACGTTGGTCACCAAACTCTTTTAAATAAACTCAAGCATTATGGTGTCTCTGAAAAAGCAATGAGACTTATTGAGACTTATTTGTCCAATAGGGTTCAGAAAGTTGTTATTAAAAAACTGAGTCTGCTGGTGCACCTATAGTTATGGGCGTGCCACAGGGATCGATATTGGGACCTCTGCTTTTCTTAATTTATATTAATGACCTCCCACACTTCACTAAGAATCTGTGCGATACAGTACTATTCGCAGAAGATACTTCTTTCATTTGATACCCATATTGCTAGTTTTTGAAACGAACTTATATCCACCCTTTTTGAGTGGTGGACATGTTGAATTAAGAGCAATTTTCCTAGATTCATAGTGCTCTACTCTTGAAGGCCTTTCATTTGATACCTATATTGCTAGGTTTGGAAACGAACTTTTATCCACCGTTTTTGAGCGGCGGCCATGTTGAATTTATGTCAGTGTTGCTACGTTTATAGTGCTCTACTCATCAAGGCTTTTCATTTGATACCCATATTGCTGGGTTTGGAAACGAACGTTTATCCATATTTTTAAGCGGCGGCCATGTTGAGTTTATGGCAAGTTTCTTAAGTTCATAGTGCTCTACTCATTAAGGCCTTTCATTTGATACCCATATTGCTGCGTTTGGAAACGAATTTTAACCTTTTTTTTGAGCGGCGGCCATGTTGAATTTAGGGCGATTTTCCTAGGTTCATAATGCTGTACTCTTCAAGGCCTTTCATTTGATACCTATATTGGTAGGTTTGGAAACGAACTTTTATCCGCCTTTTTGAGCGGCAGCTATGTTGAATTTACGTCAATGTTGCCAGGTTCATAATGCTCTACTCATCAAGGTCTTTCATTTGATATTCATATTGCTGGGTTTGGAAACGAACTTATATTGGCAGTCATGTCGAATTAGGTCAACGTGGCTAGGTTCAATGTGTTCTACTCTTTAGGTCCTTCGTTCGATATCCATGTTCCTTGGGTGTATTCAAAAAAATGTGATCCGTCATTTTAGATATTAGGATCAAGAGTCCCGTACGCGTAACCCAGAATCATTGCAGTCAGATATTTTTTACAAGCTTTTATAACTTGCAATGTATGTAAGTATGTTCGGGTGGAATCTTGCAACTCAATTTTGAAGCTGATATCTTTAACCGATTGAGCTGAAATTTTGTATACACGTTCAGTTTGGATGACAATGCATGGTTGACTGTGTGACGTCATTTTAAATCCAAGATGGCGGCATACCCAAGATGGCGGATCAATTATTTTTAATGCACCCCTACAATATGGGTATCAAATAAAAGGTCTTGCTAAGAATAACCTGAAAAATTAAGTGATGTCACTATTAATCCAAAATGTCGTACTTCTAAAGCTAAAAATCAATTTTGAAGTATATCTTAAACCGATTGAGCTGAAATTCTGTATAGACGTTCCGGCAAACGACCTTGCAACAATGATGCGTTGAATGAGATGAACTGACTGAGAAACGTGTCCAGTGATAACTAAAAAGTAAAAAATAAATTAAATCTAAAAAAACCTTTTTAAAAACAAGCTTTTATTTAAATGCGCTAAAAAGAAAAAATAAACTTTTACACTAAAACTTACTTATAACGTCATTTCACATTTGACACAATTTATATGACATAAAAGCTTGTCGCGAGATTTACTTTTGTAGATAAACAAGAAAATTAAATAATTTGATGTGAATAATTTTATACATTACAATTTTCAAAGTAAATACGAGTAGGTACTTAAAAGTACGCTTTTAAGTACTTTTAAGTTACTACACACAAGTAAATCTCGCGACAAGCTTTTATGTCATATAAATTGTGTCAAATGTGAAATGACGTTATCAACAAAGACATTAATATTTTTTTAAAGAAAACGTTTATTATATTAATCCGACAGTGTGAAAAGTCTACAAAGAAATGCTTTATTAAAATGTAAATGAAATATGTATTAGCGATACAAAAAGCAGAAGTGCTTAACTAATATCGTTAATTCGTTAAAAATATAATTTTAAGGCTGAGGTTTATTAATATCAAATTTAACAGCAGAACTGTAGCCGTCAGAAGTTTTTCCGTATTATGTGCAAATCTATAAAATGTGTCATGCGAACAGTGTCCAAGAATTGAATGCAGGTCAGTGTGTCAGACCGGCTAGCTGTGGGATCGGCACAGCTGTTCCTAATAATAACTTTGATTTTATATGACTTAACATCTCTAATTCCCAGTAACGATCAGGGGCTTTACCATGATCGCTTATAGCAAGATTAAAACAATATTGAAAAAGAGACACCGCTCTTGCTGCGTATAGCGCCATCTCGCTCTCAGCTGGGTTTTAATATTGTGTTGAGCGATCATGGTTAGGGGGGCAGGGCTCTTACGACTAGGATACGATTGCTTCGAGCAGAGGTTCCCAAAGTGGGTGCCGCGGCACCCTGGGGTGCCACGGAGAGAGATCAGGGGTGCCGCGAAACGCCCCTGATATCTAGGTATGCTAAAAAGCAAAATTCCAAAACAGGTACAACAAAATAATAAAAAGAAATATAAAAAAATAACTAGGGTGCCGCCATGAGAAAATTCTAATTTTCTAAGTGTGCCTTGGCGACTAACTAAGTGTGCCTAAGTGTGACTTGGAAAAGTTTGGGAACCCCTGGCTTAGAGCAAAGTTAAAACAATATTGAAACGAGACTACAGTTTATAACGCCGTCCCGCTCTCAGTGCATAGCGATTACGGCAATGGTACAGGAAAAACTGAGAAATACTCGTAAGTTGTGGAAAAGCTGAGAAATACTCGTAAGTTAAAGACAACCACTCACCCGTTTCTATATTCAAAAACGAAGTCGTTTTTGTTACGGACAGTTAAATTTTGACATATTTTCCATACATTAAAGTCAAAATTTAAATAAAATTTAAGCGGGCATAAGTGGTTTTCTTTTTTTTTACAAATGTTTAATAGGCCTTTGCTCTACACATATCCGAATTACCTACCAACTTTTTTTTACCTAATTTCTACGCATACCTAATTTAAAATATTATTGATCATTGTCTATAGTTGAGGAAAATTTTCGTTTGAGCACTGAGGTTCCAAAGGTGGATCGTTTGAAGGCAGAGTGACTCAAACTTTTATTTATTTATTTATTTGCTTGCCTACATTACGTGTACTTTGCAAGGGCATCTCACAATTAATAGAGAATTGTGTTATAAATTATTACTAGCTGCGGCCCGCGACCTCGTGTGCTTTGAATTCAGTTATATCACGCGATCTCTAAGGAGCTCATTAAAATTCGGGATTAAAAGTGGTCTTCGTCGTCCCTCAGGACTTAAACTATTTCTATACCAAACTTCATTAAAATTAGTTCAGCAGCTCAGGCGTGAACAGACACTTCCCCGTGCACGCCGCCGTAAGGCCCTCCGTCTGGGGATTGCCCTGGTGTTCTCGGGCTATCCCGCCTTGGCCATAGCCCGACCGCTGGGTCGGGCTTGCCCGGGCGCGTGGGTAGTGGAGTCGCAGTGTGGACCTTAACCTTACCTAGCGCGCTCATAAGGGCAGGGAGAACACCGGGGGGTTTTAGTAGGTAGGCCTGGCACTCTGCCGGGAGAGCCCCACACACGCTCGCCGTCTAGGCAACGGCGGGTACGGTGCGGTTACGCATTTACCCCCGAGGAAAAAAAAGCGTGACAGACAAGGTAATTTTTGCATATAGGTGTCATATGAATTAGTAGAGATGTTAAATCTATACTAATACTCGTATTATAAAGATTTAATTGTTTGTATGCAATGAATAGACTCCGAAACTACTAAACCGATTTGAAAAATTCTATCACATTTAGAATCCTACGTTATCCCTGAAGAACATTGGCTACAAAATTATTATTCCTACGGGGAAATATAAAATTTCCACAGGGAAACAAATATAACGCGGGCGAAGCTGCGAGCGGAAAGCTTAAATTTAAAAGTTATTTAAAAGTTAAAATTACCGTTTTTTATACAGCAAAGTTGGCATACAAGCATGCTGCCCAACTGATGGTTAGTGGTAACAGCTACCTATACAGTGTGAGATTCGCAGCAAATCTGCAACTCCCACAAAATCGCACTTGTGACATAACATGTAGTCACGGTACCCAGTAATATCACTGCCATTTCTTACCCTTCAAACCGGAACACAGCAATGCGAGCACTGCTGCTTTGCGGCAGAAATAGGTAACACGGAGGTACCCAAGCAGGCGACCCTGGTACAGAGTCTTCCTCTGGTAGAACCGGTACAATTATTAGAATGTCAGGCTTTAAAAAACTAGAAACTCTTTTGTGGGGAAATGTTTAACTTTTTTCAACAAAGTAACACTATGTAGAGATAAATAAAGATATATGTATATCAATTTATAAATTATTTAAAAATTATAATAAGGATAAAATATAAAAATATATAAATAAAATATGGGTATATAAATATAAATATCTATTGCAGAATTGTGTATGACAAATGACAAATAAAATTCTTTTTTTTATTACTTATCAATCCTAGAGTCGTAATGTATAATTTTCAACCCTTTACTTAGGTAAACACTGACCTACTTTTGGTGTAAAAGAAATGAAAAATATTATACACTTTATTAAATATAATAATCAGTCCTCATTACGCATTACTGGCTAATTTGTTAGGAAAAATTTTCATTAGGTTATGTAAGCTAAAAGCCTATCCTCTAAGAAGTAACTAATGTTTGGTACTTTCTGCTTGTGTGGAGTTTATTGAAATGAACAAAACCAACATTTACATGACCGAAACTGTAGCTGCTGAGCCCCCCGGGAACCAAAAACTTTTTTAAAGAATCGAGCCCCAGATCTCCAGATAGGAACCACTACAATATGGAGGTGATCATTTACGGTTTTATTTCAGCGGCAAACGCATCGCCCTACGTCGATTCCAAGATTTCTTTGTCATTAAAAAATGAATGTCAAATGGTCGACATCCGCTGAAACTAAATGTATTGATTAGCTGATTTTTTTCGCGATTTCAAGATTGGTCGCATAGTAAAAGCAGTTCAGTATGCTTGTCTGAACAAGCACACAGAAATCACAGAATTTAGCTCCTGCTTAGAAAGTTGCCCTGTATAACATCATAATCAAATTTGCCGATCTTAGAACGTCTAGATCTGGATAATATTAGAACCCACAATTCTGAAATTCACACACCTTAAACTTGAAGATATAATCTAGTGAACTGTGAAAGCAGAAACACGATTTACTCCATTTCACTCGATAGAAAAAAAATCCAAACATAGGTCTAAATCAAAAACTAAAACCACGATTTGAAATCGAAATATACATAAAACGGTATAAAAGTTATACCAAAACACGTAGTTCGTTATTATCTAGTGAACTGTGAAGACAGATTTTTTGATGTCATATAAAATATTTAGGAAAATGACGAAAATTCTATAATTTCGCTTGGTTCCAATCGCGCTCCATATAAGACAGTACTCGCCAAGTCGTCTCAGGGTATGGTCATGTCGCTTCGTGTCGCGGGCGCAAAAAAATATATTACGTGTTTCTTTACGATCGAATTTTAATTTTGCAGTTTGCGTTTATTTTGTTAACTTTCATTATTATTATAGATTACTGTAATATGGTGAATAGTGTAAATAATGGATTAGGTATTATAAAGGAGAAAACTATTTTAATCCTTCTTCCTAAATTATTTTATGTGTGAAAAAATATGTTTTTCGTTCTTTTTTTCTATAAGTTATTTTATGTGTAAAAATCGCTAATAAAAGAAGTCAAAGACGAAATGTTAAATCAAATGCATACAAAAATGCTGAAAGAAAAGTGGTAAATATTTATTTCCCAAATGTTTATATTTTATTGCCGCGGCCATATAGCACAGTGCAGTGTTAATAAACCAGTATGACAATTTCTTCAAGTAAATATGCAACGATTTATAGGTTCAAAATAATGTTTCCTATAAAACTTTATTGCTGAATTCCTTTAAATACTTAATGTTACCCCCTTTATTCACAACGCCTTGCATCAAAGCTTTAGAAGGTACAATCAACAGCACATTATACATGTAGCTAAATAATAGAGTTTTATTCGAGCCTATGTATTATATATGATTATGAACAGTAAAATAGTATTTTAGGAATCTTTTAAATTTCGTAACATTTATGGTCAAGCGTGAGTTGATTATAAAAAAGTAAAAAATAATTAACATAAATTTCCGTTCGATTTATGTAAAGATCACTTCATTGTATTAAAAGAAAATATCTGATCAGCGGAATTTTGTGAAACTTTATAAAATATTTGCTTTTGCCCGCTGCTTCGCCCGCATAAATGTCATAGAGGTTCCATACAAACTATTATTTTTTAGTTTTACCCCCTTAGATGGCGAATTTCCAACATACATGTCAAATTTCCGCTTTTTGTGCCTTTTAATTACGGCTGTGCGTAATCTGTCAGTCACTCAGTAATGAAAGTGTTTTTATATAAATACGTCGGCCCACACTAGGATTTTCAACTGTGTCGTAGGTGCAGTTTTTTTCTTTTTGAAAACGTCGCCCCACACTAAGATTTTCTCCTGTGTTGTGGGTGCAGTTACGAACATAGAATATCACATGTACATACGCCCAGACCGGAAAAAAAATCTGTAGGCCATACAAAATATTTGTCCCGTACGGGAATCGAACCCGCGACCCGTTGCGCAGTAGGCGATCATTCGACCTCTGCGCTAACCGTGTCATCAAAGTTACAAACATAGAATATATTACATATCACATGCACATACGCCCAGACCAGAACATATTTCTGTATTCCATACATAATATTTGTCCCGTAACTACAAAAAAATATTTTACAAAAAATAAAAACAGACTTCAAAATCACTGAAAACTTAAAAATAATATAAGAATAGGTACAGACAACATCACACTTCTGTATTGAAGTCGGCGCCAAACAATAATCTCCTAGAAAGTGTTAAAATTTGTCACCGACTTCAATATAGAAGTGTGATGTTATCTGTACCTATTCTTATATTATTTTTAAGCTTTCAGTGTTTTTGAAGTCGTTTTTTATTTTCTGTAAAATATTTTTTATTTTTAACTTTTCAGTGAATGAAATCTTTTTAGTGAAAGAAGTGTGTTTTTAGTGCTTTCCTCGATTTTCTATGGGATCCCATCATCAGATCCTGACTTTGGTGACCATGAGACCACCGTTGCTCTATACTCTATCGAATACAAAAATAATTTTGGACATCGGCTTAAAATGACGGAGTTATGAGGTAACAAACATAAAAAATACAACCGAATTGATAACCTCCTCCTTTTTTGAAGTCGGTTAAAAATATTTGGGAATCGAACCCGCGACCAGTTGCGTAGTACGCGATCACTCGAACTCTGTGCGCTAACCGTGTCGTCAAATGTAAAGTCATCATGGTAAAGAACGCTAGCTGTGTAGTACTTCCCGAGTTTTCTTACAGGCCTAAGGTGGTAGAATATTAATGAATATTTTAAAACCAGTTTGCTTAGAGACTAATACGGTTGCCTGATATTCATAGCGATTTGTGGCTTTCTTCTTGATAATCTTGTTTAGTACATGCACGCCCCTGTCACTCACGCAATGCAGCGTTATAAATACCTACCAGTAAGTAGCGCGCCGGTGCGCCGACCGCTGCACACACGTGTAAAGAAATTCTTAGGTTGTGTGTGAAGTCGACCAACCCGCACTTGGCCAGCGTTGATGATGGTAGCACATCAAAAACAGGTTTGAGCTTGTTTCGAATTCATCTAATAATAATATGATGGATGACATACCTGCCAGAGATACCTGTCACAAAAATTGGGATATAATTAAAATCAAAAATACTATCGTTTTTGATGCTTGCTAAGGCAAGGATAAAAATACCTCCGTCTTACCTATTTCTGCCGCAAATCAGCAGTGCTTGCATTGCTGTATTCCGGTGTGAAGGGTAAGATATGGCACTGAAATTACTGGGTACCGTGACTTTACATCTGATGTCACAAGTTGGCAACGTACACTGTGGTTCTTGTGGGGCTTGCAGTTTTACTGCGAATCGCACAGGAACCACATGTATTATAGGTGACTGTTACCACTTACCATCGGGTGGGCAGTTTGCTTGTTTGCCAACTTAGTAGCAATAAAATAAAACACACAACATTACATTTTTATTTTGAAGGAGTTTTTGTTTTGAAGTGGTGTCGGTATTTTTGTAAAAAAATATTTTTATTTTTTTCGTGAAATTAATAATAGCTCTCTAAGTCAACTTGAAAGAATATACCTAACTGAGAGTCAATACCCACCTTTTATATCTAAAGACTAACTCCCTAACTCCTTAAAGTTAAGGATCCATCGTAAGCTCAGCATAGTGGAAGAATCCTTGAGATGACGTCTTTCAGACGCAAATACCTGAATAGCTTCAGAAAAAAACAGGAAAGACTTTGGACGTGCCTATTCTCTCGATTTTCTTGGGATTCCAATACTAGATCCTGACTTGATGGCATGGAACCACTTCGGGGGTATACTTTTCTGAATACAAAAAGAATTTTGAAAATCAGTTAATAAATGACGAAGCTATGAGGTATGTGTTACCTCATAACTTCGTGAAGTCAGTGAAGTCGGTTAACAAATCAAATCGAAATAAGTTATAGTACTTATTTATTCAGTAATGTATTCAAATACCTACATATATCTATTAAAATATTTTTCTTCAAACTACTCATTAATTTTACTCTAATCATCGGAAAAGGCAACACTAAGTAATACATTACTACCCTGGAAAATGGCAGTAGTATTGTATGAAATTTCATTAATGACCCGTTCAACATAATTGCCCTGTTGTTTGTTTTTCTAATTTAAAAAGAAATTACAATTCATATTCATACAATTCATACAAAATGTAGGCATTTTTCCAAAGAGATTTGAATGGTTGTATAACATGTCACAAAAAATACACATGCGCAAAACAAGTTAGATAGGACCCTACAAAGCCAATTTTATTTAAAAAAGAGAGGCAATTGGCTTTAATGGCGAAGATTAGCTTTTATTTTAATAAATTAAAAATTGTATTCGAGTGAATATTGTGCAGTGAAAGTGGTGTTTTTTGGTGCACATTCATGTTGACGGCAAGAAATAAGGGTTTTGTGGTGTACATGACAGTGAGTTTTTTTTTGTGGATTTTCCACTTCCGTCACCACCGTCAAGATAAGGTTTGGTTTCTTAATAAGAACAATTTGCATTTTTTTTGTCATAAATAAATAAGTTTTTCTACAGTCAACTTCAGTTTTTTATTATTTTTTAATAAGTTGAAGGAAAAGCAGATTACACACCTCGTAAGTGAGCTATTAATGCCCTCGGGTTATTAGTGCCCTCGAGCAAGTGCTCGTGCACCAAACATCCGCGGGCATTAATAAGTCACTTAGCGCTCGGTGTAACAATCTACTATTTCTAAATCAAACCGAATAGCCGTCGAAGTAAAAAAAAAAAAATTAACAGTGCTTTATAAGTATATGCCGCCGCGTCAGTCATATTCTTAGCTTTTGTTTTAAATACTACTTCTAGCCAGTTCTAGCTAATCGAGCATTTCTTGTATTCTAGTGATGCATTTTACACTGCACAAAAGAAATATGCATAAAATTTGAATTTACATTTTATTAATAACACATCATAGAAACATTTAAAACCTTTGAAATTGTGAAGAAACGGTCTAATTATGATGAATCTTGAAAAGTCTAATTATTGATAATTGCTTTACGTCTCTTTCTTATAAAATATATGTTTGTATCGGTATTATAATGGTGGACGAGTACAATGACGTCACTAGCAAATAAAAGCTTTTTAAACTTTGTTATTATTTAAGTTATTAAAAAAATCACGTGGTTGTTTGTCAAATAAAAATACTATGTAATGTAACAATTAAAAAGTGTCCATATTTACATACAAGTAAAGATACAATAAAAAATAGCAATGAAGTCATAAAGCTGTATCTTTATTGGTTGTATTACTGTAGGTACTTACCTCAGCTTATAAATCAATACTTATTTGTAACCTAGCAAAAAGTATATTGCATACGATATAAAACGTCCTTGTTGTACTGTTATATTTTTACTGTGCGGCACATGATGTTGGCGCCTGTTCAGTGGCCGCGTCCGCGCTAACGTCATGTACAAATGAACGGTGTGAAGTGCGGAACATATGGGCTTGCACGTGGAAATTCCTCGCCTTAATGATTGTACTATTAAACCTTGCTTCGTGACAAATTTCATGTTTCTAGTTCAACGGGAAGTACCCTATAGGATTTGATTCTCTTGTGGAATCGCAAAATTTGCGAAAATATGCGTCATAACCGGTCATATCTCTTGACCGCGTTGACTTACAAGCATAATTTTCTCGTAGCTGACTTACAAGTACTGACTTACAAGTATAATTTTCTCGCAGGAGACCGTAGACCTGTGTTTTTGTCGGAAGGAGACTCTGTACCAGGGTCGTCTGCTTGGGTACCTGTACCTGCGTCTATTTCTACCGCAAAGCTGCAGTGCTTGCATTGCTGTGTTCCGGTTTGAAGGATAACGTCATATGGCAGTGAAATTACCGGGCACCGTGACTTTACATCTGATGTCACAAGTTGGCAACGTACACTGTGTTTCTTGTGGGGGTTGCAGTTTTGCTGCGAATCTGACAGGAGCTACATGTACTATAGGTAACTGTTACCACTTAATATATTATAAGAAACTTCTGTGTTGTAAATGCACATGATGAACGAGCTTACACGAAAGTTATTCTTTTTTTATTATCAGTTTATTTTTTAATATTTCTTAACGGTTCTATGTAACGGATAGCCGCCCGATTCCCACGGAGTGATTGCTAAAATCAGCGCTATGTCCTGTGACATTAACGTCGCTGAGCCTCGTCCCTTTGCTTGCTGCAGCACGCAAACATAATGACGTTATGTGTATTGTAAACCTGTATCTCTGTTTGTGTGTTTTTATCAATGTTTGTGTGTTGATTTGAAGCAATAAATGTCTACTACTACTACTATTTACCATCAGGCGGGCAGTTTGCTTTTCGCCAACTTAGTTGCAATAAAAAAATATACATTTCAGTTTGATATCTTTATGGTTCCCGAGAAAAAGGTCTTGACTGACTGACGTACAGACGGACAACAAAGTAATCCTATAAGGGTTTAGTCTTTTTCTTTTGAGGTAGAAACCCTAAAAAATTGCTGAAGCTGAAACATATTTGCTTGTAAAGATTTTCGTTATAGCCAAAAAACTTTTTTGACAAATAACATAGATACTCCAATTCATTCGCCGTGCGTCGGAAACGGCAGCGAGCGCGGATCGCCACTTGCTGCGCGCGCGCACCCTTGACCCCGTTTTCCCCGCTCCGGCGCTTCTACCGCGTGCGCAAATGCGTAGGGCTGACGCGTGTCCGTCTAATTTGACAAATATTTTCCGGAACCCGAACAAAATTGCGCAACAGTTGTATTTTATTTTTTAACGGTCGCTGTATACGTGCGCCTTGGCGACAGCTAGTATGTGTGGAATTTGGTATTTCACTACATATAAATAGCATACGTTCGGAAAATTTTAGTATTTGTGACCTAATAAATGACCTAATAATGAATATTGGTACGGTTTCGGGAAAATTAGTTTCGAAATTTTTGGCAAAAAATTGAAACTTTTCACCGAATTGCATTTCATGATACGTTTCTTAACATACAAAATCGCAATGCTTTAGGGTTGCATTTGCATATATTTGACTTATTTTATTTTAAAAAATTGTGTGGATATAGAATACCTACGTAATTCATGCAATGATCGCTTTGAACAGTATTAAAATCGTATGGAAAGCGAGTTCTCATTTTTTTATCCCCATAGTAGACTTTATGATCTATTTGGTCACCGATGTGAACAAAAGTCTAACAAACTTATTAAAAGTTAACCTTACTCAATATGCTTGTAATCTTGATTCGATACAAAACAATCTCAAGATACTTACATAATTTTTAGTAACCTGTATAATTCAATAACAGCAGACATCGCTAAACTGAGATTTTTCTGAACTAAATGATTGTACGAATTCAGGTCACTTAAAATCGTTTTCTCTATTCAAGTAGTGTTTAAAAAATACTTTATTTGATTTTATCGTACAAAAAGGAACAAAAAAAAAACATTCCAGTACGTTTTAATAATTCTTGTGGACTCCATCACATCTTGATGTGCGTGCATATTATAAAGTTTTCGTAATCATATGACATTGCGTCTGCGCAGCCCTGCATTATCGCCCGCTCGTGCATGTGCGTTCACACATCCGCCATTGTGAATTTGTGATCTATTGGACCACACTCTCAATCACGAGCTTTGTTCATAAGTACACCTTGTGATTATTGAGTAATGTATTTGATTTGAGTAACTGTTCAATCACTCCAAAAGGCATTTCTTTATATATTTTTTATAAAATCGAAATTATAGTCAAAGTCGAAGGTCTTTATTCAATATAGACTTTTACAGGCTAAGTGAATGCTGAGGTCAAACCAAACACAAATATAAATATTTTTTTTCCAAGAATCTAATTTAAAATCCAATAAACAAAGAGACTAAATTAAATCCTTGTATGTACATGCATCCTTACCATAATTAAGACGACGTATCCAAATACAAGTATAATATAATAAAGTTGACTCTACACCTGTTCGAAAATTGGGAAAGCTTTCTCGAGAAGATCAGGCAAGGCAACTCGGAAGGTCATGATTGTGAAATGCTATTGTTGTAATGTTGCAAATTTCAAAGACCTGCGACCATTCGGGTTCATGTGGTACTTTCAAATTCAAAAATATTCAATTTATACAAATTGCACTAGAACCACGGGTTTTGTCACCATCGAGCTTGGCGAGTCCCCGACTAGCTGACGTGATAAGTATCTTTAAACTTTGTGATACATTTTAATTATATAATTTAGAAAACATTTCTTGTACCATTTCCAGTCAAGCTTGTCGAAGGAATAATAAAATTACATGACTTTCCAATATTTTCTATTATTGCTGTTCTAATCTTTCTAACTGTTCTAATCTTTTATCTTTCTACTTACGAAAGCCACCGCTTATAGGTTTTTTTATTTTAGGCATTTCTAATTTATCGCTATAAGACCTTTATCACAACTGACGATAACTGACGTTAAGACTGTGAGTAGATTCTTCAATGAAAACCCTTCTAATTATCGAAACACAAACACACCCAAGGGGTTTTCCGCCTTTGGGTCCAAGGCAGGCAAAATAGCTTCTTCTAGTTCTTCGGCAAATAAGGTGCTCCCGAATGGCTCTCCATGGGGCAGAGATGTCTTAGCGAATCGGTTAATTTGTAATAAGGCCAGTATAAATATATATGCCACTATCAAATTATGGTCCCACATACTCCGACTAGTACGGCTATTCTACCCTTTTACTCTAACCTAACAGATTATCTCTACCTAAAAAAGGAAAAATAGTTGTAGCTTTTTCGGAAGCCTTACCATCAAATCCTAAAATTGGGGAAACTATTTATTGATTTATTTATCACTTTCCGCCTTAATTTAAGGAGGTTAAATTAGAATGATTTCTGATGATTTCTACGTTTATTTAGTAATCTGAACCAGCTCTAATAATATTTGATTCATGCGTTTGTTTCCGAATATAAAAATTATACATATCCTTCTTAGCACAAAGAGGAAGCAAAATTACCAAGAAATCTGAATTAATCACGAAACTACTAGTGATTGTTAGACAAAAATTAACATTAATTTGTTTTAATTAGAACATTATTCTGCGGCTTCTTATGGCCAAACAAAATACTATTTGAGGATTTCTATTTATCTGATTTTGTCCTTTTATAAATATTATAAATTTAGAAATACCAACGTAATTCTGTAACATGGCTTTCTTAACTGTGTAACTATCATTATCATTTTTATGAATATGATAATTTATAGGGGACAAAACAAATCTAAAATAAAATTTAATTTAGATTTTCATGTCAATGAATGTTTTGGCAAAAATAGTATGATTGGCGGACTTAATGCCTCAAGGCATTGTCTACCAGTCAACCATGAAGGAAGGGCAGAAAAACTTGAGGTAGTATCTTTTATTACTCTTTACAATTTTTGTATAGTCGAATAAGTTTTTGTTGAGGGTAGGTGTAAATAAGTGTAGAAGCATTTTTGGTTCTCTTAATCTTTTTAATTTTTAAACACAATAATTTATAAGTAATTTACCACTATTACCAATTGATAGCAAAGATATAACACTACAATACTTTTGTTAGATATTACACTACAATATTTAATGTAACATTAGTGAAGTTTAAACACCACCTACCAGCTGATCTCAACACGTCAAGTGGAATCTGCAGAAAACTGTCACAATGTGGCACAATTGGCTAAAATCTTATCCACACAAATTAGCCTGGAGGACAAAGTTACTAAGAAGATGCAAGAACTTCAAGATCAGTTGAACATGGCATCTCAAAAAGCCTTTTTAGGTCTACAGGTGAATTACAGAGTACTGTGACTTGATAACTTCTGTCATAAGTTGGCAACGTACGGTCAAGGAATTTAGTTCCTGACCCATTTCGTTGATACACTGACAAAGCATTAAGGTCGAAAATTCGAAATCGGTCGAAAAAAATAGAATATTATAACCTAGCGCTTTTTTAAATCACACTCATCAAGAGGAATATAGCGCTTTAGTAAGCTTTTCTAGCACCCAACACTCGAACAGACTTGGCAGCATTGCACCAAGCAGTCATCCAAGATAGTCTAGGCACGCATGCATCATCCGCCGACTTTTCTAGTTCCGCAAATTTCGTGTATCCTGCAAACTTATATGCAATACCGCAAAATATGCGCGGAGCTCCGGTATTTACGGGATGCAGGAGTTGCAAGACTACGGGATTGCAGACCCCACTCAGAACTAGTTAACGCTAAAATATTGACGGTGACAGTATTACCCAGTCATTAGGTCCAATGTCCAATCATTTCCTTGTTTAAGGCCTACTAATAGAATCAAACGGACAAAATAAAATGCCTGCGGTAGTACCAGTAGGAACACGCAGTAGTACCACGGACAAAGAAGGGTATATTTGAGCCACCAGGAACTACATGGTCTTTAGGCGACAGTGGCTACTAGTCAGGTGGGCAGTGCTTGTTTGCCAGCTTTGTTTTTAAAAAAAGCACATGTCCAGTGCGCAATTACGTAATAAAATTGAACACAAAGTTGAAATAGAAGCGCGTGCTTCACACTAGTCGCGGCGCACTCACGCTGCGTCCGATCTAACTAATCAGGTCAAGGTGGCGGTGTGCGTATTTACTTGAAATATTCGCAGCCGGCGTGCACTTTTCCCTTTGGATCTGTCATTTTATTGCTGGGGATATTCTCGGAAGTCGTCGCGTATACCTGCATTGCATCATTGCCCAGACTGACTCCATTTTCGTCGTAACGCGTCAATAAGCGCAGTTATTTTGATATAAGTCATGTGTGGGTAACAGCTTAGCTCGTTAACTGGTATTGGCATTGTTAGTGGCGTTAGAAATTAGCTTTTATAGGAGTTTCCTTATATGACACCACTGTTTTTAGGTGTTGTTCTTAACGTGTTCAATAGCGCGTTTTACGATGCAGGCATAAACATTTATGCATGTGCCTGAGCATTAGATGTCTCTTATTAGTTAGGTAATAAATTTGTACGTGGAACTTACAATTGGGAGATATCGAATTGAAAATCTTTATTGCCTGCGGGACTGGATCTTAGAATAATATCTTAAGACGAAAGTCTTCAATTCGTGCACGTTACCAATAATTACGTACGAATATATAGACGTAGCCGCATTACAACCGACCTCGTAAGAAGGCGCGAGGTCGTTCATGAGGGTTATGCTCAAGTTTCTCTACGTGATCGAATCAAAAATGATGAGATCCGTAGAAGAACTAGATTCACCAACATGATAGCTAAGGAATTGCGAACCTTAAGTGGTAGTCGGCAGTGCACATCACTTGCAGGACTGACGGCTGTTGGGGCGGAAAGGTCCTCGAGTGGCGGCCGCGTACTGGGAGACGCAGCATTGGTAGACTCCCCACTTAAGTCTGTGTCAAAATAGCAATGTCAAAAGCAATTGAAATTTCCTTCCATCGTCAGTCTAATTGCTATTTACCGTCAGACCAGATGACGAGCATTCCAACTATGACAAATTTCAGCTCTATATGCTTCAGAACAGAACAGGCGCGGATCCAGCCCTCAAAAAAGGTTGTGGTCACAGCCTTCCGAGATCGGCCAAGTATAGTGCATCCCCACAAAGATTTCTCCAAAACATATGACACTGACCAAGATTGTTTTTTAAGGCATTGGATGTAATATTATCAGCCTATCGATCTCAATAGACCATGAAAGGGTGACGTCACAAGTCTATTAGGGTTGTGGGCATGCCCATCGTGCCCACAACGGTGGATCCGCGCTTGGATCAGAATGCACTTTCTGAATAAAAACATTAGTTTCGTATTTAGGCTTTATAAAAAGATTTCCTTTGGGGATTAATGGAATATCAACCCCTTAAAATCGTCACACAAAAATCAAAGTATCACGGAAAAGAATAAAGTACATATAAGTATGTATCATACACAGATGAGGTAACAGAAAGCCAACGTGGCGTAAGCATTCAAAAATAAATTTATTGATTGCCATATTTCCCGGAATATCGGATCCCTTACTATCAGCGTCCATGACCCACTGAGCGGCTTTGAGCATCACTGACCTCATTAACTGTGAAAATTATGAGGAAGATGTGATATATTTGTGACGTCACTAACTGGTGACAAAATACTAGCTCTGACTGCATATGCAAATGTGCATCATTTAGAAATTCTCTTTCTTCTCCAAACCTCAATGAGTTAGTGGGTTTTTGTATACCGCCTGGGGTAGTAAAGAGCCTTTCAATCGTGATTATATCGTATACGATATAATTACGCTCTACAGGAAAGCTCTGAAGTTTTGAAGATAAAGGCCATCTTCACGCCGCCTTCGTGGTCTAGTGATTGAGTAATGGAAAAACTTACTCAAACTTTTGCTTAGAAGTCAGCTTCCAATTGACCACTTTCAAATTCAAATTCTTTATTTCAATAACTTATAACATAAAAAAACATCAAATTCAGACAAAATTGGTAAAAGGTACAATATAACGTGAGCCGGAACTAGGGTTAACCTGTGTTTCAGGCAAATAGAATACATGTTTAAAATATGGACAATCAAACGCAAAACAATACAATAATATAAATGATCCACATAGAATTACATAATACACACACAATCACACAGTCCACACAGAGATGACATGAAAAGAAGCAATACAAATTATTTAGAAACTATAAGTAATTTTTCTGTATCATCATACGACATAAAAGTGCTTTGAATTTATGCTTTTGAAAACATATAATACTAGCTGACCGTATGCAACTCTGTTTGCATTATAACTAACTTTTTCCGTTGGAAAACTTCTCCCGTCAGATTTTTCCTGAAGAAAATTAGCCTATGTCCTTCCCCTGGTCTCGAACTATCCCTATACCAACTTTCATCAAAATCGGTTTAGTAGTTTCGAACCCTATTCAATACAAACAAACAAACAATCAAATCTTTCCTATAATATTAGTATAGAATACAGGGGGAAATAAATAACCCTCGCTGGTTCTTTCCAGTACAAGGTCTCCCGCTGTAGACTTGTGAACCATTGGCGTAGCTTCTTGGACGCGCAAAAGTGATTACTTATGTAATAATGCAATTTGAATACACTATATTGAATTTGAAAACATATAAAAATCTTACAGTCGAGGTGAGAACTTCCTTTTTAACCGACTTCTAAAAAGGAGGAGGTTATCATTTCGCAGCGTATGTTGTTTTTTTTCTTTTTTAACCGACTTCAAAAAAGGAGGAGGTTCGGTTGTTTTTTTTTTATGTTTGCTACCTCATAACTCCCGTCATTTTTAAACCGATTTCCAAAATTCTTTTTGTATTTGATAGAGTATACTGCAAGGGTGGTCCCATAGTCAAAGTCAGGATCGGATGATGGGATCCCATAGAAAATCGAGGAAAACACTAATTTAATTAAAATTAGGGTTAAAATTAGGGTTTCTTTCACTAAAAAGATTTCATTCACTAAAAAGTTAAAAATAAACATTTTTTTTACAAAAAATAGAACCGACTTCAAAAACACTGAAAAATTAAAAATAATCTTCTTCTATATTGAAGTCGGTGACAAATTTTAACACTTTCTAGGAGATCATCGTTTGGCGTCGACTTCAATATAGAAGAAGATTATTTTTAAGTTTTCAGTGTTTTTTGAAGTCGGTTCTATTTTTTGTAAAAAAAATTTTGTATGTATGTTACGCGATTTCGCCGCCAATTGAGAAACGTTTTCAATTTTTTTTTGTATTCGATAGAGTATATTCCTGGGGTGGTCCCAAGGTTACCAAAGTCGGGATCCGATGATATTATTCCATGAACATCTAGGAAAACCCTTAAATTTTTTAGGTACGTCTAACGTGTTTCATGTTTTTTCCGAAGCTATTCACGTATTCTGGTAGTCAGGAACCGAGTTTTTGAGCTTGATCTGACGTGACCTGACCTTGGAGCTGATTTTAATACAGTAAAAAGATAAAAGTAAAAAATATTTTACAGAAAATAAAAACAGACTTCAAAAACACGGAAAGTTAAAAATAAATATAAGAATAGGTACACACAACATCACTTACAATACTTTCTAGGAGATCATCGTTTGGCACCGACTTCAATATAGAAGTGTGATGTTGTCTGTACCTATTCTTATATTATTTTTAAATATTCCGTGGTTTTGAAGTCGATTTTTTTTGGTTAAATATTTTTTTTTGTTAAGTCGGTTTAAAAACAATCAAAACACAGTCGTCGGAATAGAACGCAGTGAACTTACATTGTAAGACTGTTGTCAAATTAGGCCTCTAGTGTCACTGAAAGTGAACCTATCGGCTATTCAACAGGCCGAATAGGTCCTTATCTGCTTCAATGCCAAGATTAATAGACGCCAGCCAGGGTCTTATTCTCGACACTCATCTATAACATATAAATCGAGGGTTCCGTACTAATTTATCCGTATCTATGTATATATCATCATCATCATCACAGCTCATATACGTCCTCACCGAGGGGTACGAGCCTTTTTTTTACGTTGGGAAATGCGTTACGTATACCTCGCGCTTGGGAAACGCGACGTTATGTCGGGCTCTCCGCGACCACTGGGAGCAAAGTGCCAGCCAGGGACCGCGGCCTACCGACTAAAACCCAACGATGCCACCTCAAATACGCCTTGGCACGAGCACGCCCATCGCCGCCGCATCCTCCCCGTTATCAGACGAAGAGGATACGCCGAAAAGGGACGCCTCGTGGCTGGACAAGGCCATGGGAACCCTTTCGGACACTTCCATGACCTCGTCAGCGTCTGCTCGCCTATGGCGAGCTCCTCTTGCCTCCCCAAAACGGGAAGGTCGGCGATGCTCCTGGACATTAGGAGCATCGACGACTGGCGGTGACCTATGCAATGCAGGATTCGGGCTTCCCAGGCTCGCGTCCCGCTGGTCACCGTTAGGAGGAAGAAGGCGAGCGAACTGTCGCCTCCTTCGTCCTGGCCTCCTACGACGGCAGGGGTCTGCCGATGGGTCATCTTCCCTATTCCGCTCTGCTGCCTCCTTCTGTGTGATGACCTCCACACAGAAGGAATTTGCTGCGTCCCAGGCCTCTTCACTCTCGACCATCCTTGTGATGAAGAAAAGGAGGAGAGGTGAGGGGTACGAGCCTACCCGAACTAGTTACGGCGATTAGGCCTTAGTCAAACCACGCTGGCCCATTGCGGATTGGTTGACTTCACATACACCTTTGAATTACTTCGCAGATGTATGCAGGTTTCCTCACGATGTTTTCCTGCACCGTAGGAGCGTCAGATAAATGTACATATGAAAATTCGTGAAACGAAAAACACATTGGTACATGGCAGGATGAATCGCGGGCCTCCCGAGACCACAGCGCCACCGACGCTCTATGTGTTATAATAATACCTATATAAATCTCGTATCACATTGTTGTCCGGGATAAACTCCGAAAGTTCTTAACCGATTTTGATAAAATTTGACTTACTGTGTTTACATACAGTAAGCGAAATTTCATCATTTGGTTCAACTTAAAAGAAAGGATAGTTTTTATCTCGATTATTGACCTCAGTATTTATGTTTTGCAATTCCAGTAGGTTCCATAATAAGTTTTAAACAGATGGCGGTGTAAGTTGATTTATCGATACAATATTTTAACAATTTTTATTGTTACAGTTTAACAATATAATTACATTTTTAAATTGTGGTATAGGGTTCATTCTTACAGAATGTACCTTATAAGCATTTCCATTTTTTTTCTCTTGTGTAAATACCACAGTAATGTCATAATGTGAATTTGCCATAGTTTTTGCAATTGGAATCAGAGGTCATTGTGCTTTGATATACATGTTGGAATAGACCACAGACATATAAATAAAAGCAGACTTAACATATCGTTCAAAAAGCGTGGCAACTTTACCACATGTAAACATTACTCACACATAAACATTATTACGAGGGTATTCTGGCAGAACCGAATAAGTGCAAAATATGTCATAATGAGAAAAAATCATTTTAAGCTTTGAGTGATCATAGTTTAGCGGCGAAGCAAAATATCAACACTAACCTTAAAATTAAATTGAAAATATCAACTCGATAGTCAGTACTGTAGTTAGATTATTTTCCTAAAAAGTTTCAGATATGTTATTGCATTAACAATTGGAACTAAATGATTGATTTATTTATTGTCATTAAAAATGAAGAAAAAAGGGAAAGTTTGCGTCATGGTAATGCACCTTTATCGTTTTACCTGAAATTCGTAAATAAGCTATTCGTTATTCGTAAATAATATAACACAACGTAATAATGCCTGTATTTATAAAGGATGAAAGAAAGAAAGAAGAAAGTACCGAATTCAATTATTTTATGATAAAAAATTTGAAATAACCTACTTTTCAAAACGACAAAATACAAAATTGTTCCAAGATCACAGTCTATAAGCTTTTATACCAAAGCTCCATTACCCCTGGTATTATGTTCTTTTTAACCGACTTCGAAAAAGGAGGCGGTTTCTCAATTCGACCGTATATATGCTTTTTTATGTTTGTTCGCGGATAACTTCGTCGTTTATGAACCGATTTTGATGATTCTTTTTGTATTCGATAGAGTATACTCCAAAGGTCCATATACTCCATAGTCACCAAAGTTAGGATCTGATGATTCGATCTTATAAAAATCGAGAGAAACCCTTAGTTTTTAGTGTGTCCAACGTGTTTTGTGTGTTTGTTACGCAATTACTCCGTCAATTGTGGACCGATTTTCAAAATTCCTTTTGTAGTCGATATAGAGTATACTCCTGGGGTGGTCCCAAGATCACTAAAGTCAGGATCTGATGATGGGGTCTCATGAAAATCGAGGGAAACTCTAATTTAATATCAGCTCACCGAAGGTGAGGTGGTATTAAATTAGGGTTCTTTTCACTAAAAAGATTTCATTCACTAAAAAGTTAAAAATAGAATATATTTTACAAAAAATAAAAACCGACTTCAAAACACTGAAAAGTTGGGTGCGTATGGATTGAGGAGCCACATCACGAAATTAATAGAAATTCCGCCCAGATTTAGTAGCAAAATAGATAATTTTGTAGGCGAATTCCTGGAATTTGTAGCAACACACATCAAGAGTTACATCAATTTGAAGGCCACCTCGGAAACTATTATATGTACATTTTTGAAAATGTTGTATCATTTAGTAGTAATTTTGTCTGGAACCAACAAAAAATTTGATTTGTTCGGATACTGATGAAACTCGAAAGGATACGATACAAAAAGTGTGGCTCCTCAATCCATACACGTAGAAAACTTGTCTATGTGAATTTGCACGAAACTAATTGAGCAATTTTATTTTGGAGTGCATGATCATTTAGTCGTAATTTTGCTAGAATTTGTAGTAAAGAAATAAAGTTGGAGGACTTCATGAAATTAAAAATATAAAGCAATTTATGTGGCTCCTCAGTCCAGACGTTTTGCATATAAATGATTGACTGTGTCTTCGCGAAATCACAATGGAATCAAAAGCTTGGGGCACTAACATTTAGTAGAAATTTCTACTAAATAACTGCGTACAATTTATCCGTGTACATATTAAGGATCTGAAGAAAAACACACTTTCCGATATTCCATAAGAAATTGCTGTTAAGGGTGACCATAAAATTAATGACCCTTATGACCCCTAATTAATGAACCCTTGCTAATAAAGAATGAGAAAGTTGCACAAAAAAACTACTGCTACTATCTGCTGTTGCTTCTGAAGTGGAGCATCAAATTTCATTATTTATAGGTAACATGCAAAACATAAAAAACTCACTTATTCTGTTTTGCCTGTTAATAAAACTCAGAAGTAACTTTGTTTAAATAGTAAGAGAGAACCAAATAAAATCCAATGTATGGATTTATCTGTAAATATGAAATTTTTTTGACATTTGACATTTTTTTATAAATTTTTGCACTTATTCGGTTCTGCCAGAATACCCTCGATTAATTTATGACACAATGTTACGACGCCATTTGTGTCTTAATTTGACTAAGCTAAACATGGCGTCTGCCAAGGCTTCGGAAATGTTTATGTGTCCCTTAGTATCGCCATAGACGAAAGACAGAAATAGCGATATATCATGTCACTTTGGAGTGAAAGTAAAAACGATATACACTGATATACATTACTTATGACAAATGTGTGAGTAAAATTATGTTAAGTCTGCTTTTATTTATATGTCTGTGGAATAGACACATGTTGTCGACAGATACAAAATTAGTTGACAAAAGCCATAGAGCGATACACACCTGAAGAACGTTGAGTTATTGTCACTGCATTACGTAGACACTGTACAGAAAAGCCTACACCAATTTGCAAGCCTAGTGATCTCCCGTTTTAGAGATTTGAGCTGGCAGTCCAGATTACCAGATCTAACGATGCCAGACTTCTTCCTTTGGGGCTTTTCTCAAATCTCGCGTTTACTACAACAAACTACAAACCTTGCAAGTCTTGAAAGCGGACAATGAAGAAGAAATTGCCAATTTGGAGCCAGTCGTTTTGCGAGTAACAATTCAAAATGAGTGAAACGAGCACAATTGTGCAGTAGTTTCCAGGAAAATAAGTAGTTTTGAATTTAAGCATAATGTTGAATTTCGATTCTCTAAACCTAGAAAAGTATACAAATACATCAAAGAGAAAATAATTAACGTTTTCGGAACCCGAAAACCGCGTAGAAACGGATCACTATTGGGATTGCCCGCTAGCTGCGCACGCGCACGGCACGGCCACCGCACATCCGTCGCTTGCACAGATCACTCTCAATCTTACTTACGTAATGCCTCAATTTATTGCGATTACAAGTGCAGTCAAAACAAACATTTATAATCTCGCGACTGTGCAGAAAATATTTGCATTGCTTGCCATGCTTATCACAGAAATGGCAAAAAAGTGTGAAACGAACATGACGTAACAGGCGGTTTTAAATCAATCACACTAATAGCAAACAAACGATAAAGATAGCAAGTTCCTCAGTTATTGAGGAGTCCAAGTGAAGCTCACTTCCATCTTCGGTCTTATCATTACTTACCATCAGATGAGATGAAGGCCAAGAGCTTCGCCCTGGCATGTGTAAAAAAACTAACAGAAAATTTTCTCATATGGCGCCGATATACAAGACTTTGACCATGCGATACAGGATGCCCTAATACTGCTAGAGTATAGAAGGGGGCAGTGGTGGCTGCAGAAGACAGCCCCCACTGATCTGATTGTCGATGACAACCCAAGGAGGACAGACTATCCTGGTGCAGAAGCATTAAGAAACCTTACTCCAAATAAACGGAGTGAGGCAATGACAACTTTTTCGAAATGGCTCTGATGGCGATGAACTTTGGAGTGAGTATTCGTCTCGTGCTTGGAATAGAGCGCAGCTGTCAAAATTTGTAAAACAAAATGGCCGCGCCGCCATTTTGTACTGAAAATCGCGTTTTACCCCGAGATTTCGATTGATGTTGTCGATCGTATCGCTCGAGCGCGCTCTCGACTAAAATAGACAAAGAAATCTGTATAGATTTCGGAAAAACCATCAATACGATTTCTTCATATTACACCCTTGACTGTAATCACTTGTAAGTTGTTCATTTATTAGTTTGTGATTGTAATTTTAGCTAAGATCAAATGTGACACAAACAAACAAATGTGAACAACACATGGGAGCATTCCAAAATTCAGTAAACAATTTGATATCTTCTTCTTATTTAATTAGTGGCAATTGGTCGTAAAGTATAACAACCATTACTGCCAGCGTCAAGTCTATTGTATTAATATTATTAGTGTCTTCAATATTAAGATAACATTATTTTATTGTCGTTAAGTCAGTTAGTCATGTCCATGCCATGTCATTTTGTCCAAGAAATCATCTTCAAGATATCATCTATTTTCCAATAACATGCAAATAAATTAAAACTGTTCAACACTATGTATAGACATAAATCTACTGTAAATATATAAATAAATAAATTATAGATAATAATTAAGTCAGTATGATCAGAATGTACTATAGCTGTTATAAAATTCAACTTCCTTTCAACACGCACCCCTTGTTCAATACAATACGGAAAGCTATTTAATATTTCGGAATAAACGAAAATTTTCCTCACGTACTGAAAGTCGAACTGAGATGGCCGGGTGCACTCCTCACGGTTCTGTCGCATAGGATGCCCTGATTGAACTGCAGGCTAATTATGGATCTTTCATCGTATGACATGGTATAAATTAAAGACAAAGGAGTCATGAAATGCTGCATTTCGTATTACCGATCTCCAATGATATCATCACTATGGCATAATTTCAATGATGTCATCATTTAATAATGAACCACCCAATGGTGGTTCACCATTGGGTGGTAATGCTTATATTTCATCCTTCGAGGTCTCGAGTTCAGGTGACTCTTACCACTTACCATCAGGTGGGCAGTTTACTTGTTTGTCAACTTATCACAATAAAAAAAATGTGACAAGATGTAAATACACGGTACCCAGTACACATGCGATAGTCGTGTATTTATCTAGGTAGATTTACCTAAAAGCTAATGTGATTAGAAAAAGAAATTTTCTCTTCCTTTAAAATAAGGTCACATTTGCAATGCCAGGTGTCAGGCGGATTTTAATGCGACGGTTGTACGGCCGCTAAGGAAATAAAGTGCGCGAAGGTCTGCCCTAGGAGGACCTTGGGACGATCGTAAACTTACTTCGAACTAGTGAGCGTCACGTAGTCGCGAGGCAAAGTCCAGAACTTCGACAGCTTTGCCGTGAAATTGTAAGACGCCAAACTTTGACCTGTATAGTACAGAGCGTGTACCCTTTGCTTTCGTGTTTAAAATATCCATATGGATATTTTCTTAATTGTCTTATCGTATTAAATTGAAGATGTTCATTGTAAATAAATATTGGGTCAACATATTCTTGAAAAAGGAAAAAGTAGCAAATGGTAATTAATTGCTGTATGTACGTGGACAAAGAACCTGCTGTAAACAGTTACTGTCAATTTATTGTCAATACATTCTTGAAATAATATAAGATAAGATGAGATGGGATAAGATAAGATAAGCTAAGATATTATCATTAACATCAAACATATTCACCGGTTACTAGCATGAACATATATGTTTCTATGGTTCCATTTAAATAAAACTTTTTCATTAATTTTCATGGATAAAATATAAATAAAGTTGTAGTCTATTTAACTTAGGAATGCTGAATATTCAATAACATAATTGTAAAATCAAATTTCAACGATCCAGTTCTAGTCTTAGTTTAAGCTTATTTCTCTTAAGAATAAACATTCGTAAACCCGAACTCGAATGTAAAACAGTTTCAGCGTAACACCGACCCATTTACAAGATTCCATTAATTCCAATGAAATACGTTGCTAGTTGCTTCTCTGAGGTCGCAGGTTCGACGCCCGCGCTTCCGAGGTTAGCAGAGTAGCGAAGGAAATCTGCTTCTAGGAAATCAAGTTTATGGATGTAATAAATTATCCGCATTATTATTTAGCTAGGCAAAGTAGGCAAAACAATGAACTGATTGTGACCGTCGCGTCGGCTGGTAGGTTGACGTTGACACGTAACTGAAAAGCCAGTGATTAAACTATAATTGTTGCCCGTGAGTTCGTCTGCGTGTAGGTGAGGTAATTCAGCTATATCGCAAAATCTGAAATCGTTAATATGTAGATAGTTAGGAATTTATATACTTAGATACGTTGGCCGGTTTTTTTATACAACTAAAACTAAGTACTAAGGTTCCTGTAGGATTAGCGAATACATTACCACAACAAGAACGTCATTATACTCGTACGTTGCCAACTTATGACATAAGATGTCAAGTCACGGCACCCAGTAATGTCACTGCCTGTGTTTCCCTTCAAACCGGAACACAGCAATGCAAGCACCGCTGCAATTGGCTAGATGACAAAAATATTTTTTTTGCTTTAATAGAAGCTCATTCATATTATAAACAGAAAGAAAAAATCGATTTTCGAGTAACTATAAAAACCTCCAAGATATAAGGTATTAAAGATTTTTCTCCATCTCTTTCTAGCAAAACGGCATTTTATATGGAGTTTATATGGCCGTACTCAACGATGACGTCACGGTTGATGTCGGATCTCTCTGTCTAATCGCTTCAAAATTAACAGCTTAAAATGCTTGTATCTTATGTATTTCTAAGCCGATTTTAATTCTAATTTCATATGATTGCTATTTTTCTACGCTATTTTAATATTTTATGTCGAGATGTGAAAATTAGAATTCAGTCATCATCCCAATTCAGCAGAAATAGGTGAGATAGTGGTGACCATGCAGATGACTCTGGTACAAATCTCCGGCTAGTAAAAAATCTGAAAAAGTCAAATTTTAAGTTCTTTGTACTCCAATACATTAATTTCCATTGGAATACAAACTTTTATGCCATGTTTATCTGATTTAAAACTCTATTTCGCGATCAACTGAAAATGTCTTTTCATGATGTCCAATAAATCTCTGTTGCATATTAGATTATAGCAGTGCAGTAGATTTGAGTTGATTTGACTTGAAAACAGAATGAGCAAAAATACTTCGCAAAAGGTGGCGTTCAGTTCCCATCTAGCGTAATTTTGAGGCTGCTGAAGTTACTTTTTCACAAAAATGAAGAATAACCCAATCGTGAATGGAAAATTTATCACAAAAATAAAACACCCATTTCGTGTGAGAAACTCGAGATCAAATTAATTATTTTCAGTCTAGCATAGATGAGAAATTGCCTTTTTTCGATGCAAGGCGCCTTCGCAAAAAAGCGCCGGTAATTATGTGTTCCGTGAACTGGCGCTAAATTGGCGATCCTTCGTGCTGGAGATTTATCACAGTTTTAGACGATGTGATAAGTGCTCGTAATAAAACGTTTACGTTGACGAGACATTATTCAAATTCTTCATTGACTATTACGTTTCATGTCAAACTAGCTGTAACAGCCGCAGACAGTAGGTAGGTACTACCTACCAGGGCTACCAGATACAAGTTGAACTACGCATTTGGATTGAAAATTACAATTAGTTCAATCACAATATTTTTATTAATAAAAATAATTATAAATGGACTTACGAGTAAGTTAATTTGTCGGTACCAGGTACCAGGAAAGCACAATGAATGAAGAGAGGTTTTTCACTCTAGATTTACGGAGTGTGATCACGGGTCGCGATAGCGAGGGGAAAACCTCTTCATGATTTATGCATTCTTGGTCCTAGTACTGATTGAACTATTAGTAATTTTAAGTCCAGGTAGTTCAACTTGTTTAATTATTTGAAATACCTAATTGTTGTCCAATATTTGAAATGTGTCTAATATGTTCAGCTGGTTATTAATATGGAAATAGAGGAGCATTGTTGTATAGAAAATTTAAGGTTATGTGAAATTTGCTTGCATTTTTGGGCAATTGTCCTTTAACACTAGTTATAGGCCAAGAGCTTCACAGTATTCAACAGAAAGCAAAATTAGTGTGCAGAATTAGGTTTCCATAGTAAATCAGATCGCTTCTCCAAGATTGCTATAAAAATGCTTAATTAACACGTTATTTAGATCGATCCAGTAGCCCTGACAGACACAAAAAATGACAGCCGGGATCAAGTCACTAAATCATAAGCAGACAGGATACAACCATCTCCTGATTCCGTGACGTGTCGTCGCGAAGCGCCCGCGCACTTTTTTTGAGATTTTTTTGAGCAGTAGGCCATAGAGCGTCACGGATTATTGGCTACGGTGCGTCACTCCACGCCCAGGGGTGTCAAACATGGCCAGTGAATGCGCCTTAACGAATTTCTGGAATTTCATGACTGACTTTTTCGTTTTTGCGTGAAGTTTGAAATATTTTTGAGTTATGATTGTTAAGGTCTGTTTATGTAAGCAATGTTACCAGTTTTTTCTTTCGATTTGAGGATTTAACACGAATGACACTCGTAGCTAACTTTTATTTTTCTTTTTCAGGTAAGTCCGTCTGTATTATTACATCTGTGGTAAGTAATTTTATAAGTTATCCACACAAAAGCTGCATTTTCATTAGGTGTTATGTTTTTATCACAGTCTACAATAATACGCTTAAAGTTGCATTTAAAAGGTAAAAAATACAGTAAATAATATCGTTATGAAATCATTTGATTGCTTATAGAAAAATTACAGCTAATACAGAAATTAAAACTGTTTCCGTCACCAATAAATTTTTATTGATGATTATGTTGCCCTGAATTTAATTGATGGTGTAATTCAAACATGAACATAAATTTCAACAATCAAGAACATACCTTGATCTTCCTGTACTAAACATATTTGACCTTTTTTAAAAATGTATCTTCAAACATCACATAAGACTTAAGATAACTTAGTTATCTTATTATCGTGTACACTCAATAATCTTTGGATCCTACCATACCTGTTTTGCATTGTTAACTGATTTCGTTAAAGTGAATAAGATTTGCATACCTACTGACTGCAAATTTATTTTTAACTTGGAACTTACGCAATATGGAGTTGAGGAAAATAAATAACTTACTAATAGTTTGAAAAATATCGCGTGCGTAGTGATTGCATAATATACTCGTATACATATATAAAAAATCAATTTATTGCAACCAAATTTTTGTATACTTTGGTACCGCAATAGCGTCTATATGCGATTATTAAACATTGTGTAACTAAGTGAAAATCATAGAAGAGTACTCAATACTAAAAACTGATCCATATATTGTAGACACAGTGTAATTTAGTTGTTCCCTATGTCGCGATAAGCGTACGTTAGCTGCGCGCGCGCTGGTTCCGGCGATCTATGTCAGGGCTGCGCGGAAAATCTGCGCAGCCGGGTCGCCGCACCAATACGATTTGGGGGCGCGAGGCCGCCGTGGAGGCTAAAAGTGACAGCCCTACTAGTGTCGCAATGCAAACAATAGCAGTGGCTCTACAAAAGGTTGTTTATTCCGGTCGAATTGTGGCAATTTAATGTGTGACCTGTAAGCGACACTTGCCGAATCAAATAATAGAGTTTTAATCGGCTACAATCTATTCTACGCATTACTAATACTTCAATTTACAGCCATAAGTTTAATATGTAGAGTCATTGCAATATGTAATGTCTTTATCAAAATATTTGAAATGCAATAATAGTTCTATGAATGATCACCCAGCGGCACCTGGACGAGTCTATAATTGATAAGCAAATACATTGCAGAAAGAGGACTTTATATTTATCGCCTCAAACACCATGCAATCCTACTTTCGATTAAATACGCTTAACAGTTAAGCATAATATTAAATCGAAAGTTGGCATATAATAAAAATACAAGGAATAGTCATAAAACATTTTTTTTCTTAATCAACATCCTTAAATATTATTTCGGTATTCCGTTACACCCGGTATATCAGCAGCTCCAAAAGATACATATCTCTATTTTCCTCTCAGTGATATACTCTGCACAAATCTACATCAAATGATTTGATTTGATAGCGTCACTCCACTATCGTTGCCAGCTCCACACATCCCATAGAGCGTGCACCGGTTCACCTCTGCCTTAACAACTGGGACAGGATGTGGGCACGTGTGCGTGTTATGTAATGTAACTGCTCGTAGCTATTTACATTGCGACCTTAGCCTGATATACCGACGTATGTACTAAACAAGAGTTCAGAACAGGAGGGGATTTGAAATACATGTTTATTGGTACGACATATTAAATTAAGGAAGAAATAATGATTTATGAAGTAGCATACGATAGTGATGAAATTGACTTTTACTAGAATAAGACTAGGTACTGTAGTGAACTTCTTACTCGATTCCAGTGTCGATACACTTACTAAGTGCAATGAAATTACCCATTTTTACGCTTTGGTTCAGAGTTCGACATATCAAAATCTACCATCAATAAATAATATAATTTAACCCTGTTCGTTAAACAATAGCGTAAGCTTACAGATGGCAGATTTAGGTTTATTGATTTTACAAACTGAAAACTAACATTTTTGAAATACCTAAATTTTTTTGGGAAAATCATCTCAATTTAAAGGGTCAATAAATTTATAAGAATAATCAAGTTTTGAATAAACATTGATTCAATTTACTTTTAATACTGCACAGTCACAGAGATTGCATATAACGTTTCCCGAAGAAATAAGTCTGTTGTTATCAACATTCTTTTATCCATGTTTAGAGTATGTTAAAAGAAAGCTTATGAAGTATACTTTCACAGTTTTTGTTTGTCTAATCTTATTTTTTAAAATTAATTTACCGATATTTTCGAATCGAAATCTATGAGGTGGGTCGATTTCATTACACGTAAGTGTAGTTGTCACGCCAATTAATACATTTATAAAACAGTCTCCAGTCGCTTCTGTCTGTATTTTAGCGACAGCGAAGCTCTGGGCCTTCATCTCACGTGATGATATGGGACGATGAGGCCGATGGTGGCAACGAGCTTCACCCAGACACCTCAACAAATGAGGAATCTTTCTTATAATCGTAACACAGCAATACTATTAACATCAATAAGCAATAGTCGCAAAACTAACCGATTTTGATGCGGTTTTCATCATCTGTAAGAGCATTTATTCTAAATTGTTTATATACATTATGAAACCTACAATGTAGACATATATACTCTATTACCCGTGAGGCCGGGTGAGACCCCCGGCTGGGTGGTTCGTTAGTATTTTATAATTAGAATTCGATCGACTTTTAAAGTCTGCCACGTCTGGTATTGATTGTCAGACGCCATTAGCTTAGATAGAATAGAATATAATAATAATTTTGTTTGTCTTATGTCATTTTAATACATTTATTTATAATCACAACAATATAGATTTCATTAATAAACAAAACAAAATGGTCTATGGCTCAGTGGTTGCAGCAGATCCACAATCCCTGCTATTCTGCGATAACCTAACTGTTGCGGCTTCAGTAACAGACTCCACTGTATGGCCATCTCCACACCCATAGGTAATAAACAAGATACAACAAACAATATGAATTTTACGCCAAGAACCCTGAGTACGCGGGTATCTCCATCTTCATCATCATCATTTATCTCCATCTCACTTATGTTATTGTCAATTAATATATCTATTACTCTTACTTATTTGTGCTACCAAGCAGCGGTGATTCTATTACTGTGTTTTGAGTGGGGCCTGACACCAGACATTACCAGACCTTTAAAGTATCGGTTCCGGAGGGAAGGAGTTAAGTTCACCTAAGTATCGACAACCGAGTGGATTTGACCGAAGAATTTGGCTCACATAATAATATAATGTCAATAATTTTACTTAAGTTCAATTTTATCTGTGTCAAAATGAATCGCTAATTATCTAAATTTTTTCATAATTTATTGACTTGTTTGTCGACCGCGCAACAAGTCAAATTTTGTCGATATGAGGCAGTTGTCAACGCGCAGAAGACAACCTTGACATTAATATTCTGTATGAATACTATCAAAAGGGATCTGGTTTTAGTTTTCAAACCATTAAATGTGACGGGAAAAATTATGTAGAAAAGTTTCGTTCGTGTAATTTAAATGAATCTTTAAATACAAAATCAACTATCATTATCCACGATACAATAATACGCCCGCTATATGTCTTCTCTGAAGAGAGTTTCGGGTCGTTTCTCACCACGCCGGCCAAGTGCGGGTTCCTCATTTCAATCTATATACGTCTTCCTGGGTATGGGTTCTCCTCTCCTCAGACAAGGGGGACTTTAACGATGTAGTACATCACGCTGGACAGTCGGACTGCTGCAGGGTTTTGTTTCAAGTTATCACTTCTCGATTGGCGACCGGGTATCGGGAGACGCAGCGTTGGGAGGCCCGCCAAGGCGGACCAGTGATCTGGTGAAGGTCGCGGGAAGCCACTGGATGCGGGACGCGCAGGACCAGTTGGTTTGGAGATTCCTTGGGGATGCCTATGTCCAATAGCGGGCGTCTCTTGGCGGGACCAAAGATGATAATGATGTCTATCGACATAGCTCTTACATCATCCACGGCCTGATAAGGAGAGCCAATTTTAGATGATAAAATTTTAAGTCCGTCGCCGCGCGAACAGCTATGAGTTGGGTTGAGACGCAGTTATATGATAGAACTTTCATAAAAAAGAGATGTTTCCTGTGCACAAAAGTTCTTCTACTCTTTTTTAAACGGCTAACTTGGCAAACGATCTGGCCGCCAACGATGGTAAGTGGTTACAGTCGCCTATAGTACACGTGCTTCCTGTAACACTTGCACATCTACAAGCACCACAGGGACGCCAATGTGCGTTGCCAACTTGTGACATAAGATGTCAAGTCACAGTGCCCAGTAATGTCACTGCCTGTGTTACCCTTCAAACCGGAACACAAGAATGCGAGCACCGCTTCTTGGCGGCAGAAATAGATCTTCTTCTTCTTATGGTGCCGACCCCTGCCGGAGATTGGCGATCATCAAGGCAATCTTTACTTTATTAGCAGAAATATGTAGAATAGAGGTACCCATGCAGACAGACGACGCAGTTTACTTCTGGTAACGTCTCATCTTTTATAATTTTCCACTTATACACAAGTTAACTACATAGAATATCTTATGTTCTATGATGAACTCGAAGACAAATCAAAAGAATTAATATAAACAGAAAGAATATATTTATTTATTAATTCTTTCAGTACTTAGATTTTGTGTACAGCGGCGGATTTAATGGCAAATTTATGCCATTATCTCCAGGCCAACCTTAGGAAGGAAGTAGATTTTATTATTCTTTATTCTAAACAATTCTTAAATATATATTTTTTAAATGTTATAAAAAACCTACATTTAGCGGATCCATCGGCAGTGAGACAGTGAGCAACTACCGGTGGTAAGGGCTGCAGGGTGAGGAACCTCCTGAAAATTCGTGACGTGTCAAGAATTACCGCTTTTTGTAGCAGGCCCTTGATCCATCCGCCTAGCGAGAGTCTCTCAAGATATTAATCAAGACTCTTTCGCTATGAGACCATGCACAGACACCACTATCGAGACAGTGACAGTCGAGTCCACATCCCACATAGCAGCAACCTCGTGAGCCAAATCAAGGTACTTGCTGAGCTTGTCCTTCTCAGCTTTTACGAGGCTATTATTATTATTTTATTTCAAAGACTCAAAAAGAATAGATAAGGTACCATATGAGACAAAGAGGCGTGAAGAAGCACCTTGCAGGTCAGCAAGATGAGGGTGACTGCTCTTTTCCGCACTCATCATCATCATCACAGCTCATACACGTCCCCACCGAGGGGTTCGAGCCTACCCTATGTTAGGGTGATTAAGCCTTAGTCAACCACGCTGGCCCAGTGCGGATTGGTCGACTTCACATACACCATTGAATTTCTTCGCAGATGTATGCAGGTTGCCTCACGATGTTTTCCTTCACCGTAGGAGCGTCAGACAAATGTACATATGAAATTCGAAACGAAAAACACATTGGTACATGGCGGGTCTCGAACCCCGACCTCCCGATTGGAAGGCAAGTGCCGAGTCCACAGCGCCACCGACGCTCCTCCGCACTAGCTATCTTTAATTTAGTCATTTGCTAGGTCTTCTATAAAAAAAATACTTAATTCCGTTTATGCACAACATCATATAGAAATGTATAGGAATTTCGCAATCCGATAACATAATATTGGAACACCAACAGCCGGCAATAAGATAATAGCGATGTTTAAAAATACCATATTATCGCAGAAATTGTTGTCACAGTTGAATATTAACGCTAATATCGCACGCTATTTTTAACTCACTGGCGGAGATAACTCCGCTGTTGTTAAACATAATATCAATCACAAAATGACTTAGTCAAAGTATTACCACTCATGCGATATTTTGTGAGTTCACGTTAAAATATGTCAAAAATGTGACCTTGTTGAAAATTTACGCGCAACTCTTGTTAGAGATTAATCAGTTTTAATTGTGAGAATTTGACGTCAGCGTCAAAAATCGCTGTTAGGCAAATCACACCAAAATTAAAATCTCTTTTTGAACCCGTACAGCTGGGCTTTGGAGTCAAAGGGGGGTGCGAGGCTACCGTGCACGCCCTACGCACTTTTCTCAGTGTTAACGACCATTGCGAAGTGTTGTTAAAAATGTATGTCAAAACCGCTTTTAATTCGGTAAACAGGGACACCTTACTGTCAGAAATTCATTCCAATATTCCCGAAATTTATAACTATCTCCTCCATTGCTATGCAGATCCCACAAGTTTGATATACCGGTTAAACAAATTGTCATCTGAGGTTGGCTGTCAGCAAGGTGATCCCCTGGGGCCAGCAATTTTCAGTTTGGCCATAAATCCTATTATAAAAGTTCTATCTTCGAAATTTAACGTTTGGTACCTAGATGATGGGACCTTGGGAGGTGATGTGAACTCCGTGCTTTCCGACTTTTCCTTAATTATAGACAAATTTAGATCAATTGGTCTGGAACTAAATTATAATAAGTGCGAACTGTACATTCCAAATTCCAAAAACATCGATAACATCAAAGAAAAATTCAATAAACTTGCACCTAACTTCAAAATTCTAGACAAGAGCAACCTTTCCCTCCTAGGGTCCCCTATTTTTGACGAATCTTTTTTGGAGTATATTCAAAATTCGATTTCAAAATTCCAAAGTCACTCTCATCGATTACTCGAAATCAGCCCACACTACTCATTATCAATAGTTAAATTTTGCCTTTTTGTACCTAAATTGACATACGTCCTTCGCTGCTGCCCGTTTTGGAAACATCAAAATCTCCTCGGTGCTGAATATTGTTTCAGCCCATTCGGCGTCGAGATTCTCGGTCCGTGGGCCCCAGGCGCTCTTAAGTCTCTTCAAGGTACTATCGAAGAGACTAAAAGATGTCACAGGAGACCTAAGAGCTGGCAGCTTCCTCGCTCAACGTATTAGCTTAGCGATTCAGCGAGGAAACGCTGCCAGCATCTTGGGTACACTGCCGCGGGGGCCATTTTAGGACTTAGGTCAGTTTTAAATTTATTATTAAATATATTAAATATATTAGTTTACAGTAGTTTTATATGTGTAGTTTTGTTTAGAGTAGGTTTTTTAAATGTTCGATTTGTTTTTAGTTAGGTACTTAATAAATATAGACTATTTTATTCTAGTACATAAAAAAAATCAAAATATTCTATATCTAATGACTATCTAATTGACGTTCAAAAGGTAGTAACACTGTGATAATGGGATAAATGTCATTCGAGTAACCGTTGCACTCACTCCGACAGGCATATGTATATTATTTTTTTTTAATAAAAACGGTTTGTGAAATATAATATTTGTAATGTTGGCAATTAAAAAGAGGAGACAAAAAAAATACAAAACCTACCGAGTTTCAATCTTGCCTGTTCTTCTCGAGAAGGTTCTCCCAATTTCCGAACAGGTGTAGAGTCAACTTTTGTTTTTTTTTCATTTGACTTGTATTTGCACACATCTTAATAATGGTTGGGGTGTGTGTACATACAAGGATTAAATAATTAGTTAATAAGATTCTTGGTTGAAGATTTTTACATTATTTTTTGACGTCAATAATAAAGGTCTATATGGAATAAAGATTTCTGAGTTTGAGTTTAATATATAAAATTCTCGTGTCACAGTGTTTGTTATCGATCTCCTCCGAAACGGTTAGACCGATTTTTATCAAATTTTTAGGTGGTGTAAGTCTGAGAATAAGTTGAAGGCTATTTTTTATTTCCCCTAGGTAATAAGGGTGGCCCTATCCAGATTTTTTGGCTTCAACAATTCTTTACTTTATCACAATTAATATCTACAAATTAACACCAGGTATTGGCATCATTCAAATAATCGTTGACTTGATAATAACCTTTAAACGTAAGAATCTTTTTTACATGCGCTTTAAAATTATGAAAAGGCAAATTAGTAACACTCCGTGGAACTTTATTTTAAAAAGTTATACATTTTGCAAAAGTCTTTGATCCACATAAATATAAAGACATTGCATTTGAAACTAACTAACCGAGTTAATTTTCTTCTTCTTTTGCATAAGTGTGTGGATATATATTTTATATGTTTATTTGTGTTTTATATAGTATTTTTGTATATATACGTTCAAAAATACTTATACTTAATAGTATATTAAAATACTTAATAGTATTTATTGTTTGCATTGTATAATTTATATGTTATCGATACACTTTAGTGTCACCTCACCATTTAACCACTTCCACTGCCATGGGTTGACTGGAAAAAATCTCTGTAAGAGATAAGTCCACCAATTTGCAAACTGTCTTTTAATGTTATGTTTACTTTTACTGTAGGTACTATATGGAATAAACTGTATAAATAAATAAATAAAATATATGCACTATGCACATACAGAGATTTATTAGCAATAATCTATAAATTAAAAGATTTTAAATTTTGAGATTTTGTCCTCTGTTACGAAACTTTCAGTATTACATAATTAGTAATTTTCTTAGATTTTGATGTAATAAAATGTAGACATTTTATGACATCAAAATACATTGAAACACTGACTTAAGGCATAACACATTGCACCGGACACCGCTTGCCGCCGCATCCCGCTGCAGTGTACGGAGGGACGCAATCCGCATGCGGTTGCAGGGACACGGAACCGTGCCACCTCGGTAGGTTTGCTCCGTATCTCCGTCCGGAGCTGCGGTGCACGACGCACCGCATCACCGCATTATCTATGTGGAGATCTTTTACGCGTATGCACGTCCTTTCTACGAAAAAATCCGTACGATACTGCAGCACAGTGTGGCATACCCCGCGGACCGCACCGCATCACCGTCCGGGAGTGCGGTGCCGTCGCGCGCGCTGCACAACCGCACGGACATGCGGTGTGAGTGTGTTATACCCTGCGGTTTTTGTATAGAAATTAAGATTCTTCAATCAAACTTAAGAACCGCAGCACCGCACACCGGAGCGGTGTCCGGTGCAATGTGTTATGCGCCTTAATCAACAGCTTGTTATTTTTAGCGAGACCCAAACTTTGTTACATAACGCATCAATCCGTCTGTCTGTCCGTTCCACGGAGGTCACAGTCCCTGAGTCACCTAGACTTCGGGTATTCACTAAATATAGGGTATGGATTCTAGTTATGCCTATGTTGGATTTTTAAGGTCCTATCTAGGGTTATGCCACCTAGGGCCAAAACTCTACTAGGTTTCTACATTCTCACATACTTATTCAACTTTCTCAAATTGCTTACCTCTGTACTGATCCCTAAATACGGATCCGCGGCAATACGCATGTTAGGGGTTTTGTAATATTTGATACGGTGATCACTAACGTCCCATATAGCTTTCAACAGATTATAAAGTTTAAGAGTTTGTTTGAACGCGCTAATCTCAGGAACTACTAATTCAAATTGAAAAATTCTTTTTGGTTTTGGGTATTCCATTTATCAAGGAAGGCAATAAAATTATTTTTGTGTTAAATAGTTAATTTATCAAGTAAGGCAATCACGCTACGTCTAATAGGAGCTGAGCATTAATGAATAATATTGCAAAAACGGGAAAAATAGTTCTTTTCAGAGCCTTCGTTGCGTGCGCTGCGTAAACGGTTAAAGTTACGCAAAAAATATGTTATTTTAGAACGAAGTCACCAGCACAGCTAGTTCGGTATAAGGGGCTCTATTTTCTAATAATTCGTAAGGTTTGAGTGCTCCTCGAGCATCGTCTGCGTTCGATTTCTACTGATATTCGTTATGTTTAGACGAAAATTAAAATAATATTCATTTTCGTCGCAACGTTCTATTGATTATCATCGCAAAGGAAACGTAAATCTATGGAAATTATGCTCAACACTCGATGAGTACTCGATGCCAAACGAATGATTCAAAATAGGGCCCAAGGTCCGTGTCAACGCATGCGCAGGCGCCGCTCGCGCTGCGGCTGCGCGTTGCACTGTATTCCGTCGGGTTCCGGGATAGAGGATGAGTTATACAAGAAAAATACAACCCGACATTAAGTGGTTCTTTGCTTGCAAGTTCTTTTTACGTTTACTTTTAAAATACCTTATGTGCTTGTCTGTTAAGTGCCTACCAAGACAGCGTAGGTAGCATCTGTGCGAAAGGAGAACAGCCTTTACGAAAAGTCCGTTCACATTACGGCTTCTACATGCTCTCCTGCTCCGAAATTAAGTAAATGTAACTAACTTTACAAATTCAAAAATCATTTTTTGTAGCTTTTCTAAAGAAAATGTAAAAGTGTGCTATGTGTTAATATATTAATGTGGTTATTACATTATACGTACACAATAATCTGAAAATCTTTGATCAATTACCTTTATACACTTCCCTAGCTGTCACCATATCTTCACACCTGCTAGGATTGGATGCGACCTCTTAAGGGTATAAGCTCGCTCTTGTGCATGTGTTTTCATGTACGAGTATGTTTGTGAACAATAAATTATTAATAATAGATACGAAGCCATTATCATCAGATAAACAAATCCCGTTGCTATTCTGTTAATTGCCACCAAATGGCGAACGCACAATTTTTTACAATGAACCGATTGGACATAAAAGGTTCGCGTTTCTGTCGCCGACTTCTCGCAATTGCTATTAACTGCATCGCATTTTGCTCCCTGCGCCCGTTCAAAAATAGTCCCTAGGCGTAATTTCATAGAGTTTACGAGCGCTGCACTCGTGTTTGGCGTCGGCAATGTTACGGCTTCAGGTGCGACAAGCGATTCTGAGCTTTAGTTGCCTGTGATAAGGTTGTGGGAAGTGCGCGTGCAGTTGTCGCCGGTATCTAGGACGAGTGAGCGCCTTGAGTGAGGTATTAGCATGCGCTGGCCTCGCGCGGTCTCTGCCCCCTTGGCCTCAGCCGGCTAGTGTGGTTTCCTTCCTTCCCACCCATTCCAACGATCCCACGTGACGCGCCGCTGATCTGCGATACACATTTGTTGTGTAGGCAATGCGAAAATAGCAATATTATGCATCTGCCTTTTACTTGACATTCAACCGCGTTGTCTATGATGGAGGAATGTGACTCGCTGTTCACAGCGACTGCTCTGGATATATTCCAGTCATATTTTGTGTTTAAATAAAGAAATAACAAAAAAACATCCGACAATAATTATAAGTACAAAAAGATGTGACACTAAAATATTTTAAAAAGACAGCGTTATTGTCAAAGCAGCAGCCTCTCCCAGTGATACAGATACTTCTGGTTTTGCTATAATAATGTGCAAGATTCAATTCAAATATTTTGACTAAAATATGTGTATATAATGTTATATATGTATAATGCTATATTATTTATGTCATTTTTAGCGGTTTTTTTTTATTTACCTAATTTTGTTTTCTGCTTTGTCGAAATAACGAATAAACACATAGATAAAGTGAATTAATGTAATGGAGTGGATGCTCACGAGTTAGTAGAAAATTTACCTGCATATGACGTCATGCGATTAACATATCATTGCAAGTTATTGATTACGTACAGTAAGCTCCCATTCAAGTACAATTTACACTACGAAAACTGCCACTATCACGAGTGATATAAGAACGGTCCAAAGGTCAAACAGTACAGCTTGACATGCTTACTGTACAAAAAGAAAAAATATGTACGCTAATTAGGGTTCCGTACCCTTAGAAGCAAAAAAATGAACGAGTTGTTCCACATTCGCCCTCTTTATCCGTCTGTCTTTCAAGACTCGGGAACTCATAGAGATATCTAACTGAAATTTGTATCAAACTAGCTTTTGCCCGCGACTTTGTCCGTGTGGAAATCCTTTTTCTTAATTCCCTTTACAAATCACCCCCCCCCCCCCCACCCTTTTTACACCCTTTATCCTTTCCCACAATTCAAACTACATATCTCCATACCAAATTACATCTAAATCGGTTCACGGGTTATTGCTTCCCCATACAAACTTCCACGCCCCTTTTCTCACCCTTAAGGGGTGATTTCTGCGATAAAAGCTATCCTATGTCCGTCCCCTGGTTCTAAGCTACCTTCTCACCAATTTTCAGCCAAATCGCTTCATCAGCCGTTCCTAAGTCATAAATAGCGTTCTAACTAACGCGACTTTCTTTTATTATATAGATTAGATACTCGGGTGTATGGTTTCTTTCGGCTGTAAAAAATCATAATCGTAATTTTTGTAATGTAAGTCAACACGATCAATAGAAATGTCGCATATTTTGGTAAATTTTGCGATTTCACAAGGGAATCAAAACCTATAGGGCACTTCCCGTTGACCTAGAATCGTGAAGTTTGGCAAGCAGCAAGGCCTTATAGCACCGCAAAACCGTGTGTTACGCAATCATGCCTAAACCAGTTAACCGATTTAGATGAAATTTGGTATCTAAACATAGTTTGAGTCCCAGGAAAGGATATAGAAAAGTTTTTTCGCTGAAATCACCCCTCAACTTAAGGGGAGAAAAGGGGGGGTGGAAGTTTGTATGGGGAATCAATAGCCGCTGAATCGATTTAGATGAAATTTGGTATGGAGATAGTTTGAGTTGTGGGGAAGGATAAGGAATAGTTTTTATCCACGAAATCGTCCTTTAAGGGTGTAAAGGGGGGAGGGAGGGGGAAAGAATTTGTTAAGGACTTCCACGCAGACGAAGTCGCGGGCAAAAGGTAGTATGTACATTGTACGTAGTTAGGAACTTACGTAGATAAGATTGTACAGAACCCCCGGTTGCGAGTACTACACGCACTTACCTGGTTTTCTTTGTAATCTGGCAAACGGATATTAGAAAAATTTTCCCTCTTCCCTATTGCAAGAAGGAACTGACGTGATTACCCGCCTTTTAACCTGCCATCTAACACTTTCCTCTTGGAACCGACGCAGCCTCCATATAAGCGCTACTTCCTATTAAATCATCCTCGAAGCCGGGAACAAAGAAAGAAACGCAGAACTCATTCAATAAAAATGGTGGCATTGATTGCTAGGCCGATCACGCTTGGCTGTAAGCCAGCGTCGGTGTACAGAAAGCACCGCGCCAAGCTCCACTATCTGACCTTTGAACCACTCTTATGTCTCTTGTAATAGCAGCGGTTTTAGTAGTGCAAGTGCAAGGCTTGACGTAGTGCTTACTGTACATGGCGCCAGCGACGCCCGCCCATTGAAGATAGTGGCTGTTCTTGGGCGCATAAGGAAACATCCGGTGCGAGGCGAGAGTTGTGGCCCATAGATTTGTTTGTGTCCTTCAGCTGCGATTACTCAATCAATACATTCATATTCTTTATTACGTTGATCGTCAAATATCACAGCACTATTTTTATACAAACACTAGCTGTGCCCGCGAACTCGTACGTTTCGACAGTAAAAATACTAATATCGTTTTTAAAAAATGACGGTTGGACGTGGAAGGGAGAAAAATTATAAGTATTTTTGATGCCAAAATTCTGGTTAGGGCCACCCTTATCGCCTAGGGTTATAAAAAATAGCCTACGACCTATTCTCAGATCTACCAAATATACACAAAAAAATTCATAAAAATCAGTCAAGCCGTTTCAGTGGACCTCGGTAACAAACTGTGACACGAGATTTTTATATATTAGATGTTTACACATAGTCACTATTTAATAATGAAGTAAATGCACCACTGCAATAATACATATACCACTGGATAGTATACATGTTCATTAATCAATCAAGTAACTTAAATTATTCCAAAAACTTTCTATTTTCCAAAAAAAAGATAAACTGAATCTGTGTCTTCCAAACGAGTATAATGTCTATGGAAGGTTTAAAATGTCCTACTTTAAAGTATTTTTAAGGAAATGGAGATGTTCCTGTAACTTTCTCAGATTAATTCAAGTACAAAATATTTTATTCAAGTTGGATTACATAATCACTTTTGCACGTCAATGAAACTGGGCTAATGGTTCACAAGTCTACGGCGGGAGACCTTCTACTGTAAAGAACCAGCAAGGGCTATTTAGACGCACATGTTGGACAGCATTAATGAATTAAATTAAGACCATCCTAATGTAGAACCCTAGCACATATTATAAACCTTTGTGGTTTCATTTGTGTTAGTTATATTGATAAGTTTTAAATTTGTACCCTTGATTTGATACATAAAAATAAAAAAATTTAAACTATCCTATGACATATGTATTATTACAGTTGTGCATTTATTTTATTATTAGTGAGTCTGTAACGTGGACGTGTTTGTATGAAAATCATGCTATGATAGGCATACTTTCCTTTTGTGATAAAAGGAACTTCAACTATGCGTCAAGGAATTAAATACCTACACATTCACGCTCACTTTTCACTATTCTTAACACCAATCGTATAAAAATTGGGCTACCAAATGTCGTGGTTTCCGAACCTCTAAAACGCCGTCCAAAGCCATTTTGATTTAATAGAATTGAACATATTTCTGGGAATCGAGGACCGGCGTTCTCGTGAACTGGCCAATTTTATAGTTCAACGGATCCCTCTGATGATATTGTGCCTAATATTCGGCAGCGTGCGGCGTTCCGTGAAAATTTACTTAGTCAAATTGTTTTTAGCTTTTTTAGATAGAATGAACTTTTCCTTCCATGTATCAGTATACACTAGGCCTATTGAAGTTTTAATCTGGACCCCCCCTTCCCATCGAAAAGTTATACATACGTCCGTGGGTACAGGAGATCTACTCTGTTTCTCCGAAACGAATTTTCGTCAACGAACGGAGATCAAACGAAATTTCGCAAGTGTCTCTACTCTATTTCATTTTCGAATACACCCAATAATTTCGTTTCCATAGATAACTTTCGTGAATGAATGAGGAACGAATGGAATGAGACCATTGCCTTAAAATGGGGTGGATAGGGTAATGGGTTTCAGGGGTCAATAGAGTGAAACGAAATCCTTTTCCTTTCTTAGATATATGCGATTTTCTCGTTAATTTGTTAGAAAATAGTAAATTATTTATGAATAATCTCAAACATTTTTGTCGACATTAAAACAATCATGATTTCTTGGAATTTGAGTTTGTACAAAATAGAAGTTCAATTTTAAGTGGTTTAGCAATGTTTTCGAGTAATTTTTTTCAATGTCCGCTATCGCGACACTATTCTTAGAAAGGAATATTTCAGTCGTAGTTACATTGTGTGTTGTGTTGTTTGTTTTCAAGTTAAGCATTCTAAATTGTAAGTAGGAATCTTTTTGGTAAGTACTTATCAATAGGTATATTTTAAGTTTTTATGTAATTGTAAATAATATTGATGATTACTGATTTTAGCTTAAAATAACAAGTTCCGTTATCTCGTAGCAAATCGATGCTCTTCTTAATTATCTATTAAGAAGAGCATCGATTTGCTACGGGGCTCCGGGGCTTATACAAGTGGCTCCTATGAGATTCGCAGCAAAACTTCAAACCCCCACAAGAACCACAGTGTACGTTGCCAACTTGTGACATCAGATGTAAAGTCACGGTACCCAGTAATTTCACTGCCGTATCTTACCCTTCAAACCGGAACAAGCAATGCAAGCACTGACGGAGGTACCCAAGCAGACGACCCTGGTACAGAGTCTACCTCCGGTAAAACATTGGCAAATAGTGCGATAAGACTCCAGTTCTCGAATTAAAATCAATTACGCAAATCACCAGCCTCTCACCCACGTCAGTCAAACTTCAGCTAAAACTATGAAACCCTCCTCATAGGCCACCGAACATTACGAGTTATTCAGAGCTAAGGGCCGGTTGCCCTGGAGACGGGCTTTTGCTACGTAATTTATAACCTGGAAATGATATTTCGGGCGATCATTATACATAAGGCTCAAGTTTAGTATACATGTTCTACATTTTCTTGTTGTACATAAGTATGTATATGTATTTTCTCATAGTATAAAACAAAGTTGCTCCCGCTGTCTGTACGTTTAGATCTTTTAAACTCCGCAACGGATTTTCGAGCTTTATATATTATGTGCTAGTGTATGTATAAAACCATATACTCTAGAACTGTGTTTTCAATCTTTTTAATTCGCGACTGTAAGGGACAGACTAAAAATTCTGGCGACCCCCTTACACTACAGACTGCCAAAAAGTTATAATAATTATAACAAACCCATATACTCACTGAAATCCGTTATATTCGGGTGCAGAACCATGTCTTTTTCTTTTGGCTGGTGACCCCCCTAATAAGGCTTCCTGACTCTCCAAAGGGTCGCAACCCACAGTAAAACGCTACTCTAGAATGATTATTAGTCCTTGACAAAGAAGAATAGGAAAACGTTTAAAAATACCATGCTTATACCTCTTGCCATCCTCTTGCTTCAAAAATAATAAATTTTTATACAAATTTTCAACCGCCATTTCACCCCCTTAAGTGATGAATCATATTCTGTGTACCAATTTTCAGTCCAATCCATTTCGTGATTTGAACTGTGCGTTGATAGAATTATGTCAGTCCTGCTTAGGGAAGCGTTGGTTCTAGATAGAATAACCGGGGACGGTCCTAAAAATTTCCAAACTGGGCTAAACAAGAAAACGAGTTCATATCTCATCATTTAGTGAAGATCAAGAGAGATCCAGGGCCGAGAACTCTATGCAACAGTCTGACTAACTGACAGACAGGCGGAAGATAAGTATATAAGCGTTACCAAACAAAGTTTGGGTCATGCTAAAAAACACACTATTAAATTATGGGAAACATTTCCTTAGGAATTACAATTACATTACCTAAAATCATCTAGAGATATTTTTTTCATACCTTAACCTAGTTCACTCGTAGACCCTTCTAGTACTTTTGCAGACCGACCTACCGTATTTGAGTGAGTCTTTGCAATCAAACACAGACTTTATAGTTGAAAATTTACTGGAATATCACAGAAATGGTTAATTTATTCGTTGTTTCAGTCACGGAAAGGTATAAAAAATCAAATGCGATGCGCATTTGGATGCATTGACCCAAATATACCTAGGCTAGGACATAGGAATAGGTCTTATATAAGTTTGCTATGCCAGAAATAAGGAGTTCGGTACCGCTTAGCGTGAACTTGCAGCTGCGATTAATAACGTTAAGCTATGCACGTACGTGTTTCCGCGTATCCCATATTTATGAAGTTGAATAAGTGTGTGATATTAAGGAAACCTAGTAAAAGAATTGTATGAAACTAGAGTGAGGGACCCTAGATGTAGGTCTTACTATAAGAATAACTAATAATACGAGTTATTAGTTATTCTTATGGTCTTACTGCGGTACTCAGAGACGTCAATTAATTTTAAGTAAAGGTCGATCTATCTCTTTCTTTTCCATAATAACAGTATAAGACGACACGTCACTTAATGCGTTCTCGTTCTCTCAACATATCTCCAGCCGTTATTGATTGGTTTCACAGTTACTTGCACGGTCGTCGGCAGCGTATCCGAGTGGGTGATACACACTCAACTTGGTGTGACATCGTAGCCGGCGTCCCGCAAGGTAATCCTAATTGGTAGTCCTTATTACATCTCGAGGGTCAATTATAATCTGTTGCCGCCTATCATTTTCGACAGCACCATAATACCATTTTCCAGCTCGGTCAGGAACTTAGGTATTGTTCTTGACTCCACTTTGTCCTGGAAGCCTCATATTGAGTGCATAAGAAAAAAAGTGTACGCTGCATACAGCTCAGTGAATCGGCTGCGTAACTTTCTTCCGACCAGTACCAAGATCTCGCTTGCACAGTCCCTTTTACTGAGCATCATTGATTATGCTGACAATTCTTGCGTTGACCTTACCGAGGAACTCCTCAACAAACTTGAGCGCCTTCAGAATCTTGCAATTAGATTTATTTTCAATCTTCGGAAATATGACCATGTGTCGTATTTCCGAGCCAAACTGAACTGGCTTCCCATTCGAAGGCGTAGGGACTTGCACGTTCTTACACTGCTGTATACCATCCTTTTCTATCCAAACTCTCCTTCCTATCTGAAAGATTGTTTCTCCTTTCGTACCTCCTCAACCAATCGATCTATGCGCTCCGCTCATGACCTTATCCTGGAGATACCTTCCCATTCGACCCAATTCCTTTCCTTCTCCTTTTCTGTGCAGGCTGTCCGGCTCTGGAATGCTTTGCCTATTAAAATTCGGCAGGCGCGTTCAGTAGCTTCTTTTCAATCACAGGTGAAGAGGTATTACCTACTATCCCTATAACTTTATTTTATAGAAGTATATATGTATGTATATATATATATATATATTTGCATATTTTTATATAGTTTTATTCGCACCTTCTAGTTCTTTTTTGTTTAATTTATTTTTGCACTTTCCCACCTTCCTTTTATATTCCTTTTATTATCGACTTCATGCTATGGTTGCCTGGAAGAGATTGCTGTGTAGCAATAAGGCCGCCCTTTGCTGTGTTTGTACTATTTATTTGTCTGTGTGTTCTATTATTTGCAATAAAGTGTATTATTATTATTATTATTAATGATGCATTAAAATTAATTGACGTCTCTGAGTGCGGCTGTTAGAGTGCTTATGTATCCTCAGTGTCATATTCATTAAAAATCTAGTTAATAGGTTGCTATAAACCATATTTTATATTGATTTCATATATGAAAATTAAGGTTTTTGACCCTCGGCGGCATGAACCTAGAGTCGGAGCTAACAAATTTCCAAAATGAGCTAAACAAGAGCCATATCCTATCATCTAGTAAAAACCCGAAGACTTGTTGATCTATTGGTCGAAATCTCGATCCAACAGACAGACGAACTTAATAATAATACCAAAATAAAGTTTAAGTTATTCAAAAAAATCATGTATTAATTAAGAAAATTATCGATTTTAATGTAGCTTTAAAGGTGTATAATTTTTCTATTGTTGTTTGAAAAGGCTGAACACAGCCAGGAGTAGGCACTTACAAACACTAATACAGTTATTGCCAGGTTATTACCTACCAAGTGACGTTCAACCTTCTCTGAAGTGATGGTTTTCCTCTCGAGATAAAGCAACGACCACGGAGCTACGAATCACCCGATGAGTGAGAATGAATATGTTGAACTATTACTAACAATATATCACAAAGGATATATCTATCCCGGTGGTGCTTTATTTCATTGTTAACTAAATTTATAATTAAAATCATATATTTTATTAATTGCATGTAGTTTAACAATAGGTGCTAATTTATGGTTAGCCTACGTGAACCCTGCTAGGAGGTAGTAAACATATGGATTACATTTTATGTCATGTATTTGATGTCATATAAATATCACTGAAAATGAAAATAAATCTAAGTTTAATTGATTGAATTGTGTTAAATTAAATTAATTTGTATAATAGATGCGAACTGGCTATTGAAAAGTAAAAAATCTATAATTGGATCCGTGAGCTAGATAAATAATTGTAAACTATAGTATATTTATTTATTACTAGCTTTCCGCTCGCAACTTCGCCCGCGATGTTTTTGTTTTCCAGTGGGAATTTTTTTTCGTAGGAAAATTACCCTATGTCCTTCCCCTGGTCTCGAACTATCCCCATACTAACTTTCATCAAAATCAGTTCAGTAGTTTCGAAGCCTATTCAATACAAACAAACAAACAATCAAAACTTTCCTCTTTATAATATTATTAGTATTAGTACAGAGTACAGATTTATTAATTCTTCATGTACAGTGTATGTGTACGGCATTCTCTACCGAATTTTTCCTCTAATTCCGCACCTAAGCTTAATTTGTTCATAATATTTGTAAAGTTGTAAAATAAATTGTAAGCTCCTCTTATAGCTTAAACACTACACGCAGTGATTCCCACAGACAAAGCAGTTGCAACAAATGAGGTATTGCCGGCAATTTAAGTTTCAAAGCTTAGATGGACGCACATTAAACCGAGTGTCGCAACATATGGGAACTGAGTGATAGCAAAATCCCGGCAAGGCCAGTGCCGAAACAACGCGAGTTGCGCAAGCGCAGCCGACCTCCGAGAGAAATTGCATAACTGTTGCCGCGTAAGTTGTTCAATTGCATATTGATATGCGGTAAAACCAGATGATATAAAAAAATAACTGAGCACTTAATGGGATTGGTCACCAAGCACTATAACTTCGTTTGGGGCATCGAACCAGCTATATTCATCATAATAGTTCTTTTGAATGTACTCCTATCCCGGTGACAAATTAATTAAACTTAATGCGCAAATGTGTATACGCACGTGCATTTTCTATTCGATCACATTATATATAACGAAAGGATGACTAAGCAACAGAACCGGAACGAGACCCACAATTAAAGGCATATATTCATTAAACATTCCTTAGTTTGCGTTTGAAGCACGGAGGAGCTAAATATATTTTACATTACTTTGATCACGCATCCAGCCACTGTGGGTGTTGCTAACGGTCGTATCACAAGAGGAAGGAGAGACATGCATATGAGTGAAAGAGAATGAAATCTATTTCTGCTTGTCCACGTTACTTATTGGGGTTTTGTTTTGAAGTTATTCGAATCTTAATTATTAGGTACACTTAACTGTCTCAAAAAGAGGATGTTCTTATTGCTAAAGCGTAATGTCAGTTAGTGCTTACACATTGTAGCCTAGGAACCCCCACTAAACCTTTTCGTCTAGCATCATAGGGACATATAGTGAATTGTTAAGAACTCATGTCACGTTCTCGTCAGTGCGTTATAAACCCATTGCACGTTTGTATTGTGCAAGAATTTTTTTCGCCTGATATCAATCTGACGATGTGTCATATCATCAGCGAATCACTTGAGAGAGGTTTTTTGTTGCTATTTTTTAGGTTTGCGAACAAATATTACGCTATTTTATGACAATTACTTGAATAATAAACATTTGACAAATGTGACTTGTCCTGACAGTCGTTGGGGTAAACGCGTCATGGAGTTCCTTTTTGTATACTGGCTTAGCCAGTTGGTGCATTAATTTTTGATCTGCTTTTTGAAACAGAGTCATACTCAAAGGTTTATTTTATATTATGGGTTAATTATTTTAATTTTTAGTTCACAAAAAGCATTATAAAATACGATAAATAAAACGCGTCTTGCCTAATAAACAAACTGTACAAAACGGTCGATGGGTTAGAGAAAAATTATAAAATTATAGTAGATACTACTCTGACGCACAGGAAAGTTTATATACAACTTGAATGTAAGTGATCACAAAATACATAATCATCCGCGGACTTAAAAAGCCGGATCAGCAGAATCATAATATGACAATTGTATCATTCACTAGCTGTGCCCGCGAACTACGTTTCGCCTTAATTTATTTTTCCCCGACATCTTCAACAAATATCGTTAATGTACACAGAAATAAATAAAAAAACTTAGAAAAATTATATACTAAAACCTTCCTCGAGAATCACGCTATCGGGTGGTGAAAACCGCTTGAAAATCGGTGCAGTAGTTTTTGAGTTTATCGCGAACAGACAGACAGACAGACGCGGCGGGGGACTTTGTTTTATAATATGTAAGGATATTGGTACTTAGTCATAAAATGGTCAACATGTTGGCAATTTGTATTATGAATGGAGTGCAATTTATCTCATAAAATTCTTCGACAGCATTGCATGAATATTCATAAAATGGTCCACAAATTAGGCATTGCTTAAGTGTCAATTGGGACTATTATTGAATACTAGTTGTGCCCGCGACTTCGTTCGAATGGATGTCGGAAAATGACAACATGTCGTACGTAGGTGGGTAGGTTACATGATTTTATAGTATTTAAAAAGGTAATAGTGAGTCAACCTTAAAAACCTTAAAAAAATAGACATATACTCGTACTCTCGCGGAATTTTTAAAAACATCCGGAAAAGCAATTCAAAGGAAAGCAATTCCGGCATACATGATTTTTGCGTAACTTTAAGACTTTACGCAGCGCATGCAACGAAAGCTCTGAAAATGAATATTTTTCTGTTTTTGCAACGTTTTCCATTGAAGCTCCTATTGGTCGTAGCTGAAGTTATATAGCCTAAAAGCCTTCCTCGATAAATGGACTATCTAACACAAAAATAATGTTTCAATTTGAATCAGTAGTTCCTTAAATTATCGCGTTCAACCGAACAAACAAACAAACTCTTCAACTTTATTATACTCGTATTATTAAGTAAGTAAGTATAATATACTCGTAGATTCATAGAAAGCTGTCGAGTAGAAAAATTGCATAACATGCTTTTTGTATGTGTACTGCACTCCATAATGAGAATTGCAAACATGTTGTCCATTATATGAGTACTAAAATGACATTATGATTCTGCCGATGGGACCTTTTTAGGTCCAGTGATCACAGAGGACACAGAAGGGGCAAATAATGTCACGCGGACATGGCAGAAATACTCGTACCTACATTGACAATTCAATAATCGCCCGGCGAAGAGCCACTTACGTAACATGGTGAATAGACGCCGCCTCCATAATTACTCGCTCCGCGCAATTGTCGTCACCCAGAGCGCGAGCGGTGGGACGTCGCGTGCTGCATTGACCTAGTTGCACGGGTTCGACACCCGACTGAGGCCACGGAGATAATAACTTCAACTCTGGCTTCTGTCTTCGCGATCTGCCCTATCTGATGCCACCTATCATGTAATATACTTTGTTGTTCACAGCTAAATATTGAATAGACTACAATGGTTTCCGAGCAATATCTGGTTGCGGATGTAATGTGTTAGCATTACCATCAAACCAGGGATTACCAAAGGAAGGCTCTGTATCAGAGACGCGCCTGCATGGGTACCTCTAACTTACCTATTCCTGCCGCAAAACAACTGCGCTTGCATTGGTGTATTCCGATTTGAAAGGTACGGCAATTACTGGAAACTATCACCCTTACTATAATATAGGGAACTAGGGCTGTCTCCCTTACTATAATATAGAGAATTGACCTCTGTTTCGTGTAGACGTACATTATAATCTACGATAGCAGTGGAGTACGCTAAACTACTTTAGGATGTAACGTAGACGAACGAGAGACGAAAAACAAAACTTCTTTAAACTGGATTTAAAAGTAGCTCATTGTATAATTTTACTTCAATTTTAATTACAAAGATGCTGTAATTATCTCTAAGAAAGACGAATATTTATTAAATGTTGCAATAAGCATCAAAATATGTTTGTATAGATAAATAAGTAAAAAACACCGTAATGAAGCTTTTTTTACACTTTACTTTATTTTTGTATCTAAGTGAAAATAGTTATGCATGGCTGCAAAGTTGGTTTTTTGTCACAAGTGTTAAATTTCAATCCCGAGAAAGCAAAGGATTCCAAATTTGAACCACAAGCGAAGTTAGTGGTTTAAAAGTAGAATCCTGAGCATAACGAGGGATTCAAAGGCACGAGAGACAAATAATTTTCGCCTCACCGCAGTGAGGAAAATAGGTTCTAGTAGACGCAAAGAAAACTTTCCATTAACACTTCTGGAGGCTTAGACAAGTGGCAATCGTTTTATAGCCAAACGATATTTAAATTCGTCATCGTCTCTGAGATAACGAAAATAAATTCCTAGTCAACGTAATGATTAGCGATCGCTGTGTGGAATTGTTCTTTCTGTAAGAAAACAAAATATTATTATTGGTTATCTAAGTGCTCAAAACTGAGAAATGGAAAAGACATGGTAAAATAAATGATAGAAATTAATATTTTCGTTTCATTTTAATGAAATGTGAGTTGTTGCGGTGAAGGAAAACATCGTGAGAAAACCCGCATACACCTACGAAGTAATTCAAATGTGTATGTGAAGTCAACCAATCCGCACTGGGCCAGCGTGGTTTGACTAAGGCCTAATCGCCCTAATATAACTTGTTAGGGTAGGCTCGTGCCCCTCAGTGGGGCTGTGATGATGATGAGTTGTTTTGAGTAGAATATGAAAGAAAGTAACGAAAAAACAATTCACTACTTCATCGATTCGTTGCGAATCAGTTTGTCTACCGACTTACATATCGTTGACTTTAATCGCTTAATAACGTGGCGAATGCCACGTTATTAAGCGATGACATATGTCAGTCCCATACATTTTGTTCTTATCGAACTTCGTCATCGTTTTTGAATTGTCACTTTGTCTAGACCCCTGGTGTTATATTTATATCTTCATCACTATCACATCAATAACTCATATTTGAATTTTTAACGGTTCCTTGTCATAAAACAATTATGTTTGGATGATTGATAAAATGTCCTAAATTAACCGCTTCCGTGGTCTAGTGGTTGAGACCACATATTGAACTGCTCCAAAAAAAGCCTGCTGCTTAAGGTCTGCGGTTCGATTCCCCAATTGGGGCAGAAGTTTTAATGCTTGGTTTGGTTTTGATTTGGCATTCAACCTAAGTTCGTCGCCATATACACGGTTATTTTTTTATCACCCTGGAAAATTAAAGGGACGCTTCACGACATGGTATTAAAATGCTTTAATATGAATAAAAAAAATAGCTCACTTAATTTTATATTTTAATTTTAAAAAATATCCAAAAAATGCTGCACTAGTTGAGAGCAGCATTTTTAGAGATATTTTTTAAGCTATTGCATAGCTTTTATCGCGGGCTTTTATCCGTAACGAAAAAAACCTAACACCCCCCACTCCGACCGGCACAGCGGTGCGGCTTTGAAGTGCATCGTCTATCTAACGTCATTTCAGTTCGGCAGACTTCGGCATGGTGTTTGTGTGCGTCCACGAGTGGTTAGATATTTAGAGGATATCAAGTCTCAAACTCATGTTTCTTATTTCAGTTACCATAAACCTATAGTTTCAATGATAAAAATTCTTGAATAACCTACATGTATTGTAAGATAATAAAAATATTTTAAACAATATTAACTCCTCATTTATTCAATATGATATGACGACACGTTTAGCGCAGAGGTCGAGTGATCACCTACTGCGCAACGGGTCGTGGGTTTTGTATGACAAATGTTTTGTATGGCCTACAGAAATTTGTTCCGGTCTGGGCGTATGTGCATGTGATATCCTATGTTTGTAACTGCACCCACGACACAGGAGAAAATTCTAGTGTGGGGCGACGTTTTTTTTAAAAAAAATAAAAGCAAATTTGTTTTCTTATCGGTCACCACGCTCAAAAAGTGTACCTAACTTGAATTGATATCAAAGAAAAAAAATACTGCATAAATAAAATAAATAAATAACTACACAAGTTGATAAAAAATGCAATACAATAGCTTTACCGCAGCAGTCCCCGAGAGACACTTTTATTTTTTTTTATTTCATTTTTTTTCTAATCTCTAAATATGCAAGTGTACCAAATACTTAAAGTCAATATGTTTTTAATGTAAACTTAACGTTTTCCTTGAAACGCTAAATAAGTGACTGATCTATTGAATTAATAATTAAATGAGAAATGACTAAGTCTCTGTTAAACCCAATGGTTGACTGCTGGATAGTGGCTAATGGAAATATGTTCACCATTAGTACATATTTTTTACAATAAAGATTTAAATAAATACAACGTCAAATTTTCACCTCAATCAGGAGTCGAATCTGCGTCCTCTACACACCGAGCCACCGGCAAGTAATCCGACCCGAGCGAAATTCCAAATTTTTATGATTCTTTGTTAACCAACATGGACCTCACTTACTGTTAGTAACTTCGAATCAACATTTATTTCTCCATTTATTTATCAGTTTACTAGCTGACCCGGAGAACTTCGTACAGCGGTCAATAAATGTCGTGTTAACTTTTATCTAATATAAGATTTTATTGACGTAATGAAAATACTAGCACAATAAGATTTATTAATAACACACACAAAACATACAATCGACCGGTAACTTTCAAAATTATGCTTTTTTCAAAACTTATTCATATAATAAAGAGAAAAAAATCGGTTTTCGAATAACTATAAAAACAACCAAGATATAAGTATTTTGATTGAAGATTTTTCTCCATTTCTTTCTAGCAAAACGGCAATTTACATGGTCACGGTTTATGTCAGATCTTTTGTCTAATCGCTTTCAAATTAACAGCTTAAAATGCTTGTATCTAATATAATATATTTCTAAGCCGAAGTGTTTTAATAATTTATGACGAGACGTGAAAATAAGAATTTAGTCATCATCCCAATTGCGGAAGACCGCAGAGTTAGAAACCTGATTTAATATTTTTTATCGAAATAGATACTTTTTTCGTGATTTTTTAAAAACTATTCTGCAATTCGGGGCGTAGACGAATCCAACATTAATCATAGATAATTAAATTAAAATCGGTCCAGCCGTTCTTGAGTTATAAATGGTGTAATTTACCAACATTGTTTCATGTACCTAAATGTGCGAGTGAAATTACCATTACTACAAAATTGCAGTCACAATATAAAGCACACAAACAAACTGGTCACACAAACGCTTTTCGTGTTGGTTGTGTAGTGTACAAAGCAAGGCATAGACGATAGTTCCCACACAGCGGCTGCATAGGCTTAAAGTTAGGCGTAGGTTCGCAGGGCGGCAGGGCGATGCCCGCGCCGTCTGGAGGGCGCTGCAGCCGCCCTCAGACCCGGTTGACATTCAGCCGGGGAACGTTCGGGATATCGGCGCCTCCCAGGACCTACGGTAACTTTCCATGGCTCGCGCCTTGATCTCAATTATATTGAAAATAAATCAAACTTATTCTTATTATTATCAATGTTAAGCAAATTTATTCATGAGAAATAGTTACATTATCTACCTATTTAATTAAAATAGAATAGGTAATTGAAAAGAAATAGTTTAATCAGTGTTTTGAAGAACATTTTTCTCCAATTCCACCCTAATCTCCCCTTTTGTGGTGACCTGCGTTGTCACCTCTTACTGTGATTGTCATTTCAACGCGAATTAAGAAATTTGGCAACTCATTTCTATGTCGCATAATCAAAGAATGGAACTCCCTGCCAGCACATATACCCTTCATAGAATCTCTTTGAAGGAGTGAAGAAACACCTTACAGCTCACCGAGGTGAGGGTGGGAGCGTATATTTTGTCTTCTGCACTAACTATATTGCATTTGGACTCCACTTCTACTTACCAACAGGTTAAATTTGCTTAGGAGGCTGTCGCCTCCTTTTCCGAGAATGTTATCACGCGGATGGAGGCAGCTGAGAAGGAGCGGAAAATGGGTAATTTTGCCGCTCCCCTCCCACGCAGACGGTTGGGCGAGTGGCCTCACATGCGCGCAATAATAACCTCTATCCAGGGGATTATCCCCATGTCCATGGTAATCCCCCACAGGCGTTAAGACCCAACCCGTAGCTGACGGGCTGTCGCAGAATGATCCGGAGAATTAGGGTTGCCCCGACCCTGAATTGCCCTGACTATGGACAAGATGGGCATCGAAGTTGGTTAAGTCGGTATTCCCCGTAGGTACTCAACGACGAGAGAGTCCCACACACGCCTACAGACTTGCCATTGGCAGGTATGGTGCGCAATAGCATTTTACCCCATAAAAAAAAGCCCCACTACAATTTAAAAAATACCATCAAATCAAAATTCTATATCAGTAATACCACAAACAATTATACGGCTCGATGAATTCATTTTTTACCGTATCTCAAAAGCTTGCGTTAAAAATAATACGCAGTGAAGGAACCGTTTAATCATTTCCTTTCCCTCGGGGAAAGTATCCGGTAATTTTCCTACGCTCCACACTACCTCAACGGTAAACAAATCGAGCGGCGATAGTCTAAATGTCAGAAGGCCGTTTGCTCCAACTAGACGAATCTGTCAAGGATTCGCGAACATCAGCCATTGGGGCTGCGAAACGCCTTTGATGAATGCAGCGAGCGCCGAACTTGAAGTCTGGAGGTCGCGGCGACCTTCCCGGGGCTTTGGCCGCCGCTCCGTGGCCCGGTGCCCGACCCAGCCGGGGTCGCGGCCGAACCCTCTTTATTTTGGGACCTCAACTCGCTCACTTATATCATACACCCGCTGGGCGGCTGCGTAAGTTATCAACGCATATTATAAAATAATGTCCTCCGCCGCGCCTGTCTATGTGTTGATCTGGAAAACTACTAAACATATTTTCATCCGGTTTTAATAATCAGTTCGAAAATTTTTTCCAGATGGTATATGATAAGAGATAATAAAGTTATTATTTAAGTTTTCTACATAATCGTCAAAATTAAATGGCTTACACAGTTGGTCTGTGTAAGCCATTACAACATTATTAACTATACATCATTTTAAGATATCAAAAGATACTTGAAAATGATGTACTAGAGATTTTTAATTGCTGTAAATCCTAAAGAAAACTCCGCGATGGTACATCTCTGTCTGTTACAATTAATTTACAATATTCCTTTCTTTTGCTAAAGATTTAATTAAAAAATGACTAAATACTGGCGATGATATTTTATTTTATTCAGTACTAGCTTCTGCCCGCGACTTCGTCTGCGTGGACTTCCAAATTGGGTCTAAAGCTTCGCTCGTTAACAATTTTTAATCTTCCCATGGGAACTATTTGAGAAATCATTAAGGACATTTCCCATAGCATAGGTGACATGCATACCAAATTTCAAAGCTGTCTACCCGCGGCTTAGCTCGTAAACAATTTTCAATTTTCCCTCAGGAACTACTTAAGGAATCGGAATAAAAGGTAGCCTATGTTCTTTTCCATGTCAAAGGCTACATGCATGCCAAATTTCATGCAAATCCGTTTAGCCGTTTTTGCGTGATTGAGTAACGAACATCCAAACATCTAGATTCTTATATCTTATTATATATAGTGTTATTGGGCACTAAATGTAGATTATATTTTTTTTATAGTACATGTCATTCTAACAAAAACTTTGGAAGTAATCAAAGGTTAAAGAAACCGATAAAATACAAGAAAATAAATATATGCTCCTTTACCTATGCAAGCGGGGCGAGTCAGCACTAGTATTTTATATTTTATATAGTCTAATATAATATATGTTATATCATAAATATTTAAGTTCACGACATTGTTTTTTAAATTATTCAAACATATATTTTTTAAAGAAACTTCGCCCCACACTAGGATTTTCTCCTGTGTCGTGGGTGCAGTTACAAACATAGAATATCACATGCACATACGCCCCGACCGAAACAAATTTCTGTAGGCCATACAAAATATTTGTCCCGTACGGGAATCGAACCCGCGATCCGTTGCGCAAAAGGCATAAATTCTTATTATAAAATATATTCTTAATAATCATATAACAGATTTGACAGCACTACTTAATAATCATACACAATAGACATACGGTGATATATTTACACCTAATTTTGTTATATTCAAATAATTATGTTGATGCGTAAATGTTTCAAATATAATTAAATAAGGCGCAATTCAATAAGCTCGAGTTTTCAAATGAAAAAGTTCCACTCGCGCCCCGGGCGGAGTGAACAACCGCCCTAGGTCGCGCCGCCCGCCCTTGTCTTCCTATTACAGATGAATGCCTCATTATACTGAAAATATTTCTGTCTGAAATATTCCAGACAAAATTTGAAATCAATTTGATATAAGACGCAATAAAAACACATTAATGAATACGTGATGATGAATTTCTTGTATTGCCTTCAAGTAAGGTTATGTTTATTATTATATTAATTCAATTAGATTCGTGTTTTATTATGTATTGCAATTTAATTATTTAATTGCTTATTTATCATTGGATATAAGTGTATCATGTATTACGTACCAATTAGGGGACAGTCAATGGATTTCACGTAAAATTACTTTTCAAAGAAACTTCTAAGTAACAATGAGATATGAGATAAAATTAATACTTAATAGTAACAAATCAATATAAAAAATAATAAATGATCAAAAAATTATGGGAAGTATAAAGTATAATATTAAATAAATATTGTCTGTCCACGAGAACCAGACTACCTCAACCGGCAGCGCCCACGAATAGGCGCAGCAAATATTTACTTAGAGAAACAAAAACATGTTGACCTAGGGCGCGCGGCGTCGCGCTGCCGAAGTGAACGCCCGCCCTAGGACGCGCCGCCCGCCCTTGTGGAGCCTTCCTTGCCGTACGGCTGGTACGTGTACACATAACAATTTTAATTAGACCAAGAATAACAAGGCTTAAGGCCGAGGCCACGCTTTGAAGTTGACACTGCTTTGTGACTTAATTGCTGTTGAAATTTTATTACATAACATAATAAGAATAATAGAATAAGGGGCTTAAAATTATTGTCTCTTCAAATTATTTTAAAACTAATTAAATATAGATACATAACATGATTATCAGCTACTTACCTAAGCTTATTTTTATTGATGTAATATTTTACTAAGCTACTTTTTCGCAATATTGGCACTACCTATTTAACAAGAATCTTGTTATTAAAATACTAATTTCACAAGTTCCACTTGAATCTTTATTATATTTAAATTATTGCGACCGGTTTCGATACATCATCGTCGAATAGTACATCGAAACCGGTCGCAATAACTTAAATATAATAAAGATTCAAGTGGAACTTGTGAAATTAGTGTTTTAATAACAAGATACCATGGAGTTCCATCAAGAAATTACAACACAAAGCTTTAACTATTTAATAAGAAGTTAAAAAGATCCAAGTGTTGTGTCCCTTCCTGTCGTGGTAGTTCCCCGATATCCGGGCAGTGTAAAGACATCGTTTTTATCTATTTTTGCGTATATCTTGACAATGATTGGGATTAGTGCTAGGGTTAAGAGTTTAATATCTTAGACATCCAACTTAGGAGCATAGGTTAGGCAAGTTTTGAATATTGCAACGTTAATAATAATAATTTATTTACCAGAACATGGTGCAATAGTTATACATTATTGAGTTCAACATGTTCTGTCATTAATCGACGTGCAAATATTCGTTATACGTATTAAAATCATGTAGTTAATTAGTATCTATCCATAATGTCAAGTTATATTAGTACTTAATTTTTAAAATTACAATTACATCTATATTTGATTCTCATTGTCAATTTTATATAATTTTCAACACACTTGCTCGTAAAGTGGATCTAATTTTACCGGTTTTAGATATATAAAGCAGCTCATAAAACACGCGTGTATTATAGCCGAGGCACGCATCACAGAGTCCGGCAATGCTGCACTTGCCGGCCGAGCCAGTCATGTACGATATTTTTTAAAGCTAGAGGTAATATAAAAGACATCAACGAACTACATGATATTTCAAACGATTATTTTCATACTATTATTTAGTTTGTCTACAAATTAACAATGATTTGTGCGATTTAATCAAAAAATTCAGTTTATTTGGTATTTTTCCTCACAAGTGTGTTAAAAAACGATTACTTAACAATGTCAGACTTTAATTATTTCTTTTAAAATGTCAATTTAAATTTATTTATTTATAACTTCTTAATCCAATAAGTAATGGTTTGTCAATTAACGTCCGGTTTCAATATGCTATCTATCCGTGGATTAGTTTACTGGAGATAGAATTTTAACGTATGTTGTATGGTCAAATAACCAACCTACAAATATATTGAAGCTGCAGGTGGAGCCCGGGCTGGAAAACTGGACTTGAGTCACGAACTGTGGTCACGAATTATGTCACTATTTCAGTGACATAATCTCTGTCTTAAGAGTAGCACGGCGGCGTGTGTTTAATGTGATTGAAATGATAAAAATTTCTTGATGCTCGTCAAGGGACATGTGTGACTGAATTTTGTCACAAAGAACAATGCCCATTTCTGACCTGACAATGAATAGAAATGAAATGTATCTCAGAATTAAGCTAATTTTATTATATACTGAATACACTAATCACTGACTTACATAAAATGCTAGAAAAAAGATATTAATCTATAATTGATTAAATGTTTACCTAAAAAACTAAACTGTTTCTGAACGTACCTTTACCGTTGTTACTGTATGTTCCACTTTACGCACTGCCACTCAGTATTCGTTTGAAGTGTTTTTTATTATTATCTATTTTGTATTTACATATTTACATTACTATTTTGTAGTTACATATTAGTACATGAATTTATTGATATTACGAGTATGTAGAAAAAAATTAAAACTCATTCCCAATACACAAGAAAACGTTAATGTAGGTGTACATAAAGGTACCTAGGTTTCAGCTCATATTGCATAAAACGGATTTTGTTGACGTTTGACATCTGCGAAGGAAGCGCCGCCAATCGCCATAGAATTCGCCGGCGCAGTCCTTCGTTGTTGTGTTTGCGTTTCGTTGTGTACTGTGCGATTTTGAGTGTGTTCCTGCTTTTAACGACCCATATTTTCTCCCTTATATTTATGTATTTTATAAATGATTATGTGTTAAATTCAAAAATCTTTATTCAACATAGGCCTTTACAGGCACTTATTGACGTCAAAAAAAGCAAAACAATCTAATCTAATAAAAAAAAATAATTATAGTACTTATTAGTATCCCAAGACATTGTTTTGAACAAACATTTAAATCAGTTTTCACTGATCACGGCAAATCCTAACCTATAAAGTATGTTTTTATATTTTTTTTATTTTTGTGGCGTTTAATTCAAGTCGATCGCAATAGTTCAGTTTCGATTCAGCTGTAACTTATTAGCACAACTGGGCCTCAGTTCATGACTACCAGACACAAATACCTGAATACCTTCAGAAAAAACATGAAACACGTTGGACGTACCTATAAAGGAGGATGCCCGATTTTGCCCCACTATCAAGGTTGGTGACCAATAAAGCGGTATTTCTAATTAAATATATTTGATCAAAACATGATTTTTCAGTATAATATAAAACAGATAGAAGCTACGGTTTTTTTCGGCAAAAAGTTAAACACATGCATTTCCTGTTACAAAATGGCACTACATATTTATGCATTTTAAATATTTATTTCTAATAAATTATAAAATATATTACATTGTGATTACGTTTCATCATTTCAATTAAAAAGCATTTTTTTGAACTGACAAAAGGTTGACAGATCGCATAGAATATAAAACCCCGTTTTCCACCTAAGCAAGCATGCTCTTGGCATACTCTGACGATGGTCAAAAACCTTAGAGCATTTACCCTATAAAAAACGGACGAATCGCGATGAATAAGCTGCAAATCTGTACTTAGGTGGAACGCGCCTAAAATAAGTCGCAGTTCCCTTTGTTCTTGTCACGTTGCATTCTTTGCGAGTTTTGTTACACATTGATTCCTTATTGTTGATAATACTGGATATCAATAGGTAAGTATATTGATAGATTATTGTAAATGACTTTTAATGATCGATAGTTCAGCATAACTTGTTTGACGTCTTGCAACTATATGAGTCGCTTAGGTTAGATTAGGAGCAATTTTTATGAATAACTACGAAACTGCAGCTTAGTTAAAAAAAACAATACTTGTTTTCTACTCAATGACAAAAAACGTTTAATATGAGCCTAGAGTTGTTTCTGTTCATTAAAATTTGTAAGTGGGGCAAGTCTCCATACAAAAGTGGGCATCGTCCTTTAAGGGTTTCCTTGATTTTCCTGGGATCCCATCATTGGATCCTGACTTTGATAACCATGAAACCACTGCAGAGGTATACTCAATCGAATACAAAAAGAATTTTGACAATCGGGCCATAATTGGCGGAATAATCGCGTAATACACACAAAAAAAACATAAGCATCGAACTGTCCCTCCTTTTTGAAGTCGGTTAAAAAATGAAAAAGCAAAATATTCGTTTAATACCTGTTTGGAAATAGCGAGAGACTTCATTAGCGTAACAGAAAAGTTTGAGCGTATATTGTCTACCCAATAATTAGGTTTTAAATAAAATAACGCATAATACATTGTCGCTTTGCAATGAAATGTAAGTTAAGCTAAGTATATTTCCATAGGCAGGTAATATAGTCGCATATACAAGAAAAGGCGAAAAAAGCCTTGTACTGAGAATATGGATGGAATAATAGCTTTCGAAAGTTATTATTCCCTTTTGCCCGGCTGGGCGGCGGTCGACGAACGAAGGGTTCCGCCCGCCCACGTACAACTTAGAACAGTACTTGTCCGAGCACGAAAATTGTAATAAATTTGCCAACATGATTTTGCCAGTTATAAATGATGATATAAAAGGAAAAGATATAATTAGATCTTTTCAGTTACTCTTCGAAAAGGCTCTACAATTTCCAAACGGGTGACATCTCTTTGCTTAAGACATTATATTAATAATAATAATAAGATACGTTATAATAAAATAAGAATTTTATATTTGTTGTCGTTTTCGTCAAAAGGTCACTGTATATGAATCTATGTTGATTAAGATTTTTTAATTCACCTTTCATTTTGACACGTTCGAAGCCGCCCAAACAAACATCTCTGTATTCGTAAAGTAAACATCATTTTAAATGAGAGGTTTCGTCTTTGATAAATACATCAACATACACAAACATTGTATCGTTTTCTCGTCATTGGCCCTTGCCTGTTATTTGGATACGCAGTTACAGGTAAATAAACTATTATTTGATCCTTATTTTTCATGAATTCGATCATGCGTGCTGTGACGAACTTAAAATACGTGGGTCGGCGCTCCCTTGTAACGTCTAAGAAAGGTACGAAATTCATGAGATTGGAATTGAGCATCGTAATCCATGATTATGTTATAAAGTACTCCAAGAAAACGGAAATATTCGATTTCTTGGTCATACAAACTTCAGTCCTCTATTTTAGGGGCTGGGAAGTACAAGTTTCAAGTTTTAAAATTTTTGTTGTTTGTGTACTAATACTAGCGCACATACCAAATTTAAACTTCCTAGAACGTCAGGAATTTTGATGATCATCAGTGAGTCAGTGATGAAATTGCGGATTTTTTGATATTAATAAATTAAAGTATAAGAGCTATGCAATTGAAACTGTATTATATATTTAATAAGTCCACTATTGACCTCATGTCCGGAGAATTTTGTTTATCTGGTGTAATCCAAACCCAAGTTATGAGGGTTCAAAAAAACTACGAGGCGCTTCGAGCAAAGCTAGGTGCCCTTGCGCTTCACTTGGCTTGAGTCTTGACAGATTATAGTTTTATTTACTGTTATATTATATTTAGTTTCATCACTTTTATTCAAGGAGTTTTTAATTATCTACAAAAGACAATTTATTCCACTAGTGTTTGTAGTACCCGAAATTTTCAAAAGTCTACATGTGGCCCGGCTTCATTGCTCTCGAGTGTATTTCTAATAAGGAAATTTTTCAGCACTGCATTATTGCGATATCCCTGTCGATATTAGAAATGCAAATATAACTCTTGTCTGTCTGTTGGTTTGTCTGTAACGCTGTCTCGGCTAAGCTGCTGCACCAATTTTTATGAAATATAGGATAGAGATATGACTTAAGTTTTATGCCGAGAAATTAATTTTCGAGAGTTCCCTGGACAATATACAAGGTTATTTTTTAATTATCACAAAAAATTTGTATGCTTGTTCAGACAAGCAAACTGAACAACTTTCACTATGGGACAAACTTTGAAAAAAAAAATCAGCTGTTCCATACATCAAGGTTCAGTGAATGTTGAACATTTGTATGGAATAGCTGATTTTTTTTGCGATTTCAAAGTTGGTCCCATAGTGAAAGTTGTTCAGTTTGCTTGTCTGAACAAGCACACAATTTTTTGTGATAATTAAAAAATTAACTTGTATATATGAGAGAGAAATTAACTTGGATGTCAGACAACCTTAGTTTGCGATCAGATTTATTGTCATTTACCATCAGATAAAAAGCAAGGGCTAATGTAAAAAAGAATACTCACATGAAAACGAATTCTCCTATCGCCATATTGAAGCCAAAACGTTAATCAAATAGATAGCGAACAGCTTGTAACTTGACAACTTACAATGAAGTCTCGAGGTAAACAATTTCGCCCGCCCGCCCTCCAAGCGTCGCGCCCTTCATGGAAATTTTCCAGAAAGTTTCTCCCTAAACAGTGCAGATGTTCGAGCTCCATGACTAGTTGTGTTACCCGAAAGACTGCGGTAAAAGGGATGTCGTTGGGGCTGGTAAGGATTACAGGATTACGCAACAAATTTAATGATTTACTTTGATAAGAAAAGTGCTTTTGGCATGCCCGGAGACTTGTGTGAATAAGTTTGTGATTATTTATGTTTCACCAATTAAACTCGAAAGACGTATACATTAATTATTTGAGATAGATACAATGAAGAAAATTAACAGTTGTGTTGCAATATTCAAAAGCTCAATAAGGAAACAAAAATAACGTCATAATTAAAATAATTTCCCTTTAAATAACTTAATACTCTTAGTCAATTTTTTCCACTACATATTCTAGGTTGTATTTTAGTCGACAAAAAAGTTTTATTTGGGACATACAGACAGTATTATTCTATTTTTTCATGCACAGCTAGGTTCAGTATAATATTTAAATAGTTTTTCTTGTCTACCTAAAGCGGCATATGACGTAGTATAGAGAAATAATTTCAATTACTCTAATACATTAAAATAATTATTTGATCAAAATATCGTAGACACAACAATCTACTAATGTAATTATTATATCAAGCAGATACGCTACATCTCATAAATTATCATCCAACATCATGTCTACGAACTCTGACTGCCTGTCACCTTCAAATGTGAACAAAAGTCAACCTTATTGTGGGGGCACGACGGAGGTGGAGAGAGGAAATTTGGGCGGCCGTAGCTCGTAGTGCGTAGCGCCGTAGACAGCTACGGGTCTACGCCCCGCCGCCCGGGCGTTCTGTAACGGGCACCTGTGCCCTTGTGAAACCTATTATCGGCCCGAGATCAACTTAAAAATTATGCCCCAAGTAATTTTATTTGATTAACGGCGTTATGACGTGTTCTCGCAATAGAACGTTTGGTAGCTCGGTAATGTGTTTCTAAGTTATGAATAAGAGTAGTAAGTGACGGTTCTATAATAGTAAAATAGTATTGTACATTATAGCTAGTCGTAATCTTTATTAAAATAAGTAAATTGAAGTCTACTGAAGTTTGATTTACTAATCAGTTATTTCAGAAATCATTAACTTCGATCATATTATTAAAAAATGAAACATGTTAAATATAAGATTTAACGCTATCTCCCAATGTTTAATTTTAAAAAATGGATTCAAATTGTATTTTTATGTTTTCATGCTCCTTTGTTTTCCATTAGCATTCAGTATAGTGAAAGTTTAATTGAATTTATTTCAATTTACAACAAAAGTTTTGCAATATCTCTTATTTAAAAAAACCGGCCAAGTGCGAGTCGGACTCGCCCATGAAGGGTTCCGTACGATTTATGACGTATTAAAAAAACTACTTACTAGATCTCGTTCAAACCAATTTTTGGTGGAAGTTTACATGGTATATCATATATTTTTTTTTAGTTTTATCATTCGCTTATTTTAGAAGTTACAGAGGGGGACACACATTTTACCACTTTGGAAGTGTCTCTCGCGCAAACGGTTTTGAAAAAATGATATCAGAAACCTCAATATAATTTTTGAAGACCTATCCATAGATACCCCACACGTATGGGTTTGATGAATAAAAATTTTTTGGGTTTCAGTTCTATGTATGGAGAACCCCCAAAATTTATTGCTTTTTTTCTATTTTTGTGTGAAAATCCTAATGCGGTTCACAGAATACATCTACTTACCAAGTTTCAACAGTGTAGTTCTTATAGTTTCGGAGAAAAGTGGCTGTGACATACGGACGGACAGTCAGACAGACAGACAGACATGACGAATCTATAAGGGTTCCGTTTTTTACCATTTGGCTACGGAACCCTAATAATATAAGACATATGTCTTAATTAATAAGAAAAAAATTATGTAGTTATTGCCCTTTTTTAACCGACTTCTAAAAAAGGAAGAAGTTTCTCAATTCGACCGTATATATGCTTTTTTATGTTTGTTCGCGGATAACTTCGTCGTTTATAAACCGATTTTGATGGTTGTTTTTGTATTCGATAGGGTGGGTGGTCCAAGGGTGGTCCCATGGTCACCAAAGCTGGATCTGATGATTTAATTCCATAAAAATCGAGGGGAAACCCTTAAAGTTTTAGGTGTGTCCAGCGTGTTTTGTGTTGTGTTAAGCGATTACTGATAATGATATTGATAAGGATCTGATGATTTAATTCCATAAAAATCGAGGGGAAACCCTTAAAGTTTTAGGTGTGTCCAGCGTGTTTTGTGTTGTGTTAAGCGATTACTCCTCTAATTGTGGACCGATTTTCAAAATTCCATTTGTATTCGATAGAGTAAACTCCTGGAGTGGTCACAAGATCACTAAAGTCAGGAGCTGATGATAGGATCTCATGAAAATCGAGGGAAAAAAAGAGAGGGTTCGTTTCACTAAAAAGATTTCATTCAATAAAAATAAAAATATAAAATATTTTACAAAAAATAAAAACCGACTTCAAAAACACTGAAAGTTTAAAATAATATAAGAATAGGTACAGAGAACATCACACTCCTATATTGAAGTCTAGAGGATGATCGTTTGGCACCGACTTCAATATAGAAGTGTGATGTTGTCAGTACCTATTCTTAATATTTATATATATTTATATTGATATATATATATAATATTTTTTGTAAAATATTTTTATTCATTCGGAACATTTGTGTAGAAAGGTGGACCTAACGCCTTTAAGCACTTTGTGAACTAAATCTTAAATGTGGACTTTACAATCAAGAAATATATTTAGCATTTTCACATTACCATTAGGCATTTATTATAATTAAAAAATATACACGGGTACTTTTTATCGCCCGGGATAATTTAAGGGACGCTTCTTTACACGGCAGTAGAATTATTTGAACATTAATAATAAATTTAAGTCACTGATTTAATTTTTTATTAATTTTCTTAAATAAAATGAAAGAGCATAAACACATATTAATAGTGTGTATTTACGCTCTTTCGAATCGGCGACATTACCAGTTTGCGTTCATTCAATGTTTTGCCTACAAATTCACTCAGTGTCCATATTAGTTTGGCATTTTTTGGTAATTTTAGAAAATAAATATAATTTTTAATAGGTAAGTTAAATTTATTATTAATGTTTAAATCATTCTACTAATATGTAATGAAATGTCCCTCATAATATCCGGGGTGGTAAAAAGTAACCGTGTATAATTGTATATTCATGTTTACAAAGCATATAAATTACATCACATTCTATAATACGACATCTACGCCCTGCGCAACTGGCAAAAAATTGCGCTCCGTCAAAATTCGATTGAGTTACCTGGCTAGGGTATTTATATCCCGAGCTCGTCGGGCGGGGGAGGCGCCCGCCCTGCGGCCTCCCGGGTGCAATGAACGACAAGGTCGCTTGCATAGACTCGGCGAGACACTAATGACTCAACATTACTTCACTTGCGCCCAAAGAGCACTAACCATATGGCTAACTTGGCTTAAGTTATGTACGCGAGTTAGACAACGAGCTTAGGCGTAGCCTAGGGATTCCATTTACATTAATGTAACAGGCTCTGTGTGTGTTACTGCGAAGAACAGTGGTCTTTTTTACAAGTTGACTGTGGTAATATTAAGTTTAGATTTTACCTGTTCAGACCTAGAGACCCAGGGCTTGCCACGACTGGAGGGCAGCATGTCCCGTGGCTTTCTTTATGAGTAGTTTTTACTATGTTCTTGAGCCAAGCAAGAACAGCAGAATATGAAAAGGTTGTGTTTAAATCCTACAAAGCAGACAGAAAATATAAGAAAGCTTTTTTCAGCACACTTGCTCATAATGTGGATCTAATTTCATCGGTTTTAGATACATAAAGCAGCGCATAAAACATCGCACTATTTGCGTTAAAGTGTAATTTTTAAGGCTGGAGGTAATATATACCATTATCGTTATTCATATTATTTTTTAGTTTTGTCTACAAATTAAGAATGATTTGTGTTATTTAATCCAAAAATTCAGTTTATTAAGTATTTCTCCTCACAAGTGTGTTGAAAACGTCGTACAATATACTTGCGAATATTGATTATACACACTCGGCACCATTACGTCCTCGCCTTCGGCTCGGGTCAAAATTCCGCCTCGTGAGTTATAGCCACTATAACGCACTTATATCTTAATTTCGTTATGTATTTTTATCAAGTCACATTTGAGTTATGAATAAATCGATTTTATAAATAACATTAATACACGGTATACACCGTGTTTGGTCAATACCCTATCAAGCCAAGACCAACTCATGCTAACATAGTCATATAAAATTATGGCGTCATTGAAATTACGAAACTGTAAAATTAATTTTCAATCCCCCATACAAATAGTTTGGTCTGTGAAACAAAATGTATGGGAAATTAGAAAATAAATTTTACAATTTCAAATTTTCAGTGACATATTAATGCCGGTAGCACACCTACGCCGCGGAACTGTAGTAGCGAAACCGCTGAACGATTCTCCCGCGTTGTCGTTTGTACGGTGTGCGTGCTCTGGCGAGCTTGCCTGCTTTACGCGGATATTAAGCTATCGCGCTGTCTCTGTCACGCGGATCCGCCCGATCTGCTCAGACGTCGTGTACACCTCTGCGTTCGATTCGCCGTTTTGTTTGTTCCTGACTCTGCGTCGCGGTTTCGCCTTTTAGTTTCGCGGCGGTGTGCTACCGGCATAACATTAACATTCTTTAACGTTAACATGGTTAGGTATCGGCTGGATACAGTATTGACCAAACACCTTGTATATTAAAGACACGTGGTGGAAATCTGCCCTGAATGTTTTCTTGTATTAATTACATTTATAAAATTTATTGTAATCGTATTGTTGTTAGTATTTTTAAACAAAATCCAAAGTTGTTTAAATTTCAATTTTTATGACAGCGAAAACAATAATAGTACATTGTATATTGCAAAAATACTATTAAGCTTATCATCAAGATGCTTTTATAGCCTTATATCAACATGCTGTATATACATATGACCTTATTTCATTTTATATCTTTATTATTATTTATGTATGACATTCAAAACTATCGTCAAAACATTAAAACATTTCTAATTCCTTTTATTCTGCTATTCTAGATAGTCGCGATGGAGCGCTACCGAAAGTCGCAGTGGGGAATACCCCAAACAGCATTCAAAGCTTAAGCACGACGCATGAAAATAATGTCGAACAATATATCATTAAAATCGTTCCACAGATCAGTATCTCCTCAATTGATTGTACTGAGGTATAGGCTCGGCTGGGCACTTAGCTAGCCGTTGCCTGGCTACCGGCCCGACAACAAACACCGCAGAGCCTCCAATCTTATGAATAAGAGTTAAAATTGAGCTTGCTTGTTTGATATTTTATTTGAAATCGAGACTCAGAGCATTTTGAGTGACCTCAATCTTAAAAACGGGCTGACCCCCAACCCCTGGTCGATTCCCTCCTGGGGTAACGTAGGAAAATTTGAACCAATTTTGATGTATAATTGGATATGTTTTGAATAATATCGAGGTAATTAGGGCGTAATATTTCCGAAGCAAATCTCTTGGCGCTACGCTACGCGAGCCGTGTCAATAAAATGTATATTGCCAGAGAAAATTCCAGAAAAGTGAATGACGAAGCCCCGGGCAATCGAGCCTTAATTGTGCGTCATTAATATTACATACAATAAATGGCTGGGACATGAATCGATAAAAGAATTATTTTTCGCGCCAACACACACTCATTATGTGCTCACGCTGCGAAGTCTTTGTGTGTGCTTCTTACGATATACGGGGAGATGAAAGTGTTGTGTGGGCTTGCTTCAACCAGTTTTAAGACGAAAATATTTAGGTACGAAGTAAGATGTCAACCCTTCTAGAATCCCGTCGGAATTTTCAAAACTACGAGTATTAGCGAAAAGCTCCGCATACACGCTCGCCGCTCACGGCCACACGCGCCGCCACACACACAGCCGCGCCGACGACGTCTAGACGCCTCGTTAAAATGCGCTGTTCCGGGGACTCGATATTCGTCAGTAGGATAGGTCACGGACCACCACGGATGTTGCTGTCGCCCTCGCGCGCACGCACCCGTCCCGCTCGGCGATCTCTGACGCCGCCGCCGCGGCAACGACAACCCTATGCGCGCATCGATAAGACAAAGTTTAGCTCAACCATATTCCAGGTATAAATTTCGCTTTCAAAGCTAACCCGTTCGTACGTGTGAAAGGCCTTAACAGTTCCTTTGCCGTTGCTCGATTTTCCTCCTTACGAACCAGACAATAGAGCTTAGTGTCGAATACTTTTGCACTTGGTCCTTCCAGATCTCGCAGCGATCGCGCTTGTCCTTGGTCGGTCAGGACGAATTAGTCTTGGGAATAATAATTTATGTAAATGTACGTAGTACATACGAGTACATAGCGGTATGAGAGCACATTAGACATAGAACAACTGCCAAGCAGAAACTTATTACTACTAATGAAACGCTAATAAATATTTTGTTATCTAGACCTCTAGACGTGCGATTAGCAAAAGATTAATGTAGTTTCAAAATTGTCACATTAACAATATGTGGAGTAACTTACATATTATTAATGTGATATATCTTATCTGTAAAACACATATTGTTAAAACTTAGAACATGATACGAATTTTAATATTTTTATAATGCAAATAAGTTGTAAAGAGCAGTGGCGTAGCTACCCAGGGGCTAGGCGGTGCAGTGCCCCGGGGCCCTCAAGCTCAGGGGGCCCTCGAATCCTTACCAGAAAATCTCGATCGAAGTAAACTTTTGAAAATTTCACCCATTTTCAAAATAAATATGACAGGTTGCAACCCGACTTTAATCATGGCAACTCTGTTGATAGAAATTCGAAAGTTATACCTAGGGAATTCCCCTAAATTCTTTCTGTGGGTTGGCAGTGTTGTCAACTTGATGGATAGCGATATGTGCGTTTTATCATTCATCGATATGCGTTTTATTGTGAATTCGAGTCGATTTTTCTTAGAAAATGGTTAAAAAAATTTATGCTGTATCTACATCAAGTATTAAGTGTAATTTACGTCGTTACTGTCTAATATTTTTATTACCTGCCCTGCAGTGCACGAAAAAGAGGTTAAAAAATTTATGCTGTATCTACATCAAGTATTAAGTGTAATTTACGTCGTTACTGTCTAATATTTTTATTACCTGCCCTGCAGTGCACGAAAAAGATCTAATGATAAAGTAGCTTAGCATTTTTAAAGTATTTGTATATTTAATATTTTTACTTGATAAAACCTTAACCAGTTTAGATAATAGTGGGGCCCCATTTTTTTATTTGCACCAGGGCCTTGGTTACCTATTTACGCCACAAAAGAGAAGCTATTTCTGCCGCCAAGCAGCGCGAGCGGTGCATCGCCGTGTTCCGGTGTGAAGGGTAACACAGGCAGTGAAATTACTGGGTACTGTGACTTGACATCTTATGTCACGTAAGTTAGTAACGTACTCGTATATTGGCATACATCCATGGAGGGGTTGTAGTTTTGCAAGTCACATGGAAACCACATATACTATTATAGTATCGCCTATAATAGGCGACTATAGCCACTTGCCATCAGGTGGGCAACCTGCTTATTTAGGTAGGTACCAGCAAAGTTGTATAAAAAAAGCTTTATTAACTGTTATAAGTTATTATTAACCGTATGATCTAATATCTATATACATAAAACAAAAAGTCGGGTTAGTTACACCATTCATAACTCAAGAACGGCTGGACCGATTTTAATGATATGTGGGATTCGTTTCCGCCCCGAATAGCAGAATAACTATTAAAATAGCGTAAAAATACATTAACTAAAATGTTTGAAAAATTTTTTTTTTATATTGGTGTAGAACTCCGCTGTCCTCCGCAATTGATACCTTACTTCACTACAAATATGTCTGTCATTTGTTTCGTAAAAAGCGTATAAAGGTTACCGGTCTATTTTTTGTTTTATGTGTGTTATTAATAATTATGCTAATAAACTATGTCACTTAATATTTTAAGTATTCATTTCATTCCGTCAATAAAATCATGAATAAGATAAAAGTTAACACGTCATTCATAGACTGTTAGGCGGTATGAAGACTACCGGGTCAGCTAGTACGAGTATATCTATATTTTGTTTCTTATGCCAAATAAATACAATTCTTTTGTTAAAAATATTACACCACATCCTAGTATGTTTTATTTCATCTACAAATCAACAGCATCATTATTTTTGTTTATTTACTTACTTTATTCGGCAAACTTAAGAGCATACTAGTTCATCTGGTTTTAATGTTAAAATTAAAAACATATACAGCCAATAACGTAAGTTTGCCAAACTTTTACAGATGACGTTGACGTAAGTTTGCCAAACTTTTACAGTTCACCAGTTATTGATATTAGACTTATTAAATTTAATTAAATTTAATAAGTCTAATATGGTGAAAGTGAAAGTTCCATAATATTCATTTCAAACAAAAGTACTAATAATGGAATACAACGAGTGACGCAATTATTACTTAATGAGAAAAAATACTTGAGCCATTTTTTTTGATAATAGAAAAATGTGTTTTATCGTGTTTGTGTGTTCAACTCAACTCAACTCAACATTTTGACATTAGGGTATTCTAAAAAGAACGAAATAAAAATTACAAATTAATAAAGCTGTAAACTCGGGCAGTAAAATCAGGCAGTGTGCGTGCGTGCGTGCGTGTGTGTGTGTGTGTGTGAAATAAATTACTTTTAATTAGAGCTTTCTATCAAGTCATACTTTAATAAAGACTATTTTGATTTTTAATTTCTCTGTGTGTGTGTGTTATTAACAATAATTAACATTCATTTTTAATGACGTCAGTATAGAACGATATTTTCAGCAATTCTGTATAAGTCGAAGCACAAAGCGCCATCTGCAGCAGAATTCCGCAAACGGAGTTCCTTGAGGCCCAGATATGCTTTTTATTTTTAGAAGGCGCCCCAGCCTCCGCCACGCTCGCCTACGCGCTAGATTTTTAATTTGTACAGCTGCCTTTTACTTCCTCGTCCTGAAAATGCTTACTTGATATTTCTCTCATTTTTATAAATCACAATGCTATATTAATAAACGGTACGTTACAGTATTATCTAAATTGAAATTAGATTTCAGATGAATTGTAACAATCATGTAACACGTTGCTACTAGTATTATGTTATCTGTGACGTTGCTCGATTCTAGTCTTTATAATAGCTAGGTAATAGCATTGTTGTGTTCCGACAATTAAAGATAAGATAGCCAGTTCCTCAGTTGTTGAGGAGTCCAGGTCAAACTCGCTTCCACCTTCGGCCTTATCGTCACTTACCATCAGGTGAGATGAAGGCCAAGAGCTTCACTGTCATATGTAAAAAAATATACAAAGTTATTTAAAATACACGAAATTTAATTTGACCTCCACCCACATTGTTTTGGGACTAGGTCTGAAACGGCTTAGATCTTTAAATTATGGAGTCATATTTGTTTAGGACGCACGAACATGACCACTCAGTTAATAAAAACTTCGTCGAAGTACACACGCCTGCACATCAGACTAAACATTTCTGTTCAAAATAGTACTTAAAATAACGACATAAGATGCCACAGTGTTTAGCTTGATGTGCTGTCGTCCGTACATATACGTACGTATGTATTAAAATATCTCAAAAACCATAAACATGGGTACTGGCCGTATAAGCCAAATTTCACAATGGCTGCGTCATGCTAAAAAGAAATTATGTTCTGGCATCACTTTGAGTGGCACGAGAAAATATCATATCCATATTGATTATGGAATCGCTGGCGGAATACAAACATTATTCCTGACATGTTCGGCGAATAGTGAAATGTGAGACATCTACAGGATACTTCGGGAAGCCTACCTCAATCGTCCATGATGTAGCAAGTTTGGGGCGTGGTGTATTTATTGATGATGGGTAAACATAATACTCCTATATGATGATGATGGGTAAACCTTATAATACTCGTATATGATGATGATGGGTAAACCTTCTAATACTCGTATATGATGATGATGGGTAAACCTTATAATACTCGTATATGATGATGATGGGTAAACCCTATAATACTCGTATATGCCGTAGCGTGAACACCGAAACACGACACGATAAATCGATATTAACTGTCAAAATATGTTGGATATAATGGGTACATTGAAATTTTATCGACATTAATTATATTAACAATACCCAAAATAACAAGACCAGTATTCAAAACATACTTAAATTCAAGATAGCTCAAATATCCTTTTTAACAGTTCATATATATCGATATATCGCCTTATCACATCGTGTTTCGGAGATCTGGTAATGCTAGGGGGGATGGAACTCCAAACAGTGTTGAGGTGATGAAATAAATAAACTCGTTGCTCTAGTGAGTTGATCATAAGAGAAACCGCTTATAGTGATATTTTTTAGGGTTCCGTATGTCGGAAGGAAAAAGCGGAACCCTTTTAGGACTCACTTGTTATCCGTCTATCTGTCTGTCAAGCACATATTCTCAGGAATTCGTAGATATATCAAATTTGAACTTATTTTTTGCCAGTCGACTTTGCCAATTCTGGGAATCACGAGGTAGATGTAAAAAATAATGATAAATAATTGAATTCACATTAAGCATATATACGAGTACAAATTATCGCTAAACAAACTATAAATTTAAAATAAGACAGACAAGTTATGCGATCATTGCCATAATTATAATTACACTCTTAAGAACTCTGTCATATGTAGCGTAATATGCATAATCTATACTAATTTTAATAAAGCTGAAGTTTGTTTGATTGAACGCGCTAATCTCAGGAAGTAATGATTCAATTTTTTTTTGTGTTGGATAGTCCATTTATCGAGGAAGGCTATAGGCTATATAACATCACGCTACGACTAATAGGAACTAAGCATCAATGAAAAATGTTGGAAAAACGGGAAAAAATATATGGTAAAACGTAGTTCGCGGGCACAGCTAGTCGAATTTAAAGGAACTAGGTGTGTGACTGTGATGTCATAATTTGTCGGAATCTCCCGTCGTTATATTTAACAGTTCTGACAATTTATGGCAATTTTTAATAAATGTTTTGCACTTTGTGTAACATTATAATCCAAGTCTCGCCAATGTCGATGAATCGACTAATATTGACGAATTAAAAAATCGCAAGTTTGATGTGCCCTCAAACTCTCCGCCATGTTGCTAACTGAGAGGTTGATACACAATTACCGTGCCCATTTGAATAGCATTGACGCGTGTATCGTTCTCACATCAGTATAAGCGTGAGTTCCACAGCGTTGTACAGCGAACATAACCAAAAAATGGTAACGAATACAGATTTAGCTCTCCTAGTTGGAGGTGGAAATCTTCCAGAAGCCAGACGAACACTACAATCTTAGTAAACTGTAGTCCCAAACTTTTCTTATAACAACTAAACTGTGATTACTATTAATTACGTTGTTGCTCTGAGTTAGGATATACGCCCGATTGATTGGACTGTAATACGGGCCAAAGGCGTCATTAGACTGACTCAAACAGTTCAATTTTAACCGACTTCCAAAAAAAGGAAGAGGTTCTTAATTCGACGCGTATTTTTTCGTGTGTGTATTCCATAGCTCCGTCATTTTTATTAACTGGTTTCCAAATTTTTTCGGTATTCGAAAGAGTTTGCTCCCGAAGTGGTCCCATTGTCACCAAGTCAGGATCTGGAGGAAAATCGAGGGAAACCCTTAAATTTCGCAGGCACGTCAACGACTTGCATGTTTTTACTTTCTAGGAGATCATCGTTTGGCACTGACTTCAATATAGAAGTGTGATCTTGTCTGTACATATTCTTACATTATTTTTAACTTTTCAGTGTTATAAAAACGGTTTTTATTTTTTGTAAAATATTTTTTTTTTAATCTTTTTAGTGAATTTAATACCACCTCACCTTGCTGACCTAACCTTGGACCTGAATTTAATACCAGCTCACCTTCGGTTCAAGTCCGACAGTTAAGGATACTTCCACCATGAACTCGGTTCATGTCTACCAGACGCAAATACGTGAATACCTTCCGAAAAAGCATGAAACGACGAACCTATAAAATTTTAGGGTTTCCCTCGATTTTAATAGGATCCCATCATTAGATCCTGACTATGGTGAACTTGAGACCACCACAGGAGTATACTTTATGGAATACAAAAATAATTTTGAAAATCGGTCCACAATTGGCGGAGTAATCGCGAAACATACACACTAAAAAAACATACGCATCGAATTGAGAAACGCGCAGATTAATTTCGTTGGTCGCTATAAATGATATTTACTTGATAAAACTAGTTCATATTCTTATCTACAATATTAATACAGCTATTTTTATATTACTTTATTCTTAACTTAATAATAGTTATTTTCCCAAGCTAGTTTAAGCTAAAACTCACGCGGACCTCTAATTTACAGATTCTGTTTAATATCAACAATGAAAATATTCATTTTATGTGACACAATATCTTTTACTTCAATAATAACAAAGTATAATTTCGATAAATAGCTCCTAAGTAAAAAAATATAATTCTTAATCTAATCAAATTTTCTAACAAAAAGGCGTCGAAACAACTCAGATTATGTACGAGTACGTAGTTCTCCATCGTATAAACGTAATTTTTAAGCAAAATGTTTTTTAAAGTTTGAACTGATGTATTATTTGTATGTTTATAAATAAATACTATAATTTTTGTGAATAAAACTACTATATTTATATCGATGTTGAGGAGTCCAGGCGAAGTTTGCTTCCACCTTCGGCCTTATCATCACTTACCATCAAGTGAGATGTAGGCCAAGAGCTTCCCTGTAGTATTTAAAAAAAATATAATAACCGCGCGACGCGATTTTCGAAAATATTGGTTATTTTTAAAGTAATGTAATATACACGACAGTCTCGAGCCCCGGACCTCCCGATTAGAACGCCTCGACATTGGCGTTCTAATCGGGAGGTTCTAATCGTTCTAATCGGGCGTTCTAATCGGCAGCGCCACCGACGCTCCACGACGACGAAAGCCGTACAAAACGTTTATTCAGTGGAGGTTACATTACAGTATCTCTAACCTTCGATGAAGCCTTGTCAGTATGGAGCTCATAATATAATTCATCACGCTTTCACGACCACTCTCAACCGATTCAGACGCTGTAGCACCCGGGCTCGCGGGTCCTAACATAATATTAATTGGTCGTTACGGCTTCCTATCCTAGACACCCCACCGCCCCCGCCCGCCCCAACGTCTGAAGGTCGTGCAGGGTAGGGCGTTCACCCCGACGCACACACCCGCACGCCCGCACAGTCGACTCTCACACACACCACCCCGCCAACACAGATTCACACAGCGCCATTTCGGTGTAGTGTTCATCCCCGCTGTGTGAATTTTTTAGGTGTTAACACTCCGTTGTATAACGGCTTTGTTTAACTGAGCGTGTGGACAAAAATTCACGGTGCTTCAGCTCTGGTTAGCGAGTGATTTCGCTTCATGTAGAGCGATGTGTGGTTGGATATTGCTCCTTAAGTGTACATGCTCTTTTGTTTGGCTCTGTAATTTTCCGTCTGTTGGGTGCCATGCTGGCTGGCATGTTAAGGGTTGTTATGTAATATAGCTGCAAATATACTCTCTACATATTCAAATTAAAATGTATCGACAAAAATATACATAACTTTAGATACGCCTGTAATTAACATATAGTATATACATGTATACGTGTATGTACATGTATGTTATCATCATCATCATCAACAGCTCATATACGTCCCCACCGAGGAGCTCAAGCCTACCCTAAAACAATTATTTACGTTTTTTAAAGATTTTTTTTTATTGCTAACGGTGGCAGACGAGCCTGTGGCCCACCTGATGTTAAGTGGTAACCACCGCTAATGGACATCTGCAATGCCAAGGGCATAGTTCAGTCACTGCCTACCTGAAGAGAAATGCTCTTCTTAAGCCTCGTTTGAAGAAGGACAATTCTACAATTACAATTCTTTATGCAAGTATTTCTTAGACATGCAAGACCAGGGTTGATAGATTTATAAAGGTAATTTTTTTTACATATCGGTAAGACCGCAAAAAAATAAGACGCCGAAGTTATCCGAAAATGGGACTTACAAAACTCACTTCCGCATTTAGTATAAAAAATTCTACTTTCCCATCAACGCCTGACAGCTCAACGTTGACAGGTGTTCCCCAAGGCCACAGAATAGATAATAGTACTACGCCAGGGCTAACACTTAGGGCCCGACAGCAGTTTACCTGTCAACATCATTTGACACCTATCAACATGTGAGATATAGTCAAACTTTTTTAACTGACCCGGGAAAAAACTGCACAGCTTTCTTTCAGCTTTTATCTACATCGCAACACACGAGGATTGAGCAAACATATTGTAACAAACACGACCAGATTCCCGGATTATCCTCCCAGGGAGGTTAACGCGTTGACAAAGCTTTTCATGTAAGTAGCAAGAGCTTGTAGGTACTAATTCGAGTAGCGTTGTGGTGTAACAAGGCAAGTGGAGCTACAACTTTGACATTTACAGATAGCAACGTCCCCTTGCTCGTATTGGATTTCTTGTAACAAACATCAAACGCAATGCTTATGACGTGTGAGTACTGTTCGAACGTTAAACTGTATTTTATTTGCGGGAGTACTGCACAATTAAATAAAACTAATAAAAATAATGGTTTTAAACATTTCAGTTATTTTGCCGACGTTTTGAACGCTTTTCAGCATTCGTGGTCACGAGATGACGCACGTTTTACCTTTGAGTTTCATCCATTCCTTTAACAATGAGCGAATTTACTTAAGAAAAATTTATAGAGACTCAAATTCAAATTTTTTAATTTAAAAATACAGCTTTCCATTTCAGACATCAATTGAAGTCAAACACCGTTGAAAAAAATTGTCTCTACAGCTGATCGGAAATTGTGAGAACCTTCTCGAAAAGAACATGAGAGCGTATATTACTATAATTTTACTTCACATACACCTAATAAAGCTTATAATTTACAGAAATGTCTTTCGAGGTGCTTGAAACAATTACTCATGTCATACACTATTCATGTACTTTTTTATAAAATGCTTTATCGTAAGTAGGAACCTACATCTTTAAAAAATTACGATTGTTAATTTTTTTAAAAAACGAGTGCATTAACACTAGGTGAGATTTTAGTGGAGAAATGTAAAGAAAGGCGTCCGGTGGTTTCCGATGGTGAATAAAGAATTTGAATTTGAATTTGTGGTGTGTAGAGTTTTGGATCTATAAGGTGCAAGTGACTGGTCGCAAGCGTTTTAGGCTGCGGCAACCTCTCAACATCAGCTTGCATATGCTTATGTATGTCACCGTTGTTACATGTAAAATATTATAACATTATTGAACATTTTCGGTAAAAAAATTTTTTTACATGCGACAAGGAAGCTCTTTGCCTTCAATAGGCTAGATGACTAAAAATTTTTTTTTGCTTTAATAGAAGCTCATTCATATAAAAACAGAAAGAAAAAATCGGTTTTCGAATAACTATAAAAAACAACCAAGATATAAGGTATTAAAGATTTTTCTCCATATCTTTCTAGTAAAACGGCAATTTACAAGGAGCCATTTTGGCCGTACTCAACAATGACGTCACGGTTAATGTCGGATCTCTTTGTCTAATCGCCTTCAAATTAACAACTTAAAATGCTTGTATCTAATGTATTTCAAAGCCGATTTTAATTCTGATTTCACAGGCCTGCATCTTTTTCCACTGTATTTTAATATTTAATGACGAGACGTAAAAATTAGAATTCAGTCATCATCCCAATTCACCTGATGGTAAGTGACGATAAGGCCGAAAGTGGAAGCGAGCTTCACCTGGACTCCTCAACAGCTGAAGAACTGGCTATCTTACCCTTATATTGTCGGAACACGACAATGCTATCGTATTACCATAACATTGTTAATATGACAAATGTACATACGAAATTCGAAAAACGAAAAACACATTGGTACATGGCGAAATCGAACCCCGGACCTCCCGATTGGAAGGCAAGTGTGGAGTGCACAGCGCCACCGACGCTCTATATGACGTATGATAGAGATGAATGGAAGAAGGAGACATGTTGCGTCCACCCCTCATTAGAGTGGAAGCGCGGGGTGATCATCATCATCATCATCAGAGCTTATATACGTCCCCAGCGAGGGGCACGAGCCTACCCTAACCAGTTATGGTAGGGCGATTAGGCCTTAGTCAAACCACGCTAGCCCAGTGCGGATTGGTTGACTTCACATACACCTTTGAATTACTTCGCAGGTGTATGTAGGTTTCCTCACGATGTTTTCCTTCACCGTAGGAGCGTCAGATAAAAGTACATATGAAATTCGTGAAACGAAAAACACATTGGTACATGGCAGGATCGATCGCGGGCCTTCCGATTCTACTCGGTGCACAGTCCAGTGCTGAGGCCACAGCGCCACCGACGCTCGGGGTGCTGCGTCTGCTCAAATACCTCATCAAACAAGGCTCGTCTGTATCGCCGAGGACAACCTTGTCGGGTCGCTCGCAACGTATCATTACACTTTCCGAGTCGCTGAATTGTAAACAACAATTGATTACTAGTGGGCGTGAGAAAATGATCACTTTCTCGCACCCCTCGCGATGGCTACGACTGTGTCAGTATAATATATACAGACGTCTAAGTTATTGAGCTGCGAATGTTCTTCGATTCAAGTATTGTTCTTAAATGGAATATTAATAAATCGCCAGATTTCCGAACAGGTTCACGCATCTCCGAACAGGTGTGGAGTCAACTAATTTTATGTATAATATCTCAAAAGTGAATTTATATTAGCATACTATCTAACATAGATAATTAAAAACTAAAATTAAAAAAATAACCTGTAACATAAGGACCATTAAGACATCGGTTCGACTCATTAAATTATAACTATTTTTCGGATAACGAAAAGCTGACTAAGGCTGTGTCTCGTTGGGATGATTATTTTGCCCAACGAGTAGCAATGTTGCAACTGTGGACGTGATTGAGGATGAACGTTTAAATTATGTGTCCCTTCACTTAACATTGGTAAAAAAACAAAAGATGTTCGACCTTAACTTATATATAAGATACATCGGTAAATTTTCTGGTAACCTATTAATTATTTTATTCTGCTAAAGAATTTTTCGATAATATAATTAGATCTAGTATTAGTTTAATTAGTCTTTTAGGAAAGCCATACTCACTTTTTTATAACTAGAAAATGTTGAACCATTTTAAAACTGATCATCTGCAACTGCACCCAACATTTTCTATTGTGAATGAATAAATGATTTGATTTCATTTGGTTTAAAATTCACTATTTTCGAATATTCATTCCGCGAAACTGCAACGAGTGTCCCTAACCACTTATTTTTGGTTTCTACTAGTAGAATAATACGTTCCGTTTTATGTGCGATTATGCGTTGGTTTTTTAAATTAATGTGTTATTGCGTACCGGTTTTATTTTTTCTGCGTGAAACGGTATCTTATATAGATTTCGTTTTTAATAATAACACTCAATTCGAGTGATTCGAAAATCTTTGAAATTGGAAACAGTAGAAAATCATTTCACACATGATTTGCATTCGTGTTTTAATTCAATATTTACTTCTTCTAATGAATCAAAAACGCGTATCCAGATCTTATCAGTACTGACTCTCCCTCTGGTGAATCTGGTGTTTGTATATAGCGGCATTTCTTGTCGCGTCTCCGCTGCGCCGATAAAAACGTCGACAATAGACGCATGGTGCGCACGCGCCGGTCTCGCCGCGGCCGACTCTCCGAGAAACGGAGTTTTCACTGTCGATCACGCGACTAGTGATCGCGCGCAGATCACAACATTCAGATGTTGAGTGATTATTTCGTATAATTCCACTTTTTCCACCGGCAATTACCCATAATCTACGATCGGAATGAGAGTGTAATGTGTTTGCAACAAATTAAGAATATTGTGCGGATTCCGCACTGTGATAAAAATTCGTATCATGTTTGTTGAAAACTTGTAATATTGAAGTAGTCTATACTAATATTATGAAGAGGAAAGATTGTTTGTTTGTATTGAATAGGCTTCGAAACTACTAAACCGATTTTGATGAAAGTTCTTATAGGGATAGTTCGAGACCAGGAGAAGGACATAGAGTAATTTTCCTACGGGAAAAATCTGACGGGAAAAGTTAGTTATAATGCATGCAAAGTTGCATACGGTCAGCTAAGTAGTTGGGTATAAATCGAATTTTTTACATTTTTTGTAGAGAAAATCATAGTCTTAATGTAAAACTAATTAAGAATCTATTATCAAGGAAGATGTGCTGATATCTTGAATTTTTTTGATACAGGAAATGTCTCTTCAATAATTTATTTTCTTACACACAAAAGCTTATAGGGCTAACTTTTATCTCACCTGGATTGCGCTATTCTGGATACTGTAAGTGATTCGAACTCCTCAACAACTGAGGATCTGACTAGCTACTTCTATCTGTCGAGACACATCAATTTTATTAGCTTCTATTATGTCGGCAAACTTAAGGAGTAGAGAGTATGGTAACTAGCCAGGCGAGCTCAGAAGCCCTACCACCAACCAAGCCGAGCAGAAATTCTGCCCCCGTTGGGAATCGAACCACGGACCTTCAATCAATACTGGTTGACCACTCTGCTATGGTAGATTTATTAATAATTTTCTTTATTTCTTTTCAGGTAAGTTGAAATCTGAGCCCGAGAGGATATCGTGCAGTTACCGTAAGTTATAGAGATGTAAAACATTTCAAGGGTTTCTTTCACTAAAAAGATTTCATTCACTAAAAATTCAAAATATTTTTTTTTATAAAAAATAAAAACCGACTTTAAAAACACTGAAAAGTTAAAAATAATATAAGAATAGGTACAGACAACATCACACTTCTATATTGAAGTCGGTGCCAAATTTTAAGACTGGCATTGAAAATTTTAAGAATTTGGAGATCATCGTTTGGCACCGACTTCAATATACGAGTAGTGTGATGTTGTCTGTACCTATTCTTATATAATTTTTAACTTTTCAGTGTTTTTGAAGTCGGTTTTTAAGACTTTCTAGGAGATCATCGTTTGGCACCGACTTCAATATACGAGTAGTGTGATGTTGTCTGTACCTATTCTTATATTATTTTTAACTTTTCAGTATTTTTGTAGTCGGTTTTTATTTTTATTAAACATCTATTGAATTAATGAAGTTTATATATACACATTTATTATTTTGGCAACAGTGTCACTTGTGATAATATGTTTATACATAAATTAAATTTAAAGTAAAGACCTGCTATAGTGTCATTAACATTTGTAGTGTAGTTCACTTTTATTTATACAACTGAGTTGGCAAACAAGTAAGCTGCCCATCTGATGGTAAGTGGTGACAGTCGCAACAAACTGCAACCCCCATAATAACCACAGCGTACGTTGCCAGTATGCGACATAAAATGTAAAGTCACGGTACCCAGTAATTGCACTGCCATATCTAACCCTTTAAACCGGAACACAGCAATGCAAGCACTGGTTTTTTGCGGCAGAATTAGGTAAGACGGAGGTACCCAAGCAGGCGACCCTGGTACAGCGTCTCCATGAAAAATATGGTTTATCGACATTTTAATAAAACTGGCGAATAAGACAGTATTATGGTTAGTAGACGCCACAAATGGCCAAGGGCCGGACCATGAACGCTTAGAGCTTAGCTTAAAACAATTTCGAAACAGAGGCATCGTTATTAACCGACTGGAGCAAAGAGACTGAGGGCCACGGGTCCAATTCACCTATTGCATTAATGCGGTTTTAATATTGCTTTGAGCTACCACGGTACGGGGCCGGACTGCAAACAGGTCCGGTCGATGCGGTGTGGCCGAGACCGGAGAGCGGACCGTGGGAACGAACTGCAAGGACGCACTCTCGAGCTCACTACAACTCGACATATAACATAGACAACGCTACTTTCGAAGCAAGAACCAAATTTTGTGTGCTTGTTCAGTCAGACAATCAAACTGAACAACCCTTACTATCAAAAAATCAACTTCCATACAAACGTTCAACATTCACTGAACCTAGATGTAAGGGATAGCTGATTTCTTCGCGTCTTCAAGATTGGTCCCACTATGGGACCAAACTGAACAACCCTTACTATCAAAAAATCAACTTCCATACAAACGTTCAACGTCCACTGAACCGAGATGTAAGGGATTGCTGATTTCTTTGCGTTTTCAAGGTGGTCCCATAATGGGACCACAGATTGGTCCCATAATGGAACCATTTTTACCTAAACCTCTTCCTATGTCATAATTGACATTTTTTTAATTTACGTAGAAGTATGGCACTAAACCCTACTTCGTTTTAGAACAGCATATTTTGAAAAGTTTAATTAAAATAATATTTTGAATTAAAATAACGTACAATTACAAAATACCAATAAATTGAGTGTTTGTATATTTATTTTCATACATAGGAGTATAATAAAAAATACGGTTCATGGTTTTTTCAAAAATTTTGAAGTGATTTATCTAGTCTTCCGCATTTCATATAAAAAAGTAAAATTATAGATATGTATATCCCGTTTTACCGGAAAACATTTATCGTATCAACTTGTTAATCTTAATATATATTAACATATCTTTTTACTGTCGTGTATCGTTAGATTACGATTTAATAAAGTCACGTTCTGTTTTGTTTTCATTTTTTTAAAATATTACAATCCTAAAAAATGCATTTTAAGTATTAAATTTCACGGTTGCTTTTTAAATATTTTGCTTATAAACATTGCTCCAAGTTAGTATGCACTGAACAAGTATTCTTCGTATTTAAATGTAGATCTCTTGTTAACGAATATAATTTGTTGAGTGGGTTCCAATTTTGAATCTGACGACTGAACACACGAACGAATGTGTGACGTAAGATGGCGATCGAATGTCGTATCGCGTATCGCTAAGTTGATGGGATGAATTAATGAAGGATCAGTTGAATGATGCGCTAACTTGATGGGATAAGTAAATGAGTTGAATGAAAGTTTAAATGCCAAAATTTGAACTGTCGCTGGATAGATGCCGCTAGCTATGTATCGATACGCACGCATATAAGCGTTACGTTAACAAAAAAATCACGGGGTCAAGCCAAATAACAGCTAAACAGCCTTCGAGTCCGACCTTTACACGTGTACACGATCAAAATCTATAGATTCCGCTCGACGAACCGATTCCTAATTAACATTTCCGTAAATAATGAATGTTTGCATAGTTTGTGTTGATATACTTACTAATGAGCCGTGAAATAGTAATAATGTGATAAATAAATCAAACTTTTGTAATGCAGAACTCGTTTCTCAAAACAGAATTTATCACACGTACATAGTTAAGTGTTTGATTTGATTATTAATTTGAATTATATATACATATTTTATGATAATATTATAGTATTCCTAAAACACGCAGCCTTTGAAAACTACATTCTTAACGTGTCAACATACTCGTATTTCCTGATAGAACAAAATACATACATTAATTGTGACATACCTATTTATTTACAAATAAAAAATAAAAAAAAATAATTTAAAAGTTGCTTAAGTAGAATCCTTAGTTTTAATTACTTTTTATAATACTGTTTCTTTCTGTAAATCTTCATGTAAGTAGCAAAGATAACAACCTAATGATTAATGCCGTGTACATTTATAATTATTGTCGTGTGTATGAGATAAAGTGCCTTCAATTTGTGTAATTGTGTTAATATATGCATATGATGTTAATGTACCTAAATAAATAAATACATAGATATTAGATCTCGAGTAATAATTGTATTTACTGAACGAACAATTCAGTACAACATAAAAATCGTATTTTATTCAACAACAGTGTAAAGTTATAGAATGAAAAAACTATACAAAAAATTATTTCAAAGTTACAAAAACACAATAAATCTAATACAATAAATTCACTCACTTATTTATAACTAGCTCTTTTAGAGAGAAGTTAAAATATTTTTTCTGTTGCCCAAACCTCTAACGGTGCAGTATCAAACGACCGTTTAATTAAGTTTTCCGAAAAAGTTATGAGCGCATATTAATTCATAATTCCGATATAACGCCGCCCATTCACTGACTTTCGTTTACTACGGGCGCGCGGTGCGGGCGGGCGCATGTGCAGTGTGCGGACGCGCGGATGGTGCGTCGCGACACGGCGCGGCTGTGTGCGAGTCAGGCAGGAAGAAAGTGCATTCTGCCCGAGTGAATAGGCGAGGGAAACTTGCAGTTATTGTGGGACGCCGCACGAACGCTTGTTGTCGGCATTCGTCCCGAGATATCGGTTTTTTCTTAGGAATATTATCCAAATTTGATTATTACATAATCACTTTTGCACTTCAAAGAAGCTAGCTACACCAGTGGTTCACGAGTCTACGGCGGGAGACCTTGTACTGGAAAATGCCAGCAAGGAAACCAGCAAGGGCTATTTTTTTCTCCCTATTGTATTATTACAGAGTCGTCAGTTGGAAATTGACCTCAAAGCAAAATTTTGAGCTCAACTTCCATTACAAGTAGATGTGTCAGTTTACATTATACATTTAGGTAACATCAGACTTTATTTACATATCAATCGTTCATGCGTAAGATCTATGGAACTGTAGAGTTGCAGTTGTCTGCTCGCGTTTTGTGCTCCTTACAAGTTTTTTTTTTAAATTTGTAATTTTCAAGAAAATTCAATCATTTATTCAATTTTTTTTTCATTTTGAAGTCAATTATAATATCCGATAATTAAATCATTTTTTTATGTAAAACCAGTAAATAAACTCTTTCTATTACAAATTTTTTGACGACTTTGTAATAACATAAAGGTTATAAATTTAATATTTGTAACTGATGCAACAGATAATTTCTTCTTCTGCGTAAATGACTACAGCTTTAACACATATTGCTACTGCCCTTGTAATTATTTATGTGCGAATGCTATTGTCGTATCTCAAGACTCATCCGTCGCGCACACGCCTTGTGCGCTGCGCTGCACTTGCACTAGTAAACTTGAAACTTCGCTGCACAATATCATTGCGGTGTTTCCCTTTCGCGTCGGCTGGAAAAACTAGTCTGCAATTACCCGAGGGAAAATTGATAAGGTTGTAATAATATCTGCTCAGTTGTCAAACTGTGTGCACCTTTTTTTAATACCGATTTATAATCTGTTTGTTAGTAAGCCGACTAGGGCCGTGAACAAGTTTGGAAAGAAGAAAATGGCAAAGGGAAATGAGATCATGGTGTAACATCGGAGAAATTCATGTTAGACTTTTGTTGATTCTTTATTGTTATACTTTGCGCTTATTAAGTAAGAATACACAGTCGTTTTGTTAAAGTTATCTTGTGCACATTCGTTTTATAAAATCCTTTTTTATTAACGCTTTGCTAGAAACATTTATGATGGTAATTGAAATTAGACCCATAATAGATGACTCGTTTTGTCATTGTGATAATTTTAATATTAGCCTTAATCACAAATGAATCCACGGGCAAAAGATAGTAATCCAACTAAGTAAATTGAAAATCGAATAGCTAAATCAATAAAGAAAACAATTTCGCCTCGGCCGGGATTTGAACCCGCCCCGACAAAATTTTTCACTTATTGATCTTTTTTTTTTGAACTTTGTTAGGCCTAAGTAGTCTTTTTTCACAGTTAATAACTACGTTTCAACATCTCACTACTAACCTAAATATTTTCAATAAAAAATACGAGGAAATCTCCAAACTCACTCAACCAAATAAAATCACCAAACATCTGAAGCGTAAACCAATTTAAAATTAATAATTGGTGTTCAAACGTTTTCGCTAAGCTTCCAAGACATGGGCCCAATTAGGTAGACTGGACGCCCTGGACGGCATAGACAACCTTGGGCCCAGCCTTGCTAACGATCAATCTAAAGGCAGCTAGCAACGCGTGACTAGTCTTACCTACATCGAAATAACAGCTGTTGATACGATTCTATGAATCAACAATATTATAAGTGTCATCGATTCTATTTCTAGGTCTTTCTGTCGATATTGGTTTGGTTCGCGTTAATTGTTTGTGAGCTTTCGATACGCAGCAAGCTAGTGGTTTGACGTAATTTATTTGTTGCCAGTGATGAGCAGGCAAACCTCAACATACCGGAGGTCGACTCTGTGACAGGGTCGCCTGCTTGAGTACCTCCGGCTTACCTAATTCTGCCGCAAAGCAGCTGTGCTTGCATGGCTGTGTTCCGGTTTGAAGGGTGAGATATGGCAGTGAAATTACTGGGTACCGTGACTTTACATCTGATGTCACAAGTTGGCAACGTACACTTGTTTTTGTGGGGGATGCAGATTTGCTGCGAATCTCACAAGAGCCACATAGGAGACAGTTACAACTTAAGATCAGGTAGGCAATTTGCTTGTTTGCCAACTTAATTGTATAAAAATATTAAAAATATTTTACATAAAATGAAAACCGACTTCAAAAACACTAAAAAGTTAAAAATAATATAAGACAGACAACATCACACTTCTATATTAAAGTCGGTGCCAAACGATGATCTCCTAGAAAGTCTTAAAATTTGGCACCGCCTTCAATATAGAGGTCAAGAGCTGGTATTAATTCAGGTCCAAGATCAGGTCAGGTCAAGTCAAAAAGATAAGGATCCTTCCATCATCAGCTCGGTTCATGACTACCAGACGCAAATACGTAAATATCTTTAGAAAAAACAAGAAACACGTTAGACGTACCTATAAAATTAAAGGGTTTCCCTCGATTTTCATGGGATCCCATCATCAGATCCTGACTTTCGCGACCTTGAGACGACCTTGGATTACACTCTATCGAATACAAAAAGAATTTTGAAAATCGTCCCACAATTGGCGGCATAAACGCGCAACACACACACAAAAAAAACATACGCATCGAATTGAGAACCTCCTCTTTTTTAAAGTCGGTTAAAAAATCGGCCAAATGAAAGTTAGACTCGCACACCGGGGATTCCGTGCAAACTTATATTTATGGTTTTTTAGATTTATTCGTAAATTTGCACTTTAATACATTGCTTCTTGCCATATTCAATGATTCCAGGTCAACAGGAAGTACCTATTGGGTACTTCCTGTTGACCTGGTTTTGAATCCGGTAAATTGCAAAATATGCGAAAATTATGACGTAGACAGTCATAGCGTTTGATCGCGTTTACTTACAAGTTTGATTCCTTAACATCTGAAAGAGACCATAAACCCGGGGTCTACGGTCTCTTTTAGCTGTAAAAAAATCAAAACTGTAATCAAAAACTCGCTACGTCACAATGTGTTACATAGGCTTGACGCCACGCGCCTTTCAAAACAACGTATCGTGTCAAATTTTTGATTAAATATTTTTAATAGTCTGCATGAGGAACACTTTAAAAAATTGTCATTATCCTACATAACTGCTCAGTACGTCTAATACGTAAATTCAGTATTATAGCGCGTGGGACTCCCTTGGTGGGGGCGCACCAGAAATTTCGTTACTAATTAAACTTTAGCCGTACCTTTAATTGGGCGTGTTAAAATCTTATACTATGGGTCGCATGTACCCCACGTGATTAATAATCACGTGGGGTCCATGCGACCCCATTAGTAGTTTATAAGAATTATAAATATTAATTGGTAGATATATTTTCATATAGTATAAAAAAACTTAAAGAACAACTAATACGCTTCTGAGCATCAAAAGCAAAAAAACCTTAGAAACAGTCATCAAAGTTATTATAAATTACTTGACATTACACAGAATTCACAGACTTCGGATTGGTCAATACATGTACTACACATAACTAAATAACTGGAGGATTTTTTCTGTACTTAGACCTCATACATAGATGGAATCGGCTGTGCTTAGACGTCACGCACGATCAGTCCCTCAATCATTAGAATTGCATCTTGATATTGAAGTAGGGAATCGAAGGAAGGCTTTGAAGGAAAAAATATAGGTACTACACCATTAGTCGCATGAACTTGGAAGCTACGTCTTATATGTAACGAAATATGACAAAATTCAAGTTGATTGGGGTCCAATAGACCCCACGTGACTATTAAAGGTTAATTTTCCCCGAGGCTCGCGCGCCCTGGCCAGACATCTGCTTATAATGAGCCACGATCTCATATTTAAACAATCCTTCTTATTACACATTTTCCCTGTTGCTCTTTCGTTTATTTTATACCCATTACCCAATATTTGTTTTCATCGTGTTCAGATGAAAAGATGTGGCATAGGTTAAATTTATGTAGCTACTTATAGTTGTAGGAATATAATTATTATATAATGTCTTTTATTTCCCATATTGATACCAGTAGAATGGAAAGATTATTTGCAAGGATCTAGCGCTATATTTAGCTAAAAAAAATGTAATGTATAGATATGTCAAAAACAAATACTTTCGTAACAATGACGTTTTAGTAAAACTGTGAGTGGGTCATCATAACAGCTCATATACGCCCCCACCGAGGGGCTCGAGCCTACCCTAAGTTAGGGTGTTTAATTAAAGCCTTAGTCAACCACACTGACCCAGTGCGGATTGGTCGACTTCACATACACCTTTGAATCTCTTCGGAGATGTATGCAGGTTGCCTCACGATGTTTTCTTTCACTGTAGAAGCGTCAGACAAATGTACGTATGAAATTCTAAAAACGAAAAATACATTAGAACATGGCGCTCTCGAACCCCGGACCTCTCGATTGGAAGGCAAGTGCCGAGTCCACAGTGTCCACAGTGATCGGGTATGGGGCACAAATAAAAACGTAGTTCTGCTAATGACTGACAAATCTAATCGTTGATCAATGATCATTCCTACATCATTCGAAGATGCTATAAATAAAGATTCGTATTCTGTATTAGCATCGGCACGAATAATCCTATTGCCATGCCCGCTTCATTACACCTCATGATCATAATGCACGTCGCTACGGATCTCGCGGCTAACTCTCTATATCTCCAATCGAAGTTTCAAAAACGCATTTCACTATGCAACGGTGCATGAGCGCGCACTCTTTACCGACGCGGGACGCAAGCAGCAGCAGTGTACTTCGAAATCAGTACACGAAATATCGATCACAGATGTAGATAGTATAGTTGCTACGAACGCGGTTTCCCTCAGTTCGCACGCTCGCATTTTTCCAACGAACAATGTCATAATGGAACCAATTTCCACTTTCAGTTTCGCGTATGGAGCGATCTGCGCAAGAGTGGTACTGCGCGCACGTCAATGAATTTCTATAATTTGCAATTGCATACAGTCTTTTTGAAATCATGAATAAACTACATAATCTGCGTTGGACAGTTTAACGAGACTGTAAAGTTGTTGTATGCATGCCACAAGGCGGAGTATAGCTGTCCTGTATGCGCAAATAAAGATGTTTGATTGATTTGGCTTCTGACAAGTTCTGAAAAAATGCTACCCGGTACTGAACCGGAGGTCTGGGATGTGATTCCTCATGGAGGCAGTTTTCCCGCTTGGTTTGGTCGATGGTAGGGGGGTATGGGAGCTGTTCTGGCTAGCTACCACCGTCTTAACAAAGTTTGTCGCCATAATGACAATGTTAATAGCGTTGTTCATGTTCCGGCAATAAGAGATAGCCAGTTCCTCGTTGTTGAGGAGTCCAGGTGAAGCTCGCACGAACTTTAGGCCTTATCGTCACTTACCATTAGGTGAAATGAAGTCCAAGAGCTTTTCTTATTGTTTGTTTAAACCAAAATTGGAAAAAGACCTGTTCCTGAGAAAAAGATCATGATAGACGGACAACGGAGTAATTCTTTAGATAGAAACTTTGTTTGGTCTACAGACACACACACACGCACACACATATATACACAACGAATTGAATATTAGCAAACAATTTTACATAGAGAAGTTAATGACAAGAAATATGACAGAGTAAGGTCTGCTATACTATTACTATATGTGAAGCAGCAGCAGCACAAAAAGGCCATAGCTCGGCGTCAATTTTTGCTCATGAGAAGTTCCGTTTTATTGTAACAAGTAGGTAGGGAACCCTGGAAATTAACAAAGTTAAGATTTTATTTATATGACAGCAGCAATTTACCGCATTGCTGCACGCTACCGCGCGTTCTGACGGTACGTCGCAGCTGTTTGTTTACAGTTTCACTCTCAGAATTTTTCTCGCGAGTGAAAATTCCGCCGCCACTCATTACCTGCCGCCTGCGCGCACGCATCAAATGTACAGGGAAAAAATGATCGAGCGTCATTATTGTTATAGCGTCTCGAATATATCACACAGCCATCTCGGCACGGTATATTTTTGTTCCAAAGTTACAATATTAAATCCCTGCAAATAGAGTAGCCTGTCTGTCTGTTACTCTCTCTCACCTTAACCTATTAATTATCCATAATAAAGCCTTATTTGACGTCTAACGAATATAAGTATTAAATGAAGTTGAACATAAAGCTAGCGAATGTATTGTTGAGCTACCGGGGAAAAAAATAATTCACTTCAGCGCACACAGGAGCTGATTACCGCTGGAGAGCGCTGGCCAAACTGAAGGGCTACACTCTAAGTCCGCAATCAAAGCTTTGTTCTAAGTTACCTATTCCAACGCAGCGTGTGCGCGCACGCTTTGACACCGTTGACGACAGCACGCAGAAATGAGCAGCGATTGGACACTCGAAACTTCGATAACGGACTTAGAGGGTATCACTTCAGGCCGGCGCGGCGTTGCGAAACTCGCAAACACTCCAGGCCTGCCGATAAACATCTTGCCCGCCCATGACACGGCAACGTGCAATCAATAGATAGTAGCGCTATCATAACAACTGCTTATCAAATGATCATTGACTAAATTGTTTACATGCAACTAGCTGTTCCCGCGGCCTCGGCTGCTTTGAAGCTTGTTATATCGCGACTTCGGCTATACCACGCTCTCTGTACAGAAATCATTATTATTCAGGGTAAAAAGTGGTCTGTGTCCTTCTTAAGGGTTTAACTTATCGCTATACCAAATTTTATTAAAATCTGTTCAGCGGTTTAGGTGGTAATAAACGCAACAGACAGTCAACAGACAGAGCTACTTTCGCATAGTATTATATTAGTAGAATAAAAATAATTGTGGAAAGTTTTAAAAGAAGCGTTTGTGGTTCTAATTAGCCTGAGTGAGAAAGTACCTACCTCAATAGTTTGTAATCTGCTTATACTCGTAGAACAGGGCACGTACTCAAAGTATCATTCGTTTCCTTTAACTGAGTACTAGAGTACCAGAAGGAAACTTAATACTAGAGTCATCTGTGCCTACCTCTGTCTTACCTATTTCTGCAACTGAGCAGCGGTTCTTGCATTACTGTGTTCCGGTTTCAAGAATAAGACAGTTCGTGTAGTTACTGGATGCTAGGATAACTTGACATAATTACGTCACAAGTTGGTCACGTATATTTGGGTCCTTGTAGGGTTGTAGATTTGCAAATCTTATAGAAACGAGATGTACTATAGGCGACTATGGCCACTTACCATCAGGTGGGCAACCTCCTTGTTAACCAACTTCAAAACGGAGGAGATTCTCACTTCGATGCGTATGTTTTTTTTTGTTGAACATAAAGAGACGCGTTCCAATTAATTGACATTGTGATTTTCCATGTTACTGAGATGCAGCAGTAGTACCAAGCTTGATCCCCATGCGCTGATCTTGAGTAAACTGATCTCAACACAATGTCAATGTTGATATGTCGGAATTACATGATGTGAACACAGCCACCACTGCAATAATTAGGTACGTATACTCGACAGCAAATCAAGCTTAACATTTGCATTACAAAAACCACTGTATAAGTTGCCTTACCATGATCGTTTAGTTAGAGCAAGATTCAAACAATATGCAACACAACAGAGACACTGTTATCGCAGCGCGCCATCTCGCTCACACAGTTTGACACTGTTTAAGCGATCATGGTATCTCGCGTGTAAATGGCCTTGTAATATTTTATGTTTTAATTAATTTAATGCCGCCTCTTTGAAAGCATCGCGGCTTAGATATTTCGAACATTTCTTTGGAAAATGTAAAACCATAGTTTTAGCCTGAGGCAAGGACGGCAGAGTCTAAGATTGCTTCATCTTTGTTATTCGTAATTAAAGTGAAGCTGGAATTTTTATCCCTCCATAGTACAGTGTTATAAAAACCAGCTGTTCTCGGCAACATTTTAGCTGTTGATTCAGTTTAAAAAAAAGGAGAAAGATGAAATTAAAGTATTAAAATCTCGCAAATAGCAAAATCACAAGGCTAAAAAAATATTGTTTTTGAAAAATTTTGTAATTGATTCTACAAGTTATTGTGACAAACCGCTAGAGATAAATAGATATTGTAGTGAAAAGAAATAATAAAATATGAATACTGCTTTTCTCAGATGTACAGATAACATAATATTGCAGTATCAGAGGTGTGTTTTTATGAAGTGTCCCCCGGCCCTTTGGCCAAGGGCTGCGCGGCCCGCGGGTCTCCTTACATGGCTAAATGTGCCCATTCTACGCTAGCTACTTCTCGGTACGAGACCTTAGTTTTTGTTCAACATGGCTATCTCTGACTAATACTTGTTTCGTAGTCATGCACTGAGTAAATCCACGAATTGCATTTTGGCTTTAATATTACATAATGTTTGAGAGCACAGTGTTTTTTTTGTTTTTAGTTACTGGTGTTCCTCGTCAGTTAACCATGGGTCAGAAGCGAACTAAAGATAGTTTTAGAAAATATTTAGTACATGTTTATAAAACAACACATACCTATCAAGTTAACATACAATATAGGTACACATGGCTTGTCATCTAGAGTGTCAGTATTATCTAAATCACAACTTTTACTCAACAGTACGTAGGTACTTCGCGTCAAAGACAATATACGAAAGAGAGCAAAATATTTAATGTCTGAAATTAAGTTTAAATCTTTCCGTATAATATTCCAACAATAATTATGAAAAATATTATATACAAGTTAAAGAAAAAAGAGATATACTTATAGGTATACATTTGTTAACAATACTTTTGAAATGAGAACAGCCATAAAATCAAAAATCAAAATCAAAATCAAAATCAAAAGTACTTTATTTCATAGGCCCTTGCGGGCTCTTAAAATCGTCAATTTTACACATTTTACAAAATTATTAAAACATAAAAAATATTCGACTAAAATCAAGCTAACCCGTGCGCTAGTGGCAAGTACATCCGCGGAGTTGTTGCCGCGCATGTAATCGCCAAGAGCGACCCGATTCCGAATGTAGGGGCTAACATGAGAAGAATCGGGCAAGAAACTCATGTGCCAAAACTCTTTTAAAATCGCCAAATGTCTTACAAATTGTGAATATTACAAAACTATTCAGAGAACGAGCAATTCATTTCTTTTACCGCCACGCTGCCTTATCATTCAAAAAATCTTTAACACTGTAATAAGCCTTTTTGCTTAACTGAGCTTTAATTAAAATTTTAAATTTATTTACTGACAAGTCATGCATGTTACATGGCAGCGTGTTGTACATTCGTATACAGTGACCTGCAAAAGAGTTGCTTATTTTATGGAGCCTATATGTGGGCATTGCTAGCTTGTCTTTATTTCTTAAATTTAAATTATGATAGTCACTATTTTTACTGAATTTGATATCTTTATTCTTGTGTGCATACAGTAAGTTTTCATAAATATATTGTGAATGTACAGTCATAATATCAATTTCTTTGAATTTTTCTCTTAAAGACTCTCGGGAGCCCATCCCATAGATCGCCCGAACAGCCCTCTTCTGCAGTACAAAAATGCAGCCAATATCGGCGGCATTTCCCCACAGTAGTATCCCGTATGACATAATACTGTGGAAGTAGCTAAAATAGACTAACCGCGCAGTTTTCACATCTGTTATTTGACGAATCATTTTTACGGCGTATGCTGCAGAACTTAGTCTGTTCGATAGGCATTCAATATGAGGACCCCATTGTAACTTAGAATCTAAAGTTATACCCAGAAATACAGTTTGATTAGCCAGCTCTATTTCCTCATCCCTAACCTTGACTCATATTCTGCCTTGGGGCATGAAATACCTTTTCTTAACAAAAGAATAAAATGTTTTGTAAAAAAGTGTGTTGGAAGTTCTAATAGGAATTCATTTATGTAATCTTATTAGATTATGTTTGTTTTACAACAGACTTATAAAATGTGACAACATTCCTCTTTCCCTCCCTATGCGTTGTTAACTAAGAAATAACACTGAAAAACTTATTAAACATGAAAAATTTGCTTATCGGCTGTACATAAAATCTGACACTGGAATATAAATCTTTTTATTGCATAAATAAAAATAAAACGCACGACTTCGTAAAGGTAAAAATATATCTACAAAATTTCAATACAACACTCTCAGATTCAAATCTCAAATTTCGAACACTCTAGAGAAAATTCCGAACTCTGTCTAGAAACGCTCCTCACATAACCTACTCCAACGGCTATCCAGTTGACCAGCCGCGTCTAAAAATACGGCAGAAAATAAAAAAAAAACCGTAGACCAGTCTTCCTGTGCTAATCGATGCCAATTACAACTAATGCGACGAGCGGGTGTGTGGATGCAGGGGCTACTATAAAATCTATAATAGTCTTATATGTCCGTAGTTTTTAATACACTGCGGGGGTCACTATTCTCTTGGTACTAAGGAGCCTGCTCTTCGAGCGTTGTACAGCGAAAGACGAATACGAAACTTCGGTTTATCGACAGAGATAACCCCCCAAACTGCGCATGTGTGCGGGCGCTGCGTAGCCTTGAAATCGTGCATCGACTGCACTTGTACAATCATAATCAAAAGTGGCTTAGTAAATCAGGTTTTCATAGAGCACCACACCACACATTCACGTGATGTAATGATTTACACAAAAAACGTTTTTAATTTCGACGTGAATAATGTGTTTATTAACTAACTGAAACTACAAACAATAAGAAAAAAAAACACAATATTTTCATCGTTGCAGCTGAATCTATGTGCGAAGTTGTATTAAAACAAAACAATGAATTATTATTTGTTTACATAAGTAAAGTGCTAAAATCATTTTGACTAATAGAATTTTGAGCATTATTTGAATACTTTTAATGTGGTTTTAGTTTGTCTTTTTTCTACTTTAATTTACATACATCTTATATTTGAGATGAATGCACATACATGCTTAATAGTTTAATATTTCAGATATACATATGTTTTCGTTTAATAAGATTCTTGTGTGCTTTTGACGCCAAAGGGTGTCTTAAAAAACTACCTATGTAAATATTTTTTCACGCTAATTCATATTTCTTAGTAGTAGTTAGTAGCATAAAATTGACGACACGTTTAGCGCAGAGGTCGAGTGATCACCTACTGCGCAACGGGTCGCGGGTTCGATTCCCGTACGGGACAAATGTTTTGTATGGCCTACAAAAATTTGTTCCGGTCTGGGCGTATGTGCATGTGATATTCTATGTTAAACTGCACCCACGACACAGGAGAAAATCCTAGTGTGGGGCGACGTTTTTTAAAAAAAAACAATATTTGACGTTCACGAACATAAGATGTACTTTTAAATATCTGGCACTGACTGTACACAGTGCGGTCGGATTGGCAGCGGTGCGCCGGCGCTGATAACTACACTTGTTTATTTAGGACGTACGATAATAACGTATTACATCTCCGTTTTCATTATATCAGGAATCATGTACCTTTATGCATCTACAATCTATAGGTTAAAGTGAGTATATGGACGACGCAAAAGATATTATTGTAGTCTTATACGTAAAGAGATTATACATTCTGATCGGTAATGTTGTAACCGCAAAACAAAACCTGGCGGACAGAAACGTATTTTCCTCGTGAAATATCTATGAATTGTATTAACAAATTGTATGCTTCAGGCCTTAGACTTCATAAAGGCCAGGCCGGTGCTTAGATAAATTTGCATAGAACTCTCAGTGCGTGAGTCCAGCTCGCACTTGGCAGGGTTTTTTTGATTTTATTAAGGAATTACATATTTATTGTCTAATAAAGTGTGTTTACTTCACGAAGCTACCATTTTTAGCTTTAGGTCGAGATATTAAGGTATATTTATGTGACCTGGATTCATTGCACTTGAGTTTATTTAAAATCGCCATCAATAAATGCTCTAGCCATCAATGTATATTCCATTTCCAGCTGTAATAGATTCAGTTCTCAAACCACTCTTATAAGACTGAAAAAGTCTTATAGAAACAACAAGGGATTATAAAAATCTTATTAGTTTGGAAAATATCTAAGTGTAGATTTCAAATCTATTAAGATATATCTTTAAAGTTTCATATTATAATCTGAAGATTAAGATTCATAATTTAAATCATAAAATATAAAGAAATAATATCCTGCTCATATTTCCGTCCCATGATTAGAGAACAAATGTCAACCCTCCCTCTCTCGCCGTGGATGTCGTAAGAGACGACTAAGGGAGTTTACCGCTGTTAGAAAGAAAGAAAGAAACATTTATTGACCAAACACAAGTAATACAATAAAGACAGGCTAGAGGAACAACGAAAGAAATAAATAACTAATTTGCTAATAACGGCAAAGTGTCTATGGCCAACAAAGGACCCTGTCTCAGCAAAATGCTTCTAATGACCATTTTCACCAACCTTGCCATCTATGAGTATCCTTATCTAAGCTTAGGATACTAAGACAAGGTTGGTGAAATGTAAGCTAAGCTTAAGATACTCTTAGGTGGCAAGTGGTAAGTGGTAGTGGCAAGTTCTCAGGTGGCATTCTATCATATTCTTTTCATTAAAGACAAAAAAATTACAGAAAACATCTCAGTAGTTTCCTAAGCTGAGATAAGGTTGGTAAAATTGGCCATGAGTCACCCACAATGAGACAGAGTAACATTTATTTATTTATTTATTTGGAAAACAAACAGCATATAAATAACAACAAATAGAATATTAAAGATATAGAACACAAATGCCATAAACAGTTTTCGCTAATAGAAAATGTTAGGTTAATAATGTTTTGATGTTTGCATGCATAATAAACATAACAAAATAGTAACAATACTGTACCTATACAAATATAACCAACCATAAGCTATAACAAACATAATGTAAATAAAACTCGAAACTATGTCAATTCGTCTGAGAAACAGCAAACAATGTAAGTATAAAAAATCCGTTACTCGAAAAATCCAAGATTTATTTGTTTTTTAAAATAGCTATGCCCTATATTAAAAAGATCAATGGTAAGAGAATTTTTTTTATTAAAGATCCTAAAAACTCTATTGAAATAGGAGTTTTGCCTATAATTTGTAGTGCAAGTATCAGCATGAAATATGATGTAATTTCTTCTGGATACGGCTCGACTTGGTACCTGTATACTAATTTTTGACAACAGTTCGGAACAATCTATATAGCCAAGGATTAAGTTATGAAAAAATGTCAAGTCAGCAGCCTCCCTCCGCAATTTTAATGGAAGTAGATGGTGATGCTGACAATTCCTAGTGTAATCAGAAGTTAAGTCCGGATCCAATCTGAATTTGAAATTTAAGAATCTTAGAAATTTCTTTTGTATTCTCTCAATTTTAATTATATAGTAATTATACATAGGACACAGAAGTGCTTTTATCTGACAGGGACAAAAAGGATGTTTGCAGCAAAGTCAGTGACAGTTACACGTCAACGAGGAGATGGCAAAATCAAAAGAAAACTCGCATGGCCAGCGTGATGAAATGGATCAATTCCACGTCTATTCTCATTAAGAATCACCTTTAAAGAATTAAAATACTCGTAATAAAACAAATTTAATTTCCAACCTATGCCGATCGCATGCGTTTCCGTGCGCACGCTATTCGCACACCTTCGTGCTGGCTCTGCACATCTCGTTTCACTCGCTGTTTCCATCTCAGTTCCACAGCTGCGCAAGAGCCGCCGTCTCGCTCTCGCCCACTATAATTGGCGCCGCAGGAAGCGCGGGAGATTGACGATCTAAGCCCCGGATCGATAGATCTTTTCGTTGTTTTTCCCTTTACGGGCTCCGTTGGCGTACGCTGACTTGTGTGTTTAGTATAAAATTGTAGCTTTAAGTCGCTCATTAGATTAAATAAATAAAATCGGAATGTAAGAAAGAAATAGAGTTCCTCATATACCAGCTTAATGTTAATTTAAATGCTTTATCTAAAAACGAACTGTTTCGGCGAATACAACTGCAGCTAATTGTGCACGAACCTAATAAAAATCTGTTAAGTCGAAAACGGTGCTATTTTTTGATTAGTAACATTAGTAGGGACAAGTAAGGGTAGCCGTTCTGTTGAAAATACGTTAACAACAAGTACTTAGATATGGGTGGAAACTTCACAAACACGTCTTCTACGCGGAAAGGATTAATGGGCACACGTCAAAGTTCACGGTCGCCGTGAAATATTAAGCATTGTTCCTAACGCTCAGCCCAGGGGAACTATTCGGGAACATAAGTTAATGGCAATTTTAAGTGACAAAGGAGTACAAGGCGATGGCAACGAAATGTTGAAAAAATATATTCGGTTTTACTTTTTCATCTTAGGTTTTATCTCACGTATTGTATTAAGTGATTAGTTTAGAAGATGGCGCACCTGGATTCCTCAACCGCAGGGGAACAACTATTTTTATTTGTTTATTCGCTTACATACATGTACATATTTATAGATATTGCAAATATCGAATCAGTACAGTCGGACATAAAAGTGATTTTACCACCATAAGGTTGATATTCAGTTTTATGTCATACAACACAGTTGAGTTTCCGTTGCAATGACATAATGACAGCTACCAAGGCAACCTTATCGATCTTCTGTTTGTACGCGAAGTTTTGTAAAAACTGGTACATCATTTTCTTAAGTGAACTTTTCTACAACGGCTCTGCATAGCTAATAAAGAACTGTAATATATATTAAGATATTTTGTTAAATCGACGTAATTCTTAAAATGTACAATATATCGAATAAAAGTTTACATAACTATTTAGGAGAGAGGATGGTTATACTATAATATTATTAAATAGTAATAATTACAATAATTCTAACACTTTTAATTAAAATTACATTTGTTGAGTCAAAAATATTAACAAATATAGCAATTTAAAAGCTGTTAGCTTCGAAATTTGTTAGGAGGTCCGTCGCCATTGAAAAGTGACTTAACAGAGTTTCAAATAAAATCCCTTTTCTCCATTATTCTTCCTAAATTTTTGCTACAAAGTATAGTGAATCGTAAATACATAGGAATAATCAGATTGGCACGTGTATTGTGGTGCTGCTAGAAAAATAGAGACCTTAGTAAGGAGAATATCAGCCTCAATTTACTAAGGCAGAATGGTGATAGTCTAGCTAGGCGAATGCAGCTTTGTCTCAAACGAAATAAAATAAAACAACTTTCATACAGAATTCTCACTTCATGTCTCTAAATCTCTTTGCATTTTAATTTAATAAAACTTAAAATGTCTAAAACGTTTTTGTCCTTTTAAATTCAATGAAGGCGTGCGTACATTATTCTTTGTATTCACAAAGCTGTAGCAAAAAGTACAATATTCATCGAAATTGAAGTTGCTATGCCCGCGCTTCCGATAATAGCCGCCCAGACGCGGAACACAAATTAGGAGTTATGTCACGTCCGCCCCCGCCCTAGAGGCCGGCTGTGACCTAAGCGCCAACATTATGATCCCCGCTGTACCTACCCGTACTGCCGTTTAAGGATTATCTCACTTTCAACGTTTACTGTCATTTTGTGACTACTATAGAAGCCATACAATTAAAACAAAAAAAAATGTATTTTTACCTGTGTCAATAAAATGGTATTTAGTGAAGTGATTTGTTGAATTGTATGTTAATGTTTGCAGAAAGCTGTTGACCATCATCTCACCTGATACTAAATGACGTTAAGGCCGAAGGTTGAAGCGAGCTTCACCTGGACTTAACAACTGAGGAACTAGCTATCTCACCTCTGACTGTCGGAACGCAATAATGATGTTTAATTAACATTATTATGACAAACTTAGGTATGGTGGTGGTAACTGGCCAGGCGGGCTCAGAAACTACCACCACCAACAATCGATGTTAGACAAGTGTTTGCTTAAAGTAATTGTTGAATTTATCGTTATTGCAACCTCGATAATTATAATTAACTAGCTGTGTCCGCAAACTACGTTTCGCTTTTTTTTCGATGGCGTTTTCTCAGTCTCCTGTGGTAATTTTGGAAAATCCTTCCTCAGCCGGCGTCTACATAAGTTAACGAACCCCTGTTCCGAATTTCATTCTTATAGCTCCAGTAGTTTGTGCTCTACGTTGATACGTCAGTCAGTCACTGACTGACTGACTAAAGTATCAATACATTTTAAAATTATCTCATGCAATTTTAAAAATTTCTGTTAGGGGCCTATCACATGCAACCGAATAATTAACCAGTATTTTTCTTTGCAAATGTACTATTTCATTATTCCTAACTCTGCACAATCTATCTACCAATGAGACGCGTTTCAAAATAGAACATCAAATAACCGCTCCGGGTCCCCCGGCAACGGACCTCAGTGTAAAAAGTTCCGCACACCTCCCCTAAACGGAGAATCCGGCCGATTAGCGGAAATTAAATTTCGACAAAGTTTTTGACAAATTAATTAACTTTCAAGATGTCACGGAGTTGTGAAGACAGGAGATTTTATCGCTATTACTTTAGGGGCGAGTTTGACAGCGCCGGCCGCGCGGCCACGCTCCCTTGCGGAGGCTTAACTTTTCCGACCGACCTTGGCCGTGACCCGAGTAACGGGAGGCGATTCGGGAGACGCTCGAATGTAATTTCGTCGTATCTGTACGAATTGGGTTTTTATTTATCACTTACATTACATGAATGGCGCGGTTACGCAACGCGCTATCACAGGCTATTAATGCTAATTCGTAGTTATGTAATCGCCGGAACACAGTGACAGAGAATAATGAAGCAGGTGATAAGAAAATCTTTTTAAATTTTTGTTTGGTCTTTGATAAGGTAGTCAATTAATAGTCTACTTTTATGATTCGTTTCCTATGTCTAGAGACTCTACAAATCAAAATATCGAAATGTCTGAACGATTTGAAAGTTTGACGCATGGACACCGTATAGATGCCTTTTTCCTCTGTTTAATCCTTAAAAATATAAAGACATTCATATCATAATCTTTGGAATGGAAAAAAAGAATGATAATTTATTTAAGATTAGCAATCCCGGGTTCAATTGCTTACTGGGTGATTTCCAAAGTATGATAACGATGATAAAAGAATTAGCTAACTATAAATACAGCCTTCCTGAAGAGATTCAGCATTTAATGTTTTTTTTATTATTTTTGATTACCTATATAGGTAGCACAGCATCAATTAATCATCTAATATATAAAAATCTCGTATCACAGTGTTTGCTATTGAACTCCTCCGAAATGGCGATTTTTTATGATTTTTTCTCTATATTTGCTAGGTTCGAGAATAGACCTTAAGCTATTTTATTCCTAGGTGATAAGGTTGGCCACCCTAGATTTTTTTTCGACAAATCTTTATAAATCTGAAAGTCGGTGGCGCTGTGGCCTCGGCACTGGACTATGCCCCGAGTAGAATCGGGAGGCCCGCGATCGATTGTGCCATGTACCAATGTGTTTTTCGTTTCACCTGCGAAGTAATTCAAAGGTGTAACTGAAGTCAACCGATCCGCACTGGACCAGCGTGGTTTGATTAAGGCCTAATCGCCCTAACATAACTAGTTAGGGTAGGCTTGTACCCCTCGGTGGGGACCATATTACACACGTTTTGACGTCAATAAGTGCCTGTAAAGGCCTATGTTGAATAAAGATTTTTGATTTGAATTTTGAATTTGAATTTGACATACAAGTCAAGCGACGTTCCTATAAAAAATTTAGAGCATTTATGCTCTAAGGTATAAAATGACGAAGCTTGACATGTCCCAGTGTTCTGATTGGCTGAGTTGTGACTACCGCTGGAGAAAAAATTAGAATTCGAACACTTTTTCGAATCCGCGACAATCAACCCCCAGCATGGAGGGGTGGGCAAATCCTTCTAATCGGGGAAGGGACCCGCTCCGTTTGAAGAATTTGTAGTGACAGTGACATAAGCTTTTCTGGAAATATTTAGAACGTCTGCGGATTTGAAGTTACGTAATTACAGCGATCAGGGTTCGATGCCCGACGATCAGAGGCGCGATAGCGCCCGCGACCCCTCGCCGATAATTATTGTTTATCGAAGCTGTACAATATGTCACTGCGCAACATCTTAGATATGATTAGATGAGACAACCCAAAAAATTGCATAAACTTTATAGGTCCCTATACGAGTATATTTTGCTCGGAGTGTTGGGGGCTGGTTGTCTCGGCACTAGTCTTCTAATCGGCAGGTCCGGGGTTCGATCCTGCCATGTACCAATGTGTTTCTCGTTTTTCGAATTTCGTACATTCGTGTGACGCTCCTACGGTGAAGAAAAACATTGTGAGGCAACCTACATACCTACATCTGTCTGCGAAGAAATTCAAAGCTGTATGTGAAGTAGTGTTGTTGAATATATTTATCAACCATTAAAATTAACTAATAAAATTTTTTTACACATATATTCGATAAATATTTTCAACCATATCGAATAAAAATATTCATTCAATTTAAGTTGATTTTAACATGAGAGTAATATTTATTCGTATAGATAAATGTAACCAACTGATAAAATTATCATAATGAATAATTTCAATCACAAACCGAATTAATAAAAATATTGATCGCCACGATGCTAATAACAAATATCAATATTGTATTTGAATAAAAATATTTACTGATATTTTCAACCATTAAAATTATCTGATATTTTTATTTAACTATTAACTAATATTTTTTTCAACCATTAACGCCACCTCTAATGTGAAGTCGATCAATCCACACTGGGCCAGCGTGGTTGACTAAGGCCTAAACACCCTAACTTAGGGTATTTCGAACCTCTCGGCGGAAACGTAAATGAGCTGTGATGATGAATACAATCATATTTATGTACAGTTCAATGAAGCTCGCTTTCATTTTCAAACTTATCGTCAGTTGAGACGAAAGCCAAGAGTTTGTTGTGTAGAAGAAGAAGAAATTAAAAACGCTAATTAAATCTTTATGTACCTTAACATCTTTTGTAAAGAAAACATATTTTTAATGCGGTTATTCCATGATTATTTTATATTTTGTACGCGAAAATTTATTTATTTTTGCTGTTCCATATTATCCTCCCATCACATATTCTTGGACCACGTTTTTTTTTTATTTCTCATTCAATAATTAAATATTTTAAAGCTTAAGATGAAAAAATGTTTTTTTTTGTCTACTTAATAATGCACGCGACTATTGACTAGACGGTTTTAAAAACATCCATTTTGTTGAATTTACACTGAATATAACTTACAAATAATTGTAAAGAACTAAAGTCAAACAAGAAAAACTATTGACAAAACAGTAAAAATATCAGAAATCTGTAACAATTATCTTCTAAAGAAATACTTCTTTCTTTCTTATCTTACCTCTATATAGCTACTGCTAAGGTCTTAGGCAGGCAAACAATTACAGGTAATTGACGACTTTCGCTTCCTTAAAACTCATACACACATACAACGATAACATTAATAATTATCTTGAAAATTATAAGCTAACTCTCCCAGGTTTCTCTTACTTGTAATGCCTCGTTCCCAATTTTCGTCATTTGTGCAAACCCAGATAATAAAACATAATGTTGAGAAGCAAAGAAAATGCTACATGTTAAAAACTAGCTTTATGAAAAATAAAAACAATTAATTTGTTAATCACAAATATAAGAAATAATAACCCTTTTATGTCTGTTTGGCGCTTGTATTTAATATCGTACATAAAAAACCAGCTTTAGAAGTTATTAAAGGTTTGTTGTTAACCTAAATTCATTGCTCTTAAGTATATATTATTTGATATAAGTTATTTATTAAGTTATTATGTTACAAACATACAGAGAGTCACTAAAAATTGTTTATCATCAAGATTATATGAAAATCAACCAAACAAAGAGTACCAGGCGGTCATTCGTTTTAAGGAGGTTTTAGTTATAGTTTAGTTAGGTTTTACCTATAACATTTTTTCATGTCATAATTGTTTTTACCATCTCAAGTGTGTGTCAGCGATATGGAAGAGGTCAGGAAGAGGCTTATCAGTAGAAAACAGCGTTTCCATGAATGAATCCGACCACATTGGAACAATGCTGTGCGTAATTAATTCTGTTCAATGTTATTAGAAACCTATAAGGCGAATAGGTTTGGTTTATTGTCACGTCATTTTAGCTTCAAATGTTGAATTTGATTGACGTAAACACGTCTAAACATATTGCGAAATACTAAACGGGCTTTCGTAGTGTTTTTTATCGATTTTACTATAATGTTAACTAAAATCAATTTCCAATAGCGTTCTCTGCAAAATCTTCTCTCAAAAAAATTGAGAAATTACATGAAAAATTACATGAACTTTTTTGAAAAAATTACATAAACTTTTTTGTAGATTTTGCAGGGAACGGTATTGGAAATTGATCTGGTAAGTTAACATTATAGTAAAAACGATAAAAAAAACTTCACACATTTATTTTCCAAAATTTGATTTTCCTTTGTATCAAAGAACATAGAAACCAAAGCATAAACTCGTCAATAAAAGATTTTATTAAAATATTCTCTAAACAAATGGTGGTGGTTTCTCGAAAAATTACGAGTTTTTATCAATTCTTTTACATCCACTCCCGAATTCGAATAATACTCTTATTCTTAATTTCTGCAAAATTTACAAAGTTTCATGTAATTTACTCAAATATAAAAACATTCACGCTCTTAAATCTTCAAAAACTGAAATTTCAGGATTATTCCTTGAAAATATAGGTATAATCGAAACCTTCGTAGAACCCTTAATTCAGGGATAGCATTTTCAAAAATCTATCAAAATGTTCAAACGAAATTTAATTATTTCGACCCGTCGCGTTGGCTATAGTTGATATCATGGGAATAACAATACTGAGTACTTCTACTTTCAAATAAAAAAATATGTTGAGACATTTTTACCAGATTAGGTTCTTAGACATTTTTACCAGATTAGACCGACTTCTTAGATAGGTACAAATGAATTTGATATAGAACTCGAAGAGCGAAAAAATATCAAAATAAATAAAATCTGTAACTCTAAAATATTGTAAATATACCTAACCTATACGTTATTTAGTGTTACCAATGACGCGGAAGTTTAAATTGCTTTGGTTATAAAAGTGTTGGCATACCTTTTCTAATTGTTTTTCAATCTAAGATTTGCCATTTTCTAAGTAAAACTCAAAATAATGTTCGATTATTTTATTAAAATACATACATAACATTATACGTAAACAGATATTTTTTCTGTATATCAAATAATTTATCTCCTTATATCAGTTGTTTTACAGTTATAGGTACATATATTATTTTTATATAACTGACTTCAATTACATAAGTATATTATAATGAATACCATCGCAAAATTCATTTTGGTCTGTGCAGAGAATTCTTGTTGTGTTGTATATTTTTGATATTTTTTAATGATCTTTTCTTAATTTTCGATCAAAAATTAACAAATTAGTAAAATAAGTAGAATTATGCCATTCATTTGTTCTATTAACGAGTATTTCATCATTGTCAGACAATTTACGTACTCGTAGATAATAACATTAGTAGGTATTAAGGCACAAAACAATACCACAGTCGCAACCATATTTGAATTTAAAAATAGCAATGCGGATGTTCAGCGTGTAAACATGAGCTGTACCGCAGTTACAACATCACACTGCGCCAAATACACTGAGGAAACAGGTCTCATTCCAATACTCGTATTTCTAATCACTAGCATTAGGATATTATGGAAAATGTGCGGAAAATTTTGTAAGCTGCAATAAATATAGCATACGTCGCCAGATCTCTTCCTCGTCCGTCGCTAAATACCGTACCAAATTATCTGGTTGGCCCAAACACCGATTGACATTGGCTCTACATTCGTGCGAGCGTAGCTCAGGCATCCAGCGTAGCTTGACCTGCTTCGGCAGTAGGTGCGCCCGCGCCGCGGCCCGCCACGCTGGCGGCGGGGGCGGCGCGGCGGGCCCGCCCGCGCTGGCCGAGTCACTGTGTCACGTGGTCGGCGCGCGCGCAACATTATTTGTAAAGTCGGTCAATGCCCCGGCCGTTAGATAAAAAACACACACAAATTGTTTACGTGGTTCGTTACGCAAAACGATGATTCGGTTGAGTCGCGTTCCGGTTATGGGTCGTAATAGTTATGATACTGATAAAAAATTGTTATTTGTAGATTATTTGTTCTTTTTTAATATGGGCGGTATTCATACATGTTAATTATATATATGTATATATAAGTTGAGATACACGTAGTATATAAGTCGAAGTACATTGTGTGGTTAATGAAAATATTCGAATTTTCATGGAAAAATAAGTAGGTAGGTAAGTAGCAGATTTCAACAAAATCCAAAAAAAAGTTACAACGTAAGTACAAGTGGATACTTAAAATTCAGCGAGACTCGGCGCGTCAAATCAGCCGCGACACTGGAAACCTGTTAAGTAACTCGGGAAACGGAGGAAAGCTCCGAGACGAAAGTGGAAAAAGCTGCACCCTCACAGGCACAGCACAGAGCAGAGCGGCTCGCACACAGCGGCGGCGGCGGCAGGCGCGCGTGTGCGCCACGCACACAGCCGCGCGGACGAAAACGAAAGTGCCGAGCGGCGCCGAGCGCGGCCGACGCGGCTCACGGAGTCAGTGGAACTCATCGCCGAAACTGGGACATCAGTCCGCAATTCGACGCGAACGCCGGCGGACGCGCCTCGCGATTACAACACGAGTCGTTACGCTGTATGACATAACTGGAACCGGTGATAATGGTGAATGTGTAATCGGTAAACATGATGGCAGTGGCGCGAGCGGCTAGCGCGGGCCCCGAGCCGCGGCGGTCGCCGGCCGAGCGGCGCGCGCTCAGCGCCGACGAGCCTCGCACCCTGGCGGCCAGGAAGCTGTACCCTGACGAGCGCCGCTCTCCCTCCCCGAAGCCGGAGGACCCCGACGCACCCCTGGACTTATCAGTGCGAAAGGAAATAACTGTATGTGATTTCGCCCGGCACCCGTTCGTGGACCCAGCGGACTACGTGAGGGCGCAGGTGATGCTGCGCCAGTCCAGAGACTACCTGGCCACGGGCCGCGACTCGGGCACGGATTCGGACGACTCGGCGGGTCGGCTCAGCCCCGGCGAGGACGCCGTCACCGGCAAAGCCTACAAGAAGTCGCTGATGAAGAGATACAGTAAGTAGATTCATTGTTTCGGACATCGCCGGTCGGTCGGATGTGATGATAAAGCTATTTTTAGCATTGTTATGCATGTGTGAATGATATGATATTGGTTGGAACGTTTCGAGGTTTCGAGGCTTTTGTGAGGTTCGAAATACAACACGATTTTATAACTTGTTTTTTTTTTAACTAAAAATCTACATAAGTTCCGAAATAAGGACCGTCGACGAGCGTCTACGCGCTACGCCGTAGCGCTACAGTCTTCCAATGCGGCGATGTCCCATTAATTTTCACTGATTCGCCCTTCAGCCTGCATTCGCTCGCAGTGGAAGCTGTTAACTGTGCCAGCGAGCCGCATTGACCTGCACGGGGCACATTACGGGCGCAATCGAAACTTTTCCAATTATACAACGATGCGATTCCGTTCGGTATATCGAGTTTGCTCGTCGTCATTGTATTTTCTGTCCCACCGGACTTGAACTTGATGTAATTGCATTCACAATCAGCGCACGTCGAACTTTAGTATGAGTATTTTTTCTAAAGTCATGAATGTATAATTTGCGGGGTATTAAATTACTTTGTAGCTTGTTGGAATTTCTGTCTGGGTTTTGTCACTTGAGGTGTAATGTTATTTTGTGCGCTCTACGTACCCTTTTTACGCCTGACATACCTACATCTTTTCGTCAAATTTACTGTGATTTTAATATGATCTGCTCTGACCGGCGTTTGTTTGAATATCAAATGACAGTATTTATACCTTTTAATTTAACCATCATTCAATATTTTAGAGTGAAAGAAGGACCAACCAAGTAATTAAGTAAAGATAGTAAAACATGGTTTCCCATGAGACTTAGATATTTTTCCCGAATAAAGAGTAACCTATGTCCTTCTTTTGATCTGAAATCATCCCCATAAAAAACAAGTCAACCCATTGCGCCTTTTCGACGTAAAAGAGGGACAAACAAACACAGTTTCACATTCACACTAATAGTATGGATAAATCGTTTGAAGTTATGTATATTTTTTTGTTTATTTTTGACTTCGATATATTTTTTTTAAATACCCAGTATATTTTCTTTGCAAAGCTCTTTTTGCAATTAAAATAAATTATTTTCTTTACATAGTTTTCCTGTTACATCGACCATTATTTTTTTGCAATGTTATGGAATTATGGAATTGCCATTATTAATTAAAATTGTAAAAACCAATTCATAATTCATTAATATAAATTGAAAATAAATGCACCTCTAAGATAACTGTAACTTTTTTATTTTTGTAATCTTTGTAATTTTTCTTTTTAAATGTATTTTTAGTCTATCTGCTCAAATTACAAAAATCACCGTATTTGGCGGAAGCTTACTTCAGACAGATTCTGTTTTTTGTATAAATATTGGTACAAACAATTTAATAAATACTTCTTATTAAACAGAAAATACAAGGGTTCTTTTATTACTATTGAGGTATTTCCATACCTCAAAAAAAAATACGTAAGCAAAGATACATAATTAAGTCTAACTAAGCCGATCGCCCGTTAGACGACACAGAATCTTCATCTTTCCATCCCAGCGTGCCGGCACCGCGAAATAGATTCATGCGTACGGGTAAAAAAGGAAAACATTTCTTCGGAGAATCCAAAATATAATTGGGTTTTGGCAAAGCTAACGGATTTGGGGCCTTACACAGGAAAATGACGGAACATCACATGATTATATTTTACCTGGGGCGCCGCTGTAACGACGTCGCTGGTCCCGGCTAGATGCCGCAGACTTCCTCAATTTTGATTAACTTCCCTAAGACGGGCTCGCGGGAATATTCCCCGAAACTACCTTACGGATTACGGCCTATTCCCGAAGCTTACCACCCTTGCAAATTTCCTACATACTTTGTATACTTAAGTCGTTATTAACATATACCTACACACTCGCACGCACTTAATCGTGACATGTTAAAAATATATACTAAATTAAATTTAAAAATCTTTAATTTCAGTTCAGTTAACTTATAGGTGATATATGTCACTTTATTTTTACACTAGCTATGCCCGTGACTTCTTTCGCGTGGATGTCGAAAAATAACAACATCGTAATGTAGCCTTCCTCGATTAAAAGATTGTCAAACACAGAAATAATTTTTCGTATTGAATTAATTTGTGAAATTAGCGAGTTAATTTCACGAATTAATTCAATACCAAACAATATATTTGTGTAAGCAAATTGTTTAGATATGCTGTAAAAACATTGTTAATGTAATAAAAAAAATCATGTAATAAAAAAAACTTGTACACACAACAGGAAATTTAAGATGAAAGTGAGCTTCACTTTTTCACCACAGCTCATATACGTCCCCACTGAGGGGGTCGAGCCTACCCTAAGTTAGGGTGTTTAGGCCTTAGTCAACCACGCTGGCCCAGTGCGGATGGGTTGACTTTACATACACCTTTGAACTTTTCGCAGATATATGCAGGTTGCCTCGCGATGTCTTCCTTCACCGTAGGAGCGTCGGGACAATTGTACATATGAAATTCGGAAAACAAAACACATTGGTACATGGCAGGCTCGAACCCCAGACCCCCCGATTAGAAGGCCAGTGCGAAGTCCACAGTGCTGCCGACACTCCTCCTGGACTCGAACAAATAGAAACTGGCTATCTTACTTCTAATTGTCGGAACACAACCATGTTATAGACATCGTTGTTATGTCAACTACCTACCTAACTTAGGTAAGACTTTTTGATGGCTTACGTGCCGAACTTCCCATTCTGTTTTGACGTCAGTAAATGCCTGTTAATCAAAAATCTTTATACAATATAAATTATATTGTATAAAGACTTTTAATTTGCATAAGAATTAACCACGAAGGTTAAAAAAATTTCCGGCATCTGGAAAAAGTTTCAATATTAGCTATTTTTTCTTGAATTGGACTGCAAAAAAAAACTGTAATCGATATTCCGGTTATCTCAAATCGGTTTGCTAAGCCACAAAGACATATCGAGTGGGTTGGTCGAACATTGTTGCAAGGAGCGAGTCGATGACATTTTAGGGAAAAAGTCAAGTTACCTGCCCCGCGCGACAATGCAAAAGTAAGCAATGAACATCAGTTCTTAAAGCAATTTAAAAACATTACAACAAAAATCTTGGTAACATTATTTTATCAGATGCATCAAATCAACAAAGTTCTAAGGTTTTGCATTGCAAGATAGATACAGATTACTATTAGGTATTGGGATAATGCGCAGTCGCTAAATTATCAACGAAAAATATTTCGTAAGGTGAGAATTCGTCTGTAATTTTCAAAACCTGTAAACATCGTTATTCTAATGACAAGTTCAATAAGTTTTAGTTTCCAATTACTAATTGTGATTGATATCGACAAGTATACAATTCTATGCGCATTCCCTGATCCCTACCTCTCTACCTAAATCTGTTATCGGACGGTAAATAACACAAGCTGGATTCACCGGGATAATTACGTACACGTTAATGTGTAGATCACACATAACGTTCGTACGATTGCGTCAGATTTGCGAATTAATTGTGCACGTTGAAATTGGACAATAACAAAGTTAAAGCGGTTAAAAGAAATGCTCGCGGCTCGGTACAGTTATTTTGGTCGCGGTACTACCTAAATAACGGTCGCGGTACTACCTAAGCCAATCACCCTAGTGATTGGCTTTTCACTTACAATACACACTAGCCCTTTTTTATGCAACAAAGTTGGCAGACAAACAGGCTGCCGGCTTCATGGTAAGTGGTAACAGTCGCCTATAGTGACATTGCAAATGTATAAACCCTACTTCCCCCCCCCCCCCCCCCCAACAACAATTATATATTCTTTATTGTACACAAATTGACAAGGAAAGGTATTACAGAGAAGAACAATGTACAAGGTAAAGCTTATCTCGATGAGAGAATTCTAATATACACAGTCTAATATATAAAAATCTCGTGCCACAGTGTTTCTTATTGAACTCTTCCGAAACGGCTTGACCGATTTTTATGCAAAAAAAAGGTCTGAGAATAGGTCGTGGGCTATTTTTATACCCCTAGTGATAAGGGTCGCCCCCCGGATTTTTTCTGGTCAAAAATCTTATAACCCTACATTTTCATCCTTCTACCCTATTTTTAAGCGATGAGAATCACTTCAACCTTATCGAGTACTACATCATGAGATGAATTTAAAAAGATTACCCTTGGATAATACGAAAAATTGTGTAATTATTCCAGTTAATATCCGTCCACGAAATAATCATTAAGTTATCCATTGAGTTAAGCCGACCTGGTTCTGGCGACCACAATCGGTTGTAATTGTATACTTGCATTCGCTCAATCAGCCAATCCTTATAGGAAGCGGCTCGGTCATCGAACCCGCGATATTGCGAACGGCAGCACTGTGCCACGCTGACTCAGCCGTCGTCAGCGAGTATGTTTTCGTTTCCAGGACAAACATCGGCTCGGCGATCACGTTTGATGTCGGTCGCTGGCTGGGCACGTCGCGATGTGTTAATTTAGCATTTGATTGTAGAATATTAAAACCGCTAAAAGTATATCTATTTTTAGAAATTAGTTGAAAACCCACATTTTAATCAATTTTGACATTTACAAATGATAATATCTGCTGTTCTTGCTCGCCGCAACATCAAAACTAGTTTTAGTGCATGTTTTAGGTCAGTAAATCATTATCATCATCATAACAGCTCATATACGTCCCCACCGAGGGGATCGAGCCTACCCTAAATTAGGGGGTTTAGGTCTTAGTCAACCACGCTGGCCCAGTGCGGATTGGTCGACTTCACATACACCTTTGAATTTCTTCGCAGATGTATGCAGGTTACCTCACGATGTTTTCCTTTACCGTAGGAGCATCATGTTGTACATATGACATATGAAATTCGAAAAACACATTGTTACACTGCGGTCGCGAGCCCCGAACCTCCCGATTGGAAGTGCCGAGTCCACAGCGCCACCGACGACGCTCAGAAAATGAAATGTAACATTTCTTATGAGTTAAATAAATTTCTTTACACGGAAAACTGATTAACCCTGATACAACATTGGCGAAATGTTTAAGAGGTGGACCAAATGTTAGTTAACTAGTAAAACATGGGTTAACAATGTATTACACAGGTATTTTTATTTTATTTATTAATAATTCATGAACGTTTGTTTACACGTCTTATATTCAAAACCAATTCAAATGTTTAATTTTGGTATACAAACACCTAAAGATGAACACATAATTCTGGTTCATACCACCATTCGTGGTTTTGTTAGTAAAAGGAAGATTTGTAATTATAATTAAGAAGATTAATTTATTAATTGTAACTTATCTTTACTGTATTTCGGGTGTATAGAATTTAGATCGCAAGATGGGTCAAAGGGTATCTTATAGTTATAATATACCTATCAGAATATAAAATATTAAAATTTTTATTGTTTTACTAAATTTTTTTTACACGATTAATAAAAATACAAATGGCAGACTTCATTATGGTATTATCTAGCAGTCAACCATAGGGTTTAAGAGAGATTTCATTATAATTGCTAGTGTGTTTTTTTGCGGACATATTTATGCAAAACATCAGTGAGACTAAAATTAAGATGATGATACCCAGCCAGACCAAACTAAAGATTATTTTGTTAAATCTCATTTATTTAATTTTGTCTCATTCTTAAAGACGTTAATTATCATAGACGAAAAGAGTGATTATCAAACATTGAATTGAACAATTAATTAATTTTATTATATTTTTTTTAAATATCTGAAGACGTATGCCTTATTTGAATCGTTATGGCCAACGATAACAGAAATCTAATTAATCTTGCTGAAAATTTCTTAATTGGACTAATATTAAACAACTAAATATAACGTGAATTTACATTGCCGCGTCGCCAAGCAAAATGGGTCAGATGCCACGATTTTCATTAATAAACTCGGTAATATACTGCAATCAATTCGTACTTGTCATATAACTAGACATATTCGTGTCGCTCCAGTCCCGTTTTGTTGAATCATGAGATTAAAATCGATATTAATCCCACCCGTCCCGCACGCTGACAGATTAAGCTAAGAAAAAAAATATTTTATATATGTTAATTAATTTAATAAAAATAACGCAAGCAACCTCATTATGTCGTATCAGATGTTTGATATTTTAGATCATTATAACGAAAAGTGGCTTTCAAACATCTCCTTCTCTCGAAGCCCACACCAGCGTGGCTTAGCAACCAAAACGCGCAATTCGATGTTTAAATTTTGATTTGCAATAATAAACTTTCTATTTGTCAATATTTACCTGGTTCCTGGTTTCCGACCTTACCCCGTGACATTTCTGGGTCGATCTTATGATGTAGGTGTCCAAAAAAAGTCAAAAATGTCCAGAGCAACTTTCCCATGCCGTGAAAGGGTGTACAGGAAATAATGCGCGTACGCATCTGCCAAATAATATCGGCTATCACGTCAGGCTATCGCCGTGATTCAGGGTTGCTACTGTTTGAGAGGGAAAAAACTAATCTGCTCTAAGTCTTTTGTTATTTCAAAAATAAAATAATCACCTTTTTCGGAATAGTGTCTTTAACGTTTCCTTCAAAATCAGATACCTAAATGTTTTACACATTTAACTAAATACTAGCTCACCAGAGGGGCAATCACACTATTTACCAAGGTTTTAACCAAAACCAAATCGTTACCGTTCCCATATGATTTGACATTTGACAGCTGTCAAGGTGTTGTCAAAATGTATGGGATTAGAAAAGTTTCTGATTTGGTTCAAACGTTGTAAATAGTGCGATTGCCCCTCTGGTGATATTCGTACCGACTGACGTAATGAAATGAATACTAAAAAAAATATTTATGCTTTTTTCAATACAAACGACAGACATATTTGTAATGAAGTGAGCTGTCAATTGCGGAATACCGCGGAGTTCTAAACCTAATTTATCTGTATTCTGTATTTTTTTTTGAGAATTTTTTCCGATAATTTAAAGACGAATCCAACAAATCGTCGGTGAAGCTGTGGACGTGACACTGGTCTTCTAATCGGGAGGTCCGGGGTTCGATCCTGCCATGTACCAATGTGTTTTTCGAATTTCATAGGTACATTTGCCGCCGCTCCTACGGTGATGGAAAACATCGTGAGGCAACCTGCATATAACTGCGAAGAAATTCAAAGGTGTATGTGAAGTTGACCAATCTGCACTGGGTCACTGTGGTTGACTAAGGCCTAAACACCCTAACTTAGGGTAGGCTCGAGCCCCTCGGTTCGGACGTATATGAGCTATGATGATGAATAATTATTAATTTTAAAAGCGAGAAAGTCATATAACATAGATAACTAAAAATAACATAGATTACAAAATCAAGACATTACGGAATAAACAGTAATGCTAATTAAATCTTTATCGACAAGTGAGTCAGCCCTAGCCGCGATATGATACCTGAATGCGCGGGCGCAGGTCGGATGTGAAAGGTGCGTAAAAAATCTTATTTATGCGTGATCGGCGACGGATGCGCCGCCGAGACAATGCACACGTGATTCATTTTACTTTGATTATTTTATAAAAAGTGTCTTCACTCACTATAAATCTTGCATTACGCTCACTGCACACTGAATTGACAATTACGCAATGTAATAGTTACTTTGACAAATATATTTATGTAGTTTCTTATCTCTCAACTTGACAATGAGGGTGTAAACCTTATAACAAATAATTGAAATGTAATTCATTAATTTGAATTTAAAAAGCACAAGTCCACAATTATGTGTTTGTTATCGAACTCATTCGAAACGGCTTGGGCGATTTTTATGATTTTTTGTGTATATTTGGTAGATCTGAGAATAGGTCGTGGGTCTTTTTTACCCCTAGATGATAAGGGTGGCTCTCTCCAGATTTTTTGGCAATAATTATGGCGAAACGTAGGTATAGCTCGCGGGCACGACTAGTATTTGAATATTAAAACTTTTTATAAATAACTTATCCTAAATAGTTTAACTAGTGTATCAAATGTAATAAATCGACGACACGGTTAGCGCAGAGGTCGAGTGATCGCCTACTGTGCAACGGGTCGCGGGTTCGATTCCCGCACGGGACAGATATTTTGTATGGCCTACAGAAATTTGTTCCGGTCTGGGCGTATGTGCATGTGATATTCTATGTTTGTAACTGCACCCACGACACAGGAGAAAATCCTAGTGTGGAGCGACGTTTTTAATAAAAAATAATTAAAAAAAATCTCATTAATTAACCGACTTCGAAAAAGGAGGAGGTTCTGTTCGGCTGTATCAATTTTTTTTTATGTATGTTCACCAATTACTCCGCCATTTATAGACCGATTTACAAAATTCTTTTTGTAATCGAAAGAGTATACCTCCTGAGGTGGTTTCATTATCACCATGTCATGATCTGATAATGGGATCCCATGAATGTCGAGGGGAAACCCTTGAATTTCATAGGCACGTCACCGTATGTTCACCGATTAATTCGCCATTTGTGGACCGATTTTCAGAATTCTTTTTGTAATCGAAAGAGTATACTCCCGAGGTGGTCCCATGGTCACCATGTTATGGTCTGATGATGGAATCCCGGGCAAATCGAGGGAAACCCTTAAATTTCATAGGCACGTCCAACGTATTTCATGTCTTTTCTTAAGATATTCAGGTATTCGCGTCTAGTAGTCATCATATCATGTTACCGAAATGGAAGGTTTCTGGTAGATTAGGAGTTCGGGAATAATTCTTTCAACGCTATATAGAGAGAAAGACGTTTTATTTTTAGTTATTCTGGTGTTTGCCATGGCTCAAATTCTAATACGCATATATAAACTTAACTAAAACGACTGAAAAAAATAAAACCGACTTCAAAAACACCAAGAAGTCATAAATAATATAAGACAACATCACCGTTCTATATTGAAGTCGGTGCGAAGCAATGATCACATTAACAGTTAAAATTTGGCACTAACTTCAATATAAAACTGTGATTATAAGTCGATTGTAAATATTCTTATTTTATTTATAAATTGTTGGTGTTCTTGAAGTCGGTTTTAGTTTAGTTAGTTACATTTTTGCACAAAACGTGCGTGAACCAGGATATCATTTAGAGTTCATTGTTCTTTTAATTTGCATATATTTTAATATAGCCACTCGTTTAGCAAACACCTATTACACATCTGTGCCGACATCGTTTAATACCTAATCTTTAACCAAACGCCAATATGAACTGGCCAGCTACCTGTTCCAAGACTACAAACAAAAAAGAATACATTTAAATTAATTCCTGTCCAAATAGTTGAATCGACTGACGTGATCCTTTCAGTCAATTCGGATGTTACCACAGTGGACATTGGGATCAAAATTGACGACCCCCAAAATAACTTACTACGTTTTACCGAACATAAACAATACCCCGAAAGGGTGAGGAAGGGTTGTTCCTTTTTTAAACTGCTTCCTGCAACCTATCCGTCCCCGTCGCACAGCCGCCCCGGCAGCTGAGTCGGAAAGAGACAGTGCGCGCGCGTTTTTTCCTAAACGCAGTTTTAGTATTCAAATGACGTCAGTGCATCCGTTTTTAGAATTTCAAAAATAAATAATCGAGTCTAAACCATGAATCGGTAATGTGGACTGTTTAACAACTTCCTCACAATGGAATTTACGATGATTTTACAAACGCATTTCGAGCGGCCGCGAAGTCGTATATACAGTTTTGAGTCCAGGCGACGCATTTTCGAATCATGGCAAGTAAATCTTAAATTCGAACACGAATATACCGGTTGTAACGGAATACCGAAATAATATTTAAGGTTGTTAATTAACAAAAAAAAATTCTATGACTATTCTTTGTATTTTTATGATGTGCTTACTTTCGATTTAATACGCTTAACAGTTCAGCGTATTAAATCCAAAGTAGGCATATAATAAAAATACAAAGAATAGTCATAAAACATTATTTTTGTTAATCAACAACCTTAAATATTATTTCGGTATTCCGTTACAACCGGTATAAATCATGCGCGAAATTATTTTCTACTGATTGCAATCTTAAAGATTTTTGAATCATTCGAATTCGATGTTGTCATTAAAAACAAATTGTATACACTGGATTCCGTTTCACGCAGAACAAATAAAAGCCGGGCGCAAAAGCTCATTAATTTAAAAACCGGCGATGAAACGCACGTAAAACGCATGCAAATCTTACGATTTCGAATGCGAATTTGAACTCTTATTGTTCCAAAAATGCGTCTCCTGGTCGGTTCACTTTATAATTGTTTCACGTAAACGCACCATCAACGTAAAAAATGGTAAATCAAAAAATCATTTATATACTGTTATCGGTTGCCTATGAAATAATATCTGTATGAAGGCTTCCAGCTCTCGGAGTGTCTCGGATGGTTCGAGGGGCCGCGCGTTGGCCGGCCTTCAACCGCCACGCAAGGCTGTTGGGTTTCACAACACATAGACAAACAGACGGACCCGCACGGTCATATAGTTTTTATAAGCAATATTAGAATACGGATTTAACATCGGATTGGTTACTGAGAGCTCCTTGTAGCTTACCTTTCTCGTAATTTTTTATACAACAGGCTTTTTATATAACTTTTTCATGCCACCTGATGATCTAGTGATGATAAGGCGGTGGAAGAGCCTGGACCTTTACCTCAGCAACGGAACTGGCTATCTTACCTCTGATTGTTGGAAGACAACAATGCTTTTAACATTGTTACTATCACGACAAACTTGGTAAAACGGTGTTAGCTAGCCAGGCGGGCTCAGAAGTCCTACCCCCAACAAAAAATATGCAGAAAAAAGTCTGCACGCGTGGGGTCATCAAATCCTGGACCTCTAGATTAATACCAGGTGGTCTAAAATACCATAAATTGATTTCTACGCTATTAAAATTCAATAAATCTTTATTCAAATATGACTTTAAAAGTTCTCTGCCTGCCATTATTTGTAACATATCATTCATAATTGCACTTTAGGGAATTACTAGAAAATAAAAACCACAAAAATTTCGTACATCTGAAATACTTTTTTCTAATAGTCATTAAAAGCTCCAGATAACGCACCCATCGTACGCAAGCTACGCAAAAAGTTACAGTTAAGCACTCATAACTGCGCTTTTTTCCCCGCTAAACATGTGAACCGATTACCTGTAAAAAATCGGTTAATAGGGTCACGTTGCGTCGTCGGTGAAAAAACCACAAGTTTCCGTAACCGAACACCCCTCACCTTGCCCGTAGGCTGGCGCAGAAAAAACGCTTAACCCAATTTTTAAGTGCACTAAAAAACTTGCCCCCGTGACGGGAGCACACCCCCGCTGCAAGGAGCCACCTAACTGTAAAACCTTTCGGGTGAAGTCGGCATTTGTTGGCTGTTTTTTGCACGCCAAAAAGTTTTTATTTGCGAATATTACAACGCAATTCACAACGGCATCTCCATTGTGCAGATGCTCGCAACTTTTCTAATGTTTCTATTCGAATAGCGCATTTTGTTTTATGACTGTGTTTGTCTGCGATTGTGTATTGACATGGTATTTACGACAATCGTCGGGCGCTGCCAAAACGCTTTAAGATAACTTTTCGACCGGAACACGTTGGACGATGTATTGGCCGAAACTCAAACGAATTGTTATTAAACTCGCTTGTTCCGCCACATTAAATAAACGCGTAATTTGAGTGGAAAAGAATGTTCGTTTTAAATACTTGATTTTGCGCAAACGGCACTTGGGTGCTACTTGTACGCTAATTATTACGCTAAGTACGTTAAGTTGACATACTTTTACATATTTTCCTTTGCCCTAAAGTTGTCTGACATAATTTGCCATTTTAACAATAGGCCGCCTTTTGTGTTTATTTGTAATTAATTAGTTACATTTTTCTTACTGCAATAATGTATATATTTATTCAGTAATTGATTTCATGTTGCGTAGTGACTTTTATGCATATAATGGGTTCACCTCATTAATTTTAGATACAGGAAACCTAAATCCTTTTCCAAAGTTTCAGCCAACAATATACACTCATCACACTCTGTTCAGAGAAAATTTAACAGATGGATAGTTTTACTTATACAAGTTTCGCCGATACAGCCATTAAATTGTATCATATGGATATTATTTTATCAACCAATCTCCTATAGACTTCTGACCGCCTGGTAACTCATTTTTCACAGCCTAGCAAAACGATCGAATAACTCTACAGCCACAAATAGATGTTGTTGTAAACTGACCACTGTGTGAAATTGCGTGTGTAAATAGCACCTGAAGCTAAAACGGTGGGATATTTTGCGATGATAGCTGTCAGGAAAGACACAATGGCGCGGAGGAATCAGTCTAGCGCTCCGTCTATGGCAGGCAATGCGTCAGCCGGCAGACTTTATGGCAGATCTGTGATGTCAGCGCGGCCGCTCGCTTCCGGCCGACAACTCCCACACGCGGCCGAAACATAAAAGATTATACACAAGTACCACTAGGCAACAGGTAATAACGCAAAAATAATTCCGCTACATTAAATAAACTGGATTAGTTTTTTTACGTTTCAAAAAAAGAACTGTTTAATAATAGAAGCGTGATTAGTTTAATTACAGTGAACGGAGTTTAACTTTTGTTGTTCTATCGCTCACCAATTTTACCGAAAGGCAGGTGCGGTGCTATGTACCAGTATGAAGTGTAAGGGAGGCAGTAAAATTACTGGGTACTGTGACATGACATCCAGTGTCACAAATTGGCAACGTACACTGCCAACGTTCTCGAAGGAGTTGTATTGTTGTTGCAATCTTACAAGAACCACGTGTACTATAGATGACAGTAGACACTTGCCATCTTGCCATCAAGAGGACAGTTTTTGCTTTGGTGAGTAACTGACTAAGGTATCGACGTGAGGCCCAAACTACTGGTGCTAGAATCATGGAATTTGGTACAGGGGTCGTTGACTTATGTAGAGGCACCCACTAAGGAAGGATTTTTCAAAACTCCCACAGGAAGCTGAGAAATAATTCCTATCCAAATAATAAGGAAACGGGCACAGCTAGTCGTTGTATAAAAATATAATTACGGCGTGATTAATTAAACATAACTCGTTGTAACAATTTAATATGAACCCTTCGCGCTCAGGCCGACCGAATACCAGGCCAAGTCGTACAAAATAAACAAATTGAAGATTCTCTCAATCCATAAATTATGTATGAGGCGGCTAGATGCCCCTCTAGGCGCTCCCCGAAATTTGGGAGTCTAGATTGGACGCTAATTATTCTGTTCTGAACAAAAATAAATACTTCGGGGTTAGAATACTGCCTAGTAATAGCCTAAATGTATATTTTATGTGATTCTGTATATATACGCTTAGATAACAAAGCCACAGTAATAGTATATAATTACCGTAACAAAGCTAGTGAGCTAAGAGCGTGCCTGTTGACACAAAATTTAATCAATATCAATCTGTATGACAAATTCAAAATCATTTCTCGACATAAACTTAATCGAGAATAAAGTAGGTCATCACAGCTCATGTACGTCCCCCACCGAGGGGTTCGAGCCTACCCTATGTTAGGGTGATTAGGCCTTAGTCAACCACGCTGGCCCAGTGCGGATTGGTCGACTTCACATACATCATTGAATTTCTTCGCAGATATATGCAGGTTGCCTCACGATGTTTTCCTTCAGCGTAGGAGCGTCAGACAAATGTACATATGAAATTCGAAACGAAAAACACATTGGTACATGGCGGGTCTCGAACCCTGACCCCCCGATTGGAAGGCAAGCGCCGAGTCCACAGCGCCATTGACGCCAACGTAGTACGCGAAAGTAGGTACGAGCATATATCTAAAATATAAAACTGTTAAGCCTTCTATGTACGAGTATACACTCCAAACATTATTTAAGATGTATGTAATAATTATAATAAGTAAAAAGGCTTCACGAGAATCGGAAGGCAAAAAAATCGGAAGATCAAATTTTCCTACTGTGTCCTCTTTTAAATCGCTTTTCACTATAAAATGATACAACCAACCAGTTCGTGAACTACTACTATACATTCGCATAATACAATTTTTTTTTTTTCTACAAACCGATATATCAAGCGTATACGCTCTGCGAAGAGGCTTACTACGTTTTCAGTGGGCGTCTCAAGGCACCTACACTGACGCAACTGTTGGGCAACCGTGCGTTGCCCAACGAGATATCCGCGTGCTCTATCGCCGGTCATCAAGGCTTAAAATCGAGTGGTGCACAGCCTCGCGAACTTTCGTGACAGAGCGCGGATTCAAATTATTTTTTCCAGTGGCGTTGGCCAATATCCTGCGGGTGATTCCATGTCGAAACATCCGTACACGGTTGTAGATACGTCTCTGAGACGAACAATAATAACAGAAATACCAACCGTGCTTACAAAAACTATACATATTCACTCTAGAAATGATATATTCGTGCTATCATAGCAGTGTCAACCTTTTGTAACCAATTAAGAGTATGTTATCTGCAGTATACTAATTTCATTTTAGTTAATTATTGCATTTCGTAACTTGGCTGAAATGTTTTATTATCTGTAGTAGAATGGCAAATTTTGCTGTTCGTAATTGAGATTAAATCCCATGCATAATGAATATCCAAGTCTCTTAAAAGAGGCGCAGCTTCATACCAATCAAAGTATCATTCGGAAACACACAAACTTGAGATACTTCAAAGTGACACAGCGTACAGTACTAAAAAGCAATCAAACCATTGACAATATATAAAACAGGTAGAGTGAAATGAAAATATGGAGCGGACGAGTTACTACACTCTACAAGAATTTTGTAACAGAGTCAATAGCACACACACACGATTACAAGAGCTGATAATGCCGCGAATCAGATATTCCGATTAAACAACGAATAACTAGACAATCGGCGTCTTACGAAATTAATCGGTGTCAATGTCGTTTGCCGGAAACCGGAGAATGCCGCGCGCATCAGACGCGCGCGCGCATTCACAAACATCGGAGGATGTTGTCTGTCGCAAGCTCTTACGCAGCTTCCTCCTCCTGTTTTGGCAATGCACTCCTGAGGCATGCGACAACATGTACTAATTGGCCAAACTGTGGTCCACATACCCTCAGGTCAAGAGATATTTGCGCGTAATAAACAAGTTTGGTTTCATTCGCAATATTCTCGTAGCCACAACAAATTTAAAATTACAATCAAATATGTTCTTGTGAAGAAAGCATTTTATAAAGTGTATTATTAAATGACAGACAAAACTGATTGGACCTTAAAAAGGTGAAGGAATATTTCATTATTGTAACTGTTCCAAACACTCGTATAGGCATTTCTATAGATATTTGTTTATTTCTATATGCTAAAACAATTATTGTAATGTTGGCAATATAAAAGAGGAGACAAAAAAATTCGACATTCAGAGTTTCTTGACTGTGTTATTCTCGAGAGGCTCTGCCAAATTCCGAACAGTTGTAGAGTCAACTCCTTTCAATGTTGATTGACGTCAATAAGTTCAATATTCAATAAGTTCAATATTCAGTAAATCTCTATATTCAATAAAGAGAGTCATAACAATATTTTGGTTAAAGGGAAGTTTTGCTAAAACCTTTCTGCTCCCGAACAAAGCCTTTAGATTGTATAAATACTTTAAAATGTCCGTTAAAAAAGATATTTTGCTCATTACATACATGTTTCTCGGATTCAAACTTAACCCAGGAACGGGATCTGCTAATTCTTAGACATCACGTTGAAAATTGTACAGATTGTCAGCATTACAAAAAACGATATGAGCCAGAAGATCTATCATGTCTCGTTTTTATGACCGAAAGAAATCACCAACAAACTCTTTAAACGTGTTTGATTACTAATTTACTACAGTTTCGTAAATGGGTAATTCGTGCGTGTACTCATTCATCTGACAGTTAATGTGGATTGCTCAAATCGAAATCACGGTGTCGTATGAGGCAAGCGTTGCGCGGCTTCCGCGCCGCCCACCTGAGCCGTTGCCAAAGATTTCCGGTTCTGCCTTTACCGGTTCTCTCGCAACCACCGGTTTTCACGAACCAATTATGTCATCGCGGTAATGTCACATTGTCCCCGAAACCGTCGCCGCAACTGTCACGCCGAAACAAGCAACTTTCCGTTTCACATCAACATACTTATGGTATGAAGTAACAGATTGTCAATAATTGCCTAATCGAATCGACTTCCAACGAGCAATAAGTAATTCAATGTAAAGTTTATTCCGAAGGCTGTCGATATCCTCTGATCTCACGCGTTCAGCTAATCTCCGCTTCCTTTACCCAATTGCCGGTTATTAACGTTTAATCATAAATGCTAATATCTGGCATGTTGATCTGTGGTAAAATTGGTTGGTCATTAAAATACAGCGCGAGGACATCTTGAAATACATAACCGAAGTTAACAAGAATACTTCGAACGCCTAAAATGAAATATGGCATGAAATCACAATAAGTCAAAATGCCTAATTACATGTTTTGTAATTAGGCAATCATTGAAACAAAGGAAAGGAGAACATATTTATTTCATATCACACCACTGGAATTAATGTAACATAAAAAAGGGTTTCTCACTCAGCATAATAATGTCAATGGTTTTTCGTGGTTTTAGCGCAACATCGCCTTATCCACGACGTAAGCAATATCCTAAATACATTCATTAAATTCAACTTTAATGCCTTGTCAATGTGAAATAGCGTTGACTCTACCTCAATGTGACACAGTACTACAAAAATTGTCGGATTCCATTGAACGACAAATGAATCCGTGTTTGGGATATGTTAACAGCGCGCGGCGACATTTAATCTAATAATACTGACGCAAGCAGCGGCGCGGCGCACACTGCTAGTGCTAGACAATCTAGGATTTACTATCGTAGTGCGGGCGGGCGGCGCGGGCGCGAACCGGGTCAAGGGAGCCGCGATGCACCGTTCGCGATCTCACTTTCGCGCGCTGCACCGCGAACATGGCGGCCGGCGGCTCTCTTATACATACCTAGTACGTCGATGGAATTGGCTGTATGCTTTAAAACTTTTGCCCGTCACAATTTGACAAGAAAATCCCCTAGCCTAAACTCGAAACATCATTGTTGCCATTTAGGCTAATGGCCCTGTTGCAAATGCTCAATAAAAAAAACTTCATTGTTGCTTTTTAACCAATCGGTTGATTTTATATATAGCTCATCGGTCATCTTGAAGATTATTAATTTTATCATTTTGCATTCGTCCGAGCGGTCTCGCTCGGCATATTTGTTAAAATAATTGAATATACTAACCGATAAACAATGCAATTTTCCTTCATCAGATCATAAAATTCGAATTGCCGAGCAATTGACGAGTAACAAAAACACATTCTTTGCGTTTCCATTGATCGAAATTTTGTGCAATTGTAGGTTTGATTTAGCTTATTATTGGAATCAATTCTGCGGCAAGAGAATTACCATCCAACAACTTCGGATGTTTAAGAGAATAAACATTTTGCGTATAAAAGATTCTTGATTAATGACTACCAGACGAAAAACCATGACACACGTTGGAAATAAAATTTAAAGGTTTCCCTCTATTTTCCTGGAATCCCATCATCAGATCCTGACTTTATTTCATTTTATTTATTTGCGTAACAGAGTAACATACACACAAAAAACATACGCGACGATTTGAGCACCTCCTCCTTTTTTAAAGTATGTTAAATAGAGGTTAAATATTGGTGTAAAAACGGTTTGTGTAGAAGATCTACCTGCTATCCAAATCTACGTAGCGATACCTCATTGAAATAGGTTACAACAATACAAGCGAATCGCTACAAAACGTCCGCTCGTTCGTTCCCATCTCCGGCATAAGGCCGGCCGATGTCGTAACTTCTACACGTGTACCAATTCACGGCACAACAAACAAACATACGGAGCGACCCAAAATCCTTGTCCCTATTTCATATTTCCTACGTACGCGTATCGTGCGTAATCGAGATAGCATTATCTCCTCGCCGCGCCATCTTATCACCGCTCGAATTAATACAATACGCTACGGTTACGACAAACGGCGTTTTTGAGTTTTATTTATGAATTGACATTATTTTCATTATATGCAGCCGGATGGACTAAAAAGCCCAGCTGATGTTGATGGAGTTGACTAAAACTAACCGATCGCCTAAGACATTGGTTACTTACTAGTCTGTGGAGAAGATGACAAATCCGATTATATTTTTATTTTTTGTTTTTTTAATGCATTCACGGCTTGTGCATTTGCCTCTACGAGGTGCTATGGAAGTTAATAAGTAACAAAGGATTTTGATACAAAGTTTCATTCTGAAAGATATAATCTAATAAGACAATATGAGCAGATTTGCGATATTCTAATAGTCTAATAAAGGAAAAACATTTTTGTAGGAAGCAAAGGAATAATGCTGTGCATCACCAGTTTCCTTGTACACAAACTGTTTACATCTTGAAACGCGTTCGTGCAAAGCGCACAGATAATAAAGCGAGGAAAAAATAGACGAAAAAGTTTCTAAGGCGGTGTTTACATCTCGGTGCGGCCGTGAGTTGGTTTGGCGCAGGCGAGGCTGCACGTCGACGGGCCGTTGCCCGCAAGGTTGCCAGAACTTGGCCCCAAAAACCTATCGCAACCGACCAGGTTTTAGGACATGACTAATGGACAATGGACAGTTGCGAAACTTGATTGTGATCGGCGTTAATAGGGTGGGACAATGCTGTCAATGGCCACCAACCCGACGTTGTACTGATACTTGCTCACTTGTAGACACGCCTTCTTACGTAATAATGGCATAACATATTTAAAAATATATATTATGTGATATAGAATCTAAACATGCTTTTCGTTATATTTTTATAAAAGTCCGATATCTCGAAAGTCAATAGCTGTAACATGAATTCCATAATTAAATAAAAACAGAAGAGTCGAAAAATCTCATAAATCGAAAAGGCAAACGGTTCTACACCCATACGGTTTTGAGTAGTCTTAATTTTTACAAATCTATAGATACCTTTTACATGTTCAAAATACAAAAAGCCAAATTGCAAAAAGGTCGTAATGCCAAAGGTGCAGCCGGCGTAGGAAGCGCCCGCGCATCGCGCCGCTGACCCACTTAGCCGCGCAAACAACGCGCTCGCTCGCGCAGCCGCCTGATTACTACAACCTTCAACCTGTGAATATGCTTAGACTAGTATAGAAAGGGGGAAAACCTTGGTGCTCTTAGTAAACAAACATTGGTAGTGTCGCCATTGCATTTCGACCAGAACAAGTGAGTGTATATTATAGAAAACATTATAACTGAAATGTAGAGCTCTGTCAACGTATTTTACAAAGGAACTAATTTTTGAATACTTTCACTCCGAGGCACAGAACATGCGAACTATATTTTAGTAAGTGTATTTATAGACGAGTGTCAATGCATACAATAACACTGTTTGTTTCCTAAACGATAACCTTCGATTTGGTAAAATAAGAGAAGAATTTCAAAGTAAGGATAAGTGTTACATGTCAACTGGGGTAACCTTATTTTAAAGCAAATTGAATTCCATATCTCGTGGTCACGATTTTTAAAGCAATATTTAACGTCACCTGACAAGCCTCCAGTAAGGTAGCAAGACAATGAAAACACTCAAGATAAACCCCGAATTGGCCGGCCTTTCCTGGTGAGTCAGCAGCGCGCGCGCAGCCGTTGTGTAACGTAACGACATTATGACATTTACATGAAAACATTTAGGCGGGTCGATTGTAAATTCGTCGAATTTCGCGGATCAACATCAACTGTTGTGCTTACGTAACAATTAATTGTTGACTTCGTGTCAGGTATGTGCTAAATATCAATATGTTAATCATTGGCACCAAAAAAAACAATTCATATTTTTTATATATTTGTGACGTTGCATTTTCTTTAAAAGTGGTAAATAAATTTAGAAATAAACAAGTTATTTAAACAATTCATATTTTTTACGGCAACTATTATTTTAGTGATATTATAATTCCTCGATAAAATGGTGTTATACTATTTATTTGAGAAATGAAAATATATAATGTGATAATAAGAATGACTACAAGGTTTAGGTGTAAAAATAACATGACAAGGTATTGTCATATTTTTTTCACCTAAAAAGTTTTTGCCTTATAGCTAGGTTAATATTATTGATTACACTCATAAAAACTAGGACATAACTCACATTTTTTTATTTATAATATGTGCATTATCAATCTAATTAATTCGTTGACAGAATGATTTTTTACGCGCATAGTGTATACCTAATGCGCATACATATAATCTAAATACGTGACTCTTCGAATGCAATTGTTTTAACAGTTTTAATATGTCAATTAATTAGAATTACACATATGTTTTTCATTATTTTCCAGCGTCTTACAACATTAAAATCTCCGCTTATTTATGTTTAGAGAAACGGATATTGCTAATCGTTTTAGGTTATACAGAAGTTCACTAGCATTTTGTTTTGTTTGCGCAACAACCTACGTAATTTTCTCTGTATTACAATTCTAGTAATTAATGACTTACCCTGTTTGTTATATAGGCGTACATTAAACTTTTCCAGAAAGCAGACTACCTAATTTCAGAAATCATATGTAGCAATATTTTTAAATTTGCAGTTATCACTTGTAGGAAGTAATACTTTTTTGACAGTTTGTAAATTAGTACATTTTTAAATACGCCACAATAAGTCAGTTAATATGTTGAAAAAGGAGCATAACAGTGTTTCATTTAGTTTATTGGAGTTTGTTAAAGTTTTGAAAAAATGAAATAGCATAGATTCTAGCTATGGAGTTTATCTATATTTCCTTGGTAAGCTTCGTGAATGGTAAGTTTAGTGGAAATGTGGGTTAGGAATAAACCTGTTGTGCCGCGCAGCCGTGATAATAAAGCTAGCTGCTAGATAAATATGTTATCATCAGCGTAATCGCAACGGTTTCCATTTCGCGGCGCGGCGACTTTCTTTCGTTTCCCGCGCGGGGGAAAGTGCCCGCGCTTTTCCGACGCCATCTTGGCGCTGGCCCGCCTAGGTTACACGACTATTTTACAACGTGTTTGATTCCTCCGTTCTATTTGTGTGAGGTTGGCTGTGATACTATAAAAAAATATTTTTTAACAGAGCAATCTCCACCTTTATGCCAGTCCAAACGTTAACAAATTGGAAATAGGGAAATTATTTTGTTTCTAGGGCTTTAATCTTATCTATCTTTTATTAATATTTAATGGCCGCAAATCTCGACGTTTAAACCATGTCAATGATTTCATGTATTCTTTGTAATCGATTAATTATTTCGCTTCTGTAAAACATGAACAAATTGTATTCTTGATGAATATCAAATTAAATTTTTAAAATCACTTGGCCTCAATCTATGTCTTAAATTTAGTTCTACCATGCAATTTACCCTCACGAATTTTTAATTTACTATGTAATATGTGACAACAGATAAAAATAATTAAATAAACATAAAATGAAATAACATTGCAATAATTTTCAACGCATGCATAGCCACAATTTGGTAGAGGAAATTCAAAAGTTAAACACATTCTCTATAGCAAAAGGAAAACAAATCGTTATGCTGGGAAAAAACTTAATCAGCTATGCGCAGTATGTGCGCGTGCGCACGCGTGACAGGCACTCAAATGGAGATCTATCAAAACGCCGGATGAAAGATAACCAATCTGCGTTTGTATCGTCTCTTATTTCGTTCATTTTAACGGACAGCGACAAAACATGGCAAAGGGCAAAAAAGGCAAAGGGAAAATATCACTGAAAGACTCTTTCACCCACTTATTACAACCAGCTATAAATTCATACTGCCAGGACTAAGCGAAATGGAACAAAGCTGCCAGGACGTTTCGATTTTAAAACGAGATTTTCTTAACACCGCAGTAAAATAACTGCGGCCGTTTTCTAGTGAAATGCTGGACAGCTATTTTTGTCTTGCGGAAACAGTACGTCAGGCCAGCCAACAGTAACGTTCGGAGATTATTTTTATATACACTCCGGGTTAACCGTCTGCAGCCATTTCAACAATTGGTTAGTTTTTAGTCACAACACCGTTTGATCACCTTGCAACATTGCCTAAGGTTAAGACAGTATCTATATGAACAGACACTTTTGATCGGATAAATACCCTTTGACTAAGGAACCTCTTGACTTGACACATCACATTCAGGTAACATAATGTCGAAGATGGATAAGAACTTGTATTCCTCATTATTTGTATTCTTCAGTCATGTAGGAACCGATTAAACAATGCTTTTGTATTGTTAGTTTGGCGCCGAACTTTAAATTGATGCTTAATTAACTAACCAGGTCAACCAATATTATCAAAGGTTCAGTTTAATTCAAATGGAACTCTGCCGGGCCATCCCCACACATGCCCGCCGTCTAGCCAACGGCGGGTACGGTGCGGTTGCGCATTTCCCTCCGAAAAAAAAGGCCCTTATAGGCAAAAACAAAGCAAAACGTACAAATTTATAGGAAACTTATTATTAACCTTGAATGTGCATACATCCTGAATATATTCAAGATGTCTGCAAATACAAGTAGGAATGAAAAAAAGGTTGACTCTACACCTGTTCGAAAATTGGGAGAGCCTTCTCGAGAAGAACAGGCAAGAAACTCGAAAGCTCACAGATGAGATCACAGAATCCACTGTAATTTTAGTAACTACCTGATTTGTGCGAAATTTCCAACATAAAGTTTTGAAAAATATTGGTTCTCTACATAAATCACGATATTGATACCACTTGATTTGTGTTAAACAACCACCGTAATAAGACCCTTTCCGTCGTACAAAGGCAACGCAGCCAGGTGGCTCGCGCTGGACAACTGATTGAAATAGCAATCGCTTCCCGGATGTGCACTGACGTCAGATATCTCGCTAGAGATTCGCCGAATCGCCGTCGACATCGAATCAAACTTATGAGTGAGGAACAAAGTTGAAATTCGACTGAGCGAGCTCATTGCTCAATAAAGCTGTTAATTTACGTTCGAAATAGAATTTAACAAATGAATCGGTAGTGAAAAGGCTAACACCAACGCAATGCAACAAAATATTTGCGTGATCAATTGAGCACCTTAGTTACATCAACAAACGTTAGAATCTGGTTTGTGTACCTATTAGGCCTACTATCCACGGAGGCGTAGCTTCATAGTAGTCTACTAGAAGATTGTTTGTTGACATGCAGGCTACTGATAATGGTCATATGTTAAATGGACACGATTATGTATAAAGATTCACCATCACTGCCGTAGAATATGGTCATGGTAATTTACACCAAAAAAAGTTGTATAACCAAACCCCAGGAAAAAACGCACCCGAGCAGTACCTCTTGTTGGGTTAGGCCAGAGACGATTTAAATCTCTGGATTAGGCCGTCCAAACTTACAATTACAATTATGCGACTTTAGTGAGTTTCTAGAACATGTTTGCATTGTGAGACTTGCAACAGTAACTTTGACGTTGTAAGGTGATTACCCGAAATTAAGTAGGTGCATAAATTCGCCCGCCAGTGTCGCGCGATCTCTCGCCGCGTGACGTCACAGAGTGGCTTGTCGTTCGTGTCGGTCGGTCGTGGATTTGACATGAGCACGACGCTTTCTGCTAACGATCGCCCAGCCATTAAAATTGTTTTATATCCTAATTTGAACGGACACGGTTTTGATTGCATTATTTTGAATAACTAGCTGCCCGGACAGACTTCGTTCTGTCAAAAGTTACATACGAAGTCTGTCTGTCTGTCTGATTTGTATGAAAAAAATTGTTGTTTCTATTAATTTCCACGCAGTTTTTATGTTTTCTCTCTCCATAAGAACCTTCCTTATGCCTTAAGGAAAATATTAAAGAATTGGCCGATTCGCTCTACCCGTTCTCGAGTTTCGCGCTTAGCAATATATCCATCCATTTTTATTTATATATGTAAATAGAAATAGATTAGACAAAGACCGTAAATTCGATACACCGGCACCGTACGTACGTGCAGTATGAAAGCAATGTGAAGTCGCTTTGTTGACATAGTTCGACCGGCGGCGCCTGAAGATCTGTTCAAGTTAGAATACCTTCATAAGCTGTGTTCCATCCAGCCAAGCATCACCACTTTGCTGGTGCTGGCATCGTATAGCCTCGTTTTGCGTTTCTTATTAAGAAATTCGGACATTTTCAGCCATGCTGATTGTTACAAATGAAACGGAAGGAACTAATTTTTCGTGCTGAATTTTGACACTTCACCTCTTTAGTCCAGTAACTTAAAATTTGTAATAACACATATCAGAATTGCTTTTTTAAAGAAAATGCATGGGCACAAATACGGTATATTGCCATATCTTTTCACGTTCAGTAAACAAAATGCTCTAGTAACCTATAAGCTACAGTTTAACGGCATTCGACAAAAATCCTCCATTCCCTCGATCTTTGGTTCGTCTGGAATTCGCGTAAATTTCCCGACGCGCGCCAATAAAAAACGCGGCCGAGACACGGTTTCCTCCACACTGAAAATAAGTGTCGCAAACATGTCACAAACCATCCTGTGTCATAAAGCACGGCTCTCGTCCGACGCAGCAGAAGGCGGCGTTTAATTATTGCCAGCGTTAAAAATGCAAAGTGACACTTCTTTGTGTGGAAATTAAAAATAATCGAGTTATAATTTGTCGGTTGGCTGCGCTGACGCATGTACTCGTGCTCCACTCACACCACCCTTGTACTGGTCTAAGTTCTTTTTTCTCTTTATTTTTATTTCTTGTAATGATAGAAAATATAATACAAAATCATCTATAGGACCTGCCGTAGCTACTGTACATAATAATTTATCCGGACGCTTCGTACGTCGAAATTAATAAAATATTTACGTGATTTTTATAAGAACAAGCTGCACGGCTTCGTTAATCAATAGGATACCGATAATAATAAATAATTAAAACTTCTCATGAAATACCTGTTAGCTAAGGTTACACTATTTGTCATTGCTCAACATAACGCCAGAATATTTAATTTTCCTACGAAATGTTGCCCCGAACAAACAAATATGACGACTACGGAAATCCCTCGGAAAATGAATAAAACATACTAAGCAGAGAATAAATAATGAAAAGTAAAAAAAATATGTTGAAAAATGCCAAACACTGTTTCCTCAAAATTAACCTGAGAAAAAAATAATAATTTAAAACATCCTTACTAGTTTAAATCTCGATATAAGCTATCGACATGCTTGCAACTCGAGATGTTTTCATATACTGGTCACCAATCAGGTTCTGACCACGGCAAACGTTGCTTTACTTAAGAAATCGTAGCGTCACGTCGAGCGCACACGACATAAATAATTATTATTTTGGCGGTAAGAAAAATTGTATTTCTTGTGTAGCTTGTCAGTACATATCGAGGATTTTAATTTGTTTTACAATCGCTTAGGTCATATTTTATGATAATTGGTGTGTATAGTGAGTATATATGAACATTAGGAAGTGTGTATGAAGTATATGTGAGTATATACAAAAACTAAATAAAGATTTTGTATATATCTCTGATAGATACAATTTTCTAAACTCAGACATTAAACACACAAATAGTACGTATATTTATGTATTTATATTATACTATTGTATGTACATAATCGAGTTTTATATATTACAGAATATATATCATTTATACCTAAAGAGTAATTATACCTTTAAAATATTTACAATATCTAGGGGTTGGCTCACCTTTGTACATGTTTATTAATGTCATGACTCTATGGCTAGAGAATAGTATAGAATACTATTACCGCATTCGAATTGAATTTCGAAACCTCCCGCCACATGGCTGGCTATGTAAAACAAAACATACCCCTCCAACACGGGTTAGATGCCCCGCAATAATGCAGCGTTTTAAAATTAAACGAAGCTAGACCCCGCTCACATACTTGTTCGGTTATTTTTCTCCGGTGGGTAGTTTCAGCAGCCTTTGTAATGCTCTTTGTGCATCGGGGTGTGCACCCCCAACCCGGGGGTGGCATAACTTATGCAAGTTAATTCCAGTGAAAGTAAAACTCGCCCAGGTGAACGCTTTGCAGAGATCAAGCGCAGGTACCTAATTGGCTCACGTGAATTTAACAGACTCGCTTTTGTCTGAACACTGTGGATGAAAGCACTCGCATATGATATTACAAAGTGAGTTTAACCTGCGACATCCAAAAGGATGTGTTTACACATGTGCTCGTATGCAGGTAGGTACTTGTTTTTTGGTATTTTTAGGTTACAAACCACCTATATACCTTCACAATAGATAAAAATTATTTACAATTATAAAGATTTTCAAAGTTAATATTTTTATATAAATTAAATTAAAAGTACTATTAAGTACCTAACACTGAAAAAGAACTGGGTCTTTGTCTATATAGTATTTTTGCACTTGTACAAACTTAGGTATAACAGGATAGGTATAACAGGAAGATTGAGATGGTATCTGTCTATGCGATCATGGTAGTGCCCTTAGTCGCCACCGGAAAGCTCTTTCAAATGACATAGATTGCCGGTGACCATAGCGATTATTTTATACAATATGTCTATTCACTAATGTTAAAAGTCGTTAGCGCGATATTATCCAGAAATAAATTTGTTCAAATAACAACGGAAAAAATATTCGGTTTCATGGCTTAGATACGTAATAGTTGTTTGTTCAAAGAGAGAGCAAAGTTATTTTTTGCTGCCAGCTCTCACTTCAAATCACAAACTAGCGAAGCAGTCTCGAATAGACTATATAGAGTTGTAAGTGATTCAAATATAGAATACTTAGTATGGTAAGTGATTTAAAAACACGAGTCATAAAAAGTTGCCCTCGGGTGAAACATAAATTTTAATGTCAACCAGCGAGAAAAGCATGATTATGAAAACATATCTTTTCGGTGCTTTTCGAATCAGTTTACTCTTCTGCAAACTCCCTGAAAAAATCGAGATGATGATGATGATGATGTTGTGTGTTATGGCCGCCGAACAAATTTTAATGCAATTTAGTAGAGATAGCTTCAGCCCTGAGGAAGAACGTAGGCTACTTTTCCCCGTATGTATTAAATTATAGGTAACTCATTAAAGTTCCCTAGACCTCATTAGAGTTCCATAGAACTCAGTAGAGTTCCCTAGAACTCATTAGAGTTTCCTAGAACTCATTAGGTTTCCCGAGAACTCATGAGAGTTCCCTAAAACTCATTTGAGTTCCCTAGAACATAACTGAATTCCATGCAGACGGAATCGCGAGCAACAGTATGTTCCCGATAAATTCCCAACTGCATAATTCAAGTAATCAACTCAAACGGTAAATAAAAATCCGTCGGGCTAGTAAACAACGAAACATACCACCCAACATCCCCACATTTCATGAAATACAAAGCGCACGAGCGAGGCGCTTAGGTTAGGTACTAGTTTTATTTTATATACTGACTGCAGCCGAGCGTTGAACCCAGAATGGCTACCTTCCTGAAGAGGCAACAGAGATAATATTGCAGTTATTACTACGGAGTTAGGTGTATGCGCAGCGCGAGCGGTGTTTCAGTACAATGCCCCTGTATAGTTTGCATGTAAGCCCTGAATAATGCAGCGAGCGTCCGGGGCGGGCGCTGGAGTTACATCTGAAAATTATTGGGCGTGGGCGGGCTTGCGAAATAACAATTTGTTTTCATGGATATTCCGCGCATGTTTGTACTGTTGATAAAAATATAATAACTATTACTAATTGTAAGATGAGGAACGGGTTTTGTAATTGTGACCATTTGAATGACTTTTCAAGATTTTTTAATTTAATCATAAGTTATGATGATTTTTTAAAAGTGATCTCAGTGACTCTGAGATCATTTTTTATGTTTTTTCAAGGAAGTTAGTGTCGTTGGGTTGTTTTAATAGCTGACTCCGAATAATATGTTAAAGTTAATCAATATTACGAAATATTAAAGTGATGATGACTAATCATATTTAAGTATCAAAAGTTGCCTACTAGCAATTTTAACACACTAACAATGAATGCATCACGATTAAAATATTCCAAAATGAGTTCAAATTCCCCCCTAAGAGATAAAATCGAAGAGCGTTAAGCATGAAATGTGTACATTAACATTCTTTCAACTTCAAAAACAGACCAAACAACCTTATCCGGTCCCAATTTTAAATGATATAATCAGTTTTCACGAACTATTTCAATCGCTGAAAAACGAAATAAAAGCACAACAAATTCGTTGAAATGTATATCGCGCCTCAGATCTTCCAGTAACGCCATCGCCGGACTGTTTATGGCGGCCTGGCCTTACTGGCATGCAAGGGGTTGCGTGACTACAAGAAAACGAAAAACGAAAGTAGTTTGCATATCCCACCAGCGCGACATGTGGGTAGCTGTAAAGAGTTCACAGCGCGTCTAGACGGTTCGACCAGAAAGGGAAAGCGTCCATCCCGCTCTAGGCTGTGAACATGCGCACTAGGCGGGACAACAGGTGGGCCCTGAATAATTGAGGGGGTGGGGGCCCAAGGTCGCCGCACGGAAGCGTCTGGCTGGGATGTATCAAGATTATACATTACATACTATCGATCTAGGGCTAATTCGTAGGCACACTGGCTACGGGCTCCGAAAGGGTTACTTGGCGTCGGCCATTTCGACGTTTAAATTTTATAGCGTGTTTCTATTTTATGGTGTGTTATTGACATCAATTTTTTGATGATATTAAAAAATAAAAAAAATAATGATTTTCTCATTTGGCTACGTTTACTAATAAATCAATAAGAGGGTATTATATTTTTTAAAGAAACCTAGTTTTCTGTATTCGCCTTTTAATTTTCATCACTCTTTAGTTACAAGTAACCCGGTAAAGTTCTTTCGCTATATTGACAGAAACTTTTGCAAACTCTTGATCAGATAAACGTGAAGATGGATTACTACCTACATAAAAATTTGTTGACGTCAGAGCAACGTGAATAATCATTCCATATAAATAAACCTAATAAAAATTTAGTTTGTATATTCGCCGATAGTGAGTAGGTACATTAATTTCCCATTCCAAAAATAAAATGAAAATTCCTCTCCACAAAAAACTCTTTGCTGAAAAATCCTGATATTTCTCAATGTCCGAATACTCTGTCGAGAACTCGAGACGTCAAAGCCTCAAAGAGCAGCACTTAAATATATTAGGCACTTTCATTAGTGCGGTCAAACGGAATAACGCTTTGACTGCGCTGACGAATCGAAGGACTTCAAGAATCCACCCATTGTTAAGGTACTGACACCATTCAATAACTAAATCATGGACCAAGTTACAGAAATCAAGAAATATACTATTTTTATTCAGTATCCCGCCATTCTATTACCGTACAACCGTTCGAATAATGTTGATTGCCATTGGATATGAAATCTCTAATTATAATAAATTAATTTATACTTCTGTTTTTATAACAGAAGTATAAATTAAAAGGTGGAACTTGCTCTCGACACACAAAGCGATTGCGAAAAGTTCCCTTTGTGTGTCGGGAATGCGATTTTGATGGAAACCCCAGTTTTTTTAGTGGGTAGGCCTCATTATGGGAGCGTCCCACATAACCGCAGTCGGGCCCCACTTCCACTGCGGTGGATGTAACATCTTTTTAACTGGGTTAAAAAAAGGGTGCTAGAACTGCGTAGAAGATTGGTATAATCACATGTTGCATCTAGCGAACTTTTCGCTGGTTGCCTCCATTAAAAATAAAAGAGCTGACAATGATAGTCAAAGAATACTCAAAACCTCCACGGATAAGTGAAAACGCAGGGATTGCTCTCAAGCTTATTATTGATTATTGCGGATTATTCATTGTTATGGATAGCTGTGTATGTTAGGTCTAATTTTGTTTTGTTTCGTTTTTGGACACACTTCTCTCAAAACATAGTAATTTGTCATCACGTCCGTGTTATTTCTACATGAAAATTTTATAGCGAAATAAATATTTTAAATATAGATTCATTTCTTACAAATAAATAAAAACTTTGATTCAATTCCCACAATTAGGTACCTACTACACAACAACATTAAATAAGTCATTCATAACAAATTAATTCTTACGAAAACCACACACCACTTATGATTGTGCAAATATAGCTCGGCATTAACACAATAAGCGGAATAAAAGCTGGCGGTTTACTTAATGATTCCTTAAAATTCGAGCACCTTGCATCATCGCCACCGCGCGGTATATCGGCGAAACCGCACAAAGAATTAGACGCATCAATGACACAAAGGGACAAACGGAGCGATGATTTGGAGTCTAAAAATAAATAAAATGTCTATCAACTCGTCTATTCCATTTCCAATATGTTCAATTATTTCTTCTACCAGTTGAACTCTGTACTCTGTCTGTACCAGGGTCGTCTGCATTGGTACCTCCGTCTTACCTATTTCTACCGCAAACCAGCAGTGCTTGCATTGCTGTGTTCCAGTTTAAAGGGTTGATATGGAAATGAATGACTTTTCATCTGATGTCACAAGTTGACAACGTACACTGTGGTTCTTGTGTTGTGGGGGTTGCAGTTTTGCTGTGAATCTCACAAGAGTCACGTGTATGGTGACTGTTACCACTTACCATCAGATGGGCAGTTTGTTAGTTTGCCAATTAAGTTATATTAAAAAAATATTGGACACATTTCTTCCAATTATTTCAACTTATTAAACAAGTTGAACATCTTGGGCTGAAAATGACAATTAGTTCAATCCATACATAAATGACAGAAACTAAAATATACTGTTAGTAACTTAATGCATCAAAAAATATACATAAACTAGCGTGAAATAAAATAAATTATGATTTTTTATCCTATTGTCTAATAGGATGACCATAATTTGTAGTATATTTTTAAATGTTGTCAAATAGCCTATTATAAAATTGGACTGAGAAGTCCCATTAAATTTCTAACTACAATGGCATAACACTCATCACCCTGAAACAAACTGCCACTTCCCACCAGCCTAGTTATTTATTTAAAAACCTACGTCAATAATTGTGTGTGATCCGGAAATAATGGCTGTATGATCCGCGTATTTTTCTGACTAGTTTTTCATTGCAATATCTTAATGTGTGCTGTTGGAGTTTATTTTGGGGTAGCGATAAGAGTTACCAACCCACCAACATTACCAACAATTATGCCAATACAGAAAAAAAATGGCATAATTGTTATTCAACTATTAAAAACGGAGTCAAAGCAGACTACGGTGAAGTTGGCGGAATGCTTCAGTAAAATAGAATCCAATAAAATTGGTCTGTGTATCCGACAAAAATAATTGTGAACCAGTTGTTTTAGGCGCCAATTTGACAGTCAATCTCGATCGCGGTCCGCGATCAAAATCAATGGTCTTGGATCACAGATCTATGCAATAATCCATCAATCTGCTTCGTACATTATCAATCTGGATCGTGATCATTGATTTTAATCACGGATCGATTGATCGATCGAGATTGACTGTGAAATTGGCGCCTTAGGTAACGAAAACAGTTTATGATTTGAGGGATGGTTTTGCAATTGCCAACCATTTTTATACTAAATTACACTGATACCCCAACTTAAAAAAGGAGGTTATACAATTCGTCGGAATGATTTATTTTTTATGTATGTTCCACGATTACTCGAAGACACCTGAACCGACTTATCTTTTTTTGTTTGAGGGAGTATACTCACTTCCCGATTGGTTTCATTGGCACAAAAGCTAGGATCTGATTATGGGGTCCCGGGAACATCGATGGAAACCCTTAAATTTTACAGGCACGTCAAACGTGTTTAATTTTTTTAAGCTATTCAGGTATTTGCGTCTGGTAGTTGAGCCGAGATGATGATGGAAGGATCCTTGACTTTAAGGAGTTAGATGTTCGTTTTTTAAATACAATTGGCATCTGAATACATCTGAATACATCCGCGCGGAAATTAAAAGGTGTATGTAAAGTCGACCAATCCGCACTGGGCCAGAGTGGTTGACTAAGGTCTAAACACCCTAACTTAGAGAAGGCTCGAGCCCCTCGGCGGGGACATGTATAAGCTGTGGTAATGAACACGTCAGGTCTAAATAATCTGTGTTGTTCGCAGTGGACGCCGGCGAGGCAGCCGGCTTACGGCTCGGCGCGCGCGGCTCGCTCGGCCAGGCGCTGCTGCACGGGCTACTAGCGCCGGCACCCCCCACGAGGCATCACCTATACACTCCATCCAATAACACAGGTAAACACACCAACAGTCTGCTCTATAGAACTTGGTATTTTCTTTAAAAACGCCAAATAATAAATTTATGAAATAAATCGTCGGCTCCGAGATTTCTGTCTCGCAATAGTGAATGCGGAAAACTACGTAAGTCGGCTCTAACGACATCCACGGAAAGAAAGGTAGCGGCGACACATGTATTCTTAATTTAATTAATCTAAAATATTACAAATAGTAACAGAACCTACAGCTTCAAAAGAAACGACTCCATTCTAGAACGATTTAGTCTATGAATACGAGTATATCTAATCAATGGAAAGCTTCGAATGCCTAGTACATATATCTAGCCATATAGATAGTTCTAGGTACGTTCTACCTCGAACAAAGCCCCAAGAAATAGTCTGCCAACGAAATAGGTATTTACCAAGTTAATCACTAACTGTGTCTTTTGTCCGGCTGCGCTCAACAATATTAACTTTAATGGAAGCGGATATTAAAGCTGAGTTATCATCGTGTAGTCTCCGCCGCTCGTACCTAACTATGCCTTGTATGTACCGTCAGTAATTTCCGTCAGACATTGGCGTGGAGATACCAAAATTTTATGTACATAAAAACCGAGTGAAGTTGGCTTAAAAAATATTTTAAGAGATCCCAAACGTAATCTATGGGCGACCGAATCGATTCTAGAGTCGTCCGTCTTAGATAAAAAATCAAATTTGTCGTGTTTCTTGCTCATAGAAATATAAGTATTAAGTACTTTACCCTTACACTTAATACCTTAAAAGCTATAACCAAATGTATCGCTCTGTACTACAAAAATTTCGTTCCTAAATGCGTTCCTCGTACGTTTTAGTGTCATAAAAGAAATATGCGTGGGATAACTTTGACAAAACGGCCCAAGCAACCCTGTACGACACCGGGCCGCTGATCAACTGGTTAGTGAATATTAAACCGCCTAGTGCTAACTTTGGGGATGCTGTAAATACTTGATCACTCCTTGATGTGGTGCGAGCAGTGTCTAAAGAGGAACTAAGTATATTTTTACAAGTTCCGTGGTTGCAGTTTGCAGTGTAGCAGTTCAAATGCTATAGGTACCGATGTTACTTCTTGGATAACTTTCGATTAGTCAAACTAGAAAAAGTTTGAGATATTGGTGGAAACGAAGTAAAAGGTAAAATGCAAAATCGTTTAGCATGAAAGGACTGTGAGAATTTTTGCCTTGAAATGACAAGGCACAAATTAATAACAATAACAAGTTAATATTATCCACAGATAATTTGAAATCAATTAAATTGTAATATGATGATCTAAAGATATTGTCATGATTCAGACAGACCTCATTGAGGTATCTAACCTAGGCACACTAGGTAAGTTTCCTAACACTGTACTTAGAAGTTTTTTCATCATTCTAGCCCCCATTAATTTAATTGAAAAGAGCAATTCTATCAAAAGGTCTGCAAAACAGGTCTTTCTCTACGATTGATCTCTACACGGCGGCGCGGCGGGCGGTTCATAAAATTTTGAAAGCCTGTTGCTAGGTGCCTCCAACTCCATCGGAAGCAGGATTTAATGTATTATGTAACGTTACGAAATATTCGAGTCTGTGTGTCTACTCTACTTATAGTAATACCCTTATACATTCGACTTTGCAATTTGAGATTTAAAAGGATGTATCGTGTTATATTTTGCACTTTTTTGATTTTTTGAAAATTGATTAGGTGCCATTGGGAAAAACAGTCTACTAATCCGAAAAAAAATATAATAGCAAACTATACCTACATAAATATTCAAAATCATTAAAGTTCGTTGAGACAAAGAACCTTGCCGGCCACGTGGTCGCATACACGGACAAAGCACCGACGAGCAATTGCTAGATGCCGCAAAAATAGGTCATGCTCGATCTAGTTCTAACTAGTCGCGTGCCCGTGCCGCAACAATGTGTCCTGTGCTGAGGCCGCCAAAGCGCGCCATGAAAAATTCATCGCGAACAAAAAGGAAGTAGGCCCCGGCAATCGATAGTGTCAGCTGATTCCGCCCAATGTCACGACCACGGCAGCCGCCCCACGCCGCCGCCGCACACAGTCCCCTATCACGCACACAGTCCCCTACTGTCACGCACACGCGCGCCGCCCGCACACAGCAACGCCGCCGCGCCGCGCCGGTTGCGTAACCGTGAAAAATCACGGTTCCGGTATTTACACCCCTTTGCTGTCTATCTACTCGACACGTCGCCTATGTAACGTGGTCGTACATGACACGGACGCCCTTGAATGCTAGGCTTTCAGGGCTTGTACGCGTCTATTGAACGCGTTGTCTGGAAATGTCTGACACAAGTCTTGTAATGTGCGTGGCGTCACCAAAACTTATTATGTAACGGTCCTGGAGACGCATTTCTGAAAAGATGGAATTCGAATTCTATTCTATTCTATTCACTATATTCATTCCGTGGATTCTGCAACGAGAGGTCCTGTCGTTTTTTATTTCTACCCATTCCATTTTCCGTGGGATTCATCGCTAGTTTTTTAAATAAATTAATTATTATAGAATTTGTTTTTAATGACAACACTGAAGTCGAATGGTTCAAAAATCTTTAAAATTGGAAACTAATTTCGCAATCGCAAAAATATTGTTCGAATTCAAGATTCACTTCAAATAATTCAAAAATGCATCTCCTGGGAGTAGGTATTCCAAACGCTTAAACAAATGCATTTAATCGCTACAATATTTCTATATTATTATATGAGATTCGTATCCTTTGTTCGGTGGTCCCCTGCATCTTCCACTTTCACTCATTACAACCCTTTTGTGACACATGCCAGTTTGGGCAGATGTCCGGTCCCGCGGGCCCTTTTGGACAAAATGTGCAATTTCACGTCATAATCTCTATTAGCCCCACGTGCGTGGGTGGACGCCGCCGTTTGCACAACCATAAATAATATTTTCGCGAAGGGATGACTATTCAGAGTGCAACAGCTTCTCGTTTAATCCATCAAATTTCGCAGAAATAGTGACGCCCTCTTGTTCACGCAGTGTTTATTGTCGGGGCGCCAACAATAGGACTGTTTTTGTTTTTTGTTTCTCTATTTTGTTATGCGTAACATAACATAGGTTATGCTGCATCTATGTTATCTTACGCACATAAAAGTTTTATACTTAGATTGGTTGGTGGTAAGCCTGGCTAGCTACCACCGATTTAACTAAGCTTGTTGACACAATAACAATGTTAATAGCATTGTTGTATTCCCACAATAATGTGATGAGATTGCCAGTTCCTCAGTTGTTGAGGAGTCCGGGTGAAGGTGGCTTCCAACTTAGACCTTATCGTCACCTACCATCAGGTGAGATAAAGGCGAGAACTTTCCAGTTTTGTGTTTAAAAAAATGTTAGTCCCACTACAACCTATAGTCATGCGTATATTGCCTATGATGCATAGATAGTTGAAACACGCGCCTAAAGCATTAATCGTCAGCGACGCTCGAAAACATATTGCACAAAATGTGCATTCCAAATACGTTCGTCCGCGCATTTAAAGTAACCCTTGCCGGCACCAGGTCACTGGAGCCCGGCAAACACGCAACATCCTAACCAAACAATGCCGCGCGCAGATGGTTGCACACATTGCGCACAATTCGCCTAAACCCTGGTTTTTGTGCGAAAATGGGTTGAGTGAGGTGCACCTTGCTCTGCAGAATCGCAACGTCATTCACCACAATAAGCTGCTAATCTGCATCTTGCATCCTTTTCTCGAGCATAGCTGCATCTCTCTCTTTTCAATCCGGGCTATTGACACTTCGAAATTAGGATGTCACGCGTGGGTGCGCGAGCGCAACCCATTGTTGCTTGGGTTATTGTGTGCAAAATGCAATCGCGTACATTTTCGGGTTAATTGCGATGGGATCAAAATATGCCCTCGCGAAAACCTCTTTTGTCAGCGCCCCGCTCAGAATATGTTGTGTATGTCCAAACCGCACTCTTTATGTACTCAGTTGGTACAACTGGCCAACGGCACATCTAACTTATGTAACGCCTGAGCATTAACATCTTAAAGGAGACAAGTGACAAAGAAGACTTCAAGGGGCCTTCAAAAGATACACGGTTAGATCCGGGCTGGAGGGGTGGAACTTGAATCATGTGTGTCGCATTAAATGTACAAGAGCTTCACGTCTTCTTACCAACACTTCAAAGTGACGCATATGCTATAAAGTAAAATAAAATATTGTACTATTGTGCATAAAATAATTCAATATGCGTTGACAAGAGTTAATGCTAATAGATAGAACGAAATCTTAAATGGTTCATCCCAGTAAGGAAGGAATTATCAAATTGTCATTAAAATGACTGACAATTTAGCAGCGAACTTCGACAGACCAATTTCAATGACCTTTTCACATGGCGTCGTATGTACACAATCTCTTTCATATGCAAAATCGTTGCAAAATTGATTCTAAGTCTCCATTCGCCTGGATTAGGGTATAACGTGGTCTGCGTCACAAAGCGGATGGACAGTGGTCAGTCTATAAAGATGAACCGATTAAGCGAGGGTCCGACGGCTTTGTTCCTCATTGTGATGCTTTACTAATGGGACCGCATTCCTCGCCGACCGGTAGACCTGATCTGGGACCCTCGGTGTCGCAGGGACCCGGAGCGGCGGTCATTATTTATAGTTAATTTATTATTATTTTGATACGCGGGATGAAAGGGTTGACACAATGGGGTGAATTCCGTGTTCTATCCATTGGTCAAGCGGACGCTGGGGTACGAGTTTTGTTTAATTTCGCCACCTTGGGAACGTGAATGTGTGCAAAGCAAACGTATCTCATAGTGTTGCCAAGTCCGAATTCGAATTTCAGTATGGATTCAACGACCGATTGTCTTGGTTCTGATTTAAATTCAGACGGTGTAGAATCAGAGACGTATTTGACTACTTTTAATTGATCGAATTCGGTCTCGGGGCGACGGTCAACTCGCGAAGGGCGCCGCTTCCCGGTTCCCAGCGCATTGTGCGCCCTGAAGGGTTCACAATGGAGACAATGGGGTGTGGACAGCGCATTATAGCTCGCACCGGTCAAATGGTCACTCATTTTAATACCAGTCATAGTCTCAATGGACGAGGAAATGTATGAATAAACAGCTTTCTTTCTTGCCTACTAGTTGTATAGACGCCGTTGATTATATTATTTAAATAGCGAACCGTTACTCGTCAAAGTTTTTTATGGGGGCCGGACATGAGAAAGTAATGCGCCACAAAACATTTTGGAGTCTACGAAGCGGTGCACTGCATTTCCCGCCGAATTTCGTGTAATCACACCGAGGAATTAAAGGATAACCTGACTCCAAATGCGTCATTCGTCGAAATGCGCAAATTTGCATTGCAAATGAACGTGCTCCCTGGCGCAAGCGATTATTAGAATGCAGATAGCTCGCCCCGAAATGCTGCAAGGCTTTGTAAGTCGGATCTGCATAACCATAAATTAATGTTACACCGCCGGGTTTTTGCATGACAATCGTCTCGATGACCATGCATTCCCAGCGAGCAGGTTGGTTGCAAGACGCAAGTGCATCTTGCGTTTCTAACGGCGGTTCTCATCAGCCCATTGTTCGAGATGACCGTTGGGCGTCGAGCGGTGCATCATCTGCGGGGCTGCATGCGAATAGATTATGCAAACTGTATCTGGACAATGGTCAGCTAACCCAACGGTTGCTTAATCCTTTCTTTTCATTGGAATTATAACGTTTCCAACCAGTGCCCGCTAACTGTCGGGAGTAATTCGTACAGCATTTGCTCTTTTTTTTTCTTTTGTGCACACACGTGAAAAAGTGCAGTAAAAAAAATGTACAAGGGTGGACTTCACTTTGTGGATGTCGTCTGGCCAAATCAGCAATATAGTCTCCTAAACAATATATAACAAACATTATGCGTATCAATCTATAATCGAGTATACATATATAATTATTCTGATGAGAAATTCTAGAAAAAATACTCTTTCAAGTGACGCTAAAGGAATTGAACCAGTCTTTCACGAACAGAAGCCGGCAATCCATTCCACAACTTGGCGCCTGTATGCTAAAAGACTTATCAAAGAACTTCGAATCGAATTCGGGAACGATTAAGACATTGTTGATAACGCATGATCCTTTAGCGCGGGAATTTGGAGTGAGACAATGAAAACCCGAACTCATCATCTTCTTCTATATCTCCTTGTTTATTAATATCTCGTGTCACGATCTTTGTCAGCGATAAACTTCGAAACTATACTCAACCAATTTTGATGAAATTTGGCTTACCGTATATAATTCAAATTCAATTTCAAAAATCTTTATTCAACATAGGCCTTTACAGGCACTTATTGACGTCAAAACAAAGCAAAACATTCTAATTTAAAGGAAACATATTTAACCTTGTATGTGCATACATTCTGAATATACTCAAGATGTCTGCAAATACAAGTAGGAATGAAAAAAAAAGGTTGAATCTACAATTTGGTCCAACTTGAAAGACAGGATAGTTTTTATTTCGATTATTGAGCTCAATATTTATTATTACGAATTAATTATTTTGTTAAAGGACAAACAGTTTGTAAGTTCCATAAGTTTGTAATAGATGGCGCTATGAGTTATTTTAGCGCCACAACACTTGGTTATCTAGTTTGGATAAGATTCCAGTAGATGGCGTTACGTTTCAATTTTTTATGCTACAGTCTAGGCTAGGATGTAAATATTTTATGCTACAGTCTATTCCACTAGGATGTAAGTAATTTATCCGTCATTTATTTAATTTTAAATAAAACATATACTATAACTACGGTCTACAGCAGTGCGTCGCCGGCCGGCTTATCACCGATCTTTAGAGACTATTATTGCTTATAAATCGCAAATTCGTATTAACATAGACGAAGATATCATCCTCGGTATTAATGAACGTCGGATTGGGCTATCGACAGCGCCACATGCGAGCGACTGACGAACTAAAGATGCACGTCAAGACGTCAACGCTTGGACACAGCGAACGATTGTTTAATTGTACAATTAGCAACCGGTTGCTTTTTTCCGTAATAGTTCCGCGGGTCAGCTAGTATATTTAGGAAATTGCTTTCATTAATGCGTCTTAATACCTACCTTCGACTCCACTAGCGAGTAAAGTATTCGCAGTCACGTCCTCTGCGCGTGACATTTGCGCGTTAAATTCACCTTTTGACTACCCAAATATTGCACATACACAAACAATACGTCGACTCTGTTTGAACTCCTCAAAAATATTATTGTAACGGTTCGTTATTGATGTAACAAACTGGTATATCTATAAATAAAACTTACAACGCGACTAAGTAAACATTGAGTTTTAAATAAAAATAATGTTTATTCATTTAAAAATAATACCAGACGTGTACCAGAGTATCTGAATGGGTAGGTACCTCTATCTAATCTATATCACCGCCAAGCACAAGCGCGGATCCACCGTTATGGGCACGATGGGCATGCCCACACACAACCCTAATATACTTGTGACGTTCATTACAAACCATCTCTCCATCCTTTTTGCTTCCTTTCTTTCTTCCATCCTTCCTAATAACACTTCTTTTCATCATAACACCCACCCATCACCTCATTTCTCAATTTTACACTCTGGGAGATGGAGTAAGAATGTATGAAATCGCATTTGAGCTCCCTTTCATTCGCAAATCACTCAACCCACAGGAAAAAATATATAATTGTGACGTCACAGTTTTACGGTCTTTTGGGAACGATAGGCTGATGACACTTTATCCAATACAAAAAGTCATGAATCTTGATCAGGGCAATGGTTTTTTAAACTTCTATTTTCGGGTGGCTGTGACCACAACCATTTTTGAGGGCTGGATCCGCGCTTGGCCAAGCAACAGTGCTCGCATCGCCGTGTTCCGGTTTGAAGGGCAAACCGGAACCGGACAGGCAGTGAAGTTACTGGGAATTGTGACTTGACATCTTATGTCACAAGTTGGCAACGTACGTTGGCGTCCTTGTGGTGATTGTAGATTTGCAAGTCTTGAACGAACCACATGTGCATGTAGCCACTTATCATCAGAAGTAGCAGCAGCAGTAGGTAGTTGTATAAAAAGATCTACAATGAACAAAACTGTTTCTAGAACTATAACAAAATATGTAATTACTTCCTACCTAACACTAACCTTTGTAACATTACTTCCGATTATTTTAAAATGTGATATCCTTTAATTTAAATCTCCTAACAGCTCGTCGTCAACCCGCGGCAATATGTTCAGTTTGATCACAATCATTACGGTTGGCTTAAGAAATAAGTTTTTTATCATCGCCCAAATCTATATTACCTACCTGCTCATAAATCGCTGATAATTTGGTATTTTCTTGAATTGCGTAGTTATGGGATTAGTTTGCAAACGGTTAAGTATTATATCGTGTTGCAATGTTTCATTTATATTTTGGGTGTTCTGTTCATTCAAACGAACGAAGTAATCAATGATTATAGTGTTATCAAACTCATTAACAAAGATACATGAATGTAATGCTTATCGGCATCTAAAAATGTAATGCATTATCTTTCATGTTTTGATGTTTTGGCGCATTGAAAATGTTAAATTTTACTAATACAACGAAATTTACGAATATGTATATACAAGTCTTGCACATAGTTTTGGTGAAACAAATAATTGTCGTACATATTTGTGAATTTGCATTTTAATTAAAAATTCTGAATAAATTTCAAAATACATTAAAATCTACTACACAAGATAACTTCTGGCTAGATGAAAATTTTCTTGTGCTCATTTCGGTATATGTATATTTATATTTCGGAATAGCTTTGTATAAATGTCTTAAATTACCTATTCAAAATTGTGACCTTTAAATATGTTTCAATGGATAATAAAAGGGGCTGATACAGCCCAATTTACACATTATACACCAGGAAACCAATTAAAATCGAATATACTAGGATATTTACCAATATACATACACCCCAACCCTAATTAAGATGTATGTAATTAAGATGTATGCAAATACAAGTAACAACAAAACGAGAAAAAAACGACTAGTTCGGAAATTGGGAGAAAAACAGGCAAGAAGATGTAATTTTTTTGTCTCCTCTTTTAAATCGTCAACATTACAAAATAACATTATATAGAAATTTAATATCTAAATATAGAACAGATATTTGAATCTATATTTACATGATTTTAATAGAAACGCCTTTAGGGGTTGTTATGGAACATATTTAAATCTAAATCAAATGTTAGAGTGCTCTCATAAACGTAAAATTTTCACATATTTTATGTGATGAAAGTTCCTAATTTCTCACTTGCCACCGCATCTTATAGATGGGAATGTAACAAAATATAAAAAAAGTATTATTTACAAAATATTCAACTAACTTAACGCAGACTTAATGTAAATCAGCTGCACACTAATACTAAAGATCTACATCAAGCGTTTCGCTACATTAGCCTTCATATAACAAGTAGAAGTACCTAATGGACAAGTGATAGTACTTCTAGGCCCTCACCCAGTAAATGCCCTTTAAGGTCCGGCGATCTGGTGAAGGCGGAAAGTCCACTAACGCTTGCAGCACAGGACCAATGGGTTTAAAGATCCATAGGGGACGCCTTTGTCCAGCAGCGGGCGTCTCCCGGCTGATATTATGATGACTTTTATACACTGTAGAAACTGATAAAAACAATTGATTATTTATTATTTTGAGCCGGTTATTTAAGCTGACGTATTGTTGAAGGTTCCCTGCCGCCGTCGCCGGCAGACAGCGGGGTGTCCGACGTGGAGTCCTCGTCTTCTGGCGCCGGGTCGGCCGAGGAGCTGAAGGCGCGCCTGCAGCCGCCGCCGCCGGCGCCCTTCCACGCGCCCTTCCTGCCCTTCTACCCGCACCACCAGATCGCCACCACGCTGCAGCAGCATGCCGCGCACCCCAGGCCGTCAGGTTAGTGGCGTCAACTCATGGACGAGTCTGCTTATCGGAGGGCTTCTTTTAAACAACTGAGTTAGCAAGCAAGCGCACTGCACATCTGATAGTAAGTGGATACAGTAGGGTGCCACCCGTACTCTAAAAAAGCAACCTCCCAACTGCATGAGTACGCTAAAATACACTATTTAGTGCGTAAAACGAACAGATCGTGTCTTTTAACTTAAATTTTAATTGCAAATTTTATTGAAGAAAGACAAATATTTATTTAACTTTGCGTAAGCAACAAAAATATGTTTATAAAAAAATAAGTCCTGTATTGCGACATAAATACTTTGGTAAGATAGAGAGAGGTGCTAAAGACTTAGTACCGCGTCTTTCTCTGGTGTAATGTTATCCTTTTTAGCAAGTAAAATCTTGGATAGTTTTACAAAAAGGTTATGGAAATCTTGGAGTGAATTCAGTCAAACTAACACCAAGAATGACTTAGATAGTATGTTTATTTTTGTAGGTAATTAAGCCCGCCATTATGACGTCAATAGCATTTTAAAACTTACGTTACATTCTTCAGTATTTACTGACATAAAAATAGGATTTGATATAGAATTATAACTGACCTCTACAACCTACCTATAATGAATTTATGAATTATACTTTTTTGCACAATATTTTAAATAAACACTGGCCTTACTGCCAGCGATGCCAGATTGATTTTTCTCGCAATTTTTGCATTGAAGTCAATGCAATTTTAGGTAAACATTTGGCTCCTGGGGAATTTATGGAGAAAATAATTCTTTGCACGGAGAAACATTAACAGTAAAATATGTAATGGAATTTGACTAATTTCATATACAATCGATTTAGTTTTTTTATATCAATACTGGTACTATTAGTTACTTACTATTGGTTTTTGGGATTTGTTGTGACATTTGGTCGTAGTTTTTTTGATAGAGCCATAGATAAAAACAACTTTTAGTACGAACACGTCGTAGAGCCACTGGGATTTGTTTTGATATTTGTTCGTAGTTTAATTTATAGAGTCATAGACAAAAAACACTTTTAGTACGAATACGCTGTAGGATCACGGGAAAAAAAATAGGTTTAGACATTTTTTTCGTAGTTTTTTTGATAAACAAAAAATCAACTTTTAGTACGAACACGCCGTAAAACCACGAGAAAAGAACTAGGTTTTTTCATTTGTTTTCACATTTGTTCGTAGATTTTTGATAGAGCTATAGACAAAAAAACAACTTTTAGTACGAACACGGCGTAGAACCACGGGAAAAGAACTAGGTTTTAGCATTTGTTTTAACATTTGTGCTTAATTTTTGATAGAGCCATAAACAAAAAACAACTTTTAGTAACGAACTCGCCGTAAGACCACGGGAAAATAGTAGGTTTTTACATTTGTTTTGACATTTGTTCGTAGTTTACTCGATAGAGCCACAGAAAAAAGACTCTACCTAAAGACAAAAAACTCGTCTGAGCCTTTGGGTAAATGTTAAAAAAATGGATAGTATCGTCTTAGAGAAAATCTCATCTGGCAACCCTTCTCATCTGGCAAAAGAGCAATTTCTGCCAAGCTAGACTGAGCTTGGCAGAAATTTCTAGTCTTTTGCTCAGATTTATTTCACTTAACTATGTATGTATTTTTAGCACCCACTTGCTTGATATGGCTTGTACTTAGGTAGCTATAACTATAACGCAATGTGTGTATGAGGAAACAGAGTGCTAACATCCACTTGACACTTATCTCAATGAATGAGTCAGACAAACATAGCTGTACATATTTCCTCGTCACTAACAAGAACTGAATGAGCTTCAATCTTTTGTCCTGTTGAATAAATTCGCAAAGAGAGTGAATACTACAATTAAACAAATTAAAATAATTTCGCAACACGATTGTTTTCCTATTAATATACATTTAAAAATACGACTGTCCGACCATTATTTGTGAAGTTTGTCCTGTTAAATACATTCGTAAAAAAACGAATGCTCCAATTATGCCAAAATAATTCACTATACGATTGTGTTCATATTTATATAAGTAAGTATATTTAAAAAAACAACCGTCTGACCATTATTTGTAAGCTTCGTAAACAATGGGTGACGGTATTACAACAATTGTGTCAGCTGCATGCATATAGACGGGCAAGCAAACTTTAAAATACAGACAATAATAGGTGCACAAGTGTGGCTGTTTTGATCGGGCCCGCTGTAGGTGACCCGGTGATTGTACCCGGAAGGTCATCGGGGACAGTCCACACGGCACTGCGTTGGCATAGAAACGTGCCACGTAAAATTGGCCTGCGTTTACACCGGCCAGTGCGCATTCATTAGACGACGCCTACAGCCTACTGATGTACCTACTGATGCCACGCTGTGGCCACGCGGAGTCCCAGAAGAAAACAACAACGTACCTCTTTCCCGAATAGCAGATGACACTTCATAAATTTATCTCACGTCAAACTCATCAGAGCTTCCGGACTACACGCTGGCCTCGAGCCAATTGGCCGCAACTTTTCGTCTTTGCAACGCACCGTTAATTGCGCAAATTATCCAACTGCTCGGCGATTTTTCGCTATTTGCGATAAAAACGTAGCGCGCCTCGAACTCGCCGCATTCCTTGATTGTTCGCATTTAAAATAAAACAGTGCTCCGACTGGCTTGAAATAGCTGTTAAACCTCGACAAGCTTGTGAGACAAGCTATCTTGAATGAGCAATTCGCATTACACGACAGAGAATAGGCACACAAGATGCTTAGATGTGTACGGAAATGGTGCTCCGAGCGGCTTGAAATGGCTGTTTGAGTTCGAAAAGCTAAGTCGACAATTGTGCGAGGACGAGCAAGCAAACTTGACAAGCAATTCCGCGTCACCACACGGAAAATAGACACGTAACATGCATAGATGTTTACGGAAAATTTTGCGGATAAACCCAACTATCTGCATGTCCGCGGTTGACCTAAAACGTTGACGTCGGGAGGATAATAGAATGGGCAGCGTGAATATGTGATGCGTTCTGCAAAACAAGGAACCAGTTGGCGCGGCGGCGGCGGGCGGGAGCCATTCGACATTGCGCAAGGTCAGTGCTCCTAATGCGAAGATGCAAAAAACTAGTGACGAGCAACAAATGCGCACCACGTCGTCGCGCCGATAGCCGGCGCATGCGAAGTGGCCACTTTCGATTGCGCTGCATTTCAATGGCCCCAGACCCGCCGCGCGAATCCTGGACCCTTTGTTTCCCAAACGGATAGGCGACGCCGATAGGAAATTGTAATAAGACGTGCGCGTATAGGAATTAACATTGAATAAATCGCCGACAATAGCTATTGACGAGGACCAGAAAGCGACGCAAGAGCCGGCCGTACGTATCGCGCGTGACCTCATTCGGCACGTCAACTTGCTAGTTAGTTGCTCCGCTCCGATGTATGGCGAGCCGGTAGGTGCGAGGCTCGGTGGGTTGTCGTAACAGCACACACGAAATTTCGGTGTTGCAAGCGTATGGGTGTTGCAACGCCAGCGGCGCCATTGTCAGGCTGGCGAAACAGCGACCTTCCTAGCAGACCACTCGAAACCTGATTGTGCCGGCCACTTCTGCGCTACGCTGCCTTGCCTCACTGTGGGATACGACGTCCACGTTGCTCTTTGTCCGCTCACAATGGACGATGTTGCGGACGGTTGTACAATGTGTGTTGGATGTTGTTGCAGAAGATTTTCCATTGAATCTTGATGGAGTGTCCTAAATACTAGACGGCGAGACCATTAATCATGATCGTGAACCCGCATATGTGCAAATATAGATACCTTCTCATTACGAAGCATTTGTCTACCATCATGTTTGATGACCTGAATGCCTGGAGAAGGCGGTTGCGTTGCAGTTTTTCTACTGTCGATTGCACTAAACCTACGATATGTTATGCTACGACATCGTACCACGTAAAGAGCCTATTTACGAACCTAGTACATCAATAACGAAAGAGTCAAAATAATCTATTTATTAGTGCAAATAATACAAAATCTGTTGGTGCCAGGATCAGCAAAACCAATTTCGCAACAAAATGCGATTCAGGTAAACGAATTGTTAGTATATTGCTTTGCCACTGTACAGGATGTATTCAGTAGTTTAGATCGTGACCAAATGGATCGGCCGTATTTCAGCTCACCGCGATCTGCGTACAAATCACAAACGAAACGGCTCCTAGAAATTTTAAATTGCACAAATGTCCCCACTCGTAGATGTTTTTAAATGATAAACAGCCTGCCGATACCGCCAATGTGACATTCGCACAAACGAAATGGAAATTAAATTTATCGCGGCGCGGGCGCGGGCGCGGGCGGCGGGGGTGCGGCGCGCGAGTGTGCGCGCGCGCCGCTGTGCGTGTGAGGTGATCGTCCAGTTTCAAGGGCGCTGCTGCAACTAGCGCTCCTCTTGTATTAATAGTTGACTATTTTCGCCGCGTGCAGCTCTCGACCGGAACGTTATATGACATTCGCGAAAACCAAAATGGCACCCACCTTACGTCACAATCTCGGCTTTCCTGTTTTCGAGTGGGTGCTTTGATCTCTTTGATCCGAGCTTTGATGACTTTATGCTTAAAGTTCTCGCGAAAAACTGCGAGATGTACCTAAACAGATTAGGAAATTGAGTCGTCGATTGTTCTGACTCATTCTCCGGTATCGATCGATAAAACGGTTGCCTACTTTCCACGGATGCGGTTGGTACATGCGTGGTAAATGTGTCGCCTCGTTGTGATGTAACGTGTTCTTGCGATGCTTTATCGTAATTCGTAAGTCACACGGGAAGCTATCTCCTGTCTCCGTAAGCATTTGCAGCTTCAAACCTACAGTTCATTTTGTCTGTTTTTTGTTTATGCTTCTCTGGATACTTACTCCAAGCTGCTGCAATGTTAGTTCTTTATCTAAGCACATTCAAAACGGCCTCCGACGAAACATTAAGCTGTAACGAGCACTTATAAACGCTAAGAGCGTCGCTTGTTATCTTTGCGCCGTCGCCGTATAAGGAAGACGCGTCCCGCCATCTGCCGTAGGAAAACCGCTTGCGCAATAACATAGCGACCCAGTTGCGCGCGCGGCCGCTGCCAAACGCGTCTCTACTCCTCTACAATTACATATTTCGGTGTCGCAACAACACGGTCGCATCCGAGTTGAACGGCCCGCGACCTTGAGTTGCGCAGCGCACGCGCCGCCGAAAGCGAAAGGACCGCGGACCCTCCTGGATGTGACACCGAATTAATCCATTCATCAATAGATCTGGCGTACGTGACATTTGACCCGTCGCCGCCGCATTTCAGGGAAACCGCAACGAATGACATCGCGCATCTGATTCACCCGGAGGTCCGCACCACCCGTGCGTCACTTGCCGCGCTGCGCCCGCGACGATGGCGCAACCGCCGCCATCTTCCCGCTTCCGAAATGCGCGGAGTAGACGCGCGAGATTTTTTTTTACCGCGACCCAATTCCGCCGCTCCACTTGTCCGGAAACCTCGTATCTTTACGATAGGTATAGAGGGGCGCCGGAGTCCAGGCGGCCTACATACGCGCTCCGCTGGTTTCCCGTTTTAAAATTATCTGCTCGTTCGCGGCGGAGCGGCAAAAGGCTCGCCCTTCACGGGCCGCGGTGCCCCGTGCCTCTAAATAACTTAGCCGGGTCAATTATCGCCGATCAGAGGAGCAGATCGCGAGAGACTCGCTATCCTTGTGTTTATGCGTCGGGGAGCTAACCGGGTCAGTGTTAGGCCGCATAGCGCTGCATAAATAGCCGCCGCCCGCCCCCCGCGCGCCTGCACTTCTACGCGTACTGATGGAAGCAATATAAAATAGGTTTCGCAACGTGTTTACGCGCTCCACTCGCCCGCTGCCAAACACTCGGATTCCAGAGAGCGGCGGTGGCGTTGCAAAACACCGGCTTTAATATATCGCCGTGTCGACGCCGCCGGCCGGAGCATGGGAAAATGGGTGACGGATACGTTCAGCCGATGCCGTTCGCTTGGACGGCATCAGAATAGTAGTAGCGGTGCCCCTGCGCCCTTCGCGCCATCATTGCCGTATCTATTACAGAACTGCGAGCGCTCGCGACTTCCCCAGTCGCTCGATTACGTGAGCCGATGGGTGCTAAAATGACAATTGGACAGATAATTCTTTAAAAAAGCCGTTCCGGCCTGATTGGGCCGCGGCCGAGTCAGGGTCGCGTTAGGCAACCGCTGGAAATCGCGCCTTGACCGCGGGCGGCCGCCCCTCAACCCGTTTTTTCCGACGTCGCCGCGGCCGGTGACGTCGCGCGGTACTGCTGCCTGCGGTTAGGAGCATCTAGAAAATTCTCGTAGCAGGCACCATTAACGCCAAAGAGAGCGAGCGGAGAGGACGAACAAGTCTTTGATGAAAATTCTTACGCCACAAAGAAATTGGCAATACCTTCAGACATAAAAGCACCTTGAAGTCAATATAGATCATAGTTGATCACGTATCAATTGATTTATGAATCTATTATGACACATAGTAAACAGGAACTTTGACAAAAAAGCTAGATGGAAAACAATCTTGACCTCAGTCCTAATATAATGTCGTTACGAAAATTAAAGTGTCTTCGCTTAGATAAACAATCAGAAATTCTGGAATCTTCTATCAGTGAGCTAATATATTCTAACAGCTCAGCTTGGGATTGGATCATGCTGGCATCACATGGAACGATTACCTACTCGTACATAAACATAAAGACGTGGAGAAACTACCGGTATCCAGAGATTTCTCTGCCAGTATCAACTGCAAGAACCAAAACTGTTACTCTGTCTCACAGTTTTAATAGAACTATTACGGATATTTCGTTGTCCGTCGGTCAGTCAAGACCCTATATTTCAGGAATGCGTAGAGATATCAAATTGAAATTTATATCAAATATACTCAGATCTATGGTCTCTTTCAGTAGTGAAAAAATCAATCATGTAAGTCGACACGATGAAAAGATATGATCGCTTATGTCGCAAAATCTGCCGATTTTACGCGGAATCAAAAACTATATACTTCCCGTTGACCTAGAACCATGAAGTTTGGCAAGAGGCAAGGTCTAATAGCACACGCTAAGGAAAAATCTAAAAGCCGTAAATATGTAGTCGGAAACATATGTTTCGATAAATTTGTACGCTACCCTCAGAGCGCTTGTCCAACTCCGCTGGACCAGTTTTATACACACATCACACAACTTAGCATTAAGATAAAAACACTCGTTAAAATTAATAACAACCAGCAATGCGGACGATGCGACTGGCAGAGTTGGCGCGTTAGGGCAACCTTCGTCTAACGCATTGAGTGGGCGGCTGCGACCGTCAACCGCGAACTGCCTTCAACTCTAGAAGCCGATGGTTTCCTCAACGTCTGTTCAGTCGTGGCAACGCATTGGCTTGGCAATAAAACTTATCGAGACCGGATCTTTAGCGAGGAGGTGACCGGACGGGGCAAATGTTCAAAATGGACGCTAGCTATACACGCGAGGTTGATGTCTGCCTCCAGAAGCTCCGGACTCTAATGGTTTTATCTTCGTCGAAGAGATGAACGTGTAGTGCATATAGCTTGAACTACGCCCCGATATTCCCGGTTTTCCACTTAAGTGTCACCATTTTTTCACGCTGACATCAATAATGTTAACAATTTCTTGCGTTTCTTTTAAGAACTTCTTCTTTATTCTTAAAAGAATAAAGAAGGGCATACTTTCTATTTCAGTTAATTAGAATTCGATTAAAATCACCTTAGTTAAATTTAGCATTTAAGTTAAATTTAGCATTATGAATAAGATAATGTGAAATAAATTATTTTGAGAGCTTGATTATTTAGTGTCGTGTCTTATTACGTGGAAATAAATCAATTTAATCAAAGGACAATGTCAAAAATCGCCCCATGACCAACAAAGATTAGATTTATGTCATAATTATATGCATATTTTATAACACTGATTACAAATATATGTATGCGACGGACAAATCAAAAATATTTAAAAGTACTTTCAGAAACAAAACCAAATGAAGTAAAATAAACGAATGTTTACTGTTACTTTAACTTGATTGAATGGAATTGAGTCGATTTTTTGAGGGTATGGACATATTTTATTTGTAGAAATTATGTTTTTCACAACTTCTTTCACAATTTACAACAATAAGACACATCAATTGACTACTCACGCGCTGTCTTTTGTAAGTTTGTTGTGTTTTTGACTTGCGTTATAATTTTGAGATTTCTTGTTCTTTACTATGTGGCTAGAATATCGTTCTTTGATTGATTGCAATAATTATTATTTTAATAATTATATAGGTATGGACTAGTTATGTGTTTTGCTCTAATGATATAAAGTGTTACTTCAACTAACCTCAAAATCTGTTTCATTTTGGTATATAATTCGATCTCAAAGCTTGTCCGTAGTAATTGATGAGGACGTACAGTATTTACTAATGTAAATTTTATTATACGAAAAGCATTTTTTCACTACTGTTGTTATTGGGGCGAACAATGTATGGACGCAAAGCAATGTCCTTTAATAAACTAAATTTAACGATTACACCTGACATAATAAAACCATCCCCGCCTGTTTATGGTTTATCTTGCAAATATAAAGCTCCCTGCCAACAACCTGCTGAACTAGATTGCCTAGATTTAAAATCACAAATTAACACAAATAACATAAAGCGCAAACTCCTAAATTACTTCCTAACATCTTAACAATAGTGTATAATTATATTTAAATAATATTGGTGGCTTTGAAAAATATTCATTATTTTGTTTCACTTTCTCGAAATGTACTTTGTTGAACAGCCTGTATCAATCCGACGCCGTATTACCATTGTAATAGTGTATTACCAGTATTACGCATTATGTCTGCATAATTATACAAACCTACCTCCTTGTTGAATTATTGTTATTGTATGAATAAATAAATAAATAGACAATCTTCATGTGGAAAGTCTACTATTAGTGGTAACCTATTAGTGATAAAACATTTACAAGCTAAAATTATAAATTTGGTACTATAACAAACTTATTAGTAATATAACTAAAAATTGGATTTATTTATTAGGCAAAATTTGTGATAAATACAGTAAGGCATAAAATACTAAGCTCTATCGGGAAAAACCGTGATTGCCGAAGATAGAGATTGGTAGAGAAAGGGTAGATTTTTGTGTTAATAATAACAATTTTGGACGACCGCGGAGCTCTATAACAAATTAATCTGTTTAGTATTATGTTAAACACTCTCTGTTACTTTTTTATATATTAGCCATTTTCATTGAGAAGGAAAACTTTCCTGTTCTTAATGTGCGCAATTCCTTGGTAGGTATTTTGGTTTCACCGCCTACACGCAACCAGAAAAACGAAATAAATAATATTTAACGTACAACTTTGTAAAATATTAAATGACGCCTGTCCTAATGTGTACATTTTGAAATAAATTCCAGTGTCTTATACATATTTAATCAATGATATTAATTTTAAATGTTTCTACGTGTTAAGCAATCATCCTTCAAGTTCAGTGTTAAAGTTTAATTAAAACAGCATTTCCTGCTTTTAAAAGAACATATTCTACACTTATGTACGACACAATTTATTTTTTTAATTTTACACCTTGCTTGACCAACATAGAAAATATAGAAATCATTTGACATTTTCTAAGACATTAGGATTCGCTTGTTACGTAGGTACCCACCGTGCAATAATAAAGGTCATAGGTTGAGGGAAAGCTATGAGCATTATAAAATGTACTCGGAAAGATTAACATAAAACTATTTTTATTAAAAAATAGGTATTTACATTATTATCTCGTTAAAACCGGAACCGGAAAATAAAAAACACAAAACTACCTATTTTTATTTACAAAAAAATATATGTTAAATCGTCAGTTTTCTAACTCTCGTTGAAGTCTATTTTGATGACAAGACAAAAGCATTCCATTTTTAAAGCAAGCCAAAAATATTTAATGTCAACCGCTGTAAACGACGAGCGACAACTTGTAACTCCTAAACAGCTTATGACGCCAAAGGCTCCTCAAAGTGATTGATCCAACATGGCGTCCTGTAAGAAAGTGCAGGAATTCGCGAGGCGGCGAGGGGCGGCGGGCGGCGCGGGTGACCTTCGCGCGTTGATGCAATGTCGCAGTGTCATTGACCACGCTGCGCCGCGCAAACAGTTGCAGCGAGCCCCCGAGCCCGCCGACTTAACCCCCCCTCCTACCCCCACCCCCGCACCGCCGTCTATTACCCCCCGCCCCGCCCTGAGCGCGATGCACAAACTTTTGCCGGTTGTATACCACACAAACGAAAATAGACGCCGTAGCGAGCCAGTTATTAAAATATTCCAATTAATCTAGCAAAATTATGTTCAGCGCAGTCTCGTATCAAATTCTCTTATTAAAGTTGGCGCGAGCTGGACGTAATCCTATTACGTTTGCATGCAAACAAGGCGCTTGTTCTTTCAACGGCACTTGGTATTTGCGCTGCAGAAAAACACGGGTCCAGACATCTATCGCGGAGGAAGGAGCCAACTCGACCCAGCGTAGCTTATTTCATTTGAATGCTAATGAAACGCCTCATCTGCAACCTTATTGGCTACGAACTGCGGACATCCTTAGGAGATTGATACCTCAAAGTCATCTCGAGTCCGTTGACATCAGCATCTGGTACAGTCTTGCATTAACATACGCAATGAATACATTAACTCTTCAGTGATTGGAAGTTAATGCTAACTCCTCAATAAACTGGTTCAGTCACAATGTACTTGCAGATCGGAAATGATGTTTGCCACATTATGATTTCAGAAGAGGCGTACAAAGTTCCGAATATGTTCAAACCGACTGATGGGACACATAATCGGACGGAAATAAAAGGAATATATTGGAGGCAAAAGGACAAAAGCAGACAGCAGCACTGCATCCATTTCGCGTAGCCAATAAACATCTCCCCAGAGGTGCCAGAGACGAGCTCCAAAACAATTTTATGTGCACTGTTTCTCAGATTGCGCAGGTTTACGTAAGCGGGGTGCATGAACTCGGGCGCAGATCACCTTCGCCGCGTCCCAAACTGCAGGTTGAGGTCGCAATAATAGTTATCGATGTTATCGGCAAACAATACGGATAACTTTATGACGCATGAAAGGCGACAGTGCTACAATGTTAAAAGAACTCTGCAAGTCACAACAACGCTGTCGCGAACCGCACTCTGTCAAATATCAAATATCCAGAGTTTCTTTTCGGAGCATATGTTTCATGCAAATTACAAACATTTGTATTATAATATTCCGCTATAACATCTCTCGCCAATTCATGAATAGATGTTTCGGATGATTAGAACTCCTCAAATTGTTAGGAACATATAGACAGTACTAAAACACAAATACTTACGATGAATAACATACTCGCATTGACTGAAATCATATTAAGGTATCTATACCGGACTAAGCTTGAACCTACAAATTACAATTAAGTAAATGACGTAATTGCAATAAAATTCATTAAAGTCAACAATTGTATCGTAGACTCGTGTTGTATACCTAGAGAATTCAACAGAACTAGTTGGCTTCGTGACTGTCGGTCATGCGGAGCCGTTCGTACATATCCTGACCGTCCGATAGCGACACAAGACTGACAAGTTAAACATAAGCTTACTGCCTGATACCGAAGAATGTTTTTATTATTAAACTTTCATCCAAACACGTCAAACTTAATTTAAACATGACCAATGAAGAACAACAACTTATTTGTTGAGTGTTTATACAATATTCACGAATAACAAGTAGGCATATTGGACGCTATCAATATCATAATAAGTGACCGATGAAAATTACTGTCAGAATACATTAAAAAAGCTTATCTTAATGGCTATTTTCACCTGACAGCATCTCCTGACCTTCCCCAATGCGTGCCGAGCCTAAACAAACAGGCGATAGCTGCATCCGGCACTGTACTAAAATACGGCCTGATAACCTTATCGGGGGTATCGGTGTCACCGAATCTTGCAGAATGGCCTATTATACTTGATGACATGCACACACTGTTCAGGTCTGCGCTTAACTCTACTTTTGTTCAACCGAAAATGACATTACAAAAACAATAGATAATTGTACAAAAAGTTGTGTGAGTAAAAACTTCTGGCTGATCTCCTGTTTTGTGTGAACTCAGCACCTTAGCATCTACGTTAAAACAACATCTAGGAAAATGTAAGTTCAATAATTCTGAACTAGAACTATAATTTTACATTTTGTGACTATTAATTTCGTTTGAATTTTTTAAGACCTTAAAAGCTGCGTCCTCATTGTCTTCAACATTCCGTGTTGTTGCTATAATCACTTGGGTTGCGTAAAACTTATCCGATCCCAGCGAAATTTTAATTGTATTTATCTCTTTTTACTGTGTTAAGACAAAGTAGAGTTTACTCACTGTCAAATAACTGCGTCTATCAACAATATGAATTATATCGTATTCAGTTATAAATCCCAAAAAAATTCCTGTTAGTCTCTCTATTTATATTTGCTCCTCAATCTTAAACATATTGATGAGAAGATTTAATCTATTCACCAATTTTGCCTATTATGTTTTCTTAATATACCTACTTACAATCTTATATTTTAGGTAACCAAATGACTTTTAAATTTTCTTAAAAGGTGATTGAATCATATAACCACCTTTATTGGTTTAAAGCTAACACTGGATAGATAGGTGTTGCAAAAGTAGATAATCTTAGGGAAACATTTTTCTTAAGGCTACAAAAAGAAATAGCTATTACTTTTACCTCAACCATGCTGATAATATTATTTTAGATACTTGTGTTTAATATTTCATCAGAAACCACAGCACGAATAGGTGCCGATCTGATACCCATAAAAAGTAACCGGTTTCCAAGAAAATGTTGTGGAACAAACGAGCCAGAGGCGCCTCGCCAAAATTCTTCTCCTCAGACATCATTTGCGAGTCATTTCCTAAACACATTGTTCGCTACAATGTGTGCACGGCCAGACACGTGTACAGAAATTGCTGCGTAGGACTCAAAAATGTATATTAGATAAGAGTCCACTTCCCCTTTAGATAGTGAGACGGACGCCCGCGGACATTCACCGAAATATTAAAAAACTATTCTAGGTAGTTTGAGGTTGCTAAACAAATACCAATTAAAACAAAAATTAAAACTTCAAGTAATGTAAAATTTTAATACATACCTTTATGTAAAATACCTAGTAGTTTTTTATTACAAAACATATAGCAAAGTGAAATAAGAAAAACTTACCGATGATCATTCGATACGCGCATGTGACCGCACTTAACCAAACAATACAATATGTTTGCGATCTGCGCGGGCGCAGAATTAAGATTTGCTGCTATGTGTTTATGGCTGTTACGTGTTTAGTGTACTGTTCGTAACTAGGTATTGTAATTATTAATTGTGTTTGCTATCTGCACTGATTCCTTGGAAAGTACAGGATTAAGAGAGCTGAGTTTCACTAAAATCCGCCATATAGTTCTAGTTTGAAAGTGTAACAAAATTTCATCCGTTTGTGAGAAATGTCACAAACTGTTATATTTATAGCATCAGTGGGATATTTCCTCATTTTCAAATTTGGTCTTGTTTTTAATCAAAAGTTTTAGAGCACAATTCACTTACTACTCCATACTGGAGTAAATCAGCGAGTGTAACGGTGAATTATCGTTACAAATCCGCTCGTGACATCAGATTGTGCTCTGTTACAGCACTGTTGCGCAAGGAGCCTGAGAACCGGTCATGTCGCTCGCGAAATGTAGTGCACCGATTGACATTGTCACCAACGGATCGATGCGTGCGCGCACCAGCTCCGTGAATGAGGTTATGCGGTCAGATTTTTGTGTTGAAGATATACATAGATCTTTGATATACAATCCTACGTGATAATGTACCGTCTTAATAGCATATACATTATTTTGAAACCGGTTTAGATTAGACTATCATTAACGCTAATCTCTTTTTATCCAACTGTCACTATACGATACGAATTGCATACATTCTAAGCGTACGTGAACAAGAAACGATAAGATTCGTGAGGAAAGAAACTTTTATTTTGTTCTAGAAGTATTTGTGAAATTCATAGCCGTATAAGACACCACTTTTTTACTGGATTTTGGAAACTCGTATCACATATTCATGTAGAACTGAACACGTAAATAAAACCATTGTATCAAAGGAAAAGATGTTGAAATAAGCGTCAATATAGTATTTGTATCAAACTTCTATCACACGTATATGTAAGTAGCGCCCTCTGTCGCTATCTGCCGTTACATAAGATGCAACGTGCGCAGTCGCAGCCTGACCTTACTTAACTCAGTACTAGTTCACCGCGCTCGCTCGTACAGAAATAGGACGTGGCATCATTCGTATAAATCGTTGTCAGCAATGCAATGGGAAATGAATCTTATATTTTAAAAAAAACTTCTTTCTTTCTATTTCATATACAAATATTTAGTTTAGAAAATTTTGAAAAAAAACTTAAAAGTTTGATTGCAAAAAACCCGATTTATCATGTGATACTTATTCCTTTTTATTAATTAACTTTCCGTGCATATAGTAGGTATAATGTTAATTTTTAATAAACGGCTGCAGATAACAATCCTACTTATCTGTGTAACGTACGTGACCGGTATCAACAATGAGGCAAAGTCACCTTGATAAGAAATGCACAAAAAATGACTCGTCCCACCTTAACTTTTTGCCCCGACCGAACTCGCACAGCGGATAACGCGATCAGAGCGATAAGTGTGGAAAGTGGTGCAGAATATGGGTAAAATCGAAACTGTAATGGGACAGTCCGACCGTGAAAAGCGAGTGCAATTTCTTGTTAGAAGCTCGGTGAGGCGGCGGCTGCGCGGGCGCAGGGTGCGGCTGTGTGCGTGCGTGAAGGTCAGCCGGCGGCGTCATTTCCTGGTCATTGGCTGTCGGCGCCGTCCGCGCCCGCGCTCGCTGACGCTTCAGCGCATAAGCATCAATCTATCGCAAACACGCTTTCCGGTCGCACAGGAAAAGGATTGAACACTATTTGTGCATGCGTGCATCAAATGAAATAAAAACAACCATTAAGCAAACATCACATGCATTTTTCTATCCCGTCATGAATACAAAACAATCTAGGGATATTCACTTAATATCGATATATCGAATTTACTCGATACCATGTTTTCCATACGATATGTACACACTTATATCGGATTAGTACATATCTATTCAAGTAAAAAATATCGATGTTTTCAAGCGACATTTCGAAGACGTCGATGCTGGGATCCGATGTTTTATTTCCAATATAACCATCGAAGTGGGTAAAACAAGCCGTTTCGCCACGTGATAGTTGCTTGGAGGAAATATTTTCGCGCTAACGTACCTACCTATCTTATCGCGCTGATTCCTTTATCGCGAATAAAAATAGGTGATAAAATTTCGCAAACTAACGTGTATCGGAGATAAATGAGCCTTATCAACTGACGTAACGGACCCTGAATTAATTGCTTCCTAAACATTGTTTTTGTAACATTCGTTCGATGGTCTCTGAAGCTCGTACTTACATCGCAAGGGGTCTGTGGGGCAACCCATTTATTGCGGCGGGATGCGCGAACGCAACCGGTTCCCCTCCCCGGACCCCCCGCCCTCAACACTGTTCGCATACTTGCATCCGGGAATAAAACAGCCCGTCTGACGCTGCTGTACGACAGGCGACTAAATAGCTACGAGAATACAGTCCACTTTTATTAAGCTTCGTGCAGGTTTTTTTGCAGGCCAATGGCTACTAACTAACCGCGTGAAGATGACATTCTAAGGCTGCGAACGGGCGTATGTACAGAGTAACCTTGATCTTGGCTAACAACCAGTAGGATGCGTCCACCGCACGGCTATAAATAGACCAAGCTCGCCGTAGAACGTGTGTTTTTTATCATGTTTTGCTGGTAACTTCCCAGGCTGGCGAGGGATTTTATGTGCGGCGCATCCGACAAACGGTTCATTAAATTGTAAATAGCGAGTACATAGGTATCGCCGATGCGTTCAACCCGTTATCAAATGAATTAAACATGGTGGAGGTAAATACATATGCTTACTCGGAATGGATGTAGACTATTGCGAGCAAATGTTGCTTGAAGAAATATAAAAAGGCAGGTACCTACCTAATTTGTAACCTACTTAAATGTTTCATTTTTGTTTTTCAATTAATTACAATGTCAAAGCTTTTGTCATATCAAATTACATACGACCTAATACTTACATGAGCGGTATTGAAATCGATAAACACGGTCGATGCGTCTCGCGCATCACTCGCACTATGATGGCGCAGGTGCTGCGTGGACGTGTGAAGCGTCTCCCTTCTATCCACGCTTCATCTCATACTCCGAATACCACTTTGACCCGTCTCGAACTTTAGAGACAAAATTTTCATAGGGAACTCCGAAGGTTGCTGCCTTCGGAGTCCGAACAAAGCGAGAACCGATCACAGAAATAGCGCTTTTGCATTCGCAATGTTCATCGATTCCAATGGAATTTCGAAACGAAACTTCTTAGGTACTGCCTCAATAAAACTCAATTTTTCACTGTCATGTCGTTCAATGGAACATGCCCATTAAGAGAAAGAAAAACAATGTGATTTTTTGTGAACTTTAAATTGCAATGAGAGAGATTTGACGCTATGCACTGCTTGCAGCAGTGACTCTTTTTTAATTTTGTTTCAACTTTGCTCTAAGCCAGGAGTTTCCCAAACTTTTTTATCTTATCGACCACTCGCAATGTTTTCGGGTAAACCCCCTGCTTGGTTAGTATTGCATTTTTGAAAATTCATCAACTTCACATGTTTTAACTGATAACTTACTAACTGTAGGTGGGGTTGGGCGTAGAAGAAAAAACATACATTAATTTTTTTATACATTTATTAATGAAACTGACTTTTGACTTCTTCATCGCGTACGCGCATAAGTAACACGGATATGTTCAAGCTTCTACAAGTTCAAAGTGTACAAAGTAGGTACAAAGTTTGCGACCACAAAGCGAATATCCTACTAATTTAAACAATTAAGATATATTAACACGCTACTAATATTATAAAATTTTAAAAAAAAGCTTGTTTACAAATTTTTAACAATACATTACTAACCATTGTTAGTCTGTTTGTTATGTTTTGAGATAAACAAAGTAACAAATGGAAAATCATGATACCAGTCGCGACCTTCTTAAATGAGGTCGAACTCTCGTGGATCCCCGTTTACATCTAACATACCCCTAATTTTAGACCCCTCAACCACCCAAGACCACCTGGGTCTTCGACCCCGGGGCTCTATTAGACCACTTTTGCTATCATCGCACCAAGCGATCATGTTAAGGCGCTTGTAGTCCGCAAATGTGTGGCCTCCTCTTGTCATAATTATGTGTAGGTTACGCAACAGTAAGTGCGATGTTGCGAACGTGACAAACACACACAGGTCGCGTCGCCTGCTGGGGTGAACGACCGCGATAAGCTACGCGAAAATACGACTTAGATAAACAAGATAATATTATAAAAAATGGCGGACTCTTGTAGGTATTTTAACTTTAAATTTACCGCCCTGTTGACTCGCTCGGCGGGGGTCTAGCTCGACACAGTGATAAAGTTGAACGGAAATTAGATGTCCTGTCAGCTAGCCTGGAACCTAATATAATGCGTCAACATTAATATCCTCCTTGACTTCTTAAAACTTAATTAAAAAAATAGTTGACATCCTTTGATAAGTAAGCCCTTTAGTAAGTATTCCCATAAATATCCCCAGTATTTATTTCGACAAGATGCCATTATTTTAAAATAGTGGACTATCTTCTATAAACCATTAAACCATAAAGTTTTACGGGTGAAATAAACATTTATAAAAGACACTATGTTGAGAATCGCATGAAAAATATTTTTTCATGTAGGCATAAAGCCAATCAAAAGATAACTTTCGATTCCAATCGCTCGCATTCTGAATCGCTGGAATTACTTATCTACCAAACGATAACTAACAATTTGGCTTTATTCTTGATTTAGGTAGTCATATAATGTCAGGACTAAAAAGGCACGTTTATCGACATAAAAAAATAAAATAAAATTTTTAAGACTGTTTTGTTCTGACAATCATGTTTAGTTATATCTAACTGAGTACATATTATCTTGAACCTAAAAGTATTAAAAATCATATTTTGTAATGAAAGATGCAACAAAACATGCATAATGCAAGTCCCAATACAACTTGGTCGCAATAAGCAACGTGTAACTTGCTAGCATTTTGGTTTATATAGAGTCACGGACTCACGGATGGTTAAACAAAATTACCTTTGGTACTTATAGATTGGACTACGGGCAAATCTATTTGCCTGTGGCCCGATTGATCAGGGCTGTGATTTGGTAACTTATCGATTGATCGGCAATCGTTATCAAACTGGGTGACTTAATGAAGAAAAGCGGAATTATGTTTATTTGCTATAAGTTTTGGTTGATTTATTCAACAAATATACCAAGACTACTAAAGACGACGACATTTCAAAATGTTAAACATACTAAAAATTTATACTACTATTACTAAAAATACTTTGAATCAAACAGAATTATCAAATCTATACGATAGCCGATGCCGATGAGTTACAAAATCACCCCCCTGATCACTGGCAATAAAAATGCCCTTGGATCGACCAGTAGAACTAAGTGATCGGGCCACGGGCACAAACGGAAATTCACGTCATGATATTCGTCCAATCACACGTTCTCCAGTCAATGCCAAACGTCCAATTAAGCCTAAGACGCGGCTTTTTCAAGCAAATAAGTACCGTGAATGCGTATGGTGGCGCGGGGAAAATTCCTCTAATAAGCCACCGCATCAGACAGAAAAATTGCCTGATGACCAATCAAAACGCCACATAGCACGTCAAGAAAAAATCGAAAGCCAATCTTTTCAATGCGATTGGACGATAGCAAGCTCAGTTGTAGTTCGGCTGTGACTTATTAGTAGAATCAGACCTCACCGCCTCCTCAGCATTGGGGTCAAGGCGCGACTCCGCGTTGACGCAATCCACCGCCTTTATCTATTCCGCTCGCCGCTTATCACAAATCTGTCGCAATTAAAACTTTTTTACATTTCCAAATGTATTTTTCTGCTTTTCCTGCGAAATACACAGTATGGCGAGGATTTTCCTGTTGGTTCCCGTGTAAACAAATTAATAGGACGTTGTATAATGTCGAATGCTCGTAGGGTTTCCTGGGGAAATGACGTTTAATTTAGTCACCCTTAAGAAATGTAAAGAAATGGCATGTTTTCCTGGACAAAATGTTATGTTTAGGTAATTTGAGTCTCGAATTGTTTCGGACATATTTGTTAAAAAATCAACGGCAGTAATAAATATTATGATTGGATATTCCTTCGTAAGCATCTAGCAATATTAAACAACGCATTGTAATGTACAGTCCCATCTACACTAAATAAGTATCATTATTGCTAATCAATCATCAATTCTGTGAAAAACTTTATCTATCTCAGCTTATAAGATATTCGTCTTCGAACGTAACATCCTTTTCAACTCTCCGCTTGCTTTCCCGGGCTACTTGTATCCATTAGTGTAGTGCCTGCTTGTCACCGGATGTCCTCCGTTCATCTTTTAAGTGATCTTCGTTTGCCACATAGAAAAGCAATACGGTGTAACAATGATTTTTTTGCAACCTCAAATGTTCATTTATTCGGCGAAACTTGTTAGCTGTTTTCACTCCAAACTTAAGTCTACAGAATGATACCTAATAACTTAACGGGATGTCACTCTTTCTCATTCTAGCGCTAGAAGCATATGTTTCAGTCAAAGAGTTAGTGACTGAGGAATCCAACTGATTCTCACTCTATTCCACACAGTTTTCTTACTTTTTTGCCAGCCTGATGGTAAGAGCTACATTCGCTTATAGTACATGTGGTTTCTGTAAGATTGGCAAATTTATACAACCCCTTCAAGGACCCCAATACGTTGCCAACTCGTGACAAAAGATGTCAAGTCAACCAAGTAATGGCAGTGAAATAACTGGGTACCGTGACTTTACATCTGATGTCACAAGTTGGCAACGTACACTGTGGTTCTTGAGCCACGTCATGTATTATGTGACTGTTATCATTTACCATGAGGTGTGCAGTGAGCGTCGGTGGCGCTGTGGTTTCGGCACTTGCCTTCCAATCGGGGGGTCGGGGTTCGAGACCCGCCATGTACCAATGTGTTTTTCGTTTCGAATTTCATATGTACATTTGTCTGACGCTCCTACGGTGAAGGAAAACATCGTGAGGCAACCTGCATACATCTGCGAAGAAATTCAATGATGTATGTGAAGTCGACCAATCCGCACTGGGCCAGCGTGGTTGACTAAGGCCTAATCACCCTAACATAGGGTAGGCTCGAACCCCTCGGTGGGGACGTATATGAGCTGTGATGATGTGCAGTTTGCTTCTTTGCCAACCTCGTTGTAAAAAAAAACTAATAACAATGTTAATATCATTATTGTGTTCCGACGATTAGAGGTAAGATATATAGCAAGTTCCTCGGCTATTGAGGAGTCCAGGTTAAGCTCGCTTCCACCTGCAGCCTTATCCTCACCTACCAGCAGGTGACACGAAAGCCAAGAGATTCCCTGCCGTATGTGAAAAAATAGCTAGATGGCGTGGTGAATTAATGTGACGTTTCCATTGTTTGCAGTGGGCGGCGTGAGCGAGCGCGACGCGTACGGGTACGGGTACGGGGGCGGGGGCGGCGCGCACCACTTCGCCGCGCCCGCGCCGCCGCCCCTGCCGCACGACGAGCTGCCCTACTCCGTGTTCGACTTCGGCGACTACCAGCGGCACCACCACCACAACAAGCTCAAGGCCAAGAAGCGGCCGCGGCCCGACCATCCGCCCGCGCCCGGCGTCAAGCGCAAGAGCCGCGAGGGCTCCACCACATACCTGTGGGAGTTCCTGCTCAAGCTGCTGCAGGACCGCGAGTACTGCCCGCGCTACATCAAGTGGACCAACCGCGAGAAGGGCGTCTTCAAACTCGTCGACTCCAAGGCCGTGTCCCGCCTGTGGGGGCTGCACAAGAACAAGCCCGACATGAACTACGAGACCATGGGCCGCGCGCTGCGCTACTACTACCAGCGCGGCATCCTCGCCAAGGTGGACGGCCAGCGGCTCGTCTACCAGTTCGTGGACGTGCCCAAGGACATCGTCGAGATCGACTGCTCGCTCGCGTAAGCGGCCCCGGAATCTCCTGTGCGAGTGCGTGTGTGACTGTGAACCGATACGGACCCTCTTCGACTTGACTCGTTTCGCTATCACGTCTGACGTCTCCTCACCAATTAGACATTTCTACAATTCAATACATCGCGCGTTCGCCGCGCCCCGATCGCTTCCCTGCGTGGACGCTGTGCACAGATCGAAACAGTATCGACCTGAAGTTGAATTTTATATTTATACAAAAATAGGAGAGATGAAATCGATTGCTCAAATGTTTATATAAGTACACACCTATATTTAGGGTACTCACACGAGGATCATTAAATTTGCTAGATATTATTATGGGACGGAGTGATTTTTGTATAATGTTGAAACGAATTTTTAAATGTTTGTAATGGAGTTTCTATAATAATTATATTTGCATGTTGACGAACTAATTAATCAGAACTTCCTACTACCTCAAATCTAAACAAAAAAATATAGTAATTCATATACAATTATTGATATTTGGAAATTCAGTATATTACACCATTAGTGTGATTTTATAGTCTATTGAGAGTTTATAGTGAAGAAATATTTACCTAAATGTTATTATATGTATTGTGACGATGTATCATATTATCCTCAGGTTAACTCTTTGGTGCTTCAAATGGCCATTCGCATATTTACACCTTGTTACAAACGCTCTCACTGCTGTTGACTTTATTATATATTATATATAAATATCTATCTATTATTAACTGTCATAGATTGTATAAACACTTCGTTGTAGATTTTGTAAGCGGGTAGTGCGTCCGCGCATCTCGCACGCGAGTCGCCCTACCCCCGTATTCGCTCACTTGTATCCTGAATTTCATCTCTTTCTCCATTATGAAAAGTATCGACAAGGAATAATTAATATTAGCACAAGAGTGAGTTAAGGAATACCCGATTTGTAACCGTTACGAACACCCCACGTTGATGTTGTTAAATTTGGGTTTGAACAATTTGTGGAATCGCCATTCTACACGTGTACTGAAGTCTACTGCCAAGTTTTCGTTTAGAAAAACTGAATATTATGTTAAGTGATGATTCGTGAGTTATTGTGTTAATTATTATTATGTACCTATTGTAAGGAGCCGCGCGGTGGACACGGCTTAGTTTATTTCGTTTATTTAAATTTACTATAGGAGCCTGTTGGGAGGTCTTGCGCACAATGTTACATATCAGCGCGTGCAATCGCGGCAGAGAAATATTTCCATATTTTCATATACACCCCGTTTTCCGCGTGCATATCAAAAACGACGCTTCGTTATTAATTAATAAAAATATTTTTTATCGTTCCCGACGTATGCGCAAGATCTCTATTTTTTGTTACCTGAATAAATAATATTATTATTATAATAATTAATTACGATTTGTGGTCCAATGTTAATGAATCATAATACTTTAACTAGATAGTTGATAACAAAAGGTTAAAATAAGATGTAGCCTAGACACACTGGTAATTGAACTAAATAAATACAATATTGTCATAATTATGATGCAAAGACAGTCCTTTTTTATTGTATTACAAATAGTGGGAAGCAAACGAAGTATGGTGTATAAGTGGGAGTATATAGAGGAAATTATCTATGTTTGTACGAATGTTGTAGGCAAAGGGGCCGGGCGAGCGCGGCCGCCCCTTGGACATTGCGCAATATTTTTATATTCGGATAAATATATCTAATTACTAGTTAGTAAGTCTATAGTATGTTAAACGACATAACAACGAGCGCCGCCAGTGCGTTCACACTCGTGAACTAACAGACGAAGAGATCTCAGTGTCCAATCCAAACTCCTTCGAACAAAACCAGTGCCCGTTTCATGTGATCAACGTATTACTTATATATAATAATATAAATTAAATATATACTACTATTATTAAAAAATGTGGATTTTTAATAGTATTTTTATATAGCTAGATGGAATTCTTGAAGCGACCTTGTTTCGGCACTATTTCTTATGCTTTTGTAAATATTACGATAGATTTTTAACTTATTTATTCGTTGTCGGCGGGTGGGCTACACCCGCACCACTTATCTTTCCTTTCTAGGGAATTTCGTTCTATAGGTTACAAATTTTATTGTAAAATATACTTTATTATAAATTTAATAATTGTTAGTAGTTAATGAATGGACCACGCGACGGAAGGCGAACGCTCTCAGAATTTATGATCGGCTAGTGTTACGGGACTGATGCGCGAGTTACCGGCGGTTACTGTAGTGGATGTTTGAGCGAACATTTAAAACGATGCTCGTAAATTTTTAATGATTTAGTCGAATTGATGTTGTTGAAAAAAAATCAAAGTCTCTAATTAATATTGTACTTAAATTTTCAATGTAAATTTTTACGACACCTCGTAAATTTATTGTTAATCAAATTAATTTAATTGAGCCTAGTCTTAGCGTGTTAAATTTATTTAATGTTTGGTCGGCGCTGCGCCGGCGCAGGCAGGCGCGCGCCCGCCTCGCTGTGTGGGCGATCTGCGCCTCGATTCTGCGAACGAAGCTGTTAGTGTATCAATTGCGTTTTGATAACACTCTGTGACACAATTATTAATTGAAGACAAAGTATTGGTCGACATTGAATCGCCAAAACTCCTTTGCATAATACTGTCAATTATATTAAAACGTCATTGAGACACGATAACTACGTCACTGTAGCAGAATCCAGGCCCGGCGAGTACGACCGACGTACGGTGCGCACGTAATGACATGCGGTATGTACGGTTATCAGCAGGTTGTCCAAAACGAATTCTCTTCGTCGATTCTGAACTTCTAGCATCGATTGAAGTTGTTTTGGGTGGTCAGAACTTATCGATTAATCGGAAATCGTAGACGAATCGTAGCGTCGTCGACTCGATTACGGAGTTCTGCGTAGGCGGTTGCGTGAGTTAAGCACACCTCTGCTGATTTCCCATAGACTGTGAAATGTTAGGCGGGCGGGCGGTGCCTCTGGGTGGATGACGCGAGGGTTTGCTGGAAGCAATGACGAAGGTTAGTGATTCGGAATTACGAGGCTGCGTGCGACACCCAACGTGTTAGATCTAACTCGGTGTACGTATATTGTTCGTTATAAAATTAGTCCTTATTCAAATGTTTAAATTTTACCGTTCGTCATCAACCGTCAAATATTTGGCAATTCCTTTATGTTCAAAATTTATATCCATTCTGAGAGGTTTTTAGTGTGAAACGGCGTTCTTGCTTTTAGTTATATGCAGTTAAAGTCCGGTAGTGTTAATTTTAGTTGTAGTTGATTAATTTTACAAAATACTGTATTTTCTGCCCCCCCCTAGTTAAGTTATTTTTATATGTATAGCTAGTTATAAGTGTAAATGAGTTAGCACATTCATTTGATGCATGATGATGATGTTAATAAAATATCCACAATAAAATACAATGTTTTGTTTCAGTGGCAACTTACCTTCCCATGTGTACGATAGAGATTATCACTATTTATCATCTCTACAAACATTTAGACTGAATCAATACCTATAACGATTACTTTGCTTAAATACTTATAAAAAAAACAGTTCCCATAATACCTATATTATGTTCGAACCGTTTATTGATGATGATTACTTTAAGAAATAAACTGAATAACAAGGGGACATTCAATATGACGTATCGCAATTTTTGAAGATTATTGACCCCAGTCCCCGTAGCACGTCCACCAAAACACGATATGATATAGAGATTTATAGCGGTGAACTGTCAAAATACGACGAAACCCTATTGTATTTTGACAGTTCAACGCGATAAACCGCTTTATCATATCGTGTTTTGGTGGACGTGCTAGGTGGGCAGTAACGGGCTGACAAAAAATTACAAAAAGACCCGTGTAAAACCTAATGAGGTGCCTAAATACTCGTATATCACAAGATGATTGCTAGTCGAAAAATTACTCGGGAGTATTAGGTATATAGTTTATCGCCATTATAACAATGCTAATTGTACAGTGCACACACCATAATTTGCCGCAACCGATCCGTAGTCACACCGTGTTGTCACACCAGTGTGACTATAGTTAATTTAATTTCTCTGTAGTCACACCGCAATATCCCAAACACACCCTTGACGATAAAAAAATACAAATTTTCATTGTGGATTAATTCCACGTTTTTTTTATTATCAAGTTATCTTTTATTAAAACTATAAATATTGAAAGAAAAAGTACCTAATCCAGATAAGAGACGCAAAATAGAAATAGAAAAAGATAAGTTGATAATAAAAAACAAATGGAATTAATCCACAATGAAGTTGGCCAGTTTTTGGAAACGTTAAGATAAAATTAAATATGATTTATATATATTTATTAAATTTGATCTTCGGTCTTGTCGAAGATGTCTGGGATGTCTGGGTGTCTGGGATATTGCGGTGTGACTACAGAGAAATTAAATTAACTATAGTCACACTGGTGTGACAACACGGTGTGACTACGGATCGGTTGCGCAATTTGCCGATTAGGAGCAAACTGCCCATCTGATGGTAAGTGGTAACACTGGTAACAGTCACCTATATATAGTACATGTGGTTCTTGCGAGATTCACCACAAAAGCCATAATGTGCGTTGCCCACTTGTGACATAAATGTACAGTCACGGTACCCAGTAATTTCACTACCATATCTTTAAACCGGAACACAGCAATGCAAGCACTGCTGCTTTGCCGTAGAAATAGGTAATACGGAGGTACCCAATCAGTCGACACTGGTACAGAGTCTCCCACCGGTAATTATGCGACTATCAATACCACAAATAGTGTCATTTCATCCCCTACATCAAATGGTCCTTCGAGCCGTCGTCAAAGGCGGGATTTCGCGTGACAAAATTCGTGAAATGTGATCTTCGTGCACCACGTTGCCACGTGGAGTTACATAAGTGACCAGAGTGTAGACTTCAGTGAGTTATCTTTTACATTTTTGTTATCAACTTTATTGCGTTCCGATTCCGACAATGTAGAGGTAAAGATAGTCAGTTTAGTTGTTGAGGAGTCCAGGTGAAGCTCGCTTACATCTTCGGCCTTATCATCACTTCCCAGATAGCATGCAAACTTGCCAAACTTGAGGCAAGTTTGAATCAGTTTCCCAACAACAAGCTTGCATCATCTATATTATATAAAGCTGGATTACCACTCACTGACTGACTGACTGACTGATTAGGGGTATTTTTGGGACATTTGCGATTACTTTTGGGTGTTGGGATGTTAGAAAGAGATGGACTACTGATTAAAAGACACAGGATTCGATATTCGAAATTTGAAAAATCCAAGATGGCCGCCACCGCAAAATGTCAACTTTTTCAAAATGGCTCCGAGCGTGCTGGTTTTTTTAATGGTTCTTGATCGTGTCGCTCCCGGGGATGAGGTGCAACTGTCAAAATGCGAAAAAACAAAATGGCCGCGCCGCCATCTTGGACTGAAAAACCCGTTTCGCCCCGTGTTTGCGACCGAAGACGCGCGTGATTTCCGGGATTTCGGCTAATTTTTTGGATGAATTCCCTTAAACTCGTCCTCGAGTTCCCGATTATGGTAGCCGATTGGCGAAAAACAAAATGGCGTCGGCGCCGGCGGCCATCTTGGAACGCTCAAATTTCTGACTTTTTTGAACCGCATTTTCGCCAAGATGGCGGCCTTGGAGTGGGATAAAATGTTCTAGGCGGGGTTAGAACTCGGCACGAAGTGTTGCCAGGTGTGAAAAAATTTCTACTGTTTTTGGTAGTTTTTCCTCTCGAGGGCCAAATATTCGAAAATCGAAATAGCGACTTTTCGCAATTTTCAACCCCGTGCACCTATAGAGCGTTGGGGCCTCTATGACTTTCTGGTATTTTTATTTTCCGCAACTGGCAATACTGGCCGCCAAGGAGGTTTGAATTTTTTCGTAGACCCGATTTGACCCGAATTGATCTCCCCGTTCCAGATGTGCTGGCAACACGGGGTAAACGTCATCCTGCTCCGTATATGACGTAGTTACCGGGAAAAATCCGAAACTTTGACATTTCAAGATGGCGGCTCCGCTGGCGGCCATTTTGTAAAGTGTTGCAATTTCGAAAAAATTAAATCGCGATTATGACGTGGTTGCCGGCGTTTTTCGACTGACAATACCGGGTGGCCTTTTGTAGTGCTAGCCGAAAGAAATCGAAGGGTGGGGTAATTTTCCCCGATTTTGGGGTAATTTCTCCGTTTTGGGGGAGAACGTAAATTTCGACTTTTTCGATTTTTTTTCATATAGTGGGGTGGAACGGACGTCGTTGATCATTTCTACCACCATTTTGGGCCGGTGATATGGCAACACTGGCAGCTGGGGCGGTTTTTATTGTCAGCGACGACCCAAATTTGACGATTTTTTGACGGGGTTTGGTTAGGGTTAGGGGCAAGCTGGTGATACCAATCGATAGGAAATATAGTCAAGTATTTTTAAAAAATTTGACATTTCAACTTTTCAAGATGGCGGCGGCGCTGGCGGCCTTTTTTCAAAAATTTGCGCTTTTTGCTATTTCGGTGCGGTTTTCAGCCGCGGCATGGTGATATGGGTATCAAATGAAAGGGTTTTGCGAGTACTACACGATGAAAGTAACGTCACCTCTACGAATTAAAAATGGCCGCCAATAAAAAAATGTCGGATCACATTTCTTTTGTAACCATAGCGATATGGGTATCAAATGAAAGGGCTTTAAGAGTGAAACAAAACCAAGTAAATGATTTTTGTCTAAATCCAATATGGCCGCCGCTTCCAAAATGGCGGATTGCATTTCTTTTGCCGCCCATGCAATATGGGTATCAAATGAAAGGCATTCGCAAGTAGAACACGATAAAGTGAGTGACATTGCTCCAAAATCAAAATGGCCGCCGCTCCGAAATTGCGGATCGCTTTTCTTTTGCCACCTATGCAATATGGGTATCAAATGAAAGGGTTTTATTAGTAGAACACGATACAGTGAGTGACATTGCTTCAAACTCAATATGGCCGCCGCTCCGAAATGTCAAATCGCTTTTCCTTCTCCACCTATGTAATATGGGTATCAAATGTAAGGATTTTAAGTGTAGAATACGATTCAGTAAGTGACGTTTCTCCAAATTCAATATGGCCGCCGCTCCAAAATGTCAAATCGCTTTTCCTTCTCCACCTATGCAATATGGGTATCAAATTTAAGGATTTTAAGTGTAGAATACGATACAGTTAGTGACGTTGCTTCAAATTCAATATGGCCGCCGCTCCGACATGTCAAATCGATTTTCTTTTGCCACCTATGCAATATAGGTATCAAATGAAAGGGCTTTAATAGTAGAACACGAGGCAGTGAGTGACGTTGTTCCAAATTCAATATGGCCGCCGCTTCAAAATGGCCGACCGCTTTCCTTTCACCACCTATGCAATATGGGTATCAAATGTAAGGGTTTTATTAGTAGAACACGATACAGTGAGTGACGTTTCTCCAAATTCAATATGGCCGCCGCTCCGAAATGAAAGACCGATTTTCCTTCTTCACCTATGTAATATGGGTATCAAATGTAAGGATTTTCAGAATAGAACGTAACCTTTTCAGTTTTTTTAATAATCGAACACCATTTTTTATGTTACTTAAAAAAACGAAAATTTTTTTGCACCGACTCGCAACTGAAAACCTTTTGCTTAGAAAAACATTAAGTGGACCATTCCACCGCGGGGTGCTTGCTCCCCGCGGCACACACGCGACATCGACATCGCTTCGAAATAAAAGAGCGTATAAAGTACAACATAACCTTTCCAGCTTTTTGATCAATCGAACACTTTTTTTAGGCAAATTTTTAATTGACCTCAAAAAAGATACATTTTTGCACCAAATCGCAACTGAAAACTTTTTTTTTATTACAAAAGCGATGTGAGCACTACACCACCGCGAGGTGCGTGCACCTCGCGGCATACGCGCGTCCACATGACAATTCAATGTTGCCGGCGCATGGAAATTACAGATCGCTTTTTTTTGCCACCCACCGAATATGGGTATCAAATTAATGGACTTTGAGTGTAAAATACGATACAGTCACTGACATTGCTTCAAATTCAATACGGCCGACGCCCCTAATTGGCCGATCCCTTTTCTTTTGCCACCCACGTTATATGGGTATCAAATGAAAGAGCATTCAGAGTAGATCGTATCCTTTCCAGTTTTTTGAATATTCGAACACCTTTTTTAGGCAAATTTTTAAACTTCAGCAAAAAAAGACACATTTTTGCACCGACTCGCAACCGATTACCTTTTGATTACAAAAGCTAAAGTGGGGGGTCCACCACCGCGGGGTGCGCGCACCCCGCGGCACACACGCGACATCTAGTCTTTGTTATAAGCTTGCATGACGTTTGTTTTATCAATAACCCAATGACCATACAATATTGCCCCAACAAACTAGTCGCTTTTTAAAGTTTGTTGGGGCAATATTGTATGTACATTGCAACATTGTATACTGCCGAAAAAAAACAAAAATTACGGTAGTTTGTCAATGGGAAACTAGAAAGTTTGATTCAAACTTGCCAGACAAGCCACTGCTATCTGGGTTACCATCAAGTGCGATGACGGCCAAGAGTTTCCTGTTATGTGTATAAATAAACAATTTGATAAACTCAGTACGCAACAACTAGCGAATGCGGGTGACGATTAAGGTGCGGTGGGGGGTCACACTCCGCCCCCGTTCCCCGCATACGTCCGTCGCTCACTCTGTCTTAGTGTTGTGTCTCAAGGTTCGGTCCAGGGTTGCCATTTTGAAATTTTAAATTGCCGTGTTTTGGAATAAAAACTAGAAAATTGCCGTGTATATTTTTATTTATTTTAAATTAACATATACCTAAGATTAAAAATGACGAAAAAACCCTTAGTCTTCACAGTCATCATACAAATTTCTTATTTTATCCCATAATTTCTTCTTCGTTTTTGTTTAATTCACTAATATATAGGGACCAGCTTAAGTCAAACCTTGAAGTAATGCCTAAATATATTAGAACAGTAGACGGTATTGAGCTAGCAGTGGAGACTGTTACCATAGGAATCAAGAAAGCCTATGAAAGTAGTTGCCCTGTGAAAAACAAAACCTCTACAACCAGAGTCCCATGGTGGAACACTAAGCTGCAGAAGCTTAGGGCAGAAACCAGAAGGTTGTTTAATAGGGCTAAACAATCTAATGAATGGGACACCTACCGAAAAGCCCTAACCAGTTACAATATTGAAATTAGGAAAGCAAAGAGAGCATCCTGGAGGAAGCTGTGCGAGGAAGCACAAAGCCTGCCTCGCACGGCAAGACTCCAAAAAATGCTCTCAAAAGCTGTGCCTAATCGGGCTACTAAGGAAGCCCGATGGAACCTTCACGTCAAGTGAAACCGACACACTGGAGTTACTAGCGGCCACCCACATTCCTGGCTCTGTGAGCAAATTCTGCTCGCAGGGAACAATTGGCAACCTCCGCAAATAACGAGGACTGGCGTAGAGCGGCCATAATAATAAGACCGAATCAGGTACGGTGGGCTATTGACTCCTTTAAACCATACAAATCTTGTGGAGAGGACGGCATCTTTCCTGCACAACTTAAAGAAGGAGCAAACGTCCTCACTCCCCATCTGGTCAAAATCTTCAGGGCAAGTTTGGCCTGGGGATATATTCCAGAGAGGTGGACCACAGTTAAAGTCATATTTATACCTAAGGCGGGCAAGAAGGACCGATCACAACCGAAGTCCTACAGGCCCATAAACCTCTCATCCTTTCTTATGAAGGAACATTAGGGAAACAGTATTGACTGTAAACCCTATTCATCCTACCCAGCACGCTTACCGTAGAGGCAAATCAACCGAAACGGCCCTGATCAGCTTGACTGACAGGATAGAAAAAGCGCTGGAGGACAAGGAAATTGCACTATGTGCATTTTTAGATATAGAGGGCGCATTTGACAACGCACCTATAACAATGTTAGTCAGGGGATTGGAAAACAAAAATGTAGACCCGACTACAACCAGGTGGGTAGAGGCAATGCTCTCCAACAGGGGAGTTAAAATATCTCTACACAAATCATCAATTGAACTTCTGTCCACAAGAGGCTGCCCGCAGGGAGGTGTCTTGTCTCCCCTCCTGTGGACTCTTGCGGTAGACAAATTATTGTACAACATGGCTGACCTCAATTTCGACACCCAAGGATACGCAGATGACCTTGTGGTGACGGTACGAGGCTTCTGCCAAAGTACAATATCTGACATTATGCAGAAAGCCCTCCATACCATAAACAACTGGTGTAGGGAAAACAACCTCTCAGTGAATGCTGATAAAACTGTTATAATACCATTTACCAGGCGAAGACGGCTTGAAAAGCTTGTTAAGCCTCGGCTAAACGGGAAGGATGTGCAGTTCTCTACAGAGGTCAAATACCTAGGCGTCACTCTTGACCAGAAACTGACTTGGGACATCTTACCAACATAATAGATAAGGCAAAAATTGCCTTAGGGGCTTGCAGTCGAATGGTTGGGACCAACTGGGGCCTAAGCCCCAGATCGGTCCTATGGCTGTACTTAACCATTGTACGCCCGATAATTACGTACGGCTCAGTAGTGTGGTATAAAGCCAAACAAAAAACCGCTGCAAATAGGTTAGACAGTCTACAAAGAACTGCCTGTCTCATGGCTACAGGCGCAATTTCCACCACGCCTGGGGCAGCCCTGAATGCGCTACTGCGACTCACACCCCTGGACATGTTTATTGTTAAGGAGGCGATAGCGTGTGCGTACAGGATGAATGCCCAAGGCGGGTTTAAATGTCTGTCCCTTCGACAAAGGTCTCTATTAGACCTAGTCAACGAGACACCAATACTAAGCATGAACTCTGATATCATGCCTCCGCCTTGCAATTTCAATAGGAACTACAAAGTGGAACTTCTCTCTAGGGATGACTGGCTAAACGAGCAAGTTACCTATGAGACAGGAAGCACCGTATGGTTTATCGATGGATCCAAGATGGGGTCCAAAGTGGGCTTTGGTATATATAGAGAGCAGCCACTGCACAAGTTCTCACAAAGCTTGGCCAGCTTCGCCTCCATCTTCCAAGCGGAGGTTTATGCCATCTCAGAATGTGCGGAAACCAAACTTGGAATCAACCAAGCCAACCGCACAATATACATAAACTCAGACAGTCAAGCAGCTTTACTGGCGCTGAGCAGTAACCTCGTGACCTCAAAGCTAGTGGCTGACTGTATGAACCGCCTAAACACTCTGGGACACAGTAACAGAGTAATACTTAGATGGGTTCCAGGGCATGCGGGAATCACTGGCAAAGAATGTGCCGATGAGCTCGCCAGGGCTGGGGCCGAAGGAACGCAATATGGTCCTGAACCATTCTGTGGTATACCCAAAAGCCTCACCCGTCTAACGCTTGAAACCCATTACGACAACACTACAAGGCGTGGCTGCATTTGCCAGGACTTAAACACTCTAAGGCACTCATAAAAGCCTATGACCGTAGTACCTGCAAACAGATCCGAGGATTAAGCAGGAACAACATACGCACTTTGGTCAGAGCCCTCACTGGACACTGTCGCCTTAATAAGCACAAGTCCATCATGGGGTTGAGTGAGTGCAGAGAGTGCAGGGTCTGCCACGAAGCAGAAGAGACGCCTATGCACTTGCTCACAAACTGTGAACCACTGATGCGTAAACGCAGCCTACATCTGGGCAAACACTTACTGTTACCAGATGAGGTCAAGCACCTCTCCCCCAAGAAAATACTGCACTTTTTAGAAGATGCAGGGCTTGTGGGAGAACTGTAATAGTGGCGGTCACAATAGATCTCATAGGTCGCAGTGACAAAACATAGCCGCTCATACTAATAAAAAAATATATATGTACGTCAAGTACATACATACATTGGTTTGCCGTGTTTTAGAACACGGCAATGAATGTACTGCCGTGTACTGTGTTTTATTGCTAAATAGAAATAAATGGCAACGCTGGTTTGGTCAGACAGTGGGCGGGTCGGGACGGCAGCTCGATGGTGGTGGTGGAGGCGCGAACATTCACAATCAACATGTCAAGTCTCAAGTGATTCTGACATGAAAGCTGTTTCTCATTTAAGGGAAATTTATAGTTGTGTATTGCTCGTGACTCGTCGTACAAAAAACATGACCACCAACAATTTCTGTACCTAAGTTTTTCCACCGTTTCGTTATCTTATTCTATTTTCGTATTGAAACACAACTATACCGTCCCCTGGGGCGTAACGTGCACACACTTCCCGCCGTCAGTGTGAACACAGAAGCAAATACTCATATAACACACACAACGCGTACAATGCCCCACCGCCGTCGCGCTCACGCTCCGTCCCGCCGAGCGTATTAACGCCGGGCGCGACGCTAGTGTGACGCGACACGTCGGGCGTCGGGTCTGTGTGACGTCTTTCATATTAACTAATACATTGCAACTACTTATATCGGGCTAGTCGCGCTGCCGTCCCACTCCGCCCGCTGTCTGACTGAACCTTCATAGAATGATTGGTATTTTAAAATTAATTAAGCTTTTATGAAGTATGAAACGAAATATTTCAAAATACTTCGTAATCAAACAAACAACAAGGTGTCAACATTAACATTAACGCAGCTGGAGCCTTTGCTCTAGCTTTAATAAGCAAACTATCTTTATTATAATAATTATTACAACTGAACGCATCAAGCATTGGCCATTGACAAAAAGCTGCATTTCAGTCTAGAGCAATATTTTATAATTAAATATAGGGAGGACACCGACTTATTGCTGGTTTCTTCAATTCTTCTATCAAAATATCTACCGGGATCGCTTTTAATTTGAAAGTCATAGGTCATTGCGGCGAATAGATTGCGGTGTCCACACGTGAACAGTTTAATCATCAGGAACACGTTCAGTACCTTGGAAAATAGTTGTCGGCTATAGGCCGGTTATTATTTGTGTATAAGATTCGTATTTGGGTTGTGAAAATATCGAAAATATTTTCATGTGTCCAAATTTAGATCGCAACTAAACTGGCTAAAAATACGTCAACGCCGTGATGCGCATATCTTATCTCTCCTTTACAATATTTTGTTTAATCCTAAAACCCCTCTATCTCAAAGATCACTTTAAATTTCTTCAATCTTCTCACGATGTGAACACTCGATCCGCTGATAGCTTACTCCTACAATTCCCCTCACATTCCACCCAATTTTTCGACCAGTCTTTTACTGTACAAGCTATTCGTCTTTGGAATAGCCTGCCTTTCGCTATTAAACGCAAACAATCTGTTACATCTTTTAATATAAGCGTAAAGCAACATTTCCTGCAACTCTTACATACACTCTTTTATTAATGTTAATGGATATCCTATATAAAGGTTGCCTGGCAGAAATCGCCTAAAGCCGACTATTTTGTTATTTTTGTATGTATAATCCAATTATTTATTATTTCTTTGCAAAATAAAGTGTTTCTATCTATAAGTATATTTTACCCAAACCACGGGGACCCATCACGAACAAAAGTAAAATAATTCGATAAAATCATCAATACTTTAATCGATTTTTGTAATGACTTTTTAGTGAATTTAGTAAAAGTCAACAAGGAGATTCAGAAAACTATTGATTATATTTTAAAAAATCACTTAGCACGTGTGGAAGTATCAAAGTACGTTTTTAAGTCATGCTAGAACGGTTTAACATTTCTTTTTACAAATTTATAGCACTCCTAGCGACAAATTTTCTGAACTTCAATGTATCTCTCAAAAGCATAGCTCAAAGTAGCACGCAATGTCTGCTTTAACTATTTGATTACATACTGCTCACTCATAGATGGCACTACTTATGTATGATTGTTCGTATGGTCACAGATTGAGTTGAATTATTTTATTTTATTATATTACCTACAAGGTGTTTGGTATGTAGGTATTTTGACATAATCATAATAGTAATGGCGTCATTGAAAATTCGAAATTGCAAAATTAATTTTCTAATTCCCATACATTTGAAAGTGTAATGTCGAATTATGGTCGAATTACACAAAAACATGACATCTTAAATTTCACCACTTCCAATAGGTCAAGATTGGTCTACTCGTTAGATCTTCGTTTTTAAATCTGTGTGGCAGTGGTTCGATCCTGTCCTGATGTAGTTATTTTAAAAAAAAATTGCTTGTTTTATTATTTTGTTTTTCTTTATTGCTTTTTGTTTATTAAGTATATCAATTCCTTTTATTTATATCTCAATTTGTTTTTTATTTATAATTTTTATTTAAAAACAAAAAGATTTAGGTTAGGATTGGAAACGCGATTTTAATAAGTAAGAACTTACCCTATTAAATAATTTTTCGGAAATTTTCAGTTCAATGCCTACGAACCGAAAAAAAAGTTTCACTTGCATGTTGGTTTCATAAAACCAACGTGAGTGATTTTTTCACTGACCTAACTATTTTGTATGGGGGATTTCAAAACTAATTTTACAAATCTGAGAAAAGTTTTCCAGCAATATGTTCGGGTTTAAGGTAGTTACGAGTAGTTAAGCTTGCAGCTACAGATGAGCAAAATAATTGACTTATATGAAAGAAGGCCTGTTTTGTCATGTAGAAAGAGAGTTTATTAAAACTTTAGTCATTTGCTGTTTTCAGCATTTCTTTATTCAATGTCTTCATATTTGTGAAGCAAATGTTAGATTTTTACATAAAAATATTTGATTGAATGGTTTTTTCACAAAAAAATACATAAATACTATATATTTCGCATTTATTGGCAATTGTTTAAATTTTCGCATGAATCGCATCTATTTCGTAAATATGCAAATTCCGTACGGATATGGAGTGGTCTCTGATGTGAATTTTTATACGTTTTATACGTTTGACATTTAAGATGTAATTGTAAAATAAATTTGATATCATTGGAGGTATAAGTCATTTTGGTAGTGGGTATTTTCTATTATATCTGTAACTTCAAATTCAAAAAACTGGTTAAGAATAAAGTAAACTTGCAAATTTTTTATAGGTATGTGACCTTTTTTTATCCCGCCCAAGACGATTTTTTTCACTGATTTATTCATCATTTTTTCAATTTATTTAGTATTTTTAAAGAAAATCAAAGTCACATAATACCTATTGTATTTTGTTAAAATGTGATTTAAAATTTTTATTTGACAAGATTTTTCAGTTTATAATTTTTGGTTTTTATATAAAATAAGTGTTTATTTTTATATTTATACATACTTACCTATAAAAAACTAAGCAATTTAATTTCTCAGTGATATTTTATAATATAAAATATCATTGACAAATTTAATTCTTAATTACTTATATTTTTTATAATATAAAATATAATTGAGAAATTTATATTCTTATAGCCGGCTGAAATTAATTTATTCGACTGTTTTATCAAATATCGAAATTATATAATTTAGTACTATTTTTTAAACAAAATTTTATTTTTCCTTATTCTTTCTTACCAGTTATCTAATTTTCTGTTTCATTTTAAGAATGTTGTTATTAATTCTGTGATAAAAAATCATTGAAATAAAAGATACTTAATGCGGGTTCGAACCACAGACCTCTAGCGGTATAGCTTAATAATTTCGCAGTATTTCCGCATGAGCCATCTGTTCACTTAGATTTGATGTTGAAATTTCGAATCTATTATTTAAATTATGTGACGTCTATTGTAAGTCGCGCTTGCCACAAATTGAGGATCTAAAATTGCATTTTTGTTCTTAAATTAAATCTTTTCCTTCTGAAAAGAAAATTATAAATAAATAATAATAATTAATAACAAAAAACTAATTAACAAAATAAAAGAACAAATTTGTAAAAAGTAAAATCACGTTTTTTATCTCAACTTATGTTATTCCTTCTGAAAAGATAATTATAAAAAAGAATAACTCATAAAAACAAATTTATGAAAAAAGTCGAAATGTAACGCATAGACCAATCCTGACCTATATAAAGTAGTGAAATAAAAGATCGCATGTTTTTATCTAGTGCGACATTTGTGATAGATAGACGGAAAATCAGGCAATGTAAAAAAAGTTTCACTTTGAAAATATTTTAATTATTACAAGTTTATCCGAGGACATGTTCGGAAGCTTTAGAGCACATAGCCCATATTTTACTTTTAATAAAAATAAATTTAAGTTTTAATAAGAAATTCAGTAAAAGTACTTAGGCAATATAATATTAATCAATGTATTACGGTAAAAATACATAATGCTACAGGGAGTAAACGGAAACTTCATTATTATTAGGGGTACGGAATTTGCATATTTACGAAATAGATGCGATTCATGCGAAAATTTAAACAATTGCCAATAAATGCGAAATATATAGTATTTATGTATTTTTTTGTGAAAAAACCATTCAATCAAATATTTTTATGTAAAAATCTAACATTTGCTTCACAAATATGAAGACATTGAATAAAGAAATGCTGAAAACAGCAAATGACTAAAGTTTTAATAAACTCTCTTTCTACATGACAAAACAGGCCTTCTTTCATATAAGTCAATTATTTTGCTCATCTGTAGCTGCAAGCTTAACTACTCGTAACTACCTTAAACCCGAACATATTGCTGGAAAACTTTTCTCAGATTTGTAAAATTAGTTTTGAAATCCCCCATACAAAATAGTTAGGTCAGTGAAAAAATCACTCACGTTGGTTTTATGAAACCAACATGCAAGTGAAACTTTTTTTTCGGTTCATAGGCATTGAACTGAAAATTTCCGAAAAATTATTTAATAGGGTAAGTTCTTACTTATTAAAATCGCGTTTCTAATCCTAACCTAAATCTTTTTGTTTTTAAATAAAAATTATAAATAAAAAACAAATTGAGATATAAATAAAAGGAATTGATATACTTAATAAACAAAAAGCAATAAAGAAAAACAAAATAATAAAACAAGCAATTTTTTTTAAAAATAACTACATCAGGACAGGATCGAACCACTGCCACACAGATTTAAAAACGAAGATCTAACGAGTAGACCAATCCTGACCTATTGGAAGTGGTGAAATTTAAGATGTCATGTTTTTGTGTAATTCGACCATAATTCAACATTACACTTTCAAATGTATGGGAATTAGAAAATTAATTTTGCAATTTCGAATTTCCAATGACGCCATTACTATTATGATTATGTCAAAATACCTACATACCAAACACCTTGTAGGTAATATAATAAAATAAAATAATTCAACTCAATCTGTGACCATACGAACAATCATACATAAGTAGTGCCATCTATGAGTGAGCAGTATGTAATCAAATAGTTAAAGCAGACATTGCGTGCTACTTTGAGCTATGCTTTTGAGAGATACATTGAAGTTCAGACAATTTGTCGCTAGGAGTGCTATAAATTTGTAAAAAGAAATGTTAAACCGTTCTAGCATGACTTAAAAACGTACTTTGATACTTCCCACGTGCTAAGTGATTTTTTAAAATATAATCAATAGTTTTCTGAATCTCCTTGTTGACTTTTACTAAATTCACTAAAAAGTCATTACAAAAATCGATTAAAGTAGCGCCATCTATTGATGATTTTATCGAATTATTTTACTTTTGTTCGTGATGGGTCCCCGTGACAAAGCATAATAAGCATAGCAATTCACAAAGTGCCATCTGTTGAGTGCGTGCGAGAACTACTGAGCCCAATGTAGCAAAGGCTCGATGGCCCGAGCTTGCTGGTGCGTCATCTCGCGGTGAAATGGTGAAATATAATAGTTCGAAGAATAGCCCGATTTAACTAAGTCCCATTTCGTTGTATGGGATGGGGCATCTGTACTGTAGTATTATATTATCTGTGCCCAAACGCACCGCTCGCGCTCTAAGTAAGGTATTGAAGGTAAGAGTGGGTAAGAGCGAAAAGTTGCACTTAGCGCGAAGGCTCTGAACGCGCCCGTGTTTTCGCGAAACGGAACGTAGGGACAATTCCCCCCTTTACCCTCGGTGACGTGTTAACGTGTCGTGTCAAAACTGTCAAAGTATTGGACGTGTATTTCCACAGCTGTCATGCACGACTAACAATTTTGTTTTAGTTTAGCGAATGAGAAAAAAATTATTAGATGTAAAAATAGCCACGTTAAATGTGACGGACTAAAAAGTAATCAAAATGGTTTTAATGACGATGATTGCCAGGGTCGTGGACGGCCTACCTTTAGCCGCTACTATGCAAGAAGATGAGCAGGTAATCTTTTAAAAATGTTAAAATTGTAGTTAATTTCCTGAATATCGAACACTGCACTGCATTTTTATTGCACTGCTCGTATGCTCCGTTTTTATTTTACCTTTCCCATTTTATTCCACATTCTCTATAATTTGCTGATGGTTCGCAGAGCGGCTGTAATGTCCTGGAGTACCAAAATCAGGCAAAAATGCTGTTTAGGAAACTAGGGCCTCAATCGCCGCTCCGGTGCTCCATCGAAACAGGGCCCTACCTCTTTCAGTGAGTTCCCATGCTTGTTATTTTTTATTTCATCCTAACCTTTCTATATCCAGATTTGTTAATTTCGTTACTAACTTTATGTATGTTGAAAATGCACTGCAACTTTCAACTTACATTATGCAACGTTGTGCCACATAACTCACAACAGTGTAATTATATGAAATCGTTGTTACATGTTATTAATTTTCTAGTTACTGTACTTTTCTTTTGTTGATATTAAAGATACAATAACTCTTGATTGAACTAAACTTTTAAGTTAAGATTTTATTTGCAAATATTAATATTGAACAAATATTCAATTTAAAGTACCTACCTAATAAGCTATCCCCTTTATTGCAGCTACTTAATTGAAAACGAGATCTGCTATTTAGTGTTGTGTGAACGAAACTACAGCAAAAGGCTAGCATTTAGTTATCTTGAAGAAATTGCACAAGAGTTCTACCAACAATACGGAAAGCGGGTGAGTGCATATATCCTTACAAATTATAAAACAAAGTCCCCCGCCGCGTGTGTCTGTCTGTGTGTTCGCGATAAACTCAAAAACTACTGCACCGATTTTCAAGTGGTTTTCACCACTCGATAGCGTGATTCTCGAGGAAGGTTTCAGTGTATAATTTGTTAAGTTTTTGTATTTATTTCTGTGTACATTAACAATATTTGTTGAAGATGTCGGGAAAAAATTAATTAAGGCGAAACATAGTTGGCGGGCACAGCTAGTTTACTATATAATAATAGTAAAGCAACAACCAAAACAATGTTTAATCATAGTAATAATATATAAGTAAATAATTTAAGGAAATGATTAAAATATTGTCTTTAGCAAGACAGTACATTTATAAAACTGACTTATAAAATAATACATTTCATAATAGCAATTTCCGAATTCATCATTTAAACACAAGAAATAAAAAAGTTGGTAAAATTTTGTTAATTTTTAATGGCTTACAAAAGATAATGGAAGAAAAAACATTAAGTAATGAACTAAAAACTGGTAAAAATTATAGATTCAAGTTTTTTTCAAGGGAAACAATTTTATTGAATAGAAAGAAAGAGAATGATGATGTAGATAATGTTTAGTACATTATCTACATCATCATTCTCTTTCTTGCTAAAAAATCATGTAGGGTGATCCAAGGCAAAAGTTAGCATCGGTGGCACTGTGGACTCAGCACATACCTTAGAATCGGGAGGTCCAGATTTCGAGACCGCCAAGTACCGTGTTTTTTGTTTTTCGAGTTTTATGTGTACATTTGTCTGAATCCCCTACCTACAGTGAAGGAAAGCATTGTGAGGCAATCTGCATACATCTGCAAAGAAATTCAATTGTATATGTGAAGTCGACCATTTCGCACTAAGCCAGCATAGTTGTATAAGGCCAAATCATCCTAACATAGGGTAGGCTCGAGCTCCTCGGTTGGGATGAATATGAGCTGTTATGATGATGATGATAATAAACAAAACATAATAAAATGACTTTACTAAATTAGTAAGCAATTTGCATGTTTTTTTGGTTATAGTCTGTTTTCGAATTTCAAATGTAATATTTGTACTGTTAACGATTGTTTTCTATTTACATCCAGAAAACAAAAAAAAATGTAATTTGATACAATTCCAGGTGAACACAGTGACTCGTCCCTACACATTCATCGAGTTCGACACCTGGATGCAGCGTGTAAGGAAGCAGTACGCGGAGGGCGGCGCCCGCGCGAGGCGAGCCGGCGCCGGCGCCGGCGCGGCCGCGCAGCTCGGCGGACAGCTGGGCGACGTACAGCGGATCATGATGCAGAATATAGATGACGTCCTGCAGAGAGGAGCCGTGCTCTCGGGTAAAATTCACTTAGAACTCATTTCTTGCCTGCAATAGGCTAGATGACTAAAATTTTTTTTTTGCTTTAATAGAAGCTCATTCATATAATAAACAGAAAGATAAAATCGGTTTTCGAATAACAATAAAAACAACCAAGATATAAGGTATGAAAGATTTTTCTCCATCTCTTTCTAGCAAAATGGCAATTTACAAGGAGTTTATATGGCCGTACTCAACAATGACGTCACGGTTGATGTCGGATCTCTCTGTCTAATCGCCTTCAAATTAACAACTTAAAATGCTTGTATCTAATGTATTTCTTAACCGATTCTAATTCTAATTTCACAGGACTGCATCTTTTTCCACGGTATTTTAATATTAAATGACGAGACGTAAAAATTAGAATTCAGTCATCATCCCAATTGAAATTGTAAAAGAGTCAGTTTCTCCTTTCGTCCTAAAGCAATTGTGGGAGTTTTTTAGGTTTTTTTTATACTATTAATCCAAAACTTCAGACTTTTTTTTTTTATTATTAAGATAACTGACATATTATGATAATTGATGACATTTAAAAGAATACGCTTTACAGTATAATATTGAAAATTATGTGTATTGTTAATTACTTTTTGAACACACTTGCTCGTATAGTGAATCTGAGTCGTTAAATTTCAATTGTAGCCAACTCCATCATAACTAAACTCTCAGAAAACATACATTTCAATTTTTGCACATATTAAAAGGTTATTTATACATTATATATACATTTTTTGGTATTCATTATAATATTTTAATGTATATTTAATTTTGATATAACTCCAATAGTTGCAAATGCACTAGTTTTTCTTAAATAATGATATTATTTTTGGACATGGCTGTGTTTGATTTAAGACTATAGGATTTGACTAATTTTGATTTAAGTGACACTGGAGTTGGATAAATTTGATATGACATCGCCAGTCATGATGTAGTCAGGGCTGACACAAATATTTTTCTGTCACCTCCACTTTGCTCAGTAGCAAATTAAAAATAGGGGTTAAAGTATGAAATTGCCGTTTCTTTCATTTGTTTATATAACTTTATAACTTTTCTAATTTAAGAGCTATAAAAAAATAATCATTTTTATTACTTTTTGACCCTAGAGTGAACGTTTTGGTTACAATTTAATCTCTGAATTAGTTTAACAATATATTGAAAAGAATCTCAATAATTACCCCCTATTTTTTTCGTCAAAATGTGGTACATTATTGACGATAACATTGTGAAAACTAATTTTATTGTCTTCAAAATTATGTTATTACCATTATTATTAGTTTAAAGTCTACTGACCAGTCTCCAAAAGTTTCATAAAGTTTGCTTTATTGGTTATTAAATAACTAAGATAAACGTTAGTATGAAATAAGCAATGTTCTTAAAAATCTTCATACAAAATGGCAATTTTATACTTTAACACCTAATATAAAACCATCTTATAACACCCATAAACATTATAATGTAAATAGAAGGTATTATTTTATTGTGTGCAAGTGCCTTATAACCATAAAAATGTTAGGTATACCTACTTAGCCCAAAACAAAGTAGTAATAGAGTGATAATACTAATTGACAACCCTGGCAGATAACTAAGTTAAAATAGCAAGCGAGGTAATAAATCGAGAATTAAAAATGCTAATACTTATAGTTTATTTGACTTTTCATTTCGTTTAATAGTTTTCTTCGATACCGTTTTCTTTCTACTTTTTTTCCGGTAGTAATTTGACTATTTTACTATTCATTTTTATTATTTAATTAATAAAAAATCTTAGAGGAACACTTTACACAACAAGTAACAGCGACAAATTATGACGTTTAAAATGGCGGCCGAAACATCAACACTGTGTTGTGATTAGTCGAAATGGATATGGCGCGGTTTGTTTTAATGATCTGTGTGGACATGGCCGAATTTGAACTTAATGTAGAAGTAACGGTTGGATTTGTAGCGTCTTAGGGCGGATTTGAACCTGTTTGAATGGACTGACGTTTTCAATATGATTTCATCTTTTCATATGTCATTAGATCTCAAAATCAATAGTGAGGTGGAGATGGCCATGTTTGAAATTTAACGACTCATCTAATTTCACCGGTTTTAGATACATGGAATAGCTTACACAACACGCAGTGTATAGTACACGCAATATAATAGTGCAGATAGTTTAGTACTCTATGTCAATATTGTCGATCCACTTATATTTATCTGCTATTTCAAATAATTTACAAACCTATTGACAGTCAGGTTCTTGGTTGAAATATAAACAAAAAAATTAAGAAACCCCATCAGTTACACTCATACTCAAAATCCTCTTTCAGTATACATGCACTTAATGACGTCGAACAAAAATGCAACACAGATTGTACTAAAACCTCTTTAAAAATCAGATGTAATTAAATGGTTAGCAATAATAAAATTTGGTGAGCCACAAAAAACAGCATTTAAATAATTTGATCGGCATACAAAGATTTTGTTTGCAATTTAAAAAATCAGTCAGCTATCCTTGTTCCGCAAATAATTTTGATAATGATCAAAAATTAAATCATAAATAGGCAGCTTACAATAACATGAGTTTGCATAATAAACCGCAAAATAACTACTTGGTCCGCAAAATAACTAATTGATCTGCAAGATTTCATGATTGATCAGCAGAGAAAACATGTCTATAAGCAGTGTATTTGATTGGTTTGCTTAGTTAAAACATGGTGAGCAAAATAACTAATTGGATTGCACAAAATAACGAATTATATTTTATAACAATAAAAAAAACACAAATTGCCTAATAATATCACCTAAAAACGAAATGCCTAATAACGTTGCCTCTTTTTGAAAATAAAACGTTTAGAAACGTCAAAGCGTATGTAGAAACTGTAGGCGGGTCAAAAATAGGTAGCGAGGAGCGAAGCGACGAGCGTAGGTTTGAATATGAACCAAGCGCGCGAGCCGAGCAAGCGAAGCGAGCGTGCCGCGGTAGCGGCCGGCGAAGCGCCAGAAACGACTTTATGTGTATTCTCGACTGCATACTTATTGCTTGTGGAAACTGTTAATTTTGAGGTTAGTTTTTTCAAATTTCAAATGCTCATATCTCTGGAAGTATATACTTCCTTTTCTCTTGCCAAATTTCATGATTCTAGGTAGGCTAAACGTTATTAGGCATTTCGTTTTTAGGTGATATGTGTTTTAGGCCAAACGTTATTAGGCAATTTGTGTTTAGGTTTTAAGTATAATACTCGAGTAAATAAATTAAATAATCTTTATAAGGAATGTGCCCATTTTGCGCATGACAAGTATTTTTTGCTACTTTTATATGCAGCTCAAAATGAATTTTTTTGCTTACTATCTGAGTGCTAACCAAAATTTTATTAAATAGGAGCAGCTCATTGCAGCTTATATAATTAATAAGCTGTACAAAAATAATTACAGCCATCCAGAATGACATAAATTGCTGATTGATTTTGGAATGTTTGCTGGCCATGAGTTGCCGATCAATTACCTATTTCTGCTCACTTATATTTTTCTGCTCACAAAAATACGAATACTATGCTAACCATTTAAATAACACCCTTTAAAAATTAGAAAAAAAAGAAACAAAATTACAAAAATCTAAATAACCAAGCAAGAATAATAAAATGTGTTAAAAATAATAATTATAACAAATTAACTGTTTCATCCTTGTACGTCACACACCCCAATCGTAATAAAGATGTATGCAAATATTTTTAAGACAAAAAATCTTTGACTAAAAAAAAATGTTACCGGAGAGAGACTGTACCAGGGTCGTCTGCTTGGGTACCTCCGTCTTACCTATTTTTGCCGCAAATCAGCAGTGCTTGCATTGCTGTGTTCCAAGTTTAAAGGGTATGATATGGCAGTGAAATTACTGGGTGCCGTGACTTTACATCTGATGTCACAGGTTAGCAACATACACTGTGGATCTTGTGGGGGTTGCAGTTTTGCTGCGAATCGCATAGGAGCCACATGTACAATTGTACATACTGTTACCACTTACCATCAGGTGGGCAGTTTGCTTGTTTTCCAACTTAGTTGTTGTAAAGAACCTGTTCGAAAACTGGGAGCCTTCTCGAAAAGTACAGGCAGGAAACATAGACGGGCCTATTACAAAATGAAGATTGTGTTTAGTTTTACAGGTGTTACAATAAAACAGAAAAAATCAGTAATATTAACAAAATTTATTTTAAAAAATACAAAGTTTTTAACATAAATATCTGCTCGTGTTTTTTAGAACTGGACACGAAGACGCAAAACCTCTCAATGATGTCGCAGAAATACAAGAAGGACGCCACGTATCTGAACACCAAGTCTATGCTGGTGAAGGCGACCGCCGGCGCCGTGATATTGCTGGTGTTCGTCCTCTACTTCTGGATCCTGTAGATCCCTTGGTGTTACACGATATTGTGCTAGTGTTACTACTAGAACGACTGTTATCTAATTTTTTATGCTATGGTTAGATGGACGGGCGCTGACACCCATATGATTACAGCGAGGGAATCCGCAGTGGTATTATACTGTTGAATTGATTTAGACTGTTTGTTTTGCAATGAAAAATATTTAAGCCGGGTGTAACTGAATGACGAGATAATAGTTAAGGAGCTATATACACCATGTTTGTGAAAATTTAAGGGACACTTCAGGACACATCCATTATTATATAAAAAATTAAAATAAAAAAAATCTCAAAAAATACTGCACTAAACTAGTGCAGTATACTTTGGATATTTTAGAAAACTAATATAAAATTAAATAGGCGACTTATTTTTTTATTAAATATACCCTTAGATATTATTTCGGGATTCTGTTATATCCTGTATACCATGCCTCAAGAAAATGTGCGTCGACGCACGTCCATCCATAGCCTAATTCTATTTTTTAAAACAATGATAGTTGAATTTTTCGTTTAATAGTCGAATTTCGTCCTATTAACAATCAGTCGTCACATCATTTTAGGCGAGAGGACAGACGACAGGTTTTTCCTAATGACCTATTCAACTTTCGACAATACGCATAGTAATAGTCGCGATTTAAGTGGAGCAAATGTGAAACGGTAAGTTTTAAGGATATCGACTTTGGAATGGGTAGGTTTCACTATTTTTTAATGCGTCACTTGTAATACTGTAGCTTCTCTGAATACTCTTCCACTGGGGATGGTAGCGATTTAGTACACAATGGCGACAGCTGAGAACCAAGCCACACAAATGACCATGGTATGACAGGCCCGGCTCTGTCTGGTCGTCCAAAATTGTCGCTGCCGTATCATCTGCGACACGTTGCGGCTCCAAGGCTACTACATTCCCACCAAACTTATTACATCTTTGATGTCAACTCTACAAACTTTAAAAGAAATTTAATCAGGTGTCAAAATATCTGCTCAGCACACACAAACAGCAGATGAAAGGGCATTAAATGCTGTTGTATTAAAAATAGACAATGTCAATTCAAATTCAATATCTTTTATTTAAATAGGATTGTAACAATCACTTTTGCACGTCAAAGCAGGTACGCCATTGGTTCAAAAGTCTATAATTAAACAAATATTTTTTTCAGAATTATGGAAACTAGTATGCGTGAAACGGAAAGCTATGTATACGTATATAGGAAAGTAACGTACCATAGTGACGTGTACTACGGCAAATCATTATAACTTCTGTGTTAGGTAGAATACTACACAATTGAGCTTACCACACTATGTTGCTCGTTCTTTTAAATGTTACATTTTTTATAACAACGAGTTGACAACCCTAGCAAAATGTATTTGTAAGAAAAACCTTTCCCAGACATGACAATGATGCTAACCAATGACATTAAACTTAACATTCCTATTCTTGCGTTGCCAAAGTGAAATTCCTTTTATTACGACAGAACTGTTAAAATATTCATTTTGTTTATGGGTTTTTCTTACCAATTTCGATATTTACAATTGTCTTTGAGTAAATGAAAATAATACCCAGATATATCTCCTATGCATTTTTGTCATAGTCGCTCAAACAAAGTACAAGAGTTAATTTGTATCCTTGCTCAGTATCCGGCCTGGGAATACGAGTGGTCACTCTATGTGCAAAATCAAAAAATGTTTGTTATAATTTTAAAAAATTGTACTGAATAATGTCAAGCCATTTAAAAATTTCGATATCCTTCTGTTTGTATAAAAATGAATTTGGTGAGTGACTGACTGAGGTATTAACGTAGAGCCCTATGTACTGGAGCTAAAAACATGAAATTCAATACAGGGGTTCAGTTGCGTTATCTAGGCGCCCACTAAGAAGAATTTTTAAAAATTCTCACAGGAATCGTGATGAATCCCTATCCAAAAAATTTCTACAGTGTTTAACTTAATTAAAGCCAAACAGTTCAAGGGCACAGCTAGTAAAGTATTACAATTATAATGATAAATTATACTGGGTATTTTCTTTGGCTTTGCCTCAGTTATCTCAAATTTAATTGATAAAAGATTTACTAAATATAATTGATAAAAATTAAATAATAATGGGACTAAACATTCCATTACAAATATTTAAAACAGATCTATTATAATGTTAAAAAAAATAAACAAAATTTATTTAGAGTGCAAACATTACAAATTTTGGACATATTTCTATGAAATTGTCACCATGTGTAGATTTCATTATTTTAGAAACTAGAATTTCGTAATAAACACAAATATGGAATTTTCAGGTGTGCTTGGTGAAGGAATGTTGTAAATTTTATCACATATTGTTATTATACTATTTATTTAAGAATTAATAAATACTCTATGAATTCTTATCCAAAAACTTTTATTTACATAACCAAGTTAAGCACCTTGCCTTTGAAACAAATGACAAATTAAAGGTTTAAATATCTTTGTCTATGCCTTTTACCAAATTTTCTGTTTAGCCTATTCTGATATGTAGTAATGATAACTAAATATGATACTGGCAAATATATTTTTTGCTTGTCAACTAAAAGCTACTGCGATCGCCAACCCGTGCCAAGCGTGGCGATTTATAGCAACCCCCTCCCCTCTATGAATCACTCACCAATTTTTAGTCAGCTGTAATTCTATAATGCTTACCATGAGTTTATGTGACATTCTTCATCAATGTGCATTTTAATATCACTCTATTTGAGATAATGTATGATAAAAATAACTATCCTCTTTTTTTGTTGGCTCCACAGTATGTGTTTTGTGAATATTATTCATAACTTCTGACATTTTCAGAGCCAAAGATGTTTTGAGTACCTGCAAAAATTTGTATCTACAGTACTAATTACCCATACAGATGCTACATTGGAGACACATAACAATCTTATTAACAGCGTGATAATTTAATAATATAAATAAGCACCAAGTTCAAATCGATTAACATACATAGTGTTTAAACAGATAGAACAGTGATGAAACTTAATGAGCGCTCCACATTCACGCGAGATTCTCGGCGAGAGTCTCGGCAAGAATCTACGCGAGAACCTCTGCAAGAACTTCATGGGTACACACTTCTCGCGAGAAGGTACAAGGCAGGGTTGGCACAAAATCAGTGATTAAATCAAATGTCTTTATTTTTGTGAAGAAAAATGTATTTTTATGAATATCCATTTTCCGAGTAAATCAGATATTTCATATTTCAGTGTCATTATTGTAATTCTTGATTAAAAAAACTAATTTTTCAGCTGTTTGGTCCCTAGTCTGTTACGTAATTTCGAATGAACCAAATGTAAAAAAAAAACTTTCCACTGATGCTGAGGAGGCTATCGCTCCAAATAGTTGCCTCAGAACTGGGTAAATATTTAATTTTACATCTTCCTCTTTCGTTTCCTCAAAACAGTTGCTTACTTATTAAAATTAGTAACGATAAAATCGAAAACATCAAAAAAACATGATAAAAATTAATTTATATTATTCTATAGTTTATGAAATAAATCACTCTGCTAGCCTCAACCACAAGACCACATGCATTGTCAACGACACCACCAAACCGCGTGTGGCTGACCCCAGCCGGGCCACAAAAAAAAAGTGTAAAAAATAGATTGTTTGAGTAGGTCGCTATAATGTCTAGAGTTTGTCAGAGTTTGTCGGCAAATTTCAGAGTTTGTCGCCTTGCGCGTTTCAGAGATCTATGTGGCCCGGCTGGGGATACGTTACCCCAGCCGGGCCACACAGATCTCGAAAACGAAACGACCTAGTGAAAATTTGTTTGCTGATATAGATAGGCGGCAGTTTGTTGAAGTTTGTCGGACAAGTTTGAGTTTTCATCGGGCTCGCGTTTAAGGGGACTGTGTGACCCGGCTGGGGTAACGTTACCCCAGCCGGGCCACACAGATCTCCAAAACCAAACGACATAGCGAAAATCTGTTTGCTGATATAGATAGGCGGCAGTTTGTCAGAGTTTGTCGGACAAGTTTTAGAGTTTGTCGATCCACCATTTCAGAGCTCACCTGCAGCAAAGTTGCTGCAACTGAGCTAGCTGGATCTCGAAAACAAAGCGACGTAGAGAAAAACTGTTTGCTGGAATAGTGAAGCAGTAGTTTGTCGGAGTTTGTCGAACAAATTCCACAGTTTGAGACATGCGCATTTCCGAGATATGTGTGGCCCGGCTGGAGAAACGTTACCCCAGCCGGGCCACCTGGATCTCGAAAACGAAACAAACTAGCAAAAATCTGCTTACTGACAAAGATAGGTGGTAGTTTGTCGATACATTCTTCAAAGATTCAGAGTTTGTCGACGCCTCAATCCAAAGAACGAAAGAATTCTTTATTTGGCTAAATAGTCTAGGAGCCTGGAATCCCAAATGTGCGAGGTTTCGTTATTTTTTATGTTTTATGTACTTACTTACAATAAGAAGTTAATGTAAACTAGTTAATTGAATTCAGTGATGAAACAGTAACCGTTAATATTTAAATTTATGTAAATCCTCGATGAATGATTGATATTTTTTAAATGTATTATTTAAGCAACATTTGGCATCTGGTCTCCTTGTCTATCTATATAAAGTAATGTACAGTCGCGTACAACTTTCTTTAAAAAAGTAAGTTTTATGAGGTTTTGTTTGTTATACACGGTGTTTCATAATAACCAATAAATAATCAATGCGTTATTTAAAACTAATTATTAAAATGTGTTTACACGTAATGTCATTCAACCCAAATTTTTTTTTATGGGTTAGGGGGCAAACGAGCAAACGTATCACCTGATGGTAAGTGATTACCGTAGCCCATGGACACCCGCAACCCCAGAGGAGTTACAGGTGCGATGCAGGCCTTTAAGGTAGGAATACACTCTTTTCTTGAAAGTTTGAAGGTCGTATCGGTCCGGAAATACCGAAGGCGACAATTCATTCCAAAGTTTGACTGTACGAGGCAGGAAACTGCGAGAAAAACGCACAGTTGTGGACTGCCAATCATCTAAGTGATGGGCATGGATTTTTGTCGCGTGGAACGATGGCGGAAAGAGGCGGCAGGTATGAGACCGAACAATTCCTCGGAGCATTCCCCGTAATATATGCGATAGAAGATGCATAGTGAGGCGACATCTCTACGCAGCGCCAAGGTATCAAGCCGATTAGAAATTTCCTGGCAGTCGACGATTCGAGTCGCTCTCCGCTGAATGCGGTCCAGTGGGAGAAGCTGGTATTGGGGTGCCCCTGCCCAAAGATGAGAACAGTATTCCATATGAGGCCGAACCTGCGCCTTGTAAAGCTGTAGGCGGTGCGCTGGACTGAAATACCTTCTCGATCTATTGAGCACACCAAGCTTCTTAGAGGCTAATTTAGCCTTACCCTCCAAGTGGCCACGGAACTGGACTTCGCTCGATATGTCGACACCAAGGATCTCAATATTGGCTGAGGAAGATAGGGGAATACTCTGAAAGCGAGGAGATACGACAAATGGCATTTTCTTGGCGGTGAACGCGCAAACCTGTGTCTTTGTAGGGTTAAAACGAACTAAATTAAGTCGACCCCAGTAAGAGACTTTCTCTAATGATGTATCAATTTCAGACACAAGTTTATTCCGGCACTCAATGACGTTTTCCCGAGAAATATTCGCACGGCCGTTATAGGAGGTATCTTTCGTGCTGTCATCTGCATAACAATGAATGCCGCTGATTTGCAGCATATCATTAATATGCAAAAGGAATAGTGTAGGTGATAGCACACATCCTTGGGGGACACCAGCATTTATAGACAGTGAGTCTGAGCATTCACCATCAATTAAGACCTTTATGCTTCTGTCTAATAAAAAACTGGTGACCCATCCACATAGTTTCTCGGGAAGCCCATACGAAGGAAGTTTAGAAAGAAGCGCTTTGTGCCAGACCCGATCGAAGGCCTTCGCGATGTCCAAACTTACTGCCAGTGCCTCCCCCTTCGCTTCAATTGCCTCTGCCCAATGATGTGTCAAGTAAACTAGAAGATCACCAGCAGAGCGACCCCTACAAAAACCGTATTGTTGGTCACTAAGCAGCTGGTGATCCTCTAGGTACTGAAGAAGCTGGCGGTTGATAATCGATTCCATTATCTTTGAAAACAAAGAGGTTATAGCGATCGGCCTGTAGTTGAACGGATTCGAGCGGTCACCTTTCTTAGAGATCGGATGCACTTTTCATGTATATCATAGTATCATCATCATTTCTATGATTTACATGAAAATTTTGGGTTGAATGATATTACGGCTAAACACAATTTAATAATTAGTTTTAGATAACGCATTGATTATTTATTGGTTATTATGAAATACCGTGTATATGCTGAAAAGAATAATTTTTGTATAAAACATCCATAAAGTTTATTACGAATTCATTGCTTTCATGTTCAAAGTTGTTGTCCTTTCATGCCCCCCACGGTGAAACTTTACAACGCTTTGGAAAGCCTGGCTCGATGTTGATTAAATAAAAACTATTAGTATAGTATTTGCACGAGTACGCGAATGAAATGCAGTAACTTTTATAGTAATATTTTGATGTGATGGTGTGACTATCATTATTAATGGATTGGAATAGATCCAACCTACTTTCAAATAAGAATTATATTAAAGTAAAAAAATAATAATGAATTTAATATGTTGCGAAAAACAATTCCATTACCTATCCATAAAAGATGGTTACCCATAGGTAATCAATTTGTTTTCCGCAACATGGTGAGGTTTTTTATTTTCCTAAGTTTTTATACTTTTATCACAGATATTTTGATTGAAGTCAATTCAATTAATTCATCTCACTTTTTCAATTTACAAAAGTCCATCTCAAGAGATGTAAAATCTACAGGAACACATAGATTTTTTTCGTTGCACCGTTATTAATGTACCGTCGTTAATGTTTACTTGCGTTGATATACGGAGTGGGTGGAAAGGACAACAACTTTTAACATGAAACAATGAATTCGTAATAAACTTTATGGATGCTTTATACAAAAATTATTCTTTTCAGCATATACATCTAACAAACAAAACCTCATTAAACTTACTTTGCATGCACTTATTAAAATCGATTTTTTTAAAGAAAGTTGTACGCGACTGTACATTACTTCATATAGATAGACAAGGAGACCAGATGCCAAATGTTGCTTAAATATAAATACATTTAAAAAATATCAATCACTCATCGAGGATTTACATAAATTTAAATATTAACGGTTACTGTTAAATCACTGAATTCAATTAACTATTTCACATTAACTGTTTATTGTAAGTAAGTACATAAATATAAAAAATAACGAAACCTCGCACATTTGGGACTCCAGGCTCCTAGACTATTTACCCACATAAAAAATTCTTTCGTTCTTTGGATTGAGGCGTCGACAAACTCTGAATCTTTGAAGAATGTATCGACAAACTACCACCTATCTTTGTCAGTAAGCAGATTTTTGCTAGGTCGTTTCGTTTTCGAGATCCAGGTGGCCCGGCTGGGGTAACGTTTCTCCAGCCGGGCCACACATATCTCGGAAATGCGCATGTCTCAAACTGTGGAATTTGTTCGACAAACTCCGACAAACTATCGCTTCACAGTTCCAGCAAACAGTTTTTCTCTACGTCGCTTTGTTTTCGAGATCCAGCTAGCTCAGTTGCAGCAACTTTGCTGTAGGTGAGCTCTGAAATGGTGGATCGACAAACTCTGAAACTTGTCCGACAAACTCTGACAAACTGCCGCCTATCTATATCAGCAAACAGATTTTCGCTATGTCGTTTGGTTTTGGAGATCTGTGTGGCCCGGCTGGGGTAACGTTACCCCAGCCGGGCCACACAGCCCCCTTAAACGCGAGCCCGATGAAAACTCAAACTTGTCCGACAAACTTCGACAAACTGCCGCCTATCTATATCAGCAAACAGATTTTCACTAGGTCGTTTCGTTTTCGAGATCTGTGTGGCCCGGCTGGGGTAACGTATCCCCAGCCGGGCCACACAGATCTCTGAAACGCGCAGGCGACAAACTCTGAAAGTTGCCGACAAACTCTGACAAACTCTAGACATTATAGCGACCTACTCAAACAATCTATTTTTTACACTTTTTTTTTGTGGCCCGGCTGGGGTCAGCCACACCTCATAAGTGTGGCTGACCCCAGCCGAGTCACAAAAATACTGTGGAAAATAGATTGTTTGAGTATGCCACTATAATGTCCAGGAGACCTATTTTTGAATTACGTATGCGATTTAGAAATCACCGCTGACTAAATAGTCAGCGATGACTTTGAAGTCACGAATTCCCAAACATCCTATTTTTGAAAGTCGAACGCAGAGCTGCCAACATAGATAAAGTACACACATACGTAAGGGTTCGGTACCACGCAGAATGTAGTCGTTTTCGGTATATACCGGTTATTATACGTCTAAAAATTCATTGCAACTAGGCCAAAATATAAGAAAATACTGGTCTAACTTTGATTGTGACACAAATTTAAAAGATTTTAAACTTATACACGGTTATTTTTTTATCACCCTGGAAAATGTTAGGGACGCTTCAGGACACATCCAATATTATATAAAAAAATGAAATAAAAAAATAAATAAAAAAATAAAAAATATATCTAAAAATGCTGCTCTCAACTAGTGCAGCATTTTTTGTATTTTTAAAAAAATTATATAAAATTAAGTGAGTTATTTTTTTTTATTTATATTTAAATCATTCTAATACCTTGTCGTGAAGCGTCCCTTAAATTTTCCAGGGTGATAAAAAAATAACCGTGTATAATTACTTATTTGAGAAATTTTAAATCCAACTCAAAATCAACACACATCAACTTCAAACTTGTCAATTTGTTCTCTAAACAAAACACAGATAACGTTTCTACAGTTATGTATGACTTCTTTACGAGTGGGTGAGGGCACTCGTAATGAAATCACATCCGTGACTAAGGTAGTCACATACGTGATATTCAAAAATAAGAATTATTGAAAATCGGTGATTATTAGTCACATCGGTGATTTCGAAGTCGCATACGTAATTCAAAAATAGCTCTCCAGGTTTTTCGCTTGCGCGTTTCACAGACGTGTGGCTCAGCTGGTGTAACGTTACCAGAGCCACATGAATCTCGAAAACGAAACGACATAGCGAAACTCTGTTTGCTGATATAGATAAGCGGCAGTTTGTCTTAGTTTGTCGGACAAGTTTCAGTTTTAATCGGACTCGCGTTTAAGGGGGTTGTATGGCTCAGCTGGGGTAACGTTTCCACAGCTGAGACACAGTTCTCCGAAACGTACTAGCGACAAACTCTGGAACTTGTTAAACAAACTCTGACAGCACCTGGATCTCGAAACTGAAACGACCGACCGACGTAGCGAAATTCTGTTTACTGACATAAATAGGTAGTAGTTTGTTGATACTTTGACTTTTTGTTGTCGTGATACCACCTCATGAGCGTCAAGTTCTTTTTTCTTGTGTTTATGTTGTGAAAATACATAAAATATTATTATTATTTGTATTGCTGGAGCTATGCAGCTTCAACAATGAAGCTGTAGTCACTGCAACCTAAAAGATCTATTGTGACTCGCCGCCAAATTATAGTACCTCTTTTAGCCTGGCCCCTACCAGGAAATTCAAGATGGCTCTGGCTTCAAGAGATTTCAGTTCCCCTGGGCTGATTAAGTGTCGTCCCAAGTGGATGCTTAGTTTGGGACCACAATAGCACAAGAGGTGTTGGGGCGTTTCTCGCTCCTGTTCGCAAAATCTGCAAATATCAAATTCACTTAATTTCATGTGAAATTGGTGTCTGGTTAGCTTGCAGTAACCAGTTAAGGTTCGAAGAATCGCACGGGTGTTCGTCCTATTGAACTGTATAAGTTCAGTAGTTCGTTTTTGCGAGTATCCTTCTATCAAGATTGTATGTAACGTGTACTAATCCTGGTTGGTTTAGCCAGTATTATTTTGATTCGCTTAGAAGGTTGTCCTTAAGGTGTTGCATGGCATGACGTTTCGAGATGCCACAGGAAGGTTCTGGACCTATCTGTTGACCTTGCGCTCCAGCCCTTACAAGTTCATCGGCCCTTTCATTACCGACAACACCTGAATGTCCTGGTACCCATTTCAGAATAACTGTTCTGTTGTCCCAGGTCATTTAGTTTGTTTACGCAGTCTGTCACCAATTTCGAATATAGAACATTCGATTAAATAGCGTTAAGAGCTGCTTGGCTATCTGAAAAGATATAAATGGTTTGGTTTTGTAGTTTCGTTGGCGATTAGCATCTACCCATTCTGAGATGACCTACACCTCCGCCTGGAATAAAGTAGCGGGCTGACCAAGATTAACGCTTTTATTAAAGCTCAGTCTGACACCATATACCCCGCATCCTACATTTTGACCCATCTTGGAGCCGTCTGTGAACCAAACTAGGCTTCCAGCCTTACAGAGATTGTGATCTTTCGCCCACACCTCTCTGCTTGGTAGTTCCACTGAGTAGTTTTTAGTAAAATTACAGAGTGGAAGCAATGATATCTGTAGTCATAGCTAGTTGTTTTTGTTCAAGCACTGTTTGTCGCAGTGACCTCAATGCTTGAGAGTACCAGTTTACCTTCCCAGTGCTTTCTATTCTATAAATGCTAGCTTTCGCCTCCTTCACTATAAATAGATGAAGGGGCGGTAGGTTCAGGAGGGCAGTTAGCGCAGCTCCTGGAGTTGTAGACATGGCGCCAGTTATCGTAAGGCAAGCTGTTCGTTGTATACCGCCTAGCTTGTTGATAACTGTCACTTGTGTGACTTTTCCACCAAACCACGCAGGCATATGTTACCATAGGCCTGATGATCGCAGTGTACATCCGATTTTTGGCGGTTGGCGATTTTTGGGTTTATGCCCCATTTCACTCCTGCCAAACGACAACATATTTCTAAAGCACTTTTTGCCTTTTGGATTACATTGTGAATGTGACTATTCGACGTCAATTTTTGGTCGATCGTAACGTCGAAATTTTTCACTTCTGTTAAAAAAAGGTATTTGAGTCCTCCGAAACATGATTTACCAGCTAGTTTAGCTTGCGGTTTCTTATAAAGGGAACTATCGTCGTTTTGTTTAGATTTACCGACAATTTGTTCTCAAAGCTAGTTAAAGATATTTTTTTTAATAATTCTGAGCTTCGGTGGCGCTGTGGACTCGGCACTTGCCTTCCAATCGGGAGGTCCGGGTTCGAGACCGCCATGTACCAATGTGTTTTTCGTTTTCGAATTTCATATGTACATTTGTCTGACACTCCTACGGTGAAGGAAAACATCGTGAGGAAACCTGCATACATCTGCGAAGAAATTCAATGGTGTATTTGAAGTCGACCAATCCGCACTGGGCCAGCGTGGTTGACTAAGGCCTAATCACCCTAACATAGGGTAGGCTCGAGCCTCTCGGTGGGGACGTATATGAGCTGTGATGATGATGATGAATAATTCTCTGTTGCGAATTGCTAATGCTCAGGAATATTATTATAATTTTATTATTAATCTTTCCATTTCAACATTAGTTAAAAGCCTTATTTTCTTTATTGCATACACCGCAGAACTAAATTTGTTTGCCAAGATTTCAATATGTAGGTCCCATTGTAATTCTCTTATTTAACTGTATCTAGGAACTGTAATTTTGATATGAAACAATTCTAATTGTGTGTCCTGTATAAATTTTCAATTGAAATTGAATCTGCCTTGCAAGGTTTAGACGATTGCTTTTCCTTTTTCTGAGCATCTCTTTAATGCATTTTATATTTGTATGATGTTAAGGCGGTTGCAGCTAATCGTTTGATAAAATTTAAGTTCAAACTTTCGGTTTTATTGGTTCGATACCTTTCACTAAAAACTGATCACATTTTTCTGTCATCTTTTTTTAGCCAGTATCTCATATAAACTATATGATATACTGGCTGAAAAAAGATTATCTAACTTAATTTACATTTTACGCCTATAGTGGAAAAATCCGTTATTAGCAGACATCTCTTACTATGATCTACCTATATGCCAAATTTTAACTTCATAGATCAAGTAGTTGATAATATAAACATAACACTATTTCAGTTAATAAATAAAATAAATATTTTTTAATTTTTTGTTTATATTTCGCAAATATTTACAATAATAACAATATTTTATATTCTATCACCTAACACCCAGTGAGGTTGGCTGGGAGAGATCTCTCTTAGAGATAAGTCCAATTTTGTACATGTCCTATCTAGGGTTGCCAGATGTGTTCGACAGAAAAACCGGTAATTTTTTTTTTATTAAGACGACCTTGGCCCTGGCCACTTATAACGCACCACACACACTGCAGAACGAGGAGCTGCTGAAACTGGAAAAAGATTGAGCAGGATTCGTTGAAATATTGTGGGACTATCCGAAGTCCGAAGAGAGGGACACGATGGTCCTTATCCGGCAATCTGCTCTATTTCCGGGAGGGCGAAGACCTGTGCCAAGGTGGTGTCGGGTTCATTGTCCACAAGTTTTTCGTAAACAAAATGGTACAGATCGGAAGTTTGTCGAATAGGGTGGCGTACCTTATACTCAGAATCACCAAACGGTATTCGCTGAAGGTCATACAGGTCTACGCCCCCGTTCCATCCGTTCCGTTCCAGGAAGTGGAAGCTATGTATGAGGACATTTCTCGAGCAATACATGCTTCCAAGACTCAACTACACCGTTCTCATGGGAGACTTCAACGCAAGGCTAGGCAAGCGGAGCGATAATGAGTTAAAAGTGGGGCAATTTGGAGCTGGAATCCGGAATTACCGAGGTCAAATGCTAGCCGATTATATGGAGGGGGATTCTATTTGATGAACTGTTTCTTCAAAAAACGGCTGCATCGAAAGTGAACCTGGAAAAACTCGAAAGTCGAAACCAGTACGACTTCAAAGCGGTGTGAGGCAGAGCGATGTTATATCGCCGAAACTGTTCACAGCTGCATTGGTTGGATACTTGGATCTATTTAAGCTTTTGGACTGGAGAGGGCTCGGCATCAACATAAACGGCGAGTATCACCTTCACTCGCCTTCGTTTTGCTGATGATATCGTAGTCATTTCTGAGACCGTGGAGAATCTAGGCACAATGCTTGAAGACCTCTGTAGAGTTTCCCAACAAGTGGGTCATAAAATGAACATGGACAAGACTAAAATTATGTCGAATTCCCGTGTAGTACCCACCCACTCCTGTGAATGTTGGAGGCTCTACGCTGGAAGTTGTTGACGAATATGTTTACCTGGGGCAAATAGTCCAGCTCGGTAAGTCCAACTTCCAGAAAGAAGTAAATCGACGTATCCAACTCAGCCCAGCCGGGCAGCGTTCGGGAAGCTACGCACCTACGCAGCATATTCTCGGCCCATGTGTGTGTCTCAAGATGAAAGTCGCCGCCACGTGCGTGTTGCCAGTGATGACGTACGGAACTTGGAGGGATTGGAGTCGCTCACGTCCGTAGGTTTTACCCTCGAGACCCTACACGTGATCCCCGGGTGGTGCTAATCGAGTGACCAACTTCTGGTGGTAGGGCCTGAAAAACCCGACTGGCTAGCGACCACCGTGCGCATGACGTAAAACCCGTCAAGTGGGCATTTTGTGTCCGCGTTTCGGGATCAGTCATCGCACAGCCAGAGCTTGAGCTCTGGACAGATTGCAGCGTCGCGCTATTCGAATAATTGGCGATGTAGAGGCAACTAACACCCTCGAGCCTCTACAACTTCGTCGTGACATCGCCTCTCTTAGCGCCTTTTACCGAATGTTCCATGGGGAATGCTCTGAGGAGCTCTTTAACCTTATCCCTCCCTCTCCATTCCTTAACAGAAACACGCGTAAGGGCCTTCGGAGTCATCCGTACACTGTGTCCTCCTTTTCACACCGTACCAAGAAATTCCAAGATTCCTTCTTCTGTCGTTCATCCCATACTTGGAATTCTCTACCTGCGCACGTGTTTCCTCCATCCTACAACATGGGTTCCTTCAAAAGAGGTGTGAAAAAGCATCTTTTAGGCCGGCAAGGGGCGGGCAGGTAGGATAGTGGATGTCGTCCCTACTCTATCTGTCAACTCATTTGGGCCTCTTTCACCGCTTAACATCAGGCGGGAGGAGGTCATTTGCCGGGCCTTACATAAAAAAAAAAAAAAAAAAAAAACTGAGACGTGGCTGCTTACAATGGGTCTCATAAGAAGGCTCAAAGTCACTCAAAGGGCAATGGAGAGGGCCATGCTCGGGGTTTCTCTATGTGATCACATCAGAAATGATGAGATCCATAAAAGAACTAGAGTTACCGACATAGCCCAAACAATTGCAAACCTTAAGTGACAGTGGGCAGGACACATCATCATAGGACTGACGGCTGTTGGGGCGGAAAGGTCCTCGAGTGGCGGCCGTGTACAGGGAGACGCAGTGTTGGTAGGCCCCCACAAAGTGGACCGATGACCTGGTGAAGGTTGTGGGAAAGCGCTGGATGCTAGTTCTTCATAAATGTTTCGAGGAGGAGTTTGCTGCTTCCATGGAGATAATGATCACAATATTTTGTCCAAAAAACCGGACAATCTTTTGTCTGGTTTACCAGTATTTTCTTGACCGGACATATATAAAGAAAACTGGACTGTCCGGTCCAAAACCGGACATCTGGCAACCCTAGTCCTATCTGTTTTTTGTTTTCCTGTGAATGTTTTATGTGCAATAAAGAATATATAATATTAAAATATTAGATAGAATATAATAGGTAAATATTAGATAGAATATAATAGGTAAATATTATTCAATACTGGTGGCAATTCTGTTGGCACTAATTCGATTAAACTAAACTAAATTTAGTTTGAGTGCTGTCAAATTGTGTTGCCAGTAAAAATTTTCGAACAAAAAACATCTAGACAGTCTTAAAATTTGGCACCGACTTCAATATAGAAGTGTGATGTTGTCTGTGCCTATTCTTATATTATTTTTAACTTTTCAGTGTTTTTGAAGTCCGTTTTTATTTTTTGTAAATTATTTTTTATTTTTAACTTTTTAGTGAATGAAATCTTTATAGTGAAAGAAACCCTAATTAAATACAAGCTCACCTTCGGTGAGCTGGTATTTCATTAGTTTCCCTCAATTTTCATGGGATCCCATCATCAGATCCTGACTTCGGTGACCTTGTGACCACCCTAGGAGTATACTCTATTGAATACAAAAAGAATTTTGAAAATCGGTCCACAATTGGCGGAGTAATCGCGTAACATACACACAAAACATGTTGGAAACACCTTAAAATTTAAGGGTTTTCCTCGATTTTCATGGGATCCCATCATCAGATCCTGACTTTGGTGACCATGGGACCACCCTTGGAGTATACTCTATCGAATACAAAAAGAATTTTGAAAATCGGTCCACAACTGGCGGCGTAATCGCGTAACATACACACAAAAAAAAACATACGCATCGAATTGAGAACCTCCTCCTTTTTTGAAGTCAGTTAAAAACACATTGACAGCACTAAAACTAAATTTAGTTTAGTCTATTCCAACAAATGCCAACAGAATTGACACCAATATAAAATTTTTTGATTGTGTCATAGAAAAAAATTACTAAAATTAAAAGTGGTTATCTTCTAAAAGTTGTACTATAGTTGAAATAATCATAAACGAAACAATCTCTTTTGTGAAAGTCCATCAAAGAATCCTGTTGTTCAAACACTCATATGCAAATCATTCTATCGACATATTATTATGGTTTTGACAATTAAACTTTCAGAAACAAAACATCCTGTTGGTGATCAGACCAAAGGAGAATAGAGAGCTGGTACAGTGACGATTATCACTACAAATGTGCATGTGAACACATCATTACATACTTAAACATATGGGGGATCCTGATGAACTAACAAGTTCACATGAATCCCCAAGTAAAAAATCAAATCATGAATATTTTAAGATAACTAACAAAGTAAAAAAGTACACCATAACCCAGAAGAACATTTATCAAACAATATTATTTCGATGTTAAATGTATTATATTATTTATGACGTTCTGGTGTTTTTGAAGTCCGTTTTATTTTTGTAAAAAATAATTCTGTTATTATTTTCTTGGCGCCATTTCAATATTGATTCAATATAGTAAGTCTATTATTATTGTTATTGTACAGGCTTTCACCTTGAAAGCCTTGTTCACCACGACCTAGAAGATCTATTGTGAATTATAGCACCATTAGAGTATCTCCTTCAAGCCCAAGCCCTCTATGAAGCTGAGGATTTTTTGGGTTGGGAGATTTTGTATTTCATCTGGTCTCATGATATGTCTTCCCAGATGAAGGCTACGCCGATGAATCAGTGGGCTGCAGTCACACAGTAGGTGCTTGGGCATTTCACGCTCCTGGTTGCAGATGTCGTTGTCCTTAACCTTGAGGTTGAACATGTGTCTATTCAGGTCTCAATGTTCAGTTAGGGTTCTCACAACTAAACACTGATATTTTTCTTGTTAAGCTGCAAGAGCTCATCAGTTAGTTTATGCGAGTAGCCTTGTATTAATACCTTCGCGTGTTCTTGCCCTGGAGTACATTTACAGAGTTTGAATGAGTTCCTAAGCAGTTGTTCATTTAGGAAATTGTGTGCCTGGTTCTTTGAAATCCCACATAAAGGTTCCGGCCCTGTTTGTAGTTTTATAGTCCCAGTTTTAGCGAGTTCATCGGCCTTTTCATTGCCAATGACACCGGAATACCCAGGAACCCATCTTCATGTCCGACTCGCACATCATGTCCGAGACGGACGGTGCAGATGAGGGGGGGGACCGATAGGGCTCCGGTCTCGCGGACGGAAAAGAGCCGATCGCCGGTCAATGGCGGTGTAGCGAAGGCAGTTGGTGGGGTGATGTCCCCGGTTTTGCCGCTGTCCAACGCTGGGGAAGCAACGCCCCGTCGGAGCTGCAATAACGCAGGGAAATCTTGTTCCGCCTATAGAGACATTGCTAGCGGGAAATCAATATTGTCGGATGCGGATATCTCGCTACCGCGGGCTAGTGGAAGGAAGAGGCCAAATTATAGCCGTTTCTTCCAGGATCCCTTAGCTACGGACCTAGATGTAACAACAGAGACAGAAGAGGTAGTAACGGCGCCGTACGCTCCCAAGGTCGCCCGTACTAAAAGGGGCAGAGGAGGCCTAGTGCACGGCGTCGGGCTCTCCCAGGCTAGGCGGGAGATACAAAAGCTGGAGGCCGATACTGAGTCGGAATCTGACGACGAGCCGGTGGTTGCAGAGGCCCCCGGAAAAAAGCGGAAAGGCAAAGGGAAGCACTCTCCTGAGCCCACTTCTGAGCTCCTTTGCAGCAAGGCCGAGGAGAGCGTGCAGGCGCTATTAGGAGTAACACGTAAGTCCCGGAACTTAAAGGGGACTTACGTGAAAGAAATTAAGGACGCCGCCGACTCTCTCCTAGAGATTGTCCGCACCCTGGCGTCCAGGAAAACCTCGGAGGAGGTGCGTCGGCTTCAAGCCGACAACAAGAGGCTCCGGGGTCAGCTGGACGCCATTGAAGGTGAGATGAAGGCCCTTCGTCGGGACTTCTCGGAGCGGGGGTCCGAGCGCCCTAGGGGCCGTGGTATGGTTGCGCCCCCCACGATTATATCGGACGTCGAACCGGAGGCCGTTGATTCCGAGGGAGCCGATTTTGAGGAGCTTCCAGAGGTGAAGCTGCCGGCGGCTCAGACGGCCAGGGATAACCCCGCTGAGGGAATCTCCAAGAGGGAATTCTTGGAGAGTATTGAATTCCTTCAGCGGGAATTGCTGGCCCAAGTGGGCACAATGGTTTCGGCCCGCCTAGAGGGCCTTGAAATAGATGGGCGCTTAATGCCGGCCCCGATTCGCAGGCCACCGCTAGCGTCGGATCGCGCAAGACAGCCGCAGCTGCAGCCTCAATCGCAGCGGTCAGCGAAAACGATGGTGGCCAATACCACTCTTGCCCCACCGGCCAATATGCCGAAAGAGGCAAGATTGGTGAAAAAGAAATCTGCGGCTGTCCCCTCTACCTCTGGGGTCGCACGGCAACGGTCGAGGATCCCTGGACCGTTGTTACCAAGCGTGGCCGGAAAAAGCCGGCAGTGGACGTAACGGTGCCCAAGAGGACCACCGTGGCGCAGAAAATACCTAAACTGCCCAAGGCACCACGTTCTCTGGCAGTGGTACTGGCCCTCAAACCGGAGGCGGTGGCGAAGGGCCTCACCTATAGTGAGGCCATCGCCAAGGCCAAAGCCTCCGTCAGCTTTGGCGCTCTAGGAATAGGGCCTGCCAAATTCAGAACGGGTATTACCGGAGCTCGAATTATCGAGCTCCCTAAAGAGACATCCCCGTCCCAAGCCGACACGCTGGCCGCCAAGCTAGGGGAGGCGCTAGGGGACGCGGCGAAAGTGTCGCGTCCTGTAAAAACAGCGGACATCCGGGTCGTTGGTTTAGACGACTCAGTGTCCGCTGAAGAGCTGTGTCAAGTGTTGGCACAAGCCGGTGGCTGCCCGGCCCACCACATAAAAGTGGGCCGCGTGCATACTGGGGTACGGGGTGTCGGGGCGGCCTTTGCCTCGGTGCCTGTAGAGGCAGCGCGGCGCTTAGCTGATACTGGTCGGCTCGAAGTTGGATGGAGCTCTGCGTCCATCCAACTTCTGGAGCAAAAGCCCATGCGGTGCTTCCGCTGCATGGGCCTGGGGCACCCCATTCAGCGGTGCCCCTCTGCCAAGGACCGCAGCGGATTGTGTTTCCGCTGCGGCTCCGACGGACATAAGGCGGTAAACTGCATGGCGGCGCTAAATTGCGCCGTCTGTGCAGACGCCAAGAGGCCGGCCGACCACAGGATGGGGGGCATGAACTGCAGCCCCCCGCCAGTCAGGGGCCGTTTGGCCCCAGTGAAACTGACCGTGACCCCGAAGAGCCCGGCACCACAGGCAGCACCGGCCGCAACGACGGCCCAGGAGGAGCCCATGGAGATCATCAATGTCTAGTGGTCCCATTAAGCTCCTCCAGGCTAATTTGAACCACTGCGCCGCGGCACAGGACCTCCTATGTCAGACCGCGGCGGAGTGGGGTGTGGATTTTGCGATTGTGTCGGAACCGTACTACGTTCCGCCACAGTCGCCAAATTATGAGGGCGGCGCGTGGCACAGCCCCCTCTCTCATTTTAAGAGAGAGGGGCACTGGTTACGTTGCCGCCATGTGGGGGGGAATGTTGGTTGTTTCAACCTATTTCTCCCCCAATCGCAGCCGGGCGGACTTCACAGTCTTCCTGGCTGCGCTAGAGGGGGTCCGTAGGACGGCCCCGGTACCGGTGCTAGTTGCGGGGGACTTCAATGCATGGTCTACCGCATGGGGGTCCTCCCGCACTAGCGCGAGGGGTGGAGATCTGGAGTCTTGGGTTCTGTCCCTGGGGCTCCAGATTTTGAATAGGGGCTCCACCCCTACCTGCGTCCGGGTGCAGGGCACGTCCGTGGTGGACTTGACGTTTGCTACCCCCTCCCTCGCCCGTCGAATCAACGACTGGCGGGTGGAGGAAGATGTGGAGACTCTATCGGACCACCTGTATGTCCGATACGAGGTCTCCACGGCATCCCCAGGCGCCCCGAACCGCAGGGGCTCCGCGGTGAGCGCCTTTCCGCGATGGGCGCTCACCAAGCTCCGCCTGGACGTGGCGGAGCAGGCGGCGATGGTGCGGGCGTGGGCTGAAGTGCCGCCCCACCTCGCCGGGAATGTCGACGGCATGGCGGATCTCTTCGCAGAAGACATGAAGGTCGTCTGCCAAGCCGCCATGCCAAGGGCGCAGGCCTGCCCCGAAAGGGGGCAGGTGTACTGGTGGACGCAGGAGATTGCGGACCTGCGTACCACCAGCATGAGGGCCAGGCGCGCCTACGTGCGTTGTCGTAGGCGCGCCAGAACTACACCTGACGAGGAAGCTGAGCTTCGTCGGGTGTATGCGGCAGCCAAGAAAGCCCTACGGAATCAAATCTGCAGGGCCAAGGAGGAGTCCAGGGAGTCGTTCATACGGCTCCTGGATGACGATCCGTGGGGGCGTCCGTACCGGATGGTGAGGGGGAAATTCAAAGCTTCCGCTCCCCCTACCTCCGCTATGGACAGAGGGCTGCTGGATCGGGTGCTAGGGACTCTGTTCCCCGATCCCGGTCCGTTCCAGCCCCCCAGAATGGTCCCCCCGGATACTCCTCCGGTGGAGGTGGCTGCCGCGATCCCTCCGGTGTCGAACGTGGAATTCGACACGGTGAGGGACCGGTTCCGGCGCAAAAAGAAGGCGCCGGGACCGGATGGTGTCCCTAGCAGGGTTCTGGCCCTCGCCCTGGGATACCTCGAGGAGCGGTTCCGGGCGGTGCTTGACTTATGTATCGCCTCGGGCCGCTTCCCCAGTCGGTGGAAAGCGGGCAGACTCTGCCTGTAGAGGAAGGAGAGTCGCCCAGCGGATTCACCGACTGGGTATCGGCCCATGGTGCTGCTCGACGAGGCTGGGAAGTTTTTCGAGAAGATTCTCGCTTCCCGCATCGTCGAGCACCTAGAGGACCGGGGGCCGGACTTGGCTGAAAACCAGTTCGGCTTCCGCACCGGCCGGTCCACGGTGGATGCGGTGGCCCTCCTCAAGGGGTGGACTGAGGAGGCCACAGCTCGTGGGGACACTGTTGTTGCGGTGTCTCTTGACATTCGCAACGCATTCAACAACCTGCCCCACGAGTGCATAAAGGAGGCACTCCGCTTCCACCGGGTGCCTCCGTACCTCCGCGCCCTCGTGGAGGATTACCTGCAAGGCAGGTCCATTCTCTACGAGGGGCCGGATGGGCGCGTCCACACGTGGACAATGGCGGCGGGTGTGCCCCAGGGTTCCGTACTAGGTCCTCTGTTATGGAACCTGGGGTACAACTGGGTTCTGCGAGGCGACCTTCTGCCACGAACGAAGGTCGTCTGCTTCGCCGACGACACGCTCGTCGCGGCGAGAGCAAAAACGGGGGAGGAGGCGGCCCACCTTGCGTCGGTCGGCGCCTCACTGGTCGTCCGACGCATCCGCCTCCTGGGCCTGGACGTGGCCCTCGACAAAACGAGGGCCATGTTATTCCACACCCCCGTCGCAGGATCCCACCGGGGCTCCGCGTCCGAGTGGAGGGGGTCCGTATACCGGTCGAGGCGCACTTTAAGTACCTCGGCCTGGTTCTGGACCCCCGATGGAGTTTCGAGGAGCATTTTAAGCTCCTCGCTCCACGGCTGTGCGCCGCTGCAGCCGCACTTGGACGGGTCCTCCCTAATGTGGGAGGTCCCGGATCGGCGTGCCGTCGACTGTATCACGGGGTAATACGGTCGATGGCACTCTATGGAGCCCCGGTATGGGCAGAGTGCCTCTCCTCCCGAACGGTGGCCCTCTTGCGACGTCCGCAGAGGGTCATAGCGACCCGGGCCGTGCGAGCTTATCGCACGGTCAGTCACGGCGCGGCCTGCATTCTAGCGGGCCAAACGCCGTGGCATGTCGATGCACGCGTCCTCGCGGAGGTGTATCGACATCGGGTTGCTACTCGTGAACGGGGGGGACGATCCGCTCCACAGGAAGTGGAGCGGATTCGTACCCTGGCGCAGAGGGAGGCTCAGTCAGTGGGGTGTGGCACTCGCCTCCCCAGCTGCCGGCCACCGGACGATCGACGCGATCCGTCCGGTGTTGGAGGAGTGGGTTGGGCGCCGGCAGGGCAGCCTCACGTTCCGCATGGTGCAGGTACTGACCGGGCATGGCTGCTTCGGTCACTACCTGCACCGAGTCGCGCGTCGGGAGGAAACGCCGCGGTGTCACCACTGCGACGCTCCCGATGATACTGCCGAGCACACCTTGTTGGTGTGCCCGGCCTGGCGACCCCAGCGCAGCGAACTTAACGCTGCGCTGGGAGGCGGAGACCTCTCGCTGCCGAGCATGGTCGTGGCAATGCTCCGCGGCGAGGCGGAATGGGAGGCTGTGGCCTCCTTCTGCGAAGAAGTAATTTCGCAGAAGGAGGCTGCGGAGAGGGAGCGGGAGGAAGATCCCGAAGCAGCTCCCCTCCGCCGCAGACGGATAGGCAGGCGAAGGCGGGCATTCGCACAAGCGATGCCCTTCTAATGACCCTGCCGTGGAGGCCTGCGTGCACGGTTGGCCCCGTGCACGCCGCCGTAAGGCCCTCCGTCTGGGGATTGCCCTGGTGTTCTCGGGCAATCCCCCCTTGGCGATAGCCTGACCAGGTGGTCAGGCTTGCCCGGGCGCGTGGGTAGTGGAGTCGCAGTGTGGACCTTACCATGCGCGCCCACAAGGGCAGGGAGAACACCGGGGGGTTTTAGTGGGTCGGCCTGGAACTTCGCCGGGCCAGCCCCACACACGCCTGCCGTCTAGCCAACGGCGGGTACGGTGCGCTTACGCATTTCCCCCCGACAAAAAAAAAAAAAAAAAAGGAACCCATCTTAAAACAATTTTGTTTTTAGATGGGTAGTAAGTAAGTCTAATCTATATAAAGTTTTTTTACCATTTCTTTTAGGTGTACTAGATATTATAGTGTCACACAAGAGTTGAAAACTGTTTTTATTTGTTTATCTTGTGGGTTGAGTGATTCCCGAATTCAAGGAAGATGGAGCTCAAATGGGATTTGATACATTCTTGCTCTATCACCCAAAAAGTTAAAAACGTTAGTGGGAAATAGGTTAGTCAGTACTCAGCAGTCAGTTTCTTCTACATTAAAACAATACAGAGTTTCGCAGTAATGCCAACGATCCTAGGAAAGGGAGATGAATAACTGTAAAATTTTCTACAATGGGGAAAACATAAAGAATGGATTACCCTTAACTCTCAGGTAAATAATTAGTAAAAGTACAATAAGACAAATGGATAATAAAGTTGCAAATTTTACCTGCATTAATTTTACATAAATAACTGGTCTATTTCTCCACTGTATGAAACCAAATACTTGGACAGCCAATGGTATAACTGTTGATGGTACAGGTGTCTTCAAATATATCAGAGATAGTTGTATCAATAAATTAGTTTCTCCACTATGAGAGTGCATCTGTTCAACAAACAAATACAGGAAGATATTAATAAAATCTATGAGTAATCTAGATAATACTATACATTATGTACAAAGCTTAGGTCACAGATTAACTACTTTGGCTTATGTACAAAGCTTACTTCTGCTAAATAAAATCTTCCATTAACACTTTGTAGTATACCTATCGTTCTGCACTTGCGCGTTATATTTGTTTTTAGTAGCTCACACTCGTTCACCAAATCTCTAAGACTTTTGTATGAGTAGAATTCAGCCTGAAATGTTACAATGTACCGGTAAAATTTGAATTGGATACCTACCCAGCGGGAAATATTGTATTACTAAAAAGTACATCTAACGTTGGAAAATTCTGCACTAAATGGAATTTCCGCATATGCAGTTTTCATTGTCTAATAAATTATAAACACAACAAAATTCTAACGAGATGAGATTCAAATTTCAAATCACAAATTGATTGACTCAAATCAAAACACAGGTTATGTCACGAAAGCGATAGCGAGTGATCCACAGAACACAATACCTGCCCCCCTAGCACGTCCACCAAAACACAAAATGATAAAGTGATTTATCACAGTGAACTGTCAAAATACAATAGGGTTTCGTCATATTTTGATAGTTTACCGCGATAAATCGCATTATCATTCATATCGTGTTTTGGTGGACGTGCAACAGGGGCTGAGTAGGCCCATCAAATTAGCTAAACTAAACCTAAAGGGAGTGATCGCTATTGGCGCGTTCCGAATTGCGATAATAGCAATAATATCGCGAATCTGACCAAATTAAATCGTTACAAAATATAAGGGCTATATGGAATCAGTAGGTTATGTTGTGACTTTGGTCGGATTCGCGATATTATCACTTTTATCGTTTTACGGAACGCAGGGTACATAGATATAGAATGAAATAGATGGGCTATAAAAGCCGTCAAACATGAGGAAAAGAGATAAACTTATACACATTGCCAAAGGAAAGAAGAAGATGGCATCATTTTTTTTTGTCCTTGTTACCGTATATAGGTGAAACTGGTAGTGGGGATTGTTTATCACCAGCGTCTGGTGCTAAACAAATACGTGGAAGAAATTTGTTCTGTGAATTATAGCTTACTGTGTAATTATTTAACACTTTAATTAGTGTAATTGTGAACTATTTGAACATTTAAATCATGGTGCACTGCTCCGTTTTAGTTTGTAATAGTGATAGTGCTAAAAAACAGGAAAATATAACCTTTTACAGGTAAGACCTGAATTGTGTCAATAAAAAGTGCCAAAACTATTTTTTAAATTATAAATACAAGTTATATTGCAATATTTTATCCTTCTACTATGGTTCTCAATCATATTATGGGATTAAACATGAAATTTCAAACTAAGTAGTAAGGTTATTGTTAACCTAACAAGCTAGGAATGTCGCCATACAATATGGCCACGTATACAGCCAACGCGTATAACATTTTGCCGGGTTATAATGATACCAGTTACGCTACGACTATTTTTCCTTGATTCGTAGGTAAAACGTGAAAGGGAACTCACATATTAGTTTCTGTGTTACATTAATATTGACATATTTAAGTATAAAATTTTGAGCATTTTAGATAACAAAGGTAATTCTTTTGAAGAGAGACTTTCCATTTGCTTGTTTGTCTGTATTTAACAGATTTCCTTCGAAGATAACTACTCGAAAACAGTTGGGTTAAAGCTACTGGTCGATTGAATTAGCAGCCAACCAAGCATACCTGAATGTGTTCTAAGCATTTTGAACAACAGTGGATTCAGAAAAACAAAAAAGGCACTTTTCTTAGGAGTGGTGCTATTCCTAAACTTTTTTTACAGGTCAGTAACTTATACATATTATATCTACAAGGTACATACCCTATCAAGCCAAAACCTAAATTTATTTTTCACAAACCCAACTATTTTTATGGGGGATTTCGAAATTTATTTTACAGTTTTGGATTAACATGGGTAGGGTAGGTTCCCAAATCCTTTTCTACTATTTTGATATGGCCAAACATATTATTAATGGTTTGATTTTGGTCATTTTCTATTAATATAACAAGTCTGACCATTAGTACAGATACAGTTTAAAAATTTATTAATTAATATTTTTAATGTTTTAAAATTAGAACCTGCTTTTATTTTTAACCTGTATACATATTGTTTCAGGACGCATCGGTGTTGGATTTCGGTTCAAATTTGAATACGCCCCGAAAGAGAAAAATGCGGCTTCAAATGCTGGGTTTGAAACAATCAGCGAGGTCATCAAATAAAAAACTACGGCCAGTGCGTCAATCGCTTAGACGATTGGGAAAAAAAGTAGTCACACTTGAAAATGTGTAAAGTGATTTGAAGTGTAAGTTAATGATGCAAAATTAGTAGTTGGACATTTTAGATACTGTAGGAGGAAACAATAGAGATTTTCTGAAAAGATTTTTAGGAGTTGACAAAAGAAAGTATTCTGAACCTTTAAGGAAATTCGCGCTGTGCTTACACTTTTTAATTTCAAAGGCATATGAGTTTGTACGTAAGCAATTTAATACGTGTTTACCACACCCAAAAACAGCTGGTGAGTGGCGAGGAGTAGACAGCCTCTAGAAAATGTTAGTGATTTATTAGCAATTCTGTGCCATAGCTAGTAATCTGGCTTAATCCAAATGAAATAAGTCATCTCTATTTTGTCTGAATATTTAACAAGAACACATAGGATGTAGATATAGCTCTATGCACCGAACAAGTGTTTCTAATTAATTATATAGGTACTTGACAGAACATAATCTTCCTCAGAGATCTACAAATTGGTCTTGTCCTGCGCTATTTCCAAGTTGCCGCCAGCGGGGGCGAGGTTGGGGGTGGCAACACGGGCAACTAAGAATAACCAGCTATCTACGGCATCGGCATCTTGCGTTCTTTGCCAGATCTTTTTTCCACATTGTGAGCAAGCTTACCAACTTTGGGCTTTTAGCACCATATTGAGTGCGGTATCAGTAGTTCAATTCTTGAACTTACCCAGCCCAAGTGAATTTTTTACCTGTATTGTAGTGAATTTTATCTCTGTAAGCCGAAGTCCTTTATTCGATGACAATAACGGTGCTATTGAAATCTAATTTTAGAAAATGTTTATTTAAAATTTAATATTATACATTTTCTAAATATTTAGTAAATGTGTAAATATTGGATTTTAAATAAACTGCAAAGATAAAGAAAAAACAATGATTATTGCCCGCTGTATTCTTAATCGAGCGACGATCTTCGCAAGGTACCTAGCTGGCAAAAGCTGGAAGCGAGTGGTCGCGGATCATGCTCAGTGGCGAGCACTTGGAGAGGCCTATATCCAGCAGTGGACGCGTGTGGATGATGATGATGATTCCTAATATTTTTTCTTATATTTGTAAAGATGTTTACATAATAGCTTAAATAAATAATAGTAAAATGTTTTAAAACGAAATATACTCGAGTAAATCCGAAAAGTGTAGTTTTATTTAAAAGTGTAAATAACTTTAGACTGCGGCGAAGGTTGAATGAAGAATTCAATAAAAAAAATCCCAACTTCCTCCCACTTTTATTTTTTGAGACATATTATTGTGCGAGGGGCGCTCATGGGGAGATCAATCAACCCTACTTTATGTTTATAGTGGTAAAAGCCACTATAAACATAAAGTAGGGTAAAACTTAAAGCAACACTGGTATACCCATCTACTTTAGGCAGGTATGACGTCATCTATGTCTGTCCCTTACGGGTATACGGTCACGTCCTATCTATTCATTCTTTATCTAAGGCAGGGTATGAGTGAGGCGGTAGCCCCACCGACCGAGCTCAAAATCATACATATTCTCTCTAGTCTGTGCTCAAAATTCAACTCCACTCACAGACTATTCAATTCAAGTATTCAGAAATTCTCGGCCCGTTCCAGATAAGCATTTTTAGCCATAAATACCAACATTTTTAGCATCTCTGCGTTCCATTAGCCGGTGATGCTAGTTTTTCTTGCTGGTTGTCATGCGTTTCATTTAAGCATTTTTAACACGAAATGCTAGCATCAAATACCCATGCTAATAGATGGGTCCTCTGATACCACTTTTTGACAGCTTTCAAATTTGACATTTGGAATCTTTTTTTGATGAATCAAAAAGGATTTTCAGCGGATTTAAAAAATTTATTGAAAGATATTTGTAGTATTAGCCAATTCTGATTTATATTATAAAAAAAAATTAAGTGGCTGGACTAATTAAGTGAGGTGTCAAAATTCAGCACGAAAAATCAGTACCTTGCGTTTCATTTGTAACAATTAGTGCGGCTAAAAATGTCAACATTTCTTAAAAGAAACGCAAAACGAGGCTAACATCAGATGTTAGCCTCAGAAAGTAGCAGTACTTTATCTGGAACGCAGGGTCTGTAGGCGGCCTATTCCTCTGATAAAGGAACCTCTGGATTTGGCATGTTGACATATATACAAGATGACAGGAAAAGTCGACGTATTCCTTGAAACGCTTATAGCCACTGGAACGCTCGCCACGCGAAGCGTGGTGGGTTTCAAAAGCAAAAAGTAGTATATCTCAAATATCAAAGGTGCCGCCATTGCGGAATGACTCACCCCGGCGCGTACGGAGTGTTCAAAAAATTGCGGAGAGTGACATATACTGTCTACAAGAGAACAAAAAATACGTATGGAAAGGTAATTTAATATAGAAGGAACTTATAACAGTTAATTAGATAAGGATTAATAATTAAATGAATGAAGCGCGAAAATGTTCGGAAGGTCGCGGAAGACCCGATTTTTTTTAAAAATTTTTTGCACCAAAACTATTTTATAAAACTTTAAATAACCATATATATTATTATAGCCCTATTCTTGAAGATTATTTTGATATATAATAGTTTTGGGTAATATTATTAATGAAAAAATAATAAAAACGATTAATTACGTAATTATATACGCGAGATGCGCACGCGCGACCTCAAATTTAAAAAAAATGCAAAAAATAAATTATTGTGTCTAAAATTAAATAAAAAATACGTATGGAAAGCTAATTTAATAAGGAATGAACTTATAATAGTTAATTAGATAAGGTTTCATAATTGAATGAATAATGACGAGAATAGTAACTAAAGTGCTTAAAATTTCAAAAATACTCACTTTTTGAAAAAAACGTTTAGTGTGGCAATATAACACTATAAACTATCATAAACCATACATAATAATGTAGCCCAATTCTTCTAGTTTATTTTGATATAGAACACTCTACGAAAATACTAATACAGACTAAGTAAGTACGCAATAAATCTCATCGGTCATGGAGTAAGAAACGTATGGATACGGCCAAGTAAGTTAAACCGCAGACTATGACAAATTTATTTCAATCTAAGACTAAAAATAAATTGGACATGACCTGTCAACTTATGAAAGAGACTATTGACAAAGGAATAAAGCCATAGAGAAAATATTTTATTTTTCGCGATTTTTTTATCACACCGCGCGGTTTTACGCAAAGGGAACTGGGTACCATAGTACCCAGGTCGGGCGAGAAGATCGAGATTTTGGGGACTATAGTCCCCACGGACGTTCCAGTGGCTAGTGGCTAGTGGTGTTAACCAGGCGTTGGAATCACCCCTATAACTAGCGGGTCGTTAGTGGAGCGGCTCTGAGACAGTCTCCGCCATTTTTTTTGACGCCATTTTGCTTTTGGGTGCATGTGTGTGTGTCGTGTCGTGTCATTTCATCATAGAAGTAGAACGCACACATTTGCATTTCATTTTTCATTATTACATTGTTGGTTTGTTTAAATCTCTAATTTATCTTCAGATTTTATGTGTTTTAAGCATGTTTTTTAAGATTTTTGACACTCACTGTTCTTGATTCAATAACAGTACCTGTGTGTACGAAGGGATTCGGCAGTTTTATCGGTTTGTTTGCTTGTGATTTTCTAAACTTAATAACTTTTTGACCTTTCATTGTTTCATACTATTTCATGCTAATATAGCTGAGCCCACCTGGTTAGCTACCATAATCTTACTTAAGTTTATCAGATCACCATGGTGACAGTACAACTTGTGCAGAGTACAACTTGTTACTCTGATAATCAGACATCCAGCAACTCTCTTGTAGGCAAATCCAGGTGAAGAACGCTTTCATCTTTGGCCTAATAGTTATTTACCAAAATGTATGAAGTTGAACTTTCCCATACTAAAAAACGAGCGAACTTTATATTGTTATGAATCCACTAAAATATTTTACAGACCATCGGCTTCAACAGAGGTTACATTTCTGGATGCACATCAATTTTGAAATCGATAAAAACAACTTATGAACACAGAAAAACTAGTGTTATTTTGAAACACAAATACTTGAAGATGAATATCTTGAGTTGAGTATGCAATAAATAACTTCCTCCAAGTGAAATAAATTCAGGAATACTTAAAAATCCAATAATGATAGGTGAGCAAAGTTGTGTAATATTTTTTTCATTAAATAAACAATAGTTTAAAATTAATTTAATATTATGTTTTCCATTAAATAACCTACACTATGTTGTTGTTCAAAATTACATGTAATTTTTTTTTAGATTGAATGAAAATGAAAAACACTTCTTCTCAAAAAGAGTAGCAAAGCTCTGCTAAAATTGATCTTCTGATGGTGCACATGTCTGGGCGCAAGGTGACTTCGGAAGCATAGAGAAGCTCGATATGTTAGAAGCTTTGGTTACTCACCATGGACCTGAATTTCATTTTATCAATTTTATTAATATGCTAAGAACATAAGCCACTGCACAAGCAATGAACAGGACATGAATAACAGAAAGTGGGCTGTCAAAAGGTGATTAATTTGTTTTTGACATAAATATGTTTGCTTATTAACCCCTTGTTTCTGAAAGGCTAATCAGTGATAAAATTAAATATAGTACATTCAAGATAAGAAAGTTCCCTTGACAAATCGATTTTTTCCGTTTCATGCATACTAATTTCCGTGATGAAAAAAATAATTTATCTCCTTAGGTTATTTTTATCAAAAATGTAATAATTAATTCCACATTAAATAAAAACAAGAATATCAGCCTAATTAAATAAAATTATAATTCTAAAGTTTAAAAATAAAATGTTTGTGTAAAGTATAAGTTCCGATTCATGACTCAAATAAATACTTAATTAAACAAATATTTTATCAGAATTATAAATAATTATATTTAACTGGATGGGATATTTTGGGATGTTGCCTTGATATTAGGACACCTAATTTTTATGGTTGTATCATATAGAATAGCTTTAAAATTAACACTTTTTATTCATGTCAATTTTCTCTCAAGTCTTATAGTTTGCGAGTAAATAAGCTTTGAAAATCACAATAGTCACGACGAAAAAAAAAATGGGATGTTACGTTGCTATTATAACACCTACTTTTTATGGTTATATCAGAAAATGACTAGAACGTGATGAGCAGATCAATACACACTTGTTCACAGTGGCTTTCTATTTCTTGTGTTTAGATTATGAAATCGAAAATTGGTACCAAAGGTTTTATAATTTTTATAGACAAATCAAATTTTCATAATTAGACTGTTCAGCTTAAATCAATATATTAATTTAGTTAAAAATATTTCTTAGAGAAACCTTTGCTTGTGAATTATAAATAGCACCAACTGAAGTCCAAAAATACTTTCTATACTAGCAGCCGAAACCCAGCAGTAATAGCCAATTACATGACACTGAAAATAACTAAGTAAATTTATCTTGCCGTATCAACATAGTAACATGCTTGAATTGTTTTACTACATATACAACAGAACTAGGTCTGTTCGCGAAGGACTATGTTGATCCCACAAACGTGCATCAAGTGTAATACCCAAAAATTTTGTAACTACAATTGATGAGTTCAACGATTCGATTGTATCCACTTTCCTTACATTTGGCCATGAGAATTTAATAAATCTAGTTTTATTTGAGTTTAGTGAACCAATTTGGAACATTTAACTCTGACACAATTATTTAAGAGAATGTGAAAGTTTGATAAACATAATTTTAAAAGCATTACAAAAGGAATGGGTATGCCATTCCTTTTAAATGCTTTTTCAAACTCTAATTAAAATCATTTATATGAATGAATATCATTAATTTATGGAAAACATTTCTTATTGACCTTAACATATTCATCAAAATTAAAAACTAGATTGATTTGTTTGGTTAGATTACCTACTATAAAATTAATTGCTTTTAATGTTAACTTCTTCAAAATGTATTCAAACGTTTTAAACTATTTGCCATTGTCTGCAGAGTTCAATTCTTCAATCTGAAGTTTTGTAAATAATCAATAAAACAAAATTATTTTCAAAAACAAAGTAATGTCTTATATAATTATCTTTTTTGTATCAACAGGTGTACAGATATTGAGAAGTGGAGAGACTAAGATCAGATGGAGAGGCAGGTTATTTATTTTTACTAGGTTTTTCACTGTTTTTCATTTTAGAGTCGTCACACTTTATACAAATGCTTATTTATCTTTTCAGAATCGCAGAGTAAGCACAGCGTTGCATGGCGGAGAATTGTGGGTTCTAATAAGTTCCATTGTGTACGTTTTTGTCATATTGTATGTTAAATTCAATAAAAAGATAATCGCATTTCGTTGTTTTGATTTTTAATAACCTAAAATATTATCAGAATTAAAAAAGTAGATTAGGGCTGTAAATTTATATCGATAATTTTCAGTATGTCGATAATAAGCAGTCGATAGTTTTGCAGCACTATCATTACGGAGCTGTCATTTCACTACGAAACGGCCGCTAGAGGGGTTGATTCCTATCTGTAACAGTAATATAATTTGTGGTGTTAACGCATCTCTACAAACAAGGTTATAACGTAGTGATTAAATTAATGTAGTAGGTATTGAAGGAATTTTGTCTTCTATTTCACAAAACATTAAAGATTTTCGTGAAAATAACTTCAGAAATGACTTCGAACTTACTCGAATTGCGTCCTGATCGAAAACTTCTAGACCATGAGTTTGAAGGTTATAAGTTAAATCTTAACACACTCCCTCATTTTGAATGTAGTTTGTTATCAGCAGTCGACCGTGTTTACGCAGATGACATACAGTATTCGTTCATTCATGCAAAACTATTTGCTCTACACAACCACCTAGTGTTAGACCATTGGGACTATTCGTTTAATTACTATTACATTGATAAAAAACAGCAGGTTCGTCGCATAAGTTTCAACAAAACTAAGAATTCGTTCCACAATAATGTGGTGTACGATATACCAGCTCATGTCGAAAGGAAATCTGGACATTTCAACCTTTGTCTATCATTCTCATCCCCAACAATAGCAGTTGTAAGTGATGGTACTGGGTACTTACATATTGTTGAAACAGATGTTCGCAACAGGCCAAAAAGTGCCAACCATTTATGGCAAACACAACACTCAAGCTTGGTTTTAGGGGAGGGTAAATATTTTGTTGTAGTAGATTCTCGAATACAAGAAACAGACGATACAAAAATATTACACTGCTTACTGCAATCTGTAGAGCAAAGTGATAAATATTTCAATTCAGTGCTGACATGGGTGATTTATGAATACAAGAACCATTCGTGGAAACAAATATCCATGAAGCAGTTAGAAGGCAAGGGAATAGTTCATTATGCAGCTGTAGACCCTACAGGAAAATCACTGTATATTGCATCGGATAATGTATTCAAATTCACATTAGATTCAGACAAAGACACTAGCGACCCAGTATCACAAGAATCAAGAAAAATTATTTACACTTGGCTCCAAACATCAGAGGACATATCTGTAACATTGAAACTAGATTCTGGATGTAATAAAAACTTGTTGAAAGTAATAGTTACACCTAATCATATCAAAGTGAGCTATGCTGGCAGTGTTGTTGTAGATGGTAAATTATGTCATAAAGTTGACAGTGAATTAACAACTTGGAATATTCAAGAGACTGGCCAGGTTGATATATTAATTACTAAATCTGAGAGCATGCTATGGAACAGCTTTTTAGAAGGTGGGGATAAAAATGGTGAACAGATAATGAATGCTAGTCTAGTAGAAGAAGCACATAGAAGGCTAGCTCATCTGTGTTCTGAAACAGAAATAGCACCAGATCAATCAGTGCCAGGATTTTCCACACAAGAGTTGGAAGAATGTGATGCAGCATCTGAAGAAGACACTATATTGGGTAATTGCAATGTTTTAATTAACATGTGTTAAGTAGGTAACGAATATATGTTAAAATTTTCATTTACTTCAATAAGTAAAATTTTTCTTCTCTTACAGTGAGAATAGATGCAGAATCTCATCAAATAACTCACAGAGCTCCACTCAGTGTGAACCAGTACTTGTTTAATGTAAGGTTGGAGGCTCATGAGGTGCCCGCTCTAGCTTTACGGCATGATGTGGATACTTGTATTTGGCAGCCATATTCTTCAATTTCTTATTCATTTCTTGAATCAGAAATTTGGCCTGTAAAACATCAAGGCACTCTGTTAGCATTTGGGTATGTTCAGTCATCTAAACAGAATCGCAAGTTTGTGACTTGCGCACCAAATTTGGCTTACAGTGTAGTATGTGAGGCATCTAAACATGTATTTATCTACCAAAGCAACAGCAGTGAGGGATGTCAGTTGAAGAGAAAAACGAGTGGATTTATGAAGAAATTAAAGGTTGGCCAACAACACCTATTCAATATTGATAAGTATGGAGAGATTATTGGAATTAATGCAACCAATGAGTATTTATTTTTACTGACAGAAACCTCCCTGATAGCAATACAAATACTATAAAACAATTATGATTATCCAATAGTAATTTACTGAATAAAAATATTATTTTCTGTTAAGGATTGCTTTCATTAATGTCTGTTGATTACTAATGTTCTTCTTAAAAAAACTTATAATTCCAGTGTTTTCATTCTCTAATACTTTATGTATGGTTGGTCCCTAATGTTTGAAAATTGTGATCCCAATCAAGAGTTTCATCTGGAGTGGTTTACTACTACTCCACTAATTTCTAACAACTTTGCCTTTTATGTCCATATAGAATTTAAAAGATGATGTCTTACTAGATCAGTCCATCCTCTTGTTGACCAGTCCAGTTTTCCCAGGTTTTCACCGACACCTCAGCACATTGTAGACGAAATACGAAATAATGTTGTTGGCATATGGTGGACCAAACAAAAACTAACTTGTTTTTATTTGGATCTGGTCAGGTCGATATGTTGGTGCATTTTGCAGTCCAAGGTCATTCATACAAATACAAACTAAAAATGTTTTGAGATCTTTTGAAAATAAAACAATGCAAAAACTGAACAACTGAATGTCAATCTGTAAATTTTGTCAATCACTTTTATATAAAAATGTTATACATTAATTTTTTCTAACTTTTTTGTATAATTTTAAAACATTTTTATTCATATAAATAATAAAACCTTGTCCTAACAATAATGAACACAACAAAAAAGAATTATCCAATTTGGTGCAGTCATTCTGAAGTTATGCACATAATACATACATTTCAGAGATTCATTTTTATTTATATTGATAGTTAACTTGTACAAGTGTAGGCATCTCTCTATAAGAGGTTTGACAACAGATGCTCTTTTTGTGTTTAAAGGTGTCAACAGTGCAACTCATACGTATATATTAGCTGGCAGTCTCTCCCACAGTTGGGCAATGTGGATGGTAAATAATAACAAAAAAAGGAACTAATATACAGTCATCTGTCAAATTTTATTATCATCAGTATCACTGTCACTAAAACTTTCTTCAGAAGAGTAACCTGTTGTGAAAAGAAGATTTTTAGGCCTTTTCTTTTTTTGTTCTTTGATCTCTTTCTCTATTTCTAGTTTCTTTGCTGCTGCTACTTTCTGTGTTAGCAACTGTCTTGGTTTCTTGGGCTGGCTATGAGTTGAATTTCCAGTAAGATTATCTTTCACACTATTTGATTCATCTTGATTTCTTTTCAGTTCACTATGTTTCTTCTGATCCAATGATGACAATTCATTAATCCTTTCTGTTTGTGTGTAATTAAATTCATCTTCTGTAATTGATTTTTTTATTGAATTAAAGTGCTTATATTTAATTGAACTTGTGATTAATTTAAACACAGTGCACTAAGCAGTAGGTAGGAATATATGAATATACATTTTTAAAGTAATATTGATAATAGAAAGGATTTGATTTTTGTATGTTCACAAATCAAGAGCACACAAGAGCGTCGGTGGCGCTGTTGTTTCGGCACTTGCCTTCCAATCGGGGGGTCGGGGTTCGAGACCCGCCATGTACCAATGTGTTTTTCGTTTCGAATTTCATATGTACATTTGTCTGACGCTCCTACGGTGAAGGAAAACATCGTGAGGCAACCTGCATACATCTGCGAAGAAATTCAATGATGTATGTGAAGTCGACCAATCCGCACTGGGCCAGCGTGGTTGACTAAGGCTTAATCACCCTAACATAGGGTAGGCTCGAACCCCTCGGTGGGGACGAATATGAGCTGTGATGATGATGATGTTCACAAATGATAAACTCGAAAATTATAAAATAAATATTAAAATAGATTAATGTGTTATCAAGACAATATGAACTTGAATGCATTAGGTCCCTGTACAAAATTATTCAAACATACCTGGTGTTATAATATTAAAATTGTATGCATGGTCTTTGAGTACTACAAATATGATTGGAAATTCAACTATACACTTTCCAGATAAATTTTCCATTAATGTTTCAGTAGGATCTAGCTCAAAGAACTTGTGTGCAGATCCCTTTACTTTTTCAGCTATAATAAAAAATAAATTGTTTACTCAGAATCTGGTGAAAGTTAAAACTTAAGACGAACAAGATTTGGCTGTATGGTTTAATACCTTTGCCTGGCCTTAAGGACAAATTACTACTACTACTGGTGAAAGTTATATGAAAATATTAAACAGTATGTGTTACCTTTTAGAAGTATTTTGACTCCACTAAATCCAACAGATCTATAAAAGGTTAGTGCCTTTGACTGTTCAAAAGGAGGTGATTCTGGATTCAAATATTTGTCCAATAATTCTGAGAGTCTTTTTTGTTCAGAGCAGTGTGTATCTACAAATTTGATAGGAGTAGAATCAACATTGGGAAATATCCACTCTATCCTCCAATTTATGATATTAGTCTTATAGTTGTATCTAGTTGAATTATTGATATGCCTAGTGAAGTTCTGTGCCAAAAACTGCAGCACAATCCCTCTCCTTCTAGCTGCCATTTTCAATTTGTACAAGTGCTGCAACATATTAACGAAAGTATAACAAAATCAAAAGGGTTAATTATTTCAGTTATTTAAAATTCTACAAAAACAAAAACTTTATACAATAGGCAACTCCTTGTCAATTCGTGTAAATCGTTTCTTTTCATCTCTTTTAATTCCATAAACAAAACGAGAACATTCCTCCAACAGCCTGTAGTCACTTAATAATTCTGTATCTGAAAAGTCTTTTATTCTTATAAACTTTGTTCTGTCTCTGATACCATCACATTCAAGCTCCTTCTTATGTATTCTTACGCAAGCTAAGCAACAAGTTTTAAGTTCACATTTCGGACAAGTGTAAATTGCACTCTTAGATCCACAAACTTCACATTCACCAAGTCTGTAAACAGAAAAAGAATTACTGTGGAGTTTTAACTTACCCCAAATAATATGCAAGTTTTTTAAGGTTATAAACCTGGTGAAAGAAGTTATTTGACTTTCTGATTCCGATTCTGAACTTGACATGTTTACTCAATACCGTTTATTTATAGTATAATCATATAATAAATGGGATTTATTTATTTCACAAAACATTACGGACACAACACAACAACGTGACAACCACAGACTTCATAGCACAGAACCTTAGACTAGTTCACAAATTATATTACCTAGTTAGACTATAGAGCACAGAACACATATACCCAAGTAGAAGTGGAAAAAACGGCTTAAAATTTTAAAACGTTTAAACGTTGTACTTATTTAAATAAGCGCGCTTGTAAAAAAGCTTTTCGTTTAAACGCTTATTGTTTATTGCGTATAATTATGTTTGCAAAAACGTTTAAGTACAACGTATGCACCGTTCTATTGCTAATGACAAAAACACTATAGGGATAGCTTTATACTATTTAAACGAAAAAACTGTTCTCATATCAATCAAATGAATTATTTTTATTGATGGAAATATTAATATTCTTATTTTATTATTTAATAAACAATGTTTCTACAAATATTGCATCACGCGACTTAATTGACCAAGTTCCTTTCAAAAAAGTCCCACATTACATTATTACCACCTCTCGACACTAAAACTATCAAATTATATATTTATAAACTTTATTTAATCGCACTTTATACACACACGCATAACAAACGTAAATACAATGCTTATTTATACACGTATATAAAAAAATAAAACGAAAGCGTACGTAAAAGCAGCCAGCCACAACACAACAAACGCGTACTTATCTCTCGACAGTGAAAAGCTTACTACTTTTTTAAACGAAAAGCGTGGTAAGTCATCCAATTTTGGGATGCGTTTTGGTCGCTTTATAACTCCAGCACGCAGTATAATGCCATCTAGCGGCGAACGTTCTATTTCCGATGTATGTATACAGAGCATGCTTTCAAAGTAGGTAATTTTATTGCGGGAGTACAGATGGCGGGACTAATGTATGTCGGTAAAAAGCAAAGCGTAAGTAAAAGCGTAATGTTTTGATTCGAAAAAGTCTGCTTTTGTACTTTTGTTCAAAAGCAAACTTTTTTAAGTGCTTTTCGTTTAAACGCTCACCTCTATACCCAAGGGAAGAATGACAACTACATAGAAAAACACATGGAATTTTTACTCAAACAGGAATGAGCTCTTCAATGTGAATAAAGACCACTTGAAAGTGCAAAAGTGTGCCGAGAGAGATAGCACTAACTGTACCCTTTATCCCTTTCCCACAGTGTTGCTATTGTTGTATAAATAATTTAGTAGTTATGAAACAACTATTGGTAGATGAAGATTTTTTATTATTGTTTATTTTAATTACTTTTAACGCCCAAAATACCTAATTTGTTTTTTTTTTTGTAATAATTATAACATGAAATAAATTAAATTATCGTTTTAGCCTACTATTAATAATTATAACACTATGATTTTACGTCCAGGATATATTCTAGTGGTATTATTCAAAAATGTTATATTGCAACAACGATTCTATGTCAATGTCAGTAATTTTCTTTGTCATTGTAGTAGGGTGACCACACGGTATGTACCTAACATAAATATTATCGCAATTTTTATCATTTTTTAATAAAAGTTATTTATTGCTTAGCTTACACGATGCGAAAAAAGAATTGGCATTAACATTCTGTTCAAGATATTGGCGAAACCACAAAAGTTTTCAATATTGTTGAAACAATTCGACTCACACTGATGTGTTTTTAATTCTTTTCTTCTTAAAATATTACTCATTCTTTTACTAGGTATGTATTTTAATATCACAGAGATTTTAGTGTTGACTCATTTTTGGCAAGTTGACATATTTGATTATCTGTTATGTGGCGGTGGGTTCAACATAATATACCGATTGGAAAAACCCATCTATTGAAAGACAATCATTGACATTCATTATTATTTAAATAATTATAATATTAATAAAACCTATCTTGTATTGAAAAGCAGATATAAAATTCTTTTGCGCAACCCATTTTGAAATAAAAGAATAGAATATATTTCTTTGTTGTACAACACCAACCAGCTTAAAGTCAACGTATAAATAATATACTTGGCGACCTGTCGCTAAAAGTGATCTCTTCCTTAATAATCGTGATTATTAAGCATATTATGATTTTCAAAAGCATCTTTCAGGTTGAATGTTATTGTTTTTAAGAAAAAAATCCCTATTTTGTAGAATTTGTGGTCCATGGAATTATTACTCAAACAGGAATGAGTTCTTGCTTAAAAAAGTGTGCCGAGCGAGAGATAAATAACTGTACCGTTTGTCTCTTTCGTAAGTTTTGTGACCACAAATTCTACAAAATAGGGATTTTTTCTTAAAAACCTCAGAATAACAACTAAAGCATAGAAGGAACATTAAAATAAGAATTCATTGTGTTATTTGTCTCTTTCTATCATACAGCACAAAATTGTGTAAGTGTAAGAGATAAGTAATATTTGTCTATTTGGCAGATCACAAGGTGGTCACAAGATGATTGTGATTTGGTTAAAAATTGGTTAAAATTTAATACGGCTATAGTACCTTGTCACAAAGATAGACCATCTGAGTTTGAACTCTTTTAATTGTTCGTATAATCTTTGTTTGTGCGTCCCGTGGCTAGAAATATTTTGGTGATATTTTATAACTCTGGTTTCCCTTCAAAACGTATAAATCTTTTACTTAATATTTAAGTGATAAGAATGCAAGAATTCTTTAGGTATTTACAAATAGAGTGAGTTTGTGCACTCTATAGCACAATGTCTTGTGTAGTTTAGGTCTGCAAATTTTATTCGTCGCGAAAGGAAAATAGTCAAAATATATTGACTTTAAATCGGTATGTTTTCTCATATTTTTACTTGAATGTGAGTTAATAAGTCAATATAAATACATATGAAATATCGCTGAATCATTTTGTAGAAAAACAATACGCAATATTAACTTCACTTTTATGTTTTAGCGATTATTAGAAAATTACTATGAGGTTATCTTGATCATGCGTAGTGTTGTAAAATTTGGTCGATATTCTTATTTTACAGATTTTCTAAAGACGATGTAAAAAAAACTATTCTATAAAGTGTATTGGCAGATTTGGCACACGAAAGTGGAGTCCAAAAAAGCAGTCTCATTTGCTCCAGACATTTTCCACCAGATTAATTTGTATGGTAAAACTATGAAATAAAGGCGTCAAGACGTAAGTCAAGTTATTTAATAAAAGGAAATCTTTAAATTAAAATATTATTTATGAAAATTAAAATGTTTAATTTTTTAAATATTTCTTTTAGGAATCCTTGACACAGCAGATACCAAAAGAAACCAGTTTAGAAGATTTTTTCTAAGAATTAAAATATTAGTGAAAGAACTGGAAAGAGTCAAAAAGATCAAATATCATAACGCTGCTTTCGGAAAATTAACACCTCTAAACCTCTAAATAAACACGGCCGCACATCAGGTGTAATAAGCCAATCGAAAAATATCTTAAGAATAAATTATGGCCAATTTTTAATGTGTTTAGTTTAATTTCCAGGCATATGTACAAATAGGAGTTTTAGCTTTTACGAATTTATCCGAAGTACAAGATGCATGAGGGTTAAATTTTCGGGTAAATTAAATATGAGATTAACCTCAAGTACATACCTAAGAGCGAACAAATAAATATAGTGTGTTTCCGATTTCCTGCCTATAGATTATAAATCTCTGCAATGGAAAAATTACAACAGTAAAGATAGGTAATAGGAAACACCCGTAATTTTAATAGTTCAATTTTTAGGGTTCCGTTCCTCAAAAAGAAAAACGGAACGATTATAGGATCACTTTATTGTCAGTTTGTCTGCCAAGACCTATTATCTCGGAAACGCGTGAAAGTATCGAGTTTAAATCAAAATCATATAAGTACTCAGGTCTAGAGTCCCTTGAGGTTGTGAAAAAATTAAACTTCTAAGTTAACGTAAAAATTACTAATTACTGTCGTGGCGATTTATATGCACCGTAATGCATACAATAGGTTACACGACATAAGAACAAAACGGATTAATAACTTAAGGGAGTAACATAGGCTGTTCACGAAGTATCGTCTTATCTATACGCATTGAGAGCCATATTCAATGGAACGGGTCATACGGCCCGTTTTAGTCTCTGCACGGAAGCTGAGAAATTCTCAGTACTAACAACAGGAAACCTAGAGACATCTAGGAGTCATTACACCTGTCCCTTCCGTTAGGGGCCGTGAGAGCTGCCTTTCTATAATCAACACAACCAGGGGGGGTTCACCCCCTTACAGACCTCCAACCTCCCCTATAGTCTGCCCATGCCTCGCAACTTATTTACGGTCTTACTACCGCTTTAACTGCGTCATCACTGATACTCCTGATCTCTCTCACCTCTCTCACACAACTAGGCGGTCTCATCGCCTGCGTCACCGAATGACACACGTGGTCCAACCACGACTGCCCTTGACGTATCGTGCACGCCCCCAGGCTGCCCTTGACGCATCGGTGTACGCCCCCAGGCTACCCTTGACGCATCGTGTACGCCCCCAGGCTTCCCTTGACGCATCTCGTACGCCCCCAGGCTGCCCTTGACGCATCAGTGTACGCCCCTAGACTACTTTTGACGCATCTCGTACGCCCCCAGGACAAGAGATCAGGAGAGGCTCGGGCTCTCCGGCCACTGTTGAACACACAGAACATAGAAACGTCTTTCAGTGTTCTGTGGTTGAGGTTCTTCATGAACTTGCACAATTCTTAACTAGGCCATCAGGCACTTACCATAATATATCCTTATATTATGCCACCTGGCCAGTTCACACTCTCACCTGCTGTACCTGTCTTCGCTCCAAGTCTCGTCTTTCTCACCTGATCACTATGATGTTCAAAACCGAATTGAACAAGTCACAAGAGAAAGCCACATGTCTGCCTTATAGGCAAAGCAGAATAACAACAATAACAACTATATGAAGGTTAATTCAACCGAAGATTGCCTTAAGCTACAGGAAGATCTAGATAGACTCTCTGCATATTATGTAACGAATCGTATTACAGTTAATGCTGCCAAGTGTATTCATATTCGATTTACTAGATGTAAGAACCCCATTAATTATGACTTTAAACTAAATAATGTAATACTGAACAAAGTCGAATCCGTAAAAGATTTAGGTGTTTTCTTAGATTCGAAACTAACATTTAATTGTCATTACGAACATATAATAAATAAAGCATACAAAAATTTAGGTTTCATTATTAGGGTTACGCGTGATTTTACTGATATATCCTGCATAAAAATACTGTATTATGTTTATATTAGAAGTATTCTGGAGTATTGCAGTACTGTTTGGAACCCACAATATATAACTCATGTACTTTCTCTCGAGCGCCTTCAAATTTTTGTGTTGGTGCTCTAAGATGGCGGAAAAAACTAGGGACGCCGCATCCAAGATTCCACACTTTTTATGTTTTTCTTTATAGAATTCATTAAAAAAATCAATAAAAAACGTATAACTGTAAAATGCACTCACAATAATGCTCACTGACTGATTTACATTAGCACAACAATACGGTGCTTTGTAATGGCAGACTCTGGCAGACTTGACGCAAAATTCGTGCCATAGTTAATACATAGCGCGTCCATTGGTGTACTTAGTCTGAGCCTATGATGGTTAATTTTTGACAGCACTAAAATTAGTTTAGTTTAAAAGAGGGGGTGATTCTGAAGCGACCACCTAAAACTATAACTAAATAAAATTAGAGATAGAAATGTCAATCACCGTTTGGTATTCAGAACTCACAAGTTAACTCTAAAATTAAGAGTGACGTTACTAAACTACTCAATTTAGTGTTAGATGTTATTTTCGTATTCTGACATGCTTCCTAAATGTAATTTTTTCTATAATTTTAAATATGTCAAACTAATTTTAGGAGGTGAACTTTTAGGTGCCATCTAAATTTATCTTGTTACTTTTTAACGATTTTCTAACATTACCGAAGTCAATTTTTTTTGTGCAACTTGCCAAATGGATGATGAATTGGTTGTTATGGCATTTATAAGGAAAGGCTTTTATAGCATCAATTACAAAGTCGTGAGTTGTAATTTGTTTGTTCCCAAGTAGTCTAATAGTACTGACATTTAGATGATAGGTAGGTTATGTATGTATGTATTTACTCTTACAACAGAAATTAATATTCTATCTGCAGATAGAAGTATGCCTATCTAAAATTTGTTGCCTAGCAATTACTATTATTTGTCAATAAATAACAGCGGTTATTATGAAAAGAAAACAAAAATTACTAATGAAACAAAATACGCAATTTTAAAATTCAGAGGAAGTCACGAAGTACCTATTTAACAACTACAGACTACCACGTAATTTTTTTTATTTCATGGCATAGGCGCGAAGCCATCACAATCGCAGAATAAATGTCGAATAATTTTTCTTTTGTGATAAAATGAATGATAAATAATAAAATTTCTTTTCTGTTATTTACAAATACGATCAAATCTTAAATTAATAATTTCTGATAGTAAAATTAGTAGAATATAGCTGTTTTTAATGTTTCTAAATTATCCCGTTTTTCTACAGCACTAGGTGTATTTATAATCTGTGTATTCAATTTAAGAAATTGTCAAATACAGTTTAAATTAAGAGAGTCCGGCGTTTCAGAATACGAACTACCTAAAACTAATTTAAAATTATATGTTTAATTTTAGTTTTAGTTTTAGTGCATGTAACTTCAGAATTACCCCCAGAATTAGTGCCAACAGAATTGCCACCAATGATTAATAAATATGTTCATTTGAAATACCTAGGTTGTGTTTTACTGTGTTTACATATGTTTACTTGATCTAATTCTGTTTGATAATTTTTGTTATTTTATACTTCTATATTCCCGCTATTTCGTCTCCATGGAGGCAATAAGAAGACGGATGTTCTTGACATTTTCTAGAGTCACGTTTGGTAGATTTTAAGCCAGTATCAGACAGGTTTGCAGTTTTTAAGACAGTCACACTGGACTCGGGACTCGGCTGTATGGCTGACGCCTTTGCCTTTCCCAAAATATGGGAAGACATAAAATTTAAAAACTAAGTTATATTTTAATGGCGGCTGTACACTCTCGCCGAGACACCCCGAGACAGGCCGAGTGCGAGAGTGTACATGGTAGCTCTCGCCTCGCCTCGGGATGTCTCGTGCTTACTCGCCCGCTCTCGCTCCCATGTCGGTTTTTTGTGCCCGAGTCAAAGGGTCTCGGCATGTCTCGCGAGGAACGGCGAGAGCATTTATGTACACTCTCGCCAGTGCAGTGCACAGCCAGCAACCGCTCTGAACACACGTGAATTGAGTCGTACTAATCATAATATTTCACATCGGAATAAGTATTTGCACGTCGAAAAATTACAAAAATGTTGGATTAGCTTCTTATAATCATCTCTGTAACCATATTTTTATCCGACTTCAAAAAAGGAGGAGGTTCTCAATTCGATGCGTATGTTTTTTTTGTGTGTATGTTACGCGATTACGCCGCCAATTGTGGACCGATTTTCAAAATTCTTTTTGTATTCGATAGAGTAAACCCCAAGGGTGGTCCCATTGTCACCAAAGTCAGGATCTGATCATGGGATCCCATGAAAATCGAGGGAAACGCTAATTTAATACCAGCTCACTGAAGGTGAGCTGGTATTAAATTCGCGTTTCTTTCACTAAAAAGTTAAAAATAAAAACCTACTTCAAAAACATTGAGAAGTTAAAAATAATATAAGAATAGGTACAGACAACATCTCACTTCTATATTGAAGTCGGTGCCAAACGATGATCTCCTAGAAAGTGTTAAAATTTGTCACCGACTTCAATATAGAAGCGTGATGTTGTCTGTACCTATTCTTATATTATTTTTAACTTTTCAGTGTTTTTGAAGTCGGTTTTTATTATTATTATTCGATGCATAGCGACCATCCACCATCTTCTTTAACGCCACTCTTTTTGATTTTTTTTGTATGATATTCGTGTACATACATATAATAATTAATAGTGCATAGCGAAACAGTGGAAGCGACTTCTAACGCGTCCATCCTCTCGGTGATCAGAACCGTAAGTGAATAGACGAGAGTGTACATGGTAAGCACTCGCTGACAGGTCTCTCGGGCGAGACCTCTCGGCGAGACTTGACGAGAGCACTCGTCGAGAGTGTACAGCCGCCATAATAATATCTATAGATAATCTGTGTATTTTATTTTTATTTTGATCTTTTTTGTGATATTGTTTTGATTTGTCTCAATTTTATCACAATGAAAATTAAATAAGATGAAAGTATGATTTGTAACATAAATTGCATTGAAAGCTATTTTAATTGAACATTATATTGTGTAACAATTCAATTGATTACGTGGTGCTCAAAACGTACTATTTAAATGGATTCTGCAGAAATGTTGGGGGATTACTGGGACCTACCATGCTCAGATGATGAGCTCAATAAAACAGGAATGCTGATTGGTAAAACTTGGATGCCGGATCCAAACGAATTAGAAGAACTATATAAAAATATAGAAAATAATGGAACCCTTAACCTCGAATGGAAATGCCCTGGACGACGTGCACCGTCGCCAATAGTAGTAAGCAAAGAAAATCAACCTGAATTACCTGTATCGCCAATTAGAGAAGAGAAATCCGATTTCGACTTTATGGATGAAGTTAGCTCTTTGCGTTTGCGAGTCCGTAGAGAAGGAGAAGATACATTAAGGGGATCAGCCAAGAAAAAGACCACATCATTTGATGGAATTCTTTCAAATATGATAAGACATAAAAGAATAGAACAAATGGAAAAACAGGCTACAATACCATCCAGTACTAGCTAAGCAAATATATCTGAGTTTTAAATGTTTTATGTTAGTTCCATTTATAAGGAATCATTGTCTGGGTTTAATAAAGAATAGCCAAATAATTGAATTGTTTATTTACAATATATGTTATCCTGAAAGGATAGCCGATTTAGGTTTCATTAGTTGTTCATGCTCTTCCAAAACACTCCTACACTGATGCATATTATTGACAATATGTTGTAGTTTCCAATGTTTTCGTAAAAGTGCTATACTGAGGTCGAATTTTCCTTGTCTAATACATTGTACACTTGTGCAGTGAGCTGCAGTTTTCAACTGAGTACCAACTTCATGAATAAGAGTCCATAAATACTTATCATACTCATTGACAGCCTGCACCTCTGAAAATAAAAATTAAAAATAGATTAGAAAAAAGAAATGGTTGTAAATTTTAATTTATGACAGGTTTCTGCCCTGTGATTGTGACTCAAAATCTATCAGGATTATAATAATATATAATAATAATATTTTTAGTTAGTTCACCTGTTGGAAAATTGGGAGAGCTTTAACAAGAACAACAGTGAAGAAACATGGAATTATTCTCATTAATTAGGCTCTTTTAAATTACCTGTTACAATATTTGTATACAAGATTAACAGATAATAATAAATACAATTAAATTTTGTTGCGCTACATACACAAGTCAAGAACCAGCTACTGCTCCCACAGGCTTGAAAGCAAAAAGGTAGTATATGTAATAATATATGATTACATAATCTAGTGTGTGATGTTTACGGTGCGAAAAAATAACTTGTTATTTACCAAGTGTGAAATTTGGAGGATCAAAGGCGACACATTTAATACCATAAATCACTGGGAGTTGACTGTTTGATGGTCTCAATAATCCTTTTGATGCTAAATCAAACATTGTTTGTGATTCCATGTGCACACCAGATAAGCTGAAACGAAAAAAAGAAAGATTAATATACCTTTTTCATATAACAGAAATAGACAATATGTCTATCATCATTATGACACACTTTAAACCCATATAAGTCCCACTGCTGAGCATGAGTTCTCCAACAAGGAGGAATTTGACCTACTATACCATGTTTATCCTAGATTGCTATAGGAAGAAAAAATGAAATGTATATCTACAATAGGGAAGAAGACTAATTTTTAAATGTCTGAAATGTAGGTTATTATACAATATTGAACACATATTTAAAATGTCACATGACAATCATGTTACACTTACAGTTTCACTTGGTGGAAAGTATAACTTGGTAATGAATGACAAATAATGCATTAGTAACAAAGCGAGTGTGGGTAAGTAGTGTTCTGCAAGTTCCGCAAGAATATTCTGCAATGTAGGTAAGTGCCTATGCATGCCCTGTTCCGTATCTCAGTCCTAAGATCTGAGCTCATCTGGTTTCATCTTAACCTTACTCTCCACTTCTGTGTACAAATATTGACTGAAGAGAGTTTACTACCAAACCATAACACAAGGTGAAACAATTCACATACATGAAGGAAAATGTCAATGATCGAGAGAAAAAAGTCAAAGTATCATATCTTAAAGTGTTCTCAATTGATCATATCTGCAATAAAAGCATGTAACCTTAAATACACAAAACTAAAATAATGAAACTAGGATAAGCATGAAGTATACTAAACAGTTTAGTGTTGTATATGTCCATAGTCTAATTAATGAACTAGGCAACAGTGTAAGAAAAAGGCAGCAAAAGATTAAATCGATGAATACTCACTCAAACATGGTCTTCTGATGTGCCGCCTGCATGTGTGCTACAGTTTTATCAATTTTTGACCTGGTGACATGACCAAATGTAGCTTTCTCTATTAGTTTGCCGTTCCAGAAATAGGTGTCTGTAGCTTTTCCCAGCTGACCAGAAATTTTATAGCATCTTGTTAGTCTTGCAGTGTTAATGCGATATGTTAATTTAGTGCCACCATTAATTCCTAACACTGAAAGGGATACAAAATAATACATCATAAAAAATAATAAGATTTACAAAATGGGTGTAACCCACATCTACTAATGTGTATTTCTGTAAATGGTAATACAGAAAATAAAAACTGTTCCAACTTTATTGCCCATGCATACTGTGAAAATGCCCTTACAACATGTAATTTTTTTGTTGTTATGGAAATCATCAACTTATTTTATTCAGTAAAAGGTGCTTGTCTTACAATTTCTATTTATTTACCATGGAAATAACAACATGATCACCCTCAGGCAGATTAGCAAAGAAGTTTTCTATTAATTTCAACTTTGCAAAATTCGATTTATTCCTCAGAGATACAATTTCCTCATAGAACTTTACATGAAACACAAACACAAATGAAATCAAATAACTTTTTCATGTACCTATATCCTGTTTCTATACATTGTAGGCTTGAATCTAGTAATTATGATCCATCCCCATGTCGAGTTTGCATCTATGCAACAACTTAATCAAATTGTGAAAAACGTGAATACTCCCGGACATCTAAATTGAGCCACCTTGCACTTTAAGCTTCAGTTAGACAGGGGACGGGGCGGGACGGCGACGCGGCGTGGACGTCACATAGCCGTAGTCAGTGTGAACACGAATGCGAAAAATCATAGAACACAACGCGTAATGCGCCGCCGCCGCCACGCCGACGCCGCGCTCACGCCCGCTTGTTGTGTTCACGCCGGGCGGGACGGCGCTGTGTGACGTCTTTCATAATAACTAATACATTACAACAACTGCTTATATCGCGCCGACGCCCCGTCGCTGTCCCGCCACGCCCGCTGTTAGACTGAACCTTTAGAATTATATCGTCCATAACTTTTAAAGAGAATTTAGACCATCAAAAAGTTTTTATGCAATTTTGTACCTGACATATTTATGATCAATCTGATGTGCTGATGATGAATATGCAAGCTATAAAATTGTATAATACTTTTTGGTTGACCAAACATTTTTTAAAGTTTGAACGATTGTACACGGTGTTTCAAAATAACCAATAAATAATAAATTCTTTATCGAAGATTCATTATTAAAAAGTGTTAACATGTGATGTCATTCAACCCAAAATTGTCATGTAAATCATAGTATCATCATCATGTCAATGATTTACATGAAAATTTTGGGTTGAATGACATTACGTGTAAACACATTTTAATAATGAGTTTTCATTAAGAATTGATTATTTTTTGGTTATTTTGAAACACCGTGTATAATCCAAAACAGTAAGGTGACTCGATTAAGGTGTCCCAGAGTGTAGTTTCATTGGAATCAAGAATAGAATCAATTCTACTGATAAGAAATGGGTCTGATTTTAAGTCACTTTTTCAGTTTACTTAACTCTGTATTCGCAGGCATGTGACCATTGAGTTTCAAATTTGCAAGGCATGCAATAAAACAGAAAATAGGACATATCTTAGATAATCCAGAAGAATTTAATGTATCTTATATCCAGATTTTTTTTACAATTATTATGGGGATATGTAATTTGCAGGCAAACCTAGTTAATTTATATAATTCATTTATAATAAAAATATGTTGGGGTGTATAAGGTTATGTGTAATTTAATTATCATGTAGATGACTTAATTAAGAGATACATTATAATATACCATAAATTATTAAACCTACATAAAACACCACTGCTAAACAAGCCTAAATGTGTTGCCCAAGTGCACCTAATGTCTTCAGCTATATATCTTGGTCCACATACAAGGGGATCATCAGCATAGTTGGGCACTAACTTCACAGTCATTGGTTTATTAGTTGGGCCTTCAATTGCAACTCTTAGTTCCCGTGGGCGATCTGGCAATCCATTTAAATCTGAAATCAATAACACAATGTTATCACAGAGTAAGGAGTTATGATTACAGAGGTCTGACAAGACTGTCTACACGAGGCAATCATGTTGTTTGTGTGTGAGTGAGGAGTCCCAGCCAGATTGACCACTGTTATATGCTATTATGTACTGTAGTGATGCGCTCGTGCCCCAAAAACGTCTATCACAATAGATGTTGGGCATAACGATTTCAAAGGCGTCGACACTGGTTAATTCTAAGACCAACTTCTAACGTGAGACTTGAAAAATGCTTTTTGTATACCTCCCAAATTTACTAAAGAAATTCTTAAGATTACGCCATATACGCCTTATGTACTTGTAAGCTACAATTTCAAACAAATAAATGCAAATAACCTCTGCATATGTTGGTTCGAATACTATTCAGCACCCGTTCGATGGATACACATGGCGGTTTATAAATACACAAAAGTCCATTCAATGAATTATAGGCCGACGCGGCATCCCGAAATTTCATTATCTTGAACCCCTCACACTAAGTTTTTAAACAAAATAACAACTTCTTCAAACAAAACAATAAAAATGAAACAAAAAACACTGTAATTTTTAAACAATCTCAAACACAAAAGTTGCCCTTTAAAAAAAATTAATAGGGTTGTTTTTTTTTAATAATATTTTTGGCTTGGCTTCTAGGCCTTTGAGCCATTTCTTCATTCTTCTTTTCAGATACTTGTTGATGTTAATTATAAACTCCCAAAAGTCATTTTAATGTATTTAAATAACGGCTGGTAAGTTTCTTGATGTTTTAGTAAGTCTGACAAGCGGCGGGAGGAACTATTTTCACTGAATGCACTTATATCACTAATTTCACTTGCTAAAATTAAACGGTCCACTGCATAGATCGGACAGTCAAATATCAAATGGCTGACATCGCAGAACTCAGAATCACAATGTAAACACTGGGCATCGGCAGTTTGATTAATCTTTAATCTCGCTATTAATAGGGTTGTGGACGTTGTGGTCACAGAACAATATACTCCCTAGCGGATGATTGTACGTTGCCAACTTGTGACATGTCCGGCAATAAGGCAAAGTGATGGGCGTGGTCTGTCTGTTTAAGAAAAAAGTATCAACTCCGTTTTTTCCTACTATAGATAGTATTGCCGTCCCCAATTTTTTTTAATTTTCCGCGTTTTGCAGGTTCAACTCTTAGATCATTTAGCCTACAGTCTTATTTTTAATTCGACGGAATTCTGACAGATGTCATCCATAGACAAATCAGATATCAATAACCTTTTCTCCTTGATTTTTTTTAATTTAATAAAAAAAAATATGAAACAGAATTAGATCAAGTAATGACATTGTAAATACTTTTTTTAGTGCACTCAATGCACACTAGCTAGAATGTAAATTTTTAAGTGCTTAATGGAAAAACAGAGTAAAACAATATATTTCTCAAATAAAAATATTTATTGATCATCATCACTTATATCATCATTGTCGTCATCATCATCAACTCGGATTATAAAAGAGTGACACACACTATTCAGCAGATCATTGAGATTTTATCTTTTTATGCATTCTTGCCATTTTTCAGCTGCAATATTATATGCCCTCGAATATTAATTGTTTCACTTTGCGCAACTCGGACCGCGGTGCATGACGCGGCGTAAATAGATTGACATCTTGTTATATTGCCTCATAGAAGAAGCAAAAATTTTACAAACGAAGAGGTTTTTCTCAAAAAGGTTGGCAGCCTATCTTAGATAAAGAATGAATAGATAGGACGTGACCGTATACCCGTAAGGGACAGACATAGATGACGTCATACCTGCCTAAAGTAGATGGGTATAACAGTGTTGCTTTAAGTTTTACCCTACTTTATGTTTATAGTGGCTTTTACCACTATAAACATAAAGTAGGGTTGATTGATCTACGTATTTTTTTTTGAGACATTTTAATGAGCGCCCCTCGCTCAATAATATGTCTCAAAAAATAAAAGTGGTAGGAAGTTGCGATTTTTTTTATTGAATTCTTCATTCAACCTTCGCCGCAGTCTAAAGTTATTTACACTTTTAAATAAAACTACACTTTTCGGATTTACTCGAGTATATTTCGTTTTAAAACATTTTACTATTATTTATTTAAGCTATTATGTAAACATCTTTACAAATATAAGAAAAAATAATAGGAATCATCATCCACACGCGTCCACTGCTAGACATAGGCCTCTCCAAGTGCTCGCCACTGAGCACGATCCGCGACCATTCGCTTCCAGCTTTTGCCAGCTAGGTACCTTGCGAAGATCGTCGCTCGATTAAGAATACAGCGGGCAATAATCATTGTTTTTTTTTATCTCTGCAGTTTATTTAAAATCCAATATTTACACATTTACTAAATATTTGTGAAGATTTAGAAAATGTATAATATTAACTTTTAAATAAACATTTTCTAAAATTAGATTTCAATAGCACCGTTATTGTCATCGAATAAAGGACTTCGGCTTACAGAGATAAAATTCACTACAATACAGGTAAAAATTCACTTGGGCTGGGAACTACTGATACCGCACTCAATATGGTGCTAAAAGCCCAAAGTTGGTAAGCTTGCTCACAATGTGGAAAAAAGATCTGGCAAAGAACGCAAGATGCCGATGTAGATAGCTGGTTATTCTTAGTTACCCGTGTTGCCACCCCCAACCTCGCCCCCGCTGGCGGCAACTTGGAAATAGCGCAGGACAAGACCAATTTGTAGATCTCTGAGGAAGATTATGTTCTGTCAAGTACCTATATAATTAATTAGAAACACCTGTTCGGTGCATAGAGCTATATCTACATCCTATGTGTTCTTGTTAAATATTCAGACAAAGTAGAGATATGACTTATTTCATTTGGATTAAGCCAGATTACTAGCTATGCCACAAAATTGCTAATAAATCACAAACATTTTCTAGAGGCTGTCTACTCCTCGCCACTCACCAGCTGTTTTTAAATTGCTTACGTACAAACTCATATGCCTTTGAACTTAAAAAGTGTAAGCACAGCGCGAATTTCCTTAAAGGTTCAGAATACTTTCTTTTGTCAACTCCTAAAAATCTTTTCAGAAAATCTCTATTGGTTCCTCCTACAGTATCTAAAATGTCCAACTACTAATTTTGCATCACTAACTTACACTTCAAATCACTTTACACATTTTCAAGTGTGACTACTTTTTTTCCCAATCGTCTAAGCGATTGACGCACTGGCTGTAGCATAGATTAGATAATAGTTACTACGTAACAGATACATCACTCCCATAGAAACGCTCGAATCGTTGTAATAATAATAGCCAAAACCGACAGACAAAAGTCACTGCAAGAAGAAAAGGTCTCTATGAACGCGCGCCGAGAGTCGAGATTCCCGCGTACACCGCGTGATTGCGTCATCGAGCGAAAACTTAAGGGTTGTACAAAGAACATAAACAAAATAGTCTAAGTAAAACTTTAATGTTATTATTTTATTGATATACATAGGATTATAATTAAATAAAGTGATTGCGAGGAAAGCCCCAGAGTATTTAATAATTAATATTGCAAGTATATGGTAAAATACATGATTGGTGTTAATCATTACATTATTCCTCATAATTTACTTCTAAATTGGCAGTGTGCATATATTTAAAAATTTAAAATAGTATATGTTAAAAATAAGAGAATAACTTTATCGTCATTAATATATTTAAAAATTATAAAAAATACAAATTATTAAAAAATTACCAATCCCACCCAAGGCGAAATTTTTATTTATTGATTTTATTCATTTGTCAAATTACAAACGATTAAAAAAAATACGAATTATTATGAAAAATACATGATCGTTGTTTTTTTTTTTTCATGTTTGAACTCACGGTTATTTAATTTTACTATGGAAAATATCCTGAATCGTATGAATAATTCTGATAAATAGGCAATCTTTTAAAAACAGTAGTAAGGTGGAATATTTTTTTTTGTAAGAAATCAAATAACCGGTTGATCGAGACTTTATTATTTTTTTTATAAAAAAATAATAAAGTCAAAAACATTAAAGTAGGCAATCAAGCAGGCTGCCTATTTTTTTATACAAACAACAGAGAAGCTGTTGGCTTTCATCTCAGCCGATGATAAGTAACGAAAAGGTCTAAGATGAAAGTAAGCTCAACCTGAACTCCTCAGCAAGTGAGGAACTAGACTGAGGACTGAAAATTGTTACTATGGCGACGAATTACTATCTAATTAGTTCGAACTACTTCGAATTTCGACTATGAAAAAAAATCAAAATTTTTATTTGTCTTTTAACAACGACATCCAATAGCTTCACAGTATAAATTAACCACCGTATTGTTAATCAAGTTTATTAAATTAAAATTATTATGTGTAATTATTGTGTACTTTTTTCGCATCAACATTTAACTGAAAATTTTCGGAAAATTATTCGATTTAGGTATTAAAATCCCGTTTTTAGTTCTGAAAAGAAAATTATAAATAAAAAAAATAATTGATAAAAAACTAAAAGAAATTAAAAACCAAATTGATATAATAATCAAAAAAGCAATAAAATAAAGGAAAAAAACAATAAAAACAAAATAATTAAAAAAATACAAAAAAAATACAAAATTCGATAAGTAATAGTCTCGCGTGCGGCGCGGCGGGTGGCGGCGGCCCTCTGCCGGTCAGCGCGCCGGCGCGCTACTTAGCGGTAGGTATTTATAACGCTGCATTGCGCGAGTGACGGGGGCCTGGCCGTAGTTTTTTATTTGATGACCTCACTGATTGTTTCAAACCCAGCATTTGAAGCCGCATTTTTCTCTTTCGGGGCGTATTCAAATTTGAACCGAAATCCAACACCGATGCGTCCTGAAACAATATGTATACAGGTTAAAAATAAAAGGAGGTTCCCCGAAGGAAATCTGTTAAATACAGACAAACAAGCAAATGGAAAGTCTCACTTCAAAAGAATTACCTTTGTTATCTAAAATGCTCAAAATTTTATACTTAAATATGTCAATATTAACGTAACACAGAAACTAATATGTGAGTTCCCTTTCACGTAACAAATTACCTACGAATCAAGGAAAAATAGTCGTAGCGTAACTGGTATCATTATAACCCGGCAAAATGTTATACGCGTTGGCTGTATACGTGGCCATATTGTATGGCGACATTCCTAGCTTGTTAGGTTAACAATAACCTTACTACTTAGTTTGAAATTTCATGTTTAATCCCATAATATGATTGAGAACCATAGTAGAAGGATAAAATATTGCAATATAACTTGTATTTATAATTTAAAAAATAGTTTTGGCGCTTTTTATTGACACAATTTAGGTCTTACCTGTAAAAGGTTATATTTTCCTGTTTTCTAGCACTATCACTATTACAAACTAAAACGGAGCAGTGCACCATGATTTAAATGTTCAAATAGTTCACAATTACACTAATTAAAGTGTTAAATAATTACACAGTAAGCTATAATTCACAGAACAAATTTCTTCCACGTATTTGTTTAGCACCAGACGCTGGTGATAAACAATCCCCACTACCAGTTTCACCTATATACGGTAACAAGGACAAAAAAAATGATGCCATCTTCTTCTTTCCTTTGGCAATGTGTATAAGTTTATCTCTTTTCCTCATGTTTGACGGCTTTTATAGCCCATCTATTCATTCTTTATCTAAGCAGCCTATGGATTATTGAACAGGGATCCCAGTAATAGAAAAAATATTTCCTTAACAATTATTGTAACTTCAATAATATGATATTAAACAATGTGATTACCATTTTAAAATTATCAGTAATTTTTTAAGTCTTAGTTTTTCTAATCGAAACCATAAATACAAGAAAGGGATATTTTTTATTTTGCTGAAATGCTCTCCCTGTTTAGCGAGAATTTTTCAATGTTGGCAACACTTCGGAAATGTCAGAATTCCGTCGAATTAAAAATCAGACTATAGGGATATGGTACGCCTCAGTGGTACGCAACAAATCGCAGTATACATTTCTCTGCCATATTTTGCGGGAGGGGAGGCAAACACGCATGGCACACTACGAAAATCTAGCATTCAATTACAGATACGCACACTATGAATATATTACCTTACCTCACTATAAAGAAACACACACACATCGACAAATTGACGTGTATCTACGCAATCGCCCGCAAATCATGCCCGTGTACTGTGTTGAGCTACCAATGTACCATTGTATTTTTCTATCGTAACGGCATAAAAATTACTTCAAAGTTGTACTTAAATAAAACACGTTTATTTTATTTTATTTGGAAAACAAACAGTATCTTAAAACTAATTATTATCTACTTAAATAACTATGAACTATTGACAAGTTTTCGCATTTATGTTACTATAGTGCTTGATTGCTATAATTAATATTCTAGGAAACAAAAAATGACACAATAAGGGGATCAAAACAAAACAATGCTTTAGGTACACACAATCAGACAATCAGAGAACCGAATCGAACCATTGTTGTGAGATAACAGTAGCATATCTTGATGGACTTGTACTGAACAGATCTAAGTTGGGAATATCACCGAGTCCATTGATGAATTTGGCAGATCTAATGAAAAATGAATTTTTCCGGTAATTAGTAGGTATTACTTTGCGGAATAAAAAGTGGGTATTGAATCCTGACATCTACCATGCACTCTTAGGTGTATCTTATCAAGAAGATAAGGGGAGTCTATTCTTGACTGTGCTATTTTAACCAAGAACTTGATATCAGCAGTTCTTCTGCGTACACAGAGTGGTAATAGGTGCTGCCTTTTACATCTGGCCTCATAGCTTTCATTAACACACTTACATTTAAATTGTAAATATTTAGTAAACTTATGTTGTATACTTTCCAACCTATTTATGTAGATTTTATACTGTGGGTTCCAAATCTGTGAACAGTATTCAAAGATGCTGCGAACGTATGAGCAGTAAAGAATTTTTATAACTTTAAGACTAGAGAATTGACTGCATGACCTCATTATAAAACCCAACATCTTGTTAGCTTTTATGGCGATATGGTCTATATGTTTTTCATAAGTTAGTTTAGAGTCATGCACTACGCCAAGGTCCCGAATCTCGTTCACTCTTTTGAGTGTAACCGTTTTCAGCACTAGTTGAAGTCGACTGTTTTAGGCTTGCGTGAAAAGGACATGGAGTAACATTTGAGAACATTTAAGTCCAATCTATTCCGATGACAATAACATTCAAAGCGGGCTAGATCTTGTTGTAATAAGAAGCAGTCGGACTGATTTCTTATTTGCTTGAAGATTTTCATTTCATCGGCGTACATTAATAATTGGGAATGATGGAAACAATTACTAATGTCATATGACCCTTGCGGGACGCCGGAAGGGGTAGATTTCCATGCTGGAATACAGCCATTTATTGCAACTGCCTGAGACCTATTTTCAACGTATAAACAAAACCATCTGAACAGGGTACCACGAATGCCGGCCCGCAACAGTTTTTGAAAAAGAATTTTGTGATCGATACGGTCGAACGCTTTGATGTAATCCGTGAAAATGGAGTCCACCTGACCACCCGATTCCATTTTTGTAGATATATAGTCTATAAATGTTAATTTTGATGTAGTAGATTTATTTTGAATGAAGCCGTGCTGTTCCGAAATGAAAAATCTTTTTAAATTATTGTATACTTGTGTATATACAACCCTTTCTAACAATTTTGCAAATACACATAATTTGGATATAGGTCTATAATTTCTTACATCATCTTTGTTACCATTTTTATGAATAGGGGTGATATATGCAGATTTCCAGATGTTAGGTACAGTACATTCTTTTATAGAACGCTGATATAAAATTGTTAGGTTAGGTTCGGTCAAGTGTGGGGTGCGATGTCAGACACCTCCACGTGGTGCACCCTGGGCAACCGGGCAGATTCTCTGCCGCGGGCTAATAGTCTGACGAGAGGACCCCCATGGAGGGGGGGGGGGGGGGGGCGTGGGATGGCCGGGCTTAGCCCGACGGGCCACTTCGTGTGGCCACCCGCTTCATGCGGAGAAGGGCGAAGTCCCCTCTTCTTATGTTAAGAAGAGGTGTGGCTCTCGCTGAAAGCCGATTCCGGCGGCTACCTCTGGTGTTAAGGAGGATGAGGGCGAGCTTCTCGCCGTGGCGCTTCGCGCCCGTTGAGGATTTCCCAGAGCTTTGGCTCACCCGCGCGGCGGTGGATCCAGTGGGATCTGCCGTCGGGCAACCCGTTACCCGCACTGAGCGGGCCGGGGGCCCGGCGCACTGAGCGTCGGACCGCGTGGAAGATAACCACAATAAAAAACCAATTTCGGGGTGTAGAGCGGCGCAATTCTGTGCCGCTCCACAAAGTAGCAGAGCCAGATGGGGAGTCCGGCAACGGACGTGTCACAGGCAGGGGGTCAGCGGGAATAAGGCCTGGCTGTTGTCCCCTTCCCCCTGTCTTGTGACGGACGGAGAGCTGCTGCGGGGGGTTTTTAGTGGGTAGGCCCGGGCCGTGTACGGTCTGGGGAGTCCCACATATCCTCGTGGTTTGGCTCGACCACGAGGAATGCGTCAATGCATTTTCCCCCCTCCCAAAAAAAAAAAAAAAAGGTTTGGTCAAGTGTTCTGCACATTTAACTATAATTAGGGGCAAAATGTGGTCTGGGCCAGCTCCTTTTGTTACATCCACTGATTTAAGCAACTTATGCACAGTGTCCGGAAGAATTTCTATGTCGCTTATAGTATATAAGCTGTTAGTGTGTTCTACACTGTCACCCGATGCGGCGAGGTTCTGATCCTGGATAGATGGAGGAAGATATGACGACTGGAAAAAGTTTAAAAAAGCATCACATACACCCTCATTCGTTTCAGCTGTGTCATTGTCATATTTCATGTTGGATGGAAGGATGTTGGGACCCTTTTTGTTTGATTTAATATAACGCCAGAATGCTTTGGCATCGTCTCTTATGGATTGTTCAATATTAGTTATATACGCTCTGTAGTACTCCTGCTCAACTATTTTAGCCCTTTTACGGAGAGTACTAAAAGAAATATAGAATAGAATAGAATAGAAAATTTATTGCATAACTGTTACAAATAATTGTCCTTACTGCTAGATTGTATTGCATACAGGGAGTAATAACAGTTACCCTGTCGGGCATACAATATAAAAAAAAATATTATACAATTTGATTTTAATCACACATTCCTTGGCAATTTTTACGATTTGTCAATTTAATATTCTATAGATTAACATGTCAGTAAAATAAACATTTAATAAAAAAAAAATTGAAGTCATAATTATAATATATTGGAATTATTAAAATACTCATTTATGTCATAAAAAACCTTACTTAATAACCATCTTTTTAAATGTCTAATAAATTTATGGTCGGGGAGATCTTTTAAAACTATGGGTAAATTGTTATAAATACGTATAGCAGACACATATGTACTTTTATCAAAGATTTTAGAGCGAATATTTGGGAGTGCCAGTGCATCATAATGTCTCATGGGGACTTTTCTCACTCTCATGTCTGATATATTCTTAAACTTTGACCTATAGTTTCTAACAAACTTACAGATTTCTAAAATATAAATTGAGGTCAATGTTAAAATTTGTTTCTCTTTGAATATATCTCTAAGCGTTTCGTCATTCTGTTTGCGAAATATTATTCTTAAACAACGCTTTTGTAGGACAAACGTACTAGTTATATTTACAGAATTACCCCAAAATATAATACCATAACTTAGAATTGAATAAACATTGGCATAGTAAGCACTTAGAGCTACCTCCACAGACGATACATCAATCAATACCGACAGTGCATAGCAGTAGCTATTGATTTTGTCATTTATTTTTTCCAAATGTAACTTCCAGTTAAGGTGAGTGTCTAATGTTAATCCTAAAAAATTTGTATGATCAATTTCATTAATTGCCACATTGCTTAGTGATACTTTAAGGTTAAGTGGGCTTTTTTTATAATTTCGCAATTGTAGTATGTTGGTTTTCTGTAAATTAACTCTTAAATTTAAAGAACTTAGCCAGTTTTTCAGATTCTGTAATGTCAAACATATATTATTTTCATATTCTTCTAAGCTAGAATCGTCATTTTAAACAAATAGAATAGATGCATCATCGGCAAACATTACACAAAGATTATTAGTGATATCAGGGAGTTCATTAATGTACACCAAGAATAATAGTGGCCCCAGAATACTGCCTTGTGGTACGCCTATAATAACGTTTTGTGAATCGGATTTGGTGATCTGAAGTGATTTAGTGACTTTATTCAAGAATACTATTTCAGTTTCTTGAATCCTATTGAGTAGATATGATTCTAACAATTGCAGTGCAATACCACGAATACCAATCCGGTTTAACTGTTGCAGAAGGACTGGATGTAAAACACAATCGAAGGCACGCGACATATCTAGGAAAAGAGCAGTGCAGTGTTTCCGCTCGTCAATGGCTTGCCAGACATCCTCCAGGAATCGATAGATTGCTAATGATGTCGATAGCCCTTTTCTGAATCCAAACTGATTTGCGTGAAACAGATTATTTTTGTTAAGAAAGTCTAGCAGCCTGTTATATATAACTTTCTCAAATATTTTTGAGAACGCGGGTAGTAAAGCAATTGGCCGATAGTTACTTGCGACGTCTTGAGGACCTTTCTTATATAAGGGTTTGATGAGAGCTTTTTTTAGGCTATTAGGGAAAATACCGGTCTCTAGCATTTTGTTTACAAGATAAACTAAATGTTCAGCTATGACACCTATGCAGGATTTAATAACCTGAATGGTAATACCATAGTCCATAGTACATAGTACCATAGTACTATAGTCGCTTGTATTGCCATATGTACGATATTTTTTTAAGAATTTGCATTTTTCTTTTAGGATCTTTTTCAAGCTGGCGGGAATGACAAAGGCGAAATAGATTTATGAGGTATAAATTTATCCCTTAATGAGTTCAGATGACTATAAAAACTCTCCACGGCGTTTTCTAGGGAGTTATTTGTCAGACAGTCTTCCCAGACAATTTTGTCCAACGATGAATTGATTTTATTATAGTCACCGCGATTGTTTAAATATTTCAGTCTTGGGTTACATTGAAGCGAATTCGTGGTGATACATTTAAGCGTGATATTTAGGGATTTATGGTGCGGATCCTCAGGTACCAATGGACTGTCAGACACACTCACACATAGGTCCGAGTTAGAAAATACTAAATCCAACAGCCTATTGTTAACATTACGGCACATATTGTATTGATTCAAATTACATTCTGAAAGAGTATCTATAAATGATGTAGGGCAGGGGGCACTTAGTTCTACTATCTGTCCGGTAGTAGGTAACTGAGTGCACGGGCATGCGATCCCGCCTTCCCCGAGCTACTATTGCTCACAACCCCATTCCTGTGACTATAGTATCCCGTCCCTCCCATCCCAACCTTCCTTTACCATCCCATAATACCCATCCCTACATGCGGTTCCCTTCCGCTCATCACACAAAGTCTGACTAGGCGATGAAGGCAACACAACGCAGATATGCAACGTGATTTGGCGGACTCGGCGGGTCAGCAAGGCAAGGTGGATGGCCTAGGGCGGCGGTGGAGGGCATATAGTCACCGTCGGCCAAACACAGCATCTGACCCCTTCTTCAGTCGTAGCGGTTTTCCGTTCCACTGATCCAAGGAGAGGAAGGACGAGTGTGTGCGCCTGAGTTTGCGCGAACGCTTGCGCACCTTAATATATCCTGCGCAACTGACTGCTTCCATAATTGACTCCGATTGCGCGAAAGTCCTGTGGCGATGGGTAGAAGTGGAGAGGTCTAGCCTGATGCAAGCTAGGCTTTGTCTGATACCTGCACACAGGCGGTCTCGGGGGTGTGAGTACACGCCGTGGTCGTTTTTGCACTGCACGTTTGGGGCGACAGTGCGGGTTTGGCAGCACCCGGGATGACAAAGCAGCCCTGTTTAGGAAGGCACTGCTTTCCCCGCTCAGCCGGGGAGGGGGCTAGAAAAGGTGCCGTAAACAAATGCTCGTCCCAACTTGGTAGATGGTAGTAACCGCGGCTGCCATCGCATCACTTAAATCGTGGTCGACGCAATTTTTTAAATAGAATCATGAGAACACCTATAATGACTTTTGGCACATGGAACGTGAGGACGCTTCTTGATCGTGATGGCAACGCCTGCCCTGAACGCAAGACCGCCATAGTAGCTCGGGAACTTCATCGCTACAACGTGGATGTGGCTGCTCTGAGCGAAACACATCTTGCTGACGAAGGAGAGCTGGTGGAAGTAGGTGGCGGTTACACTTTCTTTTGGAAAGGTACCGCTGCTTCCGAAAGTCGCAAATCAGGTGTAGGCTTTGCTATCAAGAATCATTTAGTAAAGCGACTACAGGAGTACCCTGTACATATCTCGGACCGCGTTACCACACTGCGCCTCCACCTGGACAAAGACAACTACCTTAATATCATCAGTGTCTATGCTCCAACGCTAGACAAGTCTGATGACATCAAGGATAGATTCTACGAGGAACTCACGCTTTGCCTAGACAGAATAAACGCCAAAGAGCAGGTGTTACTGCTGGGCGATTTCAATGCCAGAGTTGGTCGGGACTATGAGGCTTGGCCTGGAGTTCTGGGTAGACATGGAGTAGGCAACATGAATAGCAATGGTCAGTTGTTGCTCAGTCTTTGTGCTCAATATGATCTGGCAATTACAAACACTATGTTTAGACTTGCTGCCAAGTACAAGACAACATGGATGCACCCAAGATCCAAGCACTGGCATTTGATTGACTACGCTATTGTCAGGCAAAGTGATTTCAGCCAAGTGCAAATCACACGCGTTATGCGAGGTGCGCACTGTTGGTCTGACCACCGGCTTATTGTCACTAAGCTGCGACTCCGCCTTCGTCGCCCGACTAGATCTTCGACAAAAAAGCTTGCGTCTTTAAACGTGGATAAGCTAAAAGATCCTGAGGTGAGAAAGAGATATGCTGAAGCCTTGTCTGAAAAGCTGTCGCCAGCTGATGAGGTAGGTGACGTTGGTGCTGCTTGGAGAACTTTGTCATCTCATATCATGGAAACTGCTTCAACTGCACTAGGCAAGAAATACCGTCGCAATGAGGACTGGTTTGATGGAAATGATGAAGTTCTGCGAGCAGCGCACGCCAAACATCGAGGCCTCCTGCGACATCATAGAAGGCGAAGAGGAAGCGTTGCGGTAGTCAAGGCTAGTGACCAGGAATTGCGTAAGCTGTCTCGACATATTAAAGACAAGTGGTAGCAGGACAAAGCTAGTCACATGCAATGGCTCAGTAACACAAACCAGCTCGGAGAGTTCTACAGTGAGGTACGTAAGCTGAGTGGTACATCCTACCATGCAAAGGTTCCTTTAAGGTCTTTAGACGGTCGGAACCTTTTGATGAGCAAGGAGGATATACTTAAGCGCTGGGCAGAACATTTTAATACCCTGCTTAATGTGGATTGATCAGCTGATCTGCAAGGTATCAGTTTAATGCCTCAACTCCCTGTTGCTATTGAGTTGGATGAGCCTCTCTTGCGTGACGAGGTTATTACTGCCATCAGACAGCAACAAAACAAACGGGCGGCTGGCATTGACCTTATACCGGGAGAGCTGATAAAATACGGCGGAGAGGAGTTGTATACGTCGATATGGGAACTGTTTGTTCGTATGTGGGAGGAAGAGCGCGTTCCGGATACCTTCCAAGTATCGCGCATAAGTGCTCTCTATAAGAACAGGGGTGACCGGTCTGACTGCAATTCCTACCGCGGTATTTCGCTCCTATCGGCCCCTGGAAAGGTATTTGCTAGAGTTCTACTAAACCGCCTACAGGACTTGTCTGAAAAGATCCTGCCTGAAACCCAGTTTGGCTTCCGACCTGACCGAGGCACGTGCGAAGCTATCTTCTCTGTGCGGCAATTACAAGAAAAGTGCAGAGAACAGGGACGTCAGCTATACCTCTGCTTTGTTGACCTGGAGAAGGCTTTCGACAGCGTGCCTCGTGAAGCTCTCTGGATGGTGCTAGGAAAGCTGGGATGCACGGAAAGGTTTGTGAGGCTTCTTAGATTCCTTCATGACGACATGCAGTGCTGCGTCGCCGTAGACGGTGAACAGACGGACTTTTTTCCCATTACCAGTGGGGTAAAGCAAGGTTGCGTCTTAGCACCTACTCTGTTTGCCTTATACTTTGCGGTGGTAGTTAAAGAAGTCTCACAGACTGTCTCACAAGGAGTGCGCATCCGCTTCCGCACGGACGGCAGTCTTTTCAATTTGGCTCGACTTAAGGCTAGCACCAAAGTCTCATATGCACTGATCACTGAGATCATGTACGCTGATGACTTGTGCTTCTTGGCAGAATCCCCAGACGGCCTGCAACAGCTGATGTCCGTTTTCCACCAAGCATGCTGTAAGTTCGGCCTGAAGATCAGTGTCAATAAGACGAAGGTGATGTCCCTAGACATTCACGGTCACGAGACACTGACCATTAAGCTTGGTGAGAATGTGCTGAAGCAGGTAAATAAATTTCGCTATCTGGGGAATACTGTAACATCTAAGTGTGACCTTGATGCTGAGATCAACAGCCGCCTCGGTGTTGCAGCTGCAGCATTTGGCAAGCTGTGTTCCAAGGTTTTCCGCTCACATGACCTTAAGTTAGCCACTAAGATTTCAGTTTATATGGCAATTGTGCTGCCAAACCTCTTGTACTCCTCCGAGACGTGGTGTGTGTACCGCCGCCACATACGCACTCTGGATCGTTTCCACCTTAAATGCCTCCGTACCATCATGAAGATCAGATGGTCCGATAGAGTGCGAAATACCGAAGTCCTGCGACGAGCCCATGTTGGTGGCATTGAGGCCTATTTAATGCGTCGGCAGCTCCGGTGGTGCGGTCATGTATCACGTATGGTAGAGAATAGAGTGGCGAAGCGCATATTCTACTCTGAACTGGAGGAGGGCAAGCGAAAGCAGGGCGGACAACTCCTCCGGTTCAAGGATGTCCAAAAACGACATATGAAAAGGTGCAATATGCAAAAGGGCAGCACAGCGGCCAGAACGGCGCAGGTTGGTAAACAGCAAAGTTCGCGAGTTCGAGGATCAGCGTAAAACTGACCTTGATACCAAACGCGACCAGCTAAAGGCCCGCCCACCTGCTGCCATAACATACCGTTACGAAAACGGCGTACTTACGTGCCCGCAATGTGCACGGAGTTTCGCCGCGAAGATAGGCTACATAAGTCATCTTCGGGCGCATGAGCGCCAAATAACCGGCTAGGAGTCGAAGTGGTGGCCATGACCGAAACCGGTCGGACTAATCTGTTAATGATTGAGAACGCTATGTAGCGATACCTCCGTGGCCTGCGACGGTGACAGCTACGAGATATGAATTAGTTTGAAGAAGAGAATAGGATGGTCATTATTGAGCTTGTTAAGGTTGCATACCTATCATAGATTTATACTGGCTGTCAAGAGTTGTTATTTCATAGATCTGGTTGTCATATAAATAATGTAATGTCGAGTTGTTGAATGTGTGTTTATAATGATTATTTAATAAATAACGATTTACGGAAGAACCTCTAGTATATATTTAACATGGTAGCAGAGCTGATATACGGATTTTAATAAAAGTAAGTCGAAAATGAATAATAATATTGTGATACCGATTTTTGACGGGACGGATTACGCAAATTGGAAAATCAGACTATTGAAATTTTTACAATTTAAAAAAAGTAAAGATGTAGCAATACGAGTTACAACAGATAAAGATGATGCGACAAAATGGGAAGATATGGATGTACAGGCTACAAATTATATATACAGCGCAATCTCGAACCGACAGTTAGAATATATTTGTGAAATAGAGTCAGCATATAAAATAATGCTGAAATTCGACGAAATGTATTTAAAAAAATCGACCGCATTACAAATTGTATGTAGAAACAATTTAGAAAATATAAAATTAGCGAAATATTCGGATATTAATATTTTCTTTCACGAATTCGAACGATGTGTCAATGATTTAAAAAATGCCGGCGCTATGGTAACGGAAAACGAAAAACTGAATTATATGTTAAAAGCATTGCCCGTAAATTACAGTTACATAGGAGATTTAATAGATGTTTTGCCGGAAAAAGAAAAAACTATCGAATATTTGAAAAGTAAAATACAAATGAAAAATTTGCAAAAAGTAGACGAAGAAGTGCCTGAACGATCAAATGCATTTAAAGTAGAGTCAGAAAATAAACCTAAATGTTTCACCTGTGGAAAGTTTGGACACGTACAAAAGGATTGTTGTCATGGAAACCGTAGTCGTGGACGGGGACATTATGGTAGAACTAGAGGATATGATCGAGGCAATTATATTTATGGACAGAATAGAGGTAGAGGATTTTATTCCAATTTAGATAATTATAGCAAGAGTTTTCACACGTCAATTGTTAACAATTCAACTATGACTAGAGAAGTTCCTAACAAGGCAGGACAGATAAATTGGCTTTTAGATAGTGGATGTACAGATCATATAATAAATACGAACGAATATTTCGAAAAATTTGTGACTCTGAAAGAACCAATCAATGTTAAGGTTGGAGATGGAAGAATTTTGAAAGCCACAAAGGTTGGCAGCATCACGACATATTTTCCTGTATATGCAAATAGAAATAAAATTATTATAGACCACGTATTTTATGTGAAAGAGATGAAAGCTAACTTATTGAGCTACTCGAAGATTACGGATAAACATACAATAATTTCGACAGGATATACAACAAAGATATATAACATGGATAGAAAATTGATTGCAATTGCGAAGAAAGATGAGAGATTGTATAAAATAACTAGTTTTGTCTGTAAAGAGATTGGTGTAAATACAGTGAATAGCGAAATGACAATGAAAGAGAAACTTCACAGAACATTTGGTCATATAAACTTCAAATACTTAGATATAATGTGCAAAAACCAAGTTTTAGAAGAGATGCCTAAGGAATTAGAAAGAGATTTTATGAAATGTGCTATTTGCATTGAAAATAAAATGCACAATTTACCCTTTGACAATAACAGGACTCGAGCGAGAGATATATTGGATATTGTACACACAGACGTTAATGGGCCACACAGAACGACAGGTTATAAAGGCGAAGAATATTTTTTAACATTTATAGACGACTACAGCAAGTTGGCAAGAGTATATTGTATTCAATCAAAAGAACAAGTTTATGAATGCTTCGTTGAGTATGTTAATGGCGTACAGAATATGACCGGAAAAATGATAAAGGAAATAAGATGCGACAATGGTAAAGAATACATGAATAACAGAATTTTTAACTTTGTGAGAGAGAACGGAATAATGATAAAGCCTTGCCCTGCATACGTACATGAGCTTAATGGTATGGCAGAAAGGTTTAATCGATCGATAATGGATATGGCAAGATGCCTTATGTCCGAAGCTAAAGTTGATAGATGTTACTGGCCGGAAGCTATTAAGACTGCAGCTTATTTAAAGAATCGTATTATGACAAATACGCCAGAAAGGAAAACGCCTTATGAAATATTCTTTGAGGAGAAGCCAACAGCAAAATATTTAAAAATGTATGGCAGTAAAGTTTACGTGAGAATTCCGGAAGAGAGACGATCATCGAAATGGAACAAAAAAGCCGAGATGGGCATTTTACTGGGATATACTGACGTTGGGTATAGAGTATTGATTAATCACAGAGTAATCGTGGCGAGACACGTTGATGTAATTGAAGAGGATGTAAAGCTTATTGGTTCTCATGACAATGAAGATGAAAACAAAATAGAAAATAAAAATGATGAAGATGAGGAAAATTGGGAAGATACTATAGATGAAATTGAGCCAGAAAAAAGTAGTGAAGAGGAAATAAATAATGAGCAGAGAAAGTCTAAAAGACAAATCAAAGCACCAGTCCGTTTTGACGAAGAATTTGGCTACTACTGTATAACTGTTAACTATTGTGATGCGATGATTCCAGATACCTTTCAGGAGGCGACTACATGTGACGAGGCCGATAAATGGAATGAGGCTATGGATCGCGAAATGAATAGTCTTGTAAAGAATGATACTTGGACCTTGGTAAATGCGCCGCCGGAGAAAAAGGTAATTTTCTTTTGTAAAGGAATAAATGATTTGATTTGATTTGGGTGTACAAGAAGAAGTCCGACGCACTCTATAAAGCCAGGTTAGTGGTTAGAGGTTTTCAGCAAATAGACGATGTTGAAGACACGTATTCACCCGTTGCAAGGATGCAAACTTTGAAATTTCTTTTATCGTACTGCTGTCAATTTAATTTACATGTGCATCAAATGGATGTAGAAACTGCTTTTTTGAATGGCAAAGTCTTATCAGAAGTGTATGTTAAACAGCCACTTGGCTACGAAGATGAAACTGACAAAGCGTATAAACTATATGTATAAGTCGCTATACGGTTTAAAGGAAAGCCCTCGTGCATGGTACGAATGTTTTAATGACTTTGTGACAACTATTGGTTTTAGGCGAAGTAAATATGACTATTGTTTGTATGTTAAGACTGATAATAACGAAACTATTTATATATTAGTCTATGTAGATGATTTATTGATTGCGTGCAAAGATCAAAAAACGGTTACGGCTATTAAAAGAAAACTGAGTAATTATTTCAAAATGAAGGATATGGGAAAAGTTAAAAACTATATAGGTATTGATGTTGAGTATGATTACGAAAGAGCTAATATGTTGACATTAAGTCAGGAAAAATATATAGAGTCGTTAGCCAAAAAATACAATATTGAGAATTCTAAACTGTATAAAACACCGATGGAGATTAACGTCAAACTTGAGAAACGCGAATTAAATGAGGATATTAAATACCGAAATTTGATAGGAGCTTTACTTTACATTAGTTCTGGTACGCGACCAGATATAGCATTTTGTGTAAATTATTTAAGTAGGTTTCAGAACTGCTATGATGAGACGCATTTTAAATATGCCTTAAGAATTTTAAAATACTTGTATTTAACAAAGAGTCACATATTATCAGAATTTAAAAGTAAACATTATGGATTGTTATGTTGATGCCGATTGGGCAGGAGATGTCGTAGACCGTAAGTCTACCACTGGTTTTGCTATTCGTTTGTTTGGTAACGCCGTGTATTGGAAGTCAAAGAAACAAAACAGCGTCACGAAATCTTCCACTTTTGCTGAAAATATATTGCGTTGTCAGATGCTGTCACTGAGATAAGTTTGTTACGTAGTATTTTAGATGATGTCTTTATAAAGTTTGATAAACCTGTAAATGTTTACGAAGATAATTCAGGTGCTGTTGCTATTGCGAAGTATGGTAATTTCACAAAGAATTCTAAGCACATTGAAGTACACTATTACTATGTTCATGAGAGTGTAAAGAATGGAACCATTGATATAATAAAAGTAGACTCGGAAGATAATGTTGCAGACATTCTAACAAAGTCGTTAGGCAGCATAAAGTTCTTTAAATTCAGACTGATGTTAAATATACTTTAATGTGGTGTTACCATACTTGAAATGTTTTTGTTTGTTAATTTAATATTGTGGTTATGTGTTGCCATATAAATCTAAGGAGGCGTGTTAAGGTTGCATACCTATCATAGATTTATACTGGCTGTCAAGAGCTGTTATTTCATAGATCTGGGGGGCTACCGCCTAACTCATAGCGATCACTCGCTATCGCTTCGTGTCATTAGAACAATAGCTCTTATGTCATCTGTGACATTAAAACTATTGTTCTAATGTCATGATAACGATAGCGAGTGCTCGCTTTGAGTTAGGCGGTACGGCCGCTGGTTGTCATATAAATAATGTAATGTCGAGTTGTTGAATGTGTGTTTATAATGATTATTTAATAAATAACGATTTACGGAAGAACCTCTGGTATATATTTAACAGAGCTGTCAATAGAAATATGCACATAAACTTGTATATTTTTATTTAATATTATTATTATAATCCTTATATGATGTACGCAATCCTTTCATGATAAATGCAGTAGCATTAACATTATGGTGACCCCGACGTGATCCAGCCCCCCTAGCACGTCCACCAAAACACGATATGATAAAGCGGTTTATCGCGGTGAATTCTCAAAATACAATAGGATTTCGTCGTATTTTGACAGTTCACTGCGATAAATCGCTTTATCATATCGTGTTTTGGTGGACGTGCTACGGGGGCAGGGAGACAAATTGAGTCACAGCGTAGATCGGCCGTTGAACAGTTTGAGGAACGACACCAGAAGCGGTACTGTTGGTTTGGTGAGACCACGCAGAAAGTAAGACCATCAATTTAATATTCGTGATCTTTTTAAATTTGATTCGAATTCAATTTGCCTTCTTTTGTGCGAGCAGTGTTGCAACATATCAATCGTTCTTACTTCATCCGATCTACAATCCTTCTATGTGGCTGTGCATGCGTTTGTTTCCGGCATCACTTCAAACATCACATATATTTATGTGCATCTTCTTATTGCAAGTGAAGTCGGTAAGCTTCCTTGCCCATAAATAAGGTCGTTGTACCTCATATCATAATGTTCATTTCATAAGGGTTACCTATTATTTTGGCTGTCATAAGCTAGTAACCTATTTTATTACGTGCTAAGGTTTTTAGCATAAATCCCTAGGTCACCTTCTATTTTGGCTGTCATAAGCTAGTGACCTACAGTCATAATTAATTATAATATACTACATACATATTATTATTATATAATATATAATTCAGTTCATTTATTGTCGTACTTAATTGTTTTATTATAACTCGATTTTTTGTAATATCCTTACAAACAAAATCCGTCAATTTTATTATTTCAAATGTCAACCGTGTCGGTTCCAGATTCGCTGCTTTATGACTGAAACTTCTGAATTCCACCGGACTTTCGTGTTTTAACCAGCGACGATCTTCGTGTTTATTAAGCTGGACATTGACGATCAGTTTTTCGCGTCAGTCTAGATGTAAAACTGTGGCGTCACTCCAATGGTTTTATGCCAACTAGATTTGCCCATTCACGGGCGTCACTCCGGCTCTTCAGTTTTCGACCGGCCGGGCTGTTTAAAGAACGTGTACTACCTATTTGTGTCGAGAAAAAAGTGGATTCTGATTCTGAAGAAACATAAATTCTTACTGCGGTTACTCTTTGTTGCCAAATACTTACCTAAAAGCAAAAAAGAAAGCAATGGATGAAGGAATGACTTAAAAAAAGAAATCAATTAACTCACGTCAATTAAAATAGGAAGCAATTCATCTAGAGCTTTTTGTCGATGCTGTTTTGTTTTATAATTTTTGTCCGATACTTTCCACAAACATTCAGAATTTTTCAATAAATTCTGTCATTATGACACGTCTAGAGGACAGCGACGCCGTCATTGTATCAACAAAATACCATACACAGCAGCACAGCACGCTAAAGCACCGCGCGGCGCGGGCGCTGCGCACGAACTGACGCGATTGGCATCACGATCACACATTCACGTTCAGTTTGGCGCGTCGCGCCGGGTTGGATTTATGGTAGCCCCGGAAATTTCGTGCAGCGTCGTCAGTTAACACTCCGGAGTGATGATTCGACACTCACGATCAAATTTTGGATTTACGTCAGTTCAACTGACGCGCAAAACTGATCGTCAATGTCCAGCTTTAGACAGAACATACGGGACGACTCAGTTGCGCGTTCATTGCCGCTTCGCAGTACATTGCGGGCTGCGTATACGGTTTGATTTGAATAGTTATTTTACATTATTATCTAGTTCGTTGCTTGTTCTTATTTTATTATTTCATTGCGCCAATAAATAAAAATGACGGACGCTAATAATAGTAATGTTATAAAGAAACTGATTCATCAAAGAGGAACTATAAAGGCGAGACTTACTACTTTTGAAAAATATGTTAACAATTTACGACAAATTGTACCAACAGATTTTGACAATGTTATTATTGGAGAGTTACAATTAAAATTAACTCGCATGCAGGAATTATTGCCTTCCTTTGATGAATTACAAAGTAATATTGAAAATTTAGTATCGGATTCTGAGATTGAGATCCAAATTGAGGAACGCGATTTTATTGAGACTACTTTTTGTAAATTTATCTCTATTGCTCAAAATATTATTGAAACTTTCAACACATCTCAAAGTGGTACTTCTGCTCACAACTGTCAGGTGTCCTGCAATGGTTCAGTCTCATGTGGTACTAACCACAATCAATTAAAGGTGAGACTGCCTAGTATAAGCCTGCCATCGTTTGATGGAAATCATTTAAAATGGTTAGAGTTTCGGGATACTTACGAATCATTAATACACAACAATGAAACTTTGCCAGCGATAAGTAAATTTCATTACCTTCGTAATTCCTTGCAAGGCGGAGCTGCTGTAGTTATCAAATCCCTTAGTTTTACATCCTCAAACTATGAGTTAGCTTGGAAAACACTTTGCGAACGATTTAATAATAAAAGAATTCTAATAAACAACCATGTCAAGGCTTTATTCAGTTTTGAAAGCATTAATAAAGAATCTTACAAATCTATTCGTTATATGATAGATTATTACTTAAAAAATTTACGATCATTAGAAGATTTAGGGGAACCAGTGGAAAATTGGTATACATTGATTATTTATATTATGGCATCCAAACTTGATAGCGCCACTTGTCGCAAATGGGAAGAGCATCGAAATACGTTGGAGCTATCTCCCAAGCTTACCGATTTTGTTGAATTCCTTCGTGGCCGTGCTGATGTTCTGGAAACAATTCAATATAGTCAAATAAATTTTGGAACACATGCAAAGAATACGAACAGAGAAATAAATGAATCAACAAAATCCTTTATTAATACTAGTAGTGGTGAAAACTCTCTGAGCTGCGTTGCATGTAAACAAAATCATCTTCTTTATAAGTGTGATCAATTTAAGGATATGTTTGTGGATGCTAGATTAGCTTTAGTAACTGAACACAAGTTGTGTGTCAATTGTCTTCGTCCTGGTCATCCGGTTTCACGTTGTAGATTTGGTCCATGTAATATCTGCAAAAAGAGACATAACTTGTTATTACATAAACAAACTAATTATAACAATAGTAAAAATAATGTCACTTCTACTAACTTACCTATTATTGATGTTGGATCTGTTGATCATCAGGTACCATCAACTAGTAAGGCTTTGTCTGCTGTAGTACCGAGACAGGTATTGTTATGTACGGCGGTAGTCGAATTGGTGGACATAAAAACGAATAAAACGTTCACTGCTAAGGCTTTACTGGATAGTGGTAGCCAGTCTTCATTATTAACGGAAAAAATGCAACAGGCCATGGATATTGGTTATTCTAAAATTAACCCAATTTCAATTTGTGGTGTCAATGGTGCAGTTACTAACACTCTGAAGAGCTGTGATCTGCAAGTTAGGTCTAAAGTTAATAATTTTCACGTGAACGTATCATGTTTGGTGATCCCTCAAATAACAACTAGCGTACCTAACGTTTTTGTTGATATTGCGACAGTAAAGTTGCCTAGTAATATCCAATTGGCAGATGAAAATTTTTTCCAGCCTTCGGAAATAGATATACTGTTGGGGGCAGACATATTTTGGGAGATTATTAACTGTAATCAAATCAAATTAGGTCCAAATCAACCTATTTTACAAGAGTCGAAATTTGGGTGGCTCGTTGCTGGCCCTATTGCAGTTATTTCCAAGTCCCACTCTAAAGTTCAATGTAATTTCTCTCAAGAGATTCGTGATTCTCTTGCTAAGTTCTGGGAAATTGAAGAGCTCCCATCGCCTTTGAAACCACTCTCTGAGGAGGAAGAGGAATGTGAGGCTCATTTTGTTAGTACTCACAAGCGTCTTCCCGATGGAAGATTTTGTGTCAAAATGCCATTTAGGGAGATACCTAAACTAGTTCTTGGTGATACATACCATATTGCACGAAAGCGTTTTTACAGCCTAGAAAAACGTTTAATGAAGTGTAATCTGAAAGATCGGTACTTCGAATTTTTACGTGAATACGAGGAGTTAGGGCATTTGTCTGAGCTATCACGCCCAGCTTTTGGGTATTACATACCGCATCACGCAGTTTTACGTGAGCAGAGCGAGACAACGAAGCTCAGGGTTGTGTTTAATGCTTCTTTTAAAAGTTCTTCTGGAAATTCATTAAATGACATTATGTTAGTAGGTCCTAGAGTACAGGAGGATTTATTTTCAATCCTTTTGAGATTTCGTTACAATATTTTCGTAGTTACAGGCGACATCGAAAAAATGTATCGGCAAATAGCTCTGGACGCATGTCAACGTCATCTACAAATAATTCTTTGGCGAACTCATGAATCGCAACCTCTAAAAACATTACAATTGAATACACTGACATATGGGATGGCTTCAGCGCCCTTTTTAAGTACAAGGTGTCTCAAACAATTAGCCGATGAATGTTCCGATGAGAGAATTGCTAACGTAATATATCGAGATTTTTATGTCGACGATTTAATTACAGGCTGTTGTTCAAAGGCTAAACTTAGAACGATACTTACAGGTGTCATACAAAAATTAAATGAAGGTTGTTTTCCTTTACGGAAATTCCGGACCAACATCCCGCAAATATTTGATGATTTGCTTATCGATAATCAACCTCAAGATTTTTCTAAGGATTCGACTGTGTTAGGTTTAAAGTGGTCACCCACAACTGACATGTTGCATTTTTTGTCTGATTTTGAACTGAGTAGTGAGGTAACGAAAAGAACCATTTTGTCTATTTCTAGCAAATTATTCGATCCTCTCGGATTGTTATCTCCCTGTACTATTACACCAAAAATTATTTTACAAGAATTGTGGCGTCTAAAGTCTCAGTGGGATGATCCAGTTCCCAATGAAATCAAGGTTTCATGGGAGTCACTTGTTAAGAATCATAATTATATTTCATGTCTTCGAATACCGAGATGTGTTGTGTCTGAAAATGCACAGGATATTGAAGTGCATTGTTTCACAGATGCATCGCTAAAGGCGTATGCTGCTTGCATCTATATAAAATCTAATAATCAAGTTCCGTTATTATGTGCGAAGTCAAAGGTAGCACCGATTAAACCAGAAATGACGATACCTCGATTAGAATTGTTAGGCGCACTTCTTGGTGCGAGACTATATTCGAAGGTTGTCATTACGATGTTCAATATCTAAAACGGTCTTCTGGTCAGATTCTACAATTGTTTTGGGTTGGTTGAAAACACAATCTAAAACACTTAAAACGTATGTTTCTAACAGAGTTACGGAGATTCGTCAATTGACTGATGGAATGATATGGCGTCATGTACCCACCGATGCCAATCTAGCTGATTTAGCCTCTCGAGGCGTATTACCGCAGCAGCTAGAACGTTGTTCTCTGTGGTGGCACGGTCCTTCTTTTCTGACAATGTCTGAAAATAATTGGCCTCGTTTAAATCACCCCATAATTGAGTTACCTGAAATAAAAACAATTCTTAAATTACAATGTCTTGAAAGTGTGATAAAATTTGAAAACTATTCTAAACTTAATAAGCTTTTAAGAGTAACAGCATATATTCTCCGGTTCATAAAAAATTGTAAAGATAAAGATAATAAACATAAAGGTATACTTACCGCAGAGGAGCTAGAAGAATCAACAATTAAATTAGTAAAATTATCTCAAAATACTTCATTTCCTAATGATATGTATTTATTATCTAATTCCAAACCCATTGAACAAAAATCTAATATTTTATCTTTAAACCCTTACCTTGATAATAATGGAATACTTCGTGTAGGGGGACGTATCAATAACGCTTCGCATTGTCCTTTTGATAGGATTCATCCAATGTTGATTGATTCCAAACATCAGTTAACAAAACTTTTGTTCCAAAGCGAACATTTGCGTTTATTTCATTGTGGTCCGCAACAATTATTAAGTTCAGTGCGTGATCGTTTCTGGCCTATTGGTGGCAGAGCATTAAGTTATAAAACAGTGCATAAATGTGTCAAATGTCAAAGATTTAAGGCTAAAGGTATTCAACCATTAATGGGAAATTTGCCCAAACCTCGCGTTAGTCCGTCTCCACCGTTTGAAACATGTGGAACAGATTTTGCCGGTCCGTTTCTAATTTCGAGCCGCAAAGGTCGAGGATCTCGAACCAGTAAATGCTATCTATGCGTTTTTGTATGTTTTAGTACCAAGGCAGTACACTTGGAGGTTGTGAGCGATTTGACCTCTAACGCATTTATTATGTGCCTACGAAGGTTCATTGCTCGTCGTAGCAAACCGTATAAGATCTACTGTGACAACGGTAGGAATTTTGTAGGAGCAAGCAATGAACTATTACCTTCCGTTATGCTGCTTCGAAAATATGGAACAATATTCCTCCACCCATTAGGCAAGCTGCATCGTTGAATTCTTTTAGGAATAAGCTAAAAGCTTATTTAATTAACAAACAACAGGAACTAGGAAACATTCAGCAAAATATGTCTTATATTTAGTTTTTTTTTTTTAATTCGTAAATTCGATAAACTTTTAACTGGGAAATCCTTACTAGGTACCCCGCACTTCGCGCGCACGTAGTTTGGTGGTTTTTATTGTTTTTATTTAGGTGTTTAATGTATTTAATTTATCCAATTCATGTGTTTTATGAAATTGTTAAATATTATGTGTTGTATTTAAGTAGGTAGTATAGTTCTGTTATATATTTTTTTGACTGAATATGACTGCTGGCAGTTGGAGGTCAGAATTAAAGGTGGTCGTTGAAAACCAGCGCCAGACGAATGTTTGGCATAACGCTGAACGATTTACCTTTTGGACGCAACCATGAAACTGGATAGGTAATTCATTCCTTGTGTTAAAATATGGTGCCCTAATATAGAAGATGGTTGTATTTCATGAATTGTTTATTGTGGTTGTTGTCCAATAAATATCTTTTCTTTCTTCTTTCTTTCTTTCTTTCAACTAGGCAGATTGCTTCGAACATGCGATCAAGCTGTCGGCAACTACGCGTCGACTGAGGGTATAATTTTCAAATTTTCTCCGTCATACTCGCCGAATTTCGGTGGAATCTGGAAGGCGAGTGTCAAAGCAGCAAAATTCCATTTAAAACGCATCGCAGGCAATGCTAGCCTAACTTTTGAAGAGTTGTCAACGTTGTTCGCGCAAATTGAGGCGATTTTGAATTCGCGACCGTTAACACCCATGTCCGCGGACCCATCCGATTTGTCACCATTGACTCCTGGCCACTTTCTGATTGGTCGACCCTTATCGGCTTTACCGTCGCCAATCTCGCATCGGGTCAACATCAATCGCTACCAGATCGTGGAGAAGCTACGTCATCACTTCTGGAACCGCTGGACTACTGAATACTTGACAGATTTACAGCAACGAGTGAAGTGGCGCACGAACAGCAAAAAAGTCCAACTTGGAGAACTAGTCATCGTAAAGGACGAGCAGCTGCCGCCGTTGAAATGGCTACTAGGGCGGATTAGCAAACTTCACCCTGGCAAGGATGGTGTCACCAGAGTTGTAGACGTGGTTACGAAGAAGGGAGTCCTGAGAAGAGCACTTTCCAAATTGTGTCCATTGGAAGTAGATTACCAGAAGCCTCTTGAAATTCATTATTTCAAGGAGGGGGAGAATGTTAATGATTGAGAACGCTATGTAGCGATACCTCCGTGGCCTGCGACGGTGACAGCTACGAGATATGAATTAGTTTGAAGAAGAGAATAGGATGGTCATTATTGAGCTGTCAAAAGAAATATGCACATAAACTTGTATATTTTTATTTAATATTATTATTATAATCCTTATATGATGTACGCAATCCTTTCATGATAAATGCAGTAGCATTAACAAATCATCATCATCAAATGATACCTGAGCCTCGCCGATAATGCCCAAGGGAACTGACACCAATCAATGTTGCTCAGATCACAGATAATATAATACTACAGTACAGATGCCCCATCCCATACAACGAAATGGGACCTACTTAAATCGGGCTATTCTTCGAACTATTTTAGCATCAGCATTTCACCGCGAGATGACGCACCAGCAAGCTCGGGCCATCGAGCCTTTGCTACATAGGGCTCAGTAGTTCTCGCACGCACTCAACAGATGGCACTTTGTGAACTGCTATGCTTATTATGCTTTGTTTAGTTCATGACTGCGTAAGTAAATAGGTCTTGTAAAACATCATACGCTTACGGCCGGCTGCACCAAACTAAATGTGTTACAATTTGGTAAAAAATTGACGTATAAATCAATGTTATACCTAAGGGGTTGTTCCGCCATGGTTATACGATTTATGTCATACATTTTATATACGTTTGAAATTTAAGATGTAATTGTAAAATAAATTTGATATCATTGGAGGTATAAGTCATTTTGGTAGTGGGTTCTTTCTATTATATCTGTAACTTCAAATTCAAAAAACTGGTTAAGAATAAAGCAAACTTGCAAATTTTTTATATGTGACCTTTTTTATCCCGCCCAAGACGATTTTTTTCACTGATTTATTTAAGTATCATTTTTTCAATTTATTTAGTATTTTTAAAGAAAATCAAAGTCACATAATATTGTACTTTGTTAAAATGTGATTTAATTATTTGACAAGATTTTTCAGTTTATGATTTTTGTTTTTATATAAAATAAGTGTTTATTTTTATATTTATACATCTGAAAAAACTGAGCAATTTAATTACTCAGTGATATTTCATATTATAAAATATCATTGAGAAATTTAATTCTTAATTACTTATATTTTTTATAATATAAAATATAATTGAGAAATTTATATTCTTATAGCCGGCTGAAATTAATTTATTCGACTGTTTTATCAAATATCGAAATTATATAATTTAGTACTATTTTTTAAACAAAATTTTATTTTTCCTTGTTCTTTCTTACCAGATAACTAATTTTCTGTTTCATTTTAAGAATGTTGTTATTAATTCTGTGATAAAAAATCATTGAAACAAAAGATACTTAATGCGGGTTCGAACCACAGACCTCTAGCGGTATAGCTTAATAATTTCGCAGTATTTCCGCATGAGCCATCTGTTCACTTAGATTTGATGTTGAAATTTCGAATCTATTATTTAAATTATGTGACGTCTATTGTAAGTCGCGCTTGCCACAATATTTGTAAATGGTAAAATCTAATAAAACACTGTACCTATAATATTTTATTTGGCAAAATTCAAAATATACCTAATCACCATTGAGATTAAAAAATAATTCAAGTAGTACCTATATTAATTTCATTTATTTTTTTATAGTCAGGAAACTTACAGAAATTGTGTATGTAAAGAAAAAATATTGCTGTGTTTGTAAACTACCTCAAAGTTTTGTATTACTGATAGGGTAGATTAGCCTGTTTTCGACCAATTAGTGGAGTTGCCAACTTTGGGAATAAAAATATGTGTGTTTTGACATGTATTTTGTATCAAAATAATTTGTGGTAACTCCTCATATAGTCTATTTTTTATAATTATATATTTTATAATAGTCAAATTAACAGTTTTTTTAAATTATTAAATCCAAGCGTCAAATTGCCGATTTTACCAGTTTTCGACCAAAAATTCTAGTTTTCGTCCATCTGTTGACCAGTTTTCGACCAATTAATTAAGAAAGATTTTTATGAATAAAAGTATGATAGAATATATATATATTTTTTTAAATGCAAATACTAAAATAATCAGCTTTTAATATTTATTAAGGCTGTGTCTATTTGAACCCGGGTCCTAATCATCATCGACCTACACTCGTCCACTGCTGGACATATGTCTCCCCTAATGCACGCCACCGCTCCCGATCTTCGGCTACTCTCATCCAGCCCACTCCAGCCAGCCTACATATATCGTCATCCCATCTTGTCGCAGGTAGCGTTGCCAGGCGTGCGGATAAAGCTGGACAGGGTTAGGCTTTTTGACCTCTTGTCCGGCCAAATTTGAATGCGTCCGGCCCGTCCGGCTTTTGTCAGGCTTTTTACATTTCGCAAACGAGCGAGCACCGAGCGTGGCTGAGCGCAGGCGACAGGACATAACGCAAACTAAACGTTGAAAGAGCTTTTTCCTTGATAGGTCAGCAATGGACGAAAGAACGCAACAGATTACATATTGACAGTGTTGCCAAAATGTTGGTTGTAGAATTTAATTTAAAAAATTTGACATGTAAGGATTCATTTTGAAAGAAACTGAGCTCTTAAAGCAGGTTTCGGCAAACCAAAAATATGAATAATTATTTTTATTGTGTAACTCAAAGAGAAGTTTTTTTTGTTTTATTGTAATAACTTAAAGAGAAGAAGTTTTGATTTATTGTTTTAATTTAAGAGAAGAATTTTTGTTTTGTTGCATTGTTTAACATAAAGAGAAGTTTTTGATTATTTTTTTTTTGTTCAAAAAGTCTTATTTGTGATAAGATTCATTAGTATTCAAGAAGAATTTAAATATGTTGATAAATGTTTGTATCTAGAATTTAATTTTGAATGATGACTATTTGACTGATTAATAATAAAGTACATAGGTACCTAAGACTGATTTGGCATTCGATTTTGTTTATTATTTCACTAGAATTTAACAAGATTTATGATAATAATCAAAAAAAGCTTGATTGTATGTAAAATCAAGCTTTTTCAATTCATTCAATTTTTTTGTCGTACCTATTAATACGGAAATGCCTTAAAAATGTAGGGTGTCCTTTCTACCCAAATGTCCGGCCAAACTGGCTGGTCTGTCTGTCCGGCTATTAGGTTTGGCGACCTGGCAACCTTAGTCGCAGAGCGTCCCACACTACGTTTACCGAGTCGCGGTCTCCACTCAAGCACCTTACGACTCCAACGGCCGTCAGTTCTGCGGCTCATTAGGCCAGCCCACCACCATTTCAATTTACTAATTCGGTGGGCTATGACGGTGACTTTGGTTCTCTGACGGATCACATCATTTTTGATACGGTCTTTCAGAGATACTCCGAGTATAGCCCTTTCCATAGCACGCTTAGTGACTTTAAATTGGTGGACTAGTCGAGCCGTGAGTATCCACATCTCGGCACCGTATGTCATGACTGGGAGGACGCACTGGTCGAAGACTTTCGACTTAAGACACTGAGAAATGGGTGACGAGAAGACATGTCGAAGCTTACGAAATGCTGCCCAGCCCAGCCGAATTCTTCTGTTGGCTTCCCTCTCGAAGTTGTTTCTCCCTAGTTGAAGAGTTTGCCCTAGGTACACATATTCCTGTACAACTTCGAGAGATACTCCATTTACTACAACCTGTCCTAGATCAACGAGCTCGTTGAACATGACCTTGGTTTTATCCAAGTTTATCCAGAGACCGATACGTTCGGAAGACTCAACCAGACTGTTCACCATCTCTTGTAAGTCTTGCAGAGTTTCAGCCATAATTACGATATCGTCCGCGAATCGTAAGTGTGAGATGCACTCGCCGTTTATATTAATGCCACGTCCTGTCCAGTTGAGCGTTCCGAATACATCCTGCAGCGCAGCGGAGAAAAGAGTTTCGGTGATATTACATCCCCCGGCCTCACACCACGTCACAGGAGGATAGGCTCAGTTTGACCATTCTGGACAACGACGAACATATAAGCAGTGTCATACAAACATCTCACCATTTCGATATATCGCCAATCAGCTTGGCACCTCTGCAAAGACTCTAGAACAGACCAGGTCTCGACGGAGTCAAAATCTTTCTCATAGCCCACAAATGCCATGCACAGGGGTTGGTTATACTCATTGGTCTTCTGTATAACCTGCCTTACTGTGTGAATGTGGTCTATGGTGCTATAACTCCGTCGGAACCCGGCCTGCTCCGGAGGTTGAGCTTTGTCAAGTCTTCGTGTAAGACGGTTCGAGACGACTCTTGAAAACAACTTATAGACATGGCTCAAGAGTGAAATTAGTTGATAAATTAGTCTTCAACAAAGTCTTGTCGCCCTTCTTGAAGAACAATACGCCTAAACTCCATGTGCCATGCCTTAGGAGTTCTCCCGGAGAAAAGAATAGAATTAAATATACGCTGGAGCTCCTTCAGTATCGGCTTGCCAGCAGCTTTCAGAAGCTCCGTTGTGACTCCATCCTCCCCCGGGGCTTTTCCATTTTTAAGTTGCCCAAGAGCCTTCTCGATTTCGTCTAGGCTGATGTCTGGGAGATCCTTCGTTGCATGGCGGGTTAAGGTGGCTCTTGGATCCTTCTCATCCGGCGCGGGACGGGGTGAGTGCGACGCGTATAGCTGACTGTAGAAGGTGCTAGTGCTAACTTCCGAAAGAATCTCAGATTTCGAAGCGATGATTTCTCCGTTTGCTTTGGTCAACTTCGTCAACGGGTCCTAATCGGACGTCTATTTATTCCTAATCAAATCCGGAGTATGAAAACATGCAGTTTTAATTCAGATTCATGTGGTCACAATATCTAACCTTTTTTTTAAGGAGGGGTAATCTCTTTACGATTCGACAAGGGACTTAAAAGCTGACAAGGCCGCCCCAAGGATATGCCATTGGACTCAGGTATTAACCCCATACCTGGCTAAACCACCCTCCAGCAACTTTTAACTCCATAGAGGCACAATCAGGATCGGCGTTAGCCATTCCCCGAGTGCGCCCACTGCAGACTGGCACGACGGTGAGCCAGCATCACTGACCCAAGCGCAGGGCCTTACTCTACGGAGGGGTCGCCAAGTGCAATAATGCCCCAGACGGGTAGGCCAGGGGTAGAAAAGTAATGTATCCCAACCGGTTGTCGGCCGGCCGGGCCATTTCATCCCCAACTTGCTTGAATATTACTAATTAAATTTAAATATTTTTACAATGAATTTCTAATTAGAATGTATAATAATATTTATGAAATAGCTTTAATTAACTTTAAACTTTAACTAACCAAAAAACGGTCGATAATTGGAATGATTTTACACTATAAGTAGGTACCCAATTTTCGACCAACATGACTTTTCGAATTTTCGAAGTATTTATTTAAAAAGTAAACATAATCTAAAATTTATTTTGATTAAGAAGTGGGAGTTAATTAGAATTCATTCAAATAGTTTTGAATAATTAATTCAATTCTTTTCATTTTAGCTAAACGAAAAAAGGCAGTCGGAAACTGGGATGATTATACCATATTTCTAATTTTCGACCAACAACATTGTTTGTCATATTCAGTTTATATTAACAAAGTAAAATATTGGACGAAAATTGGCCATTAGATAATATATGTAAATAAAGCTCACATTATCAAATTAGATTTAATATCTTTCCATACATTTTAAAACAACATAGAAATCTTATTTGTAGGTGCCTTACTTATTTTTTGACCACCCGGTCGAAAACTGAATTTTTTGAGTAAAGCGTGTACCCTTTCTTGACCACCTCATTTTATGAATTTGGTCATGAAATTTACGTTAAAATCTAATTAATCCACACAGTAAAGGTCATAAACTAGCTGCACAAACAATAAATAATCCAATATTACTTAAGATTAATTAAAAACATTCCGTACAAGTAGTGGCACCTTACTATTTTTTTCTTAATATTCAACCATTGATATACTACCAAATGTAGATAGAGCGCTTCATACAAAAACGCGCTTGAAATCTGTCACCTAATCGACTATACATTTGTACTCGCTGATATATACTTGAATATGCACGCCCGAATGAAAATTACCATAAAGAAAGTACCGTACATTCAACCTTATTCTGCATTATTACGGCAACTATTTTAAGTACAACCGTGGGAAGTTACATCATTTCATACCTAGCCACAGAGCAAACGACGTTTTAGTAATTGCTACAAGAAAATATCAACTTTATATTCTCAAACATAATGCTTGAAATTGCTTATCGCGTTGTCGCTACAACGCATGAATGAGATAGCACATCGTAATACGATACCCGTGCGAGCGAGACGACTGTGATGTACTGACACGGACGCGAAGCGACATGTTTATGATTAAAATAATTGTTTTTAATGGTTTTTACGTATAAATCGAATATTTGAATACATGATAAGATGTGCAATGAGTTTACTCACGCAACATATGAAATCCCGTCTTTTTCTGCCGTTTCTGGCTATTGTTACCACAACTTTTGAATGCGCACTTCGGCATGTTTACGTGCCGACAGCTAATTACTCACTATGGAAAGGAACTGCACGAGTCGCGATTGAGCAGTTCTTCACCGGCCTACTATTCGATGGTTCATGCGTTATCTACGTTTGGTAGTAAATCAATGTATTCAACGCATGTGACGCTCTCCGCTGCTAACCTCAGACAAATAATTGGTTAGTTTTCGCAGCTTTCGTTCAATTCTTCTAGTTTGTGTGTGTGTGGGGGGGAACAATGTATTAGGTAGGTTGCTACTTGTTTATGTTTTGGTGATGCAAGTATACCAATATTACTATTTTAGATCATTTAACAAGGGAGGACCGTTAAATGGTCGAAAATTGGCAGTAATCGGGAAACAGGCGCATCTACCCTACTATGTTATGTAACCTGTCACAATTTATGACACGTCATGCTGTTGATACAATGTATATATACGTGGAGCTTTATGTACCTATATATATTATATATATTTGTATATTTCTATTATTCCATGTTGAGTGTATTACGTAAATATTAAGATTTTTGTTGTTGTTTATAGCTTAGTATGTGTGTGCCATAGTGGTGCCTCTTCAGGGTGTCTACGGAAGACCAGCGCCGGGGAGTCTGCGACGCCTCGACTTTATGCTGAGTAGATACCCTTTCCGTGGCACATCTATTAGTGTTTTCCCTTTTTTTATTTGTTATTCTGTGTTAGTGCCATTGAATAAACCATTTTCTTTCTTTTTTCTTTCATTAATACTCACGCTGGGCTTTAAATGTTGACCTTAAGACTGCCCTTATGTCGCTCGTAATAGCGGCGGCTTTCGTAATGCAAATGTAAAGCTTGACGTGTTGCTGACTGTACTTTACGTATTACTTACCTATATTATCTATGACTATGTATGTACCTAACATAGTTGAATAATACTTATGATGTTATTAAAAATTCAGATTTGTAAAATTAGTTTTGAAATCCCCCATACAAAATAGTTAGGTCAGTGAAAAAATCACTGTGGTTTTATGAAACCAACATGCAAGTGAAACTTTTTTTTCGGTTCGTAGGCATTTAAATGAAAATTTCCGAAAAAATATTAAATAGGGTAAGTTCTTACTTATTAAAATCGCCTCTCTAATCCTAACCTAAATCTTTTTGTTCTTAAAAGAAAATTATAAATAAAAAACAAATTGAGATATAAATAAAAGGAATTGATATACCTAATAAACAAAAAGCAATAAAGAAAAACAAAATAATAAAACAAGCAATTTAAAAAAAAAATAACTACATCAGGACAGGATCGAACCACTGCCACACAGATTTAAAAACGATGTCATGTTTTTGTGTAATTCGACCATAATTCGACATTACACTTTCAAATGTATGGGAATTAGAAAATTAATTTTGCAGTTTCGAATTTTCAATGACGCCATTACTATTATGATTATGTCAAAATACCTACATACCAAACACCTTGTAGGTAATATAATAAAATAAAATAATTCAACTCAATCTGTGACCATACGAACAAGCATACATAAGTAGTGCCATCTATGAGTGAGCAGTATATAATCAAATAGTTAAAGCAGACATTGCGTGGTACTTTGAGCTATGCTTTTGAGAGATACATTAAAGTTCAGACAATTGTCGCTAGGAGTGCTATAAATTTGTAAAAAGAAATGTTAAACCGTTCTAGCATGACTTAAAAACGTATTTTGATACTTTCCACGTGCTAAGTTATTTTTTAAAATATAATCAATAGTTTTCTGAATCTCCTTGTTGACTTTTACTAAATTCACTAAAAAGTCATTACAAAAATCGATTAAAGTAGCGCCATCTATTGATGCTTTTATAGAATTATTTTACTTTTGTTCGTGATGGGTCCCCGTGCTCAGATTAAAATCGCCCATTATTACGAAGGTATCTTTTCATCATATCAGCCAATAGACGCCCACTGTTGGACATAGGCCTCCCCCAAGGATCTCCATACCGATCGGTCCTGCGCCTCCCGCATCCAGCGGCTTCCCGCGACCTTCACCAGATCGTCGGTCCACCTTGTGGGGGGCCTACCAACACTGCGTCTCCCGGTACGCGGCCGCCACTCGAGGACCTTTTCGCCCCAACGGCCATCAGTCCTACGAGCGATGTGTCCTGCCCACTGCCACTTAAGGTTTGCAATTCTTTGGGCTATGTCGGTAACTCTATTTCTTCTACGGATCTCATCATTTCTGATGTGATCACGTAGAGAAACCCCGAGCATAGCCCGCTCCATTGCCCTTTGGGTGACTTTGAGCCTTCTGATGAGACCCATTGTAAGCGGCCACGTCTCAGTTCCGTATGTCATCACTGGCAACACGCACGAATTGAAGACTTTCGTCTTGAGACACTGCGGTAGATGGGCCGAGAATATGCTGCGTAGCTTCCCGAACGCTGCCCAGCCGAGTTGGATTCGCCGATTTACCTCTTTCTGGAAGTTGGACTTACCGAGCTGGACTATTTGCCCCAGGTAAACATATTCATCAACAACTTCCAGCGTAGAGCCTCCAACATTCACAGGAGTGGGTACTACACGGGAATTCGACATTATTTTAGTTTTGTCCATGTTCATTTTAAGACCCACTTGTTGGGACCTCTCTCCCATATTATATTTCGTCGCTATTTCTCGGTAGAGAGTATATGTTCTATGATCACTTGCTGTCGCTATCATCTTTTTGGATTTGAAGTAAATTTTTTTTGTTTTTTTTTAAAACGTCGCCCCACACTAGTATTTTTCTCCCTTGTCGTGGGTGCAGTTACAAACATAGAATATCACATGCATATACACCCAGACCGGAACAAATTTCTGTAGGCCATACAAAACATTTGTCCTGTACGGGAATCGAACCCGCGACCCGTTGCGCAGTAGGCCATCACTCGACCTCTGCGCTAACCGTGTCGTCATATTGCATAATATTAACATAACAGCCATTACAGAATAATTACCACCCCTGAATTTTATAGGATAAATAAATCGCTCTTTCCAGCCCCCCTAGCACGTCCACCAAAAAACCGATATGCCGAAAGCGGTTTATCGCGGTGAATTGTTAAAATACAATAGGGTCTCGTCGTATTTTGACAGTTCACCGCGATAAATTGCTTTATCATATCGTGTTTTGGTGGACGTGCTACGGGGGCTGGATCTAATTGACTCGGCAAAGTCGTTCTAAAACACCTCGATAAAAATCCTCCGATGACTTTTGGAACTGCGATTGAGTCAATTTAGCTATTTACCGAGCAAAACTTATCCGTTTTGGAACTTCTTGGCCTAAACTACTTGAATCAGTAAGTTCACACGTCCGCGGGGACTGTGGTCCCCAAGAGCAAATAATGTAAAACGTCCCGGGTACCATAGTACCCAGAGCGCTTCGCGTGTTCTTTGCCTAAAACGCGCGGTGTGATAAAAAAATCACGAAAAAAAAAATTCTCTATGGCTTTATTCCTTTGCCAATAGTCTCGGGGCGGTCGACTTTTCTATTGGCGCAATGAGACATACCTACTAGGGATACATCGAGTGTTACCTCAAAAAACATGTTTCTAAAAATCCTAAAATGGTAGTAAATCATAACAAAAGATTCATAGACGTTAACCATATTTTCTGATGACAAACTTCTTTTAGAACATAAATTTGCGTTATTTAACTAAAGTTAATATTTTTAAGTATATTTTGTTTAAAATTATCCAGAAAGACTTGAGTTTGAAGATTATTTATTAAATGGATAATGGATGTAAAGTCAACGTTAGAACTGGCAACATATATTCACAAAAAATATGGCCGAATTTATATTTCTGGCGCATGAATTATTTTCCTTTTGTTTCTCCATTGCGAATTTACGCAATAATATCGAAGTGTGCTTGCATTTGAGATAACGACTTTTCTTGATAGTGTCTTTTTGTGTTTTTACGTGAGAAATAGACTCGTTTGGAGACAGTGACTTGTTTTGATTTTTGTGTTAAACTTTAGTTCTTTTTCGTGTTGTTACTTAGATTTAATTGCTTTTCCTGAGACAGTGACTCTAAAACGTGTCAATTTGAACAATAGTTTGTCAGGGAACATGCCTGATAACCTGAAGAGAAAATGTCTCGTGTGGAATCTCACCACAAGATGATGCAAACATTATACTATATCGCTTTCCATAGCCAGGAACAACAAATATTCGACGGTAAGTGTTGAAATTGACCAGTTTAAATACTTCTGACATTGCCACGTCCTTTTTTTGTTATTCAACAAGCCTTCCTCGCAGTTGTCAAACAACGATGTTGAAAACTTCTCTCAAATATTCGAGAAATTATTTTATGAAACTGTCTATCCTGGCACTGGACACTAGCAGTAATGGTTGTTATCATCTCTAACGACCAAATGCTACAATAAAAAAAAAGACAAAAAACCCCAGTTAAAGCGGTAGCGGTTATGTTCACAATAAAAGAGATAACACTTCTTTGAGTTCTATTAGCGTTACTGCAAGAACATAAAATTATAAGTCTCTAAATTCCGTAGATTAAATATCATAATGATAAATGAACTTTCGCTCATAATATTTTCTTTTTCAGATGTGAAATGTGGGCCAAGTATTGTTTTCCAAATGACAGTTGGTCATCTGTGGACTTCCAACATAAATTATATGCTGAGCAAAGAATTATAAGATTATATATACTATTGACTTTATTAATGTTGAAGAGAAGAGATTATCCAAACATGCTGTTCCAGATATGATTGGTTTTGACAAGGTGAATAAAAATAGCTTTTGTATATATCCTACCTGTTTATATTTGTGTTGAAATAAATATTTCTAGCATTTTATGCATTCAATGTGTGGATGCTGAGTCCTGAGAGTGGACTCCATCCTAAGACTTGTGATAGTTATATGCCGCCTGTAGAGTGCTCTTGTTGCATATTAATAATGATTATTTAGACAGTTCAGTGGTGTGACTATGGTTCATTTATTGATTGATAATGCCAAATTTTTAACATTTCAAATTGAGACAGCATACTTTATCAATAGTACTTGCACTCCATCCAAATGTCCGAGTCTGAGCACTATGGATAAAGTCTGTATTATCAATTTCAATTGCTATGCAAGCTGTACTATAAACTACAACTCCTTACAATCATCATCATCATCACAGCTCATAATATATGTCCCCACTGAGGGGCTCGAGGCTACCCAAGGGTTAGGGTAGTAAGGCCTAAGTCAGCCATGCCGGCCTCGTGCGGATTGGTTGACTTCACATACACCTTTGAATTTCTTTATAGATGAATGCAGGTTGCCTCATGATGTTTTCCTTCACCATAGGAGCATCGACAAATGTACATATGAAATTCGAAAAACGAAAGATACATTGGTACATGGCAGGATCGAACTACGGACGTCCCGATAAGAAGGACAGTGCCGAGTCCACAGCACCACCAATGCATCCATACTCTACTCCTTACTCTACTATAAATTAAAAATTGGGAACTCCAGTTAGATATGAATAAGCCAGTTAGATATTATTTAAACAATATACAATAAAAACTTCTCTAGAAGATATCAATTAATAGAAAATTGCGGGTCTGCTGGAAGAAATTTCATTTATGAAATAAGCAGATCCTTTGTACATTGTGTCTTATGTGTTGTTTGTGCTGTCTAGTTTTATGTGTACAAAAATTGTTAAATAAATAAATAATATAGGAAAAAAATCCTTGGTTTCTAAAAATAGTTCTATTTCTTTACAGGCATTGCCAAGTGGAGTCACATTCAAGACTTTTATGACTGAGATAATGTAAATCCAAATTTCGTGTTTGCTCCATCACTGAGGAAGGATCACCTTAACCCTAATTGCAAAGAAAAGATGAAAGTTAGTCAGCTCAGGCAGCTCAGGTTTTGAGTCATTCGGTGGCTGCAGGCATGTTTGCAAAAATATCCCAAGGTAATCTTACCTACGTAATAATTTATATTGTTATATCAATTAAACTGAACCTGAAATTTATAAAGATTTGATATGAATACCTAAAAATGTCTAAACTAAAATTTATAGCTCAGAGCAAAGAGCTCTGATTAAGAAAAGCCGTGGGTTCGATTCCCACCCCAGCCCCCATAGCATGAACACTGAATCACAATAATTATGATAAAACAATAAATCAATATGAATGATAAAGCACTAAACTGTTTGATCATAGTGTGTTTTGTTGATCATGCTATGGGGCAGGCCTGATTAATTTTTTCTAGTTAAGTTTAATATCTTGACATACTTAAACATTTCCTACAAAGTTCATAAAAAATTAACAAACAGCAGCTGATTTTAACTGAAAGTATTATTTATAAAAATATTTCATCCAGATGTTGGAATGTAAGATTTGTCATTGTGAGGGTGAATAACAATGCAAAATAAGGAAAACAGCTAGAAGAAATAAGTCGATTGAGTTGTAGTGTTGGACTGTCGGATAGCTCCTAGGAAAAATATTGCCTGAATTCCTAGTTTATATATTTCTATAGTTTTGACAATTTTCATTATTTACTTTTTATTACATTTTCAGGGGAACTGCCTGCAGGTGCAATTACAACGGCAGAAATTGTCGCCGTAAAAAGCGACTCTGCTGTTTTGAGGAGAGGCAAACCACACTCAACAAACATAATCATGAACCCGCTGCATTTCAAACATTTTGAACTAATGAAAAATTTTTTGAGGAAGTAGAGTTTGTTGGATGCCGGAGCCCACCACCCACCACCTTCTTAAGATGGGTGGGTCTGGACTTTAAGAGGTATTTTGCAAATATTTAAAAATCTTAAAGAAAAACAGGATTAAACATCTGTCAACCCGTCGGGTACAGCAGGATGCAGTGGAAAATTTATTTGGCTCAATCCAGGCAAAGTGTGCAAATTGCAATCCTACTGCCTCACAATTTTATAGGTGGATTGAAAACATCTATAATTTCTAAACCACATAGAGTCAGGAAACTGTGAAACAGACATTTATTATACAATAAAAAATAATTTCAAGGACATGTTTTCTACACCACACACAAGCCAACAAGTAAAACTAGAAGCCCCTGATATTGTGATCAATATGCTAGCTTCAGTGGACCACACTTTTGAAGCAAGCATGACTGACTCAGCTGAAATGCAAGCTTGTGCTTATTATGTGGGTTTATTATAAAAAAAACTGAATGTGACTTGTGGTGTGTTTGAGAAGATATTAAAGTTGACAGAAAATGTACATTCATTCATAGAATGTAAAGAGTATGTCGACATTAAGAAGAAATTAATTTATGCATCAAGAAATTTAATTAAATGTGTTGAAGATTGTGCTACTCTATGCGATAATTTCTCTTTAATGTCATCATCAATATTGGATTTAAAAACATTGTTATTAAAAAACCTTTGTGAGGATATAAATTTCACCTTTTAGAAACAGTGTGAGAAATATGTCTCAATAAATGTAAAAATTATTATAAATAGTGTTTTTCACATAACTATTAAAAGGTATTGTACATTAAACAACCGAGAATATGTAGAATCTGATTCAAAACTAGCAATGAAAAAGATGAACACAATAAAACATAAATAAAACTATCATACTTTTATTTAATTTTTACCTTTACTATTCTGCGACTTCTGACGTGATTTATGGAAACTAGAAAATAATATGCAATGATTTATAATTAAAATCATTGCATATTATCTAGTTTCCATAAATTACGATTACAATAAAAAAATAATATTACAGTGCTTTTGAATTTTACCGCGTAGCGTAGATAGTGCGTGGGGCCACAGTAAGATGGCAGCACAGTCAAAATTTGTCCAACGTGTTTTTGTATGTAGTTGTCATTCTTCCCTTGGGTATATGTGTTCTGTGATAGTCTCTCATAAGTTGACAGAGCATGTCCAATTTCTTTGTCTTAGATTGAAATAAATTTCCTTCATCCACTGTCCCCAAAATAAGTCGATGAGACGCTGTGCGATCCGCCACTGACGACGCAGGTAAAGATCACTGTCGTCGAATACGCCGAGCGGCGGCAAGTGAAAGGTGGAAGTGCCACCGGCACTAGAAGAGCACAACAAAAAATGATTAGGAGTGAGTGCCTCCTGAGTTGAAGGGTCCACTGAAACGTGCGTGAGCGGTCTACTATTTATCATATTCTCTATTTCAGTAAGCACAGTGGTAAGCACTTTTTCCCTAGGGGCCCTTTCCTTGAGCACAACTTTCAGGGCGGACTTCACGCTTCGAATGAGGCGCTCCCAGGCTCCCCCCATATGTGGGCTGGCAGGTGGTATAAAGCGCCAGTCTACCCCATGATTCAGGGCTTCCCGAACGTGGACTCCCGATCAAGCTCTTTAACGGGCTGTTTCAGCTCGTTACACGCGCCTCGCATGTTTGTGCCGTTATCCGATATGAGTATACGCGGCCAGCCACGTTTTGCAGCCATTCTGCGAAGAGTCATTATTAATGAGTCTGCTGTAAGACTGGACACAATTTCAATATGTATAGCCCGTACCGTCAAGCAAGTGAAGAGTACACCATATCTCTTGGGTCTCTGGCGGCCCACCGATATTTCTATGGGGCCGAATAAGTCTAGCCCGCACACCGTAAACGGCCTCTGGTGATGCATTAAACGTCCCTCTGGGAGATCACCTAGGCGATGTGGTTCAGGGTTGGCCTTTCTTATTCGGCAGATAAGGCACTGAGAAGACACGGTACGAACGGTAGGTCTCAAGGTAACTACCCAGTATTTCTGCCTCAGTTCATTAACAACTGTTTCGTTGTTAGCATGTGCGGACTTAACATGGTAAGAAAGAAAGAAGAAAGAAAGAAATATTTTATTTGGCCACAAAAAATACAGATAGAATTACATATAACACACAAAAAACATTACAAAATAATAAAATGACGGCTGTTCGATGGTACAGGTACTTCACAAGCAGCCGGGCGACATGATCACGACCGTCAAGTATTACAGGCCGTTTTACCTGATCATCTACACCGGACACTGCATTAATACGCCCAACGACGCATAAAAGCCCATCACTATTTAAAAATGGCGTTAATGAGTTCAGACGACTGTTACGTTCGATGTTCATATTTTGCTTAAGTAAGTATATTTCGCGCGAAAAGCAACGTGCCTGTGTATCTCGCAATAAAAATAATTCCGCCTGTCTCATAAGCGCGATATCAATCTGCCGCGCTTTATTTCCTCTGCACTTATCAATAAATAAAAGCACAGCAGCAGTACTACGCAACAAACGCAACCAATTAGAGAATCGCGTAGGTTCGGGAACAGGTAAAGAACTATCATTACTACGGCTAACTACATTTAATAATTCTAACTCATTTTTCTCTTTTTCAGGTACGAATTCCGGCTGCGCAGGCCACTGATTACCCGGAGAATGAAGAAACTTCGGGCCCGTAAACCACTCGCAGTGGCTGTGCAGCGCTCCACAGTCAGCGCGAAGTTTCGTCGCGAGATCAGCTATGTTTAATTCCGACGGAACATAGTGCCAGTCGTTTACATCACTCAGCTGATCGATCTCGCCAAGCCTATTAGCAATAAAAATTTTGTGATTCTGTGTATCGTTCCTTATCCAATTCAAAACAGTCATTGAATCAGACCAGTAAAAAATTTTAGTAAAATTTAGTCTGTGTTCATTTTTTATTGTATTAGCTAACCTACACCCTAACAATGCAGCCTGTAACTCTAGTTTTGGAATAGTAATCGTAGGCTTAATAGGTGCGAAGCGGCTTTTACTCGCTATGAATGCAACACAGATATCATTGTTTACTATCTGGCGCCAGTACGCTACGGCTGCGTATGCGCTGGGAGATGCATCGCAAAAAATATGCAGCTCTAGAGTTGTCCCACTTACTCTCGCGACCCTAAGGCAGGCGCGGATATCGTCGTCTCACTCTGACGCGTCGTCTCAATACAAAGCATCTCCCGTTTCGTAGGTTTTCGCAATAAAGTCAAAACATCGGAAGGAATACGCTTCATGGAAACATCAAACGCAAACGTATCAGTACACGGGTACCACAACAAACCTAATGTACGCTCAGCCTGATTTTCCGTATCGAATTTTACAGCATTGTCACTTAATAAATTTTCTGGGACATGTTTTAAAACCTGGGACGAGTTGCTTATCCAATTACGCATCTCAAAACCACCCTGGCTATGGATGAATGTCACGCCGCGGATCATTTTTGTAGCGGTGACGTCATCGGGCAAACTGTCGATATAGTCGTCCATGTACTGGTTTTTTCTTATTGCACCGACAGCATGAGCATGAGAATTTTGAAATCGTTCGGTGTTTTTATTTTAGCAAACGTACTGCGCAATGAACGGTGAACAGTTTGCACCAAAAATTAGTGACGTCATAACATACTTCTGTATGTTTTTACTTTCTAAATCTCGCCAAAGAAATCGAAACGCGTGACAATCATCATCTTTAATTTTTATTTTGAGGAACATGTCTTTAATGTCACCGATCACTCCCACAGGCTGTTCTCTAAACCTAAACATAATTCCTAATAAAGATTGCAGCAAATCTGGGCCCTGAAGCAAAAAATCATTAAGAGAACATCCCTTAGACTTAGCGGCGGCATCGAACACTAATCTTAACTTCTTTTTGTTGGGGTTATCAACCCCAAAATGTGGTAAATACCATATACGGTGACGCGAGACACTGTCACCAGTATCACTTTCAGTTATTTTACGGGCAAAATTATTCGAAAATAAATGGTTAATTCTATCACGGTACCGGGCCGCATAAGCTTCGTTACGTGCTGTTTTGTTCTCCACGGTCAACAAACGTTTGCAGGCCGTGGGATAGGAGTCGGGCATCCCATTATCGTTGTGCCTCCAAGGCAACCCAACGTACCATGTACAGTCGTACAATTTAGCAGTGCTATCTAAAATTTCTATAGCACGAAGCTCATCGGGATTACGGCGCGGTATTGTAGATACACCTATTGATTCCAAAGAAAAATATCTTTGTACGGCATCGTGTAATTTCATGTCGTCATAGGGACCAACCTCAGAAGATACACAGGTGGAAGAAGAGGGGATGTCAGAGTGAGTGTAATTTTCTGCGCTGACTGTACTTAAATTTAGACTAACATCAGAATAATTGTAAAAGTGTTTATTTGTATTAAAATCACTACAGTCGCTCAGAGACACAAAAGAAGGAATATTGTTTATTCTGCCATGTACAGTCCAACCCAACATACACCTAGTGACGTATGGCCCACACTGCTCTTGACTATCTCTTATACATTCAATAGGTGCCATCAGATGATAATTATCTTGGCCGATCAAAATCTTAGGTTTTATTTTACAATTACACAAACCCAAATGTTTATATTTAGAATACAAGTTAGTGTTAGAAATACATTGCACGGGTAAATCTAGTTCAGACATTTTACGGGCACACAAGTTATACACTTCACCGTTATTGTTCAAAATATCAAAAGACAAAAGTTCTGTTTGACATATCAGTTCGCCGCTCCATGCGCTGCGCGCGCGCCTAGACATTTGCTTACCGCGCAGCCCCAGCTGATCGGCGATGTCGGATGCGACCAAGGTCACGGTCGCCCCGTCGTCTAGTAGTGCGTGCGTGTGCAGAGTCGCACCACTAGGGCCGCGTACTGTCAACGGCACGATTTTGAGCAGCACTTTCGGACATTGTTCGCTCACATGGTTCACTGCGGCGTCAGAGGGAAGATCTTCTTGACTGTCCGTCGGGGTTGGTCTGGGCCAGTGCAATAACCGATTATGCGGCTGTCCACACCCGTCAACATCACACATTTTAGCGGCGCACTCTGACGGTTCGTTATGTCGCTTGTCCAGACACTTGTAACACAAATTATTGATGCGTACAAACCGCCATCGATCTTTACGCATAGCGCGCTGAAATCTTGCACAGTTGTTTAATGCATGTAACGGTCCACGGCAAAATTTGCATCTCGACGAAACTGACGACTTAGCCGTGAACGTACTCTGGGCCCTCTCGTTAGCACACAATAAAACGGCCTGGTTCTGATTGCTGTGTCTGGGCTGAAATTTATTTTTGTAATCAGTTTGAGCTGTTATATAACTCACTCCGGATGAGGATATTTTCACTGCCTCTTGTTGTAAAAAATTTGACAGCATTTCCAGCTTAGGTAACATTTCACTGTTTTGCTGATAGTGCAAATAGTCTGCCCACTTTGTAATTAATGCAATTGGTAATTTTGAGATTATGACAGCCAATTGCTCTGGGCTTCGCAAGTAATCATCTTGATGTAAGGCCTGTATAGCTGCCACACAATTTTTCACTTTGATGGCGAAGTTCACTATCTCACTGTGGTAATTTTGTGGTAGTGCTGGTATTTTCTTAATTTGAAGTGATATTCTACGCATTACGTTCTCAGGCCTACCAAGTCTCAGCTCAAGGGTTTCCATAATATCCTTGGGTGAAGTGGCACTAATCAGCAATGAGGATGTAGCTTCTTTAGCTTCACCACGGAGACACTTTCGTAGACGCCACAGGTTTTCAGTGTCTGAATAGCTGCATAACCGGGTTGACTCATTGTATGCCTCTCTAAAATGTAACCACTCCAAGGGGTCTCCAAAAAATAATTGTAAGTCTTTGGATATAGCTAACCTGGTAAGCAGCTGTTGGTCAGCATTTTGCGGCTTCGAAGCAATATCTATAGCACTGCGAAGAGCATCGGCCAGCCTTTCCACGTCACTCTGTTTCTTCGATGGCCCGGCGAAACTTTTTGGTTCCGGATCATGGTACTCCTCTGGTTCCTTGGCGTGGTTGCGGCCACACTCAGATAAATGTGATGTTTCCAACCACTGTCTGACCTTTGACTTGGAAGATCGTGATGACGCTGCCGATCGGCGGGATCCTTCCAGGTCAGCTAAATCAGCCGCCAACTTCTTTTCCAGTATCTCCTTCTCGATGCGCGCTTTTGTTTGCGCCAATTGTGCTTTCGCTTCGGCTTCGGCAGCTTCTATCTCGAGCTTTGCTTTAGCCTGTGCTACTTCGTACTCCAATTGTTTTCTCCGCGCCAGAGAAGATGAAGATGTTTTTTCTGACGCATCATCTTTGCTCGCTTTGTCTTTGGACTCCTTAATGAAAGTTTTTTGGTGGTGAGCATCGGGTTCACTCTTCACTTCCCGTTGTGCAGCCGTTTGAATGCGCCTCGCGGCGCTACGCGTCGAAACACATGGCGTACGTGACATTGCAAACGACATTCCTGCTTACAGGTTTTGTTCCTCGTTGATCCGGCTCGAAGGACCAGAATGTAGACGATGGATCGCCGGCGTGAGGATAAGGGACAATGAAAAGCGAAAATATGCGAATAATCAAGGATCTCGGTAGCGAGCGTGCGGTCGCGGTGAAAGTAGTTTCGGCACTAAATCTTAAAATTACCCGCGATTATAATATCGTATTAACGAACAACCGCAACCCCGCTACTGGATAACAGTTTTTTGAAGTGAAACTTCTTTAGGCGCGCTTGACTTGGGGAGTAAGCTGGCGAACGCGTTACGAAAAGTGTGATCGGGCAAGGCGAACGGAAGTTAAGTGGGGGATATAAGCAAGAGACACTTCAGTCGTGTGGTCATAAGCACACTCGTTTTTATTATTAAGCCACCAACACAATGACAAAATATTCGCCAGCGGCGCGTCAATTTAAACATGTAAGTACCTATATACAAGCTTATGTGTTATTGTTATACATATCATTATTCTTATATCTAATTATCCTTTGCTTATTTTTATTTATCAGGTCAGCAGTGTGAGCAGTGTGGTCGTCGCCAACACATGGAATTATTAACTCGAAACAGGAATGAGCTCTTCAAAATATTGTTGTTCAAATTTGGACTTTATTTCTATGTGAATAAAGACTAAACACTTGAAAGTGCAAAAGTGTGCCGAGAGAGGTAGCAATAACTGTACCTTTTATCCCTTTCCCACAGTGTTGCTACTGTTGTATATTTTATAATTTAGTAGTTATGAAACAACTATTGGTAGATGAAGATTTTTTATTATTGTTTATTTTAATTACTTTTAACGCCCAAAATACCTAAATTGTTTTTTTTTTTAAATTATAACATAAAATAAATTAAATTATCATATTAGCCTACTATTAATAATTATAACACTATGATTTTACGTCCAGGAAATATTCTAGTGGTAGTATTCAAAAAATGTTATATTGCAACAACGATTCTTTGTCAATGTCAGTAATTTTCGTTGTCATGGTAAAAAAATTTATCGCAATTTTTAAAATTTTTCAATAAAAGTAATTTATATTAGTTATTTATTTTTTAGCTTACACGATGTGATGTAAAGTTATTAGAAAAAAGAATTGGCATTAACATTATGTTCAAGATATTGGCGAAACTACAAAAGTTTTAAATATTGTTGAAACAATTCGACACACACTGATGTTTTTAATTCTTTTCTTCTTAAAATATTACTCATTCTTTTACTACGTATGCATTTAAATATCACAGAGAGATTTTAGTGTTGACTCATTTTTGACAAGTTGACATATTTCATTATCTGTTATGTGGTGGTGAGTTCAACATAATATACTGATTGGAAAAACCCATTTATTGAAAGACAATCATTGACATTCATTATTTTTTAATTATTATTATATTAATAAAACCTATCTTGTATTGAAAAGCAGATATAAAATTCTTTTGCGCAACCTATTTTGAAATAATAGAATATAATATTTCTTTGTTGTACAACACCAACCAGCTTAAAGTCAACGTATAAATAATACACTTAACACTAATTGTACATAGGGCAACCTTGTCGCTAAAAGCGATCTCTTCCTTAAAAATCGTGATTTTTAAGCATATTATGATTTTCCAAAGTATCTTTCATGTTAAATGTCATCGTTTTTAAGAAAAAATCCCTATTTTGTAGAATTTGTTGTCAACAAACTTACGAAAGAGACAAACGGTACAGTTATTTGTCTCTCGCTCGGCACACTTTTTTAAGCAAGAGCCATTGATTTACTACCAAACGTAGATAACGCATGAACGATCGAAAAGTAGGCCGGTGAAGAACTGCTCAATCGCGACTCGTGCAGTTCCTTTCCATAGTGAGTGATTAGCTGTCGGCACGTAAACATGCCGAAGTGCGCATTCAAAAGTTGTGGTAACAATAGCCAGAAACGACAGAAAAAAGACGGGATTTCATATTTTGCGTGACTAAACTCATTACACATCTTATCATGTATTTAAATATTCGATTTATACGTAATATCAATATAATATAACATAATAACCAATCAAAATAATTATTTTAATCATAAACAAGTCGCTTCGCATCAGTGTCAATAAATCACAATCGTCTCGCTCGCACGGGCATCGTATCACAAAGTGTTATCTCATTCATGCGTTGGAGCGTCAACGCGATCAGCAATTTCAAGCATTATGTTTGAGAATATAAAGTTGATATTTTCTTGTAGCAATTACTAAAGCGTCGTTTGATCTGTGGCTAGGTATGAAATGATGTAACTTCCCACGGTTGAACTTAAAATAGTTGCCGTAATAATGCAGAATAAGGTTGAATTCGATAAATACGATACTTTCTTTATGGTAATTTTCATTCGGGCGTGTATATTCAAGTATATATCAGCGAGTACCAATGTATAGTCGATTAGGTGACAGATTTCAAGCGCGTTTTTGTATGAAGCGCTCTATCTACGTTTGGTAGTAAATCAATGGCAAGAGCTCATTCCTGTTTGAGTAATAATTCCATGGGTTTAACTTACTTGTGCCATCTCCATACGGTCCTTACTCCATGACCGATGAGATTTATTGCGTACTTACTTAGTCTGTGTTATTATTTTCGTAGAGTATTCTATATCAAAATAAACTAGAAGAATTGGGCTACATTAATATGTATGTATGGTTTATGATAGTTTTATAGTGTTATATTGCCACACTAAACGGTTTTTTTTTCAAAAAGTGAGTATTTTTGAAATTTTAAGCACTTTAGTTACTATTCTCGTCATTATTCATTCAATTATGAATCCTTATCTAATTAACTATTATATGTTCATTCCTTATTAAATTAGCTTTCCATACGTATTTTTTATTTAATTTTAGACACAATAATTTATTTTTTGCAATTTTTTAATTTTGAGGTTGCGCGCGCGCCTCTCGCGTAATTAATTACGTAATTAATGGATTTTATTATTTTTTTCTTTTTTCATTAATAATATTACCCAAAACCATTATATATCAAAATAATCTTCAAGAATAGGAATATATTCAATATAATAATATACACGGTTATTTTTTTATCACCCTGGAAAATTTAAGGGACGCTTCACGACATGGTATTAGAATGATTTAAATATAAATAAAAAAATAACCCCCCTCCTTAATTTTATATAATTTTTTTTAAAAATACAAAAAATGCTGCACTAGTTGAGAGCAGCATTTTTAGAGATTTTTTATTTTTTTTAATATTTTATTTTTATTTTTTATTAAAATTTTTTTATTTTTTATATAATATTGGATGTGTCATGAAGCGTCCCTAAAATTTTCCAGGGTGATAAAAAAATAACCGTGTATATGGTTATTTAAAGTTTTATAAAATAGTTTTTTTGAAAAAATTAAAAAAAAAAATCGGTTCTTCCGCGACCTTCCGAACATTTTCGCCCTTCATTCATTTAATTATTAATCCTTATCTAATTAACTGTTATAAGTTCCTTCTATATTAAATTACCTTTCCATACGTATTTTTTGTTCTCTTGTAGACACCCTCTCCTCAGCTCATCATTTATATTGCTGTGCCCATCAGGGTCCATAATTGTGCCTATACTATAACTACTTAAGAACCCATGTAAAAATTATGGTATGCAATAAAACATTTGAATTTGACAGTATATATCACTCTCCGCAATTTTTTGAATTTTTTGGCGCGCGCGCGGCGCCTAAATGGCGCGTGGGTGGTCTAATTAGCAATATATGAACGGTAATTATAATTCGCGTTTTTATCCGCGGATGCGTGAACGTGCAAAGCAGCCAGAAACGTCAGATTCAAATTAGCAATGTCAGTTGAATTTGACAATTATCGTATTCGTAGAATACAAATGCAAATTAAAGCGATCGTGATAGATTTTTTTTCTTAGACAATAACCCCCCAGTTCTGTGTATATATTATCTATGTTGGATTCATTGCATGTCGTATATTTTTAGCAAAAGTAAGTAAAGTGTTGATGTTGTGTTTATTTGTATTAATTTATTAAATATTATGAATGAACAATAATTTTTAATTTTTATACTCATTTTTAATTATTAAAAATGTTCTGACCTAGAGTGGTAGATCTGCCTATTTGGCATTTCGAATTCTACCAATTTCTACTAATTTTTGCAATCTGTTCTACCATTTTAGCAAAAATGTATGTGGCAACACTGAGTCTGAGTACGTTCGCGCGTTCAGAGCCTTCGCGCGAAGTACAACTTTTCGCTCTAAACCCCGTTCAATGCCTTCGAGCGTGAGCTCTGAACCACAGACTACATAGAAATACTACGTATCTTTGAACGCGCTCCTGAGTGTAATCTCGAAACGGAACGGGGCCTTGATGTCAAAAATTGACAGTAGAGTACCAGAGGTTGAGGTGAGTGTTTTCGAGTAATAAAGAGCGAAGTGGGTCAAGTTATCAATGGCCGTTTTGTTTCGTGAACGAACATCGTTTCGTTTTTATAATTTGGCATGATCACTCGTACTTTTTCGTATTCCTATTGAAAATTAATGTAGAAAAGTTAAAGTGCAAACGACTGTGCAGTTTCTTCTGCTAAACCTTTAAGTTTTAGTGACAAGTATTGTGTAGGTGTGAACTGTGAGTGAAATATTGAAAACAATTTTCTTGGGATTTGGGAATAAGTTTTTGGTAAGTTTATTAAATATCTAAGCACTCATTGCTACTATTTAGAAATACTTTTTTATTAATTTCTCATTGCAACTTGCTAACATGAATATAAATGTTCTACATTTGTCAACCTACGTTCAATGTATGTAAATTGTTTTAGAGTCAATTTTATGTACAGTAAATTTCTATTTACCTAGTTTATGTCTACTATTCTTGCAATGCACAATAGTTAATTCTGTCATCTGTTTGCCAAATACCTTGTTGGATCAATAAAACTAGCTTTGAACAAGCAATTACAATGTCCAAATAACACTTTAAATCTGATAACATCCCAAATGCCAAATTTTAGGTTACTTACTGTTATATTTTGTTTTTGGAAACATGATATCTATATTTTTTTACATTGAATTAATTATTGATATTATTATTTTTATCTTATGAATAATTATTAGTCTTATTGGAATAGACTGGGCCTTGGTTTAGTAGTACTGCATGAATTCGTATAAACTGAAATTGCTAGTGTATTGTAACACCAAACACTACACTTGACGTTTGTAATGACAGCTGAATGTTCAATAACATAATAGACATTAAAAAATTTAACAAAATTACACTAATGATGTTGATTTAGGGTATGTTTAAACTAAATAAAGTGCTTTTATAATTTTATAACTTAGTCACAAAACCAAATCTGTCAACCTCCACTCCACCTGGTACTTGGTGGTCTTACCCTAGAGTGTTTTTTATAAGCCGGAGGTGTGGAGGGAGAGCAGCCCCCGCCCGCTGTAACTATTAATGATGTTTCTTTTAATTTTGATAATTTGCATTTTTATATTGAACACATATACCATTGCAGAATTTAAACTAACTTAAAACTTGTAGTTTAAGTTAGATACATTCTGCAATGGTATATGTGTTCGATTTCAAATTATACAAAGCCTGTCCAAGCAAGTGTAGCTCTCACACAGTTCATTAATAAAAAAGCACAACAGTCCCCCACATTCTAAGCCCGTTTTGTTTGACAGCTGGCTATCTATCAGTGACAGATAAACATTTTTTTTATATATAATTACATTCTCTATTTCAATTTTATAGATCATTTTCAAATATATTATTATCTATTAACAGAAGCAAAACTAAGGTGGCATAATTAATGAATTCCACATATTGACTGTTAGCCTATAAAAATATAATCTCCAGATTTAGTGTAGCACTCCAACTGAGTGTTGCAGTCCTAGTTCCCTTTTTTTTAAGGAGGGGGAAACTCTTTACTTAAACAAGGGACTGAAAACTGGAACTGAAAAGCTGACAAGGCCGCCCCAAGGATATGCTATTGGACTCGGGTATAAACTCCATACCTGGCTAAACCACCTTCCAGCAACTTCTACGCGCCCCCTGGAGACAGGCCCGATGGTGAGCCAGCATCACTGACCCAAGCGCCGGGGCTTACTCTACGGAGGGTCACCAAGTGCAATAATGCGACTCCTCAGACGGGCAGGTCAAGGGTAGAAAAGAAATTTGATCCCCAGCTTGCTTAAGGGACTTGGTGGCGCCTCCTCCTACCCAACCGCCTGCCTCGTTTTTTTGGTTAGTGTTTTTTTTCTTTGTCGTATCCATGTTTATTGTTACATTTATTATGTATGTGTGTCTGTAGACCAAATAAAGATATCTATCTATAAATTATGGGGATGACAGCTGTGAAAACAGGCTTCTTTAGGATGTGGGGTTGTAGGTGATGAAGTGACCAATGGGAGTTACAGCCCAGCTTCTGTCTTCCTCTATTCGCTATATCCAATTGTCATTTCACAGCTGTCACTTTTAAATATATTATACCTCTTCCATTGATAACACAATCACATTGTGCTATCATGATATGTTTGCACTAGAATTTCATACAAGTTTTATTCAAAATTTGCCAAAAAATGTTATCTGGTATGGTTGTAATTTTAGTTAATGCTACAATTTAGTAACAGCCATCAATGGTTCAGTCTCATAAGGCACATTATAATAATAGCCTTTATTTAACAATCTTTCTTACAATATAGTTACAATAATCTTATTTAATTTAATTGTTTGACACCGGCACATGAAGATTGTCTTGCAGTCCAGCATAGACCTCCCTTGAGTTCCCCATAGAATGCGATTCTGTGCTTGTCTTTTCCAAGTATGTCCTCCAATTTTTTTAATCTCGTCTACCCATCTACGGCGCTGTCTCCCTTTCCTTCTTTTGTACTGTCTCGGGCACTACTCTGTTACGTCCTTAGACCATTTATCCTTATAACTCCTAATCATATGTCCTGCCCACCTCCATTTTAGTTTTTTAATACAGTAAGTAACATCTGTGATTCTAGTTTTCTTCTTTATAGTATCAAGTTTTATTTTATCTTTTAATTTAATGTTAAGCATGCTTCGTTCAATACTGTGTTGGCAAGTTTCTAATTTATGTATGTTATGATTTGTTAAGCCCCAGGCTTGGCATCCATATGTCATGACAGGCAGAATACACGAATTAAATATTTTGCTCTTCGCTTTCAATGGTATGAGTGGGTTTTTCATTACCTCCTTGAGAGGCCAGTATCTTTTCCATGCCAAAGTGACTCTGTTGTTAATTTCTTTCGATGTTAGGTCTATTGGAGATATGATCTGTCCGAGGTATGTGTATTCTTTCACATATTCTATGGTTTTCCTGTTAACTTGCTTTTCAAAAAATGTGCAATTTAAATCAGGGACTGGACCCGGTTACCGTTATAGCCTTAGGGTTTTGATCGGGTATTTTATAACGCTGGGTTTTCAAACCCTTTGCTGTACGGTAAGCTTTCAAACGACTTACCGGTTTACACATTAATCCCTTCGATTGAATTAATTCAGGTTACGCTTACCGATATCAAAAACCCCCAAATGGGTTACCTTTCTAAGCACTGATAATTTATGCAAGTTACTTTAGACCTTACGTATAATGCGTGTTGATTGCTTTTGCACCGCATATATGCCGAAAGTCATGACCGAACTCCGGCGTTATTGCGCCCACAGTGCTATTTCAATCTCTCGGTGTGCGCGAGGGAAAGGGTTACCCTAACCCGAACAATAAGCGGTTAAGCGGATAAACACTGAAAGCTTTAAGGTTAGGTAAATTATTGTTGTGGGTGTTAACCCTTATTTTACGGGTTATCGTTAATGTTGGGAAACCTGTTGAACGGCTTTTTTTTTAATCTATTATTTTAAGAGGCTTTAGTTACTCATGGTAACCATGTCAGCCTCATAGGGGCTCTCCGGATCGTTACTCAGCCCAATGATTGAGAAGTTTGTCATGATTCACAATTTCGCTCCTTGAATGATTGTTTTATAAACCTATATATCTGGCCCGCTGTACCACCTACACATTCCGGCAATATAAGATTTGGCGGGGAGGGAGCATCCCGCGTCCCATCCTCGGCTCACACACACGCGCACACCCCTGTTTTCCACTTAAGGAGCATAGTGGTCCCAATGACCTTGCGTCGATCGTCCCGCACTGATTACTTAGGAGTGAGTGAGTGAGTGAGAGTGAGGGGAATATTTAAGCAAACCTTTACGCGTAAGATTTATTGAATTATTTCAATAAAAAATTAATAAAGGCGAATAAGAAAAATCTAAAAAGGCCATCCGCTAGAATATTCTTCACTTTATTTATTGAAATCGAAAGTATATGAATTAACCTAATATTTACGACGCGATTAGGTTTAAAGTTTTAAAATCGAGGCATGTTTGGGTCACATTTTAACCAAGTTTTAATTAAATTATCAAAAAATTAAAAAGACCATTCTCTTAAGAATGCGTTGAATAATAACATATCTTTTTTAAAGATTTTTTTATTCAATATTTATGAAGAGAACCGGTTTTTTCTGCAGTGATTTTTTATGATTGACCTTACTATGCGCCTTAAACGTCACCATTTTGTCACGCTAAGGCGCATAACACATTGCACCGGACACCGCTGCGGTGTACGGAGGGACGAAAACCGCATGCGGCTGCGGCGGCACGGAACCGTGCCACCGTACGGTTTGCTCCGTATCACCGTCCGTGTTATACGCCTAACATCAACTGCTAACCATGTTTTGCGTTTCTTCTAAGAAATGTTAACATTTTTAAGCGCTATTTTTCACAAAGGGAAGCTAACCTAAAAATCAAGATATTGTTTAAATGGAATGCCTTACATTAATATACGAAGCTACTAGCGTCAAACGCTAATGAAACGCGATGATGCTAAAAATTTTGAAAAGCTGCGAATCTGCGCTCAAATGGGACGCCCGCCGTCTAGGGTTGTCAACCATACTGTTAAAAACAGTATTATTCTGTTTTGTGCTATACTATACTTTTTACTGTTGAACGAAAAAAAGTATACAAAATACTGTTTTCAGCGTCACTGAGGAATTGAGTGAGGTGTGCGTACTTACCTTCCTAAAATACCTAGTGCAAATTGTTCACTCACACCAAGTTAGACGCGCAGTGGACCACAGCGCAGCCCTCGTTTTGTAAGTAAACTGTCAATGTCAAATTATCGAGATTGACACTATTGACACATGCGAGTGTGCGCATAGAATATACCTAATGTTTTTTTGTTCGTCATTATAACTACCTAATTTTAGTGTGCAAAAGATGGAAAATAACAGTGATAATGAAAACTTCGTTTTTCTAAAATACTGTTTAATTTCCGTCTCCGATCTATTACACATCTGTAATACAAACCTATATTTGCAGTCCAATAAATAAATATGAAATTAATATACTTTATTTCATGTAAAAAAAGTTAGCAACCCTGCAGCCGTCATGTCCGTGCCCTGTCTTTTGTGTATGTTTTGAAAAAGTCGCGACGGCGCCCCGTCTGCGACTCATGGTCTGTGCCCTCCGTCTTTTCTGTGTGGCCTGCGCTGCGCCTAAAGAATTGTACCATGATACAACAGTCCCCACTCCCCATGTTCGTAAAACCGAACTGAGCGTTGCGCAGAACAAATCCCAGATTCCCATAGGCTTTCTTACACACATTAGTCACGTGATTCCGAAAAAATACGTCTGAAGTGAGCCGAACACCCAGATCTCGAACCTCAGTAATCCTAGTCAACACCAAATCACCCCCCTTATATTTAAAAAAAAAAAAAGGGTTATGTGATCTGGAGAAAGAAATAATTACACAATTTTGGTCTCATTGAATTGCAGTTTGTTTTCTTTACTTCATTTCGTCAGCCTGTCAATGTCTTGTTGCAACCTACGACAGTTTTTACAAGCTTTTATTTACCTTGCCATGTTCGTATGTAAGTAACTCATTTTTTCAAATCTTGCTAACCAATTTTAAACAACTTCCTGATATTCGATTTACTTGAAATTTTGTATATGCGTTTGATTCACGTGACAATACCTTATAATGTTCAGCATGACTTGATGGTGCACCCAGGATCGGCTCCCAACGAAAGAACTCCTCAATAGTTAACAGTACGGACTTAATTTTTTTTACACGTGGCTATAGTTCTAATGGCAATCCAGTATTATAATCGAAATGACCTGATGGTACACCCAGGATCGACTCTCAATGACGTAACTCTTCAATACAATACGGACTTGAAATCTGTATTTTAGACCAGGTTGCATTGGGATATAAGGGTTTTAAATCAACATCTTTTAGTAACCAAGCCAACCTTACCTGCTCGTGGTGTATCCTGCCGAATAACAAAAGTCTGAAGACAGACTAAAAAGTAAAAAAACTTTATTAAAAAAACAAGCTTTTATTTAAATGCCCTAAAAAGAATAAAATAAATTTTTCGTTTAAAACTTTTACTATCAACTTATAATGTTATTTTATTACACAATATATCTAATAAAAAAGCTTGTCGCGAGTTTTACGTGAGCACCTAGATAAACAAGTAAACTAAATACTTACGAGTAGGTCCTTAAATCTCGCGACAAGCTTTCTTATCAGATTTATTGTGTAATAAAATAACATTATAAGTTGATAGTAAGAGTTTTAAACGAAAAATTTATTTTATTCTTTTTAGGGCATATAAATAAAAGCTTGTTCTTTTTTTAAGTTTTTTTACTTTTAATTTTTACCGTAAGATACAGTTTCAGATCGTCGGCAAATAATAAGCATTTGGCGTTTTGCACTACCTTTGGCAAGTCGTTAATCATTAGATTAAACTCCAAAGGTCCGAGATTACTGCCCTGACTCTGTGACTCACCCCCGATCTATGTAGTAAAGTATGGGTCCGATACGTATCCTGCATATTCTACATATTGCTGCCTGTCCAGCATATAACTAGCGAACAAGTTTAAAAGGTGAGGTGTAAACCCTGCGGCTGCAAACTTATTAAACAGTTCTTTGTGGTCAACGAGATCGAAGGCTTTTTTAAAATCAAAGTAGACTGCGTCAACTTGCCCACCCCCGTCCACTACTAATATTAAAATGTATACAAGAATAGACTTGGTAGCATATCATAGTTAAATCTTAAATTAAGTTGATAATATAGCACAATTTGGAGTTTGAATTTTGAGTGCCGTCAACGAGATAATAAGCATCTTTAGCCGTGGCCAGCATTGGCGATTACCATTAATGCGTCGCCGTTTTTTTATTCCTGTATTGTTAGTGGGTGCGCGCACGGGTGACTTTTTGTCACGGCGACAAAAATGTTTTGTAACTGTCACGTCACCCAGGTGCGCGCACGGAGGGCGACAGTGACGAAACTTTTTTGAAATCGAAGCGTCCAGTGTTGCCAAGTTAGTGAATTTTCCACTAGTTCTGGTGGTTTGTTGGTGGGCTATTACGTTTCTGGTGGCTGGTGGTTTATTTACTGGGCATTCAATGTCAACAACTTATGAACTTCATCTAATGATATACTCGTCATCCCGAAATGTCTCACTTGAGATTCCGCCTATCATCAGTTAAAAAAATATTAGAATAGTGTGTCTACACATTATTTGTTTTTTAATTACATATGTCATTTTTATGGAAAATATTAGTATAATTTAGTTTTTTTTTATTTTTTAGTATAAATTGTGTATTTTTACTTTCTTTTATGTTATTTGAAGTTGTGTTAAGTAATAAAAAAGATTTTTTTAAGAAATCATTTTTTAATGTTCGTTGTAGTGGTTTCTCAATATATTTGGTGATTATGAAGTCGATTTTTTATTATAAAGTACCAAGGGCGTAACCAGTGTTCTATGTAGGGGAGGGTGGGGCAGGTCATCATTACTGCATCGTCAAGATGAAAATAATAACCAGAATACGTTACACATGCAACATTTCCTTTGATTATTAGGTGTAAGGTGCACCTTGTGGTGGGCATGCCAGTCTACTAGCGACCACTGGGGGGGCTAGCTGGCCCCTTAGACAAATGCCACACGCTAAGTTTCCCGCAGTCGCTCCGCAGAAAAAATGTATGGAAATGACATTAGCCTACGACAACCTCACGGAAAAAAAGGAACTATGCAGTTACTCTTTTAATTTTTTATCCTTGCATGGGGAGGAGCTCCTTCCTTATAATACTTGAAAGAGCTCAAAGAGCCGGTAATCAAAGTTTCCTTAAATAAGAATCGACGGTATCCCACCATTCTGCTGTATGAAGATGCTCAGATTTGAGTGTCCGTAGATTTTTTCTCATGCGTCTCCTCCTCTTTACACATAAAGCCGTCTTAAACATGCCTTCATATAGAGAAATGCTTCAGAAGCGTACGTTTTATATAACAACTGCAAGAATAAAAACTTCGTTTGCTCATCGCTTTAGAATATTTTTAGGACCCTACATTTATAATAAAGTGGGAAAGACGAGTCCATCCGTGACACTAGTCAGAGAGCCTAATGTTTACTGCTGAGGTATCTGCTACCCCATAATAGGCTAGATGACAAAAAAATTTTTTTTACACACTCACACACAACACACATACTCACTCACACAGACACACTTAGGCTCCTTATTAATAATTTGTATTTTTTATTTAATTTCTTCATATAATATATAAATTGATATCTTTTAAATAAGCTGGTACAGAAAACCCTTGATTTTTGTCAATAAGTATGATATTCGCGTTACAGGTCTAACTTTCTTGAAAAAAAAATTATTCTTATTCTTTTCAATAAGTACCTATGTGTACAGCTCAATGTTATTTAAAATTATCAATAAGTAAATAATCCATTTTCTTAAATAATAATGTAAGCAATAAATTCTTAAAATACGTAGATCTACGTAAAAAGTTTTCAGTTAAGACCTAAAAATACGTGGATCTATTTAGGTAAACAGAAATAGAGCTGGCAACACTTTGTCATCCGGGCGTCACCGGCTTGTCGCCGGCCAAAAAAGCAGGGACCGGACCCGGTTACCGTTATAGCCGGTAACCTTAGGGTTTTGATGGGGTATTTTATAATGCTGGGTTTTTAAACCCTTTGCCTTACGGTAAGCTTTCAAACGGCTTACCGGTTTACACATTAATCCCTTCGATTGAATTAATTCGGGTTACCGCTAACCGATATCAAAAACCCCCAAATGGGTTACCGTTCTAAACGCTGATTAATTTGTAAAAAATATTTTAGACCTTAGGTATATCGCGTGTAGATTGCTTTTGCACCGCATATTTGCCGAAGGTCGCAACCGAACTCTGGCGTTATTGCGCCCGCAGTGCTATTTCAATCGGTCGGTGTGCGTGAGGGAAAGGGTTACCCTAACCCGAACAGTAAGCGGTTAAGCGCATAAACACTAAAAACCTTTAAGATTGGGTAAGCGGTAAATTATTGTTGTGGGTGGTAACCCCTATTTTACGGGTTATCGTTATTGTTGGGAAACCTGTTGAACGGCTTACCGAGCCCACTGGGTTACCATACGAATGGGTTACCCTTTCGAACGGCTTAAGCAAATGAACGGGTTTTCCGGTCCCTGCAAAAAAGTCACCCAACTGTCACGTCGTAACGTGCGCGCACCTCCATACATTTCCATGGACTTGATACCGGCGACAAAACAGTCACGGCGACAAAAGTCACCCGTGCGCGCACCCACTTACAAAGCCGGAAAGGAAAGGAGAAGGAAAATATCGCGAGGCAACCTGCATAAATCTGCGAAGAAATTCAAAGGTATGTATGTGAAGTCGGCCAATCCGCACTGGGCCGGCGTGGTTGACTAAGGCCTAAACACCCTTACATAGGGTAGGCTCGAGCCCCTCGGTGGGGACGTATGTGAGCTGTTATGATGAAATATGTGCTAGGAAACAAATAGGTGGTTAATTGATCACAGATGAATTTGCAACAACATAGTTGCAATATCCGTCAAACTAACGAGACTGGCGCTCCTATTCGTAAGTATAAGTCGAGCTTGACCAGCGTGGTGGCAAACCTTATGGGTGAGTGAAATAATATGTGCGACAAGCATGCAAGTAAGTCTCGCAAGTGGACTACAGCCATGTATCTCGTAGTGTCAGCGCTAGGCATCCATTCTGCGCGGTTTGTCATTCGTGCGGTGTACTATGGTCATCAAGGTCACCAACGACCGAGGATTACGTTCCAAGGCCTGGCTGCCGCGCGAGGGACTCGCTTGTCATACTGATTGAGGTTAAACCGACCCAACCGCCATTCGTCAACGGATTTCGTAAAGCGTGTGCTCGAAATATTAAAAGCGTGCTTACATCGCTTAAGCTCACGCACAACTTGTGAGCTGAAACCTAGTTGTACGTTTAGAGGAAATCATACGGACTGTTTTTCCACTTAAACGTAAACCCCTGTTTTCTTCTTGGATAATGGCAAAAGTTGGTCTATTTGTTCAAACAGCTACCATAAGCATGCTCCTATCCTATGTTTTTCAAGTCAATTGTTAAAGGAGGCTTAAAACCTTCACAAACCAAAAAAAATGGTTAGATTTCTTGCGGTATTCAAACTATTTCAAACATCCAGCAAACAATTTTTTTTGTTATTGATTACCTACCCTATTGTACATGTTTTGTTTTAATGTACAAATATAAAGCTGTTGAAACAACAAAACAGCAACTCACAAATATTAAGCAACTTAAAATTAAAAGTTCCGTATAGGTATCCACGCACGCGAATAACTCCTTTTCAAACTCCAATACGAAAATCTGTTTTAGGCCACAACTCTCTACTCTCCCGTATGGTACGGCTATACAAATGAAGTCAGCGACTGTGTAGACATTTTTTTTGATTCCCTAATCCTTTCGTAGGACATTAATACAAGTATTGAGTATTTTATTTTATTTTTTATTTTATTTTAATATTTTAGGGAAACTTACAGCTAGTTACACATTCTAGGTAGGGCAACTAAATCACTGATGGCCAATTATCAGTTTCCACTTGTAGTTACAAAGATAAATAAAACATGTAAAACAAAACATAAAACAGTAAAACAAACATAAAGTACGGCTACTTATAAATGAAAATATTTAAAGACAAAAATCACACTACTTGATAACATAAAGTAAAACATAGATGTTACCGTGGATGAGAATGTTACTTATTTAAAAAGAAGTCGTTGCTGATTTGACGTTTTAAAATATTGGGAGAATGTGGAGAATACGTATAAAATAACATATATTCTCTTGTCATTTACATATCCTCCATACAAACAATAGTCATACTGCGATCTGGTTAAATTTATGCTGCACATAAACTCATTAATACAATCGTACCAGTCCCTCGGGCTTTCTCTCAATCCATAAAGTGATCTCTTCAATAAACAAACTTCATCTGGTTCAATATGATAACCTTCTGGTGGATAGATATAGACTTCAGATTTAATATTGCCGTTTAAAAAGGCTGTTTCAACATCCATTTGCTCAATGATCAATCCACGTACACATGCTATTGATAACAATACTTTCAAAGTAGTCATTCTTGCAACCGGTGAGTATATATCTTCATTCTCTTGATACATTTGCTGAAAACCTCTTGCCACAACTCTTGCTTTATATACTCCATTTGTCTTAATTCTATAAATCCATTTTACCTCTATAATTTCTTTACCTTTTGGTTCTTTCACTATCTCCCACGTTTGATTATATTCTAAGCTTTTAATTTCTGCTTCCATAGCCTTTTTCTATTTCATTGAATCAGAACAATTAACAGCTTCTTCATAGTTTTCCGGTACATTTGCATTACACATATTTACATAAACAACATAATCTTTATATTTTTCAGGCATTTTTCTTATCCTTTGAGGTTTTTCACTTTCATTTACATTCCCAGTTTCTTTTTCATTTATTTCATCATTATTTTCATGTTCTACATTTACTTCATTTCTCACTTCCTCAATATTTTCTTCTCCATTTGCTATTTCATGTTCATCTTCAGTATTATTTTCCGTAAATCTTACACTCTTGTCTATGAACCTCACATGCCGACTAATAATAACTTTATTTCCCACTAACACTTTATATCCTGTATCTGTATAACCTACTAAAATACCTCGCACTGCTTTAGGGCTCAGTTTCGACATTCTTCTTTCTTCAGGAATTCTCACAAATGCTTCACTTCCAAATATGTTTAACTTCGTCGCATTTGGTTTTACTCCTGTAAATATTTCGTATGGAGTCTTTCTTACCACCGTATTTGTCAACAATCTATTTCCTATATAAACGGCAGCTTCTACACATAATGACCAATATCTTTTGTCAATTTTTGCTTCTGCTAATAAACATCTAGCTCTATCCATTATTGTTCTATTGAACCTCTCTGCAACACCGTTTAGTTCATGGCTGTATGGCGGACATGCGTTTATATAAATTCCTTCTTCTCTTGCTAGCCTGTAAAAGTCTCTGTTTAGGTATTCTCTTCCGTTATCGCATCGTATTTCTTTAATTTTCTTTCCCGTCATATTTTGAACTAAATTCATGTAACTTAAAAAACATTCAAACACTTCACTTTTATATCTCATACAATATACTTTAGATATCCTACTATAGTCATCAATAAAACTCACAAAATATCTTTCACCATTAACTCCTGTAGGATTTAAAGGGCCGTTCACATCAGTATGAATGATTTCCAAAATATCATTTGCTCGTCTACGATTATTTTCAAAAGGTAAGTTACACATTTTATTCTCTAAACAAATCTCACATTTACTAAAATTGATTTCAATTTTTTCTGGTAAACCGTCTAAGGAATTTAATTTGCACATATTATTTAAATTTTGAATATTTGTATGACCAAGAATTCTGTGCCATTTTTCACAATCTGTCATTTCGCTATTACTTGTGTATGATTTTACAACATTAGGTTTTACCTTTCCACTAACTATGAATAACCTATTTTTCTTTTCGGCAATCGCAATTAAATTTCTCCTAGGCCCATAAATTTTTGCCCCTTCATTATTGAATGTAATAAAATTGCTTCGATTAGTGATTGATGAAACGCTCAATAAATTCTGCTTCATACTAGGTACATAATACACGTCTCTAACAGGTATTTCAATCCATTGACCATCAACATTAAAGTACATCAATACATTTCCTATTTTAGTCGCTTTTAAAGAAAACCCATCTCCTACTTTTATATCAATAGGGCAATCAAGATTTTTAAGTTCATAGAAATATTTATCGTCATTCACAATATGGTCAGAACAACCACTATCTAATAACCAAGTTAAATTGTCTCCATTATTACAATTAGCACTCACCCGATCTCTTGTGGAGGTCATCACTTCAACATTAAATGCATCTGCTCGTCCTTCTGTACTCCTGGAAATTTTTTTACCACTACCTCTAAATTTTCCTCTTCCTCTGAAGTGAAAATAGGAACCACCGCGTCCATTGAATCTACCTCTTCCTTGCATGCCACCTCTTCCTTGGAAATTGTCACTTCCTCGATTGTCCATTCTTCCTCTATTTATATTTTGTCCTCGCCAATTGTAATTTCCTCGCCAGTTTGCATAAGTTCTATCATTTCTCGGACAATCTCTTTGGTAATGTCCCGGCTGATTACATTTATAACAATTCCTTGATGATGATATTCTCTGTTGTATGTTAAACGACTGCATTCCATCCAGTAATTCATTTTCCTCTTTCTTCTTATATTCTAGTAGTAATTTTGACTTTATATATTCTACTGATCTTTTATTTTCCGGAAGTGCATCAACAATATCTATGACGTGAGCGTAACTTTCTGGTAAACATAGTAAAAGATGATTTAATTTGTCTTCTTCAGTTATCTTTTCTCCTGTATTTCTTAATTCATTTACATATTTTTCAAACGTATTCAAAAATTCAACTGGATTTTCGCCTTCTTTCATTTTTAGTTTTAGTAATTTTCTTTTCGATAGTAACTTGTTTGCGCTCGACTGTACTTGATATATATTATCGAATTTCTCAATCATTTTTCTCGCTGTCTCTTCTGATAAAATAAGCTCTAACTGTGTATCATTCACGCTGCTCACAATAAAATTTTTCGCTCGTAACTCCATCTTTTTCCAATCAATGTCCGTAATCTTTTCTAGTTTCGTGTCATTTAATATTACTTCATAGCATCCCTTTAATTCTAACTGTGTTTTCAACCTATATTTCCACTTATCATAGTTCGTCCCATCAAATATTTGTAAATTACAATCATCAATTTTTTCATGAGCCATTTTGAACTATTCCAAAGAAATTATACTTACAAATTTAATCCATTAATTTCACCGTCAACATAAGCCAGATTATCATATCTCACCGCTCTGCTACCATCTTAGGATGTGAGGTTCATTATTTGATATATATTTCAAGGATGCTCAATAGAAAAACATATGCATAAGGGTGAATATACGCTATTTGAATTCCAGTGGCCAGTGAACAAATTTTATGTTAAAATTTTTATATTAGTATAATTGAATGTTCATGCCATAAACAATATTGTCTATTATTTGGACCACACAATTAATTCACAATAATTGTTTTATATATGGCATTATTTGTAAAAGAATGTTATAAATGTATACTCCCCTGGCCTGCCCCATTGCAAGATTTTACACTTGTTTGAGCATATTGTTTTTAATATTCATGGGATTATGATTTCTTAAACGTAATTGTACACTTAAATAAACATTAAAAGATATTTTAACAAAAATCCTTATAAGAATAACTATTTTTATTTAAAAAAATACCTATTTATTATATCTCAGAAGTTTAATGTCACCCTCACCTGGCGTAATTTAAAGCCTCAAAATTTTAAGAGAATCTACTAATGTATGTTTTGGAACATGAATATTACGATTAGTATATAGTAAAGTTATAAGCAAGCTAACGCACTTGAGCGTAACTAAAATAAACTTGCGTCAATCTTTCGGTACATCTCCGTAAAGCGTGCTTGTGCCAGTCGTTGCTGTAACTCCCCTGGTAAGTATATGTTTTTCTGTTTTATTCTTATGCAATTGTAAATCTGCACAATGCAATATTTATCATGTGTAAATGTCATGTATTACTTTAAATTCTGAAAAGACGAACGAGTTAAGTTTGTTTCGTGGATTATGTGTGATTTTGTCACTTCTCTGGCGTCACTCCTCTGGCATTTTATACGCCAGGGGAAATACGTGCACTCCAGGGGAGTGACGAAATGTTGATTCTTTAATGTTTATTATTGTAATGCTTCATTTTATTTGTTCTAGTTCCTCGCTCGTCAGATCTAGTATCATAGCGAATACAAGGAAAAGCAAATAAGGAAGAGAGACTACAAAAAAAGCGTAAAATTGAAAAATGTAAGCTAAAAATATGCCGAATCAAAGGATAAAGAAAAGCAAAAATATTTTAAAGCAGAAGGGGCAAATAAGGAGTATGAGGATCTTGACTGAAAGGAACCAAAGGGTTATGAGCAAAATTTGAAGAGGAAAACTTAATAAAAAACATAAGCTTTAATGCTTTATTATCCAAAATGTCGCCTTAGTTGCTAAAAAGTTGTCAGAAAGTCATCATTAAAAACACATAATGATACCAAACTCAAAAGTTTGAAGACCATCTCGATCGAGCATGACTGCAATCTAATAATAACAAATACGGTGCTGTAAGCCGTCACTTTAAGAAACTATGGCAATGAGTGATTGGCTAACGAGCTCCTCTCATTCCTCCAACAGAAGCTTCGGCGGGACGTCAGTCTGGAAGTCAGTGCCGTGCAAACCTTCAGCGAGGAGGCCAGCTTCAGCGAGGAAGGCATACGGTTAGCAAAGCAGCTGCTGTATCGGTTTCGAAATGAAACAGATCAGATTGTGTCTCACTGACGAGATGGGACATAGAAGAACCTTTAGGACATCATCAACAAAGACCGAGCTTTCTGTAAAAGGCTGCCCCAATGACGTACCAACATTCGTGGCAAGATTAACAAGCTGCCTCCCGTCACTTTCGACCTCGTAGATGTGACCAGCCTATTAAAGGACATCATTATCCTAAAGCGGATGTGATGGGGAAGTTTGAGGTATCACAAAATACGGTGAGTGAGTCTCGCAAGGAGGTTTATAGTTAGCGCTCGTCACTGGCCGTCTGGGTCATAATGCGATCTTTATTACCATTGCTAAATAAAGGAGACGATAACTTAGCATTCCATGGATCCTCCGTGCGGGTGCCGGGTCCATCGCGTTGCAGAGAATGGAGCCAAACAACCAGAGGGAGACTCCGTATTAGAGTCGACGGTGTGGATACCTAACTTATTTCTGCTGCCAAACAGCAGTGCTTACATTATTGTTCCTAGTTTGAAGGGTCAGACGCAGTGAAGTAACTGGGTACTGTGAGTTGACATCTTATGTCACAAGTTGGCAATGTATATTTGGGTCCTTGTGGAGGTAATAGATTTGCAAATCTCACGGGAACAACAAATGTACTATAGGCGACTTAGCCACTATCATTAGGTGGGCAGCCTGCTTGTGTACCAACTTAGTTGTATAAAATATGAAAGGAAACAGTATATTCTAAGGGAATCCAGAGCCATTTGATGTATATGAAAAATTAACTGTTAACTGTTTGGAATATAAGAAAAAAAGGGCTAAAACGGATAGTTTCAAGAAGTTATATTATCATTTATTATATTACATATGTTATTTTGTTCTTTTTAAATTTAAAAACATGAAAGTTTTTATATACTTTTAAATTACCAAAGTTGATTTACTTATAGGTTATTAGGTTCATCATTATTTATTACTATTAGTTTAGTTAATTGGAAAGTTCCTCAATATTCTTTTTAGAAGTTTTCTTCTGCCATGTTGACGACACGGTTAGCGCAGAGGTCGAGTGATCGCCTACTGTGCAACGGGTCGCGGGTTCGATTCCCGCACGGGACAGATATTTTGTATGGTCTACAGAAATTTGTTCCGGTCTGGGCGTATGTGCATGTGATATTTTATGTTTGTAACTGCACCCACGACACAGGAGAAAATCCTAGTGTGGGGCGACGTTTTATTTTTAAAAACAAAAAAAAAATGTCTTTGGATATTTAATCAATCATTGAAAACCTAGTATGTAATTCCTAAGATAATTACATTTGTTTAAATTTCAAATGAGCCAATAAATATAATTTTATAAGCAGAAATTAGTGCTGTTATTTCATTTGGGTGATTAAAACTTTTATAAGTACTCAATGTGCTTACATTTTAAAACTTTTTAGACTGACTGTATTTTATTCATAAAAAATATGCTAAAAGTTATAATTCATGTCTTTTATTTAATATTTATTTACTTTCCTATACTAATTATTAATAGCCTGTCACTTCCCTGTCTTAATTTGTCACTACTCTGCCAATAGTGTCACTCCCCTGACCACACATTTTCCCCTGGTGCCCATAAAAGTCAAAAAAATGAAAATATCTTCTGGCCCTTATCCTTACAGTTACAAAAGTAATGTCAAGTAGTGAAATTATAAATATTAAATGAAATAGATCATTTTTCCTTTGGGGACACAAAAAAATCAAATACCGTATAATCACCCATAAATAATATCACAACATATTTATAAATCAACCAACAGACTTTTTTAACAACGATGACAGACCGCTTACTCACAAATCATGTCTATCAAATCACAAAGTCATAGATAACTAGCCGAATATAAATTACTCTTTCAACAGTATTGAACAGATCTAGGTCGTATTGCTTGGATAGTTTGTTGAATGCTTTGCTTGCTCTGACAAAAAATGTGTTATGCATATAGTTTGTTTTGGTAAAAGGGATGTAAATTGGGTCATTATAACGGAGTTTTGCAACAGGAACTCTTAAATTAATTTTACCTAAAAGGTCACCGCAGTCGACCACACCGTTTGCTATATTAAGTAGAAACACTACATCAGCTATGCGTCTTCTCTCGTACAATGGAAGGATATGAAATTTACGACAGCGATCCAAATAATCAGAATAATACGTTTTGACTTTATATTGTAAATTACGTAAAAATCGCTTCTGTATCTTTTCAATGCGGGTCTCGTATGTAGCGTAGCACGGGTTCCACACTTGCGATGCATATTCTAAGTGACTTCGCACATAGGCACAATAAAGTATTTTTAGGGTTTTAATAGATTTAATAGATAGGGTTTTAATGACAATCGCATTACAAAACCCAGGGCTCTGGATGCTTTCTTTACAATATTGCCACCTTTTGCGACACTCGGGGACTATGTTACAACAATACGAGTACATACATATAACATGTACGTAGATGTGCCACAATTTTATATTGATTTTAATGTTATTGTTTTAATATTACTTTTAATATTTTCTTTTTAGTTAATGCACTGTTTCATCAGCGGATGCGGTGTTTGTCTGTAATTAGTAGCATAATTAGATCTAAGCTATATTATATCTGAATTATATGTTAAGAAGATTTTGACAACTTTTGACAAACCTATTAAATAAAAATTAAAAAATAAAATAAAAATAAATTGGACATTGATAAAATAAATAAATATGAAAAAAGCAAACATAGAAACACAGCAAAAGCCTTTCTTTAATTTTCAATACAATGTAACTAAATCGGTCTAGTATTAGAGGAGGAAACAGGGGACGACGAAACGTCTATTTTGTGTACTTTTTATAGGTATCTTCGGTCTGAACTGAACTGCAGCCTTATCGCGCTCAGCTCTTTAGTTCGGGCACAGCGTGACAGGCCACCAATATATTTTACAAATACCTAATTGTTTTTAATTCTCTCGTCCTTAAGCTTAGTGTTGCTTAAAAGGCTTCTTAAAACGAACAAATTATGGTAGCGTTTGCTCTCCAAAAACAGTTGGCTCAACGATGTGCAATTTTACGCCGGAAATAGGCGTACGGCCATCAATTGGCCCGTAATGGCGGCGTTGCTCAAGGCAGATAGGTGGGCCACTTAGACGACACTGTGTAAACCGGTCCGTATCCAATATTGTTTTTTATTATTTCTGTGAGGAATACCATGCATAATAAATATGTATAGCCCACAAAGTGCCTACATTTCGAGTAATGTGACAAGGCTACAATGGAAGCGTTTGTCTAAATTCCGTCGTCCACACGGAAACTGAATACTGTAAGCATCCGCAATATTGTTGATAGGCCGGGCCAGTCAGACTAAAAGAAACCGCTAAATCCGAGATTATAGCTACTTAACTTAATTATTTATTTTTGTTTTGATTCTAATGGCTATTGCTTTTATTTGCACTTAAAAATTCATTCGCTCACTGAAAAGCAAAACGGTAATTGGTTACAGAATTGGGTTTAATCAGTTAACAAAATTAAGAAAAAAGTGACTTTTTAGTTTCGGTGTATTAATAATAATAAGTTCACAATAAGGCATCTTTTTATTGATTTTGTTTATTTTTTAATATAATTTTTTTTCGCAAATCGTAGATAATAATATGTAGGTTTTAGGGACGCACTATGACTTCGAATATAAAAATTTCGTGTCACGGTGCTTATCAAACTCCTCCGACATGGCTTGAATGATTTTTATGAAATTTTTTGTGTATATTTGCCATTTGGTAGGTCTGAGAATAGGTCGTAGGTTATTTTTTATACCCCTAGGTGACTTTGATTATACAAAGCTAGGCGATAAAGAAATTTTTTGAGTATTGAGCTTTCTTAAAGCGAAATGTAGTTCGCGGGCACAGCTAGTAAATATATATATATAGAAGATCTTGCCAAATATGTAAAATATGGAGATAAATTTTAAAAGCTAGATTCACTGATGTACGACATCCATTATACCTACAGGTGTACTACACAAGATCAGTGTATTATCAGTCCGAACTGCTCGCTCAGTCAGAGCTGCGATCGTTTCCGACTAAAGGCACGTGGACTTGTGTCTGTGGATTTGTTCGGAGATAGAATTTTGACCTTATTTGTAAGGAGCTAATGTCCAAAAGCTATCGCTAGTTAGCAAATCCACAGACAAATTATTAAAATCTGTCGTGAAAACACACCAAGTGATCGAATGTAAACAAGTGGAGGCAGTCTGACGTCACGGCGGGCGCGGAGTCGAGCCCAGTCCCCGTACCGTGAACACCGAAACACAACGTGATAAAACGATAAATCGATATGAACTGTCAAAATATGTTGGATATATTGAAGTTTTATCGACATTAATTATATTAACAATACCCAAAATAACATGACCATTGACCAGTATTCAAAACATACTCAAATCTTCAAGATAGCAAAAAAATTAAACCTTTTTTACAGTTCATATAGATATTACAGGATTATTTTTTTATCACCTCGGAAAATTTTAGCGACGCTTCAGAACATAAAATACCACATAAAATATTTAAAAAATGGAATTAAAATTTTTAAAAAAGAAACAAAAAAAAATACTGCTCTCAACTAGTACAGTATCTTTTGGATATAATAAAAGATATAGAAAATTAATATACATTTAAGGAGGTGAGTTATTTCTTTTATTAATGTTTAAATCATTTTTCTACCATGTCGTGAAGCGTCACTAAAATTTTCGTAGGTAATAAAAAAGTAATCTTTTATATCGCTTTATCACATCGTGATTCAGTGGTCATGCTAGGGAGGCAGGGGCCTTACCATGTTCGCTTACTTATAGCAAGTTTAATTTAAAACAATATAAGGCGCATTCCATTTAAGCACAGATTTGCAGCATTTTCAACATTTTCAGCATCATCGCGTTTCATTAGCTTTTGACGCTAGCAGGGCTAGCATCGTATGTTAACGTGATTCGTTCAATTTAAACAATATCTTGATTTTTGGGATAGGTTCCCTTTGTGAAAAATAGCGCGGTATAGAATAGAAAAACGCAAAAGACGGTTAACATTTGATGTTAGACACCGCCATCGCTGCGTATAGCGCCATCTCGTTCTCAGCGCGGCTTTAATTATTTATTGTTTTCAGCGATCATGGTTGGGTCAGTGGGCAGTCCGGTTCGCTGCCAGATCATGTGACGAGCGAGCGCCGCCTGGCTTGTGATGTGTCCAATCGTTTGGCAATATTTTTCTCTTTCCATCGCTCAGTGTCGCATCGTCCACGACTCAATTAGTTAGAAGTGTGCCAACCATTAGCGATACGTACCACTGTTGGAGCTCGTGTGCGCTGTACATACTTAACATGTTTGATTTCGTGAAAAAAAACTGTACACAAATAAATTATTAACATACGATATTTAAGGCGCATAGTAGGGTCAATCATAAAAAAATCACTGCAGAAAAAACCGGTTCTCTTCATAAATATTGAATTAAAAAATCTTTAAAAAAGATATGTTATTATTCAACGCACTCTTTAGAGGATGGTATATTTAATTTTTTGATAAATTAATTAAAACTTGGTTAAATTGTGACCTCGAAACATGCCTCGATTTTAAAACTTTAAACCTAATCACGTAAATATTAGGTTAACTCATATACTTTCGATTTCAATAAATAAAGTGAACAATATTCTAGCGAATCGTTTTTTTTATTTTTTTTTCGCCTTTATTAATTTTTAAATTGAAATAATTCATCTTACGCGTAAAGGTTTGCTTAAATATTCCCCTCACTCTCACTCACTCACTCCTATGTAATCAGTGCGGGACGATCGACGCAAGGTCATTGGGACCACTATGCGCCTTAACGGAGACACAATACTAGAGTTGTCTGCGGCATTGGCATCTCTTGTCTTGCCTATTTCTGCCGTCATGCAGCGGTGCTAGCATTGCTGTGTTCCGATTTGAAGGGTACCTAACACAGGCAGTGAAATTACTGGGGACGCGTTTTTGAAACAATAGAATTCAAATTCGCATTCGAAATCGTAAGATTCGCATACGAATTTCCAAATTCACTATTTTTGAATATTCATTCCGTGAATTCTGCAACGAGTGGTCCTAGTGGGTAGGATTTTGATTTCTACTAGTAGAATATACGCAACGTATATACGTTCCGTTTTACATGCGATTCATCGTTGGTTTTTGTAATTTAATGAGTTATTACCATTGCGGACCTATCGGATTTTATTTTTTCTGCATGTAATGATTTTTCATAAAGAATTTGTTTTAATGACAAAAAATATGACAATACTGAATTCGAGTGATTCAAAAATCTTTAAAATTGGGAACAGTAGAATATAATTACGCACGTGATTTGTATGCGTGTTCGAATCCAACATTCATTTCTATTGATTCGAAAATGCGTCTCCTGGGCACTGTGACTTGACGTCTTCTTACGAGTTGGCAACTACATTGGGGTCCTTGTTCACGGTTGTAGACTTCCAAATCGGTTCCTGTAGAACCGCAGTATAGGAGACTTAACATCGAGTGGGCGGTTTCTCCCTTTAATAATTTTAAGTGAAAAAGCTGTTTCCTGTCAAAAACTATAAGCTAGATTATCAGTAGATCGTAGATACTAGTGTAACATGTTGCATCGCTTGCCCTCATAGAATTCATGGACTCATTATTTGTACTTACAATGTTTCAGTTCACAGAGCACTGAAATTGCATTTAGTAGGCGAATGCAAGGCGGTCGTACAACCTTTTTTATAGCCAGTTCCACCTGACTCCATACGCAACATTTTTTTATAATCTCAAACAGTGATAAATATTGTCGTTGTGGCTGTATCGATAATATTGCTTAGCTGTTGCCTGCGACTTCGGTTGCTTTTATTGTATGCTATTATAGTTATTGACAGTTTTAAGCATTAAAACATATTTTTTTGTTTGCATTTTATTATCCCTTTTTATTTTTGTTTTTTGGTATTTTTGTACTGGTCAGTTTTCATTTAGTATCTTTGTTAAGGTCGATACGGTTGCCATCATGGTTACCTCTGAGTTTGATTTATAGCAATCGGCCATAATTGTTTGTTTTGTATCCAGCTACGTACGAGTATATCGCGAGTTTGATCCTACTGCGCGTCGGCGTTCCCTGGGGAATTTATCATAATTCGTTATAAAATATCGCCTTTATCCTTGCTCAGGATATAATTAATTAATCTCCAATGCAAAAGACATTGCTCTGCATCCATACATTGTTCGCCCCAATACCAACAGCAGTGAAAAAATGCTTTTCGTATAATTAGATATTAGTAAATACTGTACGTCCACATCAATTACTACGGACAAGCTTCGAAATCGAATTATATATCAAAATTAATCAGATTTTGAGGTTAGTTGAAGTAACACTTTATTTCGTTAGAGCAATACACATAGTCCATATCTATGCAATTATTAAAATAATAATTATTGCAATCAATCACAGAACGTTATTATAGCCAAGTAGCAATAAATAGCAATAAATCTCGAAATTATAAAGCACACAACGAACTAACAAGCGACAGTGCGTGAGTGTAGTCAATTAACGTATGTTTTAATTTCATTTACGTTGTAAATTGTGAAAGAAGTTATGAAAAACATAATTACTTATACAAATAAATAAATGTCCATCAATCATCACAGCCCATATACGTCCCCACCGAGGGGCTCGAGCCTACCCTATATTAGGGTGATTAGGCCTTAGTCAACCACGCTGGCCCAGTGCGGATTGGTCGTACATAAAATCGACTCAACTCTATTCAGTCGAGCAAAAGTAACAATAACCATTCGTATATTTTAACTTCATTTGGTTTTGTTTCTGAATGTACTTTTATATAGTTTTGATTTGTCCGTCGAATACATATATTTGTAACTAGCTTCCGCCGGCGACTTCGTCCGCGTGGAATAGTTACTTTGGGCTAAAGCTAAGTTTAACCCGCGAATTCGTTTATATAGGTGAGTAAGTACTGGGTCTTATAATCTTATATCATGTAGATTGTAGGTTATTCTCAAAAATAACTAAACTAACGTTATTTTAAAGTACTTCTGCGTACACTATATTTTTAGTTTTGTTTTCTTCCGGCAGCAGAAGTAGATAGCTAACTGGGGCTACCGCCCTACCCCCTCATGACTGCCCGCCGCCTTTGCACATTGTGCGCGCAGTACTCGATCATTATTTTGCTGTGATGTTATTTTAAAACTGCGATATCTCCTAAAATATTAATTTAAAACGAATGATGTAAAGGGCGATTTTGTTTTAAATTAAATACTTGTGATGAACAACGTATTTATTTGGATAAGGATTAATATCATGTTTATAAAAACACCTTCGCAAATAATGCATTATTTTTAAACAAATTTGGTTAGCATAAAAAAGGTTATAGTGAGCTAACCTTAAAAGATCGACATATGCTGTCGCGGACTTTTTTTAGAACTTTTAAAGGCGAACAATTCTGTCATACATGATTTTTGCGAAACTTTAACCGTTTACGCAGCGCACGCAGCAGAAGCTCTCAATAGGAAAAAAAATCCCCCGATTTTCAAACATTCTTCATTAGCGCCCCACTCCTATTGGCCTTAGCGTGATGATATATAGCCTATAGCCTTTCTCGATAAATGGGCTACCTAACACTGAAAGAATTTTTCAAATCGGATCAGTAGTTCCTGAGATTAGCGCGTTCAAGCAAACAAACAAACAAACAAACTCTTCAGCTTTATAATATTAGTAAGTATAGATGAGTGTTATAAAATATGCATATAATTATGACGTAAATCAAATCTTTGTTGGTCGTGGGGGGATTTTCGACATTGTCCTTTCATCGAAAATTGCTTCAGCGGTTTCGGTGTGAAAGGGTAGGTAGGTAATAGTCAATCGGACAGACAGATAATACTTTCGCATTAAGTAACATTGAAGTTAGGATAGATGAATGAAAAATTTATTGCTTTAATACGAGTAGAAGCTCATTCATATAATAAACAAAGAAAAAAATCGGTTTTCGAATAACTATAAAAACAACCAAGATATAAGGTATTAAAGATTTTTCTCCATTTCTTTCTAGCAAAACGGCAATTTACATGGAGTTTATAAGGCCGTACTCAACAGTGACGTCATGTTTGATGTCGGATCTCTCTGTCTAATCGCTTCCAAATTAACAGCCTAAAATGCTTGTATCTAATGTATTTCTTAGCCAATTTTAATTCTAATTTCACATGTTTGCATCTTTTTCTACGGTATTTTAATATTTCATGTCGAGAAGTGAAAATTAGAATTCAGTCATCATCCCAATTCTGATGGTGCAAGTAAGTATTACTTACATAATAGTTTTAACGTACAACTTAAAATAATGATCCCTTAGTGGCGCTCTATCGATAAATATTGGTCACTTATACGCCCACTGTTGGCATGGGCCTCTCCCGATGTGGATAAATTTGTGCCATCTCCAATAATTTTTAAATATATAATAAAAAGTGATTAGGATTAAATCAATGCATTTTTTTCACGTTTTCACGAACAGTAGGGTTACTCTTGAATCGAATCCGATCGATCGGCATTGAGATTGTGATTTTTCGTACGCTTATTTTTACGCATTGGCCCTAAATTAACCTCGTATTGTGCGGATTTTGGGTAAACCAAACTTAGTATTATTAATTTTTATCAAAATACGGATCCAATTTGGCGCTAGTATTGTTACTCAAGCGTATGAAAAGTCACAATCTAAAGACGATCCATCGGAATTGGTTCAAGAGTAACCCTACAGGGCGTTCATCATTCTTGTTTGTAATTGTAAGTTTGTGTCGAAGAGTACTCGTAAAATGTAAATTGTTGATAGTATAGAAGAGTGCGTCCTCGTTATTATTCCGCAGTGAATGTTGCGTCTTTTATTTAACGTGTAAAAGATAACCGGTTATCGGTGCAACAACGGTGCGCGCGCGCATCAATCGATGGCTGCAACCGCGCTCGCTGCGGCGACACGCACGCACGTGGTGCTCGTCCAACGACAGTATTAAGGCGAGGCTACCCAGGAAATCTCCATGCGCACGGCGACTGCTTTATTGCAAGGAAATACAGTTGACTAGCTTTCCGCTCACGCCTTCGCTCGCGTTATTGTTGTTTTCCCGCGGGAATTTATATTTTCCCGTAGGAAAAATGATGTTGTAGCCTATTTAAGCTTCTAATGCATAGCTTATAACGTCGCTTACGCGCTGTGACCGAACGGAAACGTTACTTTTCACACGTTTTAATCGATTTTTGGAAATCTTGGGTACTTGCATAATAAAAATTGTGCTTTTGCAATTTTGTAGATAATAAAAATGTTTGAACATTTCATCTAAACATTCTTTATCTGTCTTTAAGAATGTTAAGATGAAATGTTCAAAAATTACATACGAGTACGAGTGTATGAATTTAAGAACTGTATGTTTAATATTTATGTCGGTACAGTCAATCGAAATTGTTGGAAAACGGGAAAGTAGCGCCTTAATAATTATAACTATAAAGGTAAAGCTAAACATTCCAGTCAAATAATGGTATGAGAATTCGAAAACATTTGGGGTTTGGTCACCCTGAATAGGTTCTCTAGGTTTTTTTCAGAATTTATAACCAGACAAATTGTTCGGGTTGGTCGCCAACACAAGAAATCATAATGTGATTGATTAACATTGGACGTAGCATTATGATACATACTTGAAAGAAGAATGAAAGAAAGAAAGAAATATTTATTTGGCCACACAAAGATAAAAGAATGGCAAACAAAATAAAATTGCAGATAAGCCAAAAAGGTCCCTACCTCAGCTATTGTTTTTGCGTCTCCGACACAAAAACGCTGATTTTCAGGCAGGGCCCTTCGCCGCAACCCTAGAAGCAACTTACTTCGTTTATACACGGTTATTTTTTTATCACCCTGGAAAATTTAAGGGACGCTTCACGACATGGTATTAGAATGATTTAAATATAAATAAAAAAAATAACCCCCCTCCTTAATTTTATATTATTTTTTTTAAAAATACAAAAAATGCTGCACTGGTTGAGAGCAGCATTTTTAGAGATTTTTTATTTTTTTTTAATATTTTTTTTTAATTTTTTATTTAATTTTTTTTATTTTTTATATAATATTGGATGTGTCCTGAAGCGTCCCTAAAATTTTCCAGGGTGATAAAAAAATAACCGGTATATATACTTATACTTCGTTTTATGGCGGCAAGATTTTCGGCATTAAACACACAATTTGTTTCTTGTAACCACAGACGTATATATAAGGGAAGCAGACTAAACGTATCGTTCAAAAAGCGTGGCAACGTTACCACATGTAAACATTACTCACACACAAACAATGTTAATTTAATTTTATTGTAATTTCTGGAGTTTTATTATATGATGCGTTGGAACACTTCGGGGCACAGCACTTTACCATTGTTCTTGTCCGATTAGCAGCTATGTTTATTTATAATCACAAAACATTATAACACAATGTCACGACGCCATTTGTCTCTTATTTTGACAAAGCTAAACATTCCTTCTACAGGCGCGTTCGGATAGCATCGAGATGGTAAAAATAACTGTTAAAAATGACAAAATTGACACAAGGAGCGTTCGGTTAGAAGAAATGTGAACAAAAGTTGCATTTATATCTGTTTACGTCAACCGTTCGGATAGCTGAAAAAATGTCAAAAATGGCATTGTGAACTGCCAATTGCGCCCCAGCTCTCGAAGAGGGTCAAAAGTGGAAGTTTTTGACATTTAAGATTTTTGACGTTTACTAAACGTAAAATTTTTGACACGATTGAATAAGTTTTAACGAAATAAATTTTATTTTCATTATTTATGGAAATTAATGATCGTTAATCATGAAGCGAGCTTATTACATCATAATACATCCAGAATCTGGAAACTGAAAATAAATTTAGGTTATAGCTTATGAATTTGACATATTGATAATGTAGCGTTCGGTTAGGGTGTGGAGCAAAAATGGCAAAAATTTCATAACCTTCTAACCGAACGCTTTACATCAACGCCAATTTTGATAATGCTAAAAACGCCACCACAGGCTACCCGAACACGCCTTACGTGGCGTTTGCCACGGCTTCGGAAATGTTTATGTGTGCGTTAGTATCGCCATAGACGAAAAACAGAAATAGCGATATATCATGTCATTTTGGAGTGAAACTAAAAACGATACATACATTACTTATGACAAATGTGTGAGTAAAATTATGTTCTTCTTTTTATACGTCTGTGCTTGTAACACCAAATTCTTTTTCATCTCACCTCGTAAAGAATATGTTATATTAGGTACTAGCTGTGCCCGCGACTTCGCGTGGAATAGTAACTATTGGCAGCATTTTGATGATCTTGATAAAAAGCAGTCTATGTTATACCTTATATATTTAGCTATGTATTAGTGAAAGTCCCGTCATAATCGGTCCAGCCGTTCCGGAGATTAGCGGGAGCAAACAGACAGACAGACAACAATTTTTTAATTGTGTTTTTGTTATTGATACCCGATATACATTCATACCCATTTAACTTAAATAATAAAACTTGTTATTTTGACATTACAAACAGACACTTCAATTTTATTTATTTGTATATAGATATCGTATCATTCGAAATCTGTGTCCAAAAGTGCATTTTGTCCTCTAGCGTGGATATAGTTTTTAAGATTCCTTTCCATTTAATAATTGCATTTAATTATTTCAAATGTGTGCGCTAACCTCATTTTTAGAAAAATCGCACGACGAAGGCATGAAAGACATTAATTTTTTTTTAAAATTTTCTTGTCTTTTTAACCGACTTCAAAAAAGGAGGAGGTTCTCAATTCGATGCGTATGTTTTTTTTTGTGTGTATGTTACGCGATTACGCCGCCAATTGTGGACCGATTTTCAAAATTGTTTTTGTATTCGATAGAGCATACTCCAAGGGTGGTCCCATGGTCACCAAAATCAGGATTTAATGATGGGATCCCATGAAAATTGAGGAAAACCCTTAAATTTTAAGGTGTGTCCAACGTGTTTTGTGTGTATGTTACGCGATTACTCCGCCAATTGTGGATCGATTTTCAAAATTCTTTTTGTATTCGATAGAGTATACTCCTAGGGTGCTTCCAAGGTCACCAAAGTTAGGATCTGATGATGTAATCCCATGAAAATCGAGGGAAACGCTAATTAAATACCAGCTCACCCAAGGTGAGCTGGTATTTAATTTGGGTTTCTTTCACTAAAAAGTTAAAAATAAAAAATATTTTACAAAAAATAAAAACCGACTTCAAAAACACTGAAAAGTTAAAAATAATTTAAGAAATGGTACAGACAACATCACACTTCTATATTGAAGTCGATGTCAAATTTTAAGACTTTCTAGGAAATCGTTGTTTGGCACCGACTTCAATATAGAAGTGTGATGTTGTCTGTACCATTTCTTAAATTATTTTTAACTTTTCAGTGTTTTTGAAGTCAGTTTTTATTTTTTGTAAAATATTTTTTTAACAATTCACTTTCTATCATTTTTGGTTTAGGTTTTTTATAAAATCCAAAGAAATCAACAAAATATGATTGACTCCAGCAGCGCCGAAACTATAAATCGGGCAAGTAAGCGGTACTTATTGACGAATTGAGCTCTCTTAAAGCGTACAATTTCTTCAATGCACGGAGACGTTCTAAAAACGCGAAAACATTTTCGGAGAATTCGGAGACTGTAATAACTTTCAATATTACCAATTATATTAATTTTACTTTTAATTTTTAAAATAAATACTTAATCCTAATTTTATTAATAATCTATTCAATTAGGTTTTTTGCACCTAGCATTTTCCTCGCTGTAGTAAGTAAAGTGAGGTAATTCTGCGTCTCGTACCTTTTAAATCCTCGCTACGCTCAAGATTCTATATATGTACCTACTATTGCCTTATCCTAGAATCCTTACGCTTACGTTTGCTCAGTTTTCAATACAAGTAGGTACTCCATGATTTGAGACGGCTGGTCGGTCTATCGGATACAAATACTGAAATACTCGATGGACCACCTTAGTTGTACATGCAAAAACTTAGTCTACTGTTTGCAAGCGGGCGGTTAGTACGCGAGAAGTGATCCGCGTGCGCTCGTATCGCAATGGCGTCGCCGCCGCCGCCGCCGGTGCGGTGACGCCCCGCGGCGGCATTGTGCCGCGACACTTGAGCAAACAGCCACGGTGACGCGCTGGCTGCCCGTCTGTGCCGCCAGTCTTCACGCACGAACCAGCCACCTTGCCGTCCGACCTTCGCGGTGATACGTTTGCGGCAAAAAGTTTAGATAGACCCCAAAAAGAGCCGAGGCGTTTATTGCGTTGTAGCGAATAGAGGAGGGAAGCCGTGCGACAATAATGACCAATTTCACCAACGTTGTCTCAGCTTAGAATACTCTTAGGTTAGTTATAATAATGTCCTCCTAACCGATATTCGGTCACGGCGGCCAATCTCCACAGAGACTAGCCATCTGCGCAGGAGATATTATAGTGCACAAGTGATTGCGCAAACGCAAGTGCACTCTCTGTTCCTTCACTCGCCTATTCCGATGGGACGGTTAACCGACACGACCGGGGCGAGATCAGACGCAGGACCCACTGTTTAACGTGCCTTCCGAAGTACGGAGGAGCTTGAGATGTTTCTTATTTTGGTCACCCGTCCTAGGACTGACCACAGCGAACGTTGCTTAACCTTAGCAATCGTTCGCTGAGTGCACGCGCCAATGCGCCACCAAGCTCCTCAAATTGGTTAGTTATACAACTAAGTTGGCAAACAAGCATACTGCCCACCTGATGGTAAGTGGTAACAGTCACCTATAGTGTATGTGGTTCGCAGCAAATCTGCAATCCCCACAAGAACCACAGTGTACGTTGCCAGCTTGTGACGTAAGATGTAAAATCACCCTTCAAACCAGAACACAGTAATGCGAGCATTGCTGCTTTGCAGCAGAAATAGGTAAGATGGAGGTACCCAAGCAGGCGACTCTGGTACAGTCTTCCTCCTGTAAGATTAAGTTGGTGAAATTGACCATAAGTCTCCTAGTTTTGTTCCATTCGTATGTTTGTTTCCGTACACACATCACAGAATCACTACTAGCGTCGTCTACGCGGGTAGCTCTATCAGCACCTATTTCTGCCGCCAAGCAGCGGCGCTTGCATTGCTGCGTTCCGGTGTGAACAAGGCAGACAGTTCGCCAACGTATATTATTGGGGTCTGTGCAGGAGGGTTAAAGATTTGCGAGTTTTGTAGGAACCACATGTACTGTAGGCGACTTTAGCAACATACCATCATGTGGCCAGGTTAATTGTTTGTCATATGTGTTGTATAAAACATACTTACACACACACACACACACATGCACGCTCGCACGCACACAAATGATGTGATTGTTCTAGAAAAATCTAAGTCTCGACTCTCTCAAGTTTCCGTCGCGGAGATATCTTTCTCTTGTACCTAGTCTATGAAGATGTGAGCATATCTCTCCTAGGCTGTGAAGTTACACGGACGGACGGACAGTTTCGCACTCTTCGTTCGTAGTATTACAACGCTGTTGCAGGACTGCGTGAGCGCGTACCGTCATGCCTTAGGTGTAATGCAAAGGTTCACAAAACCTCGTTTATTACGGAAGTAGACAGTTGGAACGCTCGAACAAGACCTTGCCATTGTTGAGTCGGCCACGGTCAAAGCCTCTCGGTGTCGACGCTCCTTTAGCTGATAATGTTTATCTGCGTTTGCGGATATTTTGCAATGCATTTTTGTACTGACACTGTGGCACCTGACACAGCGTCGTACATTTCAATGTGCTCCGAATGGGGGAGAACCTCTACGACAAAAACACGTCATTAACAGTATTTTTAACAAACAAGTACGCTAACCTGATGGTAAGTGGCTTAAGTCGTTTCCAGTAGGTACATGCGGTTCCTGTGAAATTTGCAAATCTAAAATCCCTACATGAACCGCGATGCACCTTGCCAAGGCAACAGTTCAGTTGTTAAGGTAACTAACAACCTATTATAGCAACAAATCCTTAACGGATTTATTAGCACATGAATGTTTGCAATCTGTCACTCGCTCGCTGACCTCCAACCCCACGGTGCAGCAGAACAAGAGTCGTACCTTCTAATAGGTCATACCACCTCAGTCATGCAATATCTTTACTCATTAAAGAAGAACGCTCTGTGTGCCCTCACCTCACACAAAACAGGTTCTTATTAGGTTCATGGGGAAGGGGGGTCCGAATAACACTTTGCGGAATCCTCGCCCGACCGCGATGCACCCTGCCGACCAAGGGATCAGGCTCAAGAGTAGCTTTTTAAATTAATCGTTCACGTCAAGCGTAAACTGCGATTAATATCTATTCGACATCGGAAATTCTCTATTTTAAATTCATCTATAGCAACGAGGGATCTTGAACACTCATCGTGAAGCGAGAGTTGTCGTGCATTGTGCGTAATATTCGTTGATATTCTGCCCTGATTGTCCTTGCTCCTACTAGAAGTTATCCGTCGTCAGCTGTCTTGAGATTGTCAGTCCATGCTACGTGTACTAGTGTATGCTATGTCTAGTCCGTGCTAGAACTTTTTAATTTTCTAATCCCTGTTTCAATGGAGTATTTCCATTGTAAAGTATACCCCTGTTTTATTTATGTGCAAAAAATCGAAATAAACACAGCTTCGACATAATGTCGCAATTCAGAAAATGGAAGGGTATTAAGTATTAAGGTAATGATATATGATTCCATCGCAGCTGCATCTATGTATATTATCGTACGTGGAAACGCGTAATATCAAATCAGACATGCGATCTTTATCATTAATTTTATTGTTGATAAGATAGGCGGCCGTTACATTGCGGGTACAGGTCGTATGACGCAAGCAATAAATATAAAGGAAACAACCAAAACGCTGCGGCTGTGCACATACCGCGCCGCCGCTGTAACTTAAGGCGCATAGTAACGTCAATCATAAAAAATCACTGCAGAAAAAACCGGTTCTCTTCATAAATATTGAATAAAAAAATCTTTAAAAAAGATATGTTATTATTCAACGCATTCTTTAGAGGATGGTCTTTTTAATTTTTTGATAAATTAATTAAAACTTGGTTAAAATGTGACCCAAACATGCCTCGATTTTAAAACTATAAACCTAATCGCTTCGTAAATATTGGGTTAAATCACATACTTTCGATTTCAATAAATAAAGTGAACAATAATCTAGGGGATGGTCTTTTTAGATTTTTCTTATTCGCCTTTATAATTTTTTTATTGAAATAATTCATCTTACGCGTAAAGGTTTGCTTGAATATTCCCCTCACTCTCACTCACTCACTCCTATGTAATCAGTGCGGGACGATCGACGCAAGGTCATTGGGAGTACTATGCGCCTTAAAGGTGTATTCAAGAGTCAAACAGCTTACAGTCTGATCCGATTGCAAATAAAAATAATTTAATTTCACCATTAGATGCAATATGAACGAGACCTTGATGTCACGCAAACAAGATTCAGTTTCGTGGCGCGTCACGACACGGGCGGAAGTCAGTACGGTAGTACCTATTTCATGCTTTGTTCGTCGACTTTGTCGCATAAAACATCTTCTCGGCTATTTGCAGTGATTAACATCGCAGTAAAAAACTGGTATATCAATAGATTTTTGGTGACTTCATGCTACGCCACAAGTCTTCTACTTTAGTTTTTGGGATATCGAAGTGAAATATTTGTTTTTGTAAAAGTTTTCTTGTAACTAAGTATGTAAGTATATCCGAAATTTACACTTTGGCTGTAAAACGTCCATTGAGATTTAATAAATGTTGTTGTATAAATTTAAGGAAAAAAGTAACTTCTTCTCGACATCCAAACATAACAATGTTTTTACCTCTTATTATTTATTCCTTAATTTTAACTTACCTGTGTTATTATCCTCTCGATTACTCTTTTATTTCTTTGGCTTTTTGTCGATGAATAATTTATTGTACGCTTCTCTGTTTAGACCAGTGAACGTTTCTTATGAGGACACCACCTTTATGGTGTCATCTTATCATCACACAGGTGGCCTTCCTCGTGATCTCTTTGAGTCCTCTGAGCGCTTGTAGCATTGGAATCTGGAGCGCCTATCACATTAGAATAGGCGTTTGCATCAACAGTCTTGGTAAAAAAAAAATGTTGCTATTAATGCTCTTTGCCCACGCGCATCTTAAATTTTCATCATCATCATCATCACAGCTCATATATACGTCCCCACCGACGAGGGGCCGAGGTCAACCACGCTGGCCCAGTGCGGATTGGTCGACTGCACATACACCTTTGAATTTCTTCGCAGATGTATGCAGGTTGCCTTCACGATGTTTTCCTTCACCGTAGGAGCGTCAGACAAATGTACATATGAAATTCGGAACGAAAAACACAGTGGTACATGGCGGTCTCGAACCCGGACCTCCCGATTGACGGACAAGTGCCGAGTCCACAGCGCCACAGACGCTTTTAAATTTTACTCTTACTTAATTTTTTTTGAATAAATAATTGCTCGTTTTTGCTCCGCCTGCCCCCCTAGCACGTCCACCAAAACACGATATGATAAAGCGGTTTATCGCGGCGAACAGTCAAAATACAATAGGGTTTCGACGTATTTTGACAGTTCACCGCGATAAATCGCTTTATCATATCGTGTTTTGGTGGACGTGCTACGGGGGCTGGGGCCAAAGCCCCAATTTTTAACCGACTTCAAAAAAGGAGGAGGTTATCAATTCGGTTGTATTTTTTTTTAATGTTTGTTACCTCATAACTCCGTCATTTTTAAACCGATTTCCAAAATTCTTTTTGTATTTGATAGAGTATACTGCAAGGGTGGTCCCATGGTCACCAAAGTCAGGATCGGATGATAGGATCCCATAGAAAATCGAGGAAAACACTAAAAAGTTAAAAATAATTTTTTTTTTACAAAAAATAGAACCGACTTCAAAAACACTGAAAATTTAAAAATAATCTTCTATATTGAAGTCTGTGACAAATTTTATCACTTTCTAGGAGATCATCGTTTGGCGCCGACTTCAATATAGAGGAAGATTATTTTTAAGTTTTCAGTGTTTTTGAAGTCGGTTCTATTTTTTAATAGATTTACTTATTCTCTTACCTACTTATGAAATTTTATCAAATTGTCTCCCTCAATTCTGATCTATAAATAATTATGGTTATTATTGGTTATGCGACAACGTCTAATTTATGGGTTTTGAAACATTTTTAGGGTTCCGTACCTTAAAAAAAACTCCGTTGTCCGTCTGCCTGTCCGTCAAGATCCTTTTTCTACAGGATCTCTTTGTTGTCTGTCAGTAAAGACTTTTTTTCTCGGGAACGCGTAGATATCATCACCACAGTATCATCATAAATGTCCCCACCGAGGGGCTCGAGCCTACCCTAAGTTAGGGTGTTCAGGCCTTAGTCAACCACGCTGGCTCAGTGCGGATTGGTCGACTTCACATACACCATTGAATTTCTTCGCAGATGTATGCAGGTTGCCTCACGATGTTTTCCTTCACCCTAGGCTAGGAGCATCGGACAAATGTACATATGAAATTCTAAAAACGAAAAACACATTAGTACATGGCAAAATCGAACCCAGGACCTCCCGATTAGAAGGCCAGTGTCGAGTCTACAGCGGTACCTACGCTTGCGTAGAGATCAAACTGAAATTTATATAATATACTCTGGCTTACAGTCTCTTAAGATATGACCGTTTATATCGCATATACATAGTTATGGGATTTACATACTTAGATAAGCTTGTTGTACGGAACCCTTGGTTTTTAAGGTTAAATCTCGTCGTTCATTTCATCCCCTACGTAGTTTTTCCTTCTTTTTAGTTTCATCGTTGCTGTTTGCTGAGCTACATCAATGTCATATTAGTCAACTCTGGCATGTAAAATAATGTTATTTATAATATTTCAAATTATACCGACCATTAATACACCTGCCAGCCTATTATGGATTTTCATCGTATGACATGGTTTAAATTTTGAGATACAGAAGTCATGAAATGCCTCATTCCGTATTACCGATCTCTAATGATATCATCACTATGGCATAATTTCAATGATGTCATCTACATATAATGAACGATTGATCAAAAATCTGACAGAAAATCTTATTTTTCGTTTTGCACTATGATTTCATAACGATATCATTTGAAAACCAAGAGATCGGGAATAGCCCTGCTGGAATGAGATGTCCGTCTTTCCTTATTTCACATTACTGTTACTTCAATAATGTCTAGTAAATAATTTGTTTTCCTTACCAACTGTTCGCGTTATTGCGGTGTTTTCCAACAGTCTACGAGTAGTGACATCAGTGGTCAAACGCGAGGAGGCTAGGCGTGTGTCGGCAGTCGCCATTAGTCGGACCACTTGCAAATCGAGACTGCAATGAATGACCGTTATCTGGCGGCGGCGCTAGCCTACGGACCAGTCGTTTTGGCTGCCGGCTGCCGGCCGACCTCCGCCGTTGACCCCAATCACAAAGGCCACGTGGTGCCTGCGTGCCTCTGGAACGTACCGGCATCAAATAGCCCACGCCATTGTGCGAGGAATTCCCCTTTGACACGGGCGGGACTGTCAACATCGTCGAGACGGGAATTGTGAACCGCACCGCACGGCCAGTTGTGGTCCCATTCAACGCACGATACGGGGGGGCTACCGCCTAATTCTTAGCGATCACTCGCTATCGCTTTCGTGACATTAGAACAATTGTTAAAATGTCACTTGTGACATTAAAACTATTGTTCTAATGTCACGATAACGATAGCGAGTGATCGCTTTGAGTTAGGCGGTACGGCCGCAGGTCTCGCTGCCCAATACAGGTCCTTCGCAATACAGGTCTACAAAAACAACACGTCCTTCTATAACCCAATTGTAAGAATGTGCCGTACGTACAATGATTTATCTCGTTGTAGTGATGAACTGGATATATTTGATAAATTTGGTACTTACAAAAAAAAAACTGTGTCAGAGATCGTAAAGAAAGAAAATGTCAGCCCGGCTCACTAACTTTTTGACTTAATTTTGGATGTACAACATTCACATTGTTTTAAATTAAAATTTAATCTATAACGTTATATTTGTTATATATACAATAAACATGCTGTGTACACTATTTTTGGATTGCTATCTAGGTGTATAATTTCTTTGTATAGATATGATAATTTTGTCATGATGGTAATCTGTTTGTGTACCTATAGTAAATAAATAAATAATTCTGTTCGCTGCCCACCCAACTGATATAAAGATCGAAGAGCTACCTAGTTCATAACATTTAGATTTTTTTAATCAATAAGTATTCTTATTTCAGCTGTCGTAGACACTGGCTGTGATATTCGTCTCTAGACTCGGATACTCTCTTTATTACAATACTCATTAAACATCATAAAAACGTTAGAAACTATTCAAATTCACTATAAACACTTATCCCCTCTGTTGAGTACTGCATGAATGCTCTAAGGTACTGCTAGATGTGAGCGTAATACATATTTTAAGATAGAAAGTATATATATGTAAAAGATATAATTCATACGTTAGTGTTATACTTATATCGAGGAAGACAGTCACATATTTATTTTATTTTAGTGCAGTTTTTTTTCGCACGTAAATAAATAATAATTTATTGGCGTGTGCAGTCACTGTGTGGAGCAACGAACTTGATTCAGAGAGCGAAACTTGTGGTTTGAAAAATGTTCTATTCATCATCAACAGCTCATATACGTCCCCACCGAGGGGCTCGAGCCTACCCTAAACTAGGGCGATTAGGCCTTAGTCAACCACGCTGGCCAAGTGCGGGTTGGTCGACTGCACACACACCCTGTAAAGAAATTCTTTCTTCACAGGTGTGTGCAGGTTTCCTCACGATGTTTTCCTTCACCGTAAAAGCGTCGAATAAACGTACATATGAATTCAAAATTTGAAAACACATTGGTACGTGGCGGGGTTCGAACCGCTACCTCCCGATTGGTAGGCGACGGCCTTACGCACAACGCCATCGACCGCTCTATGTTCTATTGCATTCTTTTATTATCATCATCAGCTGAGTATTCATATGTTTCCTAATCATTATGTCATTCCATCAATTTTTTCTTTAATCTTACGTAACTTTCAACATTCGTGTTCTTTTTCAGATAGTAAAAGTACTCGTATCTTACATTGATGAGATCCATCCAACCATATGGGAAGCATTCGTGAAAACTCAACAGCAGCAACGTTAATTCCTTAGAATAGTAACGCATTATTATTCTAAGGTTAATTCATATATTAGTTGTTCTGCTGACTTCTAAATAAGTATATGATTCAAGGTTTAAATTAAAATATGATTAATATTTTTCGAGGTGATCAAAGAAAAAAAAGAAAAAAAAACTGAGAGTGAGAGATTCTTTTATTCAAATGTGATGTGATTGTGACGTACATTGACTTAACATCAAGTAATGGCAGTGGGCGTGTGCACTGGAATGTCAATGAACTTGCGGCTGCGACCACAGCACGCCCGCCGGTCTAGACTAGACCTCGTTTTAATAACTATCCCTTCCTTGCATACCTACTAATCTAAGTATTAACATCGCTTCTGTTCTGCGGACTTCTCCAGATGAGCGTGGAGGACAAGGCAGACGAAATGTTATGTTGAATTCCGGCCTGCTGCTGGTTTGCCATCTTTGTTGCAATAATATAAATATTTGGTTTTTTAGTTTCGGTCCTACCCCTCAGACATGGTTAATGCTCATATCGGATAAGTTTACCATTATCCGCTTATCGCAAATTGCGATGTTTATATACGATTATTGCGGCCATCATGTGATTCTGCCTCATAACCAACGGCTATCTAATCTAAATCATATGATCATTATACGAGTATGTGTATTTTCTTCGACAAACGATTTTTTTTTTAAGTAAGGCGATGATGGGACGGTGACCGGATGGAACAATTTGATGTGAGACAGTCTGTCAGATTCGCGAGCCCTCATACATATTATATGAATTATTAATATTAATTAATTATTTTAGTTTTATGATGTAATAAATAAATTCGTTTAAAATATGGTTTTAATGCTAATAAGTAATTAATGGATCCACTTTTCGGATTTATCCACGTATATATAATTAGCTCAACACGCTAAATATACACGAGTAAATCCGAAAAGTGTAGTTTTATTTAAGTTCCTAACTATCTATCTATTATATCATAACGTAATTGTGCGACTGAGCCAAGTCACAGTTTAACAATGTGGCCAAGTGCAGTAAAATGACGTCACACCAAGGGTTTATAAATGTTTATAAAAACCATTTACTATTTGTTTTTTATGGACGATTAAATATCTGGTGTGTTTGTATGTTTGTATACTATGCTGTGAAGTCGGAAACTGTTCTGATTACTTATTGACATTCTCCATTGTCATGTCTGCGCTATTGAATTGAAGTGTAATGTTTACGGTGACTTCGGATGATCGTCCATTTGTGTTATCCGTATACGCGGTAAGAAATGAACGTAAAAAGCTAATTACTTTTAAATTTGTCTTGTGCAATTTTATTCGCTGCGAGCGATCAATTGGGGTTAAAAGTAGCACATTTTTTGTGTTACATTTATGGTAAAAACTAATTCGGACCACTTTTGTTATTTTTTTTAATTTGTTATCAATACACAATTGATCAGTAGCGTCGGTGGCGCAGTGGACTCGGCACTTGCCTTCCAATCGGGGGGTCGGGGTTCGAGACCCGCCATGTACCAATGTGTTTTTCGTTTCGAATTTCATATGTACATTTGTCTGACGCTCCTACGGTGAAGGAAAACATCGTGAGGCAACCTGCATACATCTGCGAAGAAATTCAATGATGTATGTGAAGTCGACCAATCCGCACTGGGCCAGCGTGGTTGACTAAGGCCTAATCACCCTAATATAGGGTAGACTCGAGCCCCTCGGTGGGGACGTGTATGGGCTGTGATGATGATGATGATGACACAATTGATCATATTTAAATACATATAGCACCACTTAAACCTCTAAGGTTTGTGTGTAGTGTAGACGTTATTTAAACATAACGTTATTTAAACTTCCTAAGTATAGTAATATATAAACAGTTGTCTGTTCAAAAAATTTAACACAAAACAATACCTTTTCTGATGGATCATGTGAATGTGATTAAATATTACGACGACCTCGTAGCTTTACTGTTCTAATATGTATACACGGTTATTTTTTTATCACCCTGGAAAATTTAAGGGACGCTTCACGACATGGTATTAGAATGATTTAAATATAAATAAAAAAAATAACCCCCCTCCTTAATTTTATATTAATTTTTTAAAAAATACAAAAAATGCTGCACTAGTTGAGAGCAGCATTTTTAGAGATTTTTTTATTTTTTTTTATATATTTTTTTTTAATTTTTATTTCATTTTTTTTATTTTTTATATAATATTGGATGTGTCCTGAAGCGTCCCTAAAATTTTCCAGGGTGATAAAAAAATAACCGTGTATAAAAATCTCGTATCACAGTGTTTGCTGTTGAGCTCCTCCGAAACGGCTTGACCGATTTTTATGAAATCTTTTGTGTTTATTTGGTAGGTCTCAGAATAGGTCGTAGGCTATTCTGTATACCCCTAGGTGATAAGGGTGACGCTCCCCAGTTTTTTTTTACAATTATTATGGCGAAACGTAGTTCGCGGGCACACAGCTAGTATTTCATTATTTATCAAGTTTTCATATTTAATCGCCGTCGTGGTCTTGTAGTTGAGAAGACCACCCGGTAGACGTCATATAATCTGGAGGTTCGCGATTCAATTCCCCATGGGGGTAGAAGTTTCTCTGCTCGGTTTGGTTGGTGGTAGGGCCTCTGAGTCCGCCCGGCTTCCAAAGCAACTACAGTTTTACCATGGTCTTGTGTTTGTCGCCATAACACCAATGTAAATAACATTATTGTTTTCCGATAATTATGAGTTAAGATAGCATGTTCCTCAGTTGTTGAGGAGTCCAGGTAAAGCTCTTTGCCACCTTCGGCCTTATCATCACTTACCATCAGGTGAGATGAATTCGAAGTGTTGTTGCTTGTAAAAAGGCGAGTAGGTATGTCTTGAAATATAAACGTTTTATATGAATACTAGCTGTGCCAGCGAACTACGTTTCGCCGTATATTTTTTACCCGTTTTTGTAACATTTGTCATTGATGCTCAGCTCCTATTAGTCGTAGCGTGATGTTATATAGCCTATAACCTTCCTCGATAAATGGACTATCCAACACAAAAAGAATTTTTCAATTTGAATCAGTAGTTGCTGAGATTAGCGCGTTCAAGCGAACAAACAAACAAACTCTTTAGCTTTATAATATTAGTATAGATTGATAAAAAAGGTGTTTGCCATGCCACTTTGTGCGCTCACATTAGCAAGACATTTCCAGATAGAAGTTGTTCAATTCGTTTTTCCTTTCATGGAGTCTGTTTTGAGTCGTGCGGGGAAAATTGATGAATCATTCCATTTGTGATATTATCACGGACATGACTTGGCAGTTAAAGCGGTTAATCGTCGTTCTGTTAGTTTTTCATGGTGACATTTTGTTTGGTAATCAATCTGTCGCCATAACAGCAATGTGTTAATAATATTTTTGTATTCCCGAATAATATTGCAATTCCTTTGTTGTCTTAATTACTCTGTTGTCAAGGAATCCAGGTAAAGCTAGCGTGTGTCTTTGGCTTTATTGTCACCTACCATTAGACGAGAGGATGGTGAAATTACTTCCAATTGAGTAATTAAAGATAAAACCGGCTTCAAAAATACCAAAAAGTCAAAAAATAAGAAACATACAACATCACACTTTTGTATTGAAGTCGGTGCCAAATTTTAAGTAACTTTAATAATAATAATAATAATACTCTTTATTGCACACAAAGACAAAGTACAACAGAAAAAGAACAAATGAAATAAAAACAGAAATGTTACAATAGGCGGCCTTATTGCTAAAGAGCAATCTCTTCCAGGCAACCTCGGAAGTGGAAAATATAAACACAGGAGATTCAACCGGGGGAAGGGTGCAGAAACTGGAATCGGAAATAAATGTGTGATAGGGAAAGGAAATCAGTGTCACGAAAGCAACTAAGGATTCAAGGATAGGAAGTGATCACGAACATGGTTTTTAAAAGACTCCAGCGTACGCGCACTTCGAATACTCTCTGGGAGAGAGTTCCATAAGCGGACAGCGTAGGATGGGAATGAGCATGACAAGACATGTGTCGAGTGGGGCGGGATATCAAGAATTAAGTTGAAATGAGATCGCAACATGCGATTTGAAGAAGTGGGCCGAAACGAAAAATGAGACTTAAGATATGGTGGAGACGTTGGATGAAACAAAACATTGTAAAGAAGGCACAGAACATGCATGTCTCTACGCTGTCGAATTGGGAGCCATTTGAGTTGAGAGCGATAGGAAGAAACATGGTCAAACTTTCGTAGATTAAAAATGAATCTGATGGCTACATTCTGTAGGCGTTCCAACTTATCTAAGAGCTCTTCAGACAGATCCGCCCAAGCAACATCAGCATAGTCCAGCAAAGACAGTAAAAGTGATTGTGCTAAAACTGTTTTAGTGCCTATTGGGAGAAAGTTGCGGAATCTGTTGAGTAACCCATACACGGCAAAAATTTTTTTGCGAACAGCCTCAACCTGCGGTTTCCATGACAGACACTGATCTAAAACTAACCCTAAATTTTTAACACTACTGCTAAAAGGAATAACCGTACTGCCGAATACCAGCGGAGGCAACAAACTGTAATCGATCCTTGAAACAAAGTATGGACTGCCTATAATTATTGTCTGAGATTTGCTAGGATTAATGACAAGACCATACGATTTACTCCAGTCATCGATCAAATTAAGGTCAGAGTTAGTTACAGCAACAGCTTCAGAGAGGTTAGTTAAGGCTGCCTGCGCGTAGATCTGCAAGTCATCAGCATACAAGTGATAGAGACATGAAAGCGACTGAGTAATAGAGTTAATAAATACTGAAAAAAGAAGCGGAGATAAAACGCCACCCTGAGGGACACCTGCAGAGATACCACACCACGTTGACATGGAGTCCTCAATGCGTATGCGTTGCCGGCGCCCTAGCAGGTAACTTCGAAACCAGTCAACTACGGTAGGAGATATGCCAAGAGAACGTAGAACACTAACAAGAACATCGCAATCCACTGAGTTAAAGGCATTACTAAAGTCCAGTAGTGTCAGTAATGTGAGGTGTCGGTTTTCCATACCCTGGCGAATATCATGCGTGATTTTAGTTAAGGCAGTGGCCGTACTATGACCCATACGAAAGCCGGACTGTAACGGGTTTAAAAGATTATTGACATTGAGGAACTTGAGGAGCTGTCGAAGAACTAGTTTTTCAAGGACTTTGGAAAGGAATGGGAGAATTGATATAGGACGAAAATCAGAGAAGGAACTGGGATTGGATTTTTTGGGAAGAGGTATAACATAGGCATCCTTCCATGCGGAGGGAAATATGCCAGTCGCTAAAGAGGAATTAAGGATGTGAGTAATAACTGGAACAAGGATATCTAATATGGGAAGGATCATATCACGACCAATACAATCAGTGCCGACAGCACCAGAGGTTATAGAAAGAATAGTTCTCTTGACATCACTATCCGATAGTTGCTCTAAAAAGAATGGGGGATAATCAGGCAATGGCAGCATAGAAAGATTTTTTAGGGTCTCGGCTTTACGAACACCATTGAAAGGCGACGTAGAAGTGAAATGTGAATTAAGAGAATTAATGTCGAACTTGAAGTCGTTATTATGTATTTGAGACTTGCCGATACCAAGAGATTTATGAAACTTCCAAACTTTAGCTGGATCTTCATTTTTTACAGATTTATGAATGTGGCGTCTTTGAGCGTCTCTAATCACTGTGTTGCACCGATTTCTTGCAGAATTATACGCCACCTGATTTTCGGCGGTAGGTTGAAGTTTGAACCTGGCTTTAGCTTTATTCCTCTTACACATCAGTTTCCGAATATCATCAGTCAGCCAAGGTGCAGGCAGATGTTTAATTTTTACAGGCCTTAAAGGGGCATGAATATTATATAGCTAACTTTATATTAATTATTCTTATATTCTTTAAGACTTGTTGTATTTTGTCATTTTTCTTTTTTGGGCATTATTATAATTTGGAGATTAGTAGAGCAAACCAATTTCTTATCTTATTTATAACTTTTTGGTGATTTTGAAGTCGTTTTAATTTTTTTGTAAAAAAAATTTTTTTCAATGTTTTTAGTATAAGCGTTGCCATCTCTAAAAATAAAAAAGCCGGACTTACCCGTTAAAAACCGGACTTTTGGGTCCCAAAGCCGGAAACATTTTTTTAAAATTGGCAAAAATATCGAATAAATCACATATTTGAAAGCCGGACTTTTGAATACCAAAACCGGACGCTAAAAAAGGGATTATTGATAAAAAAATGAATAAAACACACAGTTGCGAGCGAGATCACCCAATCCCGTCTCGATCGCTCGTTCGAATTGATTGAACGATAGTATAAAAAGCCTAACAAAAGCCGGACGGGCCGGACGCAGTGAAATTTGGCCGGACAAGAGGTCAAAAAGCCTAACACTGTCCGGCTTTATCCGGACGGATGGCAACACTATGCGTATTAGAATTTGAGCCAAGGCAAACACCAGAATTACTTAAAATAAAACGCCTTTGAAAGAATTATTCTCGAACTCCCTAATCGGTCGTTAAAACAGATACTCCTTACAACTAACAATTTAGTCTACACTAGTCTGAGTTAATACTCCTTTGATGGGGAATATTAGCCCGGCATGCGACTCCAAGGTTGACGTTATCGCCAGCAGTAATTGCAATTGGTCGCACCACACGACTGAGGCATGTAAGTATTTTACCGATTAAATTGAGCTTCAGAAGTATTCACAAAATTTCATTCGTAATCCTGTTGAATGAATAGCTTGTGCCCGCGATTTTGCCTTCGTGGGCTAGCCATTCGGACCAATGTGCAAGTTACTCGAAATCCAGGCTTATTTGTGTGGCTATTGTCCATGTCCCCTGCAGTCGTTTCAGTTGGCGTGATTGAGTGACAAAGTATCAACAGAAAGTGGCGTTTAGGATTAAGAGAATTATTCAAACTCTTGCCATGAAGATTAAAATTCATTTGAATAATGTTGCCAAGTCATCTAAAACTCAACAAAGTTCCATATATGTATTACTAACGTCGTGACTATTTGGGTCATATAAATTACAAAGTGAATATGATGCGCAAGGCATTTACTGAAATCGTGACAACGAATAAAAGAAAGAACATATTATTACAACAAAGTTGGCATATAAGCAGGATGCCCTGTAAGTGCCTACAGTCGCCTTAAGTATACGCATGTAGCTCCTGGAATATTTGCAAATATACAGTCTCTGTCTACAAGGATCAAATAGATGTTGCCAATTTGTAACATTAGATGTCAAGCCACCGGAACACAGCGATGCAAGCACCAGTTTGGCGACGGAAATAGGGAGATACCCATGACTCTGGTACAGAGTCTCCCTCTAGTAACTAGGCTACCCTCAGTTCGTCTTGCTTTTTATCGCTAGTAGTACGATTACAATGCGGCTGTATCACGCTGTATGAAGCGATCTGCCTTCCACTTTCACTATATCCTTGCGGCTAGCAGCCTGTATTATAATACTTGAATATTGAACAACTTTAGAAATGGTAATAGGTAAATTAGGTGACATAATGTTGTTTTTATTTCAATTTGTGATTTGCCAACTCTATAATTTGTCGCGTTTTGTAACGAAAGCTTTCTAAATGTTTTCAACAGTAATTGCAGAGAGATCACCGCGATGAGAGATAATTCTCGCGATGGAATCTCCGTTTGATTGATGAGCTTTTGTCCGCGTTTGCTATTATCGATGGTAAAAATATGGTCTGTGCCGATTCCAAATGATTTGTACGCGGCCGGCTGATACGGTTCGGATCGTCGCAACTCATTATCCGAAGACCCCTGACGCAACATCGCTAGACAGATTTGGAAATGGCTGATCGCTCCGCGCTTAGGTGTTGCAATAGCCGCCACCAGCAAACAACAAAAACGCGTCCGCGAACGATGGAGTTTGCGCTGTTATCTGCATTCTAATCTGGGATGTGTACAGCTTGGCAAAAAAAAATTTGGAAAAATGGGGGTGCCACTAGTGCATCTTCGCACAGAAACAGGAAACAGGAAAATAAAGACACAATGTCAAAAAAAAAGCAATGATTTATTTATAATTTGAACAATTTACGAACAATACTCTCATTAGTATAGTGACTATTCAGTTTGACAACAGGAATCGCTTTTTAGTTCCAGCTGTCACCGCTCCAAACTCTTTTTAACAGTTCTCAATTCGATGCGTATGTTTTTTTATGTATGTTACGCGATTGCTCCGCCAATTGTGGATCGATTTTTAAATTTTTCTTCGTAATCGATATAGTATACTCCCAAGGTGACAACACAACGCTTAACAATAAATCTGATGATGTGATTCGAGGGAAACTCTCAACTGTTTGTCAAACTGTATGTGTATGCATGAACCGAGGTGGACTGGACACAATGGATAAAATAACTTGCCCAGGCTTTTTGGACACACACCAGGATAGCTCTTAGCCTCATCTCACGTGATGTTTAATGACGATAGGACCGAAGATGCAGGCGAGTCTGGACTCTTCGTAACAGAGGAACTGGCTATCTTACCTCTAATTGACGGAACGCAAAAATGCATTAACATTGTCATTATGGCGACAAATTTAACACTTCAAGTTACGGGAGCGGTAAATTAACAGTCTTACAAATAAAAATGAGTTATACCACATTTATTCCACCCTTATACTAGGTATAGTTATACTTAGTATAAAACGAGAATAACTCTAGAATATTTTTTGACAAATAAACGAGGTTTATCTTCGGTATAGCTATTCTTCCGATCTATCAAAATGCACAATATGGCAACAGCGCAATCAAAGAGAAATGTACAAAAAAGTAACATCCTATCTGTGGAAGCTGTCAGTTTTTCGACCGGGCGACCGTTTTGTTGATTAGTTTCATTTCCATATTATTATATGTGTTTATACATTCGTGTAAATAATTATATTAATTTGAATATAGTTAAATTTCGATAAAGAACTTTGCTTTTTTTTCAAAAATGCTGAATAAATCAATAAATAAATTTCGTCTCAGGCGGGGATCGAACCCGTGTCTCCAACGTACCGTATTGACGCTTTGACCACTTCGACCACCGAGCTCTTATCAGCTCCGACGAAATCTTTAACTGTATTGATCTCATTAATTTGGGGAAGGAGGGGTGGGGGGTGGAGATGGCTATGCTCGGAGTTCCTTTACGTGAACACATCAGTAATGATGAGATCCGTAAGAGACGCCGCGTTGGTGGACCGACGACCTGATGAAGGTCGCGGGAAGCCGCTGGATGCGGGAGGCGCAGGAGCGATCGGTGTGGAGATCCTTGGGGGACGGCTATGACCATCAGTGGGCGTCTCTTGACTGAAACGATGATGATGATTGATCTCATTTGAACTTTGTTAATTTTTAACAGTGAATAAAGACTACTTTAGTGTATTCATTAACTATATTTAAATATTATAACCTCAAATGACCATAGCAAACAAGTAAAAATCGAGTTATACTAGGTTTATACAAGGGTGCGGGCTGGTATAACTTCGGAATAACGTTTGTATCAATAGAAATGTCAATGTTATACTCAGTATAAGTTATTCTTGGTTTATTTGTAGACATTTTGCTTATTCTTAATTTATTCTCGAGTTTAACTTTATGCCACGTTTATTTGTAAGGCTGTTAATGTATTAGTTCTTATATGCCCTGTAATTCACGTTAGATAGAGGTGGGCGCGCAATATTGGTTTTGTGGGATATCGAATCGAAACTAATTCGATATCGGATTTTGAAATTGGTATATATTAATATTATAAATGTGAAAATGTGGATGTTTGGATGTTTGTTACTGAATCACGCAACAACGGCTAAACGGATTTGGATGAAATTTGGCATGCATGTAGCCTTTGACATGGAAAAGAACATAGGCTACCTTTTATCCCGATTCCTGAAGTAGTTCCCGAGGGAAAATTGAAAATTGTTTACGAGCTAAGCTTTAGAGCCAATTCTGAAGTCCACGCAGACGAAGTCGCGGGCAGAAGCTAGTTGGTATATATTTCTCAAAACTATACGTATACACATTCTTGTTACGAATTACGAACCATAGCGAACCGGTTTAGTAGGAATTTATGTGCTATAGTGGCATACAGAAACTTTTTAATTGGGTACGTTAAATCTTATATCAAGCTCAGTAAGTTTACTTGTTTAACTCGAACTCGATATCGAAGCGGACTCAACTCAATATTGCGATATTCGGCGCTGCCCGATTCACACGATAATATCGATCGATATTGGAAATATATAGTTTCATTTTTACCGCATATCTGATTTCTAAAATCTGATACCATTTAATTGCCCACTCCTAATTTACGTGAGTTCACTGGAGTTGTGGCTTTGATTCTGTATGTCTTGCTATATCTACGACATTTTCATAACGGTCTCAACGATTTCCAGTAGAGTTGAAACACAATTTTACAAGTATTGCTTACTCATTACGAGATTCTGTGACGATCGCGTTGACATAAACCAGCAATGGACGTGCACTGACTGTTAAATTGAAGGCGAACTTGATCGATTTCGAATTAAGGGCAGGCAAGTGTTTCTTTTTTTAAATTACAAACACGATCCGATCAATGCGATAACATCCACGACGTATTTGTTCTGCGTTTTCAATCATGTGATTGCGATTGGCGCCGGTTCCACCTCTACGATAAGTGCGTCGAAATTCTTTAGCCTCGATGTTACACTGTAACGTATGAATTACACTGTATTATTCTTTTGTTTTCGAGAATAGGCACTAGTTAGAGGAATGCTCTGATTTGCTGTCGAAGCATAGATTGATATAGTGATACCAGGGTCTTTAACGATATACCTAGACACGAAGGCAAAGTAAAAATAACAAGCAAAGGTAACATTTATTTTATTAAACTTTAATTGCTGGTAATATCTTAGCTTGGCAAAGTTCCATCCAAGTTTTCGCGCAGTCTGCAATTAATGGGACCGCAATGTTGTATCTTTTCGGAGGCACTATTTTTCGGTCGAGCCCTCAGATATTTTAGAATGAGAGCGTAAGTTACTATGCCATGAGCGTAACTATATTCTGGCTATACCTTCCTGTGCAACACAATAACATACGGAGGGCGCGTATATCCTTCAAGGTACCGTATTTGACAGTACTTTTTATATTATTCGAAACGATCGATATAATATGGCGATCTAGTCGCCATATTAAATGGAAACATTGATTTTTTGGATAGATCCAGTTTTTTCATATGTAGATGGAGCTCGTGAAGCACTTTCAGAATCGAGTAATCACTTAATCAGTTTGCTGATATCTTATATACCTAGTTTAAAAAATGGAGTGAGATCATTTTGTCTTATCGTTTTCATCATCATTCTGTATATAGATCTAACATTTCATACTTTAATCTATACGAATATTATACAGAAGAAAGATTTGTTTGTTTGTTTGTATTGAATAGGCTTCGAAACTACTGAACCGATTTTGATGAAAGTTGGTATAGGGATAGTTCGAGACCAGGGGAAGGACAATTCCCACGGGAAAACAAAAATAACGCGGGCGAAGTCGCGAGCGGAAAGCTAGTATTCCATATTCTTGTATTATTCCTTATGTTTATATTAATTTATTTACTTATCTGTTTTCTATTACCACATATTAGATTTTGCACTATTCCTAATATTCCTATAAGTAAACCTTTTATCACATAATTTTTCTATGGCCGTGTGGAAGAGATTGCTGTGTAGTAATGAAGGCTGCCCACTGCTGCGTTATTGTTATTCGTTAAATAGTTATTGTGTCAGTTATTGTGTCTATTTCAAACTGTAAGTAACAACTTTTTGTTAAAGTTCAAAATAGTGTGTTTCATGTAATGTTTTACTTATAATTCAGATTTTACCATCGAATTGCGGAATCGCGTCCGAAGTAATAATTTATTAGCGAATCTATTTGCTGCGAGATATGTGCTACCGATTACATTTTTTTTTCTAATTGGCCAAAGGGCGGTAGTTGGCACTGTGCGACGAAATCGGATTAACGCTTGAGATATTTAGATCTTTACCTTAACGGCGAGCGCACACGACCGACTTTTTGTAGTCCCGATTAATCGATCCGATTTTTCCATCGACTCCTATGGCCGTGTCAACGTAACGCACACGTCTATCACTTTGTCTGTGACTCTCGAGGGAAATGCATGGATTTAATGGATTTGACAGGTGTTTGGTACATCCATCGCCAAACAGTGATGAGTCCTTTCGTGTTAAATGAGGCAAGAGCAAGCGGCCAACTGTCTGTCGGTGAGTAGGTACTTAGTGTGCCTTAACGTACATTTACGAACGTTCCATTTTTCATTGATAAAATCGGATCGGCCGGGATTCACCGATTTCTTGGCCGGCTTTTTGTAGTTCGTGTGCGTTGTAACGTAGAACTCCGTCTCGGTCTTATTACAAAACCTGATCTAAACTTAATGTTTGTTTTAAACTTAGTGCGCTTTCACTCGTGTTTAATATACATAGATAAAGACAGCGTTAAGTTTAAACCAGGCAGGATTATGTTCAGACCATGTTTTGTAATAAGACGGCGTATGTTTTGTTTTCCATCGTCAAAAAATCTTGGTCAACGAGAGTCGGTCGTGTGCGTTGATGCGTTCGCACCAATCGAGTTTCAAAGTCGAAGCTGGCTCATTGTTATCACGGTGCACGCACCGCTGATTCGGGTGTCGGTTTTTTTTTGCCAGCGTCAAACACTCGAGCCGTGATCGTGAACTCGTGTTTAACCACCGGGCGGTCACAGTCGAGTCTCCTTGAGCAGCCTCCTACTAGCCATGATCGCCCAAAACAATATTGAAACCGCTCCGAGAGCGTGATGGCGCTATACGCAGCAAGAGCGGCGTCTCTGTTTCAATATTGTTCTAACCTTGCTTGCTATAAGCGATCATGGTAAGGCCCCTGTTGTTTTTGCTTGCTGTTGAGGAAACGTTCAGCGAGGCGCATTCAGATTATGTAGATCGGCGCGGCGTGTCGGGCTTTGCAAATTTGCATCGAAAAACTAGAGGCTCATTTATGGGGAAATGTACACGTTTTTACAATAAAGCTTTGCAAAGTGTTACTCACTTACCTCTTCATAAGTTTAAAGCGCATGTACGAAGACTGGTTAAAGGTTGTTATAAAGTCAACGATTATTTGATTGATGCCAAGGTTTGGTGTCAATTTCTAGATATCACTCATCATCATCATCATCATATCAGCCAAGAGACGCCCACTGTTGGACATAGGCCTCCCCCAAGGATCTCCATACCGATCGGTCCTGCGCCTCCCGCATCCAGCGGCTTCCCGCGACCTTCACCAGATCGTCGGTCCACCTTGTGGGGGGCCTACCAACTATCATCGTTATCACTCGTTAAAATATAAATAAATGTTATTGTGTAGTAACTGTGAAAAGAAATAGTATTGTGTATGGTTACGACTTAATTTATTGTAAATGTAGTTGCTTCTGTTAAAGCTGATAAGTTTCTTGCACTCAGCTAAAAGACGTACTAAATGGGTAGTAGGTAAAAAAAAAGACGATTCGTGAGGGCCTTTTATCAAGTCATATTTGAATAAAGATTATTTTGATTTTGTATTTCTGTTAAGTGGCAAGAGTAATAAATGTTATATCTTCTTATTCTTACGTATTAGTAGGGACACTAATGCTCTACCGTACAGTGCGACATCATAACGTATTTAAAAAATCATTTTGCAAACGTTGTTCAAGATCCTTGTTATGCAATAATCACTTTTTATTATTGACTTTGCGTATGGTAATTTATTTTGATTTTGTAATTCTAGGGAGTGGTGAAAGTAATAAATATTTAATCTTCTCATACTTATTTATTAGTAGGGACACTAATGTCCTATCGTACAGTGCGATGTTATTACGTGTTTTATTTAAAAATCATTTTGCAAACGTTGTTGAAGATCCTCGTTATGCAATCATTACATTATAATACATTTTATCACCGACGTTGCACGGCACGGCAATTCGTTATTGACCATGACTGTGCACAAAGTTTGTTGTCTACTTGTCTCCACGAATTGCGTTTTGTAAATCATTCATTGATTATTTTGCTCGTCGTTGAGCCAGCTCTAGAATTTGTGTCGAAACGCTGCACCGTAATTAGTGTCAATGATTTACACGCTCAGCATTCGATAACTGTTAGTGAATGTTTAGGAACATTGTAGCTTTTCGTTTGCCTCCTAGTATTGCCTCATGGAGGAAAAGAAGAAAATAAATACTTATCTACAACGATAAATTAGTTTTAGAGTGGGTAATTGGAGGTTTTTTAAAATAACAGTCTTTTTTTTACTGTAAGTTTTTGGCCTTTGTTTCATTTATTAACTTATTGTTTGTGTAAGCGTGTCGTTTGTGTTCAGATAATAAAATGATTTCTATTCTATAAAATGCGGATGAATAACCGCCTCCCTAATGTAGAAGTTAAGACCACCGGGTGTTGACCGGAAGGTCCAGAGTTCGATTCCCAATAGCAGAAGGTTTTCTGCTCAGTTTGTCCGGTGCTGGGGTTTCTGAGCCCGCCTGGCTCGCTACCACCGTCTTACCTAAGTTTGTCGCCATAATAACAATGTTAATAGCATTGTTGTGTTCCGACAATTATAGGTAAGATTATAGGTACAATTATAGGACAAATTATGCCGGTAACTCTATTATATGTCGTATACAAAGAAAATATAATAAGGTCTTTGCATCTTCAACGGATTTATTTAATATAAGTAAACAAAAATTCAAGCGCGATATTTTAGACCTGCTGGCAAACTAATATTTTTAAGAATTTTAATTTTAACTTTATAATAATAAATTATTAATTTAGCTTTTTAATAAATATATTTTTCATACACACACTCACATACACAAACATTTTTAAGGCTTCCTAATTATATTTAATTAATTACCTACATATGTATTCACTACCAGTCATTGTGAAAGTTGTCGCATTGTGCTTTAAATGTTTTTTTTAAATAGTGTAAATCCGTAACTGGCATTAAGGACTAATTTATAAGTCATTAAATTTTTATAACATTGTATGCTGTGAATTTTATGAAATAAATAAAATAAAGATGGCCAGGTTCCTCAGCTGTTGAGGAGACCAGGTGAAGCTCGCTTCCACCTTCGGCCTTATCGCAATTTGCCAGCAGATGAGATTTTTTTTTATTACAACTAAGTTGGCAAACAAGCAAACTGCCCACCTCATGGTAAGTGGTAACAGTCACCTATAATACATGTGATTCCTGTGAGATTCGCAGCAAAACTGCAACGCCCATAAGAACCACAGTGTACGTTGCCAACTTGTGGCGTCAGATGTAAAGTCACGGTACCCAGTAATTTCACTGCCATATCGTACCCTTCTAACCAGAACACAGCAATGAAAGCACTGCTGCTTTGCGGCAGAAATAGGTAAGACGGAGGTACCCAAGCAGACGACCGTGCCCTGGTACAGAGACTTCCTCCGGTGAAGGCCAAGGGCTTCCCCGTTGGCTTGTTGGTCGTTTCGGCCTACGATGTTCGGCCCGCGGGCCCAATCGCCCTAATGCAGGTTTAAGATCGGTCGATTCGTCCCACCGAGATGATTTCAGTCGCAGTGAAAAGTGTTTTTGAAAGAGCAATGCCCATTTGCCATAGTACGTCTGGCCCAGAAGTGGAGAGTTAAATATTAAAAAAATAATGATTGTTTTAGTTACATGAATGAGAACAAAAATAGAAATGACCATGTTTTGTGTAAAAAATAGGAGAAAACGAGTTTTGGTAGGGTTAGAGTTAGAATTTTAATATGAAAATATTTTTATCTTTTATTTATTGTTAAATACATATTATTTACACTTGTAAAATACAAACTACTTAGCGGAAGCCTGAAAGTTTTATATGCTAAGTATGAAGAAATTCAATTATTACTGCTGAGAGATTGAAGTTGCAGTGGCGTCTGCCCTCGGGTGGGCTGGATGGAGTTACAATATCTTAATAACGTTGGATGTGATCGAAACTTAGATGGGAGTACAAAAATAAGTGCCCCGTTGTGTGCAAAAAAGCCTCGTCAAAGGCGCAGCGAAGTTTTTTTGTGATTCGGCTCTTCTGCGCAGCAGACCGATTGGCATCGGTCGTGCGCGGTCCAGCGTTACGTCACGCGTGCTGCCTTCGTGTTGGTTCAATCGACTACTGAACTAGTGAAGCCTGCCCCTTCATTGTGTGATTTAAAATCTATAAGGATCCTTTTCAACTTTGACATTCCAAGCGCATTTATCGCTGTTCTATAAAAAAACTGTCGGTGCAGAGTTGTCGTAGTAACCAAGCAATTACTGTCAAAAGAGCTTTTTTAGCTTTATATTTGTGACTTTGCGTTTTAAAATGCTAAATAATTTGAAAAAATTATGAAAATAAATCAAATAGGTACGATTAAAAAACATTCGTCTCGGGCGGGACTCAAACCCGCCTCTCCAACATACCGTGTTGACGCCGTGCTCGGTAGCCCAGTGGTTAGACGAAATTGTTTTCTTGTATTTCATTTATTTTCATCGTTTTTTCAGAGCTGTTGCTATTTTACCTTAGACAATAAAGCTACTGGCACCAGACGCAAACAATATTTGGCATTAGGTACTGTCATAATATGCTGAAAAATAACATGAAAAGAAACTCATTTAAAATACATGTGACAAAACAACTATGACAAATTGTTAATTACATGATTCTTTTATTCTGTTCTTGTATCGCACAGATATATTTCGCACTATTCCACATATCTTCCGTTTTTTAAATATCCTTATTCTATGGCTGTCTGAAAGAGATCATTGTGAAGCAATAAGGCCACCTACTGCTCTATAAATAGTTACTCGTTGTGTCTTATGTGTCTTGATGCAATAAAGTGGTAGCATGTTTGTAAAACTGGCGAAGCAAGTAGTTAAGTACAGTATTTTTTTAAATAAACGTTCGGTGTCAGTTCAGTTTGGACTGCGAATAATCAACATTTTTTATTCTTTTTCCTAATTAGTTTTAGTAGGGAACATATTTGACCTTAGCATATATTCATCCCAGACCTAATCAAGGTGTGTGCAAGTACAAACAGCAGAAGGAAAAGTAGACTATATACCTATCTGCTACACTAATTAGCAGGCCACGCTCGCGTCACCACCGGCTGGTGTTTGGCGACGACGGTGCAAGGCCCGCCCGCGGCCATGACTGCCCCGTCTGCGGTAGAGAACAATGGGCCGCGATTGACCCATGCCGCGGCAATGGTAGTGAACTTTGCTGTGTGTAGTGTACTAAGGCCATCGTTAATGGTGGCCTCAGGTACACATTGTCAGTTCACCCTTGTTTGGTGCTGAATCTGTCTGTGCAGACGACGCACTTTTTTCCTCGTACCCAAAGGGTGGGTCCGGGCGGGCGTGATTGTTTAACCGATGTCGTATATTAGTTTGCATTAAAAGAATTTTGTTCAATATTTATTTGCGTATTCCCATTTTTTTTTGTGTAAAACTGAATCCAACATTCCTATGTTGAATTCCTGTGTTGCACAATGTTGTGATGATATTAAAATAGGTTGTTCAGGCCATCAAATTGAATAACTTTTACTGTCGGAGCAACTCTGAAATCGCCAAAAATAAAACAGCTGTTGCATACATTTCGCCTGATATCTTTATCTAATACTAATATTATAAAGAGATTTGTATTTTTCTTGTATAATAAAAAACTTAAAAACGTCTGGACCGTTTTTTAAAATGCTTGCATTATTAGTAGATTAGTTAGAATGCTACGTTATCACTCAGCAACATAGGCTATAGAATAGTTTTTCCTACGAGATAATATAGAATTGGGATGATGACTGAATTCAAATTTTATTTAACGTCTCGTCATTAAATATTAAAATACCGTGGAAAAAGATGCAGTCCTGTGAAATTAGAATTAAAATCGGCTTAGAAATACATTAGATACAAGCATTTTAAGTTGTTAATTTGAAGGCGATTAGACAGAGAGATCCGACATCAACCGTGACGTCACTGTTGAGTACGGCCATATAAACTCCTTGTAAATTGCCGTTTTGCTAGAAAGAGATAGAGAAAAATCTTTAATACCTTATATCTTGGTTGTTTTTATAGTTATTCGAAAACCGATTTTTTTCTTTCTGTTTATTATATGAATGAGATTCTATTAAAGCAAAAAAATTTTTTAGTCATCTAGCCTATTCCCACGGGAATAGCGAAAATAACGTCGGCGAAGCTGCGAGCGGAAAGCTGGTTTTATTTATAAAGGGATCATGATTGCGTCATAATCGAACCTGCATACATTTAGCTTGTTCTATTTGAAGCATCTGTAGTTCATAAATTTAACCGTCAAACCTATCGAGGCCAGCTTTAACGTATAGACCGATAGCGCTAGGCTTTTTTGATGTCATAAGTTTCAAAAATTCTAAAGTTGTTTATTTTTTGCATGTCGATGCAGTCGTACCTATGAAGCTTATTATTGCGTTTTGTGTCACATCTGGTACTTGCATTTTCAGTAATTCGATGATTTGTGATTGATTATTTATATTCAAATTAAAACTGGCAAAATTTATTTAAAGTTAAAAATAATTATGGTACCATATCTAGGAGAGCCTGCGGAGTGTGCAAACCCAGTTTGTGTCATCTTCATCCAGAGCAAACTGACATAGAGTCAGTATTTAAGTACACTACGAAAAAAAAATTACAGTTAATGAAATAACTATTTTCTATCTCAGATCACTTACATATGCCTATTTAATAAATTTGTGCCAATTTGGATCACGCAATTTTAAGATTATTAATTATTTTCCTTTTCCAAGCTATAAACGCTTCAAAAAAATATTAAAATAATTAGAGTTTACACATTTAATATCATAAATGAATGAAAAGTCGACATTGTAAATTTGTGTCATTTTCATGCACGATAAACATAGAATGAATAAAACACAAAAACAATGGTTACGGTCGAAGCGGGTCGACGCGCGGCGCGACGCGGGCGAGCGGCGGCGGGTGACGCTCGCCGTACGCACTGTTCACCTTCGTTTGGTAATCACAGCTAATTCCATTCAGCCGTTAAAGCATGATTGATTAACAAACATACAAACACACGCGTAGCACTAGGAACTCGAGAAACATTTTGTCAACTCCGTAATGTTATTTTTCTCTCGTAGACTAATCTTCTCGTGTAGTTTGTGTTACTAGTGCAATGTACTATACTTTGTGTTACTAGCAAGTGCAGGTATAGCCTCTAGATAGAATAATCGTTTCTTACTATAACTCGAAGAACATCCAGTAACTTCCTTTCTTTTTCATTTCATTTTTCCCGCTTCAATACATTTCGGATTTCTATATCGCACACCTAGATCTAAGCTGAGTCAATTCAAAAATTCGTGATTTTTTAGTTATCCTTGTATTCGAATGCTCGCTGATCATATACATCTATCCGGCATAACAGTTTCGGTCAAAGCTTAAACCAGTCGTCGTTAGATAGAAATAGCTTACCTTGCTGAATCAACGCATGTCAGTTCTTCCCACCGAAACAAGTGTATTGTCAGTTGACCTCCGCTTGTTATTTTTTGTTTTCTTTAAAAAAAAACGTCGTCCCACACTAAAATTTTCTCCTGGGTCGTGGGTGCAGTCACAAACGTAGAATATCACATCCACATATGCCCAGACCGGAACTAATTTCTGTAAGCTATACAAAATATTTGTCCTGTACGAGAACCGAACCCGCGACCCGATGTGCAGTAGGCGATCACTCGACCTCTGCGCTAACCGTGCCGTCGTTGTTTTGGAGAGTGTACGTATTAGCATAAACGAGAACACGGTTATTTGGATTTGTTGCAGTTTTGATGAAGAAATATATGTGAGTTCATTTGAGTTGTTACAGTGTTGATCAATTTTCTGTCATATTAGTTTGGGATGTTTCTACTTGCTTCAGTATTATTTGCTAAGGTATGTAAATTTATTTTGTTACTATCTTGAATTGACTTTGATTTGGTGGAACAACTTGTAAATTTCTAGTTCACCTAGTTTTGTTAAAACAATTTTTCTTTAATATTTTTGTCACAAATCATGTCATTTTGAATATGTTGACTAAATTGAATGAATTAAGGTATTATAGCGTCTATTTGAAATGTATATTGTTTTAATCAAATTATCTACCACTTTGTTTTAAAAGGAGATGTTTTGAGTTAATGAATAAGTAAAACTTGCTATACCTACTTTTTTCTAGAGATAAATGAAGCAAGGCCGTTTTCTTGTCAACATTGTAAAAGAACGGTATTAGGAGAACCCACTAACAGTAAGAGGCGAAGAGTCTAAAAAGTCTGTAAATGTATAAGCAGAAGAGAATAAACAAAATAGGGCAACAAACACAGCCGTGGTGACCAAACCATGCCATTGTGAGAAATTAAAAATGACTTTTATAGTACGTCATGTGATGAAAGTTTAATAAATGACTCTGAAAGAGATCCAAGCTGTGTCCGGCATGTATGATATTTTCTTAATTTCAATTGTTGATCAAGTATAATAAGATAAAAGTGCCATATCAAGTACAAGTATCATGAGAAGTTTGTAAAAGAATTTATTTTTAATTAGCACTTAATAATTTTTAGATGTTTCTATTTTTAATTACACAACATTAAATATCTTCAATTTTGTTTGGAAATGTTTACTCTCTTACTGTTGGTTTTTATACTTCGATTTTTTGTGCTTATTCATTCGATATTGCTATTCGAATACTTTGAATAATACGAATATATCGAACTTTTACTGGAGGGAGACCTTGTACCAGAGTCATGTGCATGGGTACTCCCGTCTTACCTATTTCTGCCGCAAAGCAGCAGTGCTTGCGTTGCTGTGTTCCGGTACATCTTAAGTCACAAGTTGACAACGTACACTGTGGTTCTTGTGGGGGTTGCAGTTTTGCTGCAAATCTCACAGGATTCACTGACTGTTACCACTTACCATCAGGTGGGCAGTTTGCTTGTTTGCCAACTTATTTGCAATAAAAAAAACTTATTTATTTATAGCATAAATAAATGACACCACATTTTTAGTTACATTACTAGTAAGAAGTTATAAAATATCAAAATTAATATTAAAATAATAAATCACAAAATATCAATCTCAAAGTCTTCGAGACTAATATTTTGTGATTTATTAATAGCACCACATTTTTTTATATTTAAGTCTTATCTGTTAAAGATTAAGACAGTTTTTGTGAAGTAATAACAGAAAAATGTCTCATTTTTTGTTCCCAATTAGTTCAGAGACAATTATTTTTGATTTGTTAGAAGTCTTCAATTCGTGCGTGTTGCCAGTGATGACATACGGAACTGAGACGTGGCCGCTTACAATGGGTCTCATAACAAGGCTCAAAGTCACCCAAAGGGCAATGTAGAGAGCTATGCTCGGGGCTTCTCTACGTGATCACATCAGAAATGATGAGATCCGTAGAAGAACTAGAATTACTGACATTGCGAATTGCAAACCTTAAGTGGCAGTAGGCAGGACACATCGCTCGTAGGACTGACTGCCGTTGGGGCGGAAAGGTCCTCGAGTGGCGGCCGCGTACCGGGAGACGCAATGTTGGTAGGCCCCCCACAAGGTGGACCGACGATCTGGTGAAGGTCGCGGGAAGCCGCTGGATGCGGGAGGCGCAGGACCGATCGGTATGGAGATCCTTGGAGAGGCCTATGTCCAACAGTGGGCGTCTCTTGGCTGATATGATGATGATGATTAAAAATATAACAGAATAATTCACTCAATTATACCTATGTGAATGTATTTTTTTTTTGAGGGCCCGACAAATGACATCCTCCCGCCTGATGTTAAGCGGTGAAAGTGGCCCAAATGAGTTGACAGATAAAGGAGGGACGACATCCACTATCCTACCTGCCCGCCCCTTGCCGGCCTAAAATATGCTTTTTCACGCCTCTTTTGAAGGAACCCATGTTGAAGGATTGAGAAAACACGTGCGCAGGTAGAGAATCCCAAGTATGGGATGAACAACAGAAGAAGGAATCTTGGAATTTCTTAGTGCGGTGTGAAAAGGTGGATACAGTGTAAGGATGACTCCGAAGGCCCTTACGCGTGTTTCTGTTAAGGAATGGAGAGGGACGGATAAGATATAAGAGCTCCTCAGAGCATTCCCCATGGAACATTCGCTAAAAGACGCTAACAGAGGCGATGTCACAACGAAGTTGTAAAGGCTCGATGGTATTATGCGAATAGCGCGACACTGCAATCTATCCAGAGCATCGAGGAGGTACTAAGTGGGGCTGTCCCAAAGGTGCGAGCAATATTCTACGCAAGACCTAACTTGAGTTTTATACAACAGGCATAGTTGGTACGGCGCAAAATACCTACGCAACTTGTTCAGGACACCGAGATTCCGTGAGGCGTGTGAAGGTTTGTGCCCTGAAAATAAGGAAGGGGGAGGAAAGGTGACCATTGAGAACGCGCACACCTGTGTTTTCCTAGCATTCGTTCTTGAAGTCTCTAGGGTTCAGATCGCAGCGAATGTTCATTCCGAGCAAAGCGATATTGCTTTGCGTGTGATAGGTTGTGCCCTAAAGAGAAGGAAGGGGGAGGAAAGGTAACCTTTTCACCGAGAACGCGCACACCTGTGTTTTCTTAGCATTGAACTCAACAAGATTGTTGGAACTCCATTCGGAGACGAGGCCCAGCGTCCTGTTGGGCTCAATGATAAGATTCTGCCTCTCCCTACCAATATCACCATGAGCAGCCCCTGAGCTTCCGTGATATCCCCCATGCACAGTACTGTCGTCTGCATAGCAATGTATACTTCCCAAGGAAAGCATGTCATTGATATGCAGAAGAAACAATGTTGGGGATAGAACGGAGCCTTGTGGAACTCCAGCGTTCACTGCCATGAACTGCGAAGCGCAGCCGTCAACGACAACACGAATTCTATGCTCGTGGAGGAAGCTGGCAATCCACGTACAGAACTGCGCAGGTAATCCGTATGCCGGTAGCTTGAAAAGGAGAGCCTTGTGGCAAACTATCTACTAAAAGCTTTGGCGATGTCGAGACTAATAGCCACCGACTCGCCGCGCTTATCGATAGATTCACCCCATTTGTGTAAAAGGAACGCTAGAAGGTCACGCTAGGACGAAACCCATACTGACGGTCATTAAGCAACGAGTGACCTTCCAGGTAATGGATCAGCTGGGTATTAAGGATCCTCTAAGATTTTACACAAAATGGAAGTGGCGGCTATAGGGCGATAGTTTGATCTCCCTTTTTGGGAACGGGCTAGACATTGAATGAATGAATAAACACTTTATTTCACATTAAACACAGGACATTACAATACACATTATATTGGCAATAGGCGGCCTTATTGCTAAGGTAGCAATTTCTACCCGGCAACCTTAGGGCTAGGAAAGTAGCTACGTATTCAAGATACAGGATAGTGCACTAAAAAGAAGATAAAAAAACTAAGTAGAATAAATTAACAATTAAAATTGATACCTATACATATAACTAAATATATAAATACAATACATACAAGACATTGGCCTCTTTCCAAGATTTCGGCACACAACCAACAAAGAACGACAAATAGTATAGACGCGTCAAGACAGGAGTCAACTACGCTGCACACTTCTTAAGAACAATCACAGAAATGCCGTCTGGTCCATTTGCTTTTCGAATATCGATCGACTGTAGCTCCGTCCGCACATAACGCTGTCTGATGCGGATATCGGGCATGGTGCTGCCACAATATGACAGTGTCGGAGGTTGTGCACCACAGTCATCGACACGGGAATGAGCCGCGAAGAGTTTTGCCAGGAGGTCAGCTTTCTTCTGCGGCTGATAAGCAAGTGAGCCATCGGTATGTCTCAGGGGTGGCAGCGAGGGTTGGCAGAAGTTTGATTGAAAGATCGGCTACCCGTAGGGTGCGCTAGCAGTTCCTTCTGATCCACTTGTGCAACACGCTGAGCATCCGCTCTAATGTAAGCCCTCTTACACAGCTTGGTGGCATTATTGTAGGCTGTTTTCAGTAGGCTTGTGTTGGGATCCCTGGAAGCTCGACCTCTGATCCAAGCGCGGTAAGCCAGCTGTTTGTTTTTTAAACAGCAGAGGCGCACTCGCGATTGAACCAGAGGTTACATCTGTGACTACTGACGAAATTGAAATGCAGAATATAATATTCCATTCCTAGTATGATTTCGTCAGCAACAGAGGTAGCGCAGGAGTTCGGGTCCATCTCACTGAAACAGCGCTGCCACCAAGGTAATAATCCCGCATACCGTCCCAATCTGCTGACGCATAAGCTACAGACGGCGTGCTGCAACTACAGGTGACCGTCGCGACGCCTGAGGCACTGAGACGGATACCAGGCAGTGATCCGAAGATCCTAGTGGAACTCGAATCACCACCTGATATCCGTCAGGAAGATTTGTCAGAAGGTCCAACAAAGAGGGTACTTGACCGATAATATCTGGTACCTAGTGTGCTGGGTAACCAATTGTGTCAGGTGGTACGTGAGAGCGAATGCGTAGGCAGTCCTACCCGCATGGTCAATTTTAGAGGAACTTAACCACAATTCGTGGTGAGCATTGAAGTCCCCCAAAACACTAGCTCGGCGGAAGGAAATCGCTCCTGCACGTCATCTGCCACCCGACTTAGATGTTAAAAAAGTCAGTTGTCTCCAAGTCACCTCGATGTTAACGGTAGACGCAGACTTAAGACACTGCAATGAGTGCCAAAATCGACGTGTATCGCAAGAAGGGAAACGGAAGGTTCTTCCAAACAAACGTTCTTCCAAAACGCAGGTGATGACAACAAACGTCCGCCCGGACGAACAAGCAAACACCTGCCTTCGCCTTGAACAACTCCTTAAGAGCGTAGCCGGGGTAATTAAGGTAGCTTGTCGTTCGGGCAGATAAGATAATGCGTCTCCATCAAAAACAGCATTGCTGGACGGGGTGTCATGAAATTGTTGGGACAGCTAAGAGGTTAGAATGGAGCCCGCGGATGTTAGCGAGCCCCACCTCGAATAGTGGTGTTTTGATGGGATAGTGCACCGATGTACGACCAGTCCTAATATAGTGCGCTGACATATTTGTTGGAGTGAGAGAGGCGTTAAATTACGGTGTCGTTGCAGCCCGTTAACTATTAACGGGCGTAGGCCTATTTCGCCAGGGAACTGCCGATAGCTGATTTGCGCTGACCCTCCGCACGGAAGGGCTCCCGAACCTCCCCGGAAGTGGCCGCCAGGACCCACCGTCCGGTCACCAACCGGCACGACGGACCACCCCGAGATTATGCGATGCATGGTGGGGCAGCCTCAAGGACTGGTTAGGTCCGCTTGGGCCCCTGTATTTTACCACGGGCGGCCAGCGGAACAGCCGTTTCTTCAGATCTTCCTAGACGGAGGGTCAACGCAGTCAACCTGGCATTGGGTCGACGGAAGCCCACACGAATCGCAGCAACGACCCCTCAAGCTCTGGCTGTGCGCTGACTGATCTCGAAACGTGGACAAGAAATAGCCTTTTTACGGGTTGACGTGTTTTACGTCATGCGCACGGTGGTCGCTAGCCAGTCCGGTTTCTCAAGCGCTACCACCAGAAGTTGGTCACTCCATCAGCACCACCCGAGGATCACGTGTAGGGTCTCGAGGTTCAAACCTACGGACGCGAGCGACTCAAATCCCCTATTATACATTTATATTTAATTTTTCATATTTTTTTAAATATTTCATTTCATGTTAATGTTTTATTATTAATTTTATATTTAAAACAAAGTTTAACAAATTATTTATTTAAATTTTGTTGTAGACTAAGTTCAACTCAAAATGGTTCAATAAAACTGATTCACGTCTAAATGTAGTTTATTTTTTGTACAAAGCCACCACCCTAAAGTGTAACAACTCAAAATAATCAATTATCTGTAAAAAGGATTGATTCTTAGCCGAATTTTATAAAAACAGTGATATTTTACAACCTATTACGATTTTAAATTTTATAGGGTTTCATAAGTTCCCTCACAAACAAATCTCCTGAAAAATATAATTTTTTGAATTATCTCAGTTTAGTTCTAGCTGTGCGATATATATTAGGTTGGGGAAAAAGTCTTTTCGCATTATAGTATGTATAAACTTGTAATAAAATCTCTTTGGCTATACTATTTGTATCTGGCTGGTTTTAGTATCATTGAAAGTTTAAATTTTAAAGAACATAATTCCAAATTCAAATTAGGAAAATGTGTGATTTTCATTTGTTTTTCGTACCGCCAAGATGAGTGAATCTAATGAAGAAATTCGATACATTTTAAAATTTTACTACAAAAAAGGTAAAAATGCAACGCAAGCCGCGAAAAAAAATTGCGATGTTTATGGACCTAGTGCAGTGTCTGTGAGAGTAGCACAAATTTGGTTTAAGCGTTTTCAATCCGGAAATTTGTTGTCAAAGATGCACGTCGCTCTGGTCGCCCTATTACAGATAAAATGGATGCCATTTTTGAAAAAGTGGAGCAAGATCGGCATGTCAGTAGTTACGACGTAGCTGAAGAACTGGGAATTGACCACAAAACAGTTTTGGCGCATTTGAAAAAAACTGGGTACACAAAAAAGCTCGACATTTGGGTACCTCACGAGCTCACTGAAAGAAACCTAATGAACCGTGTACTCATTTGTGATTCTTTATTACGACGTAATGAAACCGAACCATTTTTGAAGAAGCTGATAACTAGTGATGAAAAGTGGATCACGTACGACAAGAACGTGCGAAAAAGGTCGTGGTCAAAGGCCGGTCAGGCTTCACAGACTGTGGCGAAACCCGGGTTAACTCGCAACAAGATGATGCTGTGTGTGTGGTGGGATTGGAAGGGCATTATTCATTATGAGCTGTTACCACCAGGCAGGACCATTGATTCTGAACTCTACTGCGAACAACTGATGAGATTAAAGCAAGAAGTTGAGAGAAAGCGGCCGGAATTAATCAACAGAAGGGGTGTGGTTTTTCATCATGATAACGCTAGACCTCACACATCTTTAGCCACTCAGCAAAAATTAAGAGAGTTTGGCTGGGAGGTGTTAATGCATCCGCCGTATAGTCCTGACCTTGCACCTTCAGATTTCCACCTGTTTCGGTCTCTTCAGAATTCTTTAGGCAGTGTCAGGTTAACATCACGAGAGGACTGCCAAAACCACTTGTCGCGGTATTTTGACCAGAAGTCCCAAAATTTCTATAGCAATGGGATCATGTCCCTACCTACAAGATGGCAAAAAGTTATCGAACAAAATGGTACCTACATACTTTAGTTAAATGTAAATAAACTATATTAAAAAATGTTTTGAATTTTCTTAAAAAATGCGAAGAAACTTTTTCCCCAACCTATTATTTCGGGAAGTTTTGTGTAGTTTTATTTCAGCACGGTCCTTGAAACAATCTGTTTTTCCGTCATCCCTAACAGTAACAATGCTTAATTCTACGAACTTTAATCGTCAACTTTCTTTGACAATTACCATATTAACGTCTAGTATGACACCATATATAATACATTTATTTTCAATCTCCATTTTAGTCTTCATAATGTTAAATCTCAGAATAACGCACGCACTCGTTTGTCGCAACTTGGAAAGATCGAAAGTGCCTAAACAATCAGCTCAGCACGTGCCACGCGCGCGTGTGACTGGCCGGTGCCCGCCGCCTGCGCGCTTCCCCGCGCTCGGCGTTCGTGCAAAGAAGTTGGTATTTTTTGAAATAAAAGGATTTCGTGGATGAAAACAACACAAATTATGAATAGTGTTTTGTTACAAAATAATAATTAGAAACACGTGAACTCTAATAACTTGCATTTTATTTTGAGGATTTTACAGGGTGTTGTAGTAAAATAATAAAATATCTATACATCTCGTGGATGAATTTGACACAAAATAGTTTAAACAACAGATACTAGTATTCTAAAACGCATAACACCTATTTTACCAATTGTAATATTCTTTCAGAGCTAGTTGGGCGTCATGTTAGCCACTGGTTAAAAATTAAGATTCTCGTGGACAGAGATGACACAAAATGCCTATGCACATCAGATACTACTTCGTTATTATGATGAAAGTAAAATTTTCATCTCTAATTTTGTTTTCGTCCAATACTGATTGAAACGACAAATACCTAAATTTCTACCTATGCAAGTACCTAGAATGACACAAAATATTTTTTTAGGTTGGGCAAATGGTCTGGAAACTATATGCGAAAAACAAACAACTTTAATATTTTTGAAACTTAAAAACCTAGCGCTACGGGTCTAGTAGTTTACATTAGCGTATTGAAGTCAGGGTGTGTGTGACCTTGTGAGGTATATAAAGTATTTATAGATAGTTAGGTACACATTGAAAATTGGACACCTTTCAATAGTTAATGTATCGTAATGTTGATAACAATTTGTGTTTCGCCATCCAAGAAGGATAATTAGGAAGTATAATGAGATTATGAGATCGTTTCGGTTCACTGGCCACGGACGGATAATCCCCTCGCGGGATCGTTGGGATAGCCAGCAGAGGCTTCTGAGAATCTGAGCGGTCCGCCGTGTTATTTCCCCGTCGATGTGGAACACAATAGGAAATCCGCGCCTGTGGGAAAATGAAACTCGAAGGCAGCGAACCGTGACAAAAAAACAATACTAATTAAATTGGCTTTTTTTATTATCCACCATAGGCAACAACACAGTCGACGCGCCAGATACCAGAGAGCCACCAAAAGCGCGGCAAACGTCAAGTGTTTCAGAATTTTTTTTAAATCCTAAAGACAATGGCCAATACAATATTTACTGTGAATAAAATTGCAATATAAACAAAGTCAAATCCTTATTATAATTGAAAAAGAAAGTGCGTTATTCTAATTATATCTCAACTAGCTTTTGCCTGCGACTTCGTTCGCGTGGATTTAGTAATTTGGGCAGCTTATTTTCTATTCAATCTGCTTATATCCTTCCCCACAACTCAAACTATCTCCATGCCAAATTTCATCTAAATCGGTTCAGCGGTTATTGTTACTCCATACAAATTTCATTTCCACCCGCCTTTTTACCCTATCTATTAAAACTATCCTATGTCCTTTCCCGGGACTCAAACTATATCGCTCTAAAACAAAACCTGGTCTAAACCTGGTCTCAAGTTAGTCTTGGTTTAAACCTAGTGCGCTTTCACTTGTATTAATATACATAGATAGAGACAACGACAGCGGTTTAAGCGTGAAGAAGTAACAGACAGACACACTTTCGCATAATAACATTAGTCTGGATGGGAAAAAATATTTTCTACAATGGCAATGATTAGATCGAACCAACCGAACCGAACTCTCCGCTGGTCGCTGAGCTGGTAATTATGCCACAGATTATATTAATGTATCGGAAACGATTAAATAAATGAAGGCATTGAGGCGTAACAGCGTAATTAATTGTAAACATACCTCGCAAACACTGCCCTTGTTGAGGACTTGCTTGCTAAAGGTTTTCTATTGCGTGATTCTTTAAAATATGATTGGGGATATAAATATATAAATTTTCATTCCATTAACTTAAAGGTAATATTTTATAACACGGTGAAACAAGATTTAATTAGAGGAAAATATAAACGTGAGCCTGAATTCGGATTAACTTATGTTTGAGGCAATCAAATACTGAATTAAAATGCGCAGAATCAAATTGAAAATGAACAATTTGAACATAAAAAAATTTAATATAAAGAAATTTGAGTATAAAAATGAAAATAAAAAAAATGTTTTGTGATATTGAATTAAGAAAATATATTGAATTTTGAGCAATCATTATCTTTACGTCTTTTATTAGTAAATTCAGAGGTGAAGGTTAGCGAGGAGTGCTGTTTGAGTTTGTTTCTTTAAAGTTGCCTTCATCATCATCATCATTTCAGCCAAGAGACGCCCACTGCTGGACATAGGCCTCCCCCAGGGATCTCCAAACCGATCGGTCCTGCGCCTCCCGCATCCAGCGGCTTCCCGCGACCTTCACCAGATCGTCGGTCCACCTTGTGGGGGGCCTACCAACGCTGCGTCTCCCGGTACGCGGCCGCCACTCGAGGACCTTTCCGCCCCAACGGCCGTCAGTCCTGCGAGCTATGTGTCCTGCCCACTGCCACTTAAGGTTTGCAATTCTTTGGGCTATGTCGGCGACTCTAGTTCTTCTACGGATCTCTTCATTTCTGATGCGATCGCGTAGAGAAACCCCGAGCATAGCCCTCTCCATTGCCCTTTGAGTGACATTGAGCCTTCTGATGAGACTCATTGTAAACGGCCACGTCTCAGTTCCGTACGTCATCACTGGCAACACGCACGAATTGAAGACTTTCGTCTTAAGACACTGCGGTAGATTGGCCGAGAATATGCTGCGTAGCTTCCCGAACGCTGCCCAGCCGAGTTGGATTCGTCGATTTACCTCTTTCTGGAAGTTGGACTTACCGAGCTGGACTATTTGTCCCAGGTAAACATATTCGTCAACAACTTCCAGTGTAGAGCCGCCAACCTTCACAGGAGTGGGTACTACATGGGAATTCACCATAATTTTGGTCTTGTCCATGTTCATTTTAAGACCCACTTGTTGGGAAACTCTACAGAGGTCTTCGAGCATTGTGCCTAGATCTTCCACGGTCTCAGCCATGACCACGATATCATCGGCAAAACGAAGGTGAGTCATGTACTCGCCGTTTATGTTGATGCCGAGTCCTCTCCAGTCCAAAAGCTTAAATACATCCTCCAGCGCAGCTGTGAACAGCTTCGGCGATATAACGTCACCTTGTCTCACACCTCGCTGAAGTCGTATTGGTTTCGAGTTCTGGTCCTGAAGGCGGACTGACATAGTGGCGTTTCCGTACAATGACTTCAACACTTGGATGTACCGGTAGTCTATTTGGCACCTCTGGAGTGACCTAAGCACGGCCCAGGTCTCGACAGAATCGAAGGCTTTCTCATAGTCCACAAACGCCAAGCATAGTGGCAGATTATACTCCTCGGTCTTCTGTATAACCTGCCGCAGCGTATGAATGTGGTCTATGGTACTATAGCCTTTACGGAATCCGGCTTGTTCGGGAGGCTGGAAGTCGTCAAACCTGCGCGCGAGACGATTCGTGATGACTCTCGAGAACAGCTTGTATACATGACTCAGGAGTGTGATGGGTCTGTAGTTCTTCAACTGGGCCCTGTCGCCCTTTTTGAAGAAAAGTGCCACCACACCCCCGTGCCATGCTTTAGGCGTAATGCCCTCGAGTATGATGGAGTTAAATAGCCTCTGCAGCGCTTTCCGGACTGGTAGTCCGCCCGCTTTCAAAAGCTCAGCTGTAACTCCATCATCACCCGGTGCCTTGTTGTTTTTTAGCTGTTTGAGAGCCACATTAATCTCGTACAGGCTGACGTCCGGGATGTCTTCGGTGTAATGCCGGATCAATTTGGCTCTAGGGTCTGTAGCCTGAATGACAGGTGCCTGCGATGTTGTGTAAAGCTGTCCATAAAAGCGTTCAATCTCAGCCATAAGTTCAGGTCGAGACGCGACGACTCTGCCGTCCTCTGTCTTCAGCTTCGTCAGCAGACTCTGACCGAGTGACAGATCTCTTGCGAACACTTTGGAGCCCTTGTTCCGCTCGATGGCTTCCTTAATACGTTCTGTATTAAATCGGCGTATGTCGCGAGTCAGAGACTTCGAGATCTGTTTGTTGAGTCGCCGACGAGCATCTTCAGAGAACTGCAGACCCATCCCACGTCTTTCTTCCATCAGCTAAAGTTGCCTTACAATGTATTTATTATAAGTAGGTACTTTACATTTCTTATATACAAAAGGTGCGTAGGGTTCTTAAAGCCTTATTGTTTTTAGTTAGTTCATATTCATAATATGTGCTGCGAAAAGATGTTATGTGAACCGCAATTGTGTGAATCAACGAATACAGACAGCATTTGATGCGACCTCGAATTGAAAACAATTATTTTTTCATTTGGGTCTTGTTATCGGCACCGATAGCAAAATGAGGCTGTTTATTTAAAGGCTCTACCCACGCAGCTCACATTATCGATGTTGTTACTCACCAGATAAATAATTATAGACGGGGTGGAGCCAGTGTTCACTACATGAAAAATGTTATTACAGTGTTTCTATGTCAAAAATACAATCAATTTAAATACGAGTAAAATGTTTGTGTGTGTGTGTATGAAAATAAATCAATACAGACAACTTTCATAATTAATATTTAAATCAAATTAATACTTTTAATGTCTCACTATCATCGTCCGTGCTAATCTTAACGTTACTCACAAAGTCTCACAACACAAAAATTAAAAACAATCCAACCAAAAAAGTAAGGTTTTCGTCTTGAAATAAGGAGCGTTCCAGCAACACTTTTTGATGCTATCTAACATGTATTTGCCGCGTTTTGCGTTTCTTTTAAAAATAATATTGTTAGCCGCGCTAGTTGTTATAAATGAAACGGTAGGAACTGATTTTTTTTGCTGAATTGATACAGAAATTTCCTTCTACTAATATTTAAACCCTCTGTATACCTTTTTGATAATTAAAAAAGTTTTCAATTTCGAATTTGAAGGTTGTCAAGAAGTGGTATTCTAATACCACTTGACCTCTAGGTCCCATTTGATAGCTTTATGTATAATATTTGACGTTAAGATTTCGTGGCAAAAATGTTCAAATAGAACACGAAACTAGCACGAAAAGTTTTTTAAATTTATATATTGAAAAAGAAACAACATCATTTATAACAATGAGAGTGCCACTTGGATTACAGATCTATCCAATAATCCATCAATCTGCTTCGTACATTATCGATCTGGATCGTGATCATTGATTTAGATCGCGGATCGCGATCAAGATTGACTGTGTACGGGACGCCAATGAAACGCGATGATGCTATGGTATCCACTACTGTCCACTGATGTTAGGATGTTGTCGTGCAGAAAGATGTAGGAGTCGTACTTACGGTTTAACTACCCGAATGCGCTGTCGTTGGAAAAGACGAATGTCGTAATGTCGTATAGTGACAAAGAAAGTGTCCGACCGAAGCAGCATTTTCAACTGGAACCGAAATTGAAATTGCGTTTCTGACCTCGAATTCGGGCGAAACCGCAGCTTATATAGACGTCTAATAAAAATTTAGTTGGTAAATTTTTATACATATAATGAAACATAAAAACAGCAACTAAATTGATAACTTAGATAATGATTTAACAACTTGAAATCTTTAATGCAACGTAGGTATTCATTATATGGAAGGTTTAACTTTGACACTTTTTTTGCGTCGTCGTAGTAAAGTGCCAATTTATGTTTAATTTAAACAATTTAACGTTAACGAACCGCCCGCAGTTAGCTGAACGACGCATGACAATGACGAACACTGCGTTCCGGCGGGGCCGCAGATTCTGTCAATTATTGGCCGAAACCGAAACTGCGTCCGGAACCTAATTTTTTGGCCACAACCGAAAATTCGGTCGGTCATTCATTAGATAAGAATGTAAAGAATGTATGCTCGCTGATTCGAACGAGCCTGATATGTGTCATGCACACCAGCCGTTATCAGTCGGCAGGATGACGCCGGCGCCGACACCTACAGCAAATGTGCCTATGATGCAGTAAGTAAAGTACTACAATATTGCATACACATTTCAAACAATGATCCGATAAAACGTACGTAAACTGGAATAGTGTTTGTATGCGAAAACGATTTCAAAAACATTATCCCCATTCTTTGCCAAACCCAGTGCAGAAGCAGCGAATGCGTGTAGTACGAAGTACGAATCTTGCTGATCAATTTCTGTGTGTTTGTTTCTCATAATTGTATACTAACGGTATCATGGATGTTGAAGATTCTATGTTGTCAGACCACCTATGTTTAATGTTTGTTTATAACTAACCTGTTATAACTCAAATTAGAGGATTTTTTTATACATAATCACTCGTGTAACGTTGGACCCAAAATGGGGAATCTCCTTTTGAAACAAAGCCGAGTAGTCAACATGAGGAAACACTAAGGGCGAGAGAACTCAAAAATAGGTATTTGTAATATGTGTTGTATAAATGTATTTATTCAACCGAGCATAGCGCGATAAAGACAACTGCATGCAACTCGGACCGAAGATATCTATGAAAAGTTAATAGATGTGTCGTAGTCCGCCCGGTTTTGAGACCGTATCTCTAAAACTAAACCGATTCGAACTAAAGAAAGGCTTTGGCCCTATTTCTGTTTTACTTTCTTCAAATAACCACGTCAAATTTGTTTGCTAGATATTTGAATACAGCGGAAATATGTTTCTTCTAATAATGAACGTGAGAAACAATGGAAAACATATAGGACCATGCATTATCATGCATTAGCAAACATAGATTTGTTTTAGAAGAAAATGCTCTATTGGCCGTTATCCAGCCAGAAGGGCAACGGGGGACTTCGTTTGTATGGCGAAACGGCCGTTACGATTTGCTCCTGACACGTGAACACCCGCGTGTGAGGCCCGCGCTCCATAGCGTAGCATCCCATAGAACGCCAAGGTGAATCGTCGCCACCCTGGCGGGCTGCCAGGCAGGAACCGCGCGCAGACGCGGCTGCCCATCGTCAGACAGTGTTATCGGCCCATTCTCGCCTAGCCGGCGCGCAGGTATGCGTAAACATATTGGTGAACACAACACCAGACTCCATAACAAACTCGCGAGTCGTGTTCTGTTTATAAGATGCCCTGGTGTTGACGCATTTTTGCCATTCGACGATCCGAGAGAAATTTGAGAGTTGTTTGTATCACAAGATACATAAGGCTCTGACAGCGCTAATTCGTTTGAATCTACTTTTTTTTTTCTCGTGATTTTCTCAACCATTTTACACATTACAAAATTCATGCAGTATCGCCAAACAGTTTATTGGCGAATATGACGCTCTCAATCATAAATGATTATTTTCGAATTCTTTTTATTTAACATCAATTTCGTCCAAGAGGACAGCTTTTAATGGTTTTTTAAAAAATATTTTATTTTTATTGCTACGTTGTTCTATATCTGGGTTTAACCGATTTAAAAATTTCGTAATCATATATTTACGAGTACGCAACAGTTTTGGCCAAAATATTTTTTAATATGACGCTTTGACCACGTTAATTTTTTTATATTTTGTGACTTTGTGTCGTCTTTTCAAATGCTGGATAAACATCAAAGTGAGTAAATCAATTCTAGAAAAAAATTTCGCTCCGGCAGCAATCGAACCTGTGTCTTCAACATACCGTGCTCACTCCATGATCGATAGGGCTTATCAAAAATTTAAAAATATTGACCTTTAAAACCACATATTGACGCCAAATAAGACACAAAAATCTAATTACCTAACAATAGTCTAATCGAAAGAGAAAAAAAATATATGATGGGCAAAGATACCGATTAAGAACCATATACTGTGCATTTCGAGGCGCTAAGATTGAGAATCCAGTTAGCTATTGCATTAAGATCTTCTTGGAGACTATCGTAATCAATAAGTGGGTTCGCAAAAAACTTGATATCATCCGAAAACATGTTTGATCTAATTTTGCTAAGGTAATGCAATATAGGTTGTGCCCGTAGATTTCCCATTAATCCTCGGCTCGCAAAATCTACTTAGATAGAATCTAGTGCGTCGTCGTGTCTAAAGATAGAACGAAATCCTGAACGCTGTGCATAACTCAATAAAAGCGTTAATTGACCTTAGGTCTCAAAATACAAGGTCCCAAAATAGCGTTCGCCGCTTAACCTCTGAACCGGTGCAAATTGCCACTGATTGGTGCCGTCATTTGTGTCATCAGTTGAACCTAGAAAATCACACCTACGTACAAACACTTAAGTAATGTTTGTACAATTTTGTGTGTCTCTTTGCAAAATTTTTGTAACTTTCCACTTATATCGTAAGAGTTTCTCTCATCAACACCGAAACTAGAAGCTCACCATGTTCCTCACAGCTAGCCTTGTTATTGTGTTACTCAAAGCATGAAAGATTAAAATCCCAAATAAAAACATATTTATTCAACATGGTCTCTTCCAGCAGGCACTTATTGACGTTAAAGGAAAATATAAGCAAGAACATTGACTCTAAAACTTTTAAATTGTTTTACCTTGTACAGTCGGCTTCATAAGAAGATAAGCGTTTTAGCCATGTCACACCAACAATTAACAATTCAATATAGATGTAACCATAGTAAATATAAGGAATAGTTGGTGTGACATGGTACTGAAATATCCATCTACTTCTGAGGCGGACCGTACATGCATACATTCCAAACTAATCACGTTGCATCAAATATAAGTAGAGCAGAAGAAGAAAAGTCGACTCTACACCTGTTTAGAAATTTTAAGAGCCTTTACGAGAAGAACGTGCGAAAAACTTATTTTTTATTAACTAAGTTGTCTAATAAGGAGACTGCCCACCTGATGTTAAGTGACTACAGTCGCCTATAAATAATACATGTGGTTCCTGTGAGACTTGCAAATCTACACCCGCTAAAAGAATGCCAACTTGTGACATAAGATGCCAAGTCGTAGTACCCAGTTCTTAAGTTTGAAAAAGTAAAAGAGTGATGTGTATTCTTATATTAATTGTGATATTTTTGTTTTTGAAGTCGGTTTTTAATTTTTTGTTAAATATTTATATTTTATTATTTTGAAATTTAAGGATTTTCCTCGATTTTTCTGGAATCCCATCACTAGATACTGACATGGTGACATGGAACCACCTCAGGAGTATATTCTTTTTATACAAAAAGAATTTTGAATATCGGTTCATAATTGGCGGAGTAATCGAGTAACAATAATAAAAAACATACAGCAGAATTGAGAAACTTCTCCTTTTGTGAAGTCTGTAAAATCTACTGGAGAACCTTTGACTATACAAATGCATATATCTATATACCTGTCTGTATATACATATAACAATAATGCGTTCAGGGTGCTGATGGGGCTGCCTCGATTCTGTAGCGCGTCAGGGATGTTTGCGGATGCACAAGTAGATTGTTTCTACACCATAATCAGGAAACGATGTGCATCCCTGGTGCGCAGGGTGCGGGCGAGCTCCAACAGCATCTTGAGCATGCTTGCGAACAGATATGACTGCCAGTACATGCGCCATTGCTGCATTTTGCATCTACTGGCTAACAACAAATATTGACATTGCATAATTTCAAATCAGTTATTATTTATTATTATTGTATCCGAAATTTATTATTATTGATTATTGTTTATTATTAATTTATAATTTAAATGTACCGGGTATGGGCTACTTTGCCTGAAATAAACGATTTTATTTTTTATATATACCTGTCTATATAAGCAAAGTGGAGAGCTACCGATTACGATGCCAAACCGTTTAATCGGCGAATAAGAGAGTTAGCATCTTCAATAATAATAGCACTAATTAATTAATAACGACTCATAATTAGATAGATATCGACCTTCGCGTGTATGCGCCGTTAAAGTGAACAAGTTCAGAGGAATTCGTGTTCAGATTGACCACAAATGCCGTTACGACTAACAGCGGTAAATAAAACAACGTTCAATTCCCTGCAGCATTATGTCTATACTTGGCGGCTTTCCAACTCTGATCATTGATCAATTGATTAGACACATTCAGAGACAAAATTGAGACGTAGATTGCACAGAGTTTTTTGGCCAATCAAGGTACATATAGATGTACAATCAATCAATATATGTCATAGATAGACAGTGCTGTAAATAGGTTTGCGCTTGACCTAGAAGCACCTGCCCCTCTAGACAAACGACACATGCTAACTTTTCCGCAGTCGCTCCGCAGAAAAAATTTACGCAGATGACATTAGCTGCGGAAAAAATAGCGTGAGGTTGTCACAGGCTAATGTCATTTCATACATTTTTTCTGCGGAGCGACTGCGGAAAAGTTAGCGCGTGGCATTTGTCTAGCAGGCTAATGGTAAATGAGATAAAGTCGATGTAGAGCATGCTTAGAGTTTACCCAGTCAGTAAATGCCCATTTTGTGATTGTTTCATTAAAAACGACAGAAAGCGATTATAAATTAAAAGATCTAATGGAGGAAAAATTAGACTTCCCTTAAGGCCTCGTTTACGGAGACGCGGGGCGTTGCGCCGCGCGGCCCGCTCAGAATTCAAACATATGGCGTTGTATGAGTGCGTTTACGGAGAAGCGATTTTGCTCGCCTTTGCTTGAAATGGCGCGTTTTTTACGGCCGAGCCCGCGGATGGCACCGCCGCGTCCGTCGGTGTTCCCGTCTCGCATCTCTATGAACAACATCGTATATTGCCATGTTTGTGTTTACGCGTGCGATTATGAGTGCCGCTTCACGCGCCGCCCCACCGTAAACAGAAAAAACGTCTGACGGGTCGCGAGACGCCACGCCACACGCGACGCGCGACGCCCCGCGTCTCCGTAAACGAGGCCTTAGACTTACTTCATATTTTGCGTGGAAATTATTACTTATCATTATTGTAATCGTCTTATTTGTTTCAGATCATGTAAAAAGCCCGATGCGGTCGTACATGTTGACCTGCTACGAGGTCAGCAACGTCAGCGTGACTTCCCAACACGATGTGAGTATATTTTTTTAAGAGACTGTATTTCAAATATTTTTTGACAGAGTTCTAATAGAGTTGTCCTTGGTGTTTCAACTCGGCCAACGGTAAGTCGCATATACTTGCTTATACTAGCTTTAAAGTGGAATTAATAATTTGGGTGGATTATTTTTTATCCAATTTGCTTATATCCTTCCCCACAACTCAAACTATCTCCGTACTAAATATTATCTAAATCTCTTTAGCGGTTTTTGATGTCCCATACAAACCCCCATTTTACTTCCTTAAAGGATGATTTCTACTATTCAAAACTATCTTATGTCCTTTCCCGGGACTCACGCTATCTCTTTACCAAAATTTCCTCTTAATTGGCCCAGCTGTTTAATCGTGAAGAGGTAACAGATAGACACACTTTCGCATTTATAATATTAGTATGGATTGAATCCGGTCGTTAGAGGGTAGCGCTTCAGGCACGTATTCAGGTATAAGTTGGTGCACTGCTCGGGTTTCTTATAGATCGTTAATCCCTAAACATTTGTAGTCAATATTTGCACTTTTATGTGTTCCGTCCACGTTGTATGGTAAGTAATCGACATTTTCGAATAACTTATAACGAGTAAGTATTATCATGTATTTGATAGTTGAGGTGATTTTACTGAAATTCGATGAGTTTGCTACGCCGCGCCGTCCTTTAGAAAAGATAGTCTTGCTTTAAAAGGTGGGAGGATGTGCTGGATGCACGGATAGATCCTTGTTTTGTATAGACAAAAATATTAGGCGTTTGTTTCGTGTTGTTAGTATATTATATGATTTATGTAATTCTTTGGTCTTTTTGTTTTCAACGTAAAATTTATTGAAATTATTAATATATTCGACCAAAATGGGTTTGTTTGACCTAAACAATTTTAACAAAAACAATAAATATACTTATTTATTTATTTTATTTATTTATTCTTTATGTACAAAACAAGTACAAAGGCGGACTTAATGCTTTAGGTATTCTCTACTAGTCTACCTTAGGGTGGTTGAGAGACTATCGAGGTAGATGCACATGTAACAGACATTTCTGAACGACATAAATTATAGAATAGGTATGAAATTAATATTTATTAGTTAACCTAACTTATGAATCTTATTACATACACCACCCCGAGACAATAAATATATATATGAATATATTTGTTTATATATTCTATACTATACATATATAAACATATATATACATTAATATATACTAATGAATCAGTAAGTAGGACACATTTACACAAATATGCAATTTAACGTGGAAGAAGTTCTTTTGATAACCATTTGCGTAACCGTTTCTTGAAGGCGTACGGACTAGTGGACATTCTAATGTCAAGAGGGAGTGTATTCCAAGAGAGAATCGATTGAACGAAGAAAAAGGAATGAAGAACATCTGTATGATGGGATGGACACTTGAGCAGTCGATTTAACGAAAAGCGGAGAGTTTTATCATGCGATGAACATAAGTATTCGAAATGGGATTTGAGATAAGTAGGTGAATTTGTGGAATGGAGTAAGGAGTATAGAGTGGTTAAAGCCCTCATCCTACGGCGTTGACGGATGGGCATCCAACGTAAAATATGACGGTGGGCAGAAACGTGATCAACCGAATGCAGTTATTCAACAGTCGGTCTAGTTTATTCAACAGATCCGCATTTAAGTCAAGGTAACACTCATCACCATAGTCGATTAAAGGAAATATTAAACTTACAACTAACATCGCCTTGGTTTTTGACGGCAGTAGATTCTTGAGCCGATAAAGGGATCGTAACGTGCCTGTGATTCGTTTGCAGATACTACTTACATGAACTCGCCAACTAAGCGTAGAATCAATATACAAACCAAGGTCTTTTACGTGACTACTCACAGGGATAATAATACTATCATAAACAATTTGTTGTTGGAGATCAGCATTAGAAACCCTTGCAAGCATCCGCGGACTGCCAACAATCAATGCCTGACACTTTAAAGGGTTAACTGCAACACCATACTTATCAGACCACAGCTTAATGTTTTTGAGGTCTACATTCAATTTGTTGATTGCATCATTTAAGCAATCAAGGTTCGCTTGTTGGTACAATTGAAGGTCATCAGCATACAGGTGATACGAACAGCGAAGTATAGAAGTGATAAAATTTATAAAAATTGAAAACAGAAGAATAGATAAAATGCCGCCTTGAGGAACGCCAGAATCAACATTACACCAAGAAGATGAAGAATTGCCACTTAAACTGATTGCTGGCGTTCACGAAGATAGGATGAGAACCACTGCACGACCTCATTAGAGATCATTAGAGAAGTCAACATGGCAAGGAGAATTTCGTGGTTAACTGTATTAAAAGCATTTGAGAAGTCAATTAAAACCAGAACAGTAACCTTGTTATCCTCAATGCCTGCTCTAATGTCCCCTGTAACATTAAGGAGAGCAGAAGTTGTGCTGTGACCAGGTCTAAAGCCTGATTGAAAATTACTCACAAGACTGTTTTGATAAACGAATTTGGATAATTGCTTGTGGACACAGGCCTCAAGAACTTTAGAGAGGAAGAATGGAAATCGAACGAAACTTATTGAGGTGGGTGGGATGTGGAATTTTGGGTAAAGGACGAACGTAAGCCTTACTCCACTGTGAAGGAAAAGTTCCCGAATCCAGGGAGAAATTTATTATATGTGTTATAGCAGGAAGAAGGTCACTTAATATAGGAATAATTATATGTCGGCTTAGACTGTCACAACCAACTGCATTTGATTTTATTGCCAATATAGATTTCTTAACTTCCTCCTGGGAAACTTCTGTGAAAAAGAAAGGTGCAATTTTATATATATTGTATTTGACGAACCCGCACTTGGCCAGCGTGGTTGACTAAAGCCTAATCGCCCTAGTTTAGGGTAGGCTCGAGCCCCTCGGTGGGGTCGTATATGAGCTGTTGATGATGATATTGTAAAAACAATGATAAAATACTCTACTATGTTTAACAACTGTGGCCAAATAGGCAGCAATTGCTTCAGTGGCGCAGAAGCGCTGGTATTATGAGAAGACCTCAAATTAACATGGTCATCCTAGACAACAAAATGTTCGTTCTTTGTGATCTGGCTGTATAATTTTGACCTGTTCCCGTCCTCTACACATGTTTCTACCTTAGCGTTAGCTCCCTCTTTTTAAAACCTATCCCGTAAACTAACTTGGTAAAGAATGAGTAAAAGTATATTTTTGGATAAAATTAAGATTTGAACGCCTAGTCTGAATGCAGAGTTTTCAGTAAAATTGCTAGATGCTCAATAAACCTTCTTCTGTCCGCCTTTCGGCGACCAATTTATTTATACTACAGTTTCTTGATATGTCAATAGTAACGAATGTTTTAGTTTCTTACCGTATACAACCAACAATAAATGTGTCAAAAAGGAATGTCATTGAAGTGTCATTCAAGTTTTACTGACACGCCATAATTGAGTTTAAGTTAGCAGAATTTTACCCCGGCTTACACGTGGCGTCTGTTGGTCGGTACTGACTGACGTCGAAAAAAGATTGGCGCAACTAACAACAAGGAAATTTGTTTAATTCAAACAGTCAATTAATCAACACTTTGTGTTCGTTGATCATTATCTGCTAGATTACTTGTAATGTAAAATTCATTGTTCTGCTGGTGTGTTTGGTTTGTTTAATTATTGCGAGGACCTATGCATGTTTTCATGTTTTGATGTTACCAGCAAATATAAACTTCCCTCCGTTTAAATTGAGTAGGTATTGGTAATTCATTTCTTTCGATCTACTAGTCTGGCTGATTTAGGTAAGGAGGGTATAAAAAGTCTAGCTTTATTGTTATCGTTAATTTGCTGTCTATTGTTAATTTTCTTTACATTAACATTTTAATTATTATCTTTGTAACTTATTTGAAAAATGCAACTCCGAGTTTCTTGCTTACGTTCGGGGTGGTCTGCATTCCGGGCGAGTGGTAAATTCAAATTTAAATGAATTAATTTTGGCGTTTTCATGTGTATGCCTCAATATATACTTACTCAATAAAATATTTAAATTTGATTCCACATAAAAGAAAGAGGAAAGAGGCGATTGGGTATGTCGTCTTGGGATTTCGGACTTTCCCAATCCGTATAAACATTGTATAAACAAACGCCTTGGAGGATCCGTTCCGGTATAGGAAGGTTTTTTTATATACAACCCTTTGGAACTTCTCCACCCCTTGGAGAGTCCGTTCCGGTTCAAGAAGCTTTTTCGTAACATACGACAGGGAAGCTCTTGGCCTTCCTCTCACCTGATGGTAAGTAACGATAAGGCTGAAGCTGGAAGCGAGCTTCGCCTGGACTCCTCAACAACTGAGGAACTGGCTATCTTACGTCTAATTGGGATGATGACTGAATTCTAATTTTTACGTCTCGTCATTAAATATTAAAATACCGTGGGAAAAGATGCAGTCCTGTGAAATCAGAATTAAAATCGGCTTAGAAATACATTAGATACAAGCTTTTTAAGTTGTTAATTTGAAGGCGATTAGACAGAGAGATCCGACATCAACCGTGACGTCATAGTTGAGTACGGCCATATAAACTCCTTGTAAACTACCGTTTTGCTAGAAAGAGATGGAGAAAAATCTTAATACCTTATATCTTGGTTGTTTTTATAGTTATTCGAAAACCGATTTTTTCTTTCTGTTTGTTATATGAATGAGCTTCTATTAAAGTAAGAAATTTTTTTTAAGTCATCTAGCCTATTGTCGGAATCTATCCATTCCCATCAACACCAGGTGGGCTCAACTACTAGACTACGGAGGTGGTTAAAATTCACTGAACGGCTACTGATTCGAACCTAGCCAATTTACTCATTTCCTTGGTTTCAGATCGTTGTGTTCGGCAGCTATGGTCCACATCGCGTCGCGCTGCCGGACCTCACACGACTACCGGACCAGAATAATTGACCACACCGGCGCCCGCGTTCCGACCGGTTCATTTGCAAGTGCGTTGTACCAACATACATGTGAAGTGAAGTGTCAGTGCAAGTGAAGTGTAGTGAGGTGAAGTGTGCGGACGGACCCCGGCGTACCGGCGACCGGGGCCTGATGTTGGAGTCATGGCGTTCATGACCAAGAAGAAGCGGTACAAGTTCGGTGTCCAGTGCTGCCTCGAGGAGTTGACGGATGTGCCCTTCGTGTCGGGGCTGCTGTTCGCGAAGGTGCGCCTGCTCGACGGCGGCAACTTCCAGGACCATTCCAGCAGGTGGGTCCTATGTTTTATCTAGATTAAAGACATGCCCTCGGTTTTGTACTTTTAAGATTTTGTCGTCTTTCTTCTAATCATTCTTTCATTTGAGTGCGTACAGAGCTATCCAGATTTGTAGATATTATTAATCTATCCAAGTTGAGGAATACAAAGGCTCTTAAGAAGTTGCTGTCACCAGCACCAGACTTACAATAAGAAAATACATATATGTTCTAAAATAGGAGGAAACACGTGCGCAGGTAGAGAATTCCAAGTGAGGGATGAACGACAGAAAAAGGAATCTTAAAATTTCTTGGTACGGTGTGAAAAGGAGGAAACAGTGGAGGGATGACTCCGAAGGCCCTTACGCTTGTTTCTGTTAAGGAATGGAGAGGGAGGGATAAGGTTAAAGAGCTCCTCAGAGCATTCCCCACTAAACATTCCGTAAAAGGCGCTTAGTGAGGCGATTCGGGTTACTACGTCATTTGTAATGTAAGTAGGGATGCAGCCAAAATTTTATTGCTAACTAGCTGCGTCTCATCCCGTAGAATTATCGGGATGTCTACCATATTCAAATTTCATTTCAGCAATCGGTTTTAATTATGTTGCGCGGCAAACAAAACATGTTATGTCGTTAGCGGTATCTTGAAACTCTTGTGAGTGAAGAGGGACGACTTCAACATCATCTAAATAAAAATAAAGAGCATCATCCTCTCTTGCGTGTGGCGGGCGCATTACATTTTCTTCTTCCATTAATCTATATCATACGTCTTCTTAGCCCTTTCAATCTACACATGCATAGCCTTCTTCACACAATCCATCCACACTTTCCTAGATCTTCTTCTGGTAATATAACTCTCATTCCTCCTCATTAAATGCGCATACCATGCTAGAGCTCGTCTTAGCTAAAATAACGTGCTTCACTGCCGTACCTACGCACTCAAGCAAATTTAAAATGTGGAAGACATAAAAAGTTCGTTGCAATTGCTCATTCAGTTGCCGGCTAGACTTAAACGGATTTGTTGTCCAAGTAGTCATAATCGTTTGAACGCGCGCGACAGAGCGGGTAGTCGAATTTCTCCCGCGACTAGTCGACCGTACATATCCATAGTTCACGGAATTAATAGTCAACGCTTTCTCTCACACAGATGAATTGAAGCTATTAATACTTGTTTCGGTTCGGTTTTCTGCCACTTGGACCGAACAAGCTTGAGGGACGAGTTACACTTCGGGAACCCCTTGGCCCTTCGTTAATAGGCCATTAAGCGCAGGCATACGACCTCCTTCCTCGCTCGGATAAATGAAGCCGCGCGCTGATATTGCGTTTCGCTTCGATGCCGCGAAGTTGATTAATGACACTTTATTTGCAACTTCTCAACATTTTCAGAATTTAAATTTACCCCATTATAGTCGCCCACTTGCATATTCCGTAGGACTCTGTTCCACCAAAGTTTATTCCACTGAATCCACTTTAAAGGTCGATTCGCACAGATCAGTGAAGTCATAGTTCCGGCACGGTATAAGCACCACCGTGATAATTATTCTTTCATACAATCTCTGAACGTCACTCGGAGGCCTGTGTCGTCACGGACACTGACAGGTGTGATGCTGATGACGTTCATAGAGCATGAATAAAAGAATGATTATCACAGTGCAGTGGCGGCAGGCGGTGGGAGAACAATCAATATTACCATATGCGACTGCCAATAGATTATGCCAAACGATTACTGATACCTAGAACAATGTAGGCACCGAACGCTGACGTAATACAGCGTGCTGAAGTCATCAGTGTCACTAATCGACGCCTGTAAACCGCGCTGTGTACACAACGCGAATCGCGATGCGCCCGCGCATGTCAATGTTCCAAGTTCTAATTAGTGTTCTGAGTCATTGCGGAAAATACTTTTTACCTATGTAGTCTAGGTCAGATCTGGAGACCGCGGAGGGACAAAAATTTAGATTTGATACTATCTAAACATGGTATGTATCTTTCCTTGTATCTTACGTCTTATGATCAAACACTGATTGATATTATTAAAAAAAAGTCGTCCTAGCTTATTTGGTGACGGCGGCCAATATCAACAGAGACTAGCCACTTGCGCAGGAGATATTATAGTGCTCAAATATCCGCAGAAACACAAACAAATGCATTTCTCTGTTCCTATACTCACATAGTCCTAGGGATCTTACCATGCGCGCCCATAAGGGCAGGGAGAACACCGGGGGGTTTGAGTGGGTTGGCCTGGTACCCTGCCGGGCCAGCCCCACATACGCCAGCCGTCTAGCCAACGGCGGGTACGGTGCGGTTGCGCATTTCCCCCCGGAAAAAAGGGATGGTAAGCCGACATGATAGCAGCGATATTAGGTACAGATTAAAAACTTACAAAAAGTATGAATTTAGTGCCCAGAAGTGAGTTTTTTTTATTGCGATTTTTTTGTTGACAGGTCAAAAATCTTTAGTCTGATATCTTAGAAACCGTTCATTTTTATTAACCCCTACATAATGGGGGTTAATTTGTTGCTAATGACCTCAAATATAAAGAAATAGCTTGAATTCTCAGTCACTTGTGTAAATATAGACATCGCTGATTAAAATATTCTGGGTATTTGTTCTCTTCAGGCTTAAAGATAACGAGTTCAATTCGTCGATGCGTTAAATCGATAGGTTTTTGCTGGCGTTGTCGTGTCGTGTCTCGTGACTGTTGCAAAAATAAATAAATAGGTGACTCCGTGATTTACCCGACCGGTTACGTTATGTGATCGTTTCGAGCCAATGGCTAATGGATTTTTTTTCTTGCACGAGCTCACTGAAGCGGCATCTCTGAGGACACCTCATTACACTAATTTTAGCTTCGTTATACTAATTTTAAAGCTGTCAAACTTGCGAGTGATTTCGTGCTGTCACATTTTCTTTAGATTATTTTTAAGTCACCAGCAAAATTTTGCGTGCTTGTTCATACAAGCAAACTATACAACAATTACTATGGTACTACTCTTGAAATCGCGAAAAAAAAACGGCTGCTGTTCCATACAAATGTTTGTCAGCATCCATTGAACCACACTAGTATAATTTAAGAGACGCTTCAGGACACGGTAGTAGAATGGTTTAAATATGAATAAAAAAATTACTCACCTATTTAATTTTCTATTTTCTTTATTTCTTTTAAATTTTTCAATATTTATACATGTATAATTTTTTTTTCAATCTTTTTTATATGTATAATAATGGATGTGTTCTGTCTGAAGCGTCCCTTAAATTTTCCGGGGTGATAAAAAAGTAACGCTATATATTAATGTTATTATAAAGAAAAAACAGTGTTCCGTCAACTGTATTTTATTGTGTTCTAAAACAATGAGAAAAGTTACTTGTTAGTACAGCTTTTATTGAAAGCTTACTTACTAAAAAGGTAGAATAAAAACACACCCCCTCAATAAAAGCACTTACAAGTAAACATAATATTCTAAAAAAAACTCTATGTGAGACATAAGCATTTAACAAATTTAGAAAACAATATACTTCCAAGAGGCTTGGTACATATGTCAGCTATTTGGTCGGAGGACTTGACAAGAACGCGTTCCTATTCGCTAAACACTTAACACTAAACACTAAACACTTAACACTAAACAGAAGCTGTCCGAACGTGTTTTTTACTAAACACTTAACACTAAACAAGCCACTCGCACTAAACACTAAACAAAGTGTGTACCGGTCATTAGTTGCAGTTGCACACATATTCTGATTGAGCAGGCAAAGATTTTTTTTTTTGGTTGTATACTAGCGTTACTGTATTATCTCTGACTTTTTCACGAACAAAGTGGTAATGGATGTCTATATGTTTCATTCTACCACCATTCCACTCGTTATTACAGACACAAATAGCAGCTTTATTATCTTCATACAAGGTAACATTCGAAATATCAACGTTAAAATGTAAGCACACAAAGCGCAGCCAACAAGCTTCACTGCACGCTGAACTTAATGCAAGGTATTCTGCCTCTTCTGGAAACTAGACAACCAAATAAGAAGAAAATATATCCAGATGTCGACTTTCTATCCACAGTATCTCCTGCCCAATCGGCATCTACATAACCACATAATCGATCGTTATTACTACACCGATATGTTAATTTGTAATTGATAGTGCCTTTAACATATCTTTAAAAAAATTTAAGAGCATTCCATAACTCATTGCTAGCACATGCCTGATATCTACTTAGTATATTGATTGACACACACAAGTCTGGTCGATTGCATAAGATTACATACGTAAGACAACCAATAACCTGTCTACATTTCATTTCTATTTCAATGTTTTCAGATATATCCCGCACCAGAACATTATGATTAAAATTTTGCTCCATGGGTGTAGATACAGCATTTCATTCTGACATATCAAATTTCTTAAGGACATTTTCTAAATATTTACTCTGGTTGAGCGTAATAGAATCGTTAGTTTTGTTTATCACAATACCCAGATAATGGTTAACCATACCTAAATCTCTCATTCTGAAACCATTGCTGAGTATTTCTTTAATCTCTGAAACTTTGCTCTCTACTGTCCCTGACAGGAGCAAATCATCAACGAATAACAATAAGAATATTTTAGAATCATCCTCAATTTTGACATATAAGCAGGAATCATACTCACTCCTCTTAAAATCTAATTTGAGAATAAACTCATTGAATTTCATATTCCAGCATTTGGGAGCACATTTCAAGCCATAGAGTGACTTTTGCAGTTTACAAACTTTATTTTCCTGCCCCTCAAAACCTTTTGGTAACGACATATAAATTTTTTCCTGTACTTCACCATTAAGAAAGGCATTACATACATCCATTTGATGTATGTTTGCATTGTGTTTTAAACTTATGACTAAAAATATTCTGACTGTAGTTAACCGAGCAACTGGGCTATAAATATCGGTAAATTTTAAATCCTTTTGCAAGAACCCACGAGCTACTAGCCTTGCTTTGTACGTTTTTATATTTCCATGTTCATCCCGTTTAATTTTGAAAACCCATTTGCTATCAATAATCTCCTTTCCTACGGGCTTATTTACAATTATCCAAGTATTATTGAACTCTAGAGCATCTATTTCAGCCTTCATTGCCTTTTTCCATTCATTTGATTGATCACAGGTAAAGTTGGGTCTGTAGATTCTAGGTCTCAGTCTGCCAGACCAAACATTGGGCTCAGAGGTTGGAGTCTCGTACCCACTGCCTGATGCACTACCCGAATTATGGTTTTCTTGACAAGGAGACACTGAGTCAGAAAGTGAAATATCACGTACCTGTTCATCACCAGTTACTGTATTGTCATGCTTACTGGCATCGGATGGCACTTCAGCTTCAGAGTCATCGTCGTCGTCAATATTTAGTACTGGTGGAGCTGAGGACGTGCTTGGTAAGTCATTACTTTCTGAAACAGAAACCACACCACATAAGACTTCCACCTTGTTTTCTTTTTTGAAATATACGCGATAACCTTTCGTGTGTTCGCCGTACCCTACGAAAATTCCTACCCTACTCTTTGGATCCAACTTCTGTCGCTTATGTTTTGGGATGAGAACCGCTACTTTCGTGCCAAACTCCTTTAGCACTCTCAGATCAAAGGGTTCATTGCTGCTAGTCCAAAGTTGGTATGGTGTTTTGTTACTGATTCTCGTTGGACCAGCCCTGTTAATGACAAACACAGCGGAATTAACCGCTTCTGCTCAGAATTCCTTCCCTAAGTGTTTGCTATTAAGCATTGTCCGCGCTGCCTCAGTGAGTGTTCGTATTTCCCGCTCCGCTCTACCATTTTGTTGCGGGGTGTATACAACGGACTTTTGATGCTGGATTCCGTATTTACATAGAATATCCCTAACACTACTATTTACATATTCCAGACCATTGTCTGTGACTGCTGGCCGCTTGGAGCGTTTCAATAATAATCTTGGTATTAATTTAAAGTATATTGATTATGACGAAGACCCAAATAAATTGTATGAAAACTTTTTTAACACATTTTGTTGTGAATTTAAAAATATCTTTGTTCCAAAAACCATCTCAGTCAATGGTAGATTAGCTTTTAGTGAATGGGCCACACCAGGTATTCACAAAAGCAGAATAAAACTTTATGAACTTTACAATGAGCGTTCATTAAATACTAGTGATCAATTTAAATTGTATGTAAAAACTTATTCCAAAGTATTTAAAAAAGTTTGTAAATTTGCAAAGTCCAATTATTTAAGCTCTAAAATAAAAAATAGTAGTGACAAAATTAAAACGACATGGAACATTATTAATAATGAAACCGGAAGAGTAAAAACTAATAACAACAATTTTTGTTTAAATATTGAAAATAAGAAAGTTACAGTAGATATTGAGGTAGCTACAGAATTTGAAAAATTCTTTACTGACATTCCAGTTTCAGCGGGGTGTATACAACGGACTTTTGATGCTGGATTCCGTATTTACATAGAATATCCCTAACACTACTATTTACATATTCCAGACCATTGTCTGTGACTGCTGGCCGCTTGGAGCGTTTCAATAATAATCTTGGTATTAATTTAAAGTATATTGATTATGACGAAGACCCAAATAAATTGTATGAAAACTTTTTTAACACATTTTGTTGTGAATTTAAAAATATCTTTGTTCCAAAAACCATCTCAGTCAATGGTAGATTAGCTTTTAGTGAATGGGCCACACCAGGTATTCACAAAAGCAGAATAAAACTTTATGAACTTTACAATGAGCGTTCATTAAATACTAGTGATCAATTTAAATTGTATGTAAAAACTTATTCCAAAGTATTTAAAAAAGTTTGTAAATTTGCAAAGTCCAATTATTTAAGCTCTAAAATAAAAAATAGTAGTGACAAAATTAAAACGACATGGAACATTATTAATAATGAAACCGGAAGAGTAAAAACTAATAACAACAATTTTTGTTTAAATATTGAAAATAAGAAAGTTACAGTAGATATTGAGGTAGCTACAGAATTTGAAAAATTCTTTACTGACATTCCAGTTTCAATCACAAAATCTTTGGATTCCTCCCCCACTGTAGCCGAATCTATTCTAAAAGATTATGTTAAAACTTGTGATGATAAATTTAAATTTGCCCATATTTGTGCAAATGATTTAATAAAGTCATTTAAAACGCTGAATAAAAAGAAAACCGTGGATCTGTGGGGCAACTCTGTAGATGTTTCCCAATCTGTAATAGAAACAATAGCTCCAATACTTGCTAGTATTTTTAATGATTGCATTGACTGTGGTGTGTTTCCTGATCTAATGAAACTGAGTAAAATTATTCCATTACATAAATCTGGTAGCACATCAGACCCCAATAATTTTAGACCTATCTCTGTGCTACCTACTTTTAGCAAAATCTTTGAAAAAATAATGTTGGAACAAATGCAAAGCTTTTTTAACAGAAATAATCTTCTACACTGTAAACAATTTGGTTTTAGAAAGGGTCGCTCAACAACTGATGCTGGTGTTGAGTTAATACAAAATATATATGAGGCCTGGGAGGACTCACATGATGCGCTGGGCGTTTTTTGTGACTTGTCCAAGGCGTTTGATTGCGTTCATCATGACACCCTGATCAGGAAATTACACTACTATGGATTTCGCGACACTGTTCTGGATTTACTCATCTCCTATTTGACTGAGAGGATTCAGAAAGTAGACGTCAACGGGGAGAGGTCCCAGGGCGCCTCGGTTAAAATGGGAGTTCCGCAGGGTTCAATTCTTGGTCCTTTTCTATTTTTAATATATATAAATGACTTGCCTGCTTTTGTACAAGACAGGCATGAGATTGTATTATTTGCAGATGATACTTCACTTATGTTTAAAATTAAAAGACGATTGCAAATTTATGACGATGTAAATAGTTCTATCTCAAGAATAGTTTACTGGTTTAATGCGAATAACTTGTGCCTCAATGAAGGGAAAACTAAATGTATAAAATTTGTTTTACCCAATGTTAAAGAGGTTCACACCACTGTTAACATAAAGCATAAAAATGTGGACCTTGTGGATACCGTAGTATTTCTTGGTATTACTTTAGATTCAAAGCTTCAGTGGGGCCCACATATTGATAAATTGTCGAAGAGACTTAGTTCTGCAGCCTACGCTGTATGGAAAATACGTCAGCTGACTGATGTTGATACAGCAAGACTTGTATACTTTGCCTATTTTCATAGTGTGATGTCGTATGGCATTTTGCTGTGGGGAAATGCTGCCGACATTCAGACTGTTTTTGTGCTGCAAAAAAGGGCTATTCGTGCTATTTATAACCTTAAAATAAGAGACTCTTTGAGAGAAAAATTTAAAGAAATTGGTATTATGACCGTCGCGTCGCAATATATTTACGAGAATATAGTATATGTTCATAAAAATATACATTCGTTTTGTAAAAACAGTGATATTCATTCAGTAAATACTAGGCAAAAGAATATGTTAGCGTTACCAAATACTAGGCTTAAAAAAATTAATAATTCTTTCAAAGGCCTTTGTGTACGTTTCTACAATAAAATCCCAAATAATATTAAAGCACTTAACTTGAATAAATTTAAAGTCGCTATCAAGGGCGCACTTATGAAAAAAGCATATTATAAAGTGTCTGATTATATGACAGATAAAACTGCTTGGGATTGACAAAAAATGTGATAATTGACGTTTAAAGGGTGTTAACACTTTGTGATAGTGGGATAAATTTCATTCGAGTAACTGTTCCACTCACACCGACAGGCATTTCTATATTATTTAAAAAAATGTATGTGAAATATAATATTGTAATGTTGGCATTTTAAAAGAGGAGACAAAAAAAAAATACAAGACCTTCCGAGTTTCTTGCCTGTTCTTCTTGAGAAGGCGCTCCCAATTTCCGAACAGGTGTAGAGTCAATTTTTTTTTTTTTTTTTAATTTTACTTGTATTTGCACACATCTTAATAATGATTGGGGTGTGTGTACATACAAGGATTAAATAATTTAGTTAATTAGATTCTTGGTTGAAGATTTTTATGTTTTTATTTTGACGTCAATAAGTGCCTGTAAAGGTCTATATTGAATAAAGATTTTTGAGTTTGAGTTTGAGTTTGAGTTCTTAAAGTTCTGATATTTCTACCAGTCATGTTCTGTACAGATGCAATGTATTCTTTAAGACTATTTACAACTTCGCTCTTATGTTTGAGAAAGTATACCGACCTGTATCCTGAATAGTCGTCTTTCAATTACATGAAATACTTTGCACCACCCAGCGATTCAACATCAAATGGACCGCATAGGTCCGAGTGTATCAATTCACATTGTTCTGTAGCTCTGCTTGGGCTTGGCGAGAAAGTGATTCTATGCTGTTTGTTTAAAATACATTTTTCTATAGTATTTACAAAATGTACATTGTTTGTTTTCAAAAATTTTCTGACATAGTCAAAATGTTGATGTGCTAAATATTTATGCCACTCTGACAGAGTGACAAGACAAGTCGGTTTTTGTTTTTGGATAGAGGTTTTTAAAAAAAGGTTTGACTTTTAGCTTGAACAGATTACCGACTCTTTTTGCTAACACCCGAACTTGATTATTTGTGTCTACAATTTTACAGTAGTCTTTGCAAGACTAGGAAAAAACCTTTGTCTAGCACTTTACTAATGGACAGTAGGTTTACCTTGAGTGCTGGAACTAAAAGTACACCCGAAAGCTCAGTATCAATAAATGTTGTACCATTCCATGCCTGTAAGCAGATAGACCCTTGTCCTTTCACCTCTAGCTCCGTTCGATCACCGATTTTGACTCCCTGATATCTGCTTTTGCCAACCGCAGTAAATAAAGTTGGATCATTGCACATATGATCACCGGCTCCAGTGTCCACAATCCAGTCTTCTAAGGCTCCAGCGATGAAGGCGTTTGCAAGGGCTGAAGTCTCTCCTTTCTTGGGATGGTTATTCTTATTTTTCTTGAACCAACAGCGGGAGATAGTGTGCCCATTCTTTTTGCAGTAAACACAAACCAATTTCTTTCTTTCTGTGCAGTCACGTATAGCATGTGGACCGTTACAGTAGGCACATTTCAGGGAATGTTGTAGTCTTACTTTGGGTTTGCAATGCTGTAGACGTCGTCATGTCGTTATTTTCCAGTTTTAACGGTTAATCTCAACCTTGGATCAAGAAAATAGAAAAGTCGGTGCTGGTGCGCTGTGGACGCGGCACTTGCCTTCTAATCGGGAGATCCAACATCTTGCCATGTACCAATGTGTTTTTCGTTTTATGAATTTCATACTCGTATATCAAGTGTACATATTCGACACTCCTACGATGAAGGAAACATCGTGAGGCAACCTGCATACAGCTGCAAAGAAGTTCAAAAGTGTATGTGAAGTCGACCAATCCGCACTGGGCCAGCGTGGTTGACGAAAGCCTAAACACCATAACTTAGGCTCAAAGCCCTCGGTGGGGATCTTAGAATAATAACGCATAGAAACCCAATCGGCGCGCACAATTTGAAGCAACTAAAACTAAGCCATAAATGGCTCACTACGCCGGACAGCTCCGCAGTGTTCAAGGTCAATGTGCTTCGAATGTATCTCTCGTAAAATAATTAATAATGATGACTTGTGCAGTTGAATGGTATCACAAGACATCTGAAAAGATTATAAAGTGTAATAACATTATTATCACAGCAAAGATTTAAAAATTGTTTAGTATTTTATCCATAAATAAGACAAATTATACGAAACTTTTCATTTCAATCGTTGTGTTGCCAGTTTGGAAACATAAATGTCCCAATTTAACCGACTAAACAGGTTATGATTAATATGAAAAATATTTAGGTATCTACTTATCTAGGCGACACTTATCCTGTTTATAATATAGGTTTAATTTGAAGTTAAAAAAAAACAACGCATCGAAGAGCGAGACGCGATGCGTATGATTTTAGAGAATTTTCTAGAGAATCGATTGGGATTTTTAAATACAAGCCATATTGATCCTAAAAAAGAAAAAAGGTTAGGGTGTAGCAAAGGGAGTGCGGCACTTAGAAAAATTTCACCGTATTTTGTAAGAAGCCCAGGACTTATTTTCGACTGTTTTTAGAAGGAACTAGCTTCTGCCCGCAACTTCGTCTGCGTGGACTTTAATTTTGAACAATTTTCTATTTTCCCTGGGTAACTACTTAAGGAATCGGGATAAAAGGTAGCCTATGTTTTGTTCCATGTCAAAGGCTACATGCATGCCAAATTTCATCCAAATTCGTTCAGCCGTTTTTGCGTGATTGAGTAACAAACATCCAAATATCCAAACATCCACAATTTCACATTTATAATATTACTAGGATTTTCTATTTTCCCTCGGGAACTACTTAAGGAATTGGGATAAAAGGTAGCCTATGTTATTTTCCATGTCAAAGGCTACATGCATGCCAAATTTCATCGAAATCCGTTCAGCCGTTTTTGCGTGATTGAATAACAAACATCCAAATATCCAAACATCCACACTTTCACATTTATAATATTACTAGCTTCTGCCCGCGACTTCGTCTGCGTGGACTCAGAATTGGGTCTAAAGCTTCGCTCGTTAACAATTTTTAATCTTCCCAAGGGAGCTATTTGAGAGATCATTAAGGACATGTCCTTTTCCATAGCATAGGTGACATGCATACCAAATTTCAAAGCTGTCTACCCGCGGCTTAACTCGTAAACAATTTTCAATTTTCCCTCGGGAACTACTTAAGGAATCGGGATAAAAGGTAGCCTATGTTCTTTTCCATGTCAAAGGCTACATGCAAGCCAAATTTCATGCAAATCCATTCAGCCGTTTTTGCGTGATTGAGTAACAAACATCCAAACATCTAAACATCCAAACATCCAAACGTCCATACTTTCACATTTATAATATTATATAATAATATTAGTAGGATAGGATTTAAATTTTAATTATATTTCAAGAAAAGTATTAACAAAAACGCTTATATCTCGGAAACAGTGCATCGGAGCTAAAAAATTACGAAATTTTTGACCCCCTCATACTCCTCCGATAATTAAGACACGAATAATGGACTTATCAAAAAATGGTCAAGTGTGAGTTTGCCTTTTTTTCATACTACATTCGGATTTTTATATGGAGTTTAATCCAGCTCCTACATTGTGTAGCAACAGGAGGGCTCTAGGGGAGAAGTCCCCGCCATCACAAAAGAAAACAGGTGACGGGGTTGCGTAGTCATGTTCTGAACTATTTTATTCGACATACTTTTCTATGAGAACAAAAAAAATTGTAAGTATTCTTTAAACACAATAAACTTTTTATGATATGAGTCGAAAAAGACAATGTGGACATACCTTTTTTTTTTTTTTTTTTTTTTTTACGTTGGGAAATGCATTACGCATACCTCGTGCTTGGGAAACACGAGGTTATGTCGGGCTCTCCGCGACCACTGGGGGCAAAGTGCCAGCCAGGGACCGCGGCCTACCGACTAAAACCCAACGATGCCCCCTCAAATACGCCTTGGCACGAGCGCGTCCATCACCGCCGCATCCTCCCCGTCATCAGACGAAGAGGATACGCCGAGGAGGGACGCCTCGTGGCCGGACAAAGCCATGGGAACCCTTTCGGACACTTCCATGAAATGTGGACATACCTAACAGCATTATCAAAGTGACAATTGTTAAGTAAACAAATACAATTAACGGATTAATGAAGATTATTATACGCGGTAGGTACGTACCTCTTTCATTATTAGAAATAAGGAATTAACTATTTACATGAAAATTATTTCATTTTAAAATATACGCTTTTTAGTACTTATATAAACAGAGATTTGGCAACTTTCATTTCATTTCTGTCTTTACATAAAAACATAAAGACATAGATTAGGTACGACAATTGCGACATTCATTTAACAACATGAGCACAAGATGAGTTCCCTCATTTTGGGAAAACAACTGCTCGGTGGCGCGCACTGGCAGCCCCGTCATATCGTAGTGTGCGTGTGTCGCGCGTAAACAACTTCACACAGGCAGCGGTGTCATTTTTGCTTCACTTTAATCATCGCGCTCAGTACCGGACTATCCTTCTATGCGTTATTGTTCTAAGGTGGGGATATAATATGGTGTAGATGATAATCAAGAAAATAAAGGTCTGATAGAAATATCTGGACTCTGATTCGAAATCCTGTATCAGAGTCGTCTGCCCGGATGCCTCCATCTTACCTTATTTCAGCCGCCAAGCAGCGGTGCCAGCATTGCTGTGTTCCGGTTTGAAAGGTGAGACAGGCAGTGAACTCTACAGGAGGAAGGAAAAACCTATTTCGTATAACATGACGTTACAGTATCACCACGAGGACATGTATATCCTCGTGGTCATACGGGTATGACAAACTAGTATGACCACGAGGAAACGGCGGAAATTACTGGGTGCTGTGATTTGACATCTTATGTCACAAGTTGGCAACGTACATTGTAGGGCGTACATTTAAAGACAAACTTCACTCTAGTTCTTCTACGTATCTCATTATTTCCAATGCGATCGCGTAGAGAAACCCCGAGCATAGCCCTCTCCCACGTCTTCTAATGTGTCCCATCATAAGAGGCCACGTCTCAGTTCCGTCCGTCATTACTGGCAACACGCACAAATTGGAGACTTTCGTCTTCAGATTACAATTTAGTGATAAGTCAATAGTGACAAAAGTTTTAGTTAGTTATTTCGGCTAAACAACAATAGCTGTTTAAAAAAGCGATGCTATTGAAGCGTCAACGTCACACGCCACAAATGCGTTGACGCTAGCAGAATTAGGCTCCTTCTTGTTTGCCAACTTTGTTGTTATCAAATAAATAACATGTGTGTAGGCTGTTTTGTAATGTATAGTTCGTCGAAGTCAGCTTATCAATTGTACTGTACAATTTATCGTTTTAGTTATATTTTGTTGTAATTTAATTGGGAATTGTTTTCATTAATTTCCGCCGGTTCACTCTTTACTTGTAGCGTGACACACGCGAAATCAATTTGAGCAATAACGTTACCATCGCATCGTTTTGTTATTATATATATGTGTAGAGTTGATCGAACAGGTTTTGTGGCTGAAATGACGCAAAACCTTATTGTTCTAGAACGTAAAAGGCTGATGTCTCAATCTATTTTTAACGATTGCTTTGCGATTATTACACACTATAAAATTGACGAGTTTAAGCAATCGAACAATGCTTCCTTCAGTATGAAATACATTGTCCCAAGTGAAGAATTTATACAATATACCTTATAAATAAAAAAAAAAAATATATATTTTCAAGCATCAGAGGCTCATAGTGTGTTAGTACAGTTGCTTAAGAACTATGTTAGTAACCAAAAAAAAAAAAAACAAACAAATCAATTAGAAGTATAAAAAGCTACCACAGGGAGATTCCTCAAGTCCCATGCACAACATGCAGCTTGATAAATCTAGCCGCGGTCGACCCATCCAGCCTCTCTGCAAATACCTTCAGGATGCTGTTGGTGCTTTCCCCTAGTCTGCGTATTACTGATGCCACCTTCTTACGCATTATCGCGAAGTAATCGTCTGTGTGTGCATCGGCGAACATGCCTGATGCACTACAATAAGGTGGAAGCCTCAACAACGCCCTGAAGGCATTATTATATTGTATTCGCAGGGTGTTGTCTGATTTTTGAGTGTGGTTCGCCCAAAGGCCGCTGGTGTAAAAAGTTTGGCAGTAGGCCTTGAAAAGTGTAATTTTAACAGGTACTGAACAACCAGCAAACCTTCGAGCTACCATATTACCCCTCACAGCCAAAGCCCTCCGTTCCCTTTCCATATCCGCATCATCTTTTAAATCTTCGGTAACAATGTGACCCAGATATTTAAACTGATTTACTCTCTTTAAAAGTGTACCACTAAGTTGAACGGGCGGAACATGTGCTGGACTTTTATTTTTTCCTTTAAACACTAATAGCTCACTTTTCTTAGGGTTATATTTTAGACCATGCTGCTGTGCATATACTTCACAAATTATAACTTGACATGAACTTATTGATGACTAGCTGTGCCCACGAACTATGTTTCGCCTTAAAAAGTCAAAGAAAAGATAGTAAATCTACTTTCCCGCGGGAACTACTTACTTTTCCGGGATAATAAGTAGCTTATAATATTATGTGCCAACAGTCCCAAGGTGGTGTCGGCTTCATCGTCCACAAGTCCCTCGTCAACAACGTAATAACCATCGGGAGTGTGTCGACCAGGGTAGCATACCTGATACTCAGAATATCGAAACGATATTCGTTGAATGTCATACAGGTTTACGCTCCGACCTCGACACACCCAGATGACGAAGTGGAGGCTATGTATGAGGAGATCTCTGAAGCCATACGCAGCCACAATACCCACTACATGGTTGTGATGGGGGACTTTAATGCTAGGTTGGGGAAACGTTGCGGTGATGAGTTGAGAATGGGGCAATTTGGATTTGGGCACCGGAACACCAGAGGCCAGATGCTAGCAGACTTCATGGAGAAGGAGAACCTCTATATGATGAACTCCTTCTTCAGGAAGTCCGAAAGCCGAAAATGGACCTGGATGAGTCCGGACGGTAATGTCAAAAATGAGATAGATTTTATCATGTCGACGAAAAGGCACATATTCAATGATGTCTCTGTGATCAATGCCGTCAAAACGGGGAGTGATCACAGACTGGTGCGAGGCACATTGAATATCAATATTAAGCTGGAAAGATCTCGACTGATAAAGTCTACGCTCCGACCAGTACCTGCGCAAATCCAAAACCCCGAAAGGTTTCAGCTCGAGCTCCAGAACCGCTTCGAAGCCCTTGAGAACAGCTTAAATGTGGACGATCTAAACAACATGGTGGTGGATACTGTCCGTACGGTAGGGTCTAAGTTCTTTAAAACCCGCCGTCCCAGAACAAAGAAACTCTCCGACAAAACGCTCCAACTTATGGATAGGAGACACGAAATGAGGCTGCAGAACTCAACGGATGTTAGTCGTTACCGGCAGCTTAATAGGCAGATATCAAAGTCATTGACATGCGATCTTCGCCGATTCAATACGGCTTGTATTGAAGAGGCTATCGAGCGAAATAAAGGCTCCAAGGTATTTGCGAGATATCTGTCTATTGGGCAAAGTGAACTGACGCAGCTGAAGATTGACGACGGTAGCCTCATTTCGTCGAAGCCTGAGATCCTGAGGGAGATCGAGAGTTTCTATGGACAGTTGTACTCCACGCAAGCACCTGTTGAAAGCGAGGCTAGAGACCCCAGAGCCAAGCTTACTCGACACTATACTGATGATATCCCGGACGTCAGCCTGTACGAGATTAGTATGGCTCTCAAACAACTAAAAAACAACAAGGCGGCGGGTGATGATGGAATCACTACAGAGCTTCTGAGAGCGGGCGGTAAGCCGATACTTAAAGTCCTCCAGAGGCTCCTAATTCCGTTATTCTCGAGGGCAGAACGCCTAAAACATGGAGTGAGAGTGAGGTCATCCTGTTCTTCAAAAAGGGTGATAAAACACTCTTGAAGAACTATAGGCCGATCTCACTCTTGAGTCATGTTTATAAGTTGTTTTCGAGAGTCATTACGAATCGTCTCGCTCGCAGGTTCGACGACTTCCAACCTCCCGAACAAGCCGGTTTCCGAAAAGGCTATAGTACCATAGACCACATCCATACGCTGCGGCAGGTTATACAGAAGACCGAGGAGTATAATCTGCCACTTTGCTTGGCGTTTGTGGACTATGAGAAAGCCTTCGATTCGATCGAGACATGGGCGGTGCTGCAGTCTCTCCAAAGGTGCCAAGTGGACTATAGGTACATAGAGGTGCTAAGGTACCTATACGGAAATGCCACTATGTCGGTCCGACTCCAGAACCAGAGCTCTAATCCCATCCAATTGCAGCGAGGTGTAAGACAGGGAGACGTTATCTCTCCAAAACTCTTTACCGCTGCATTGGAGGATATTTTCAAGCTTCTGAATTGGAAAGGACACGGCATTAACATTAATGGCGAGTACCTAACACACCTCCGTTTTGCCGATGATATAGTTCTAATGGCTGAGACCTTGGAAGACCTGAACACCATGCTCGGAGATCTCAGTAGTGCTTCCCAAAGAGTGGGTCTTAAAATGAACATGGATAAGACAAAAATCATGTCGAATGCCCATGTTGTACCCACTCCAGTTAATATTGGGAACACTACACTTGAAGTTGTTGACAGCTATGTATACCTGGGACAGATAGTCCAGTTAGGTAAGTCCAACTTCGAGAAAGAGATCTCTCGTCGAATCCAGCTTGGATGGGCAGCTTTCGGGAAGCTACGAGAAGTCTTCGCGTCCAAATTACCTCGGTGTCTCAAGACGAAAGTCTTTGATCAGTGTGTGTTGCCAGTGATGACCTACGGAAGTGAAACGTGGCCAATCACTATGGGTCTCGTCCGAAGGCTCAAGGTCGCTCAGCGGGCAATGGAGAGAGCAATGCTTGGGGTCTCCCTGCGTGATCGGATCCGAAATGAGGAGATCCGCAGGAGAACTAAAGCAACCGACATTGCTCGAAGGATTGCTCAGCTGAAGTGGCAGTGGGCGGGACACATAGCGAGAAGAACCGATGGCCGCTGGGGCCGAACGGTTCTCGAATGGCGACCACGATCCGGACGACGCTCAGTGGGTAGGCCCCCGACCAGGTGGACCGACGATCTGGTAAAGGTCGCGGGAAGACGCTGGATGCGGGCAGCACAGGACCGATCGTTGTGGAGATCCATGGGGGAGGCCTATGCCCAGCAGTGGGCGTCGTGCGGCTGAGATGATGATGATGATGATGAATATTATGTTAATCTCTGCCGTAATCCGTCTACCTACAAAATTTCATCCAAATCCATTCAGTAGTTTTTGCACTTTTTGCGTAAAAGAGTAACAAACATCCTCACAAACGTTTATAATATTAGTAAGGATTAATCCTTGTGTACATGTCGCAGGTTAGTTATAAAATTTGGTTTAAGACGGAAAGCAAGGAAATGAATAAAATATTATAAAATTAAGATGTATGTATAGACAAATAAAATAAAATGTAGTGATACAAGTACGCTCTTGTACTTGTATTTCTACATTTGCCGACATACATAAGAGTGAGAAAGTTGATTCTACACCTGCTCGGAAATTGGGGGAACCTTCGCAAAAACACGCAACAAACTCGGAAGGTCAAATTTTTTGCGTCTCGATACTCGAGTCGGAGACTCGATAAATCACTCATTGATTACGTCACTCGGCGGCGATGTCCAAATTATACAGTGCTGTTACGGGGCTGTTACTCGCGCTGTTTGAATAGAATGTGGATTTTTATTTGCTGTTTTATATACGCAACGGAACGATATACATATTTCAAGAGCTTGTTTTATTAATATGGATGCGATCAGCTGTGAGTGAGGTTTGATCAGTTTAAATGCATAATTCATCGGCGATGTCTGTGTGTGCTTGATCCCCTTGCCGATTTGAAATTTACAACGAAACATGGAGGTCGCGAAAGCACCATTAAAATTTTATAATAGAAAAATAACTACTATGCGGACAAGAGAGACAGTGTGAATTTCGGCGAATAGAGAACTGTCGCTACCAAAGAGTGAATTAATGTGACAGACAACCCTGTGCTGCAGAATGCGGTGAATTTTCAATTCAACGCAATTGTTATAGGGATCAAAATGGTACACGTGCCCTATTGTGTTGGCCGTTTAGGTTGGCCGCTAAGCAAAATAATAATTAAGGACAGAAACGCCCTCAGTTTTCACGACGTTTCTCTTTTTGCACAGACTCTGGAGTGAATCTGTCCCGATAAACTCGCAATGGGGTTCCAATGTAATGTGGCGTATATATTATTGGATCCGTATTCCACTCAATGTGGATCCTAGTATTGCAACTCAAGAATAAAGACAATCACAATGTCGATTGATCTGTATTGGCTTCAAGAGTAAGCCTGCTGATATATTTAACTGAGTTCTATAGTTTAGAGGACACACGCAATTTGTTGTTTGTGTTTCTCTTCAGGTAACATAGAGTATAGACTAGTTTGCATATCGTACTGTGCGCAGGAGATGTATGATCAGCTATATATAAACATACATATGTAATAATTATATATGGGGTATCTTGAATTCTTAATCCAATGTTATAAGAATTGTAACTAGTATTTAAAGAGTATTTTTCCTCATAGCTTTATATCGGTCCTCATTATATTGATTGGCCGATTGTAGCTAACTATGTAACTAATCGGATGTGCTCCTTGATTTCATTTTGAGCATTATGATAATTTGTTCTCCTATTTGATGAGGTATTTTGCAAATCAACTACTACTTTTTTAGTAGGTTATTCTCGCCCTATGTTCTGTGGTATAGTCGTGAGTCACACACCCTGCTGCTTGACCCACACAAAAATGTGCACCACCTCGGCTTTTCCTGTCCACGAACGTGTGCATGCATGTGCGGGGCTGCTGATCAAATAGGGAACGGCGCGGAAGTTCAATAAAGTGTCGGAAGCGCGGGTGATGTAAGAGGCTGTAAAAGTGCGGTTTGCCGGTGCAGCGGCGGCGATGGGAAGTCGCCAGTTATGCGCCGCAATGGGGGGACGCTGGAATGCGCAGGCGTCCGGCGCGCTGGCTCCCGGCCGTCTGCGCTTGCGTCGACCAGCTTAGCAAGTGGCAACAGTGCCAACAGTTGCTTTGCCTTCTTCATATGTTGATTGTATTACGCGTTGCTACTTTGTAGAAACTATAAAGTATCTCTGATTTGTAAATACAAAATAATATCCCCCGCCCAAGGATATCATCGGCAAATTGCAAGTTCAGCAAGTTGATCGATTGTAATATCTGCAATTTACTCCCTATAAATCAGCAGATCTGTATTTACATCGATCCCGAATCCTCAGTCTTCTCCTTATCAAAGGTGATAATCGACCGACAATCCATCTTGGGACCACCATAAAGGGAGTATGTGCTAGAGTTGTCTACCTTCAATACCTCTAACTTATCTATTTCTGCAAACAAAGCAGCGATTCTTGCATTGCTGTGTTTCAATGATTATACATACATGCTATGTCACAAGTTCGCAACGTACACTGCTTCTTCTAAGGCTTGTATTGTATATTCGCGAATCTTGCAGAAACCACACGTACAATAGGTGATTGTAGCGACTTACCATCAGGTGGCATACGCGCACAGACAGAGTGTACTTGCCATAGGTGGCATACACTCACAAACAGAGTGTAACTTACCATCAGGTGGCATACACGCACAAACAGAGTGCTTTGGCAGACACACAACTCCACCCATATACTCTCTTGGATGTATGCAGTTTGGAAGATTGATTTAATAATTGCACCATGTGTCGGTGTGAATAACCGGGCACCGTGTATTGGACGACAATTACGTGCAATTACCGTGTTCCGGCAAAATTTCTCGTCCCTCTGTGATGTTTAAGCCTCTTTTATGGTCGGTTACTGTTGCACGATATCGCTAATTATCTAGTCGTTAAAAAAGGATTTCTCTCCAGGTAGGCAGTAACTGAGGTTTGCCCCTGGCATTGCAGATGTACATGAGCGGTGGTTACCAATTATCATCAGCTACCCACTGGCCAATTTGCCATCGCCGGCAATAAATAAAAAAAATCATACATCGTTACTTACGCCATGCTCTAGCCCGCGGGACGCTAACGCTGACGGGAATCACATACACAAAGGAAACTCAAAACCGGAAGATTACATGTGGCCATGTAATCATCGAAGAACAGCATCATAATGGGCACGATGGCCTGTACTGGTGGCGATGGTTTTACGGACTGAAATATGGGGAAGTGATTCATGGTGGGTCGAAGTGCGTAGACTCAATGTTTGGGCCGCCCCCACCTAGAATAAGATACAAGCCGAAGAACTATTCGCCAGAGATGCAGTGCCGCGATTGTTCGATGAACGATTCTTCAGGTGGTCGAATCTCGCGTGATTAGGAAATCCTTTTCTTATGAGTGGTTCGCATGAGGGAGATTGTTAAATGTACCTCAACGCTTTTTTACGCTAAAAAAAGCATCGAGAAATAGCGTTTAATCCTTAACTTACCTAATTCCTATATTCGCCCTTCATTCGGTTGCATAAGCGGATACATATTGTCGGTATTTGTAATCATTAGTTATGTTCACTTACTTAACATGTTTGACGATAAGCGGTCTTACTTATCAAGCAACGTTAATAAATGTTTTGTATCATTCTGTATGAGTGAGTGAAAGTTTGTCTCATTCCTCTCTTTGTTTTTGCGAAAACTCATAAGAAACTCAGAACGACGTACTCTAACATTGTATTTGGAAAGTGTAGATATAATTAAACAAGGTTGGCATTCGGTGCGCCTGCATTGCACCAGCGAGCGACCAAGCTCAAGGCCGGCGATGCGCCATGGCGTCGCGCCAGACACCATAGCACTCGGCACCTGCCCGCCTGCGGCCTCTGACTGCTCAGACCATTTTTCACGTGAACGTGACGACGGACGAGGCAATTACTGGTCTTCGTCAAGTCTTCGCTTCGGGGGACAGCTGTTTGTTATTGTGTTAAATCGTCAGTCGATTTTGTCCCACTTTCATTCGACTCGTACCTGTAGTCACAGGCTTCTTATAGGTGTAACGGAACAATAACACAATATTTAGGGGTATGTATCCATCAAAAGGGGAAATAAATTATTTTTTGTTTCTAAGTGTCGACAGCCCTACATCAGCGTACCCTGTTTCTTCATTCAGTAGGCGCGTTCCAGATAAGAACGGATTTGCAAAATTTTTAGCATCAATGTGTTTCGTTAGCCTTTGGTGTTAACTTTTCATGCTGGTTTCGTGTGTTCCATTTAAAACTGCCATGAAAAGTTAACATCAAATACCCATGCTTATAGATGGGTCCTTTGAGACCACTTTTTGACAGCTTTCAAATTTGACATTTGGTATCTTTTTTCATGAATTAAAAAGGTTTTTAAGCGGATTAAAAAATAGTTTTAGTCGATTCTGATTTATATTATTGGAAATGTTAAGTTACTGGAGGTGAGGTCAAAATTCAGCACCAAAAATCAGTTCCTTCAGTTTCATTTGTAACAATTCGCGCAGCTGAAAATGCCAACATTTCTTATAAGAAACTCAAAACGAGGCAAACATCAGATGTCAGCACCAGCAAGGTGGTGATGCTTATCTGGAACACAGCTAGTGTTTACATTTCTTTTGTGTTAATTCTATAGTCAGCTGGACTATGGTTGTCACTTGAAAGTTATTCAGTTTAAAGTCGATTAACTCGGAAAGTATGAGGTTTCCAAATCTAAGACAAGCACCCGGGGTTCATCGTCATTTTTTTCTAACCTATATGCCGTTTAAATTTAATTTCGGCGTTCAGTTACAGTGTAACACCCGGTTTATATGTCTACCTTCGCTTTCTGTGTCGTTAGGACGTTTTCGCATTCTGTAAATCTAAACCACACACCAGACAAATAACAATATACGCGGCAAGGGGCTCCTAGCAGCTCCTAGCGCTCCTTTTTTTTTTTTTTTTTTTTGAGGCGGGGGAATCTCTTTACGATTCAACAAGGGGCTGAAAGCTGACAAAGCCGCCCCAAGGATATGCCATTGGACTCGGGTTACCTGGGTAACCCCATACCTGGCTAAACCACCCTCCAGAGCAACTTCTACTTCCGTAGAGACACACTCGGGATCGGCGTTAGCCATTCCCCGAGTGCGCCCCCTAGATAGTAGGCCTGACGCAAGCGCCAGGTCTTACCTCTACGGGGGGTCGACAAGTGCCATAATTCGACCCCCCAGACGGGCAGGCCAGGGGTAGAAAAGTGTCTCCCGACCGGTTGTCGGCCGGCCGGGCCATTTCATCCCCAGCTTGCTTAGGGGAGTTGGTGGCGCGCGTCCAGGAACGCGCGCCTCCTCCTACCCAACCGCCTGCGCCGGAGCGGTGCGGCGAGAGGGTCAACCTCTCGCGCCCGCTCCGCTGCCTCCTGCGAGATCACTTCCTAGCTCCTAGCGCTCCTAGCACTGTCAGAACAACATTCCGCGAGGAGTTGATGTTCGAATGTATGCGGGGATTGGGATGCTAAAAAAATTGGAATTTATTCGAATTAATCGGGTATAGTACGAAGGCGAAGCTTAAAAGATTCCCCTAGGTAACATTTCATCGGTGAGTACTATAAAGTATTTATTTATTAATAATTACATATCAAGAATGTACCGATTACAATATTCACTTTAACACGATACGGTATGATAAATACCGATATACACTGATTTTTAGTTTTTGCCAGCGTTCACTTAAGTTCACAAGAAACGCGCAATGTATTGTGAGGCGTAGTAATGATGTCGCAGTAGCTCTTGCGATAACGCAATGCCATTGTGCAAGTTTGAAGAGCAACTTCGATTCGCTCCGTTTGTGATAGCGTCAAACATAATTATTGGTTGATGATGCGTATATTATATGCGCACGCTTTTGTTTATTGTTGTTGATAAAAAGTCGTAGTAACTGAAAGCGGGGACGAGCCGGCCCCGACCGTCGACATAGGCTCCCATACAAACGCTGCAGGAACGCATGTTGTTTAGTGATTTCTAAGTAGTGCTCTTGCTGTGTTCTGCGGTCTAGACTAATACAGATAACTATGATCGTGCGTTTCGCTCGGGTGTCACGTAACTGCGGACTTTCACTGACTCTGCGGCTTAGAGAACTTCCTTCTCTTCGTCAACGATCATTTTCCTGATGGCGTGTGTTACTCAAGAGGTGACTGAACGTCTGAATTTTCGATGACGACAGTGGGTTTTTGAGGCTTATTTTGTTTGCCGCTTGCTTTGTAGACTACACTTTTTCTTCATTTGGTTTTAAATTAATTTTCAAGTGTCTGGTGCAGGGGTGACCAACTTGATTAGAGTCAAGATCTACTGTTTACTAACGAAACGCTGTGCGATCTACTAATTACATCACATTTCAAATGAAACTCTTTTAAATAAAATTTGTTGAAAAATAATAATAACAAGATGACGCGTGCAGCAGTTGGTGATTGAATGATTACGTTGCACAGTCTGTTCTACGTATTTTTTACATATCTCTTTCTGGTGCCGCTCCACTATCGGAGGCTGGCCGTCAGCTCCGCGAACATCCCCTGGTCCTGCGCAATGCGAAAAAGCTTACACGCCGGCAATACTGTTTCATTTCCGGATGTTACCTAGCCACAATTTTCTTTTATGCCCAGCGCGCCGTCTACCTTCAACTTTGCCCATCATTATTAATTGGAGGAGGTTTTTCTTTTTATGATGCACCACGTGACCGAGGTATACTAAACTTGTGCGACTATCGACTGGACCCTGGACTCTCGTGTGTTGACTGATCTGTGATTTTATCTGACGGATTATTATGAAGAACAGTGAAGCTCATGTAGCATGGCAAATCCGCATCTGCTGTAGTCTGTCAATATACCAAGCTCCGCTCCGAACGAAGCGCGGCAAAGCTAATATAAGTCAATTGCCTTTACCTTGACCATAATCTCGCTTCGAGTTTCTAATCGACTGTTGTTGTTTCTTTCTCGCTCCGACTGTAAGCGTGTACCGTTTTGGGATCTCGAATATCATAGATGTAACCTATTTATTATAAGATCGTCTATTCCAATCACTAATAGGTAATGGAAATTTTAAATAACGCCTGTGTGTGCAAAATCGTAACTCTTCAAATGTTTTTGTGCTATCATTTCGAAATTTTGATTTCGACACTGCCTGTGTTGGCATTATAGCTACAATTTTAGTAATTTTACAAATCAACCGAACCATAGTGATTAGTAGGTAACACGTGACAAGATGAATAGAAAAACAATAAAGTTGACGTAAACAAATCATGACTCCGTGTACTTTCGAGCAGTATTGTAATACAGACGTCCCAAGGAGAGTTTTCGTATCCTGCTCAAAAGAACTTACGTAGCAACAATCTATTTTCCTCAACGGATATCCCTTCGTTATTAGATTCGCGGATACAGTGTCTGGAAGTTTCTCCGATGTATCTTTCGCGTGTACCTATAACGTTACATGTTGATGACGCTCGCTCGGATCATTTTCCCCGACTTTCCCGGCCTCGCGGTCACATGACCAACTTTTTGCGCGTCGGGAAACTAGCTTAGCAACAATGTATTTTTTCGCAACCGAACCATTGCATCTTTTGTATGTACATACGTGGAAACAACCCGATCCTCCCAGACCAATGCCAGTGTCAACAGGAGACTAACTCATTGACGTATACGTAATCGGGAGACGTTGTAAAAGTATATACTTGGTACATAAGCATGTGCGCAAACTCAAGTGCAGTCTTTGTTCCCATGCTCTATAATCAGATTATGGCGGCGATCGTTGTAGCAGTAAGTAACGGATATAAATGTGTATTTCCTAATGACAGTTCTCACTGGGCAACCGACGTTAGCGAGACGACAATACCAGGTAAGTAAGACCCTTCTGCCTTATCGTCACTTACCATCAGGTGAGATGCAGTCCAAGAGCTTCCCTGCCGTACGTAAACAAAATGGGTATTGTGATTGTGACGTGTTTCCGAAGCGTACAACCTCGCTACGTTGTACAGGTACAGGTATGGTCACCCATCAAGTTCCTGGCTGCTGCGAATGTTGCTTAAGGCGCTACATCGAAAATGAATCAAACATGTGGATGTCGTCCCTACTCTACCTGTCAACTCATTTGGGCCTCTTTCACCGCTTAACATCAGGCGGGAGGAGGTCATTTGCCGGGTCATACATAAAAAAAAACAATGGGAGGCGTGCGTGGTCTATACGTAAACGCGGGGCGCCCCCCGTGCTCAAGTAGCTAGTTTTTATATCTATGTAAACAAAGTCGTGAAACTATCGACGTAAGAGACAAAATACAAATTATTTTATTAAAAAATAACTATAATGATTAGAAAAAAAATGCTTCTGTACGATTCTGGATACTGATGATGGCTACTTATTTAAGGAACTTTTTAATTAATACCTAACACCGGTTACTAGTAATCCTGAATATTCTTATTTTTAAGAGGTAATTTCAAAAATAAAAAGTATCGAGGCGAAATCTTTAAATCGCGTTTCCGGTTCTTCTCGTGACTAGCTAAAGATATAAAGAAACACATATTTGACTTTCAGATCTGTAAGATCTCTCAGTTACTTATGTCATTAAATTTATAATAACCAATATTTTCGATATAGCGCCTTAACCTTAACAGTCGATCCCAAATACGAGGACATCGTATCTGAAAGTTTCACTAGTACATAATATGACGGATGAATGCGCCCGCCCGCTCGGGTTAGTTTTCCCCCGACTTTCCCGCCCTGTGGTCGGTCGTGCGTGATGGAAACGCCTTTTTCCCATTAGTCACTCGGAAAACCTCGTTTGTTGATGAATAATGATGACAAATCATTATTTAACTCGTCTACGATGCTATGTTTTAGTTTGATCGTAATTTGAATATATATTCATCATTGCACACTAGAATTCTACCATGTTCGCCATTACCGTATTTGAGATGTCCAGAATATGTTTTCAAAGGTATTCTTTTGAGTTCAGGCAAAGCCAATGGCCTTTTTTTACAAAGACTTCTGCAACTTTATAATTGTTAAAAATTTTAACAATGTTAACTGATACATTTGTACTATTTTAGCATAGGGAGACAAAAAGGTGCCGCAGACAATTCTAGTTCTTAAGGCGCCGACATACAGAGGCGGGAGCGGGACGGTAGCGGAACTTTTACTTGCGCCGCGCCGCTTCCGCGGGCGATTTCTGTGTGACATGGACCGTGGTCCATAGCAACACGAACATTACAAAAAATTCTGCTCCGCTACCGTCCCCCTTGCCGCGTCTGTGTGTCGGCGCCTTAAGAATTAGAATCGTCTTTATTTATCTTATCTTACCTTACCTATATGTCTGCCGCCAAACGGGCAGCGTTTCTTGCATTTCTGTGTTCCGGTTTGAAGGGTAATCCAGGCAGTGAAATTACTGGCTACTGTGAATACTCGTAGCTGTTTTTTTTTCATAACCATTTTTTCAAAATTTGTCACTGTGTAAAATGAGAAATAAATATTGCTTTCCTCTCGTAAGTACTGTTAATACTGTTCGCTATCCCTTATAAAAGAAAACAAAAGACTCGCCTGTGAAACACGTTAACAAGTCGTTTTCGTGTTCTCACGACACGACAGTCGCCGATGCACCGCACTCGGCCGCGAACAGCTCGATGACTTTCACAGACGGTCATGACTTCATGAGCATGAGCCTTCCACCGCGACGCGGCGGCGGCGCGGCGGCGGCGGGGCCCTGAGGGCTGATTCTCACGGATTCGAAAAAAGTTCGAATTTTCGAATTTGTTCTCGAACGGTAGCCACAGTTCAGCCAATCAGAATACTAGACGTGTCGAAGTCCGCCATTTATCGCGTCAACGTCGCTTGACATATAAGTTAACTAACGTGTAATAAGATCGATTTTTCACTTTTATTATCATTCTATTAATTAATTTTTTATTTTATATAAATAAATCTTTAATTAAATTATTTTTAAAGTGTTTATTATTTAGACAAACAAAATGCCAAGTTAAATTCTACAACAAATAGATATATAATGTACCTATTGAAAATAAAATAAATAAAAAAATATGTAATACAATAGTCTTAAATATGCTAAGTAATTTTTTTAAAAAGAAACTAGTGGTCACACTACCCACACAATTATTTAATTACTGCTCAAAATAAAGAAGACAAAAATAGCACTACTAATTAGTATAACTCTGCGCGATAATTAAATAATAATAATAATTCTTTCTTTATTGATTCGTTTCAATCTAGGATTAAATCTATAAATTCCGTGATAACCGAGTACTCGCCGCCGCAGAGAAACGAAAAGTGAGCCCACGGTGTCGGTGCGGCTCCTCCAAGAGTCTTGTCCACTGCTTTAACTATGATAATAGTCTCCGAGTTGATAACAGCATATTCTTATTTTTTTTCCTTTACACGTGACTCATGAGATTCGTGCTTCTTGCCGAATTTCATGACTCTAGGACAACAGAAAGTACCCTTTAGATAAGTTATGATTTCCTTGTTAAATAATAGCAAAATATGCGATAACATACTATAATAAATGGTCATATTTTTACGCGTTTAATTTTTTCACAGCTGAAAGAGACCCCTAAAGAGTATTTGATATACTTAAGAGTCTTAAGTATAGTTAAGACATTATAAGTTAAGACAGACTTACAGGCAACTAACTGATCCTAGAAGTGTTCAGTTTTTCTCATTTGAGGAATGATGGGAGTTTAAAAACTAATACTTATCAAAGATTCGTTAGGTGTGTGTTCAATTGTCCATTGCATTTCTATCGCAAATGTGTACAGTAAGAAGTGGCTAGAAGGACCCCAAAGTTCGTTGCCAGTTTGTGACATAAGATGCCAAGTCGCAGTACCCAGTTAGACCCAGTAGCTGTCTTACCCTGAAAACCGCAACAACACATCAATGCAAGCCCTGTTGCTTTGTGACATAAATAGATAAAATATAGGTATGCGTGCGCATACGACTAGCTAATCTACCTCTAAAAATGAAAGGATATGGGACGTAAATGTTGTTTAATGTCGGTGATTTACGGCGTAATATTGTAACATACAATTTGCTAGCGTTAGCACGCCATACTCGTTCGTACCGATGTTAAATGAGTGGTATTAATTAACTGTTGAATAAGTCACACCGGCGGCGGGTGGCGGCGGGCGCGCAGCGCCGTGTCTGGTAAAACTAAAAAGTGAAATTTTTCACAATATAGTAAACGTAGAAGCGCTAGTGATGTATTGTGATTTATTATCAATTCGCAGCTTATTATGTATTTGTCGTGTCCTATTAATCATTATTCAAAGCTATTTTTAATGTCATCCGCTACAATACCTTCATCAAAATAAACATGTCTGTTTAAATATTGTATTGTATTTTAAATATTTTATGATAAATATATTTCTTACAGCACCGTTGTGTGCCTTTTATGTACGTCAACATTTAAAAGTGTTGCCTGTGGAATCTAGCACTCACTTAAATGTACAGGGTGTCGCTTCCGCAATTTGACCTCGTTTTATAGGCTTTATTAAACTCCGTGTACTCAGTAAGCTCCGTATGCATGGACCCGACCACGAAAATATATCAGATTGATGTTGACCTCCACTCTATGTCAATGACACACAACACTTTAATCGTCCCGTGACCACGAATTTTGAAAAGCGTTAGAAGCGTCAAGCTAAATAATTAAAATAATCGAACAAAATGTTTTATGACGATAAATCCGGGAAGTTTGTTTAATTGAAATGTGCGGTACTCGTGCAAATAAAATACAGTATTATAAACTCCTTTTCTTGCTAGAATAAACATTTTCATGGCAGTACTTTACATTTCCAAAGACCAGTTTCTATGATCCATCGCCAGTAAGAGTTCGGTCTATTATGGCCAAGCAGTGGACGAATTATGATGGCCGACACGATTACGATGTGGCTTATTTGTGGAATAAGAATAAGTCCTCCATTGCGAACGGAACGCCGCCGTTTGATTGCTCCCTTCGTTCGCTCCATCGTAAATAAACAAACGCCATTTTCGCCCGGCACGTGCGCGCGCGCCGCTTCCTCCTTCCTCGTGCGCGTGCGATGCGATGTCATGACGGATATCTCTAAAGGCGCATCGCACAGCGAATGTGTGCTGGATATTTACTTTAAGTGCCTTCCGTATTGTCCTACTCCTATATAATGCTGTAAATTCGGAGTTTTGTGCAGATATTTAATGTTTTAGTCTTTTATGCAATAAATAACTGTGGGATAGATTTTTGTAAAAAGGAAGACGTACAGTTTGCGACAGGTCGTCATGGTAATTTAATTACAGTACAGAGTCTGCCTCCGTTCGTTTCAGTGTTTTATTTATGAATATTCGCCAGCAGATGTGTTTATTACGCTGACATCCAGTAAGAAAAAGTATTTGGAAATACCCTTTCCTACTGGAATAGACGACACGATATATAAAATAAAAATACACATATAAAAGACACCTGCTGGCCAGAATTCATTGTCCAGCTTTTACAGATGAATCAGTGAGTTAGTTAGTCCATCAGGTCATGTAATGTAATCTAAGAAAAAAATTGCCAGTGTGATATGCGCCTAAGATTGACTCTCGCATCCGCCATGAATGTATGATATGCGCGCACCGTAAACACATTAGCTGCATATTATGCAGATGTGTGTTGTTGGTGATGATGATTCGTCGTGCAGTGTTGTAATGCGTCGGGAGCGGTGTCGACGCAATGACACGTGGTCCACGTTATTTTCGGGGCTAGTTCTGATGCTGCCTAATCGAAAAACAATTCCATCCGGGCCGGATTCGATTCTGCGTCTTCAGCGTACCGTGCTGATGCCATGACCAATTTGGCCAGTTCAGACTACAGTTGAACTATAGCTATTCATACACCAGTCGCAGGGGCAATCTAGGGTGTAAAAGTGGGGGTGAGCCATAATTGGCACTAAAACGTGATGTGTACAGGCAAGCAGGGGCAATTTCCTAGATTAGCCCTGCGGCAGGGCGGCAGGGGCGCGAGACCACCCTTGCTCCCTAGATTGTCCCTGCCGTTCTGCAAGTTACTGCGTGTGTAGCGCGTTCTGAGCAATTTCTATACCGATATATACTTCAACTTCAACCCGAACACTGACTTGCAGGCATACTTGCTCTGTTGGGGTTATTGTACGAAAAGGCCGACTGACGATTGCTTTCGAGCAATCGTGTTTCTAATTGAGGTCACACCACTTTCGACGGTAAATGGTCTTAATTACTCCGTAATTATTCCGCTCCCGACCCTAAAATAAAGTATGTAGAACTAGAAAGGTTCGACACATCGACGAGTTCCTCGATGTGAGTGAGCTCCATTAGACTCCAAAGTAAAAAAATCTTTATTTATTTATTGGAGAACCAACAGCTTATATTATTATTGTTTTATACAGAATTAGAATAGCAACAGGGAGCCAATTAAGGCGCATAGTGGTCCCAATGACCTTGCGTCGATCGTCCCGCACTGATTACATAGGAGTGAGTGAGTGAGAGTGAGGGGAATATTTAAGCAAACCTTTACGCGTAAGATGAATTTTTTCAATTAAAAATTAATAAAGGCGAATAAGAAAAATCTAAAAAGACCATCCGCTATAATATTTTATTGTTCACTTTATTTATTGAAATCGAAAGTATTTAACCTAATATTTACGACGCGATTAGGTTTAAAGTTTTCAAAAATCGAGGCATGTTTGGGTCACATTTTGACCAAGTTTTAATTAATTTATCTAAAAATTAAAAAGACCATCCTCTAAAGAATGCGTTGAATAATAACATATCTTTTTTAAAGATTTTTTTATTCAATATTTATGAAGAGAACCGGTTTTTCCTGCAGTGATTTTTTTATGATTGACTCTACTATGCGCCTTAAAGGTCCTCACCAGTAAACATATTTTATTAAATAGAAGTCGTGCCCGCGAGCTATGATTCGCTTTCATAAAGCTCAACACACAAAAATTTTTGGAGAGGGCCACCATTATCATCTAGGATGCTAGGGGCTTAAAGTAGCTTACGACGACCTATTATTCTCAAACCTACCAAATATACACAAAAAAAAAATCATAAAAATCGGTCAAGCCGTTTCGGAGGAGTTTGATAATAAACACAGTGACGCAATATTTTTATATTTAGATTTATAAACAGTAATTTATTGACGTTAAACACAAAAATCCAAGTAATCAAAAACATGCCTAATTATAGATATTTCGCAATTAATTGTTAGTTGTACGTATTTACATCCACCCCAAGCATAATTAAGATGTATGGAAATACAATTTAATGAGAGAAAAAAAATGACTCTACACCTGTTCGGAAACTAGGATTTTTCTCAAGAGCAGAGGGAATTTGTTATTGTTTACAGTGCTGTAAACAAGTTTTCCAAAACTTCCGTTATCGCGACCTCAAGACGCGTGAGCAACGACGACGTCCTGAGCCGGTCACGGTCTTGCTGTCATCGCTTAGAGCTATGCCAAGACTGTGGTCAGAGCGGGACGGCGCTCTACATTGCGAAAGCGGTGTCTCTTTCTTTTAATTCTAAAATTGTTTTCGATCTTTCGAACTCGCGTGAGCCACTCCGCGTCCCGCCCACGCGCCAGCGGCTCCGATGAACTGCCGCGTTTTTCTAATGGCCGTGTGTGTACAAACTTAAGTGGTTCTTCGGTGTCCGTCGTCGATCGGCGCACCACCGCGCACCGGTCGGACGACATTCTTGATGGTCGCACGCCGCGCTACCCGGCGTTGCTTGTCAAGTACCCTTAGTACGAACCATAGGCGAAGAATAATATCATCCTTGGTACAAACGCATAATACATACATCCCGTTCTTAGAGTTCCGTCCCTGTGTACCGGCTAATGTACCGCCAAAGGAAAAAAAAAGAACTGAACCCTTAAAAGGGTCACTTCGTTGTCTCTCTGTCTGTCAGTACATAGAGACTACGCGTCTATTCTAAGTCTACGGTAGAGTTATCAAACTGTGTTATATTAAATATACACGAGTGGTATGGTCTCTTTCAGCTGTGTAGAAATCAAACTTGTAAGTCAACACTTTTAAAAGATATGATCGATTATATCGCATATTATGCAATTACAAAAGCGAATCAAGACCTATACATATAGGGTACTTCCCGTGTTGACCTAGAATTAGGATTTTTGCAAGATGCAGTGTTTTGCACTTTACATTTCCTAACATGCAGCCTTACATAAACATACAAGGAAAAAATCTGAAAAAGTAATAATAATATGTGGTTAGAAACTTATATGTATGTATATGTTCTTAGATAAGTTTAACGAAAACCTCACTGTGCAAGACCAACTAGTACATTTTTAGTGCCAATATACTATCACAAATGAGTTTTAACATTATATGACCCTTAAATAAATGATTAAAAAGGCTCACCTAGTGATATGTTGAAGCCTATAGACCAAAGACCAAGTGGGCAGCACAGGACCGATCGTTGTGGAGATCCATGGGGGAGGCCTATGCCCAGCAGTGGGCGTCGTGCGGCTGAGATGATCGACCAATCTGTGGCCAAAGTCACTAACGCGTTGCCGACACAATCCCCCCCAATAATATCGACGAGTTATAGAAAGTATTGGTCGTCGTAATGTGGCCCTACTATGTCGGGGACATTGTGTTTTTGTCATACTCGTATAGGCGCATAACACATTGCACCGGACACCGCTGCGGTGTACGGAGGGACGAAAACCGCATGCGGCTGCGGCGGCACGGAACCGTGCCACCGTACGGTTTGCTCCGTATCACCGTCCGGAGCTGCGGTGCACGACGACGCCCCGCATCACCGCATTATCTATGTTGAGATCTATTAAGCGTATGCACGTCCTTTCTACGCAAAAATCCGTACGATACTGCGGCACAGTGTGGCATACTCCGCGGACCGCACCGCATCACCGTCCGGGAGTGCGGTGCCGTCGCGCGCGCCGCACAACCGCACGGTGATGCGGTGCGAGTGTGTTATACCCTGCGGTTTTTGTATACAAAAGATTCTCCAGTCAAAATTAAAAACCGCAGCACCGCACACCGGAGCAGTGTCCGGTGCAATGTGTTATGCGCCATAGTACTGCGAAGTGAGTGCGAAGGCGCCGCTCTAGGTGACTACTTTTATAACATCGACAAATGATTTATTCGGTGTGTTCGCGTAACGTACATCGAGGCGTGCAGCGTCGTGCACTATTCCCGCGTCGCCGAGGAGCGCCCTTTCACGCAGAATTGTATAGCGAACTACGAGGCAGATACTTCCATACCGGTTGTCCGAGTAACCCCTTCGACGAGTAATCTCTCGTTCGTTTTTCCCTCGAACCGGTCTCGATTAAGGTTCGCAAATTGACGCAATGATACCACGAAGGGCACACGCTGCCCACTATTGTGTTTTTGCCGCTTTGTTTTTATTCGATCTTATGCTGGATTACGTTTGGAATATTAGCGCCGCGGGTAGTAAAAAGGACAGTTTTTTTTACACACCACAGGGCAGCTCTTGGCCTTCATTTCACCTGCGGGCCTATTATCGATCTCATAGTTTTCAAATGATATCATATGAAATCATAGTGCAAAACGAAAAATAGTGATATCATCACTAAGGCATAATTTCCATTGGAGATCGGTAATACCAAATGAAGTATTTCATGATATTTATCTCAAAATTTATACCATGTTATACGATGAAAGATCCATAATAGGCCTGCTGGTATGGTAACTGACGATAAGGCCACAGGTGGAAGCGAGTTTCATCTGGACTCCTCAAGACAGAGGAACTGGCTGCCTCACCTCTAATTTATCGGAAGACTACAATCTTATAAAACAAGCAACTAATAACATAATGTGCCACCACAACCTTTCCCATCATTGTATCGCATTTCCACAGTTATTTCAGCTCCGTGGTCAATATGTTCTTCTCTGCCAATAAATCGTTTAATATCTACATTTATCGTCAAACAAAGACGTGATTGCTTATTTATTTTATTTATTTATTTATTAATTCTTTATGTACAAAAGAAGTACAAAGGCGGACTTAATGCCTTAGGCATTCTCTACCAGTCAACCTTAGGGTGGTTGAGAGACTGTTGTGGTAGATGCACAAGAATTTTTTGACAAGAATTTTTTGTAATTAACAAAATAGATATGAAACGAATAATATTAATTGATAAACTAATAAACCTTATTACATATATAATATATATAGAAATATATATACACATACATATATATAAACATTAATATATACTAATGAATCAAAAAGTAGGATACATGCTAATAAATCTACAACCTAACGTGATTGAAGTTCTCCCGACAACCATTTACGTAACCGCTTATCTAGCTGTGTTAAGCCATTTTTGTTTCGCCATTGATCTTGCATTCTTCACGTGACTTGCAAATGTAACTTTTTTTTTGTTAACTTGTTAAAACTATCGTGAGACATACTTAAAAATAATATCTACATCACAGCTATACTCACGAAGTATGTCGATTTACTGTCCGACTAGTTTCGGGTCCATCGGGGACGGGTTCTTCAGGGAGAGTGAGGCGGTGTTGTTGTTAATAGGTTTGCGCTTCACCCAGAATCACCTGATGGTAAGCGAGACTGGGTCTGTGATGGAGCGCGCTTACCTAGTAAATGCCCATTCACCCTTTTTTAAAAAAGACCCAGGTTATAATGGTCTGGGAACACCGATGAAGGTAGAGTTCCGTTCCTTGGCAACACGAATAAGGAAAGAATTGCCGAATTAGTTCGGCAAAATGGAATGTCCACAGTGTCGGGATGAATCCCCGACGTGCGTCTGGAACCGGAGACTATGTAGCTCTTGAGCGCACTCTCTAAAATTACTTACTTTAAGTGTTAAGGCATAAGGAGTACAGGGTAGCCTTTTTAGTCATATGTCTGATTCGCGAATAGCTGACGTTCAAAATGTATTATGCCTACGGATGGTATTTTTTATCTTTTAATGATAATAATGGACGTGTCAATTGATACAAACTGGTAAGCTCATTTTTTTATCGATCAAGTCATCGAGTTTGTTCAAGATTGTCCAGTAAAAGCGGCTACACACATTCCTGCCGCAGGGGCGATCTATAGGGCGCAAGGCGGTTGCGGCAATATCGGGTTGTCTCTACACACACACATGCCTGCAAGTCCAGTGTTCGGGTTGAAGTTAAAGTAAACACACGCGTTGAGAATGGCTCCAATATTATCGAAAAATCTAAAGATCAGATTAGTTACCAAGCAACTAATTGAGAAATTGCCCCGATTCCGCTACACACGCGGCAACGTGCAGGGTGGCGGAGACAATGTAGGGATCAAGGGTGGTATCGCGCCCCTGCTACCCTGCCGCAGGGCCAGTCTAAGAAATTGCCCCTGCTTGCCTGTACACATCACGATTAAGTGACAATTAAGGGTCATCCCCACTTCACACCCTAGAATGCCCCTGCGGCTGGTGTGTGAGTAGCCCGCTTATATAAGAGAGAACGCGCAATCGAGATTGCAAGCAGACCCTTGCCAGTGTAATCTTAGAACAAAATGCGCGAGCATGGAGTGACTTAATACGACGTGAATGGCGACAGTCAGCTGCGATGGCTCCCGTTGTTTTGTATCGCATCTAAGATGTGTCTTGGTAGGTACATTTAATGTACCCTAACGACTTCATTAGATTCCGTAAGCTGTGTAGAAGCTATTGATAACATCACATCTCCATCGTCCGTACGATGACGGGCTTATACGTGTGTCACCGCTCCTTTCTTTCCCGTGGATATAAGAGCTCACTAACGACCGGTTTCAAATATCCAATCTAATCTGTGTATTTGGTTACTTGAGATAGAATTTTTATTTTTATTGTTGATATTGTCGTCTCGTTGCCGATTATATCGAATCTATATCAATACCACAGACACTGAAATGATAAAGAACTGAAGACATTGCGATCTCCGCAGCCGCAAAAGCAAGCACTACATTGTAATGGCGCCACTACACTCTCACTCAAGGTGAATATGTGATGTCTGTGGCTCTTACTTTCGAATCATTCGTCTGCGCTTCTGCGCTCACCTGTGATCGTTTCTACTGATTTTCGTTTTGATTTCAAGGAAAATCAGATAAAATTGATTTTCATCATAATATTCGAAATCGATATTCGATCAAATCGTATTATTGAAAGCGAAACCAAAATAAACAGAACTCGAACGCGGACCACGCTCGACGCCAGACGGAGCCGCTGATGTGTTGTGTGTTACACTGAAAGCGTGAAGTGACCTCGCCGTCGGGAGCCCGCAAACGCGGAAAATGTAGCAGATTACACGATTTCTACTGACTCACTCAAGATTCAAGAACCGTGACATTGATTTTCCTAAAGAATGATGTCGTAACTGAAGGAAGAAAAAAACAAACTCAATCTTGACCTCCTGACCTCTGGCGATTGCGACACAATAAAAAAAAGGAACGCTGGTGAAAACCCAATATGGCACAAAGGATCTTTAGATGTTTGAATCTCAATACCGCTTGCAAAATCGTATTTCGGTGCTGAATTATGTTATATCTAAAAACTGTTATGAAAGGTATCTAAAACATCTGATTTTGGGACACAAGAGTCTCATTCGCCATGTAATAAAGAAGAAAAAAAACCTGGTGTTAGACCTACGTAAGTGCCATTTTTCGTAACGTAACAGTTACAACACTCCAACTAAGCTTTCATAAAGATATTTTATTTAAACATGGAACACAATTAATCTGCTCGAATTATAAACAAATGTCGCATTAAACCGAACTGTGTCTTCCTGTCGCGTTCGTTTCGGTCGCGCGCTCGCGCATCACGCGCCTAATATAGATCATGTTGTAATTAAAAAACTGTCATGTCGCCCGTTCCGCTGCCGGCTCTCGTTCTTTAGATCAAAAGACGATTTCGATGTGTCCTAATTCCACTCCGGCGCACTCTTAATTTAGTAAACATCCGTTTTACTACGTTTTATTTAGTTATAAAAATAAATTTTGATGTTATTTTTTTTGTTGAATGGCGCCCGCTTCATAAAACTTGATAATTTCTTTGATGCGCACGCGCAGCTGTAACTTAAGATGGGATGATTTGTTACGTTGCTGCTTACAAAACTCGCATTGTTTTGAAAACTACTTGTGTTGTTTATCTTAACTTCACACGAAGTGATTTTTACACAACATCTCTTAGCTTTAGAACAATGTTCAGATGAAAGATAGTAGATATGTCTTTGAGTTTCTTGTCTGTGCTTTTCGGTGAAGATGTAAAATAAGCCTACGGTTCTTCTGATGTGGAAAACATAACTGTGTTCTATCTATGTGCATGCCGTGTAAAAATTCAGCCTTATTTATTTTTTCATTTTCTAATATAGCCATACAGCCTTCAAGGCTCAGTCGGCTTACAAATCTAAGAACTTAATTTAGAAATTAGGTAATAACATTATTTAAATTCTCTATATCAGACTGCCTGAGGTACAAAGAATGTATTATAAAACTAAGGGTTCTATAGCTAAAGGGGGCTCTAAATTCAGAAACAAAAATGTTATGGAAAAAGGAGAAAAGGTTTTCCTTAGGACAATTAGTTTCAGGCATGAGTTCCTCACGCAGAGGTTCGTTCCTAGTACATTCCACCAATAAAGATCTTCATAGCGATCACATACAGAGCAATTAGAATTGTCTACTTTTCGCATCAGGTGAAGCAAACCATTGAGTGGAATGTGATAAGATCGAACCCTAAAAATTTATGAAAGGTTTCCTTTACTGAACTTGGAATTACAAATCCATGGAACTTTTGGAGGCCTATCAACTAATGTACAATAAATACCATATGCCTTTTGTAGTGAATTTTTCTTGAAAGTATTAATTCCAATTGGCATAAACTCTAATCTTACTTGCTCCTAAATAATCAGCATAATGGGGAACAATCTCAACTGGAACTCCATCAAGATGTGCTGTCTTTGCCAAAGAATCCGCCACTGCATTGCCATAGATACCAACATGAGATGGCACCCATTGTAATCGGACATTGACCTCATTAAGTATTAAGTTGTAAATACATTTAGTAATGCGGAATGCCTCACTTCCGAGGGTTTAGTACCCGTGGTCCCTCTGGTAGTCCCTTGGAGGGACCACGGAAACTAAAAGTGCCCGTAGTCCCTCTATCAGATATAACACCACCAAATGAAATATCATTAAAAATACATACAACTGTAATATGCTCCTTCTTAACTTATTTTAAGGTAGGTATCTTACCAAATATACACAAAAATAATATAAACAAACAAAAAATTGACTGAATTGTTACCTATGCAAAATGATGCTTTTTTGTCGGAAAAAATAATTAAGTACATACCTACTAAAGAAGGTAACTGATGATTTCATTCGGTGTTAGAATTAGTCACGGACGAAATAACACTGGGCATGCACTTGAAAAATTACGTAGGTACTTAATTATTTTTTCCGACAAAAAGTCATCATTTTGGATAGGTACCAATTCAGTCTATTTTTTGTTTGTTTATATATTTTTTGTGTATATTCGGTAAGATACCTCCCTTAAAATAAGTTAAGAAGGAGCATAATACAGTTGTATGTATTTCAATGATATTTCATTTAGTGGTGTTATATCTGATAGAGGGACTACGGGCACTTTTAGTTTCTCTGGTCCCTCTAAGGGACTACCAGAGGGACCACGGGTACTAAAACCCTTCCGAGTCGTGCAAAAAGAAAACTTCCATAGAGCTTAAATCTTGCTTCCAGCTTTGATCTTATCGTTGCTTACAATCATAGGAGGTGAAGCTAATAACTTCAAGATGTAGCATAGAATGGCATTGTTTCAAATACAATGTTTTGGCTTCTTCCTGAGATTGACTAATTTATAACGACAGACGTAAGACAGCACGATGTAAAACTATTCCTAGTAAATTGTTAGACATACATAAATAACATACACACAATCTTAACACTCCTGTTCATTTGTATTGGCATGCATGCAAATATGCGTTATGACGACGTAATGCGAGGGCGCAAAGTTAGACGCGAAATCTTCAAACAGAACGTTTATAGCTCGTAAACGATTATATGGCGTTTGTAAAACACAATGGCTCTATAAGCAAACATCAAGTTGACTATTATACCTTATTGTGTTGACATTGTACTATATTCGCTCAACATTATTATGTAGATTTTTCGTATTTGTTAGGGTCCTTCAATAGTTCAACACGTCCTACTAAGAAGTCTAAGAACCAAAGAAAATGCATAGTGATAAATAAATACATATTGCGAAAAAGGAATGGTTGACATCGGCATAATTTAGCAAGAGAGAGGATGGATGAAAGATGACTGACGAAAGAAGTTCACAAAGAGAATCGTGGGTAGACCTTACCAATAGGTCGAGTAATGTTGGTAAGGTCGATGTATTCAATGTAATTTGGGTCAATAGGAGACCTAAAGAAAAGCTCGGGGTTAATACGTTAGAAAAAGTCTATTCATCGCTTTTGTCCTGACGTCTATAAAGCAGTGTTGCAGGTCTAGGATGTGGCAAGAGAAATATCAACTTTCTTCTCCCTCTCATATAACAATTAAGAGAGATGCGAATAGTGTCGAAAAGCATTTCTACTGCTTTTCCTGTGTTCCATGATTTCCCACTTTCTACGATTTAAAGGTATTTCTCCCTTCTCTGGCTTCTTAACTTTCATTAGGTATAATGACAGCTTAGTCATATAGAATGGTTATGAATGAACCATATTCACGTTACGACCGCAAATGCGATACGTGTAAAATAGCCGGCAATAATAATATGTAACTTTTATGTCACCGAGCGAGCCTTGGCCCCGGGGGACCAGAACGGCTACTCTCTAAGTTCACAATCAAAGTTTCGGTCTCGAAGTTCGCTGTACAACGCGGCGAGAGCGCGCACGCTTGGCGACGTCGATGACAGCACGCAGCAATGAACGGCGACTTTAATACTCAACACATTGATTACGTACTTGGAGAGTAGCTTTTCTGGTTGGTTGCTCTGCTCGTCACGTGCGCGGTACGTGTTCGGAGTGCGTGCGTGTCCTTCGCATTTTGCGTATGAATGGTAACTAATTTACTTTATGTCCACTATCACATATGCCATAATAATATGCTGGATCATTTTAATATTGCTTATTTGCAATGTTATCTTACGCAGTTGATATTGAGTGAGACACACCAATGCATATTTCTATTATATATACTCACGTTTCGACTTGTCAACAAAATTCGTGCAATCAGCAAGACGCCAAAATTAACATTTGCACCACGAAAACTGTTACGAGTGACGTAAGGATGGTGTCAAGGTCATTGTGTAAAGTCAGATCTTAGAAACAAATGAACAGGATTTGACGAAACCTTCCATTACACTGTCCGGCTCGAAGGACCATGTATCCTCGGATTAATTTATTTCGTTTCTCCTACCTCTGACCCTCTGTTGTACTTATTATTATACAGACAGGAAATAATCATAGTAAGTTATTAGCTACATGTATATAAATAAACGGAAAGTCCATTAGAAATACGCGTAACATGAGTCATGCGCAAATCCCACGTAAACAAGAATGTAATGTCTCGAAAAATGCGTTAAATAGTTGAATACATATGTGACTTAAAGTTAAACGCCGTAGAAAAGTAATGTTTGACATCTTATACGCTGGCACTTACTCATTGCTTAAGTAAGCATATCAAATCATATGGAGATGCCGTAACTGTAACAAATACTAATAATATTTAAGCCATGACTATATGGAATCTAATATATGAATCGTAACATACAACCGCCCTTTTTTTGTTGATGTTGGCGACTGCTCATCACGAGGTCTTGCCTGGGTTCGATTACACGGATAGGGCAAAAGATTATTGTGAGTTTTTTTTTGTTATGAACAAATTTTCGCTAGTGTCTCGGAGTCTCGAAATAGTAGTTTGGCTAGTGTAGCTGCCCTTAGAATTATTGGACAAGACTAAAAATAATAATTTTAATAAATGCTAGTTTTTCATAAAGCTCTTTTAGAATACGAGCTCGTATTAATCTAAAAAAGCTTTGAAAGAATAGAAAAACATTGGGGCATTTGTTATTTTATAACAAGACAACTGTTATCGCAACGGCAATGCTTGTTTACCCGTCATGTGAAATTATTGTTACAAACATGATAATAACATATTTATTAGTCGCGCTGAGTTTATAAATATTACAATTGTATCACTACACTAGTCAGTTAATGTTTGTTTGGTGACCAAGAATGCGTAGATCATGTGCACATGATAAGTTATTAAGTATTGTTAGTTTAGTTTCTAGTGTGACCCAAACTTTGTCTGGTAACGCTCATGTTTCCGTCTGTCCGTCCGCCTGTTCGCTCTATCGAGATCTCGACCCCTGGGACACCTACAGGTTTTCAATAGATTCTAGTCTAGCCCGTAGACCTGAATTCGTGAACTCTCATCTTGTTATCGCGCCACATCATCATTTCAAGTTGCAAACCTTAAGTGGCAGTGGGTAGAACACATATCTTGTAGGGCTGACGGCCGTTGGGGCGGGGCGGTCCTCGTGTGGCGGCCGCGTGCCGACGATCTGGTGAAGGTCGCGGGAAGCCGCTGGATGCGGGAGGCGCAGGGCAGGACCGATCGGTTTGGAGATCCCTGAGGGAGGCCTATGTCCAACAGTGGGCGTCTCCTAACTGAAATGATGATGATGATTATCACGTCATCGTAAGTCAATGTATGCGCTCCGATTGGCCGCTCCAAACGGCTTGTAACTTATTATTAGTAGAACTGGTCCTCAGTTCACTCTCGCTCGCACGCCTTGATAACATCACACTATCGATCGCCGGCCAAACACTTATCAGGCCGTTCGTCCTCCCGATTATAATACTGTTTGTTGTTTGCTCAAATCAAGATAGAAAGAAAGAAAAGAAAGAAAGAAAGAATGCTTTATTTGGATGCACGTACACAACACACAAATATTTATGCAAGAATTATACATATAGTGCAGTCCAAAAAGGACAATGCCTCAGCTAATTGCTCTTGCGTTAAAACGCGAAAAGCGCTGATTTTCAGGCATGACCAATGCCGTTACCATGGAAGCAAACATATCTCTTGTTATATCATTTTGATTACATAATTGCTTCCATGGCAGCGACGCCCGAGACGAAAAACCATGACATAAGACAAAATTTAGAGAAAATTAAAAAAAAAACAAAAATCAACGTACCTAGACAATTATACAAAATCACCCTCGATTTCACCCAGCTGATAGTCTCTGAACGGTGTAGGGCAAAAACGCATGCTTCCGAACGCCCCCCAAATCACGATCGCGACCCGCGCCGCACCCTCTTGCCAAGGAGTACGGACTCAAACAATCGATCGTGTAAGCGAAAGATGATCTCTAGGTACTGGAAAATTTGCTACTACAATCGACATTTTGTTTGTGTGTGTGTGTGTGTGTGTGTGTGTGTGTGTGTGTGTGCGTGTGTGTCATTTGTCGAAGATGTTTCCCTTTGTGTTGCATTGCCTGCGCGTCCCTCGTCAAGCCAGCAGGCCTATTACCGATCTCATGGTTTTCGCATGATTTCATTATGACATCATAGTGCAAAACGAATAAATTAAATGTAAAACAAAAACTTTTTAAAAACAAGCTTTTATATAAAATGCGCTAAAAAGATAAAAAATAAACTTTTACACTAAAACTTTTACTTATAACGTCATTTCACATTTGACACTATTTATATGACATAAAAGCTTGCCGCGAGATTTACTTGTGTGTAGTATCTTAAAGTACTTAAAAGAGTACCTACTTTTAAGTACCTACTCGTATTTACATAGTTTGAAAATTGTAATGGATAAAATTATTCATATCAAATTATTTAATTTACTTGTTTATCTACAAAAGTAAATCTCGCGACAAGCTTTTATGTCATATAAATTGTGTCAAATATGAAATGACGTTATAAGAAAAAGTTTTAGTGAAAATAAAAGTTTATTTTTTCTTTTTAGCGCATTTTAAATAAAAGCTTGTTTTTAAAAAGGTTTTTTTTACATTTACTTTATTTTTTACTTTTTAGTTATCACTGGACACGTTTCTCAGTCTTTTCATCTCATTCAACGCATCATTGTTGCAAGGTCGTTTGCCGGTTAACTTAGAACAGTCTAGCTCTTCAATAAGAAGACCTTCTTATGATTTTACCCTACTTAAGGCCACGTTTGCTTGACCAGCAGTGAAGAGTTTTGAGCCTATTTCAAGTTATTCTTAGCAAGACCTTTTATTTGATACCCATATTGTAGGAGTGCATTAAAAATATTTGGTCCGCCATCTTGGATTTAGAATGACGTCACACAGTTAACCATGCATTTTCATCCAAACTGTATGTGTACATACAAAATATCAACTCAATCGGTTAAAGATATCTACTTCAAAATTGATTTTCAAGCTTTAGAAATCCGCCATATTGGATAAATAGTGACGTCAAATTATTTTTCGAGTTACTCTTAGCAAGACCTTTCATTTGATATCCATATTGTAGGAGTGCATTAAAAATAATTGGTCCGCCATCTTGGATTTAGAATGACGTCACACAGTCAACCGTGCATTGTCATCCAAACTGAACGTGTATTCAAAATTTCAGCTCAATCGGTTAAAGGTATCTGCTTCAAAATTGAGTTGCTAGATTTCACCCGAACATACTTACTCGTACATATTTACATTGCAAGTTAAATAAAAGCTTGTAAAAATGAGATTTTCGGTCAGATTTTTTAAAAAGATAACATCATTGATCATTGAAATTATCCCATAGTGATGATATCATTGGCGATCGGTAGTTGAACACCAAATGAAGCATTTCATGACTTCTTTATCTCAAAATTTATACCATGTCCTACGTTGAAAGATCCATAAAAGGCCTGCTGGTTGTCATTCATGCTACACTAAAGGTTGCCTGGCAGAAATTAGTCGCGATAAGGCCGCCCATTTTGTTGTTTGGTTAAGCTCAACACTAGTTTCCTTATGTTTTTGGGTGGGGATTTCTCAGTTTCCTGTGAGAACTTCCAAAAATCCTTTCTTAATAGGCGCCTACATAAGCCAACGAGCCCCTGTACCGAATTTAATGCTTCTAGCTTGAGTAGTTTGGACTCTATGTTGATACCTCAGTCAGTCACTCACCCACCACTGGTCTTTTGTAAATTTAATGAGTGGGATATTCAATAAGGAATGATCGGTATAAAAATTACAAAACAATTGGGGGATTTGGTCATCCCGAATATTACAAATTTTCAAAACACTCAGCCCTACTAGATTGCACACACCCATTTGCGCGTGTACAAACGTCATTTGCTTAAGTAGTAGTTAATAGGTAATTGATTACGAACGTTGTATGGAGTGTCCGAGGTGTGCTATGGTAAAGCCGGCGCTAGACATGTGATCAAATATGCAAATATCTACAAAGTAGCGAAGTGTGGCACTGACATTTGCGTATTTGTGCAAAGTTTGAACACATACTCGTAGTTGTAGTTTGCCACCATGTGTCGGTTTTCGTGCGCACATCAAAGTAAACAACAAAGTTCAAAGTTTGTGCGACCTGCTACACTTGTTGCAGTGCTTAGTGACGCGTCCGCCGCTGAACAGAGCAAATGTATTTTGAGCGTCAATAATGGAACGGAGACGCAGTTATCGAATTTGATCTCTTTCGATACAGTGTAGACATCCATTCACGTCTTCTTCTTGAAGATTTCACATTATTTATAGAATGAAAGAAAAAAATTAAAGGCACTCTAATATAACAGACTGACGGTGTCCACAAAATCATCTTCTATTCTGTCAGCCATCTTTGCGTAAACTGTGACCGCAAAAGATTTTGAAAACAAGTCTGGATTCAGGTTGCGGTTGCATGCTAACTTGGGTTAACTTATTTATCACACAAGTGGGTTATCTCTCTGTCGGTTTGAACATATTTTTCTCCAAACACATGCTAAGTTAAGTCGCTAGGCAGGCAGAATTGTTGTCGAAAAGATAACACATTGCCATAATTAAAAGAAGAAGAAGAAGAAGAACAAGTCTGGCAGGCATATTGGCGTTTCTATTTGCGCACATAAAGTTGATTCAAATTTTCTAAAATGTGTGTTGAAAATTTGATCACATGTCTAGCGCCGGCTTAATACGAAGGAATGTACAAGTAGAATGGGTGTGTGTGAATGCGCGAGTGCGTGCGTGTGCGTGTGTCTGTGTGCATGTGCAAATATATGTTTGAGTGCGCGTGTGTGTATTATACATATAATAAAAACATATATTTCTTGTAATGTTATCAATTGTAAAAAGCTACATCTCCAAATAAAACTCAATACTTGCTTGTAATTTACAACTTAAACTTATTATTAAGTGCAAAGATATATTCGAGGTAAATTTGTGCGTAGGCGGTTCTGAAATTTGACGTGATCACCACAGGCATACCACAGGTCAACGCACAGACAATGTAATCAAGTGTGAGCTGGATTAACAGGCCGTTCGCAATTCGTGATCAATTTACAACAAGCTATTAAACTTGACAAAGAGTCATTGTCTTAGACGTCAACTCTCTCAGAATCATCTCATCTAATCTCATAGAAATGATACTGTTATATACGCGTCCCGAATTTCGGTCGTGTAGATCTATAACTTTTGTGTGAAACGGCTGATTTTTTCGCGATTTCGTAGTTGATTTCACGGTGTAACTGTGACATGTTCAGTTTGATGTGCTGAACAACCTCTTTAAATCTCATCGTAGCGTTTTGGAACACCTTATGTGGTACACGTGATTCCTGAGATTTGCAAATCTACAAACCTCAAAAGGACGCCGATGTCCGTTGCCAACTGCTAACTTGTGACATCCCTTCCAATGGGAACACAACAATGCAAGCCGAGCTGCTTGGCGGTAAAGATAGATATGATAGAAGTGCCTAATATGTAGACAATCGTGGAACCTTTATTCTAATTTTTTTAAAGCTTTCCAAAACTCAGTCTTAAATGACGTCCCCATGTTGCAATTTACCTCCGCGCCAAATTATACCATTTCAATCTTTATAAGTTGGTAAGTAACTAGCATTCAAAAATTTTCCAAACATCCATTAGTTACATATTTACGGCAGAAGTAGGTAAGATAGATAGGTACCGCTCTTTCTTATGTTGCTCGTAATAAGGGCGGCTTTGGTAGTGCCAAATATAAAGCTTGACGCGTACTCGCGTACCTGCTAATCCTGCTTTACCCGCGCAGGCGACTAGTACCGAATCTCCCTCTGGTAATCTCTTTCCTTCTAAGTGTCTTGTCATTAAGTACGGGTATGGATTTGTGGATAGGAAGTGACTACGAAATAGGAATTCGAAGGAATCTTGCGTCCGCGCTCTCTGAATACTCTCAGGAAGGGAATTCCATAGCTGATCGGCTTGAGACGAAACTTCGAGTATGTCAGAAACTGAGTCGAGCGAGGCTGGATGTCAAGGGATAAAATGTAATTAGATCGCAAAGCACGACTCTAAGAAGTGGACCGAAAAAAGAAATGAGACTTTGGAGACATTGGATGGAACAAAACATTGGCGGCAATTTTACAAATATGGTGATGTCGAAGGCAAAATCAACTACAACGTCTAAAACAAATTACGTACGGTAAATATAACTCCATTATCAAAATAGCTACTGACAATATTATGATAACAGTACAATACAAACCCTTTTCGATCCCTCGTTCCGAATCACGAACAAGCTACTCGTCAAAATAACGGATTACCAGAATATGAAATTTATTTTCTCTCCTATTGTTTATTGAACGCGAATAAACACACAAAAACGATCCTCTCGGAGATTTCGTTCCAAACGAGCTTTAAAGGTAAAAAAACAAATTTTGTTTGCCTCCGTCGCGTCGCCCACATAGAATTGATAAATTGGTATAATTTTTTTAACGGATTATTTGCGTCGAATAAATTCATGCCGTTGTTGGCTACAAAAGTAAAGACTGTATATAGGTTTATGGCGCATAACACATTGCACCGGACACCGCTGCGGTGTACGGAGGGACGAAAACCGCATGCGGCTGCGGCGGCACGGAACCGTGCCACTGTACGGTTTGCTCCGTATCACCGTCCGGAGCTGCGGTGCACGACGACGCCCCGCATCACCGCATTATCTATGTTGAGATCTATTAAGCGTATGCACGTCCTTTCTACGCAAAAATCCGTAAGATACTGCGGCACAGTGTGGCATACCCCGCGGACCGCACCGCATCACCGTCCGGGAGTGCGGTGCCGTCGCGCGCGCCGCACAACCGCACGGTGATGCGGTGCGAGTGTGTTATACCCTGCGGTTTTTGTATACAAATTAAGATTCTCCAGTCAAAATTAAAAACCGCAGCACCGCACACCGGAGCGGTGTCCGGTGCAATGTGTTATGCGCCTAACAATGGTGTCTCAATTCTAATTCAGATCGAGTTGCGTCGCATTAATTTTAAACCCCTATTTACATTGGTCTAAGTACAGTAGGGAAGCGACATCCCACAAAAACATTGAATGCCATTCTCTTGGATTTAGTTGCAAGGAAGCCAAGTTGATTCGCGGCTCTTCTCATCTTCTGTCAGTCAGTTAACATCACAGTACCTGCCTATTTTGCTCAACATTCGTAATTCGAAAAATAGACTAAAATAGAGCGGGCTGGCGGGCGACCGGGGAGGGCAGGCTAGCGAACGAACTTCAACGAACGGGCGAGCATCGTTTCACCTCTTTTATACTTTGGTTCACACCGTGAACTACAGAGCTAACTTCGCTTCGCTTCGCTGGAATCGTTGGATATTTCGTTCGCTTCGTTCGCATCGCTGACGTAGCTTAGCTCTGTAGTTCGCGATGTGAACCAATCTATGAAAAGAGGAAAAACGATGCTCGCTCGGTTCGCTCGCCCGCCCGCCCGCTGGCAATGTGGCCTGCGCTTTAATCGGACGTTAGAAATCCCAACTGGTGTGTGGCCGGCCTATCGCGCGTTACGTGGCGACGCGTCGCCTAAGGCGCCCAGACCAGACGGCAATCACACGGGTCGCCGCCACCGCCCGCCGGAGACGAGGTTAATCGGTGCTCTGAGAGCGCAGATTAATCTAAGATTCCTCGCCCAATACTCTGACTAGGTTCCTAGGGCCAATTTAGGTTTTTAAAACAGCGGTGACTGTAAGTTTTTCTGGGCCTGCACATGACGCCATTCTGGAAGTAGAAGGGGATTGTGGTAATTTCTCCATTGGTACTTTTAGTTGTTAGGTACACTTGGAGCAGTGACTGTGGCTTCAATAACTCTTGAAGTGCTTGGAGATGGAGAAGATGTGACCTCAAGTTCCACAAATCGTTTTTTTTACATAGGTGATAATGGTAACGGTACTTCATATTCGTCCTGAGAATTCTCATTGTCATCGGTACTATATTATATTACATTTGCTTGGGCTGTCAAATAGAACCTGAAAACCATAATACACAAATAGTAATAAGTTCACATAAGTATTAGTTATATATATATATGTTTAAAACATGGACATAGGCAGGCCGGATATTATGTGGAAGGGAAGATGGCCGTTGGATCCGGAAGATAGAGACCAGGCACTGGCGAGCGTAGTTTGAGATGCCCTCCAACAAGATGGAATACCAAGCCCCGATCTCAGAGACAGCAGGGAGGCGCGCAAGATTGTTGTATAGGACATACCAGTAGGGTTACTCTGGAACCAATTCCGATGGATCGTCATTGGGATTGAGATTTTTCATACGCTTGGGTCGTACAGTAGGCTCCCATTCAAGCTTTACATGTACACCACGAAAACCGCCGCTATTACGAGCGACATAAGAACGGTCCAAAGGGCAATCAGTATAGCTTGATGAGTAGCTTTCTGTACGTACACTAGCGCCAAATTGGATCCGTATTTTGAGAATATTAAATAATACCTACTGAGATTGGTTCATCTGAAATCCGCGCAATACGGGGTCAATTTGGCGCCAATCAATGCGCAAAAATATGCGCCTACGAAAAATCACAATCCTAATGCCGATCGATCGGAATTGGTGTAAGAGTAAACCTACTAGGGTTGCCAGATTTTTTCCAGCCTATAAGGGACAAATTCTTAAATGGGCAAAAACTAGGGGATTTTAGTTTTTTACCCGGTACAAAGAAGAAATATATTTAGTGACATTTTTTAAATTCTATTGTTAATATTCTTTCAAAGACCGAGTCAGTTTTAACTGTTTTTATTTCTCAAAAATTAATTAAAACGTTTTTTTTTCAAATAGGGGTACATATATTTCATAAGTCATTGGCCTGTCTCAAAACAATAGTCGATAGATTTCATAATAAAAAAGTAGCACGGTTCAAATACGGGACACCGTACTTGAATATAGAAAAGTGTTGGTGCAATACAATACAACCAAACCTCTTGTATATTATAGAATAAATACTTAAAATTCATCAACACCAAGAAAAATGTGTAAAAATAAAAATATAAATAAACGAAAGTACTTAAACGTGTTTTTTTATTTCACGAATCGTATTTTTTAATACCTATCGCAACAAAATAGATTACTGTAAATGAGTTCAAATTTTCCTCCAAGTGCTGATTACTTGTTTCTGCTTTTTGGTGTTCTTAAATTAGTTTGAAAGAATTATAAGCCAGGCCTAGATTCGTTAAGAACCCAAGCCGTTTTGGTGTATCGTACCTATTGCTATAGTGCAGTAGCGTAGGGGTTTACAAAGTAGGGGGTGCGCCACCCAAGGTCGCGCAGAGACCCGCAAAGGGGGGCGTGGGCTACTAGTATAGTTAACCCACCTCGCGACCGCGCTGCGTTTGCTGTCTCACTCCCGCTCACGCCGTTGACTCATTTTGGGTTTGGAAATATTTCAATTTTTTTTCCAAAATAGCAGTGCAGTCACTTGAACAGTGATACTAATTCCTAGCCAACGTAACAGGATTGTAGGGATCGCTGTGTCGAACTGTTCTTTCTATAAGAAAACAAAATATTGGTGATCTACGAAAAACAAAATTACGGCCACCACATGTTTTTAGTAATACGGGACGTCCCGGGAAATACGGGACGTCTGGCTGGCAACGCTAAAGCCTACTGACAGTGTGTAGTAATGAGAGTGCACCTTTCGCTGACGATGACGGTACGGTGTGCGGCGCCGCCGGCGCGGCGCGGCGTGCGCGCGCGGCCTTGTGCGGCCTTGCCCCGCCTCCCGCGGCTGCGCCCACGCACCGCACCGGCCACGTCACAAGTGTCACAACACAATACCGCGGGATTAGTCACCAGCGTTACAAACTGAACGCTGAAAGAGCTGTAGACATATGCCTTACTTACTGCAACGTTTGTACGGGAACATAAAGTATGTTTTCCCACCTCAGCTTAGTTTCTCATTTTGTACAGCCGCATTATCATGCGTCCGATACTTTATGAATCTCTTTTTCCATCGCCTAGGGACCCTCGTAATAGCTGACAAACAGTGTTTTGTTTTTTGAAACACAAGAAATCGTAATATAAAAATTTCTTAACATACACAAATAAAACGCTATATGAGTGTGATTAACAATGAAAATGAATAATTACTTTGATGTCATTCCGCCTTGCCCACGCACTGGCAGACACTGGAAGTGTAGTCGGCGTAAACTCAAAGTTAGGTAATTTACAAATAGTTACGTGCCAGCACATATTACGGCAACGCTGCCCACACAGCCTCCAAGTTTGGCGAGATGATGCTGTTGGATGAGTAACGCCGAAGTAATGCGCAAATTTCGTCGTGTTATCCTCACTTTGTATGTACTGACGGTGTCACTTATTAGCAGCACTGATCACCTCCCTTCGTCATTGAAAAAATGTGGAAAGTATTAAAATTATATTTGTAACAAACAAAATATACCTGTGAACTCCCCCGAGCCCCTCACCACACCCGTCTGAGGGTATCGTTAGACAAAGACACAAAGAGACTTTTCTGGCGCTGAAAGCTTTCCACCTCCCGGAATTGTTAATTCAATTGTTTTAATTAGGTCCCGCGTGAAGTGTGATATCGGTCTTTGTTGGCTGAAGCAGAATACATAGGCACATTCATTCGCTTTGTTCTCCGCCGTTAGTGAAAGCTTCGAACAAAGGATGCCAATTAAGACTTTGTGTCGGCGTAGGTAATTTTTTGACGAATTACATTACTACCTACCCTACATTGTATATTTTGCTTTACACATATAAAGAGGGCAAATCACCATCAGATAAGGTTTGAACGACATCAAATCGTAATAACAATTATAAGCAGTAACACTTTGTTTTAATTTCACATGTTTGCGTGCGTCAAAATATAGGGTATGACTTGTCGTTCGATCAACTGATAGATAGGGAGTGCATTGCCACAGATTACATAAAACTACCTACCTGATACATTGCTGCGTTACATCCGCTATTTGTACTCCCTTATGATAGCTTTTTTATCAACAGCAGTTAATCTTTTGACCTTCATCTCATCAACCAAAGATGGAACCTTCACCTAGACTCCTTAACAACTGAGGAACTGGCTATCTCTAGTCTCTAACTGTCGGCACACATTATATCATGCCAATTGTTTGTTACTATGGCGTCAAACTTGCTAAGATTATGATTTTGCAAACGAATCGAATATTCACATCGCCAAGCTATATACCTACAGTGTGTTTAAAGAATCCAGTGAACCCTTTTAGAAGCATTTTTTGAAACTCTTCAGTAAAAAAAATATTCAATCAATAATATTCTAAATTGGAAATTTGTTCTTATTTGATTAACCTATAAGTAAACGCATACGCTCCTTTGAACCCTTCACTGGGTTTTTGTTACGGTATAATATAGCCAAGTATTGTTTTCGCTTCGGCGCCGATATCGAGAAAGGTTTATTGCAACATAATTATTTGCTTGCCCTCCGCGTATATTTATAGCGATCAGATAATAATAAGTAAATGCGTTTACCTCATTGTTTCAAGAGCGTTGCGGCAATTACGTGGGTTACCGGTCGCCTTGCGGCCTTCGTTCGAGGGCTACACTACACGAGGAATCGACACAATCGAAATTTTTGTGCCCGTCCACTGTTCGGTGTACAGTAAGCTGCCATTCAAGCTATACATTTACACTACGAAAACCGCCACTATTACGAGCGACACAAGAACGGCCCAAAGGTCGAACAGTATCGCTTGATAAGGAGCTTACTGTACTACAACCTACAACGCTGCGACTGCATTATATTGATAGTAACTCGTTCAGTCGCACAACGGGAACGCGTAGAAATATTTAACTAAAACCGAAATTAATATCAAACATTCGAGTCTGCAGTCTCTTGAAGCTGTAAAAAAATCATACTTGTGACCGTATACCGTTTATGTCGCATATTTTTTCAAATTTTGCGATTTCACAATGGAATCAAAACCTTTTTGACCTAGAATAATTAAGGGATTGGAGTCGCTCACGTCCGTAGGTTTTACCCTCGAGACCCTACACGTGATCCCCGGGTGGTGCTAATCGAGTGACCAAATTCTGGTGGTAGGGCTTGAAAAACCTGACTGGCTAGCGACCACCGTGCGCATGATGTAAAACCCGTCAAGTGGCCATTTTTGTCCGCGTTTCGGGATCAGTCTGCGCACAGCCAGAGCTTGAGGGGTCGTTGCTGCGATTCGTATGGTTTGTGCGGGCTTCCGTCGACCCAGTGCCAAGTTGACTGCGTTGACCCTCCGCCCAGGAAGACCCGAAGAAACGGCTGTTCCGCTGGCCGCCCGTGGTATAGTACAGGGGCCCAAGCGGACCTAACCAGTCCGTGAGGCTGCCCCACCATGCCACGCATAATCTCGGGGTGTTCCGTCGTGCCGGTTGGTGACCGGACGGTGGGTCCCGGCGGCCACTTCCGGGGGGGATCGGGGGCCCTTCCGTGCGGAGGGTCAGCGCAAATCAGCTGTCGGCTGTTCCCTGGCGAAACAGGCCTACACACATTAACTATGCGAAGCGCAGCAAGGACACCTCAGTTTCACGCCTCTCACTCCAATAATTATGGCAGCGCAAAATATTAAGACAGGTCGTACAGCGGTGCATTATCCCACCAAAACACCATTATTCGAGGTGGGGCTCGCTAACATCCGCGGGCTCCATTCTAACCTCTTAGCTGTCCACCACCATCTCGAGACAGCCCGTCCAGCAATGCTGTTTTTGACGGAGACGCAAATTATCTGCCCGGCCGATACAGGCTACCTTAATTACCCCGGCTACGCTCTTGAGGAGTCCTTCAAGGCGAAGGCTGGTGTTTGTTTGTTCGTCCGGGCGGACGTTTGCTGTCGTCGCCTGCGCTGTTTGGAGGAACCTTCCTTTTCCATCCTTGCGGTACACGTCGATTTTGGCACTCATTGCCGTGTCTACGTCTGCGTCTACCGTTCCCATCGTGGTGACTTGGAGACAACTCGACTTTTTGAATATCTAAGTCGGGTGGCAGATGACGCGCAGGAGCGATTTCCTTCCGCCGAGCTGGTGTTTTTAGGGGACTTCAATGCTCACCACGAGTTGTGGTTAAGTTCCTCTAAAATTGACCATGCGGGTAGGACTGCCCACGCATTCGCTCTCACGCATGACCTGACACAATTGGTCACCCAGCACACCAGGGTACCAGATATTATCGGTCAAGCGCCCTCTTTATTGGACCTTCTGTTGACAAATCGCCCTGACGGATATCAGTTGGTGGTTCGAGCTCCACTAGGATCTTCGGATCACTGCCTGGTATCCGTCTCAGTGCCTCAGGCGTCACGACCGTCGCCTGTGGTTGCAGCACGCCGTCTGTGGCACTATGCGTCAGCAGATTGGGACGGTATGCGGGATTATTACGCATCTGTTCCTTGGTGGCAGCGCTGTTTCAATAGGATGGATCCGGACTCCTGCGCTACCTCTGTTGCTGACGAGATCATACTAGGAATGGAATATTATATTCCGCATTCCAATCTCGTCAGTAGAGGCAGACGTAATCAGATCAGAGGTCGAGCATCTAAGGATCCCAATACAAGCCTACTGAAAACAGCCTACAATAATGCCACCAAGTTGTGTAAGAATAGAATAGAATAGAAATCTTTATTTGCCAGAATATGGTTCTAAAGGTGTTACAGTTTCATTGAGCCGACATATCCTGTTGACTTAGTCAACGTGCAAATTTTCCGTCCTTTATAGGTACATTCTTACATTATAGGTACCACAAAAAAAAAATATTTCATTGTTATGATATTAATAACTAGTATTTAAAATTTCAGTCATCATGTCACAATCAATAGTAATGTCATACTTTCAATTCTATTATCATTGTCATATTAGATACCTGTTATCATTATTACATTAATAAAACAACAAATCACATAACAATATAAAATGTCCTAACTATCATTTAAAATTTCAGTCATCATGTCACATTCAATAATAATGTCATACTTACTATTCTATTTTCATTGTCATATTCATTACCTTTAATCATTATTACATTAATTATTACATTAACAAAGAAAACAAATCACATAACAATACAAAATGTCCAATCATTTAAAATTCTCATTATTATGTCATTAATGTCATATTACTCTATTTGATCACATAAATATTATTACATTAACAAAGAAAACAAATAGCACATTACAAAATGTCCAATCATTTAAAATTCTCATTATTATGTCATTAATGTCATATTACTCTATTCGATCACATAAATACTCTCCAACATTGTAATATATTTTATTAAGTAATATGTCAAACAATGCCTTTTTGAATTTAGTAAAGGGAAGACTTGTGACTTTATTTGGTAGTTTGTTAAAAATTCTGATAGCCATATTGTATGAATTTCTTGAAACGATTTTCAGCCTTTGATAGGGAATATACAGTTTATTTTCCTTTCTACCTCGGTAAACATAATCCTTGTTTGTTTTAAATAATCCAAAATGTTTCTTAACAAATAAGCAAATCTCAAAAATGTATAAGCATGGGAGAGGCAAGATACCTAATGATTTAAATAGCGGCTTACAACTAGTTAGAGAGTCTACACTACATATTGCTCTTATACATTTTTTTTGAATTTTGAAAATGACATTAATATCTACCGAGTTTCCCCACAGTACCAGGCCGTAACGTAGTAGTGACGCCACGTATCCATGATAGGCTGACAAGGCAGCTTTTTTAGATACGACTTGTTTAATTCTATTCAAAGCATAAACAAATCTATCTAATTTTGTTGCTAGTAGGTCAATGTGAGCTTTCCAGTTGCAGAATTTGTCAATCGTTATTCCTAGAAATGAAACATTATCAACTTCCTTTATTTTACTTTCATTATTGTTAAGAGTGACTTTAAATGAATTGCTATTTAATGTTTGAAAATTAAGAATTTTCGTTTTTTCAAAGTTGATTTTTAAACTATTTTGTTCTAACCATTTTATTACATTGTTAAAATTTGAATTTGCAATAGCTTCGATGTCATTTACGTTCTTGCTTTTTATTAGAATGGTAGTGTCATCAGCGAATAAAATACTTTTTTGTTCAATAGAGTCAGGTAGATCATTAATATATATTAAAAATAATAACGGCCCAAGAACGCTACCCTGTGGCACACCACATTTATTGAAGGTGTATTCAGAGCTATAAACTTGTTTCGTTTTATTTACTATTTGCGTAATTTCGACACACTGTTCACGGTTTTCCAGATAGTTTTTTATCCATTCCAAAGCGTTTCCTCTAATACCATATCTTTCGAGCTTATACAGTAGTATCTTGTGAGAAACACAGTCGAAAGCCTTACTCATATCTAAAAAAATACCCACAGTATTGGCTTGTTCGTTGAAATTATCAATTACATGTTTAATTAATTGAAAGCATGCAAGAGTCGTAGAACGTCCACTTCTAAAGCCATACTGTTCATCCTTAAGTAAATCATTGGATGTCATAAAATTGTTAATTTTCTCAGCCATAACCTTTTCAAAGACTTTGGAAATCGTAGGTATTAATGTAATAGGTCTAAAATTATTGATATCGTCATAAGATCCTTTTTTATGTAAAGGTTTTACCAAGGATTTTTTAAGACGAGTTGGAAAGTGACCTTCTAACAGTGATAAATTTATAACATGACTGAGTGGAGTCACAATGTAGGCAGCACTTTTCATTAAAATTCTAATATTCAAGTCATCATATCCCGTAGCATTGGTTTTTTTTAAACTTCTAATAATTTTGATAATGTCATACTCGTCAATCGGTGTCAGAAAAATACTTTTGCTATTCAATGGAATGTCACAAACTATTTCACGGTCAATATTAGTAGTACGAGTCAACTCAATAAAGTGTTCATTAAATTTGTCGGCAATTTTTTGAGGGTCACTTAAAATAATATTATTTTCTAACTTTAATTGACGTATTTGATTTGAAAGTTGCTTATTGTTAACACTGTTTTTAATCACATCCCAGGATGCTTTGCAGACGTTCTTAGAATTAGTTATATATTTTGTATTAACAATTCTTTGTGCCTGCGATATGCAACTCTGTAATATCTTTGAATATGTATGGTATTTTTTTTTATTAACCTTCTTATTCTTGCCTGAGCTACGGTATAATGAGTATAAACGACGTTTTGTCACACAACATTTTTTTAGGCCTTTACTAAACCATTTTGTTTTTATTTTTTTTATTACGTTTTTTATTTTTATTATTGGAAAACAAAGATTATAAAATAAAGTAACCAAATCATGAAACGTATTAAATGCGTTTTCAGTTTCATTCTCTGATAGAACCTCATTAAAAGAAAGAGACGACATACAACTTAAAAATTTATTCACATTATGTTTGCAAAAGTCACGCTTTCTTTCGAACCAGAAAGATGGTGATTTTCTGTAGTTTTGGTGATTTTCAACGCGAAATTTAATACTTTGACCCATTTCGTGGTCAGACAAACAAAGACGATGTAATGAAGAGTGGACATTTGGAAGATTGCTTGCCACAAGATCCAGACAAGAGGACAATCTGGTCGGCTTCGTAATATGATTACTAAGATTATTATTTGACAGTATACTTATCAGTTCTTTTGAGTGCTTGGAATCCTGCAATATATCTATATTGAAATCCCCGCAAATAATAATATTCTTATGACGCTTACGCGACATTCGAAACAAAAGAGACTGTAATTGTTTCAAAAATATATCTACTTTTGATGCTGGTGTTCTATAAATACAAAATATAAGTAACTTATGCATTGGTATCTCTATTCCACAGCATTCAAATGAAAATGGCGTTGCTTCAGTTATACATACTGGTGTAAAGTCTATATTATTCTTAACGAGAATGCAAGTTCCACCTCTGCGTTCATGTCTACAAAATGTTGTTGCCAAATTATAATTAGGAATATTTATATTTCTTTCAGTTCCTTTTTTAACGAAGGTCTCCGAAAGACATACAACGTCAATATAGCCCAACTCCTGCAAAAGGTCAGTTAGGGCAATCTCCAAAAGATCCTGTTTTTTAAAAATACTAGCAATGTTTTGATGGAATAAAACAAAATTACTTTTATGAACGAAAAAGAGGACAGTCCACGCCACCCATCACTGGGACCACGTCACTGCGGAAAAAGTCCGTGATATGTTTTTGCTTTAGTTCCATCTTCTTAAAATTGTTAGCCTCCTGCAATGATTTAGGAATGTCATTACGTGAAACAAATTCTTTAACTTTATCGAGAGAAAGAAATTCTGACTGATATAATAGGAAATCTAAAATAATATTAATTTTAAAACATAACTGATTAAAGACTAAATTCCTATTTTGCGAAAATGATAAATTATTACAATGTTCATATCTATTCAATTCAATAAAATTGCAATTCTTGTGATTTCTTGTGAGCATTTTAAGATTATAATTCAGCGCACATTTATTCAGATACGAATTGAATTGCACATTTACGACATAGACTTTAAAGTCCCTTAATTTATATAGAGCCAACCCTAGTTCGGAGAATAATAAATATGGATTTTTATCATTAGACCCCACGGATAATATAACTATATCTCCCTCTTTTAGATTATTTTTAATGTAATCACAACTGCTTAAAATTTGTGAGCACATTGCGCCCGGCTTAACTATCGATGTTATGGAGTATCGGTCATCCTCTATTTTCTTTCGACTGTAACGTAAACAATTTGATAGATTTTTAATCTGCTCATCGCCCAGAATAAAAACTTGTGTCTTTTTGTTTATTGTTGTTTCATTAGACATGTGAGTTGCATTTTTCGTTGCACTTAAACTTGAAGTATTCAAAGCAGTCGACGAGAGTTTCTGTCTAGTTTCCACGTTTTCTTGTTCAGTTATTATATTTTGTGGATCTGAATTGTTCAGTACATGTTCATAGCAACACTTCAAAGGTGATATTCTTGAAATAGAGTTAATTTGCATGATTTTCTTTCTAATGGGTGTTATTGGTTTAGGCTTACCAGATATATCTCTTGACATCTTTTTTAAAAAATCTATTTGCTTTCCTTGTTTGTCGATAATTTTTTTTAGTTCGTTATTTTCCAAATTCAAGTTTTCTATTTCTTGTTCAGAGATTTTTAATAATTTTTTTAGGGTTTCAATTTCTTCTATATAATTATTCTGAGATATATCATTATTAAAAGTTTCACTTTGTATGCTATGCATCGTCGAATCCAATATAGTTGAGTTCAGGTCATCTTGCTCAATTATAGATAGTTCTATCTCAGATTGAGATCTAATTAGCTTACGAGTACGAATAGTAACATTGTTATTCATCATTCAATTAAATAATATTGTTTTCAATGTCATATAGCAATTAAAATATTGAATTGGCAAATATTTTTGTCATAAAACAAATTTTTTTGAAGAAAAAAAAGTCGGTGTCATAAGCGAGGTTCGAACTCTGAACCGCTGATTCGTACGGCGACACTTCATACAAACGGCCACGGCGTTGTTAGGTTATTGAATGAATTTTTGGTGTAGTATCTATTGCATGCAACTAGTTACTATAGCACTGCAGTGTGAAGTTAGTCAAAGCAAAGCAAGCACAAATCTGTTAAATCATTTCACAAGATGGCGTTGTTTACCATGTGAAAGAGGGCTTACATTAGAGCGGATGCTCAGCGCATTGCACAAGTGGGCCAGGAACTGCTATCGCACCCTACGGGTAGCCGTTCTTTTTAACGCCTGGCCAAAGCTGTGCAATCAAACTTCTGCCAACCCTCGCTGCCACCGCTGAGACATGCCGATGGCTCACTTGCTCATCAGCCGCAGGAGAAAGCCGACCTCCTGGCAAAACTCTATGCGGCTCATTCCCGTGTCGATGACTGTGGTACACAACCTCCGAAACTGTCCCATTGTGGCAGCACCATGCCCGATATCCGTATCAGACAGCGTGATGTGCGGGCGGAGCTCCAGTCGATCGATACTCGAAAAGCAAGTGGACCAGACGGCATTCCTGCGATTGTTCTTAAGAAGTGTGCAGCGGAGTTGACTCCGGTCCTTACGCGTCTATACCGTCTGTCGTTCTCTGCTGGTTGTGTGCCGAAATCTTGGAAAGAGGCCAATGTCCAGCCGGTTCCCAAAAAGGGAGATCGTTCTGATCCGGCTAACTATCGTCCTATAGCCGTCACTTCCATTTTGTGTAAAATCATGGAGAGGATCCTTAATACCCAGCTGATCCGTTACCTGGAAGGTCACTCGTTACTTAATGACCGACAGTATGGGTTTCGTCCTAAACGGTCTACAGGTGACCTTCTAGCGTTCCTTTTGCACAAATGGGGTGAATCTATCGATAAGCGCGGCGAATCGGTGGCTATTAGTCTCGACATCGCCAAAGCTTTTGATAGAGTCTGGCACAAGGCTCTTCTTTCCAAGCTTCCGGCATACAGATTACCCGCGCAGTTCTGTACGTGGATTGCCAGCTTCCTCCACGAGCGTCGAATTCGCGTTGTCGTTGATGGCTGCGCTTCGCGGTTCGTGGCAGTGAACGCTGGTGTTCCGCAAGGCTCCGTTCTGTCCCCCACATTGTTTCTTCTGCATATCAATGATATGCTTTCCTTGGGAGCTATACATTGCTATGCAGACGACAGTACAGTGCATGGGGGATATCACGGAAGCTCAGGGGCTGCTCGTGGTGATATTGGTAGGGAAAGGCAGAATCTTATCATTGAGCTCAACAGGACGCTGGACCTCGTCTCCGAATGGGGCTCCAACAATCTTGTTGAGTTCAATGCTAAGAAAACACAGGTGTGCGTGTTCTCGGCGAAAAGGTCACCTTTCCTCCCCCTTCCTTCTCTTCAGGGCACAACCCTTCACACACAGAGCAACATCACGTTGCTCGGAATGAACATTCGCTGCGATCTGAACCCCAGAGACTACATCGAATCCGTCATAACTACTGCCTCACGGAAACTCGGTGTCCTGAACAAGGTGCGTAGGTATTTTGCGCCGGACCAACTATGCTTGTTGTATAAAACTCAGGTTAGGTCTTGCGTGGAATATTGCTCGCACCTTTGGGACGGCTCCGCTCAGTACCTCCTCGATGCTCTGGACAGATTGCAGCGTCGCGCTATTCGCATTATTAAATTTAAATTAAATGTATTTAATTCTCATTGCCAAATGTAAGAAAAGTGGATACCATAGTGGAAATGAATAATGAAATTGTTGAATTCACCGACTTTACTCAATTTTTGGGTATAACACTAGATTCTAGATTGCAGTGGGATCCACATATTGAGTCCTTGGCTAACAGACTTAGTTCTGCAGCATATGCAGTTAAAAAAATAAGACAACTTACTGATGTTGAAACGGCAAGATTGATTTACTTTAGTTATTTTCATAGTGTCATGTCATATGGAATACTACTGTGGGGATCGGCTGCTAGTATTGAAAGTATTTTTGTACTTCAAAAAAGAGCGGTTCGCGCTATTTATAATTTACGAGCAAGAGATTCTTTAAGGGACTTATTTAGAGAAATTAATATATTTACTTTAGCAGGACAGTACATTTATGAAAATTTGATTTATGTCTATAAGAATTATAATACATTTGAAACCAATTTCCAAATTCATCATCTAAACACAAGATACAAAAATAAACTTGCCGTTCCAACATTCAGGCTTCAAAAAACTAGAGGCTCGTTTATGGGGAAATGTATAACCTTTTATAATAAGCTTCCACAAAGTGTTACCGACTTGCCTTTTCATAAGTTTAAAGCGCATGTAAAAAAGACTCTTATGAGTAAAGGATATTATAAAGTCAACGATTATTTGAATGTGGCATCATTCAGGCATCATCATGCCTGGTGTTAATTTTTCAGATAATGAATCGTGTTGTTATGTATAACCATTTGTATAAACAAATATTATTATTTTTGGTAATAAGTAGTAAGAAGAAAACTGACACATCTAATCTTGTAATGGAAGTTGAGCTCAAACTTCTGCTGTGAGGTCAGCTTCCAATTGACGACTCTGTAACAATACAGGGAGAAAAAAATAGCCCTTGCTGGTTTTCTTGCTGGTTCTTTCCAGTACAAGGTCTCCCGCCGTAGACTTGTGAACCAATGGCGTAGCTGCTTTGACGTTCAAAAGAGATTGTAACAATCCAATTTGAATAAAAGATATTGAATTTGAATTTGAATTATTGGCGATGTAGAGGCAACTAACACCCTCGAGCCTCTACAACTTCGTCGTGACATCGCCTCTCTTAGAGCCTTTTACCGAATGTTCCATGGGGAATGCTCTGAGGAGCTCTTTAACCTTATCCCTCCCTCTCCATTCCTTAACAGAAACACGCGTAAGGGCCTTCGGAGTCATCCGTACACTGTGTCCTCCTTTTCACACCGTACCAAGAAATTCCAAGATTCCTTCTTCTGTCGTTCATCCCACACTTGGAATTCTCTACCTGCGCACGTGTTTCCTCCATCCTACAACATGGGTTCCTTCAAAAGAGGCGTGAAAAAGCATCTTTTGGGCCGGCAAGGGGCGGGCAGGTAGGAGAGTGGATGTCGTCCCTACTCTATCTGTCAACTCATTTGGGCCTCTTTCACCGCTTAACATCAGGCGGGAGGAGGTCATTTGCCGGGCCATCCATAAAAAAAGAAAAAAAAAAGTTGACAAGTAGCAAGAACATGTTAAGGAAAAATCTGAAAACCGTAGACATGTACACACCTGATGCGGAAGTTCAACTCGCACTTGGCCGGTTTTTTAAAGGAATTTTCTTTATCGAATTTAAATTAAAACCCAAAAAGCAAATAATCTACTTCGTGACAATTATAATTTTCATGCAGATGATATTTGTAAATACGAAATGCTATAATTAGACTCTGTAAAGTCATAATTCGCCAACTTCAGTTGTTGCGCATTTACTCGTATGTATGTATTCAATAAATCGACACATTAATGTTTATTCATAACGTTACAACATCCGCCCTTTTGAAGGCTTTCGGAAGCATGGACACGTCGGAAAATATCACTACTTCAATACTCGCCTCTTCGGTAACCTACCTCTCATTGAAGGAAGGATTTCCATTGAGCGAGCTGCGCGTACGCATAGAGCGGGGGGAAAGTCTATTGATGACGCAACAGCATCATCGTATCCTCAATAATTCATTCGCAATTCGACTCGACAACAACCTTTATTGATTGGTCAATAAAGACTTTTATTGTGCATTACTTTAACAAGGTATTCCCATGGGAAGTACCGCGATGTGCCGACCAAGGCTGCAGCGCACGTGCGCATACATCATTAACAATATTACAATATCTAATGGGTGTATTGTGAAGGTGATTGGAGGATGCGCCGGGTTTTTGTGAGCGCATAAACTTGTTGTTTACTTGTACAATACACGTGTACCTCAACGTTGATTAGGATTTAGAAGTTCTAAATATTTATCCGCTCCAATTACTCCTACAGGCATTTCTATAGTTTTATACTATCATGTACTGTAAGCTCCTTGTCAAGCTACACTGTTTGACCTTTGGACATTTCTTGCGTTCTTATGTCGCTCGTAATAGTGTAAATGTATAGCTTGAATGGGTCTAAAATTCTAAATCTTTAAAATCTAAAAATGTACGGACGACAGCACATCAAGGTAAACCATGTGGCACCCTATGTATAGTTGTAATAACTACCATTTTGAAACAGAAATGTTAAGATTAATGTGCTGGCGTGTGTACACAATGTAAGATATATTGTAATATTGGTATACTGAATGTTGTAATATGACATCGTCGTGTTGACATTTTAAAAAAAATCTTGAGGTTTTCTCCAATTCTCAACAGGTTTTTTTGTAATTTGTATATTTGACGCGAAAAAGTGCATTTAATGATTAATAAACATTTTCGAAATTGAATATTAGTTAAAGAGCGGGAGGAGTTTTTGTTTTTAAACGGTTTTGTTTATTAGTTTTGGTCAAATCTCGCAAGCTTAATTTGACCCACTTGCCAGTGTCCGATTGGGCTGAAATTTGATATACCTACACTTTTAGTTCCGATGACAATGCAATTGTCTATAATTATTATTATCTTCACTTTCAATAAAACCGTCGTGTATAACAAGCTAAAATACACAAAGAAAGAAAAAATCTGATTCTTCGTTCGGAGAATCGGACCTTCGCGAGTAACAGCAGAGTTAGTTTATAATATATAAACAATGAGTTGCCGGCGGCGGCTGTAGTGAAAATTTTATATTATTATCAATAGATCGATACCTGTTTTAATATGTTCGTTATTATCATAAATAAATAAACTGTAATGTTATCTTTTCAGGTAAATTGAAGTGCCGCGGTGGGACATCGCCTCGCTTGTAAGTTAATTTGGAACATGCAAAATTTTATCTCTGTCCAAATTACACCCGTTCTTTTCGATTACTAAACTTTAGCGGTGACAAAACTATAATGTGACCCCTAATATCGCTATTGTGGCTGAGATTATGGCCATGACATTGTCAAATTGATTGTCAATTGAAATCAGATTTATTTAAATCGATACAAGAAACAAATCCTAACTCGGAATGTAGAAATCTTAACACATTTCGTGAAATTGTTTAAATTCTAGCAAACCTACGATTACTTCTATTTGTGACTTTACATTTACTTTGAAAATGCTAAATAATTGAAAAGGAAATAAAGAAGAAAAAAACCACCTTGATGGTTATTTGGTGAAATTAAATAGTGTAATTAAAGTAGATTATATTTTTCATAATTATTCTAAGCCTACATTCAGCGAGAGAGAGAAAGAGAGAGAGAGAGAGGCCTTGTAAAGACCACAGATGGTAAATGAAATGACGTCTTGTAGTTCCTCTTCTATTGGAGGTTGAACAACATCAGGGTAATTTTGATCTAATTTTCGAAGCTGCTGCTCTGAATAGTGAGGCGGAATTGCAGCTAAACCAATCCCGCAGGTTCTTTAACCACGAGTGCCGCCACCTGCCAGCACTTCAATCAGTAATCATCCCCCGAATGATGAGTATTTATTTATCATTTGTCATGACGCGGAGTTTACACTGTTGGCCTTCAGCTTCACCCTAAATAGTTTAAAAATAAGGTGCGGAGTTTGGTGGGTCCTCAATCCCTGTTGGCGAACCTTACCTTCTGGATTTGTTTGGATCGGTCAGGCATCACCTCGAGGATGTCCCGTTATCCAAGTGAAGACACCAGCACGCGTAGCACAAGGACCCCGAGATAAATATGTCTATCATTATCTGTCACTTTCTTGACACCAAACAATAGCTATCTCATTCGCTACTGTCAAAATTGACATAGAGAAATAGGCCGAGAAAATACTCTCACGATCCTTGTGCTACGCGTGCAGGGCGTTAAAGAACTGGGAGCGACGCAAACTGAGCGCGCCTCTAAGCCTCGGACCTCAGATGTATGTACTTTGTCGATTCGTGACAGAAGATGTCAAGTACTTATGGTTTGACTGTCTTACCCTTCAGACCGAAAGAAAAGCTAGGAAAGCACCGCTTTTTGCGGCAGTTATTAGAGCTCTGTTTGCTATTGGCGAAAAATTCTGTCAGCCAGCGAGCGACCTCGCGATTGGGCCATGAGGCATTGAGTCACTTCCGATTGGCGGTTTTCCTTTTGTTGCTGCTTCCATTTGTACTGCTGGTTGATGGAGCGAGTGACGAAAAAGTCCTTCCTTTGCTTGTACAGATTGTACGTCGAACTTAAGCTGTACTTACTGGCAGGGCAATGGTAGCAAAAACAATAAGTTGACCTAAATGAACACAATATGACATCACAATGTGACGTGTCATGAAAATTATCAAACTGCAGATGGAAATAGTGCATGACGTTCTCTGAGGAAACACCTAGAACCCCCAAATATTGGCACGCTGCCTTGTGATTTCATATTAGGTCGCTTCTGAATCACCCGTATCAGAATAGTTAGTTGTAACCGTGCCACCGTAGTCTAGTGATTGAGACCATCGGGTGTTGATCGGGAGGTTACTTACTGCCATGTGTTTGAATGCCATCTGTTCATTGTACTTACCAATAAGACAATAGTGCTGTGGGCAAAGATCGCGTGCGGATGCTGATCTCACTGACGAGTCATCGCATTGACTGGTTCAGAGTCAGCGCACGGCGAATGCGCATGCATGAGAGGGGTTAATCTCACTATCCACACATTTATCGATTATAGTTTTCCGTCATAATATATTGCTGTTGGTGTTGATGCGCCCTCCACAGTGACACGAGACATTCACGCAGCGATCTGTATGGCCGCCAGTGATGAAATTCCGTTCACAGAGACTGATTTTTGAATCATTCGTCTGTCTGTTGTTGGGCGACGTCTGCGATCTATTTCTATTGATCTCTGTTATGTTTTAGGCCAAATCATAATGCCCCCCCGCATTGTCATCATCCTCATAACAGATCATATACGTCCCCACCGAGGGGCTCGAGCCTACCCTAAGTTACGGTGTTTAGGCCTTAGTCAACCACGCTGGACTGGCTGTTTATTAATAGTTAAATAGGTAAAGGACATAAAATTTATAAGATCAATACAATGTACCCTATTTAAGGCAAATAAAGTGATTTGATTTGATTTGGTATGCAGGTTGGCTCACGACGTTCTCCTTTACCGTAGGAGCGTCAGACAAATGTACATATGAAGTTCGAAAAACACATTGGTACATGGCGGTCTCGAACCCCGGACTTCCCGATTGGAAGGCAAGTGCCGAGTCCACAGCGCCACCGACGACGCTCAGTAGCGCTACCACGCATTGTTGTCTTTGATATTAACGTGACGAAAACAAAGTTTTGTTATCGGTTCTATTTTTTAATAATCGATGACATATATTTTAAAAATAGACTCCTCGTGTTAATTGTAAGCGCACATAATCTATCTGAGATATTTACTGGCATTTATGCTCACAATGGTCTCACGATTTTAACACATTGGCGATAAACGTTTTTGTTACACTTTCTTTTCAAATATTAATTTATTTACATATATTATTATGTACCTATTTATTATTGCAAACTGTAGGTATATGCATATAAAGTTCATATAACAAAGTCAATGGTTATTTAAATTATATACCAATGCTTGGTGTTACGAGTGCTGTAAGTGCTTGTAAGAGCTTGCCAATGTCGCCATTTCAACGTACAGGTTTCAACAAACTAGATGACTGAAACTGATTCCTCTTTGATGAGGCAATGTGTATATATTATCTGTGCCCCCATGGAATATTGCTGCCATTGATCGGCATTATACCCACTTGCGCCTTTTGACGCGATACAAAAACGAACTATGACACTCGTCAACGATCCCATATACTCACGATCCATCGCGCACTACTACTATCACGATAGCGCAAATTTAAGTGTAAATTACACTGTTTATTTGTTTTTTGAAATATACATTTATTTTTATCAATACAACATAGTATTTCAATTCACTTCTTAACTTAGCTTGCGAAGAAAAACTAGACATTTTTGTGTTCTGTATAAAATATAGTTTGATTTGATCCACCCTTGTACCGTTGTACCGCATTTAACAGCGCGAATTTTGGTTGGTAAGCCCAAATTGAGCCCCCCAGTCTCAGAGAAGATTTCGCCTCTCTGTGTGTGTTCTACCGCTTATATAATGTAGTATGTTCTGAGGACATGATGCCCGCAGCCATTTTCCACCATCGCACAGGTCGCATTGGCAGGGAGTTCGTCTTCACATCCTTGTACAAAAATGGTCCCGTATACTGTGGTGCTTTCGAAGGAAATTTCTTCCGCACACGCTCAGCATGTGGAATCAACTCCCTGACGAGGTTTTCTCAAGAGATCACAGCATGGGGTTCTTAAAGATGGGTTTAAATAGTAGTTTATGAAATAGTCACATAATAGGGGGTCTTAAAACACTAGTGTGTGTTTAAAATTCGAGGCTTGCCGAGAATTTTAATAGTACCACACGAGTGTTTTAAGACCTAATTATGTGCAATTTCATACACTACTTTATCTACACTCATGCAATCAGTGGTTAGCTAAATTAAATAAAAGACACAAAATTAAAACAAAATCAAACTCATTTATTCTAATAATTATTTGGATTTTGAACAGTGCAATTGTGAAACTAATACAGAAATCTAAAACTACATACATTTTTATTATTAATTTTTTTAACCAATAACAGCAAAATAATGAATGAAAAATTCAGAGAAATGGCGCCAACACCAACATTCTACCGCGCATGGGCTGTTGCACGCGCCGCCATAGACAATGTACTGGCACAAAAGAAAATTGTGACAAAACCTCCTTGGTCGGGCTTCGTCAATCGAACTGTATTTTATTGGAATTCGAGTTACATTAAAGTACTGGTTTTGTATGGCGAACCTGTATTATAATGTAATTTGTAATAGGCCAAGGGCTATGCCTTTAAAATATTAGTGATGAGTTCTTAATATTAGAATTAGAACATGAGTGTAGATAATAGTTTTTAAAGATTCGGCAACGCCTAAACGTCCCCGCAGCCAATGGACGCTTACTACACTGGGATGTGGGATTCGCCATCGGAGGAATTTGCAACGTTTTTACCAAATCAGAAACGTTTCCGTTCCAATACCCTTTGACAGCTGTCAGATGTCAAAACATACGGGAGCGGTATCGGCACTAGGGTTGTTACGAATATTCGCATTCGCATTCGCATAAGCGAATGATTCGTATCATTTTAAACATTCGCTTCTACATTCGCATTCGCATCAAACGATGCGAATGTTTTGCGAATGCGAATGTATACGGAAGTCGTGCGTGACGTGTCGCCGATCGCGCGGTCGCGTTGAATTTGTGCCTGTCACTATCACTTAAAGCTAATTAAAACTACCTAAAATGGTATATCCGTCAGTTTTTTCTAATTACCTAATAAAAATGATTAATAATTCATTTATTTGTTTTTTTTTAAATTACCTGATTTGATATCTGAAGTAAACATTCGCATTCGCATTCGCATTCGCAACATTCGCACTCCAAACATTCGCATTCGCATTCGCGAATGTAGAAAATATGACATTCGTAACATCCCTAATCGGCACACCCCGGACACTCCATACAACATTCGCAAATCAATTAACTATACTACTACTTAAGCAAATGACGTTTGTACACGCGCAAATGTGTGCGTTGGTTCTAGTAGGGCTGAGTGCGTGGTTATCAATCGAAATGAGACGAGAAGTGCAGCGACTGCCTTCTCTTTTACCCGCATAGCGCTATCTCTGCTATCGGCCAGCGCTCGCGTCTACTCGGTGAACGTGAAGTCTCGTCACGCCCGAGCGATCGCGCGCGCCCTTGTTTAAGTGTCAGTGATGTCTACAGCGAAGTGCGGGGTGGGGTGAGGTATTTGAAATGAGTGCGGGGAGGTGAGTGGCCGTTCTGTATGTAAGTACTATTATATATTCTGTGGTATCGGTTTGGTTTTGTTTAAAACGTTCGTAAATAGTGCGATAATGCCCTTTTTTTTTTTTTTTTTTTCTCGGTGGGAAATGCGTAACCGCACCGTACCCGCCGTTGGCTAGACGGCGAGCGTGTGTGGGGCTCTCCCGGCAGAGTGCCAGGCCTACCTACTAAAACCCCCCGGTGTTCTCCCTGCCCTTATGAGCGCGCTAGGTAAGGTCCACACTGCGACTCCACTACCCACGCGCCCGGGCAAGCCCGACCACCTGGTCGGGCTATTGCCAAGGGGGGATTGCCCGAGAACACCAGGGCAATCCCCAGACGGAGGGCCTTACGGCGGCGTGCACGGGGCCAACCGTGCACGCAGGCCTCCACGGCAGGGTCATTAGACGGGCATCGCTTGTGCGAATGCCCAGTGCGATAATGCCCTAGGTGGATCGTACGCTTGTTCGAAACCTTAATAGTATACAAAAAATGTATAGCTTTCTACAACAAAGGTGCACAGTGTTGTTGATTTGCCTTTTTGTAAGTTTTTTTATAAAGATTTATATGATGCCAATATGTTTAGTTAATCAGTATCAATGAAAAATGATTACAACAGCGGTGGTAATCGTAGTGCAAATGTACAGCTTGATGTGGCGCTTACTGTACCGTGTACAGGTAAGTAAATAATACGTAACTTATTTTGCTGATAAAGGTGAATTTCTTGTGGCTATCCTTATCAGCTATAAGTTCTGCATGCGTTGAAATTGGACAACTCAAACGTGCTTTTTATCCTGTTTATGAAAAAAGATTTTTTTTGATTTGATACACATTGTATAGGAAGTGTATAGTGAGTGTGTAAATGTGAAATAATAATTATTATTATGAAATTATTTTTCCGTTAAAAAGTCCGCTATGCACATATTTATTTTTTGTCATTATTATAGGTACTGTAATTTCTTTTTCAGATAAGCCATTCCATCAGTTTATATCTAATAAATAAAAGTCTCGTGTCACAGTGTTGTTATCGAACTCCTCCGAAACGGTTTGACTGATTTTTATGATTTTTTATGATTTTTGGGTATATTGGGTTTTGGTCTGAGGAGATCTATTCCACAAAGTATAACTGAAATTCCAGTTGAACTAACTGGACAAAAATATAGAATAGGTCGTAGGCTATTTTCAATCCCCCAACTGATGAGGGCCCTCACCAGAGTTTCTTTTTTGTCATTTTTTGATTTTTTAATGATTTGGCAACAAAAAATACTAAGTACTAACCCTAAATTTCACCCTTCTACCACTAAGCTCCAGAGAAACGTAGTTCGCGGGCACGGCTAGTTAGTAATCTTTTAAATATAAAAAGTATGATGATTTATTTGTATTTATAACAAAAAAACTTCAATAAGGGTTATCGTAGTTGGCCATTCCAAGTTACCGAATCCTGATTGAAGACGTGAAATAAATAATGTCAAAGTTAAATGGGCGGGGGCGAAATAGGAAAACTTTGAGATTACTCCGAGCGAGGACGTGTCCTTCGTGGGAGGGTTCGTTATGTTTGCACTGTAGTGTTGGATTTTTATAACTTATTCATTGGTATTCACTCGGGAACGTATCTCAACTAATTGTGATGTTTATAAATAGCATGCTTGCTATGAGTAAAAATATTCCGACTAAATATGCAATGTGGATTGTCACTCAAGTCCCGCTTAACCGCCTGGACCGTCTCCGTAGTCCTGTGGTTGGTCGAGATTACTTGGTTCACATCTGAAGGACCGGATTACTATTCCCCGTTGGAGCGGAAATTTGTGTGCTAGGTGTGGTTTTACGTTTTTCGAATTTTATATGTACATATTTTGTCGACGCTCCTACGATGAAGGAAAACATCGTGCGGCAACCTGCATACATCTGCGAAGAAATTCAATGGTGTATGTGAAGTCGACCAATCCGCACTGGGTCAGCGTGGTTGACCAAGGCCCAATCCCTAACATAGGGTAGGCTCGAGCACCTCGGTGGGGACTTATATGACCTGTGATGATGTGTGGTCGGCTGCGTTTTGTGAAATGGCCTTGCCGATCCCGAACGTACCCCCATCGGGGGTGGAGTGGCTTCGGGGGGTGGTTTAGCTGGGTATGGGGACACCAGCGGAATAACCACTGGTGGATCCAAATCCTACGGCATACCAAGTGGGCGATCTAGTCAACTTAGCGCCTTGGCATCGTAACAGATTCCCCCGCTACAAAAATGGTGTGGTTGGCAGTGGTTGACGATTACCATCTTACACAAGTATATGTGGTCGAAACGAAATTGTTGTGTCCCGACAATTAGAGGTAAGATAGCGTGAAGCTCGTTTCTACCTTCTGCTTCATCGAATTGCAGTATTCCCTATGACTTTCATAAGATGGATCAATTTATTTGTTCTTATAATAGCTTTCTTTTGTGTTTTGTAATTAATTTTTACAAACATAGCAGTAAAGCTCTTAGCCTTCATCTCACTTAGTGATGAGTGATAAGGCCGATAGTGGAAGTGACTTTCACCTGGACTCCTCAACCACGGAGGACTTGAGTATCATACCTCTAATAAATTGTTGGAACACAACAATGTATGTAGCATTGTTATTAGCCAGTCAGGCGGGCTCACAAGTTCTACTATCAACTAAACTAAGCAGAAAACAGTTCTGCCCCCATAAGGAGTCGAATACCGGACCCAGATCAATACAGGTCGGTTCCGCCGCTTGACCACAGATGCGGTTAAACTGGCAACTTTAATGCAATTTGCGTAAATATACTCGTACCAAGAATGCGTTTATGATTGTCGTAACTCGCACGATCGATAGATATACTGGGGGTAATAAGGAACGGTCAGTGAGGACTGCCGCATAGGTATCCCACTTAAATATCTGGTGAAGATTTTGAAATATCGCGATTTCTTAAAATATTACTCTTGAGACCGTGGCAACATAGAATCGTCTGTGCGGTGGCGGATTTGGAATGCATGTCTTAATTAGACTAATGCCCAGTGTCTATATTTAAAAATGATCCGTTTTTGCTACTGACATTTATATTTTGACATATTTTCCATAGAATAAATGTCAAAATTTTACTATCCGTAGCAAAAACGAATCGTATTTGAATACAGAAATACCGATAAAATAAAGATGCTAATGTCTTATACAAATACAATAATTTATATAATTTAGTGAAAAAACTATATTTCTACAAAAGGTAATTAAACTAAACGAAAATAGGGCGAAATTTAGTGAATTGGCTACACCAGGCATCTATAAGAGTAGGAGAAGCTATATGAACTTTATTCACAAAAAGCAACTTCCGCTGATCCTGTTTTTCTTAATTATGTTAAAAATACTTTAAAACTTTTAAAAATGTTTCTTTGTCTGCTAAATCTCTGTACTAGCGTTTTCAACGCTGGGCGTTGGAAAATACACATCACTGCTCGATAAAAAAGGGTCGCGTGATAAAATCTCTGCCGTATGAACATTACTTGGGAATGCATTTGTTCTATTTCAGCGCTTTCAATGGACGTTAGAAAAGCGCTCGTGCAAACGAGCTCTAAGCGGCAACATCGTATTCAAAGGCGCGCCACCATAGAGTTTCAAATTTGCAAGATATGCAAGTAAACAGAAAGATGGACATATAAAAATAAGTTGGGATGTCTGAGGTTTTGGGTTATTTAATTAACACGTTGTATAGGTTGAAGTGCGATATGACCTATAGTACACTCATCAGATGCTAACATGGTGAGTTACATACACGATCATCATCATTAGCAGCTCATATACGTCCCCACCAAGGGGCTCGAGCCTACCCAAAACTAGGGCGATTAGGCCTTATAGTCAACCACACTGGCCAACTGCGGGTTGGTCGACTTCACACACAACCTGTAAAGAATTTCTTTCTTCACAGGTATGTGCAGGTTTCCTCACGATGTTTTCCTTAGCGCCGGGCTACGCCCCCTTAAGTTTTGGCCTATTGGAAAAGAAATACTCTTTCTCTCTAATCGGCGTTGGGGGGTTCCTCGGCGGCTCGGCGGCAGGCCGAAGAAGAATCTTTTATTTCATTATTCCATGTCTATTCGAGGTCGACGGGGTGGGGTTTAGAGAGCGCTAGTGCAAACGAAAATGAGCATAGCGGTGATCAGGCGGAACTGCGCGCGATAGTACATATGAATTCAAAATTTGAAAACACATTGGTGCGTGGCGTGGTTCGATCCGCTACCTCCCGATTGGTAGGCGACGGCCTTACGCACTACGCCATCGACGCTTCAGTTGCTTACACGATCGGAGGGCTGCGAATACCATTAAACATAGCAGCAACGTGCGAATGAAATTAGTCCACAATTTACGACCGAAAATTGGGTACATTGGTACATACGCAACGATCTAAAGCAATTTGGAAGCGTTTTACGAGAACTCTGAACGCGTAACCGTTTATATTGCAACGTACACACCAGTAGCGTCTGGTGAACAGTGTTTGGTCAGGGGCTCTATTTTTGAATCATTCGTCCGGCTTCGAGCGCTTTTCGAGCGTCATCTGTGCTCGATTCCTATTGATTTTCGTTTTTCTTGCGACGAAAATCAATAGAACATTACGATGAAGATCAATGTTGTTTTTATTTTCGTCGAAAACAAAACGAAAATAAGTAGAAATTGAACACTGACGAGCACTCGATGCAGGAAGAATGATTCAAAAATAGGACCCCTGTTTCGCGAATCGATAAAATCGACAGAATGTAGTGGAAGTGCGGGCGCAGGGCTCCAATTTGGAATCGTTCGTCGTAGTAGCGATTTAGCGCCAAATTATTACTCTCTCTTTACTTGATCTATAATTATTTTATTGTTGTATAATCTTGTTACTATTATTAGTCATAATAACTGTAGATCTTACCATCAAAACAAAAATAAAAAAATAAAATAAATGGGGACCCGTGCCCCCAAAATTATTTGATTCGAAAATCTAGAATCAATGTAGTTTAATTAGGTTCTGCCCCTTCATTGTTTAACAAAAATCTATCGCGATTGCTTTCGATTTTGATAGTCTGAGTGCATGACCAAGGGCATCACTGTTATTTTATCAGACAGTAGACAGAGTTCTCATATTTTGACGCCGCAATGATTGGCAAATTCAAAGCGATTGTGCTAGGTTTTTCCTTAGACAATAAACAACTCCCGCCCACCACTTTGGATCATTCGCCTGGCGACGATCGCTCGTACAGCGTTTTCTGCGCTCGATTTCTACTGATGTTCCTTTCGTTTTTGACGAGTCATAAAAATATTGGATTTTCGTAATATTTTGTTGATTTTCATTTGAAAACGAAAATTAATAGAAATCTAGCGAGGACAACGCTTCACGTCAGGCGAATGACTCGAAAAAAGAGCTCCGGGCCCCAACACTAGGAAGTGTCACGTTGGCGGAGCGGCGCCGGCGTCTCGCAACATAACACATTTCCTCGAAAACGTATCGATGTTTGTGAATACGCGACAGACCATATATGGTACTTATCGGAATTGGAAAACTGTAATTGATCTGTTGCTATTATCGTCCGTGTAATGCTTTTGCATAGTGTTCGATTGTAATGCGCGTGTTTATTACTTGATAAAAATGTACGAGTAAGTTCTTTCCCTGGTGTGGCGCTGGAATTTTCTTCTCCGTTTTATCATATAGATTATTTCGCCGTAGAAAGCAGTCTGACAGAAGTAATTCCACTTGATAGATCACTGTCAAACAATAATTAAGTGCGGTCACCTTTACTGTCAAGAGTGGTAGTAAATATTTATTTGTATTTATAGATATCATTGAGTCGGCAAGTCCATCCTTTTAGAACCATATCTTCTGCCTATAGACAGAGTAACCGCTATACAACAGGTGGGCCATGTACTATTTTGCACCCGAGGTAGTCCGGAATAATAGGAATCCTTATTCCCACACCTCTCCGGACACAGTTCATAATTGGGTAAGAATAACTCAAATGACCAGGGCCCCAAGATTATTGGTTATGAATGGGCGCGAAACCATTTTTTTATTATTCGTCTAGCGTCATTTCCGCTTGTTTATTATTGATTTTTGGTCTGAAATCAACTAAATGTTAAGAAAATAATATTATTTTTATGAAAATCAGAAGAAATCGGGCGCAGACTAGATGACTTTCGACGAACGGTCGTCGTCACGATCCTTCTGGACTACAATGTTGAGTATTTTATATAGAATTTTGTATTTTCTTTAAAAATTCAAAAGAGATCAAATAGTTATGGCTTTCGTCGGGGCTGGTAAGAGCTCAGTGGCCTAGTTGGTCAAGGCGTCAACACGGTATGTTAAAGACACGACGCGGGTTCATACCGGGCCCGAGACGAATTTTTTTTCTTTATTGATTTAGTCATTTTTAAAAAATAGATATTTTATAGAAAATCGTCTGAATAGTCAAAAGCAGTATAACCATTGTCGCTTGTCGTATTCCCATCAAGTAGTAGAACCCTTATAAGTTATAATTGTGATATGTAGTTTACCTAAGGGCTATCCTGTACCTGCATTATCGACTGCGTCTTGTACTTTGTATGCATAATTATCTAATGGTGCCCTTCCCAAGTTATTAACTGTAATCGGCTCATCGTTCGCTGACGTCACTCATAGCTGTAGGTATCACAGGATAGAGCTGACAACGCATTTATGTTGTCACTCTTACATAATGCCGTTTAATACTTTCAGTGTCATAACATCATGTGTGTGCACAAAGCCGATTATTTCGATGCAGTCGTATGTAATTTGATGCCATAATAATCTAGTCTGTCCTGTGTTCGATTCGCTGCGTCCGTGCATTGTCTCGAAGATGAAATATATAAAATACCTAAATATTTGTCATATTTAGGTATTTTATATATTTCACCGTTCACTTTCCCGTTAATGTCGTAAGAATCGCCTAACGGAACTTAAAAAACCTGACACCAATCAGACTGTGGCCAGTGTGATGTGTTCAGGATGCGTGAACCACACAACCTAATCCGAGTGGTTTGCAGGAGGTTTTTGAAGTTTTATTGTTGGGTCATTTTTCCTTTAAACTGTTATTTACAAATAAAGTAAATCTTTTTAAATATATTTAAAGTAAATCTTTTTAAATCAATCCGTGTCAAAAGTTTTCAATACATGCCTGTCATCGGTTGCTTCACGACCTACGACAGTTCACCCACAAATGTGACCATCTTCTAGTCCACTGCCACTTCACCAGCAAATACCACCTTGGTTCTCCGCTAAGTTTTATCTCTTAACAATGGTTTATCATTCATTATACGAAGATATAAAGTTATATCAGTGTGATACAGTTCTCGAATTTTAGTCTCAATTGGTTTTATTGTTCGAGTGATCTGGGGCAATGTAGCAAGTAGGTCGTAATTCTTGTGTATCGTGTGGCGAATTTTATGGCGGCTATAAAACGTCGTCGCCTGTGCCGTGCCGTGTGTGCGGTGCGCGACTACGTGACGTCACGGGCCATCTGGGCGAGACGCCTCGCCATCTGTGACCTGCGAGCGACGACGCGGACACCCGATATCGCTCGTCCGTAGCGTCGCCGTCGTCACTGTGGAACTGGCGGCCTTGTGCTCCATTTGCTTCACTATGCCTACCCTCATATACATACATACATTCTTTATCATTACTCTGTCAGTGGTTGACTAAGGCCTAATCACCCTAACATAGGGTAGGCTCGAACCCCTCGGTGGGGACGTATATGGGCTGTGATGATGATGATGATGATGATGACTCTGTCAGAGTTGTGAGAAATGTTTGAAGTTATTAGCTATTTTAGGAATCGAAAAGTTAATCCCATTAATCAATAGCTATTGGATTGAAGAGATGTGACGTCATACCATGATCCGACGAGCCAACTATTTCTTCGAACCCACACCAATGTCATGAGATGTTTGGCTGCACCTTCACATTTATGCACCCCTCGTCCGTCACGGTTTCTGAGCGTCGTCGCGCGTGCCGTGCGCGCTGAACTGTGGAGCAGGTGCGCACTCCCGCATTGGTCGTGGGCTGTGGTGAGTCATAGTGTCTTCGAACTGCCTGCGAAAAATGTATCAATTTTTCCAAGTGGTTGTTGTAGACACCCCAGAGGTGCATAGGACTTCCATAAGGTCCCGCCCACGCCTTTCTGTCCGCTGCGACTGCCTTGGCCTCACTTCAGACAGTCCCCGCTCCAGAACCACATCTGAGGCCCTAGACAAATGCCACACGCTAACTTTTCCGCAGTCGTTCCGCAGAAAAAATGTATGGAAATGACATTAGCTTACGACAATCTCACGCTATTTGTTCCGCAGCTAATGTCATCTCCATACATTTTTTCTAAGGAACGGCGGCGGAAAAGTTAGCGAGTGGCATTTTTCTAGGGGGGCTGGACGGAACGTCCGCGGGCGCGCTTACTTTACGGTGGTCTGGTTACCACTCGAAAGCGATGCTGACGTTGCTTGTCGTCCCTCTTCGAAGTGATGTCTAGCTTCGAAGTGAATCTATCTCTATTTCTGCAGCGCGATCAGTGAAGAAATCGCACAGCGGAATTTTCCAAGTAGCAAGGTGAAATTGTGCATATTATACTATCAATCATCGTAATAAGGCTCCGTTCCTCCTCCACTGGACATGGTCGCAAGGTATATGTCACAATTTTCATTAAGATTTTATATGCATTACGTACCGGGTCTCCTATGGTATGGGCTAAAAAATAAGTTAAGTTTCATAGTGGCGTTAAGTATCTTGAGATACCTGTAGGCTAATTCACGTATTTTGTAATAGTCAAAATGTCGTTAACGTTTAGAAGTCGTCATATTGAAAAACAGTCATAAATCCGTATTCACGTGTCATTTCGATAGAACGATTACTCGATAGGATCGCAACTCAGCGATTTGTCAACTATTTAAACTTGATATTGCCATTACAATTCTACCAAATAAATTCAAATACTTTTTGTTGACGAAAACATGCAGAAATGTCGATTATTTTGTAGAATGATGTTTTTTTATCAAAATTATAATGCACCTACGAGTACATGACTCTGCAATAAATCTAAAAAATTTCGTTAAGTTCTGTCATTTTATGGCTTTATTGAAAAGAAATAGAAAAATCGTTGATGACCAATAAAAAAAATACGTATGTCAGTGTCAGTGTCAATTTTTATTATTTGCGAGTTTCGAGTTTGTTTGTATTTTGGAGAGCATCGGTGGCGCTGTGGACTCGGCACTTGCCTTCCAATCGCGAGGTCGGGGTTCGAGACCCGCCATGTACCAATGTGTTTTTCGTTTCGAATTTTATATGTACATTTGTCTGACGCTCCTACGGTGAAGGAAAACATCGTGAGGCAACCTGCATACATCTGCGAAGAAATTCAATGATGTATGTGAAGTCGACCAATCCGCACTGGGCCAGCGTGGTTGACTAAGGCCTAATCACCCTAACATAATAATAATGTCCTCCTAACCGATATTCGGTCACGGCGTCCAATCTCCACAGAGACTAGCCATCTGCGCAGGAGATATTATAGTGCACAAGTGACTGCGCAGACGCAAGTGCACTCTCTGTTCCATCACTCGCCTAGTCCGATGGGACGGTTAGCCGACACGACCGGGGCGAGATCAGGCGCAGGACCCACTGTTTAACGTGCTTTCCGAAGCACGGAGGAGCTTGAGATGTTTCTTATTTTGGTCACCCATCCTAGGACTGACCATAGCGAACGTTGCTTAACCTTAGCAATCGTTCGCTGAGCGCACGCGCAAATGCGCCACCAAGCTCCTCAAACATAGGGTAGGCTCGAACCTCTCGGTGGGGACGTATATGAGCTGTGATGATGGTGATGAATCTCATAGCGTCAGACATATCAAAAGGATCTATTGAGCTGTTCCGGAGCTCGTTTAAACGTCGGTGCCTGTCTATCTCATTCATCATCATCATCATATCAGCCAAGAGACGCCCACTGTTGGACATAGGCCTCCCCCAAGGATCTCCATACTGATCGGTCCTGCGCCTCCCGCATCCAGCGGCTTCCCGCGACCTTCACCAGATCGTCGGTCCACCTACCAATACTGCGTCTCCCAGTACGCGGCCGCCACTCGAGGACCTTTCCGCCCCAACGGCCGTCAGTCCTACGAGCGACGTGTCCTGCCCACTGCCACTTAAGGGTGTGCAATTCTTTGGGCTATGTCGGTAACTCTAGTTCTTCTACGGATCTCATCATTTCTGATGTGATCACGTAGAGAAACCCCGAGAATAGCCCTCTCCATTGCCCTTTGAGTGACTTTGAGCCATCTTATGTTCCGTATGTCATCACTGGCAACATGCACGAATTGAAGACTTTCGTCTTGAGAAACTGTGGTAGATGGGCCGTCTCTCTCATTGGCTAGGTCCAAAAGTAAGAATCCTAGTCCTAAGCTCATTTTGTTACGGAAAAAAGCACACAAATTTAACAAATTATGAACTTCTGTTCAACGACTTAGAAATCGTTTAATTTGACGTATAATCGCTGACATTCGATCAAAGTAAACGTCAACATAATAGGTGAATACCGCGGAGGCAACGATCGAACTGCGATTATTGTACGTGAATACGCTTCAACGAAATCGACCTAAACAAAATCGTGCGATTAATACGTGAATACGAAAAGTGACTTCAGCGATCAAATCGCTTGCATGTCGTTGAAGTTTTATTACGTGAATTAGGCCACTGAAGACTAAGTTGACTATTCGGAGATTCGGAGAGTACGAAATCGGGGATTGACCCGAATCGCGTCACAGGTCGCTCACAGCTAGGATTGCCAGGTCTAGAAAGTGACATTTCGGGGCAGAAGCTTATAAAAATCGGGATCGGGATCGGGATCGGGGGAAAAAAATATACTAGCTTTTAACATATGAAAATTATATATGGAAAATAGTATTTTTTTGTGAAATAGTTGAAGCTTTGTGTTGTAATTTCTTGATGGAACTCCATGGTATTTTTTTGTGATCTAGTCGATTATCGGGACACTTGGCAACCCTACTCACAGCAGTCCACAGCCTAGCAGTAATCTACCCTCGAGTGAATGTTTCATGAGCGTCGCTCGTTAGGCCCCGGAAGTGCGTGACTGCGTGCCCCGGTGACGTCATAGTGCCCAGTCATAGGGCAAAGCGCCTGAACCGAAAGGCGGCCGTGCTATCTATCAATTACTAGGCTGTTATTAAGTACATTACTCCTTGTTTTTCTATCCATTTCGGGGGTCACCAGCCTAATCAATTCGGTGATAGCCGACTACGGTTGTCAGCTGTGAGTTATGGTATGGCCTTGTAGAATGAACACTATAATAAACAGATAACATTTCAAAATGAAAAAAAAACCGCATGAATGTTACGTAACCATTTGGGTGTATGCACATCCTGAGCACTGTACTTTTTTGAAATTATTTCTGGCTAAATTAAGAGATTTCAAAAAAAATCCGCAGATGGACCAAACCGTCCTATCTGTATTTTAAAACTTTTAACCTCTTTGTAGTAATGTCACAATTGACTTTTTTATTTTTTGTAGAGTCGATGTGCCTACACTTACGAAATGGATATTGAGTTCGCGGGGACAGACAAGTTTGATGAGCATGGGGCCTCAGTGTGTGTTGAACTCTTCAATTTTTGAGAAGACTGCGAAGCTCTATTCTATCTCTCATTGTTTAGCTTGAACAGGTACCAGTGAGCCAAATGATTCGACTAACCCACTCGATTGCCACTCGCGCTCCGTTGACCGCTGCGCTGGTAGCAACAAACAAACTAACCTTGTAAACTGCGTTTGTCATATTTTGTTACACACGATGGCAAACGACGCTTCAAAACAATCGGATTCGGAAACTCTAACCTGTCACTTTTTATTGTAGCGCATCAAAGCGAGACGGGACGCGACTTTCCGAACCAAATCCGCGGTCCTACAGCTGTGGATAGGGGGGCTGGATGGACTCCTCAACAACTGAGGAATTGGCCATCTTATATACCTCTAATTTCCGTAAAAACTAAAACCAAACTAGTACGGACTCTAGTCTTCTCGATCTTTTCGTATGGCGCTGAGACGTGGACGCTGAAAGCTGCAGACCGCAAACGCATTGACGCCTTTGAGATGTGGTGCTGGAGAAAGATGCTCCGTGTCCCGTGGACAGCATTTCGGACTAACGCCTCCATATTGCGAGAACTCAAAATCTCCTCGCGGCTGTCATCTGAGTGTCTACGCAGAGTCCTTGAATACTTCGGCCACATTGCCAGGAAAGACGGTGACAACCTCGAGAAGCTCATCGTGACCGGCAAAGTTGATGGGAAAAGGCCTCGTGGACGCAGCCCAATGCGTTGGTCCGACCAGATCCGCACCGCTCTTGACTCCACAATCCACAATGTCCTCCACACAGCCGGAGACAGAAACAGATGGAGAAAGACCATACGTGAGAAAGTGATGCAGAAGGGAGGTCACGACCCTCAACACTGAGGAATACGACTCAAGGAGGAGGAAGATACCTCTAATTGTCGACACAACAGTGTTATTAAAATTGTTGCTATGGCGATTATGCCGCATTAATAAAAAAATCAACTGAATATCAACTGAGGAATGAATAAACCGGAAAATTGTACCCCTTGCAGGATTTGAACCTGCGTCTTCAACATGTCGCGTTGACGCCGTGACCAATCAAGCCACTGAAGACACGTCCAACGCGATCGAAATTTCAACTATACTGATCTCTCTTTCAGGTTCCGTACCTACCTCAAAAGAAAAAACCGGCAAAGTGCGTATCGGGCCACGCGCAGTGTAGGGTTCCGTAGTTGCAAATGCCAACTTTGAGTTCACACTCACACCTCACAACACGTTGCCACAGATTACTAAATACGTTGCTATTAAATTAGGCATTATTATTATTATTAAAGCTGCAATGATTTTATATTTCCTTAACTTCACGTGGTTCGTAAAATTATATTCAGTACAAATTTTCAATGAAATTTTACTTTTCCGAGTACATTTTATAAGTTAGTCGTCTATAACTTTTTAGTTTGTACTTAGTACTCAACTCTGATAGTTTTCCTTTAAACTTCGTTATATATGTATACTACTGTTGTAATTTTTTCACGTGTCCATATATAACCGTTTACCAGATAGAGGGGGGGACACTTGCCTCTAACAAAAAGCAACGGATCCCTAAATCGAAAAATGGTATTCTGAACCTTACATAATTTTTTAAAGACCTATTCAACAATACCCCACACGATGGGTTAGTTGAGAAAAAATAAATTACTCCCACTTTACTTGTATGGGAGCTACCCTAAAAAATATTTTTTTAATGTTTTTTTCCACCACTTTTTTGGCATGATTAATATACATATCCATACCAAATTACAGCTTTCTAGTACTAATAGTCTCTGCTGAGTAAAAGCGCGGACAGACAAACAGACAGACAGACATGGCGAAACTATAAGGGTTCCTTGTTTACTACGGAACCCTAAAAACGGAACCCTTATTTCTTTGTCAGTCTGTCTCTAAACCCTTTTGCTCGGGAATGCGTATAGATATCAAACTGAAATTTATATCAAATACGTGGGTCTGCGGTCGCTTTCAGCTCTGAAAAAATCATACTTGTAACTCAACGCGATCAAAAGATATCATCGTTTTATATGATGTTGCATATTTTCGCATATTTTGTTATTTCACAAAGGAATCAAAACCTAAAGGGTACTTCCTGTTTACCTATCATGAAATTCGGCAAGAAGCAATGTCTGATAGTACATATTAATACAGTAAATATGTAAGTAATTACGAAATTATATATTTAGTTAAGTTTGTACGAAATCGGTTTTTTTTATTGTTCCAAACCCAGAGTGGACTATTAATATGTGGCTTATCTATCAACATCCAATCTTTACAGATTAATGATTTTTTTTGAAAATCTTATTTATTTAGATTGCTGTTTCCAGTGTTGTAGAGCAGGGGTCTCCAAACTCTACGGCCTTAGGGCCATAATGTTTACTTCATTCAGTATGTTCCAAGAGCCAAAACAGTTTTAATTTTTCTGCCCTTAACTATATTTCTAGACTAGTTGCAGAGTGCGCAACCTAAGCAAACATACGCTTTTTTTGCATTCCAATTACTCAAGTTGTCGCGGACCGAATTTATGGCACTGGCGAGCCGGATTTGGTCCACGGGCCGTAGTTTGGAGACCCCTGTTGTAGACTAAACACTGCAACGATGGGCCAGAGGCCCTAGACAAAATAATGCCACACGCTAACTTTTCCACAGTCGTTCCGCAGAAAAAAATGTATGGAAATGATATTAGCCTGCGACAATCTCACGCTATTTTTTCCGCAGCTAATGTCATCTCCATACATTTTTTTCTGCGGAACAACTGTGGAAAAGTTAGCGTGTGGCATTTGTCTAAGGGGGCAGCACCGGTTACCGGTTAGACCGCAACAGCCGGTCGCCGCACTAATCCACTGTGCTTTCTAAGCCACTGGATTCACTGGCTAGAAGTCACTGGATTCACTAGCTAGAGATAGCTTTAGTTTCATGGGCACACCTACAAATATCAAGACTAATAATAAGATAGAAACTTTATGTGGTCTACACCACACGCATACACAACAAAAGTTCAATTATTAAAAATTCATCAGTGCTAGTCATCATAAGATTTCCACAATGTGCAGATCGCGTCTAGGATTCTTCGATATACATCGATAACATCCATATTTACCATTCGATGTTTACCAGGTGTACATTAAGCAGATGGTGATGGTAGATAAAAAGTCACCAAAGATTACTGATTTATTATGTTGCTAGAAACAAACACCTCAACTAAGTCTAGAAAATAATAATGTCCTCCTAACCGATATTCGGTCACGTCAGCCAAACTCAACAGAGACTAGCCATCTGCGCGGGAGATATTATAGTGCACAAAGAGACTGCGCATACGCAAGTGCGCTCTCTGTTCCTTAACTCGCCTAGTCCGATCGATGGGACGGTTAGCCGACACGACCGGGGCGAGATCAGGCGCAGGACCCACTGTTTAACGTGTCTTCCGAAGCCGGAGGAGCTCGAGATGTTTCGTATTTTGGTCACCCATCACAGCATTGACCACAGTCAACGTTGCTTAATACACTAGTATTAACCACAGCAAAACTGTGATGAAATGGTGTGAGTGCGCTTGATATGGTGATCAGATAGATTCTAAATATAAATATAGTAAGAAATTAATGATCACGTGCATTTAGCTCGCGATGCGAAGTGTCACGAACGCACTGACGTGTCATTTACCTACATACCGAGTTCAATGTACGGTGACCGTACATGATATATCGAATCAGTCCGATACACCGTGTAGTGAGATATTTCACGACACATCGATACATTTTATTCAATGCATCGTAAAAACACCTCATACGTTTATACGTAAAGTAATTAAACTAAGTCATGCAGTTCCTCGGAGCACTCACCGTTGAAAACTCGATAGATGACACAGAGAGATGCGAAGACCCTCCGTGACCTCAGCGTCTCTAATGAGTACTGAGGGTATGAATATATTCACTTTTTTTCTTCTTTTAGGTCCGACTTTTGGGTTCGGGAGGAAAGGCCGCAGTGTCACCACTGAGACGCTCCCGACGATACGGCCGAGCACACTTTATTACTACATACATAGTACTAACTTTTAAAGGACAGACCAAGACAATATCAGCAGCTGTAACCTAGGCGGCTGCAGTTTGCTGAGTCGTGGACCTTTTTATTATTATTGTATATTTCACTTATTCAATTTTTATTTGTGGGTCGGTTCTCACGGCTATAGGGATACCATGTATATAGGTATCCCATATGTACGTCATATGGTCCCAGTTAGTGCCTCGCACAGATGACGCGCTATGTGTGCACAGTTCGTGGCTCTAGCTTGACTTGCCCTGTTGAACGTGAGAACTGAGAAGATAATGTTTGTTTTAAAAAGTTTTTGTTTAATAAATCGCAACTCTTTGTATCTTTCCTTTAATCATAGAGAATAGTCATATGTATTGAGAGAATTATAATAGTTTCCTCAAACCCTAGTTTCTTGCCAGTTCTTCTCGTGACGTCAATAAGTGCTTGTGAAGACCTATGGTGAATAAAGATAAATATGCCCGTCTGGTGACGTCATAATTTGCGAATAGCGTTCGTTTGAATCACAGATGACGAATTTTTACTTGCCGTCTTAAATAGACTTTATTTAATCATACATTTTATTATTTTAATTCTATTTTTAACTGTTTTTTTACAATATCTAGTGTTATCCTCTTTCTTACCTATTTCTGCCACCATGCAGCGGTTGCTTGCATTGCTGTATTCCGGTTTGAAGGGTAAGACCGGCAGTGAAATTATTGGATACTATAGCTTGACGTCTTACGTCACAAGTTAGCAACTCAACGTAGTATACTGGGATTGTAAATTTCCAAATCTCACTGGAACCACATGGTCTACATGTACTTATTACAGGCGCATTTAATTTCACCATCTCGGACATGGAATACTAGCTTATGCCCGCGACTTCGCCCTTGTGGAATAAGTAATTTGGGTAGTTTATTTTTTATTCAATCTGTTTATATCCTTCCCCACAACTCAAACTATCTCCATGCCATAATTCATCTGAATCGGTTCAGCGGTTATTGATTCCCATACAAACTTCCACCCCACTTTTCACCCCCTTAAAGGATGATTTCTGCGATAAAAACTATGCTATGTCATTTCCCGAAACTCAAACTATCTCTATACCAAATTTTATCTAAATCGGTTAAGCGGTTTAAGCGTGAAGAGGTAAAAGACAGACATGCTCACTTTCGCATTTATTATATTAGGATGGATGTCGTATATTTTGACGACTGTCACACCTGTCAAATAGGGGCCTGGCTGGCAGCCTGCTTGTTTGCCAACTACATATTTTGTATAAAAGGAGGGTTAAGTAATCTTTTTTTAATCAACAGAGAGCCATTACCTAAATGACTCCTTATCAGAAACATCACTCCTATTAATATCGTATAGTGGTAGTCGGTAGATGTGAATCAGCGGACAGTGACCCGCTTGCGGAACAGGTGACCTGAAACGTCCCACCTGACCTCAACGCCACACCTGCTCTGCTGGAATAAAATTAAAAGACATTGTGCTTAAACCACCTGTTAGATAGGATAAGGTTTAACACCTTTTCTTGTGTTCAGAAATTGAATGTTTATGCTATTTATTGTTAAAGTACGCTGGTAACTCTTCTCTCAAATTCAAATTCAAAAATCTTTATTCAACATAGGCCTTGATAGACAATTATTGACGTCAAAACAAAGCAAAACAATCTAATTTAAGGAAATCATATTAACCTTGTATGTGCATACATCCTGAATATACTCAAGATGTCTGCAAATACAAGTAGGAATGAAAAAAAAAGTTGACTCTACACCTTCCTCTTACACACGAACTCATCTAACCGCTTCATCCCGCGGACCGAACATCGCATAGGCCGAAACAACCAGAGTCTATTCGCACATATCTAACACTAGCTCCTAAGATACAGGGATCTCCTAGTTTGGGAGTTAGGAGTACACTTTGCACTCTGCACCTTACTCCAAGAATTGTTATTGTATTTTAATGTTTAATCCTAAAATAATATAACTGTTGGTATTTTTTTGTTGGATGTGCACACATTCACTCTCAGACTCATAGTATACATCTCCGCTTAAACCACCACATATATTTTAGTCTGGCGAAAGAGAGGTAAACGCAGTTACAGTATACTCGTAATGTAACTTGACTGATGTTTTAAAAAAAACATTGTAAAAAAAATATCTATTTCATCCCACTTGCTCGTAAAGGGTGTTATTTATTACACGCAGGCGTAGAGAGCATGCAGTTATAGCCGATTTACCTCCCGAGTTATTTATGGATTTGTATAAATCCCGAGGGAGTTGAGTTTAGTTTTAAAAATATTGAACAAACTCGTACGTCATTTCAGACTAAAGAGGCTAAAAATCAGCCAGGATTTATTTCCTATCTCCAATACTTAACTACAATCCAATTTTACTGTATATAAAACTAATACGATACATTTAACTCCATTATATTTATATTTTACTATTATTTCAGAGATATTTGCAATTATTTTTTTAAATTTCATTTTGAAAAAAGATACAATCTGGCAGTATGACATGTCAAGTTTGAAAACTATACGCAACTCTTAGCATTATCTGTGAAAGACTATATTGTAAAAAGTTGACAATCTCTTTGCGCGCGCGAGTCGAGTCGAGTGCCATTCTACACTAGTCTAGCCGTAAAAAGACACTTATTGATGTCGTGCTGACTGATAAGTTGACAACAGTGATGGTTGTTTCCAGGGAGGAGGTGCGCAACCACGCGGTGCGGTGGAGCGCGCAGTTCTCGTTCGTGTGCAAGATGTGCGCCAACGCCAACACGGGCGTGCTCGAGCCGGCGCTCATGCGCGTCTCCGTGCGCAAGGAGTGCAAAGGTTAGTTTAGCAACACTACACTATCGGTCTTTTGTATACTACTAGGACTAGGATGACATGACACTCATGGATGCTTCGACGAAATGCATACGTGCATAAATATATACATAACACTTCGGTGGGAGCGTCGGTGGCGCTGTGGACTCGGCACTGGCCTTCGGGAGGTCCGGTGTCCGAGACCACTATGCACCAATCCGTGTGTTTTTCGCTTTCGAATTTCATAATATGTACATTTGTCTGACGTTCCTACGGTGAAGGAAAACATTGTGAGGCAACCTGCATACATCTGCGAAGAAATTCAAAGGTGTATGTGAAGTCCACCAATCCGCACGGCGGGCCAGCGTGGTTGATTAAAACACCCTTTTTTTTTTGAGGCGGGAATCTCTTTACGATTCAACAAGGGGCTGAAAGCTGACAAAGCCGCCCCAAGGATATGCCATTGGACTCGAGTATAAACCCCATACCTGGCTAAACCACCCTCCAGAGCAACTTCTACCTCCGTAGAGACACACTCGGGATCGGCGTTAGCCATTCCCCGAGTGCGCCCCCTGGATAGTAGGCCTGACGCAAGCGCCAGGTCTTACCTCTACGGGGGGGTCGACAAGTGCCATAATTCGACCCCCCAGACGGGCAGGCCAGGGGAAGAAAAGTGTCTCCCGACCGGTTGTCGGCCGGTCGGGCCATTTCATCATTTCATTTCATTAGGGGAGTTGGTGGCGCGCGTCCAGGAACGCGCGCCTCCTCCTACCCAACCGCCTGCGCCGGAGCGGTGCGGCGAGAGGGTCAACCTCTCGCGCCCGCTCCGCTGCCTCCTTCTGCGAGATCACGTCCTCGCAGAAGGAGGTGACAGCCTCCCACGCCGTCGCGCTGGTCAGCATCTCGCGTGCGACGTTGGCCAGCGCGACGGGCGCACCCCTACCTAGGCCCAGCGCGAGGGCTAATGCGTCGCGCTGGGGTCGTTGATGCTGCCCTTCGCCGTTGCAATGGCGGTGGCGTATGTGGCGCCTTTTGCCACCGCTTCGGGCGACAGGCTAATCACCACCGCCAGAGTCTTGGGTGCCTTAGGCATCTTCGGCTTTGCGGCGGTGGTTGGGGGTGGAGGGGGCGCGGACTTGACCGGAGCCGTCGCCGCAGCCGTCATGGTGATTAAAACACCCTAACGTAGGTACTATGTATTATTTATTTGTTTTCTATAATATTCGTACTGTAGGTCCTAAATTTGTTTATAAATATTGTGTTTTTGTGCACTATCCGCTAGCTGTTTAAATTGTAAATCGCGATTTAGATGAGGAGATAAAAAAATTTGACCTTTCGACTTTCTTGCCTGTTCTTCTCGAGAAGGCTCTCCCCATTTTCAAACAAGTGTAGAGTCAACTTTTTTTTTCATTCCATTCCTACTTGTATTTGCATTGCAGACATCTTGATTATTCAGGATGTATGCACATACAAATTTATAATATTTTTCTTAATTTAGAATGTTTTGCTTTGTTTTGACGTCAGTAAGTGCCTGTAAAGGCCTATGTCGAATAAATATTGTTGAATTTTATGTTGTAAGAAGTTAGTTTTCTCCACCTGAATGTTGCCTGGTAGAAATTACTATCGTAGCAATTAAACCCTGTGACCCTTATGTGTTGTATGCTTTATATTATAATGTTCTGTGTGCAGTGCAATAAAGAATTAATTCATTCACTCATATTCTTTCGTTGTCGTACTCACCTTCGTTGTCGGGTACATGTAATTTTATCATTGTCTTCGTTTGGTAAACTATAATTCGGCGTTGTTTGCCGCCTCTGAGCATTAATAAAACGAGGATTTGGCGGAATCGTTTAATGCGCTCGTTAAATCTTCCGACCGTTGGTCTCGGGAACGCTCTATAAACTCGGCTTAGGCACAGGATAAGTAATAGTACTAAAGTAACTTAGGGGCTTTTGAATCGAGCGTCTTGCGTCTAGCGCAGTCTACAATGAAAATAGACCGAATATAACAATGAAAATTGATAATATTTTGATTTTCGTCGAAAACCAAATGGAAATCCGTAAAATAAAGCGCAAAAAACGCCTGACGAGCGTAGAACGCCAGACGAATGATTCCGAAATAAAGGTCCAGCAGGCGAAGCACGGGCTGCCAAGACAGGACTTGAGTCATGCATTATCTTACAATTAGTGTTGCCTATATTTAAATCTGTCCCCTGCAACCCCCTTTAGACATCCTTATTATTATCATATTTATGTTTTTGTATGACTGTTATTTATTAGTAGATATTAATTTTATGTATAGAATAGAATAGAAAATTTGTTGCATAACTGTTACAAATAATTGTCCTTACTGCTAGATTTTATTGCATACAGGGAGTAATAACAGTTACCCTGTCGGGCATACAATATAAAAAAGTGTTATACAATTTAATTTTAATCACACATTCTTTGGTCATTTTTACGATTTGTCAATTTAATATTCTATAGATTAACATGTCAGTAAAATAAACATTTAATGAAAAAAAAAATTTACTCCCATATTTTTTACCGGTTATCCACCAATGATATGTCAGTAGAGTATATCAAATCTCCTATTTAAAAGCTACGCAAAACATTAGCATAACCCTTTGTATGTGAAGTTGAACAACCGAGATCAAGATGCTACAATAATACATTTACTAAGAAGGATGGAACTAACAAAGTAAGAGCAGTTTGGAGTGAGATAAGACTTGTTCGCCGACTTTATTGTCGGCAACCTCGTCCGCCCGCTGACTTTGTGCCGTCCGCCCAACAATGAGATCGTAGCTCCACTTCCGCGCGTACGTCTTTGACTTGCTTTGTTACTGTCGGTACTCTTTTTTACGGTAGGTACATACATCAAACGCTCAACTTTGTTCATCTTTGTAGTTTCGCAGGAGCAAGCGCGTTGGTCAATACGCGCTGTATCAGCCTGAGACAAAGTAGCGTATGATGCGTTGTTTGTTTGGATAATTAAACGAGTGAGATTGTAGCACGGAGGCAGAATGAGTTCTATTTTATTGTCGAATCTATAAAGGCCATCCATTAAAAGGAGCCGAGAATAATGTGTTGGAAGACTTGGAAGAAAAATGTACCTGTCTGCTCTATTATTGAATGAGTTGCGGACCAAACGATTATAAACACACAATTCATTGACTGTTACGTTTGTCAACTGTGTTGATAATAATACGCAATGGCAAACATTCAGTTGACACTTAGTTGACAGCATAAATACACACAATATGTTTGTTTACATTTACCACGAAGCAAAAAAACGAAGCTATGAAATTATTCAAAAGCAAGCAAACGAGGGAATATACATGGTTAATTTTAATCGTTTTATCTCGTGGCATGGCGATCCACTACATGAAACATTTATTGGTTTGTTGTGATTAAAGGAATACTTACTTTTTCTTGTAATTTTAAGTAAACACGAGTCATGTGTGGTAACCAATGAAAAGCTTTAGTAATAAACTCCTACTAGTAGTCAATCATCACAGCTCATATACGTCCCCACCGAGGGGAGGGGCACGAGCCTTTTTTTTTTTTTTTTTTTTTTTTGAGGCGGGGGAATCTCTTTACGATTCAACAAGGGGCTGAAAGCTGACAAAGCCGCCCCAAGGATATGCCATTGGACTCGGGTTACCTGGGTAACCCCATACCTGGCTAAACCACCCTCCAGAGCAACTTCTACCTCCGTAGAGACACACTCGGGATCGGCGTTAGCCATTCCCCGAGTGCGCCCCCCGGATTGTAGGCCTGACGCAAGCGCCAGGACTTACCTCTACGGGGGGGTCGACAAGTGCAATAATTCGACCCCCCAGACGGGCAGGCCAGGGGTAGAAAAGTGTCTCCCGACCGGTTGTCGGCCGGCCGGGCCATTTCATCCCCAGCTTGCTTAGGGGAGTTGGTGGCGCGCGTCCAGGAACGCGCGCCTCCTCCTACCCAACCGCCTGCGCCGGAGCGGTGCGGCGAGAGGGTCAACCTCTCGCGCCCGCTCCGCTGCCTCCTTCTGCGAGATCACTTCCTCGCAGAAGGAGGCGACAGCCTCCCACGCCGTCGCGCTGGTCAGCATCTCGCGTGCGACGTTGGCCAACACGACGGGCGCACCCCTACCTAGGCCCAGCGCGAGGGCTAATGCGTCGCGCTGGGGTCGCCAGGCCGGGCACTCCGAGAGGGTGTGTCCGGCCGTGTCGTCGGGAGCGCCGCAGTGGTGGCACTGCGGCGTCTCCTCCCTCCGTGCGACATGGTGCAGATAATGGCCGAAGCAGCCGTGCCCGGTCATCATCTGCACCATCCGGTAGGTGAGGCTGCCCTGCCGGCGCCCAACCCACTCCTCCAACACTGGACGAACGGCCTCGATCGTCCAGTGGCCGGCAGCTGGGTGGGCGAGCGTCTCGGCCCACTGGCGGAGAGCCTCCCTCTGCGCCAGGAGCCTTGTGCACGCCACCTCCTGCGGGAGGGGGCGCTCCCCCCGACTCCTCGCTGCCACCCGATGTCGGTGCACGGCCGCAAGGACGCGTGCCTCGACATCCCACGGAGGCGAGCCCGCTAGAACGCAGGCCGCCCCGTGAGAGACCGTGCGGTAGGCCCGCACGGCCCGGGTGGCAATGACCCTCTGCGGCCTACGCAGGAGGGCCACCGTTCGGGGGGCGAGACGCTCCGCCCAAATCGGGGCTCCGTACAGCGCCATCGACTTTATCACCGTCTGATAAAGTCGACGGCTCGCTGCGCCTGGTCCCCCCACGTTGGGGAGGACCCGTCCGAGGGCTGCCGCGGCGGCACACAGCCTTGGGGCGAGGAGCTTAAAGTGCTCCCCGAAATCCCATCGGGGGTCCAGCACCAGACCGAGATACTTCATCGAGCTCTCGATCTGGACTTGCACCCCCTCTACTCGGACACGGAGCCCCGCCTGGGGTCTGCGGCGACGCGGCGGCCTGAACGAAATGGCCGTCGTCTTCTCGACGGCCACGTCCAGCCCGAGGAGGCGGATGCGCCGGACGACCATCGTCGCGCCGACCGACGCCAGGTGGACCGCCTCCTCGTACGTGCGCCCCTTCGCCGCGACAAGGGTGTCGTCGGCGAAGCAGACAACCTCCATGTTCGGCAGGAGGTTGCCCCGCAGAACCCAGTTGTACCCCAGGTTCCAGAGCAGAGGGCCCAGCACGGAACCCTGGGGTACTCCCGCCGCCATCGGCCACCTGTGGACGCGACCGTCCGCCCCCTCATACACGATTTCCCTCCCGCGGAGGTAATCGGTGATGAGGGAGCGGAGGTAGAGGGGCACTCCATGAAAACGCAGTGCCTCCTCTATGCATTCGTGGGGGAGGCTGTTGAATGCGTTGCGGATGTCTAATGACACCGCAACGACAACCTCCCCCGCCGACGTGGCCCCCTCAGTCCACCTCTTGAGGTGGGCCACGGCGTCCACGGTGGACCGGCCGGTGCGAAAACCGAACTGGCACTCAGCCAAGTCCGGTCCCGGGCCCTCCAGATGCTCAACGAGCCGGGAAGCGAGAATTTTCTCAAAAAACTTCCCGGCCTCGTCGAGCAGCACCACCGGCCTGTACCCCGACGGGGCATCGGCGGGGCGATTCGGCTTCCGCAGAAGGCAGAGTCGCCCCACCTTCCAGCACTGAGGGAAACGGCCCGAGGCGATGCTCGTATTGAGCACCGCCCGGAACCGCTCCTCCAGGGGGCCCAGTGCCAGGCACAGGACCCTCGCTGGCACCCCGTCCGGTCCCGGCGCCTTCCCCTTCCCCTTGCGCCGGAACCGCTCCCTCACCGCGTCGAACTCGAGGTCCGACACGGGAGGGCCCGCTTGCTCCACTTCGAGGGAGGCGCTGGGGGCGACCATCCTCGGGGGCTCGAAGGGTCCAGGGTCGGGGAAGAGCGACCCTAAAACCCTCTGTACAAGCCCCTCGTCCAACTGGTGTATCGGGGGAGCACCGTTTTGGTACTTCCCTCTCACCAGTCGGTACGGCCGTCCCCAGGGGTCGGAGTCGAGGAGCTCTATAAAAGAGTTCCACGACTCCGTTTTGGCCCTCGAGATCTCCGTCTTGAGGGCCTTATTCGCCTCCCTGTACGCTCGACGCAGGGTTTCCTCTTCGTCGGGCGTCCTCCTGGTGGCGCGCCTTCTGCACCGCAGGTAGGCGCGCCTCGCCCTACAACTGGTGGCGCGCAGATCCGCGATGGTCTGCGACCACCAGTATACCTGCCGCTTGCGGGCGGCAGGTTTCGCCCGCGGCATGGCGGCGTCGCAGACGACTCTCAGGTCCTCTGCGAAGTGCACCGCCATGCCGTTAGCGTCGCCGGCGAGGTGCGGGGGCAGCTCAGACCACTCCCGCACCATCGCCGCCTCCAGCGCCACGTCGGGCTGGAGGTGCGTCACCGCCCACCGGCGAAAGGCGGCACCCGTCCCCGCTGGAGACGTGGAGGCGTGCGAGGGGGAGACCGAATATCGGACGTACCGGTGGTCCGACATGGTCTCCTCCTCTGCCTCCACTCTCCAGTCCCTCACCCTTGCGGCGAGGGGTGCGGTGGCTAGGGTCACGTCGACGATCGACGAACCCTGCCACCGCACGCACGTCGGGGTGGTCCCTCGGTTGAGGACGTCGAGGCCCAGGCTCTAGGCCCAGGACTCGACCAAACGACCCCTGACGTCCGTGGCGGGCGAGCCCCACACGCGCGACTTCGCGTTGAGGTCGCCCGCCACCAAAACTTGCAGGGGCGCCGCCCTCCTTACCACCCCCTCGACCGCAGTCAGGTAGGCCTCGAAGTCTGCCCGACTGCGGTTCGGGGAGAAGTAGGTGGACACCACCACCACTTCTCCCCACTTGACGGCCACGTAACCCGGCCCCCTCTCTCTAACCGAGATGAGGGGGGCCGAGCTGGTGGGCGGCACCACAACGGCCGCCAAACCGTCGGTGGACTCAGCCCACCTCGTGGACTGAGGCACCGCGTACGGCTCGGCGACCACCGCCAGGTCTATCTGCCACTGCGCCATCGACTGGCACAGGAGATCCTGTGCCGCGGCGCAGTGGTTGATATTGGCTTGGAGGAGATTCCCTGTGGACCTACTGGCCATTGGCGATGTCCATGGAAATCTCCTCCCTGGCGGACAGTGTTGCCCGCCCGGTAGCCGCCACTGTGGCAGCCCTCGGCATCAGTCTTCCCCTCACCGGCGGGGGGTTGCAACTGAGGCCCCCCATCCGGTGAGTGGAAGGCTTGCCGGCGTCGGCGCACACGGCGCACTTTATCTGCCCCTGGCAGGTGGCGGCTGCGTGCCCCTCCGAACCGCAGCGGAAGCAGAGCGCGCTGCGGTCCTTGGCGGAGGGGCACCGCTGCACAGGGTGACCGATCCCCATGCAGCGGAAGCAGCGCATGGGGCGCTGCTCCAGCAGGCGGATGGAGGCGTTGCTCCATCCGACCGTGACTTTGCCAGCGCCTGCGAGGCGTTTGGTCACTTCGATGGGAGCTGACACGTTGGCGGCTCCCATGCCCCTGAGGCCAGGGTGGACAGTGCCCACCCTGATTGCAGAGCGGGGGCACTCCGCCAACGCGGCCAAGGCCTCGCATACCTCCGCTGCGGTCACCGAGTCATCCAGTCCGGTGACTCGAATGTCCGCAGTCTTGGTCGGACGCACCACCTTGGCGGCGTCGCCGAGTACCCCCGCTATGCGTGTGGCGAGCGCGTCAGCCTGCTCCGGCGAAGTGCCCTTCGGGAGCTCCATGATCCGAGCTCCCGTCACCCCAGTCCGGAACGTGGGGCTCCCCACAATTCCCATCTCCCCCAGCTTGATGCTGCCTTTCGCCGTTGCAATGGCGGCGGCGTATGTGGCGCCTTTTGCCACCGCTTCGGACGACAGGCTAATCACCACCGCCAGAGTCTTGGGTGCCTTAGGCATCTTCGGCTTTGCGGCGGTGGTTGGGGGTGGAGGGGGCGCGGACTTGACCGGGGCCGTCACCGCAGCCGTCTTGGCTGGCTTCCTGCGCCCCTTCCTTACCACCGTGCTCCAGCCCTCCTTTTCGGGGGGCTTGGAGGTGTCAGGCCTCGAAGGGCCCGCCACCGGCTCAGGAGTCGCGGCTGGAGCCGCCGGGGCCTTCTTCGGCCTTACCTCCCTGGCATTCTTCGGTAGGTTCGCCTCGGGGGCCAGGGTGGTCACTCCCTTCTTCTTCCTACCCCCGCTGGGTGCTGGCGCTGCTTCCGCATCAGCAGCGGGGGGTGCCTGCTTCGCGGGCTGACTCTCAGCAGCCTTGTCGCTAGCCAATGGGGGCCTGTGCGATTTGGCCGGCAAGAGGCGCCCGTCCACCTCCAGGCCATCCAGCCTGGCCGCACACATGTTCCCGAAGAGGGACATCATGTCCGATTGGAACGAGTCCATGAATGACATGAACTCGTCCCGGGTCACGATGTCCCCCTTCGGGGCCTCTGCTGCTGCTGCAGCTGGTACCGCCACTGGCGGTGGGCTCGCCCTCTGGCGTGGGCTCGCCCCCCCTCCCCGCTCCGAGTAGTCTCTTCTTAGGGCCAATAGCTCTGACTGTATTGCGTCGAGCTGCCCTTTCAGCCGGCGGTTGTCGGCCTGTAGGCGGCGAACCTCCTCGGAGGTCTTCCTATCAGCCAGAGTTCTGGCAACCCCGAGGATGGATGTAGAAGCCTCTTTGAGGTCCCTCACGCACGTACCCTTGAGGTTGCCAGACTTCTTGGCAACCTCCGTAATAAGCGAGGCGCTCGCTTCCGCCCTGTGTAGGAGTTCCTCGTTGGTGAGGCCCTCTGGTGAGGGAGGCCTCTCCTTCTTTGAAGTTTTCCCCTTGCCTTTCCCTTTTGGGGGCTTGGGGACGTCTGCTTCAGCCGGGCCTTCCTCCAGCTCTTTACGGGCCTGGGAGAGTCCAGTCGTGTGGAGGTAACAATCTCCCGCGTCATCGGGGGTGCTAACGCCCTTATTCTTCTTGGCCTTTCGGGCCTTGCGCGCAACTTTCGGCAACGGGGTCCTAGCCCTTGCCTCCATTTCGACCTCAGTCTCTACCTCCAGCTCTGAGTCAGTCCCAGAGCTGGCGCTGAAGAACTTGCCCAAGGAGGGCCTCTTCCGGCTCGCCGGCGTTTCCGACCTTAGTACCCATTCTTGGGTCCTGACATCAGTCACACTGGCGTCCACCACCTGAACACTAACTCCCGAAAGGGGCCTCACCATCAGGTCCCTGATTTCAACGTCCGTCGCCTCTGAGGCTTCGGAGACGCTAAAGTTGTCCATAGTGGGACAAAGCTACGGGCCTAGCCCGTGACACACAAAATTGTACAAATGAGCAATACACAAATATACAACTTAAAGATAAAACTTAACCTACCTTAAAATTAAGCACTCTAGTGTTTGTAACTTAAAAACTACGCCACTAGGGTCCACAAAATTGTCCTTACAACTACCTTATAGACTAACACTTACGGTCTATATGGAGTCTTGATGCGCACGATGCGGCCGCACTGCAGTCCTGTTTGCACAGCAGCGCACACACGATACAGCACCACACCACACAAAACACCGCGTTCGCCCGACGCAAAAGCGCCGGGGTCGCCACCACACTGCACAGCACTATTAGGCACCGGAAGTGCCAACACCAGCACGGAGAACCGGGACCAGGACCGACGAGACCGGGACCAGGACCGGCGGGACCAAGACCGGCGGGACCAGGACCGGCGGGACCAGGACCAGCGAGACCGGGACCAGGGCCAGGACCGGTAGAACCGGGACCAGGACCGGCGAGACCGGGGCCAGGACCAGGACCAACGCTTGGCCCGTTCTTCCTATCTTCGGCGAGATCAACACTTGTCGAAGTTGTAAGGACACTAGCACTTCACTTTACGTGTTCGCCACGACACTTAGTTTGTGTTCGGGGGTCTCACAACAAAACCACACCAATTTTATCAACTGGTCCGGGACCAGGACCAGCAAGACCGGGGCCGGGACCAACGGGACCAGGACCGGCGAGACCGGCGGGACCAGCGGAACCGGGGCCGAGACCGGTGAGACCGGGGCCGGGACCGACGGGACCAGGACCGGCGAGACCGGCGGGACCAGCGGGACCAACGGGACCGGGGCCGAGACCGGCGGGACCGGGACCAGGACCGGCGGGACCAGGACCGGTGAGACCGACACTTGCAATCTATTGCATACGACCGACGAAGCGTCTCGGTGGGCGCGTGTGCTCTCGACGGCGTCCAGAGCGCGAATCCGAGGGGCACGAGCCTACCCTAACTAGGGTGATTAGGCCTAAGTCAAACCACGCTGGCCCAGTGCGGATTGGTTGACTTTATTTATTTATTTGCTTGTCACATGTTATACATAGGTGGTATTCAGTCTTTAAAAGAACAATAGAGCTTGCAAGGGCACTGCAATTCAAGGAGAGTGTAACTCTCCTTGAATTGCAGTGCTATGCGATACAACGAGATACTTATAGGTTTTTTTTAAATAAAACATGTGGTCAACATTGTCTATATTGTAAAATATTGTGCAAACTTAATTATGTAAGTAATCCTTATTGCAATATATGATTATTCTATGCCATTATGTTGTTTCAATTATTTGCAACTTGACTTCACATACACCTTTGAATTATTTGGCAGGTGTACATGCAGATTTCCTCACGATGTTTTCCTTCACGGCAGCTAAATGTAGTCAAAGGGTGCGGTTCATAATCAGATATCAGTGCAAACGTTTGCATGTATGCAAAAAACCGGTCAAATCGTTAGCACTGCTCACGGACGTAAGCACTCAGATCAATTTTGAACCGAGCTTTCGATCTGTGAGTCTGTCAAGTTGACAGTTAATGTAATTTGAAAAGAAAAATTGAAGAGAGACGTATTGTGCCTCCAGTATCTTTACAGAGCACTTTTCTATTAATTACAGATAATCTAATAAAAAAATCGAACAAACTAAAATAAACATAAAACTGATGTTGACATTGACAGTACTGGAGACAGTGCATTACCTCTTTTCTGTTAGCACTGTCAGCATCAATCGGTGACGTCATCAATTACGTCATACCGCATACAAAATGCGCACATGAGCAATTTTGGACCGATTGTTTGCGTGCAAATAGCGCACACGAGCGCTTATATTAAATTATGAACCGAACTCAAAATGTAGAGCGCCAGATAAATGTACATATGAAATTCGTGAAACAAAAACACATTGGTACATTGGATCGATTGTGGGCCTCCCGATTCTACTCGGGGCACAGCGCCACAGACGCTCTCACTAGTATTGTATTAAACCCAATTTGATTAGCCATTCGTAAGACGAGCGTATCACACTTCTCGCACGGAACCCAGTTTCATTCACCCTGCCCCTATCCCAATTTTATGTGAGGCCGGCGCAACAGTTTTGTTTTCCTTTAATCTCTATAATACAACAATCGCAATCGCAGTCTTCACGCAATCCATCCAGCCGTTGCTAGATCTTTCGCTGCCCTTATATCCGCCAACATAAGTTCGAAATTTTTTTGACCGAATTTCATTTAGGGAACAGTAAACTTTTCGACTATTTTCGTTTCCCCCTTTTTACTTCTTCGAAATCACGTTTGCCACTGTATCAGTTGACCTATTATCAATTCGATTTTTTGCGTTACTCCGACGTTTCATTTGGTCGAAAACCTTTTTACCGCAGTTATGCTCAGCCGAATCAACATTTGTTCGAAGTATTGTTTCTGAACATTCATTACACAAGTAGAAATATACAAGTCTAAAAAAGAACAATTAATTCCAATATAATTATGTGCCTATTACGGGCTTACACATTATTCAGTTTAAGCTACGGTTTAAAGTTAAAGTTTTAGTATCCATTAGTAGTTTAGTATATTTATTATGTTAGGTCAGTAGGCATAAATGTTAATCAAACACGAACGCATTTCCAGGCGGTCGGTCGTACCAGAAGCTGGGCTTCTGCGACGTGAACCTGGCGGAGTTGGCGGGCGCCGGCGAGACGACGCGCCGCTGCCTGCTCGAGGGGTACGACCTGCGGCGGCGGCAGGACAACTCGGTGCTGCGCTTGCGCATCAAGATGAACATGATCTCGGGCGACCCGCTGTTTAAAGTGTGAGTTTTTTTTATACAACAAAGCTGCCAAGACAAGCTTCCTACCCACCTGATGATAAATCGTAACAATCACCTATAACATGTGGCACTTGTGAGATTCGCAGTAAATTTGCAACCCCGCCAAGAACCACACAGTGTACGTTGCAAATGTTGTCACATCAGATGTAAAGTCACGGTACCCAATTATTTCACTGCCATATCTTACCCTTCAAACCGGAACACAACAATGCAAGCGCTGCTGCTTTGCGATAGAAATGGTAAGACGGAGGTACCCAAGCAGGCGACCCTGCTACACAGTCTGCCTCCGGTGTAAGATTGTTCTGCACTCTCTGTATTATGTCATTTTAGATTTTTGACTTTGCGCTATTTCCCTTTTTTTTGTCTTTCATTTGATCTGATGGATAGTTTTTCAATATTAAGTTAGGTTGAACTTTGAAGTATCAATTGCTGTTTTGTATTTAAAATTTTCATCCATTTTCAATGCATCCATCTTTTCTTTAAAAGTCGAAAACCAGTTGTTTCACACAAGAGTTTAAAATCTACTCGGCCGAAATGCGTCGAACAGCTGTTTTCTTTCGCGGTTTTAGAGTTGCACAAAAGTTGTTGAGATTGATGGGCCGAACCTCTTTCAATATCACAACTTTTTAGTACACCTTAAATAAACATAATATATTTTTTTATTATATTGGTGCCAAGCAGTGATCTCCTGGAAAGTCTGCAAAGGCACCAACTTCAAAATAAAAATGTGATTGTGTGTGTATTCTTATATTATTTTTGACTTTTTAGTGTGTTGAAAGTCTTTATTTTTGTAAAGGTTTCATATTTTTATTTTAATAAAATATTTTGATTTTACTATTTTTAGTAAATTAAATATCATCTTACAGAAGCAAATTGAAACAATTCAACTTAGGGTCAATATGTGGCTCTGCTTATTATTAATAAAAAACTCCTAAAAGTCCAGGTCATCATCAGCTCAGCACGGTGAAAGAAGGTGGATAAGCATGGTGAGATACCTGAATAGCTTGATAAAAAACGCGGAACACGTTGCTCTTGCCTATGAATTTTATGGGTTTTGATTTTTTCGGATCCCATCACCAGATCCCGACTCGGTGACGTTGAGACCACCCTCGGATTATACTCTTTCGAATTTAAAAAAAACATTTCATAATTGTCGGAGTAATCGAGTCAGAAACATTGAAAAAAAAACATACAGTGCTAGAATTGAGAATCCCCCCGTGTGCTCTACAGTCCGGAGCGCAAGAAGGAGGTGGTGGAGGCGAAAGGGGCGGACAGCGGGTCGGAGAGCGCGCCCGCGGACGACGACGCGGCCTCCTCGACCGCCTCCTCGGGCTTCGGCTCGCTCACCAAGAAGAAGGGCTACGGTACCGACACACACACTCATTTTAATTAATGAATGGTTTACTTAATTTGATTATAGAACAACAAAAATGAATACGAATAATACTAATAAAGAAAAAAAAAAAAATAACAACTATGGTCAGATCCCTGTATAGGCTGTAATTTTTCTGCTATGATAGCTATTTAAAAAAAGTTTTCTATTTACATACGACAGGGAAGCTATTGGCCTTCATTTCATCTGATGGTAAGTTATGATAAGGCCGAAAGTGGAAGCGAGCTTCACCTGGACTCCTCAGCAACCAAAAAACACGCTATCTTATCCAACCAAACCAAGCAGAAAAATTTCTGCCCCCGTGAGTAATCGAACCTCAGAACTCTCGATTAACACTTAGTGGTGTTAACCACTAGACTAAGGAGGCTGTTATCAGAAATGTATTTTTAGTGAACATCAAGATTACAAAACTGAAACTGCGGATGAACCAGTAATAAATAATGCAGTTTGGTATAAAGATTGCCTAAGCTCCGAGCTAGGGAATAGCTTCTTTTTACCTTGAATTATAATAATGAGTTCCCTGGAAAATGCGTGAGGGAGGTATTTTTTGATCTTGGTCCGACCTTACGGCTTTGACAATATTGATGAAAATGTTCTGTTGTATTGTATGTATCCGGTAAATAAATTGTAGAACTCCACCAACTGATTTGCATACTCACAGTTTAGGTAGTTTATGTAGTTGTATTGTATGTGATGTACTAAGAGTGGTGTGTATTGTTTCCCTCAGTAGAGGGCAGCCACTCGCAGCCGCTGTCGTCGCTGCCGTCGTGCGAGCTGCCCTCGCCCGACAGCGACGAGGCGCCGCCCGCCGTTGTCGTCGACCACGCAGGTACACGCATACACATACATACATGTGTGTGTTGTGAATCTTTTTGTAGCTGGCGATATAGCACCCCTCTACACGTCTCGTTGGTATTCTCAATGCGACGCCACCTGTGCAGTAAGATACTCCTGTATCAAGTCGAAACGGGTAATTATGACCCAGCGTCATCGCTGGCGTGGTAATTTTATGACTTAAATTTATTCGTTTCTTGGATGTTATCAGTTAATATATCTTAACATTTTTAGGTTTTTTAATAAAAATGTAACTATCCAACGACCCGGAGAGTATTATGGCGTTGTTAGATGAGTCAGATTTTTATATTGACCACCACTTATATTGAATATATCGGGCATAAATGCGAACATAATACATTAGTATAATAACAACGAGGAACTTCCAAGAGATGTCATATATGTGCGTCTAAAAAGGACAAAAAAACATCTCATACTTGTCATGTATACATACAACATTTACGTAAACCCAGAGCATTTGATTCCATTCTGCAATAACTGCAGCAGTTCCATGGCTCTGAATGATGAAGTAGAAGATTGATTCCTTATTATTTTAATTATAAAAAGTTTGTTTGATCTCCCTTTTAATCTGTAAGATTCCTATTACTAAGAATAATTTACCAAATATCAAAAATTTAAATATGTTATGTTTTCAACATTGATTTTGAAAGTGTTATCGAGAAAGCTTTAAAAAATTGATTTATAAAATTTATAAGCATTATTTTTATTTTACTATCTAAGTAAAGAACCCTTTTTAAATAAACAGTAATAAAAATTAAAGTGACCATTAATTTCGTGTAACAGTTATTGATAAAAATTGGGTCATGGTGACCCGGTGTCATCGGTCTCGTAATTATTTTCACGTCATTGGCGCCGGGTTAAATCAAGTTAATGTTTTCCAATGAAATATGACTAATTTAAAAGCTTGTTGATTGGTGATTCAACACCAAATTGTTTTACCTGCGATACCTAATCAGTGTGACACCGTCGAATACAGAATTCGATATCAAACTACAAAATCCACTCACTAAAATTAGTGTCGATCAATTTTTCAGTTGGAGTTATTGGAAACCCTTTCATGTCTGTCCACAGCGTTAGCGATGATGGCCGCTGCGGTCGCGGGTACGGGAGCGGGTACAGGTGCGGGTACGGGTACGGGCACGGGCACGGGTACGGGTACGAGTACGAGTACGGGTACGGGTACAGCGGTAGTCCCGGGCGGCGCGGCGTGCGCGTGCGCACCGCACACGCATTCGCGCAACTCCTCCAACACCTCCGGCGATATGAGCAGTAAGGTGAGTTTCACAACGAGATAAGGTCAATTCTATGCTCCTGCCCCACTGCGTTGATGTTCGTGTTGTCGCCTATCAACTGGGGGGTTATCATGAAGCAAATACAAAGAGGAGATGTTATAACCATCTAGGTCCAGCTCCTATCACCAGAGTCCTGACGTCACGCATTTTTAGTTTTAGCTACTTAACGCCAGAGGCGCTGACATCAGTCGATCTTTTTATCTGTCGGATTAGTACGTCTTACGCTCTTCTTTTATTTTAGTTTTAAATTACCTAAATACAAAATGAAATGTTGTATTCTATCGTGCAAAAGTTACACAGACGACAGAAACAAAGTGAACGAAAAAAAAATCTCTTTCCATTTGTAAGTACATTAAACAAGCATTATTAATTTATTACTTGACGTATTGCTTCTAGAATGTTCGACGCCACATGGACGCTTCTGTTAATGTCCCGATAAAGCACAAAAGGCCCTCTAGTGGCGAGTAAAAATACTAACGAAAACGTAGGATGTATTAAGGGCGAAAACAAAACACGTGAATTAATATAAGCAGTTTTAACGATTTTTATTTTTAGATTATATTGACACAGCACCTAATAAATTATCTTTCTCCTACGAATGTATCTTTTAACATAATTATCTTTCTCCTACGAATGTATCTTTTACTGCCACCTAGTAATGTATAGCGGAACTTTTATGTTAACGTCAATAATGCTGGCATTTTAGTCTGTACTAGCACTGCTGCCACCTAGTAATGTATAGCGGAACTTTTATGTTAACGTCAATAATGCTGGCATTTTAGTAATTCTACTCGCTACACGGTGACAGTGGCGTCGCGCACCCTCCCCCCGCACCCCGATTTACGGCTTCACTTGATTTCATACGGAAAACGCGATAGGGCACCTCCTCTTTGTATTTGCTTCATGGGGGTTATTGTCTAAGAAAAAATCTATCGCGATCGCTTACAATTTGACAGTCGCAGCCATGAAGCAAATACAAAGAGGAGATGTTATAAGCAATTAGGCCCAGCTCCTATCATTAGAGTCTTGACGTCACGCATTTTTAGTTTAAGCTACTTTACGCCAGAGGCGCTGACATCAGTCGATCTTTTTATCTGTCGGATTAGTACGTTGTACGCTCTTCCTTTATTTTAGTTTTAAATTACCTAAATACAAAATGAAATGTTGTATTCTATCGTGCAAAAGTTACACGGACGACAGAAACAAAGTGAACGAAAAAAAAATATCTTTCCATTTGTAAGTACATTAAAAAAGCATTATTAATTTATTACTTGACGTATTGCTTCTAGAATGTTCGACGCCACATGGACGCTGCTGTCAATATGCCGATAAAGCACAAAAAGCCCTCTAGTGGCGAGTAAAAATACTAACGAAAGCAAAGGATGTATTAAGGGCGAAAACAAAACACGCAGTTTTAACGATTTTTATTTTTAGATTATATTGACACAGCACCTAATAAAATTATCTTTCTCCTACGAATGTATCTTTTAACATAGATTTATTGTTTATATGAAAACATAACAAAAATCTTTTGATGTTTTATAGATTTCCATCAGAAATTAATTTAAGAAATACATGGCTTAAAATAATAAAAAGGGACGGTTGGACACCAACAAAATACACTAAAATATGTTCACTTCACTTTGATGAGGAGGATATTGTTAAGACTAAAAAAGGATATAAAAAACTGCGAGAAGGTGCTTATCCAAATATCCAAATCCAAATCCAGATTTTATATGAAACTAGCTGTGCTCGCGACTTCGTCCGTGTGGAAGATCTTGATAAAAAGTAGCCTATGTTATACCTTATATAATTAGCTAACTATTAGTTAAAGTCCCATCAAAATCGGTCCAGCCGTTCCGGAGATTAGCGGGAACAAACAGACAGGCAGACAGACAATTTTTTTAAAAATTGTGTTTTTGTTATTGGTACCCGATATACATTCATACCCATTTAGTAAAAACTTGTTATTTTGTCATTACAAACAGACACTTCAATTTTATTTATTTGTATAGATATAGATATATATATATAGATAATATAAGACCTTTCATATTATACAGAACCTATATGCGTATTTCCTAAGATTTCGAATTAATAATTAAGACTTAATATTCGCTTTAAGAATAAAATTATTATAAAGATTAGTTTTGTTGTTTTACAAATTCGAAGAAAGTTAAAAAATATTATTTAAAAAAAATATTTTTCTGTTATTTCTTTTCCAAAAATCCCAAATTTTAGTTACTTTCACATATATTACACAAAGAAAACAAAAAGTCACAAGAAACTACAAAATTACTACTATTGCAGCTAAATAAACTGAAGTCCATTTATAAGTTTTCACAAATAATGAATGCATTGTAAATGATAGAAAATTTTTATAACTAGATTATCTATTTTTAGAATGATTTATTTTATTAAATCCCTTAGTGAGACCCTGTACTAGCACTGCTGCCACCTAGTAATATATAGCGGAACTTTTATGTTAACGTCAATAATGCTGGCATTTTAGTCTGTACAAGCACTGCTGCCACCTAGTAATGTATAGCGGAACTTTTATGTTAACGTCAATAATGCTGGCATTTTAGTAATTCTACTCGCTACAAGGTGACAGTGGCGTCGCGCACCTCCCCCCGCACCCCGATTTCTGGCTTCACTTGATTTCATACGGAAAACGCGATAGGGCACCTCCTCTTTGTATTTGCTTCATGGTCGCAGCCTATCCATTACTCCTTCATAAGAGGAAGTCGGGACAGTCTTATGTTCACGGCGCAATGGCTGTCAAATTATAAGCGATCGTGATAGATTTTTTTCTTAGACAATAACCCACCGGGTTTTGGATTTCGTTATTAGCATAGTACAAATTGTTTTTTACAAGCTTTTATTTACTTTCACCTGTCCCGGTGTCTGTAATGAAATCTCGCAAGTTAAATTTGACCCACTACCCAGTTTCTGATTGAACTAAAATTTTGCATGCATATGTATTTCGCGTGACAATGCAATATTATGATGATATGGAGTTTATCTGATGCTGAAGCTGGAAGGTGGCCATAGGAACTCCGCAATAAAACGACACAACCTCATCGAGTTTAGGCTCATTTAATTCGTATTGACGAGTACTAAAAGCTTGTATTTAAGAAAACTTAAATCATAATTTTTCTTTTTTTTACGCAGGCGTCTGGATACGGCAGTTCGGCGTCGGCGGCGTCCGCCCACTCGCGGCAGAGCTCCGAAGGGGAGGCGGCCGAAACTAGAGTCCACCACAGGTAACATTAGACAAAGGCCACCCCCACCGGGCGTTGTGGCTTGACATCTTATGTCACAAGTTGGCAACGCACACTGTGTCACAAGTCGGCAACGCGCACTGTGCTCCGTGTGCGGGCTGCAGAACCTCATGTACAACTGGGCAAAAGTGTGTAGAAACGGAACTAACATTATTTTTAGTGGCAACACCTCCGTTTCTCCACAGCATAAAAATGAGGTGTTGCCATTTGGTTGGGCGGTTGCCGAGCTTTATTGTATAGGCGACTGTAGCCACTCACCACATGTGGTGGACATCAGTCTGCGCGTTTGCCAACTTCTTTGTAAATGGATAAAATACGCACTCAGTGTACATATACCTACAGTCAGTTGTACATACCGCGACCGTACCTAACGCCCCGCGCGATACTAACCCGCCCCCACCCCCACAAACCCCCAAACCAGTCACAATCCCGCCCGAACCCGCCTCATTGATTCGGCTGTCGGCCGATTGCGTGGGACGCAACGTGCGATGCGACGAGCCGAGCTGCAACGGTGACTACTAGTGGAGTGAAGTAGAGAATGTTTATTTAACTTTGTCTAAACAAATTTAATGTGTGCAATATTAAACATTTCTTAACTTGTATGTGCAATTGTGCATACGTCCCAATCATAATTAAGATGTATGCGAGCACAAGAAGATGAAAGAAAGAAGTTGACCACACCTGCCCGTAAAAGCATTCACTCGAAGAAAAGGCAAGAAACTGGAGGTGAAAATTTTTTGTTTGCTCTTTAAATAGTGCACGCATTTTACGCATTTTTTTGTTGTATTGAATGGACGGACACGGTAATGGAAATGGAGATTGTTGGACTTTGCAGATTATGTGTGGAAAAGTTTGACAATGTCTCTGATCATTTGTTATGGATTACGGTGTGTTTATAATTTTCTAAAAGTATGTTAACGTGACTTGTGTGAGGAAAAAAATTTCACTTATCTTAATTTCTAAATACTAGTTTTAGACACACTGCCAACCAACCTTGCGTTCTAGTAGTCCTGATGATACACTCCTCTCAGTCATGGACGATTGTTCGATAGTCCCAACACACGTTGGTAAGTCGACTAACGTCTCGGCGCATAGTACGTGCGCAACGAACGTGCACGTGTGCGTTTTCACACGCGTCCGTTCGCGCACGCTGCGTCCCAAGCGATCGGCGCGCGTTCTCACGCCGCGTTTTCTCGCCCCCCGCCGCCGCGCAGCGTCCGCGTCGAGCGCTCCACCACCGTCACCGTCACCACCAGCGTCACCGCCATCACCGCCGTCACCGCCGCAACCGGCGCACCGCACGCCCCCCCCACCACCCAGAGCAGGCGGCTCGCGAAGCTGGTGCTCGAGCGGAGCGTGGCGAGCGACGGCTCCGACGCGTCGTTCCTGACGCCGAACGCGTCGATGGCGCCCGACCTGGTGCCGCGGCCGGAGCCGTGGTCGCCGGCGAGCGACGAGTACGCGACGCCCGACTCCACGCTCGAGGCGAGGCCCGCGTTCGCGGTGTGCAAGCAGCGCTCGCTCACGCAGATCCCGGCGCCGGAGAGGCGGCGGCAGGACGAGCTGTTCAACAACTTCCCGTTCCTGACGCCGCTCGCGCACAGGAAGGGCTCGAGTGCGGGCATCGCGGCGTCGGCGTCGGCGTCGGCGTCGGCGTCGGCGTCGGCGTCGCCGCGCGCGGGCTGCGTCGAGGACGTGCTGTGGGGGGCGGGCGACGTGCGCCTGCGCATGAGGAGTCTGTCCACGAGGGCGCTGCACTGCTGCAGCATGCCGGCCGCCTCGACGCCCACGGCGAGGGCCGCGGCGGCGGCGACGGCGGCGGCCATCAGGAGGTAAGACCCCCCCCCCCCACCCCCGCCTCTCCCACTCCGCCCCCCAAGCGTAGACAGAGAAACCAACGGACGAGACGGGCCAACCACTGACGGTTGATTCCTCGATCACCCTCTTCGCAAATGCAAGATATTTTATGATCATTTTTTCTTACCCTCTTTAAAATTCGCGGATTGCTTGCAGCGGCCATTGCCAGAAGTGACTATTATTGTTGACCACGTGCCATTAGGTGAGTAATTTTTCATGACTTTTGAAATGACAACTGTAAAGCCGTTGCTGGCTCTTGTGATTATGCCTATTGGCCATTGATTTACTACCAAACGTAGATAACGCATGAACGATCGAAAAGTGGGCCGGTGAAGAACTGCTCATTCGCGACTCGTGCAGTTCCTTTCCATAGTGAGTGATTAGCTGTCGGCACGTAAACATGCCGAAGTGCGCATTTAAAAGTTGTGGTAACAATAGCCAGAAACGGCTGAAAAAAGACGGGATTTCATTATTTGCGTGAGTAAACTCATTACACATCTTATCATGTATTCAAATATTCGATTTATACATAAAAACCAATCAAAAACAATTATTTTAATCATAAACATGTCGCTTCGCGTCAGTGTCAGTACATCACAATCGTCTCGCTCGCGCGGGCGTTGTGTCACGATGTGTTATCTCATTCATGCGTTGGAGCGACAACGCGATAAGCAATCTCAAGCATTATGTTTGAGAGTATAAAGTTGATATTTTCTTGTAGCAATTACTAACAGTCGTTTGATCTGTGGCTAGGTATGAAATGATGTAACTTCTCACGGTTGTACTTAAAATAGTTGCCGTAATAGTGCAGAATAAGGTTGAATTCGATAAATACGGTACTTTTATGGTAATTTTCATTTGGGCGTGCATATTCAAGTATACCGGGTGTAACGGAATACCGCAATAATATTTAAGGTTGTTGATTAACAAAAAAATATTTTTATGACTATTCTTTCTATTTTTATTATATGCCTACTTTTGACAGTAGGCATATAATAAAAATACAAAGAATAGTCATAAAAATATTTTATTGCGGTATTCCGTTACACCCGGTATATCAGCGAGTATAAATGTTTAGTCGATTAGGTGACATATTTCAAGCGCGTTTTTGTATGAAGCGCTCTATCTACGTTTGGTAGTAAATCATTCCTATTGGCGCTTGCGCCTCTTTCGTAAAGCATGTGTGTGGGTTACACGTGAACAATGTAAAGAAGGGAAGCTAAGAAAAATGTTCCATGCTCTCTACTGATTTTTGCAAAACTCGCATAAAGGAGAATGCCAGAATTTGCCCCACTGGTCCCAGAGTTACGACAAAATGTAAATAAATACTTAAATAAAAATAATAATTTTGGCGGTATTCAATAATCCATTAAGCGTGCGAGAGCAAAACTCAAAATAAAATGCATTTCATCAAAAGGAAACAGTGATTTCGAAGCCATTTTGAATGTTGTTTTTTCACGGCTTCGGGCATTAGCTTTTTGCGCCGGACCCAGCCATAGACGTAAAGGTTGTGTCTATTCGGACCCGGGTCCTAATAAAAGTCGATTGCTATTCGGATCCGGAACATGAAAACATGCAGTGTTCATCCAGTTTCATGCTCCGCTCGCTTCGCTCGCTCCATTGCGTATGGTCACAATATCTAATCTAACTTACAGTTTTCACAATTCACTATCGGGTCCGAATAGTCATCGTATTCTATAGGGACCCGCGGCCCTACCGACTATCTCAAAACAATAACTCGCTATCATTTTCGTGACATTAGAACAATAGTTCTAAACTTGTCACAGGTGACATTGTCACGAAAGCGATAATGAGTGATCGCTATGAGATAGGCGGTAAGCGGGCGAGGAATGATGGCGACGGGATGATGGCTTTTACGTAATAGATTTTTGCGAGTGGAGCATGAAACATGCAGTATCATGTGTGCGGTCTGTCTACCCTAACCTACAGTTTTCGGTTTTATCCTATAAGTTATTTTTGATTACGTTTCTATCGGGTCCGAATAGCCACTCCGGGACGAAAGAGCCAGTCCGCCTTATTACAAAACGTAGTTTAAACTTAGTTTCTGGGTTTAAACCTAATGCTATCCATATCTAATCTTATTAACATAAGTGAAAGAGCATCTGAACCCCTAGACAAATGCCACACGTTAACTTTTCCACAGCCGTTTCTCAGGAAAAATGTATGGAGATGACATTAGCTGCGGAAAAAATAGCGTGAGATTGTCGTAAGCTAATATCATTTCCATACATTTTTTCTGCGGAACGACTGTGGAAAATTTAACGTGTGGCATTTGTCTAGGGCCTCAGGCTTAAATCAAAACCAAGTTAGTGCTAATAAGTAGCAAGATAATAAACAGAACTACTAATAAACAAGCTTTTTACTAGTTTACAATGGGCCTAGACAAAAGCCACACGCTTATTTTTTCGTAGTTGTACCGCAGAGAAAATGTATAGAAATGACATTAGAATGTGATAGCCTCACGCTATTTTTTTCGCAGCTAATGTAATCTCCATACATTTTTTCTGCGGAACGACTGTGGAAAAATGAGCGTTAGGCTTTTGTCTAAGCCCACAAGTCTAGAATAGGAGCTAGTTCTGTGTACAATTGCTTCATGCATTTTAGTCATAAGTGCTCTAATAACACATGATTATTAATAACACAATTCATTATTCATTCTTAGACTTGGATCAAGTCAAATTCAACACTGGAAATGGAGGATCGTTGACCTAAAATGTAAACAGTTTATTTGTGGAATAGTTTCTTTTAACATGGCTTAAAAGTCGTGATGACGTAGCTGTGAAACAGGGGATTAAAATAAAAAGCAACATAGACATTTCCGTTTTGTTACCTTGTTGTTGTTGTTTGTTTATTGTGTTTTTTTTTTCTGTGTGTGAGCGATTATATTTCATCGTATTTTTTACATATTAATAATGTCGCGGTGCATAAACTGTAGTTTGTGTATTACTTCAACGAAAACGTTCGAAAAGATTTGAACGGAGATGCGCAACGTAGCTAAAGGTAAATGGTTGTACTCACTCATTCCCGCTATTCATAAAACATATGAATAGCGGGATTTACAACATTATGAACATATAAAATCGTTTAATAGAAATATTATTTATTTTCAGCTCTGGCCAAATGCAGTTCAATTGCTTTCAGTGCTACAAGATGCTAAGACGGTTGTCAGATGATGGAAACAATGAATCTCTCGGTCATCGAGTAGGTATGCATTGGTTGGATGTGAGCACGCACTCTCTTAGAGGAAGGTACACTGTTAAGCAACACAGAATTAGGTACCAGTGAAAACATATAGTTTTATCATGGGATGTGAAAAATGAGGTGTGTATTATAAAGTAATTATCATTAATGTCATACTATTTTTTTACAGGTTATATTTCATCCACCTATTGCTTGCTACAATTGTTGGGGAAGAGCTAATCGGCATCTGGAAAGGAATGTAAGCAGAGTAGGCGGTTTTATGGAGAATAAGACTGGTGGTGATCTTACTCAAGAAGTGCCAACCCCACCTCCACTACATCAGCCACTAATTGAATACTTCACTTCTGAAATATTTGGTGTAACTGGAAGCATTATAGCCTTCCTCACTATAAGCGTGTTGTAAATCTGTCAAGGATGCAACAGTGCAGTACATCGATTCCATACTCCCACATATTCTATAACTATTAATTAAAGAATATAAAGCTATACACACCACTTAGTGCTAGAGTATGTATCATTTATATACAAACAATTTGGTCCATCACAAATTGAAGACCTGATATATTTGACCTCAAGACCGAGTGATGCATTTGATTTTCAAAATATAAATGGTATGTCAAATCACTTGTGTCATTATTTATGAAATTGTATGAAGTATAATAAGAAAAAGAAACCTACAGCACACACAAATATGAAAATCTATTGAGACTTTTTAATTGTGTGTTGTGATTGGTACATTTTAGATGTGTCAGGACCATATAAGGCAGTAAATAGTGATGCATGGAAAATGATGAAATTGTTTAACAATCAAGTGACATATTTTTTTAGGAATGGTGATGTTTTTATTCTTGATAGGGCATTTTGTGGTGCAATTACCAGAAATGGAAGCACACAGCTATAAAGTCATCGAACCTGAAACAGTGGATAATGAAGAATATCAATTGACAACATTCCAAGCCAATAAAACCAGCTGCGTAACATTCTGAAGATGGGTAGTTGAAGTAGTAAATAGTATGTTTAAAAGAGGTTACAAAATATTTAGACAAGATTATTTCAATTGTGCTTCATAAATAATTCAATAATAATTGACATGAAAAAACAATAAATGATTATAAATATAAACATTCGAATTTTATTATATGCCTTAATCACAATTCCTATTTAAAGACCAGAATCTAGACTGGCCAGACACAGGCAGGCTGCAAGTCGTTACAAGCTGTTACAAGCTGTCTGTCAGCTACAGCAAAAAAGCCACAACTGTAATGATATTCACACAACACAATAAATCTGTTTTATTGACTCTAGCTTTCTTACTACATTGATTGATTAAACGCAACTTGCAAGTCAACATTTCGAGTAGTAGTAGACTCCCAGCAGTGATGAATACACCCTGAGAGCTGCCTATGTATGACACCTAAGCAAACACTTCAATGTTAGCTGTGCAAAAGTTTAAAAGTATTCTTCTAATAAAATTCGTCTAAGCCTTATCCTATAATTGTGTTGAAACTTACATTTTCTCTAGGCTATGGGTATTTTCTACCTGTAAACCTTATACTCTCAACTTTAGTTGAGAGTATAAACTTTATAATTGTAGATATCCTCAAAATGGAGAACCTAGAATATTATTCAGTTGCATTTTTTATTGTTTCTTGCCCTAACAATATTAAGAATAATGACGTTTTTACGGTTAAATAAAAGGTAACAATTTAATAACAATCACAATACTTCTTAGTATTGTGATTGTAATTAATGACTTATATCCGTCAAAAAATATTATTTAATAGAAAATAATCCATGTTTTTAGAATTCAATGCAAATCGTCTTTTCGCAACTTTGCTGATCAATAATAGCAGGCGCTTATTTTTTAAGTCTAATATCTTTATATTCGCACGGTGTTTTAAACTATTGTTTATATATATAAAAAGCCATTACAATGACGCATACGTGAGTATAAGTATCAATTGTGGGCGTGCATATTTATAAGTGGGGCATAGCTCCATACATTTTCTGGCATTGTCCTTTGGCAAAACTGTAATTTAACGTTTTCAAGTGGCTAGCCAATGCTCAATTGTAAAAATATGAATTTTTAACTGTACTGTTTACATGTTGAATTTAATGGCATCCTCAATGCGAAAATTTGCGATAAAACTATTTCTAATAAAAGTTTAGATTGTCAAATTGAAGGGAATCTGTGCGATATTGGCCGACAATCGTGTGGTTTTTTCGTTTGTCTATGGTTTCTCTGTTTACTTCATCCCCCTGCCCCCCCCCCCCCCCCCTCTAAGGCCGTCCCGCTCGCACCGCCGTCTGTTCCGCTCGCTCGCTCTGCTCTCTCTGTCTTTTGTTTTTTTTTCTGTTTTCACCCCGGCCATTTTGTTTTTTTTTCTTCACTCACATCACTCCGTCTGTCCGCCTATCCATTCGCCTCGCCGCGCATGCATGGGACGTTGGGTTGGTTTCTGGTTTCGGTGCGCTCATTCAATCATGGAATTGGAACTGGTGTAACGGCGTAATTTTTTTTCCAAATTTTTTAACAAAATATTCGTATTGTATATCTCATACATTAGAAAAATAACACAAAAAAAAACTATCCTTAAAATCATTGTTGCGATGGTTGTTTATGGATTTTTTCTTTCGTATTTTACGTACTGTTAACATATTGTTGTAATTTTCAATTAATGATTATGTTATGTACCTACAAGTAAGCTAGTAATTTTGAAATGTATAAAATTTGTAATAGAATTATCATCAATGTTTTGTATACGTCTTACATTTGACTAATAGTTATTATTGTATTTACCATTTAATGAATTTTTTTTGTGTATGGAATTTGTTGATGTGTTTGATACTTTACCTAGTATACGCAAAAAAAATTGTCTATATGTATGACATTATTGTGTCAATGTATATTTAGACATTACGGTATGATATACGATAATGTTCCGTGTTCATCCTAGGAATGCAAAAAGTAATAATGTATAATATAAAATGTAAAGTTTGATAACTATTTTAATTATCAAATTAATGTATGTCGTATGTGTGGTGTGTAAAAATTAATAATCAAAAAATGTTATATTTAATAGTATGGTAATTTATGACAGTATGGCGAAGTGCAGTAAGTGAAACAAAGTATGTTGTAACATACACGTGTGGCGATATATTATTATAAGATAGAATTTTATAGATGCATGTATGAGTTAAAGTGTGGTAATGTATGAGTTGAATGAGTGGGGAGTACTACATACTATTGTGGGGATGTATGATATGTTAGTATGAGAAATGTACAACATACTAGTTTGACACAATACGACATATTGTCTTGTAATTGTTGTGGTGGAAGGCTTAATGGTGTGTTGGCGTATGGTACTTTTCTGACGACATTTGATAGAATGATATAGCGATGTCAGATATACTAGGGTCGAGGTGTATGTTGTCAGTCCCACCACTTACATTTGTCTATTGTAATCCCCACATTAGACAATGCGCAATATAAAATATCAGTGTGGCGACATATGCTGTACCAGTGTGGCAACATAAGACATTCTAGTGTAACCGAGACGTATGACGTACATAAAAATAAAAGGTAGTCTGATGTCATTGCGAATTTTAACTACTTGTGAGATGGTGTACTGCAAATTAGTGTGACGCTGTACCAAAAAAATAAAATTATATTTTATTTTTTACTCAAATAATTATTTATACACCTATTTTAATTAAATTCACTAAACTTTTTGATCGGAAGATAAATCACGTAATTGGTTTGACGATGTGGCACAGTACAACATACACGTGCGCTGATATGCGGCATATATGTACGCCATACCCCGTGGTGATCCAAATTGAGCTATTCAGTACTATTGGTAGCTGTAGTGTGCAAATAACCCGCTTCGAATTGAACGAACTTATGCCAACGAAAGCAATGTAACGTCATGAGTGACATCATGAAGCGATGCTATCAGTGCTCACGAAAAGGAGGTAGTGCACTGTGTGCGCAAATGTAAAATTCACATTTTGACGTTCAGACTATTTGGAATTAATCAATTGACTTTAAAACTTTTGCTCTGCATGTTTGACTAATGTCAAGTTAAACAAGACTATTTATTTAATGACATTGACAGACGTGCACACGATCGTGCCATTAAAGTGGTCCGAAATGATTGCGCACAAACAGACCAATCATCACTGTGGTCAAGGCGGTTCGTAATGTTAGTAATGTTGGTGCATCTCGGATCGCGGTGATAAATCAGCATTTTACCACGGTAGTGGTATAAATACAGCAAGTGGACTCGGCCCCTCTTTGAAATTTTTTACCTACGGCCGCTCGGCATCGCTTGGTGCGTGGCCCGCGATAGGGCTGCTCGCTTACCAACCGTGCGCTCCGTTTGCCTCGTGTGTATACCCTGCGGCGAACTGCATTCCTGACAGCCCTTGTAGTTATGTGATCCAAGTGCGATCCCGGATCGAGGCGCGGAGTCATAGCGCGTGTTTGGACCGTTTCTATGAAGTCATTCTACTGTCCCTGCGTACCAGATAAAGCACTGCTACTTTCTGAGGCTAACATCTGATCTGATGTTAGCCTCGTTTTGCGTTTCTTATAAGAAATGTTGACATTTTTAGCCGCGCTAATTGTTACAAATGAAACGGATGGTACTGATTTTTCGTGCTGAATTTTGACACCTCACCTACTTAGTCCAGCCACTTAAAATTTCTAATAATATAAATCGGAATTGGATAATACTATAAATATCTTTCAATGAATTTTTTTAAATCCGCTGAAAATCCTTTTTGATTCATGAAAATAAGATTCCAAATGTCAAATTTGAAAGCTATCAAAAAGTGGTATCAGAGGACCCATCTATTAACCCCATGTATTTGGTGCTAGCATTTCGTGTTAAAAATGCTTAAATGAAACGCACGACAACCAGCAAGAAAAACTAGCATCACCGCTAATGAAACGCAGAGATGCTAAAAATGTTGATATTTATGGCTAAAAATGCTTATCTGGAACGCACCTTGTATATACTCGTACTATTACCGTGGTTCTACGACACATACCGGTGTGGCGCAGGCGGGCGGAGTGCGGCGAGTGTCGCGAGTGCGCGTCGCGGCGGGCCGCGTCGTTGCCGCGTCGCGCGACCGCCAGCGCTGGCAACGTCGCCGTCGTCGTCGCCGTCGCCCCCGCCTCTGCCCCAGTCGTCGCCGCCCCCGTCGCCGCGACCACGCTGTCAGTACTTTAGGCGCCCTGTAGACGTTCGAATCGCTCGGATAAAGTCGTGTGTCGAAATTATTTATTGAAAGGACATGTTCAGTTTCGCCATACTTCGTGGTATTAAAATAAATAGTGCGTTTAGCAGTATTGTGGTATATAACGCTTAAGACAGTAAATATTTTAGAATATAATTACCTTCTTTAAAAAAATTAACAACCCTCCATTTTGTTTTAAAAATCTTTCAAAAATCTGATGGTAGAAATAATAAAAACACGCTGGCAACACTATAAATATATTGGCATTTGGCAACACGTGTATTTGAGATGTAATTTCTATAGTGATGCAAAATATAATGTAAAAACGGTTTTACCGGTTTTTGTTCACAATTGTTCCACAAGTGTTATGGGACGCTCGACAAGATGAACTATTTTACAAATGACGATACGTCAACGTTGACTTTTGACAATATGATTATTGACATGAACGTAACCTTACACCGCACGGTGTCGTTCAGCGATATCCCTACTCATACAATAGTATGAAACGATTTATATCATATCATGCTATTACCCTCTTATAACATAACCGAAATCGTAAACGTAAATCAGTCTTATTTCTAAAGCTTTAAGGTTCTCAGTATAAATCTAACCTCCAGCACAGAATAGATAATAGTACTACGTACAGAACGGCCACTCACCTCCTCGCACTCATTTCAAATACCTCACCCCACCCGGCACTTCATTGTAGACATCACTGACACATAAACAAGGGCGCGCGCGATCACTCGGGCATGGCGACACTTCACGTTCATCGAGTAACAGAGATAGCGCTAGGCGGGTAAAAGAGAAGGCAGTTGCTGCACTTCTTGCGTCATTTCGATTGATAACCGCACACTCAGCCCTACTAGATTCCATGCACACATTTGCGCGTGTACAAATGTCATTTGCTTTAGTAGTAGTAATAGGTAATTGATTTTTGTATGGTGTCCGGGGTGTGCCTCCAGATCACTCACTTCAATCGGAGTCATTTGTTGAAACGGTCTATAGCTTATGAAACAATGACGTTCTCTTCACATATGTATAGAATGAAATGAACGTTACAACAATAATTTTTGCTTTGAATATAAATATTATTATGAAAAAAATATTCGTAAGTATAACAGCAATCAAAGAAGTAAAATAGAAAGTAAAACTATAAAATAAAAGTAATATTCCACAGTGTTTCCCGTATGCAGGAATGCGATTTTAGCGGTTTAGTGATATCGGTTTTTAAAACTCACATCGTGATTGATCAAAATATCTTATCTGTCAATGTCAATATTTCATTACTGTCATTTGACCTTTTCTTTTTTTAATGTTGTCATCGTCAAAAATTCTCATATTAATATCAAACGAACTTTTGATGAGAAAAAGTGAGAGAAAGTCAAGAAAAATAGAAAATAAATCATGTAAATTAAAAAATATATAAAATACCATCAATTTAATGCTTTATATCATAGAAAAAAAAACTGTTTCATTCGTTTCATTGACCTCATGAAAGCAATAATTTAATTTATTTTTTATAAAATATCGGGGGGGTTTAAAATAAAAATAATAATACAGTGTTGCTGGGCATGTAATAAGCTATTCCCTGATATGTGAATTATGTCTGCTAAAAAATATGTTGAATATTATACCACTTTTGAACATCTCCTTTACTTAAATCAGTATAAAAAAGTGTAATTCGCCTCAAATTAATTTTGTGGTGGCGGCCTTCTTGGATTTGAAAATTTTCATAGTGTGTAGTATTCCACTAGTCAAGCCCTTCCATTTGATACCCATATTGAGGGAGTTGTGGAAAAATATGTAATCCCCCATTTTGTGGCGGCGGCCATCTTGGACCGATATTCAGTCAGAGAGAGACGTAAAACTTATAACACCCCGTCGTTTTTGCGTCGGGGGTTAAAAACGGGCGAGCCTCACAGTGCAGTAGTCGCATGTGATGCGTAATATCTGACACATCACTACCGTCGGATGGCCAACTCTAGCCCGCGCGCGTTTATTAGTCAAATCAAATAGGCGCCCTTCCCCAGCTTTCTGTTGCACACTTTCGTCCCATTTTACGAAATCACTCCCACCAGATCGCAAGAAAGCGGGAGGAAAGATGTAACATGTCAAAAAACAGTGTGTGTACTAACGGATGTGGATACAGCTAGTTTACAAATGATCACGTGAGATTGTAAAATTCTGAAACATTGTGGACCTGTACCGTACTGTTTACAGTATAATGCATCCATTTTCGATGATTTTCGCAAATTTATAATGTCGTAGGTCAACAGATTGTATTATGGCCTGTGATTGCTTTGTCTATGTAAGGAAGGGCCCGTCTCTCGAAGCATAGAAAAACCTTTATGAGAGCAGATTTGCAAATATTTATAGCTGAATATTATTGTTCTATCGTATTTGAGTTTTCCCCTCGACTCAGTTTTTAATCTGACCACAACGTGTCTTTGATTTGAAAAACACTGCTAATCTGAAGAAATAAATACCAAAAAAGTAAATAAATAAACATAACATAAATGCTGAAAAATACCGCTATTTTTGCCAAACACAACTGTGAAATGATTGATTGATAAATTAATGATTGATAAACAAAAACCCGCGAAGAAAAATTCGACAGACGCGTGAAATATGACCGAGAATGTGATAGAACGAGGAATTCGATCGTTTACAGGAGCCCTACCATGATCGCTTGGAGCAAGGCTAGTAAAATATTGAAACAGGGACACCGCTGTCGCGGCGTTTTTCGCCGTCTCGCTCCCTCTGCTTGTGTAAGCGCGGATGCCGAAACGATCGTGTATGCGCAAAAACACGCTAGTCTGAAGCGCTCTAAGCGATCATGGTGAACAGGACGCTTTAAACTCGCTCGCCGCCGATGAATTGTCCCCATTAGCGGCTGGTGTCAGTAGATGTCGTGATTAGCGGCTGGCGTCAGTAGATGTCGTGATTAGCGGCTGGCGTCAGTAGATGTCGTGATTAGCGGCTGGCGTCAGTAGATGTCGTGATTAGCGGCTGGCGTCAGTAGATGTCGTGATTAACGCCTGGCGCCAGTAGGCGTCGCCATCACCGGCTGACGCCATTAGATGTCGCCTCGGTGTCTTGTCAAGCTTTTGTAGCGATGGATCAAAGCTGAAATCATATCAACATAATTACAACCGAACAGGTGCAGAGTCAACTTTTTTCTCTTGTATATGTACGTCATTGAGGTTGGAGTGTATGTGTATGTATGTACATACAAGGGTTAATTGATTGTTGTTAAAAAATTGCTGTTTCATACATATTAATAATATGTATCAACAATACATAATAATATGTTCAATGTGAAAAATAAATTGATTTAAAATGAAATCTGTCAATAATTGTTGATATGCTTTTTGTGTTTTAAATGACAAAGGTCATAATTTTGTCAATTTATTAGTGTACTATGAGCTTTTAATGTATAATAAATTACTTATGTGTTTGTGTTTTTCAATGTTGTCGTTGAAATGTGTAGGTACAGTTAGATTACTTTAAAATAATGTAATTTGTATTCGGCTTATAAAAATATTTTTTTATTAAAATTTGTACAGTTCCTTTTCTAAACGATTTTTCTAATTAATCTTAGTTAATTCAGCTTACATACTGTATGTATTAATTTGCATGGGCGCTTCTTATAAGTCTGAAGGCTTAAGATGCATGGCTTCAACATTGTATAATAATGATAGGCTTTAAATACGATGTCCGGCAATAAATAATGCAGAACGCGTTTTGGAACGAGATAATCCACTAGTATCAGAAGCGTAGAGCATTGTCTCTGTCACACGAGGCACTGACAGTTCGGTATCCATTAGGAGCTGTTAAAACAATTTTAGGATGGCTTAATTCTTATAATAAGAAAAATATAGAAAAACATTTTTTCACTGCATTTACTCATCGGTAAGAAGGTACTTCAGTAAGTACTTAAGTAGCCAATATAAATGACGCTTGATAAATGAAGGAGCTTGGTGGCGCATTGGCGCTTGCGCTCAGCTAACGATTGCTAAGGTTAAGCAACGTTCGCTGTGGTCAGTCCTAGGATGGGTGACCAAAATAAGAAACAGCTCAAGCTCCTCCGTGCTTCGAAAGGCACGTTAAACAGTGGGTCCTGCACCTGATCTCGCCCCGGTCGTGTCGGTTAACCGTCCCATCGGACTAGGCGAGTGAAGGAACAGAGAGTGCACTTGCGTTTGCGCAGTCACTTGTGCACTATAATATCTCCTGCGCAGATGGCTAGTCTCTGTGGAGACTGGCCGCCGTGACCGAATATCGGTTAGGAGGACATTATTATAAATGACAGTTTCGGCAGTGCAGACTCAGCCACAATGCTGCATCATGACGACGCAGCGCTGATTTTCTGTCGTACCTATGCAGGCAAACACGGCTTATATATTTATACCAGCTGTGCCCGCGAACTACGTTTCGCCATATTTTTATTTTCCCGTTTTTGAAACATTTTTCATTGATGTTCAGCTCCTATTAGTCGTAGCGTGATGTTATATAGCCTAAGGCCTTCCTCGATAAAGGGACTATCCAACACAAAAATAATTTTTCAATTTGAATCAGTAGTTCCTGAGATTAGCGCGTTCAACCAAACAAACAAACTGTTCAGCTTTATAATATTAGTATATATATAAGCTGTAACAACCCATCAACTTTAAACTGAAAGATTCATTTGTACAATTTAAAGTTGGTGGGTTTTAACATCACCCTAATTATATTGTCACGTACACATCAGATGCGCGCGTGGTAGAGATGAATGGATTTCCGAAGCTGCATTATTTGTCGCCAGGTAATGCACGCTGTGCTGTTGTAAGTAGTCACACAGCGCTCGGTTCTCTTACAAATGTCAAGCGAGCAATGACAGAAAGAGACGGAACGATGTGTAACTATTCTTTGCCCATGCGCAGTGCTATACTAGATGTGGTTTTTGGGATTAAATACCTAATTGGCAATATGAGTCGTTTTATTTTATTACTAACCAAAATTACTCAATCCGTTAAAGAATCCACATACAAAGTTTTTAAATGTGTGTTTTGACTTAATTGTTAGGAATAAATATAAATATTTATAAGTATCCTACATTAAACATTCTAGAATTCATGTAATTTGTATTAGTTCGTATTAATTTTTATTTAAAAACATCTGAAGATTTTAGAAAAATTGCATTTCAAGTCAGATTTTTATAATAAGTGAAATTAAATTGTAACCACTATGTAGATTTAATGAGAATTAACAGGAAATTCACTTATCCTTCCCAGTATACTTCTTGATTAAGATCAATTGAACCAGAGCTTACCTTAAAATATCAAAATCATATACATAACCATTAATAATACTACATAGGCTATGGTCAGGGCTGCCACCTTTTTTTGAGACAAAGTATTTTTTCAGTTATCTAGGTAAAGTACACATTTAGCGTGAAAAAATAGTATTTATAATCATATTTTTTGATGCTTTTCGTAACATGTAATAAATATTCGTCTTTCTTAATGATAGTGACACTATCTTTACAATCAAAAAATAACTGAAATATACAATTAGCTCGTTTTTAATTAAGCTTTGTTACTTTCGTCACTCTTTCGTCTGCGTTACGTCATAAATACTTACATAGAGTATCTTAACGTACTTTATTAGTATCGTAATAGGTTATAAAAGTACACCTACATGAAATCAGGACAATACTTTCGATCTAAGAGTACGGCTGGCAACCCTAGCTATGGTTTACAGGTAACTGCATGCGTTTGAGTTGCGATTCTAATTTACGAGCGCCCACTGCGTTGCTAACGCATGCGTCGTGAATGCGTTAAAAATAACTTTCAAAAATAGTGATTAATTTTCCTGAGTACGCTTCAGGAGTAACTACCATTAACGCCAGTAACAATGGCACATATGAATTAGCACGCTAAGTTGTTAACCGAGTATGTGTGATGTAAAAGTTTTGCGCTAATTAACAAAAAGGATTGCAATTTTATGCAGCTCCTTAGAATTCGCGGACTTTACGCATTTATTGTTTTTTTCTACCCCGATGAATATGCAGCCATCATCTATGTGCTTTAATTAGTTTTGTAATCTGTGAACGTTTGATATACACCCGGTTTTCCATTTAAGCGTCACCATTTATTTATTCACGCTGACATCGAATGTTAACCATGTTTTGCGTTTCTCTTAAGAAATGTTAACATTTTTAGCCGCGCTATTTTTCACAAAAGAAACCTAACCTAAAAGTTTTTGTTAATGGAACGCATTACATTAACATACGACGCTAGCTATGCTAGCTTTAAAAAGATTCAACATTTTTAACGTGATGATGTTAAAAATGCTGCAAATCTGTGCTTAAATGGAACGCGCCTGTAGTACAACGTTCGAAGCGTGTCTGTCTGCTTTGGGCTGTGATCGCATTACTTTTGTTTAGAGATGTGTAGTAACATTAATGAATAATAGTCATTTCATTTATTTGTCTGTTTTGATAATGATGTCGTAATGGCTTGTATGTTTTATTTTATGTGAGATTTATTCCCATGAGACGTTTGGGTGGAAAGTCAGGTTCGAACCCCTGAAGTGATTAAGTTTTCGACACTTCTTAAGATTGATGTATAATAAAAGTAAAATATAAGTAAGCGTTTTATGCTGTTATTTAGAGTAGATTGTTTACCAAGGGAGCAAAGAACTATTTTTCAGGCGGAGGTGTTTTTTGTAACACTATTTTAAGCTCAAGCTTACTTCACTTGATCTTGTTATTAAAACACTAATTTCACTAGTTCCACTTAATTCTTTATTATATTTAACTTATTGCGACCGGTTTCGAGACATCATCGTCGGGCGAAACCGGTCGCAATAAGTTAAATATAATAGAGAATTAAGTGGAACTAGTGAAATTAATGTTTTAATAACAAGATACCATGGAGTTCTATCAAGAAAATGCAACACAAAGCTTAAACTACTTCACTTGAGCTTAAAATAGTGTTGCTCCCGAGGTAAACACTCTACTTTTAATCACCCTAGATTCAACTCTAGAATCTTTCGCTCCTTAGATGCTTATATTATATATATATATATACAAAACCTTGTCTGTTGCTTGCGTCACAAACCTGAGGACCACCTTTGACGCTGTTGACAAGGAAGGCCATTAAGGCTTGTATTTATGATTGCATCTCAAGAATGAGATCGATCTTATGATGCTGTTTTTTTTTGACAGATGTTCCTTACGAAAAATTAAAAAAGTCAAGAAAATATTTCGTCTCGGGCGGGATTTGAACCCGCGTCTCCAACAGACCCTGTTGACGCCTTGACCAACTAGGCCACCGAGCTCTTACCAGCCTCGACGAAATTCTTAGCCTTATAGATCTCCTTTATTCTTTGTTCCCGCCCGAGGCGATTTTTTTTCTTTATCGGTTTATTCATTTTTCAATTTATTTAGCATTTCTAAAGAAAATGCAAAGTTCTATATAAAAAGATGTTCCATACATTAAACGTTAAAACTGCAAGATCGACGTCTTGAGATGCATTCGCTAATATGTGCCTAACGGCCAATTTCACCAACGTTCTCTTAGTTTAGAACAATCTTCAGTGAACAAGAACTGAGAGCACATACCATTTAGGATTGTCCTCAGGGGTCTCCAAACTTTAAAGCCTTAGGGCCATACTATTTACTTCAGTATGTTCCAAGAGCCAAAACAGTTTTAATTTTTCTGCCCTTAACTATATTTCTAGACTATATTACCTAGCAGAGTGCGCGACCTAAGCAAACACGCTTTTTTTTAATTACTTAAGCTGTCGCGGGCCGTATTTGGCCCGCGCGTAGTTTGTAGACCCCTCTCCTAATCTAAGGCAAGTTACAGCTTGACAAAACGAAGTTTGGAGCGGTGACAGCTCGAACTTAAAAGCGATTCTCGTTGTAAAACTAGTTTCACAGCTAGATAGTGTATTTATTTATTAATTCTTCATGTACAGTGTGTACAAAGGCGGGCTTAATGCCTAAGACATTCCCAACCTTAGGGTGGTGAAGAAAGCAGGTGTGGTAGATGTCCTACCAAAATAGTAGCAGACCAATTTAGCATCATCAATTTTATGATTTTTAATTATTTATTTATGAGACTGTCGTTACTTATATTCCGAATGCAATTTAAACTTTTGCTCATTTTCTTTGAAATTGTGTCGTTATTTTCGTGTTTCTTGCGCGAAACTGTACTATACTGTATACGCCTTCGTTTTTCAAACTCATTTTTGCCAAGCTGTAGGTGCAATTGATCGTAAGTGTGACAATACACGTTCGCCAAATGAACGCTTGCGTTGCGCAGGAACCCATCGTCCGGTTCGCTGTCGGCGTCCGCGTCCGACGGCGGCTCGCTGGAGCGCCCGAGGCCGCCGCCGCCGCCGCCAGACGACGCGCAGGTATATACAGCTCGATGCTTATCCACATAGACGTAGGTATAACTTTTCGATGGGGAGGCAGATTGAGACTTCAAAACATTTTTTTGCCAATTCGTTCCTCACCCGAGTCGAGGAATCAACTTTCAAACTCAAGGTATGTCCTAGTTATGTCCGCCATTAATTCAAATCCAACAATATTTTCAATAGTGTTTCGAATTATTTTTCACGCTTCTTAAATTATCTTGATGATAATTTGCACCACTATCCGGAAGAGATTAAGCCCTGAGACAGAACATAGGCTATTCTTTCTCTATCGCTATCTCGAATTTTAATGACGTCCCTAGCTGAATTCTAGCCAGGCGAAGTCGCGGGTAACAGTTAGTTCTACATAAAAATCGATTGTTTTTTTTCGACATGAAAAATTTATTAATATATAATCGGGTTTCCTTCATCAAATAATCGATTTTGTTACATTGATGTTTTCTACCCGCGAGCTGTTTTAAATTAGCAGTATTTTTTTAATTTTAGGGCAACATTCACATCTTGCATTGCCAGTTTTATTGTGAATAAGAAATTATAGAGGCCAACTACTCAACGCCATTTGTGCCTTGATATTATTAACGACAACTAAAAAAATATTCTTAAAAACACTACTTTGTAAAATGAACTATTCAATAAAGAAAAAAACCCACCTCGGGCGGGGATCAAACCAGCGTCTCCAACATACCGCGTGACGCCTTGACCACTTCGGCCACCTCTATCTTAACTAGCCCCGACGAAAGTTTTAGCTGTATTGATCTATTTTATTCATTTTTCATTTTAATTAGCATTTTTAAAGAAAATGCAAAGTTCTGTATAAAACTCTACTTTGGTGTTTCACCAGCACGCTGTGTCCTGCCGAGTGGAGAACACGCGCGTGAACCCCGACTCGCTGATCGACGAGCTGCTCGCCGCCACCGACCTCAAGCACGCAGTCGAGGACGCCGCCGAGAGTGAGTGATTCCATGCCACATATTATACCTACGGTATATTACCAAAATACTTAAATTAAATTAAATATGAGGAAACTGAACAAATACCCATGACAAGGCAGCTTGGACCTTTGTTTCCTTTGCGTTCCCCTAAACGGGGAGAGTGAAAAGAAAGAAAACTGTATCCCCGAGGACAAAAAAATGCTATTTTAGCCTCGCTCTGGTTATACGCTACAATGACTGAATTTTTGAACAGGAAAAGTGAAAAAAAAATAATTTATTGATTTAATTCAGTGTAAACTTTACGGTATAAACCATATGACTTAGGTATAGTAAATAAAATTTAAAATAAAAATAAATGTTAAACTAAACAAAACTAAAATGAAAATAAAACAAATATTGTCGCGTCTCAAGAGCGCCTTAAAAGCATATCTCAATTAAAAGATGTTTTGCATACTGATCCTTATATTGATAACAAAAGCTGGTACAAAATAGGTATGGTAATAGTGATGAATACATTACAATTGGTCATTGTCGTGGCCGTTAGTGCGCGAGGTTCCTTAAGCTACAATTTTCTCACTTCCATCATGAAGAGGGCGCTCTTGCTACCTGAAAATTCGCAATATTGTGATCCTTGTGGGGGTTGCAGTTTTGCTGCGAATCTCACAAGAGCAACATGTATTATAAGTGATTGTTACCACTTACCATCAGGTGGGCAGTTTGCTTGTTTGCCAACTTAGTTGCAATAAAAAAATTCGCAAAACACCAAATTTGGCGTTCGGCCAATGACATGTTCAGTGACTTTCATAATGGAGAATTCTAATTGCTTGACCGCAATCATTGATTTACAGCTCATATCTACGTTCCCACCGAGGGGCTCGAGCCTACCCTAAGTTATAGTGTTATAGTCCTAAGTCAACTACGTTGGCCAGTGCTGATTGGTTGACTTCACATGCAACATTGAATTTCTTCGCAGATATATGCAGGTTGCCTGATGATGTTTTCCTTCACCGTAGGAGCGTCAGATAAATGAACATATAGAATTCGAGAAATGGAAAACACATTGGGTACATTGCAGGATCGAATCCCGTTCTAATCTCCTCTAATTTGACACTCCAGTTGGAACTCAAAATCATTGACTTTTGGTAGAGCTTCAGTTTTTCATGGTATTGCCCCTCCAGCCATAGACAAAGTAGAGTTCACGTTTCACAGTGTAAACGGAATGTGCTCGTTTTGGAATCAGAATGTAACTGACGTACCTATCTTACCGTATCTTTTGCACAACAAATATCACTGTCTGAACCATGTCTGACGTCGGTTTTAGGTGAAGCTGCCGCCTCAGCTGGTGTTTTTGCAATAGCTATAAGCCATACTCTAGGAGCGTTCCAGATAACAACTGATTTGTAACATTTGTAGCATCAACGCGTTTCATTAGCCTTTGCTGTTAACTTTTCCTGCTAGTTCCGTGTGTTCCATTTAAACATTTTTGCCACGAACAGTTAGCAATAAATACCCACGCTAATAGGTGGGTCCTCTGATACCACTTTTTGGCAACTTTCAAATTTGACATTTGGACCCATTTTTCTTGAAACAAAAAAGTTTTTCAGCGGATTTAGAATGTTAATTGAAAGATATGTATAGTTTTAGCCGATTCTGATTTATATTATTAGAATTTTTAAGTTTTAGGACTAGGTAGGTGAGGTGTCAAAATTCAGCACGCAAAATCAATTCCTGCCGTTTAATTTGTAACAATCAGCGCGGCTAAAATGTAAACATTTCTTATAAGAAACGCAAAACGAGGCTAACATCAGACGTAAGCACCCGCAAAGTGGTGATGCTCATCTGGAACACAGCTTCCGTGGCCCGCTTATGTAATGCCAATGATCTGTGTCGTTCGTCGCACAGCGTCCGGGCTGCAGCTGTTCATAACCCGCGACGGGACCGCGGAGCTGGGCTCGCGGCAGCGGCAGCCCGCCGCCCGCCGCGACTACCAGCGAGTGGTGCTGCACCCGCACGTGGACAGGTCGGTGCGTGTGTGTGTGTGTGTGTGTTGTCAGGGCTGCCAGCACTACCAGCGAGTGGTGCTGCACCCGCACGTGGACAGGTCGGTGCGTGTGTGTGTGTGTGTGTGTTGTCAGGGCTGCCAGCACTACCAGCGAGTGGTGCTGCACCCGCACGTGGACAGGTCGGTGCGTGTGTGTGTGTGTGTGTGTTGTCAGGGCTGCCAGCACTACCAGCGAGTGGTGCTGCACCCGCACGTGGACAGGTCGGTGCGTGTGTGTGTGTGTGTGTGTGCGCGCGTGTGTGTGTTGTCGGGACTGCCAGCACTATCATCAAGTGGGTAGTTATGTTTATTCAACATGACGTGTTAATGTTTATGTATATACGAGTATGTTAAACAAGATTTGTGTTTCTGCTTATATGTGATGTTTAACGTGACGTGTTTCTATACGGTAAAAAGTGACGGTGTCCCATTATTTTCTTTTAACAGTAAGTTCAGACCAATGTTAATATTCAAACTCAAACTCTCAAACTCAAAAATCTTTATTCAATCAATATAGACCTTTACAGGCACTTATTAACGTCAAAAAAAAACATAAAAATCTTCAACCAAGAATCTAATTAATTAAATTATTTAATCCTTGTATGTACACACACCCTAACCATTATTAATATGTGTGCAAACACAAGTGATATGAAAAAAAAAAAGTTGACTCTACACCTGTTCGGAAATTGGGAGAGCCTTCTCGAGAAGAACAGGCAGGAAACTCGGAAGGTCTTGTATTTTTTTGTCTCCTCTTTTAAAATGCCAACATTACAATATTATATTTAACAAACATTTTTTTAAAATAATATAGAAAAGCCTATCGTAGTGAGTGGAACAGTTACTCGAATGACATTTAGCCCATTATCACAAAGTGTTAACACCCTTTGAACGTCAATTATCACATTATTGTCAATCCCAAGCAGTTTTATCTGTCATATAATCAGACACTTTATAATATGCTTTTTTCATAAGTCAGCCCTTGATAGTGACTTTAAATTTATTCAAGCTAAATGCTTTAATATTATTTGGGATTTTATTGTAGAAGCGTACACAAAGGTCTTTGAAAGAATTATAAATTTTTTTAAGCCTAGTATTTGGTAATGCTAACATATTCTTTTGCCTAGTATTTACTGAATGAATATCACTGTTTTTACAAAACGAATGTATATTTTTATGAACATATACTATATTCATTTATTTGTTTACCGATGTTTATTTTTTCCGGAAAAGCTTTTAAAGCGAAAAAAAGGGCTTTTAATTTTTAATTTTTTTCATGTTACGCAATGCTTGGCGCGCCGGCATCATTTTTGTTCCGCTCACACTGCGTTAACGTTCGATTACCCAAACAGCTGATTCCACGCGCAGTATGACGGAAATGTTTACATTGCGACATTTACTTTTTTGTGTATTTATTGTGATTTTTTGACAGAATATGATTGGTAAACGTTAACTAAGTTATATTACACCAGAAAATTTAGAAAAAAAATAAAAAATTCGGAAATATTATGAATTTTCCGGGAGAAGATTTTAGTGATTTTCAAATTAGGATTATGGTCTGAACTCACTGTTAAAAGAAATGGGACACCGTCACTTATACCCTGTATATGTATTGTATGTATGTTTAACTTGATGTGTTTTTTTTTTGTTTCTGTATATGTATGTATGTTCAACATGACGTGTTTCTGTGTATACGTATGTATGTTTAACATGACTTATTTCGGCTTCGCAGGTAGCTGGAGGCGAGGCGGCGCAGCGGCGGACGATGCGTATTTATTGTTTTTATCCGTGTAAATTATGCCATAAATTGTTTTACAATTTGTAACTTAATAATGTTGAATATTATTACTTTATTAATATTATATACGGTAGCGATTCTGAAAGAATGGTTGAGTGTGCAATCTGAATGGTTTTTTGTATGATTTTTTTGTATAATTTTATTTTAAGTAGAAGACTTTTTTAAATTATAATTACGACCTACATGACGACTGAATGTTCCTATATATTAACGTAGCGTCTGTGCTTCCCTTGTTGCTCGGTGCGCCGGTCAAACTGACAAACTCCTGTGTTTTTATTTATATCTGTTAATGTGTCTATAGACTTTTCGTTTACGGATTCAATCGACGAATGGTAACAGTTTTGACAGGTCTGTAAGTATCTGTGAAATGTTATGTGTATAATGTATATATGTATTTGTATACAAGCGCGTACTTATGTATGTATAACTTGTATATGTGTGTGCATATGTATTTACATATTTACACATTTCATGTCTACATAAGTATGTTAGATAATTTGATTTTTTATTTTTAATATGTCGTTGAATACAGTTTTATTTAATTTACAAAATTACATTTTACAATTTTACTTATTTTCTATCAAACTGCTGTATTATTTTTTAAGCGATTTGACGTACGAAGATGAACATTTTTGGTTCCCCTTTTGTCGGTTGCGTCAGTGAACAAGGCAGCATGGCCGGCATACCGTTGATTTTTTAACCCAGTGCTTCTATCAAACTTAGTAGGTATAACTTCCACAGTCCTTCCGACGTAGCCCAGTGTTTAGTTTAGTTAGTGGATATAGTCATAAAATTATTTTAACTGTGTGTGGCTCGGCGGCGGATTGACAGTTAGGGGCGACGGTTGAATGTTGAAACAGTGCAAACATGTTATAACATGTTTGCACTGTTTCAACATTCAATCGTAAGTGACCATAGAGAAAATATTTCATTTTTTAATATAAATATTTGTTGTTCTTTTTTCGTTATATCGTCGTTAAGGCCAGTTCGTAAGAGAATGTTCCGGGTCGCTTGAAGTACCTTATCAAAATCGATGAAAAACTAGTTTACTTGAACTCAAAGTTCACTTGAACGGTTTTTACTGTTCCCTTGATTATGTTATTTAAGATCATTCGCCGCCGCTCTATGGAAGACATAGTTTTGTGTTGATGACGCAATGACTGTTAAGTTGAAAGTTATCGCCATAGAGGTCTTATTAGACAGTACACCGTCCGGTCGGCTGAGTTTATGCAACGCTTACTACAAAAAAAAATGAAAGTGAAAAAGAAAACTCACTGTACCATTTTTGACCCGCAGTCTCGTTTTTGACAGTTAAATTTTGACACTGACATCTTATATTTTGACGATTCAACTACTTGTATATCGCTTTATATGCAAATTGGTAAATACAATATGTACAATATTATATAGTCACCCTACTATTCTAGTCGTAAGCATATTACCTATCGATTCATTGTATGTTGTATTGTTTAATATTGAAAAGTAGACAGAGAAATTAATAGATAACTAGACATTTCATCTACCCAGGGAGAATAGACAATTAGACATGTTGAATCACATTAATGCAAGGATGAGAACGGGAAGTCTGCCTCCCCCTAAGTTTTAATGCGTGCGAGAGAGTCGAGGATGTATCGGCCGGTCAACAACATGATGAACCAGTTTTGACAAAGCTTTGCGTATAATAAACAAAATATCTTTAATGTTATCTATGTAGCTATGTTATTATAATGGAAAGTAAACTGTGTTGTTTTATGTCATGAAATTCATTTTCAACCTTACAGTAACAAGTCACTTTTTTTTGCCGACTGTACAATATTCATTGTTGATACCTTTGAATTTTATTCATTATAGAGGAATGAGGGAAATAAATGATATGAAATAACTCATACTTTGCAAAGAGAACAATTATTACGTTAAATTCAGTTTCGTGTTGCGTGCCGGCTAACATCAAGTTGAAATGTTATTTCATCTACAGCGTTATTCACAAACCTTCGAAACCGAGTCGAATCGATTCGACAAATGCAATTCAGAACGCAAACGAATCGACTTCGGAACACCTTTCAAAAGTCATTCCGGAAGTGTTCCGAAGTCGTTATCTCGTTGATAAGCGATATCACTATGTCTGAAGTGAGCCTAAAGTATTTGGAAAAGTTGTGGTCATCATTATAACATTCAATATACGAGTATTAAATAATTTGCTTGTTTATCAGTTTCGTTAGTTTTCGAGAGCGAATTGGTCTCGGAAATGTTTCCGAAACCTAATCTCATTTGAAACAAAATGAAATCTCAAAAATATTCGATTCGACCTTTGAGAATAGGCCGTCGACGGAAACTTTCCGAATCGAGACGGAAAGTTCGTTTTTGACATTTGTGAATAAGCTTGAACGCACACGACCGACACATCGGCGACCGGTTTTTTGAAGGTAGAGAATGAAACATATGGTTATACGTTATAGTTATACGTTGCAACGCTGCTGAATAGCATTTATCGAATCGACTGGAAATCGAAACAAATCGATTCGATTTGGTTCCGAATGTTTGAGGAATAAGGCTGCTGGTATAAAACGCATGCGCACCCACGCCTTTTGTAGTAATTGCCGCCGGTCTCCCTGCGGCCGTCCGTTGTTTCCTATGTCAATCTGCCGCGCGGTCCTCGCACATGCGCGACGGTTGCAACACAATGCAGGTGTGCTTGCTCACATGACTGGTGCTATATGTCAGTGTGTGCTGCGCGTGCGCAACTGTGCGTAAATTCGCGCGCGTTCTTATTTTCGCAATGTTTAACTATGAAATTGGCGATTCGTGTTACTGAGATTATTTTATTTATTTATGTCGTTATTTTTTTTTTCGTGATGGTTTTTTTTATCGATAGCCCATGTGTTTAATGGCTCGTTTCGTTCATGGAACTAATGATGCTGAAAAGGATTTAAGGCCAGGCCAGTTGACTCTGTATTCTCACAGTGTGATCTGTCACGGGGGCATCGCATTGCAATATACTTGAATAGATAGCTCCTAGATATCTCCAATTGTTATCTCCAGTTGTCTCTTCGCTAGGTGCACGGACGAAAACATTATTGCTCAGTAAGTTGTCGTTGATTTTTGGAACACTGGATGTCTGGATTGATTATTAAAAATCTATCTGGTCATAGTGTTAGATAGAACGACAAGAAAGCTATTCTTTTTTTGAAATATAAAAAATTTTGTCGCTGTCGTTGAAAATTACAAAATAATCAACATAGGAACTATCTACTATTTTTATGGTGATATCTATATATTTTCTTTGCCGTGTTTTAATATTCTTCTCGATTATTGTGTTTAATTGTTTCCTTTTCAGTGTATAGTAATTTTAATGTAGTACAAGTCTACATCATTGCTTCACGCTGGAACCTTGAAACATTATTCTTTTTGTCAGACAGCAAACTTATCTGGTCTTAAAATATCTAATTGGAAAACAAACGACTCGTGTTTCACCATTTACAAGTTGTTGATCGATATGATTTTTAAATTGATTTAACAATCAAAATTATAAGTAGAATGAGTGTCGGTAATTCAGAAATATTCGGCGCGTGAATTTTGATCTCGGACGAGACTTAGCAATCCACGTCTTCCTCTAATCAAGGTGATGATTATAAATGTAATTTCAAAATATTAGTGTTATATATAAGGGAATATATAAATGTAAATCAAATTGGTCGATTTCATGATTAAACAGCAATTATTTAGACCTTACAATCGCTCCGTGCAAGTGCACGCATTAACCCTCGGCCGGGCGTTCCTTGATTGTGGCCTTAACAAACCGCTTGAGGCCTCTCGTTAACGGCAACGGTCCGGTTTTCGCAACGGTCCGGTTTTTGTAACGGCCCGGATTTCGCAACGAGCCGTCATGAAATTTTCTATTCTAATGCGTACGGTGTATCCGTAGAATTTTCTCGCCACTGGTACATGGCCGTTGTATTAACGCACGCATACACTAACTCAACTGACACAGTATAAAAACATACAAATACAAGGTGTAAAAGGACTCACTCAAGGTCTACGCAATCAGACCATTAAAATTAAGTTATATAAATATAAAAAATATTGATGGGAAACGACATTTATTTTTAGGTTTTAATAAACACCTGCAAAAAGTTCTACCTACGGATATCGTCTCTGGGCTACGTTCCAAAACATCACCCGGAGTGAGTAGGTGGTGGGGGGAGAGTGGCCGGTTAGGGTGGTCGGAGTGTTGGTTGTTTTAGAACGGCAAGTGTTGTCTGCTTTGTTTACATAACCAAATATACAAAAATAAGAAAATATATAATTCATCGGCACCTCCGTTCGCTTTAATGCATGGATTACATTCCTCTGTTTCATCTACGAAAATGCTAAAACCAACAGAATATGAATTCTGTTAAATCGCGGCCTAACCTAGCTTCAGCGGAAATGAAGGCCAATTTTACAATCATGTCTCTTACGATACCTATAGTCTTTGGAATTTAAAATTAACTTATTGTCGACGTTACGAAGCGCATCTCGCTCTCCGAGATGCACAAATTGTGTGTGAATATGAAATCTTTGTAATAACAATCACACACAACTTTAAAATCCACACAATTTCCCGCCAATTCCAAACGAGTGAAATTACACCTTGCTATATTATGCGGGTGAGATTCTACTCGATCGAGTGCACTCCGTAGCGTTTTAGGACACGCCACTCCAACTCTCGAGTGCACCCGAAATGTTTTAGGACATACTTCGGGTGACCGAGTGCACTCAGGTGACGTTTTGGAACGTAGCCCTGCGTGAGTCAGTCAACGGCTCATGGCGACAAAAGACAGCATCCGTTGTAAATACATTACACGTTGTAAATTATCAACTTTTATTTGTTAATAAATACAAATTTTTCTTTGATGTTTCTTTGGACGAAAATTAACAAATAATGTTCCAAATACTCGTAGTTTGGTATAAAAACCCCGAAAAAATAATTGTCACTTAAAACTTAAATCGGTACTACGGTCTAGAAGACAAAAATGATATTGACTATGGATTCAATACGTAGGTTTCGGCTTCGCATTCGCTCTTTTTACACCCTGTATTTAGTTATCGTAATTTAAAAACTAGGTATATAAATGTGTATATCTCTAGTACTTATCTCAGAAAATCAGTGCCCTCTTTTCCAGATAATTACTCCAAGATTTGTAAAAATAATACTGTTAAATAATAATAATATATAAAAACTATAAAGCCAGTTCCATGTAGATTTGTTTTCTTTTTTTTCTACTTAATGTGACTTGAAGTCAGTATGTGCATATAATGTAGGTATGTATATTTTATATTTTGTTAATAAGTATGATTTTTGCGTAACAGGTCTACCTAGTGCGACGACATTTAAAACATATAATGTACTATATTGATTGGCAATAGATTATTCTTATTATTATGTATTATTGTGTATTCGAGCATAACTTTAGGTGTGATGCTGTGTGCGATAGAGAATTGCGTGTCGAATGTTGCGAAAATCTTTTGCCGTTAACGTTTTTCTATCGCCTCTCGCTCCTCGCGCGAGTCTCTTCTGCATTAGGATTTATAAGCACGTATGTATGTCCACGCGTCGCAGGCAGCGACAACTGCTGCTGTGTTATAAGTAAAAAAGTAAGCTGACTCTAGTCCCGTGCGTACTATAATAAAGCCTATTCTCGGTCTCACGGACCGTTCGTATCTTAGCCGAACTTACCATGCTTACGAGACGCTACTGCATACAGCCGCGCCTCGTCCATCTTTCAAACGATTAAATAGCCTTTACATATTGCGACATTTGCAGCGACACAGTTCTGTGGTCGGTATTGACTTGGAGGTCTGGATTCAGTTCTCCGTTACTTCCATGAGAGCAGAAGATTTTCTGCTCGGTTTGGTCGGTGGTAGAGCTTCTGAGCCAGCCTGGCTAGCTATCACCGTCCTACCTAAGTTTGTCGCCATAATAACAATGTTTATAGTATTTTTGGGTACTTACAATCAGCGGTAAGATAGCAACAGCTTCTCAGTTGTTGTGGAGCCCATGTGAAGCTCGCTTCCATTTTCCGCCATCATGTGAGATGGGGTCCAAGAGCTTACTGGGCCTGCTGTGAGTAAAAATGTCGCAGTGTGTAAAGTATCTAAATGCCGCCATTGCGTGTGTCGTCAACGACAACGCATAACGCACATTAATTGAAGTCGGCTTATTATTTTACTTGTACTATGATTGTATAAGCCGATGCGATGCAAATGCAGGCGAGACCCGCGCGCATGGAAACAAACGTGCAACAAGGAACACGTTAAAACGCTCGAGCAGAAACAGCGATATTATGTCGTATAGCGCCGTCTATCTCACTCAACCGCGCTTTTAACGTTGCTTTGCCTTATACGGTCGTAATAGGTCGCCTGTCTTGTTGATAGTTTTCTTGCTCGTTGCCTTTCATTCAAGCCATTAACACCCACCACAGTGCTTCCTACTTACCTCATCTAACGTGGCCAAGGTTGGACTGGACCGCGTTTGAATTTTCTGTCATCTCGTTTGGTAACTATGAACCACCCCAAATCGGAATTAATGTTGTGCCCGAGAACGCCTAAAGCCTATACTTATATAGCTTTACTATGCGTTGTGTAAGAGCAGGTCTCCAGCGTCGCAGGCGATGCGCGTGCGCACACTGTAATGTGTGTTCGGCACAGATGTGTATAAATAAATACAAATATACGGACGGAGTAGCATGCACAAAGAAACGCTTGTAAATAACATTGGTGGACGAAATTGAAATAAATACTGTTTCAATAATTATTGTCTGTGGTTTGGCAGCTATTATATCTATAGACAAGAAATTTGAATTGAGAAAGTGATTATTATTTTGTTTTTACTTTTAACAACTCCTTATGCAATTGTGATATATTTTTTCAGTATTGCTTTAATACCTTTGAAAGGTGTTAGTGTATTTCAATAGCCATAAATCATTGTTTGAAAATCTTATTATTCTTTCTTCCATCATTGCTATCACTTGTCTACGTCGCAGGTCGCTACTCCATGTGTTATAAAAGTCTCGTCCATTTAAAAAGAGGAATTTGTGTAAACTGATTGACTCGCCAAAAAGTAACTTTTCATTAGAGATTTAAGATAAGACTTGTTTACAAATATTCTCTTTGTATAATGGCCGAGATGCGGTCTATACCTCTGATTCGGGGACGTTTAATAAACGATTCAAATGTGTTCTTCCATTTCTCCGAGAACTGTATGTTTGAAATAGTATTCTATTGTTGTTTATTTATTGTAAGGTGGTTTTTGAACGTCCACGAATATGGAGGTATACCTGTTTTGGTGTATAGTGCGCTTGTATAATCGACAAAAGTTCCGTGTCGCGTCTGACGAACCCCTTGTTCGTAAATAATAAGTTTAAGATCATTATATTGAATAACATTGTGTTATGTTACCTGTCTCAATCTCTCGAGGGCATTCTGTAGTGCCAGCGTGGAACTCCTTGAAGACAAAGTTTGTAGTTTAAACGCGCTATACTGGGTGTGACTAATCGCTCCGTTATCATTCCTCTTAACTTAATTTGAGGCTGTTCTGTGCTGGCATTTTGCCGTTTAAATTCAATGTACAAAAAAAATTATGTATACTAAACCCACGCTTGCATTACTGAATCTTGAATGAGGGGTGCTGAATGGATTATTTGCCAAAGATGCAAGTAAGATTTGCCATGCAAATAATGTCGATTCATAAAACAATGTGTGTGCTACGTAGGTACTAAGGTGACGATAACTCTTGTCTGTCATACGAATCGGCGAATGACCTACCAGGCAATCGACACAAAGTGTCGATGGGACGTCGGGATCGAATGCACCAAGTCGATTTGTAATAGTTTTTGATTTTATCCGGACGATGGAAATGTGATAACTGTAGTTTGTTCGATAAAGTCGAAAACTAATCTAAACTCTATACGTCCTTGTACCATTCCATTGGAGAAGCACTACTGTTACGATTGGGGAATTTACACGAAAATACGAAATAGCTGTCGCCTGTACACAGTTGTATACACGTATTTAATTAAAGTAATAGCTGCGTAAAATGGAACGTATTCTCAGTGTTCAATATATATATATTTATAGTTCCGGGATATATATATATATATATATATATATATATATATATATATATATATATATATATATATATATATAGTTCCGGGATACTGAGAATTAAGGCGCCGACCACGCCGTTCCGGCGTCCTGCGTTCTGCGTTGCGCGTTCACACTTGCGTTCATTGCGAGCGTACTAAATAAATCTGTAGTTCTGTGAAATCTTTCAGTTTTACGTTCTTACTAAAAAAAAAACAAGATATATGTCACTCCATCTCGATAGCAGTTCGTCTTCGGAAGATGGAATTGCACATTCTTTTCTCTACTCAGATTTTGATAATAAAATGGAAGTCCGACAGAAAGCGCGTTCATTTTTGCCGCCGCGCTCCGACTAATGTAATGTGTAGGATTCTAACCGCATAGATTACAGTGAAAGCAGAACGCACACTGCCGGAGCAGTATGTTCGGCGACGAGTCAACTGGGTAATATTGAATTTCGTGCAATACATCACTTGTAACTAAGCGTTTTCTTGGGTTTTCTCGATGTACCTACGAATCATTGTAAACTGTAACGGAAACGTCCGATTTTTGTGCAAGTTCCCCTGGCCCCCTGGCGCCGACGGACTTCCAGAATGGTCGGTTCACCTGAACGATGCTGTGATACTTGTAGCTAGTTGTAGAGGAACTTTAATCGATGATATCGCGAGCGACGCGCGTTGTTGTGTATCATATGGTCTATGTATGTATACAGTCTGTACAGTAACGTATTTGAATAAAGGACGTGTTTAGAACTACTGCTGGTTTTTTTATTATCATCGAATGTGTACGAGCCTTGCGGTGACGGATTAACAATTAGGGATGTGCCGACTATTCGCCGAATAATCGACTGATGATACCGAATATTCGGCGAATTATCTGAAGTACCTACTGGAAAACAAAAAAATAAACACCATGCACCAATATTTAATTACTTCAAGTTTTATATTTCAAGTATAGATAAATATTAAATTATCATAAATTTTTATTTTCATCATCATCATCACAACTCATGTACGTCCCCACCGAGGGGCTCGAGTCTACCTTATGTTAGGGTGATTAGGCTTTAGTCAACCACGCTGGCCCAGTGAGGATTGATCGACTTCACATACACCATTGAATTTCTTCTCAGATGTATGAAGGTTGCCTCACGATGTTTTCCTTCACCGTAGGAGCGTCAGACGTACATATGAAACTTGAACAACGAAAACATAGTGGGACATGGCGGTCTTGAACCCGGACCTCCCGATTGGAAGGCAAGTGCCGAGTCCATAGCGTCAACGTCCACGCACTTTTCATCATGAATAATAATCAAAAATTACATTTATTGTAGTTCATGTCGGTGTTGCAGACTGGACAGCCACCTCAGTTTCATTTTTTTATACGACAAACGACAATATGGGCAAATAACCTATAGTACCTCGTGTAGTTCCTGTAGGATTTGCAGATATACCCCCTGCAAGAGCCCATACATTGCCGACTTGTGAGGTAAGTTGTCAAGTCATAGTATATAGTACCCAATATATTACCCAATAATTCCACTGCCCATCTTACCCTTCAAACCGGAACACAGCGATGTTAACACCGTTTGGTAGCAAAATTAGGTAAGTTAGAGGCGAGGCGGCTCTATACTGAGTTTGCCTTTTGTAAAGTCGGCAGAATAAGCGCTTATTTGGGACAAAGTCCCCACCAGGTTTCGGTGGAGGTGTACCGCGGGCACTTTATCTTGTCCGTGGTACACCCCCTCAACGTGGTACACTTGGTCGAGAGCTTCATTAGAGTGAGCTTCAATGTGTCGCGGTGGGCACGGGTGGCATGTATATATCCCACTATTTCCATGGAAATTCTTATATCCTTGTTAAATAGCTGGAATATAGACGCAACAAGAATTCGGGACAGCCATTTATATACAGGGTGTCTCAGAAACAATGGATAAACCTTTAACTGTTGATAGGTTTCGTCGAGACCTCTCTAATCTCAAATTTTGACTTTAGTAAAAATATCTCGGTTTTCAAGATATTTGATAGTTTATGATTTTTTTTAAAAATGCCACTTGGTTGGTTTTTAATGTGCCATTTTTACAAATACGGACTTTTTCTGATTCAGTTTTTTTTAGCTTCTAACGGAATAGTTCAGCTATCAATAACAGTGGTTAAAATTGAGCTAGCTAATCACGAAGTGCTTGGAAAAAACAATGTTCCAAAAAAAATTAAACAAGAAATTATTTTTCTTCGTGTTTGGTCAGCTACCATGTAAAAAAAATGTATGACGCTCATCGTGCCCATTATCTTAAAAAAATGCTTAGTTATTCTAGTTTCCAAAAAGGTATGATAACCTATGCTTAGTGTATCTCTTAAATTTTATTACTGCTTGAATAGCAAATGGTATGAAATTTTAAAAAGATTTTTTTCGGAATAGTTATTAATTCTTAGTTTGAAATAAGAATTTGAAATAAAACAACATGAAATTTTAATTTTTTATTAAATTTACAATAAATGTTCGAATTGGCATCCTTGCGCTCTGATACACGCCCTACATCTTTTTATAAAAGAAAGTTTGATGCGGCGCGTGTAACCAGACGTTTTTATGTGTGCAGCTGCATTTTGTATGCGAGTACGCAACTCTGTTATTGAGGATACTGGCCTCGCGTAGACAAGGTCTTTCAGACATCCCCAATAAAAAAATCCAAGGGATTTAGATCCGGCGATCTGGGCGGCCATAAAATAGGACCGAGCCGGCCTATCCACCTTTGTGGGAAGTGTTGATTTAAATAATTTCTTACTACTATTGCGTAGTGAGCTGGGCACCCATCATTTTGAAGCCACATTCTCCGCCTCACTTCTAAATTGACATCTTCTAGCATGCCGGGTAAATCATTTTGTAAAAAATTAAGGTAAATTTCACTATTCAGTGTAGCTGGAAGTTCATATGGCCCGATCACCTGTCCGTCAATAATCCCAGTCCACAAGTTAACTTTAAATTGAACTTGGGACCGATCTTCCCTCATCAAATGTGGGTTTTCAACTTGCCAGCTATGTAGATTGTGGATGTTGAAATATCCATCTCTCCGGCATGAGGATTCATCCGTCCATAAAATTTTATTGAAAAATTGCGGGTCCTCCCTTATTTTATTTAACATGATTCTGCAGAATGCAATCCTGCGCGGATAGTCAGCAGGCTGTAGAGTTTGGACCCTTTGAATATGGAAAGGGTGCAAAAGGTATTTTTTCAATATGCGATGCACTTTGCTTCTATTAATGCCGGTTCGACGTGCAATTCCACGCACAGAACGTGTTGAATCTTCTTCTATTTCGTCGAGGACTACTACTTCTTCATCGTCGTTTCTTTCTGGTCTTCCTGGCCCTGCACCACCAATGCCTCTTCCTGGAAGCCTCCCTTCGCAGTACGAATTATGTACCCGAGCAAAAACTCGATAGTCCGGGTGACGTGCGTTGGGGTACCTAATACAAAAAATGACGTTATTAAATTTACTAATTCATTTAATTTTAAAATATAATTAAACACGGCGTGTGACTATTTTTAGAAGGATAACATAATGTAAGACCCATCCTGATACGTTTAACTAAAGTTGCAATAAATGTGTGTGATTTAAAAAAAAATAAGATTGATTGAATTAAAGAGAAAATAAAGTCCAAAATCACAGCAAAATGTCGTTTAAAATCATCGAAGCTCTATCGAATCTCTCGAATACAGAAAACACGCGTGGGTCACAACCGGAGTTCAGAAGGACACTAACAATCGTAACAAAGAACCCAATGATCAGACGCAGGTAAAAAAAAGTCCTTCCAGGAAATTCGATAGCAGGTAAGGTTGCAAATGCTTATGACTCATGTGCTGTTAATGATAAGGCTCCTTTTTGATTGCGCATAGTGGATGAGACATGTGGCAGGCAGGGGCCACAAAAAAAAACACGTTTCTCAACTCTGTGACTCTTTTTTCAAATTTTCATTTTATTTGCTATTCAACCAGTCAGAAAGTCAAGAAAGCATAAACTTAATACTGGAAAACTAAATTAACCGAATAAAATCTTTTTAAAATTTTCATACCATTTGCTATTCAAGCAGTAATAAAAGTTCAGAGATACATTAAGTATAAGTTTATCATACCTTTTTTGAAACTAGAATAACTAAGCATTTTTTTAAGATAATGGGCAGGATGAGCGTCATACATTTTTTTTACATGGTAGCAGACCAAACACGAAGAAAAATAATTTCTTGTTTAATTTTTTTTGGAACATTGTTTTTTCCAAGCACTTCGTGATTAGCTAGCTCAATTTTAACCACTGTTATTGATAGCTGAACTATTCCGTTAGAAGCTAAAAAACCTGAATCAGAAAAAGTCCGTATTTGTAAAAATGGCACATTAAAAACCAACCAAAAGTGGCATTTTAAAAAAAAATCAAACTATCAAATATCTTGAAAACCGAGATATTTTTACTAAAGTCAAAATTTGAGATTAGAGAGGTCTCGACGAAACCTATCAACAGTTAAAGGTTTATCCATTGTTTCTGAGACACCCTGTATTGACATTAGGCCGTCGTATTCTATGCCTGTCTAGCGGCCGGAGGTCGCATACACTACAGTTCCTCCACCCTAATTATCAACAAACATACAATTATGCACACAAAATCTAAATATATCTGACAAAATTAATAAACTATAACTAATTAAACTTACTTAATCCTTATAGCTTATAACCTTCTCGAGTCTACATTTACGTATGGGGCGAGGTTCGGGTGGTACCCGGGTAGACGAAGTTATTGCCGTAGGTGGAGAACACACGTCTGGTGTCGGTCTTATCGAGGCCGGAACTCCCATTGACGTAGGCGTAAACGAGAAAACAGACTCCGCTGGTTGTGTGCGAGTACTGTCCGGTAAAGGTATAGCTAGCGACCTACTCATAGACACGGGACACTCAGAATCTGATTAGGTTGCATGAGAGTTTTCTGGTCGTTTCCTCACCTTGTCGATATGCCTGTGAATGTGCTTGCCGGTTGTTATATCGGACACCGTATAATCAGTGGACCCAGTAGATCTAACCACCTTACCTGGTACCCACTTCTCTCCCCTTAAGTATTGCCGGAACCAAATATCCTGACCTACACTAAAAGTCCTGACCCTTGATCCTTCTCTGTCAAGCGGAGCATTTCAGACCCTAACTCCGGGTTGGGCTTAAGAGCATCTAACTTGGTACGAAGGTGCCTTTTCTGTAAAATCGCGGCAGGAGCTTCCCCAGTAGTAGCATGGTTAGTATTCCTATAATGTTTGAGGAAAGCGTGCAAAGCCATTTCTACGTCTTTCTTTTCTGTCAAAGCCTTTTTAATGACCCGCTTTAAAGGCCTCGCACTGCATTTTCAGCGGCCTCATTGGATGCAGGATGATATGGAGGTGTAAAAATGTGCTCAATAAGCTCAGCCCTGGTAAAAATATTAAACTCAATACTGGTAAATGGAGGCCCGTCGTCGGTCACGATTTGTCTGGGATTCCTAAACCTACTAAATAGTTCACTAAGCCTATTGATGGTGAACTCGGCTGCCGTACTAGGGACCGGAAATACCTCTAGCCACTTCGAAGTTGCATCCACAGTCACCAAAAACATTTTACCTGCTATGGGGCCCATAAAATCCAAATGCAGCCTGGTCCATGCTCGCGCGGGGCACCCCCAAGAGCGCGGCGTAGCACGAGGCGGGTCGTCCGCGTGTACAGCGCATATTGTGCAAGCAAGGCACTCGCGTTCTACCGCCTCGTCGATCCCGGGCCACCACACGTAACTCCGCGCTAGAGCTTTCGACCTCACAACGCCCATGTGTGGTTCATGGATAAGTTCTAGAATCCGTTTGCGGCATCTTTCCGGCACGACTAATCTATGGCCCCACATTATACATCCTAACTCCTCATACAGTTCTGACTTGCGGTTGAAGTATGGCTAGGACGTCACATGTATCCGGCCAACCATCGCGGATGTAGTACAGCAACCGCTGCAAGATATTGTCTTCTGCCGTAAGCTGCTTTAACTCATTGTAGTCCAATAAGAACGCATCTTGAACAAAATGCAGAAACGTTTGTTCTGGAACTACCTCAGCCGCACTAGCTTGGCCGTCTGCATCGGCTGGTAGCCTCGACAACCCATCAGCACAGTTTTCACTTGTTCTGATGTACTCAATTTCATAGTCGTAGGCTGACAAAATTACTGCCCAGCGCTGCATTCTGCTTGCAGTCATGGTCGGTATTCCGGCATTAGGCCCAAATATTGCAACAAGCGGCTTGTGGTCAGTGCGCAAAATAAATTTTCTGCCATAAAGGTACTGGTGAAATTTTTTCATGCAGTAGATAATTATTGCTAAAGCCTCCCGGTGAATCTGTGAGTAGTTTTTTTCCGCCGATGTGAGCGAACGCGATGCGTAAGCCACCGGGCGCTCCCCGGCCGGCCCGGCTTGTGCTAGTACGCCGCCTACGCCTCGAGAGCTGGCGTCGCATGTCACTATCAGAACCTTTTTAGGGTCTTATTGAGCCAACACAGATGTGTTAGTGAGAGCCCTTTTGACCTCCGAAAATGAACGTTCGCAGTTAGCATCCCAAAACCACTCGACCCCCTTACGTAACAAGGCATTAAGGGGAACTAGCAGACAACTGAAATTCCTAATAAATTTTGCAAAGAAATTGACCATCCCAAAAAAGGACCGCAACTCACTACGTTTCCCCGTCGATGAATTTTCATAATCGCCTCAATTTTAATTTTGTCCGCCTTTATTCCGTTCCTAGAAACAATGTAACTTAAATATGAAACCTCATCGGCCAAAAAGACATTTACTTTTCTTTAGTTTTGTGGCATTCTTCACTAAACGTTGTAAAACCGCGTTGAATGCTAATAAATGCTCCGACTTACTTTTCCCGCCTATAATTACGTCATCTAGGAATACTTGGACATTAGGGATATTTGTCATGTCATGATACTCTGAAAAATGCCTACGCTAGATGACAGGCCAAAACTAGGCGGTTGTGGGTATTAATAACAGTGAACATTTTCGTCTCGTCTAACTCTATTTGGTTGTATGCCTGAGAGAGATCTATTTTGGAAAAACAAAGGAACGAAAGCCGATTATAAAAAAAGAAAGAGGAAATATTAAAAAAGTAACGTACCACAGAATAGGCTGTATGGGCACTGCTCTTCGCCTGCTCGTTATGAGCGAAGATGAAAAAATGAGAATATTAAAAAAATGATTGAGTTTGAATAGTTTGTTTTTATTTCATAGTTTATTTTATATTTTATTATTATGTGAATGCAATACTTATTAATTTATTTGAAATCGTTACATAATTTATTTATTTTACAATGGATATAACGCACGTGTGTAGAAGCTGCATGAAGGAGTTGGAGACATGGGAGTTTGAATACCTTGATCCTAGAAGTAGAGAAATGTTTTATTTTTGTACCAATATTAAAGTAAGTGCAATAATAGATCGACTTTAATTATAATGTAGGTAATAAACAGTTGTTAGTCAATAGAGGCTATACAGATACTGATATTTTGTAGAGACAAATGTAAATACAGCGGGAAACTTAAATATTGTTTACAGTTAATAGTAGAGAATACTGGCCATTCAAGCTGCAGTAATTTTCAGAAAGATATAAGAGTCTTCTAAGCATATTAAAATCTAAATAATAAATCTTAATGAAATAGTCACCGCCTTCCTGGTATAATGGTTGAGACCACCCTTTGTTATTGATCTAGATGTCCGGGGCTAAATTACCCATGGGGCCAGATGTTTTCTGTCTGGTTTCATTGGTGTTGTCCTCAGTTGTTGGTAAGTCCCGTGGAGCTCACTTCTTACTTTGGATTTATCATTACTTACTGTCAGGTAAGATGAAAACCAATATTTTTCATGTATGTAAAAAATAATTACTATAAATGGGTGCCAAGCAACATCTGAACAGACCCAGGCGGTTTTGTTTGCAATGCACCTAGGCTTGCCAACCTAAGAATCCAAATTTGCAGGATATCATGATTTTAAATTTAAAGGTCTGTTTAATTCATTCAAGGGCTTATACAGCTGGATCCAACTACTTTGATACAGAATACAAGAAAGACAAGCTGTTTTTGCAAATCAGGATTAAAAGAAATATGAAACACTTTGTTAACAATGTGAAAGCAATGAGATACCATGTAATTTACATTTTATTTAGTGCTTTCGGTGATAGTCAATGCATGTAGTGTAGTGTTACGATTGAGTTATTAGTTTCGAAAAGCGGGATATTTGTCACCCCACATGAACTCACAGCTGGTTGTGTTGTTAATCATTAAATTGGATGTATCATAATATGCAGGTTGCAACCCTAAGTGCACCAACCAACAGATGTGACTCTAGCTCTCCCCAACTAATTACACTGGGCCAGTGTGTTAGGGGTTGACTTCCCAGCTTCCCTTTGTTGGAGAGTGGAGTGAGCACTAGGTGTTTGTGCCTGAAACTTTGACTAATTTAATTGTAAGTTAATAAAACAAAAATTACTAGTGGAAATGGATTTTTACAAAAAGTTGATTGATATTGAAAAAATATTAATAACACACTTGTTGTCCTTGATGTGAGTATTATAATGTATTAAATATGATGTTATACAATATCTTTATTTATTTTTGCAGATTGCAGATGGCGACAAGCTTCCTAAGCATATGTGTCACAATTGTCTCGCAAAACTAGAGACAGCTTACTCCTTTGTTATTGACAGTCAAAAAGTAGATGCAACCCTGAGAAATATTATTGTTCGGTCTGAGACTAGTATAATAGTAGAACCTGAAAGTTACCACAAGAATTATACGGAAGAATTGGTGGTAGATAATGTGGTGTATATGCCCGAATCTTCTAATTATCATGAACAAATGTTTATTGAAAGTGAAAATGACAATTTTTATGAATTAAACGAAACTGAACACAGCCAAGTGTACATTAATAATAATGGTGTATCTTATATTAATAATGAAATAACTGATATTAATAATGAAGTAACTTATATTAATAATGAAGTAACTGATATTAATAATGAAGTAACTTATATGAATAATGAAGTAACTGATATTAATAATGAAGCTACTGAAATAAATTATCAGATACCTAATGAAAGCAATGTTGCAGACATTGATTACAGTCAGCCTAATGAAAATCAGATTTACATTTGTCCTGAGTGTAAGAAAGAGTTTAGAACACAGACTTGGTTTGACAAACACATGTATAATGAACATAGCCAGAAAAAACTTCAGTTTACTTGCGATCTGTGTCAAAAATGTTGGTATTGTGAGACTTCTTTCTTATTAAATGTTAAGTTGATGTTATTTTAATATTCAGTTGTGCCAAAATATTTCTTGCGATTTCATGATTACTTTGTCCTTTAATGTGAAAAAAATATTATGCATTCAGAGGTGGATCAGCCTGTATGTTTTGTCATGCTAAGTTGTTTTTTATTTGAAATAGAGATGTTATAGAAGCGAAGCGGGATAGCCGGAATCTGAGTTTTTAAATTTATCTGATTCAGAGACATGGTGCAGGCAGAAGAGGGATGTGTTTTAAGGTTGCTTTAATTCCGGTTTACAATAAAACAATACTCCTTCCTGCCTACCAACTCATCAAATCTTCCAATATTCTTCAGGAAAAGCTAATTATCGAATATTTGAACATTAAGAATACTTAGCGACTGTATGTCTTAATCTAAAAAAAGCAAATTGTACTTAATGAACCAAAAGCTTGACAGCTTTTCCCCATCCAGTCTTCTTCAGAAGCTCCGATCTCGAATTCCGATTTAAGGGTGCTGGAACCAGGCGTTTCAAATTGGATTCATATCTGTAACGTAACCTAGTTCTAACTATTAAAGGGAAGATAGCCAGTACCTCAGTTGTTGAAGAGTTGATAGGAGTCGATCAACCCCTTTCCATCTTCGGCCTTATTGTTGTTTATTATCGGGTGAGATGTAGGCCAAAACCTTCTCTGTTGCGTGAAAAAGAAACTTATATTTCACACTATCCTATTACTAGTTTGTAAATTGGATCTGAAGTGATCATTCTGCAAATCACACATTAGCGAAGTGTACAATTAATGCAGTGTATGCAACATTTTAATGTTTAAGATTTTGTTGCATATACAATGTGTAACATTAATAACGCACAGTCTGAAAGTGAATATGTAATTGAAACAATTTCAGTAAATTTTGTTTTAAATCTATACTATATTTGTTTAATAGAGATGTTTTAAAAAGAAACTACCTAACACACAAGCATTATAGTTATGTACAGTCAGCAACACGCCAAGCTTTACATTTGCATTACGGACGCCGTCGATATTACGAGCGAGATAAGAGCGGTCACAAGGTCAACATGTAAAGTCTGGCGAGTTGCTGTGTGTATTGGAAATTGGGTATTAGAAATGCGGCGAGAGCACTTACATGTTTAAAAAGTGTAAAAATATGATGTGTGTATTATTGTTATTTTTTATAATTTTTTTTGACGTCGGTTTTGGTATTGATTTTCAATTTTTTTTAAGCTGTCAGCCACCAACCGGTCCCATGCGACCGGTGTAGCTTTATGCTATGTAATAGTGAAAAATACCCTCACAAAAGAATATTTATAAATTAATATATTTCTTTTTACAAAATTAAAAATATACTTTGGTTCTGAAAAATATTTTTTTTGTGAAAAAAAAATTTTTTTGGGTATTTAAAAAAAAATCATAGCGTGACGTCACACCGGTCGCATGAGACCGCCTAGAGAGGAGAGGTTAATTTCTAATTTTTTTGTTTAATTCGAATTGGGATCAGATTCCGCCCAAGCTACTTTCAGGGTGTGCATTATTTCTGTTACGTTCTTTCATTGTATATTTCGCCTTTATCTCAGTCCTACAGAGTGTTCCAATTGTACCTATTTCATTAGACTTTTCCATCCGAAAGGAACGACAATCTATACTAATATTATAAAGAGGAAAGATTTGATTGTTTGTTTGTTTGATTGAATAGGCTTCCAAATTATTGAACCGATTTTGATGAAAGTTGATATAGGTATAGTTCGAGACCAGGGGAAGGACATAGGGTAATTTTCCTACGGTAAAAAAAAATTCCCACGGGAAAACAAAAATAACGCGGGCGAAGTCGCGAGCGGAAAGCTAGTATTCAAATATAGAACTATATCAAAGAGCGTTTATATAACAAGAACAAGGTACGTCAGAAATCAAAAGTTATAATGCCAGTGACTTTTTCAGCTTTCACAAAGGAGTGGAGGTTGAAGCACCACATGATGAACCACTCGGACGAGCGCAAGTTCGAGTGCACCACCTGCGGCAAACGCTTCAAGCTCAATAAGCAGCTGGTGGACCACGCGCGGGCCCACTCGGACTCCAAGCCGTTCGCTTGTGACAAGTGCGGGAAAAGGTAGCGGAATCAAACATTGACGGCACTTGGATATAGCTAAGTTATTATCAAGCATACTGCCCACCTGATGGTAAGTGGTAACAGTAGTAGGTGTATATTGGGCATTCTAAAACAGTTTTCATCAAAACACCGCAAACGAACGCAGTGAGATTTGAGCTACGCTTCGCTGCGCTCTAGCTCCGCAAATCTCACTGCGTTCGTTTACGGTGATTTGATGAAAACAGTTTAAGATTGCCCAATATACATTATATAGGGTTAAATGGAAAAGAAGATTTTTTATTTCATTTCATTTCATAATGTTTCTATTGTGTTGTGTTGTTTGACTGTAAACAGTATACTTTTGATTGATTGCGATTTACTAGACACATTTTCAAGGTTTTCTATCTCAGAATATTAAGGCATTCAACTAGGTAGCAGTGCAATAACAACAGAAATTAAACAGGTTGAGGTTTCGTAGCTTCAGGACTCAACTCTCGGATAAGTACCGTTCTACACTCTGCCTGCCATACAGTTTCAAAGCATTCCCACGAAATTCATTTATCAGCAATAAATTTATTGCACATTATTCATATATCCAGTTACGAGTGCTTACTCAAATAATAAGGCTTCTTTCACACGTTAATACTTTTATTTGTTTATTAAATTACTTCAATTAAATATATTCTTTATTATAAAACAAAGTATAAAATTGTTGATTTTTACAAAATATTTAAAAGGGCGGGCTAATCCCTGAAAGATGTGTTTCAGTCATCACACGAATAAAAAATAGAAAATAAATATTCCAATAATTTAAAAAATGAAAATATAAAAAATATTAAGAACATTTTAACTACCTACCTTGGCTGACTAAGGTCTTAACATCCTAATTAAATAGGGTAGTGCGGTGGGAACGTGTATGAGATGCTGCCGATGAATACCACCTATGTATTATTACAATAATTTTCATAAACTTCTATGGTTCTGTCCTCATGTCGTATCAATATCGTTATGCTATAAATACATTCGGTTCGCCTAATAGAACGATATACCTATTGTTTATCTGTTTTAAATAATAGTATCGAAAAATGAAAATTAGAAATCGCATCCGTTATTATAAAGAAGACTTTTTAATTTGGAGATAATATTCGTTAGTAATTGTAAATATGTATGTACATGTATAATTTAAATAAATATAATAAACCCGAAATGAAAAAAAATTTGGAGCATGCAGCCTTACACGAGATTTCTGCATCAGCAGAATTAAACGGTTACCAACTATTTTGCTGTATATGCACAGTATTGTATTGCAAGTTTGTGGAAATAAACGACAAACAATTAATTTGCTGATTATTTCCGCGTCATATTGCACATTGGTAGAATTATGGGTAAATATCAAATTTTGCTAAATATCATGAAAGTCAGAGGTGCAAAACGTTATTAAGTTTTATATTTCGAGTATGGAACCGACTTTTTGAAAGTAAACTACCAAACTATAATCTTCTCTTAGATGTTGTGATGCTGAATAACGATCTACTACTACCTCGAAAATAAAAATCCAATACACGTAATTGCGTCAGTTCGTCGTTTTGTTTCTTTCTTGCTACGTAAGTACTTTTTTTTTATATAGCTGACGAAGTTCAGCCGATGATCGGACCGTTTTTGGATCATACGCAACTGCGGATCAAAAATTTTGTTGCAGACCTGAGAACTGCTCCACTCACACGTCCCGGGTACCATAGTACCCAGAGCGCTTCGCGTCTCCTTTGCCTAAAACGCGCGGTGTGATAAAAAAATCACGAAAAAAAAATATTTTCTCTAAATAAAGTGTCAGTTCTTTAGTGTTTGAAAAACGAACACTGACCATGGAAGTGGAAGTGAATGCATTAGGATTCTCGATAACGTATAGACATCATATCCGTGAATGCATATTTGTTTTCTTATAAATATTTTGTGTGGATATGATTTGGACGGAAATTAATAATTTTATGATTATATATATAATATTTTATAATATTACTTACTTATTTAACAATATAAAAATTAATGAGCATTCTTTTTTAGATTAGTCATGTTAAATAAAAATGATTATAAAGATAAGGTATAGGTTGAGAACCTCAGTAAAATTATTACTTGCATTGCACTTTTCTTATATAAAATCCGGAAAAACTGTAGTCACAGTACACTCCAGTGCTATCTCTGACCACTAACAGTGCTTCAGTACCTCCTCATCAAAAAATCTCAAGACCAAGACAGCTGAAAAATGTTCGTAAGTTTTTATACTTTATTGCTATACTTTATATCTATTCTTTAATTGTCTATAAGTGGTTGATCATCTTCATGCTTCAACAAATTGAGCCGTTGGACCAGGCTGTATATAACGTGACCTCTCCAAGTGCTGTCTTCACGAGGGACCATCAAGCCCAGCAGTGGCATGCTGATTGACTGATGATGATGATATTTTTTTTATCTTATGAATTAAAGATGTGAATCTTCAACTCGTTTTCTTGTAACCACTCTTAATACTAATATGACATTTACTATTTTCAGGTCGGATAGCAAGCAAAACAAAAGGTCAGCCAAGAAGAGCTGTGAATCTGACCTTTTCTTTGATACCGACGACGAAGACATCAGGTACTTTTATTGCTATATTTACATATATCTAAATTTCAAGTGTTTAATGTGTACAATAATCGTGTATCCTTTTTCTATCTCCCTAGTCCAAAGAAGAGAAGCAAGGCGATAAAGTGCCTATCGAAGGCGAAGAGTGCAGAAGTGAAGAATACATCGTCGTCCAATACTTCTGAGTGGTTGTTCGACTCAGAGTCGGACAGCGAGGTTTCGCGGCCGCCAAACCTGCCAAACAAGACCACCAGTATCCTGACACGCCGAGTACCTGGTGGTGTAACGCGTCGGACTGCACAGCTCGACGGCGACTTGCTAGTGGAGCTACGCCTCTACAACCAGAAGGAGGTATCTAATCTCAGCGGCCTTGACCGGTGCGAGTGCGCTATCGTTTGGGTACGCTTGCAAGGCGAAGCAGAATCTCCAGAATTTTACGCATTAAAAAAATTTGTAAAATTAGCTAAGGCAAAGTTTACCACAGAGGGGATATTTTATAAAGATAAAGTTAAAAAATAGGTTCTCTTTTGTTTCTCTCTGCGTAAATTATGTTTTAGCTGGTTTACTTATTGTTTATCGTTAGCAAACTCAAAGATTAGGTACTTACATACTTAAGCCTTTATTACTTTAACTTTGAGAATTTGTACTGTCCAAATCATAATGTCGAGGTCTACTTTCTGTTCAGTTTGTGACGTATCCGTAAATAACAAAGTTTTCTCTGCACATTTGAAAAGTATTTTACATAAGAACAACAGTTCGGTCGTTGATAGTGAGGGGGTTGAAAAAGTTCATAGCGCTTTTCGTAATCGTATAGCATCGTACCGTGTTCGATATCAAGATGAGGGTCATGATAGTGCGCGTGTTCGCCCGCCCGCCGAGTTTTTATGGCACTTGCGCTCTCGCGTACGCCTATTGCTCATAGCGAAAATTCAAGCTCACACTAATGTTAAAGCTAATTTTGAACTTTTCTGTGAATTCTTTCTGCTTAGTAAGTATGATTCGATTTCAATCAAGTCATTTGCAACGGAAAACTTCATCTTGCATCAAAACTTCAATTTTGAAGATATGTTTTCAAAAATTATTCACTTAATTTGTAAAAAAATTGAAGAATTTGAAGAAAGAGATAGTGGATGGGCCTATTTACAAAGCCTATATCTAGAAGTAAATATAAACAAATATAACCCGTTAAGAGGCTCCAGTTTTATAGAATTACCAAAGTCCATAAAATGTAAACGAGCATGTATCAACATTCAAAATTCTGATAATTATTGTTTTTTATGGTGTGTCATGGCAGCACTATTTCCTATAAACAGAAACGCACATCGAACGTCAGCTTACCCACACTTTAAAAATGTACTCAATATCAAAAATATGATTTTTCCAGTTGGGTTTGCGGACATCAAAGTTTTTGAAAAGAATAATCCTCGCATAAGTATTAATATTTACGGCATTCAAAAGAATGGTAACATTGTTGGACCTTTATACAAAAGCGAGATTCGCAAAGATCATCACATTAATATGCTTTTCCTGGAAAACAGAAAACGCACCCATTACTGTCTTATTAAAGATTTATCTAAATTACTTCGTCTTCAATTAACTAAACATCATTCTAAAATATATTTATGCGAGGATTGTATGATATTCTTTGATAGTAATGATAAACTGAAAGCTCATGTTTGTGGTGGTGTATCAACAATATTACCCGGTGATGGAACACGAATTCAATTTAATCATTACGAGCGAATGCATGACATGCCCTTCGTCTTATACGCAGATTTTGAATCATTATTAAAACCAACTGAACTCGATTCTGGATCAGGCTGTACAAAGATATTGCAAAAACACGTACCATCAGCATTTGCTTATTACGTTGTGTGTTCTTATGATAAGTCGCGTAATAAATATGTATCTTATCGAGGTCCAGCCTGTGTAGAAAAGTTTTTAGAAAGTCTATTATTGGATATAACCGATATTTATAACGTTTTGCAGTCGCCAGTGGCTATTTGTTTAACAAATGAAGACAAAGCGAACTTTGCTCGGGCTACAAATTGTTTTCTTTGTGATAAAATATTGTTTGACGATAAAGTTAAAGATCATTGCCAACTTACAGGACGGTATCGTGGTGCAGCTCATTCTTATTGCAATATTAGATATTGTTTGCCTAAGTTTGTTCCTATATTTTTTCATAATTTAGCGGGTTATGACAGTCATCTTTTTATACGACAGTTGGGAAAACTATCAGGAAAAATACAAGTAATAGCAAAAAATAAGGAAAACTACATATCTTTTACAAAATTTTTTCAAATTAATGATAAAGATATCATACCTGTTCGATTTGTTGATTCTTTTAAATTTTTAGGCACAAGTCTAGAGAAACTTGTCGCAAACTTAAAAAATGACGACTTTAAACATCTGCGGCGTTATTTTCCTTCTCGTGAGCATTTTGCTTTAATAAAACGAAAAGGGGTGTATCCATATGAATACATGACTACTTGGAGTTCATACGAAGAAAAAGTACTTCCGCCTCAGGAGTTCTTTTTCAGCAAATTACGCAATAGTAATATATCTAAAGTAGATTATGATCATGCAAAAAAAGTCTGGCAAACGTTTGAATTATCGAATCTCGGTGAATACACAGACTTGTATCTTAAGTCAGATGTTCTTTTATTAGCTGACGTTTTTGAAAGTTTTCGCCAGACATGTAAGATGAATTATAAATTAGATCCAGCCTTTTATGTTACAGCACCGAGTCTCAGTTTTGATGCCATGCTATTAAAAACAGATGTTAAATTAGAATTAATACACGACCTGGAAATAATAAGAATGATTCAAAAAGGTATTCGCGGTGGAATATGTTTATGTTCGACAAGGTATTCAAAAGCCAATAACAAGTATTTAAAAACTTACGATCCAAGAAAAAGTAATAACTTTCTAATTTATATCGATTGTAATAATCTCTATGGATATGCAATGTGTGCTTATTTGCCTCATTCCAATTTTAAGTTATTGAATGACTTGGAAATCGCTGGAATAGATTTTATAAATGTGCCAACTAACGGAGACACTGGTTATATACTAGAAGTAGATTTAGAATACCCCGAACATTTGCATAATGATCATAACGATTTTCCATTCTGTGCTCAAAAATTTACTCCGCCAGGTTCTAAAACTTCAAAATTGATTCCAAATTTATACGATAAATATTTCTATGTCATACATTTTGCTCATCTGCAAACATGTATAAAACATGGTTTGTTGTTAAAAAAAATACATAGAGTTATTCAATTTAATCAGAGTCCTTATTTAAAGCAGTATATTGACATGAATACTGAATTACGAAAAAAAGCTAAATCTACATTTGAACAAGATTTCTTCAAACTTCTTAACAACAGTATATTTGGCAAGACGTTAGAAGACACAGAAAAGAGGGTTAATGTGAAATTAGTCAATAAGTGGAATGATGATAGTAACAAAACAAAGAAAAGTTTCTGTGCAGAGCAAATGATAGCTCGACCAAATTTTCACAGTGTTACAATTTTCACTGAAAACTTGGTAGCCATTCAAATGAAGCCTGAAACAATCACTTTGGATAAACCTATATACATTGGTTTTTCCGTTTTGGAAATATCTAAGAGTCACATGTTTGATTTTCATTATTCTATTATGAAGCCTTTTTATAAGGAAAAGTTAAAACTTTGTTATACGGATACTGATAGTTTTTTGTATTCAATAGAAAGTAAAGATTTTTATGCTGATTTAAAATCAAATTTTCTTCCCTATTTCGACACTAGTAATTATTCTGTAAATAACGTATACGACATTCCTAGTTGGAACAAAAAGGTGCCAGGTCTCTTTAAAGATGAGCTAGGAGGAAGTTTGATTTCGAAGTTTGTAGGATTAAGGTCCAAGTTATACTGTATTAAAACGGCAGAAGATGAATTAAAAAAAGCAAAAGGCATACAGAAGCAAGTATTAAAAGATGTACAATATAAAGATTATTACAAGGTATTAAATGAAAATACATTTTTGAAGAAAAAAAATATCATATTTAAATCTCTTAAGCACGAAATATTTACTCAAGAACAGAACAAAATAGCTTTGTCAGGTAATGACGATAAACGTATCATATTAAAAAACAAAATTTCTACTTTATCATGGGGTCACTGGGATAGTTTAGTTTAATATCATTAGTTTTTCTTTAGAAGCACCGTATTGTATAGTTTATTATTATTTTAATGGTAATCATGAATCAAATTGTAAGTTGAGAAATATGTTACCCCATCATCTATTTATTTATTTATTATATGGCTTAAGTAATGAATAAGTTAATAGAATAAAAACATACATGAAATTGTATAGTATGTACCGACACGGCACTTTATATTGTAAAGTTATTTAATTTTAATATTGTTATCCATCAGTTATTTGTTTAATAGTATTATACATTGTTTTTTAATGGTAAATAGGTAAATTAATTACCTAGTTTTAATCAAATACTTAATGTTGTATTGTAACGATGAAAATATATAACGTTATAAACCAGCTACCATGTTTTTTTTTATTTCATAATCCATAAAATATAAAACTATTAATAAAATAGCACACGCAATGAACAATTCGAAACTGGTTGGGACATGTTATTGCTGATTTAGGTATTCCAACTTATAGTTCATTAGTAATTTGTCCAATTGCGATTCCGTGCGAATGCTTTGTTGTTATGTCAGCATTATATTTACACTATAAATAGCTATTAAAGTCGAATGTTTTTAAAATTTGTTTCACACATAATTAATCAAGTGACAACTACGGTCACCCAAATACATCATGGTAAGTCGTATAAATTATTTTTCTTCAAACTCTTTTCTTGTGTAGTGGTTAGATCACTAGTTAATGTTTATTTGTATATTTGATTTAGTTGGAAGATAATGTTGTTGTTAAAACCTTATGGTTGTGATGCTGTTATCGTGATTCTCATATTCTATCGGTTCCGTATAAGATAGTCAGCCTCCTTGTGGATCCTAGATATACTCTTCTACCTCCGCCACTATATCAATCATTTCTTCGATGTGAAATTATTTTTGTTGCATAATAAATTAAATTTCAGAATACCCAAGAAATCTCGCAGTCGCTACTCATAAGCAAGAAGGTAACAGAAGATTATCCTCCTTGCTTTGAGCAAAATGCGCAAGATATGTTGGAGGGCTTCTCTGAAGAATTTCCACATTGGAATGCTAAAGATTCACCGCTGCATGCCAAGGTGGTTAAAAGTCTTTTTAATAAAAAGAAGCCCATGAAGAGGAGAAGCAAGTTACTGCAGAATACGAAGGGGAACGAACCTTCTTATTTAATTAAAACAATACCTACTAAAGGGCGGCGATTAATTAAATTAGAAATATTAGATCTGGAATCAACCAGCAATGATCCATTAATAAAAACACAATATGTGGTAACCGAGCATATTGATCCAATAATGGATCAAGCAGAAAATATTATAACTAATATCTCTAAGAAAATATGTGGTTACAGTTATAGTTTTTAAATAACTATTGCTGACCTAAAACATTTGTAGATGTATATTAAAATTCTCTAATGTGCTAGATGCGTACCTACTATCTTTAGTTACGTGTACACTCACGGAGATACATTATTTCAACAACATTATTCTTCTGAAAAATTATAGTAATGCTTATAAATTTTACTAACTAAGACTTATGTTATTTTAAATAGTTATGTTAGTTTAAGTCTTGTATTGTTTTCAATAAATATTATTTAAAAATAAAAAGACTTGTATGAAAAAATTTGTTTTTATTTTAACACCTCTATAATGTAATCAAATATTTTGAAAAACATTCATTCAGAATTACCTCTATAAATAAATCTAAGATAAAATTTATTAGAATTCAAATACATAGTTTAAAATAATGGTAATAAAATTAAAAATATAGTTTTATTTATTAAAGAACGCAGTGTATTACTTTGTTAAAGTAGGGATGCAAGTAATTAAACAATGTTTATTTTTAAGCATCGATTCCTTACTCATATCATTTTTTATTGCACGATTCGAGAGGGGTGAGAGCTCTTTCTTCTCTCTCCATTCTTCTCGATGCTTTAACATTGTGTGTTCTAGACACGTCCAATAACTTAATATAATGAGTGGTAACAGTATCCAAATTCTTCTACTCCTTGCTATTGTTACCGCCGTCGAATGCTTAGTCTATATGGTGGAGTGAGTGCACTTACAAGTAAATATACTGCTAGTTCTCTTATTATTACGAACGCAAAGTGTTATATCCATTTTGTTAAAAGCCACGAATCAAAACGGACAAGTTGCTATGAAGTTCCTCAAACAAAAGGAAACGTTAAAATTAGATTATAATATCTGTCCTGCATCATTATGTGAAGCAAAGCGACATGGCAACTTATTGCCGAGCACTATACGATGTATTGTTTGTGGACCATCAAATTGCGGCAAGACAAACTTAGTAATAGGTTTGTTATTACATGAGAATGGTGCACGTTTTCGTAACTTATATGTATATTCTAAATCATTATACCAACCAAAATATGTGTTCTTAGAAAAAGTATTAGATTTAGTTGCAGACATATCTTATAGTAAATATAACCATAATAATGATATCATAAGCCCACACGAAGCTTTGCCAAACTCCATTATAATATTCGACGACGTAGCTTGTGAAAACCAAAATAGCATTCGGGATTATTTTGCTATGGGTCGACATAAGAATATTGATTGTTTTTACATTAACCAAACATACAGTAAAGTACCTAAACAACTTATAAGGGACAATTCTAACCTCATTATTTTATTTAAACAAGACGATGTAAATTTAAAACACGTTTACGATGAGCATGTAGGTTCAGATATGTCGTGGTCTCAGTTCCGTGAAATGTGCTCAACTATTTGGAATAAACCATTTAATTATGTTGTGATCAATAAAGACTGCGAAAGAAATAAAGGATGTTATAGGATGGCATTCGATACTTTTGTAGTAGTAGATTAATATACATAAGTTATTGTTTCATCAATACACAATCACTATTACTCTGGATTTTGCATTGAACGGAATCCTTGTCAAAATGGAAAAGCAACTTAAAAAACAAATTGTAAAAGCTGCAGCTGCTGTAAAAAGAAAGGTTGAAATGATAAAGGATATGAAAAATACAAATGATGCCACTCTGGAATCCATATTCAAACCTATAACCGATCCACTGAAACAAATAGCCATTAAGAACAATGAAATTTCTCATGAAGATGAGGATGAGTTTGAACATTATACAATAAAAAAAAATAAACATAATGACAGCGAGGCAACAAATTTTTCTGATGACGATTTTAATGAAGAAGAGGAACAACAGTTCTATAAAAAATTTAATTCCGAAAAAACCCTTGTCGTATCACCTTCTGACAACAATAATATGAGTGATGCTTCCTTTAAGTCCTTTCAATCATCACCAAATGTTTCACTTAATAGTTTATCGTGGTGTGCTTCACCCGACGCAAATATCCCTTTTGGAATAAAAAATGAACGAGGAAAACTTATGCTCGGCCAAACACGTGTTTTCGACGACGGAAAAATTATAAAAATTGGAAATCGAAGTTTAAACAAAACTCTTGGATTAAAAGAATTACTATTTGAAAAGACACCAAATTTGGATGTTATCACAGATGAAGATTTGCAAAATTATAAAGAGCTTCTAATAGAAACGAATGCACATAGGCGTAATTGTGATCCACGCAAGCCAATTAATAGTAACAAAGGGTTTAAGTACATGCATATTATTAAACCACTGTTTAAGTTCTCTAGAAATAAGTATGACAGCACAGAAAGTCTTACGGTAGGAAAAGGAATAAATCTTTTAAAAAGTGTAAAGAAAGATATAGATTACGTTTATTGGGATGATCCAAATGAATTAGTAGATCGATTGAAATTACTGTTTGCATCTCGTGATGCTGGCAATACCGGCTTAGATAATGAAATTATTGCGATTATAGAAGAGCTGTACGAAGCAGGCATCATTAAAAACACCAAATATAAGGAACCTAATTTTAAAAAACTGATCAGTAGTTATACAGCGAACACCGCATAGATACGGAAATGAATGTAGATAAATTTGGTCATCACGTTCATAAACGTTTACGATTAGAGGAATATATTGGAAATCTCAACGATACATTAGTGAAGTCAGAAACAGGTGAATATGATTTAAAATCATCAAGATTAAAAGGGCTTATATCGCCAGGCAATGATGACGAAGCCGCCAATAAAGCTTACGTGGATGAAAAGACACACGAACTAAGAACTAATATTTTAAGTGATGTAAATATTCGTTTAAATGATTTTGAAAGTTCAGTACTTAATAAGCTAGCCACCTTGTTTTACACAAGGACAGAAATTGATCACATGCTTCAAGAGAAACCAGATAATAATGAGCAAACAAGACATAGTGAATGAGCTTCACAAAGCAGCAAGAAGGAATTTTTCCCGGCGATGTACGATCATAAAAGGAATAGATGATTTATGGCAAGCCGACCTCATAGATTTGCAAAAATATTCACAGTTTAATAAAGGGTATAAATATATTCTTATCGTAATTGACACTTTATCAAAATATGTATGGATCAGACCTTTAAAATCAAAAGCGAAAAATTATGTTACAGATGCAATGCAAAGTATTTTAACTACATCATTACGAAAACCTAAAAATTTACAAACTGATTTAGGCACAGAATTCTACAATGATAATTTTAAACAATTAATGAAAAAGTATAATATTAATCATTATTCAACATATTCTATTAAAAAAGCATCTATAGTAGAAAGAGTTATAAGAACAATTAAATCTCACCTTTACAAACTATTTAGTTTGAACGGAAATTACCAATGGTATAAAAATATTTTAAAGGACGTTGTAGAACACTACAATAACACTTTGCATAGAATAACAAAATTTAAGCCTGTGGAAGTTAACAAAGTAAATGAGCTTATAGTCAAAGGTTATATTATGAATTCTCAAAAGAATAAAACAAGTCGGGGATATACATTTCGTGTTGGTGATTATGTTCGCATAAGTAGATATAAAGCAGATTTTTACAAAGGCTATACGCCAAACTGGTCCACCGAAATATTTCGAATAGTAAAAGTTAATCACACTAACCCAACAACTTATCAAATAGAGGACAGACGCAATCAAAGAATCCTCGGCTCATTTTATGCATACGAGTTACAAAAAACTAAGTTTCCAGACCTATACCTCATTGAAAAGGTTATAAAAAGAAAAGGAAACAAATTGTTTGTAAAATGGTTAGGATTAAGTAATAGCGAAAATAGTTGGGTTGATAAGAATAAATTGGTTTTATGATATAAAATAGCTCAAGATATCTTTATTGATTCACTTTTTGTTTATCAATGAAGAAAGGAAGTGGTATCATAAACAGCTTAATAAATAAGATTCCGTTTGAGTTACATTTACCGGGCTACCAATATTGCGGACCCGGCACAAAGCTTCAGAAACGATTACTTAAGGGTCAGCGAGGAATTAATAAATTGGATAACGCTTGTATGCACCACGATATTGCTTACATAAACAACGACGCTAACGTAAGGCACAAAGCTGATCTAGATCTATTAAATATGGCTCAAAGAAGATTGAAATCAAAAGACGCTGGAAAGAAAGAAAAAATTGCTTCATGGATAGTAAAAAATGCTATGAAGGCCAAATTAAGAGCTGGTGCAGGTGCTCGGTCGTTTATGACGGCTGTGAAAAAACTCAAATCTAAATTAAAAAAAATAAAATCTAAAGACACAAATTCTACTATTAAATATGCGGTCGCCGCTGCAAAAAAACTATTTAGAAATAAAAATAAAATGAGTTTACCTCGTTGTATTCCTATTCCAAAATGTGGAGGACTGTTACCGTTAATTCCTATTTTCGCGGGATTATCAGCTTTAGGTTCACTGGCTGGTGGAGCAGCTGGCATAGCAAAAGCGGTTAATGATTCAAAAGCAGCTCAAAAAGCTCTTCAAGAATCGGAACGACATAATAAGATGATGGAGGCGGTTGCTCTCGGAAAAGGATTATATATTAGACCTTATAAAAAGGGTGCAGGTCTATATTTGAAACCCTCAAAAAACTAATAAAGCGGCTACCTAGGCGGGCATTAACTAATTGGGATATATTAGAACATGCTAGTGATATTCCATTTTTTCGTGGTGTTTTCATGAGGGATACGTTGCCCTCAAAACCTAGGAAGATAGAATGCGGTATTATAAATTTAGATACTTCAAATAACATTGGAACACATTGGGTAGCCTACGTGAAAGAAAATAAGTATGCTGAATATTTTGATAGTTTTGGTAATCTGAAACCTCCGTTAGAACTACTTGATTACTTAAGAAATGTTTCTTTAAATTATAATTATGAGCAATATCAAACATTTGACTCTGTTAATTGCGGCCACCTTTGTATAAAATTTTTAAAGGAGTATTGGAAAACACATTTATATAAAGCTTGAAATAAAATTCTTTATCAGTAGTAAAATGTCTTTCACTGTGTCTATAACTGGAAAAGGATCCTCTCTGATAACAAACTACTCACCTACTTTGGAATTAAGTGGATACTATGAGTGTGGATTGTTGTATTTTTCAACATTTAATTCTATACCCAACATAGATAAAAGAAATAATAAATTCTACTATGACGATAACGAAGTAATCGAAATACCTGAAGGAGCTTATGAACTTCAAGATATCTGTGATTATTTAAAGACATACATTAGAAATGCAATGTTAAAATTAACTTGTAATAATAATACTTTAAAAACTACAATTTTTTGTACTAAAGATGTTCATTTCAACAAAAGTGACTCACTTGGAAGGATTTTAGGTTTTGGTGGAGAAACAATAAAGGCATTAAAAAGGACTGAATCTCTGTATCCTGTCAGTATATTGCCAACAACCATTGTGCGCATCGAATGCGACGTAGTTAGTGGGTCATTCGTGAACGGATCTGCAAGTCATATTATTCACGAGTTTGTTCCTAACGTACCACCTGGTTATCGGATCATTGAAGTGCCGAAAAATCTAATATATTTTCCTGTAAATAAAAGTTCTATAAGTGCAATAACTATACAATTATTAGACGCCGAGAATAAACAAATCAATTTACGAGACGAAGAAGTACAACTGTATCTACATTTTCGTAAAAATGATAAATTTCAATAAAAATCATGACACAGCTTGCATTCAAGTTAGTACTAGAAGATCACCTCATAAAAGCACACCGCTTCACATAAAAAAGAAGCTCACCAAAAACAATAAGGAATTTTTGAAGTTGATTGGCTTGTTAAAATGAATATTTTAAATATATCTCAATCAACATCATACGACAATAGTATTGAAAGTTTCGAATATCATTCTTATAAACCGTACGTAACAAGTTTCAACAAGAATGATGAAATAAGAATACCTATTAATCAACAAGATCTATGTCTGTTACCCTCACTCAGCACTTTGTATATTGAGGGTAAAGCCAATGTTTATAATAGTTCGACTAAAGAAAAAATATCAAATGTGTATTTTATCAACAATCCAATACTATATTTATTTCAAGATATTCGATATGAGTTAAACGGAATAGAAATAGACAAAATAAAAAATGCTGGCATAACTACAACAATAAAATCGTACCTCTCGTTAAATGATAATGAATCTAAATGCTCACGTGTATGGGGATGGTCAACTTCTGGTACAAACAATCTTAACGGAGGAATTTTTTCGGCTTCTGTGCCGTTGAAGAAAATTTTAGGTTTTGCAGAAGATTATGAAAAAGTTATAATTAACTCCAAACATGAATTGGTGCTATTAAGAAGCAATACGAATCTCAATGCTTTGAAATTAAATGTCGGAGAGGTGGTCGAAGATATAACTATTAGCAAAGTTGTTTGGCGAGTTCCGCACGTTAAAGTATCAGATCGTGAAAGAATCAATTTGTTGAAACATCTAGAAAAGGACAGGCCTATTACACTAGCATTTCGAAATTGGGATTTGTATGAATATCCATTATTACCGAAGACACGTAAACACACTTGGTCTATCAAAACTTCGTCACAGATAGAGAAACCAAGATTCGTTATTATAGCCTTGCAAACCAATCGCAAACACAATGCGGAAATGTCAATGGCAGAGTTCGATCACTGCAATGTACGAGATGTAAAAGTATATTTAAATTCATCGTATTACCCTTATGAAGGATTGAATGTCAGTTTCTCAGAGGATAAATTTAATTTATTATACGAACAATATGCAAGATTCCAACAGTCTTATCATGGACGGCGACCAGAGCCGTTGATGAGCTTGAAGGAATTCAGAGACGTTGCCCCATTATTTGTTATTGATTGTTCTCACCAACAAGAAATGATAAAGGGATCAATCGATGTCAGAGTGGAGATTGAAACAGACCAAGAAATCCCGGATCAGACAGCAGCATATTGCTTGATTTTAAATGACTGCATTTTTGAGTACAAACCTCTGAGCAATATTGTGAAGAAAATATCTTAACTAAATAAAGTGCAATCAAAAGGTATTTGAAAGAACAAACTTCAACTTTATGTTAAACAGTGGAATACAACGAAACAATGAGTGCTGATAAGAGTTCGATACTTTTTGTTGATGTTCAAGGATTCAAAGACTGCAAAAATAATTTTATTATTAAGGAATTTGCGTTAGCCACAAAAGAGTTTACGCAAGTCTTTTTAATAAAACCTCCATATTCGTATCTAAAATTATCTGCCGAAGAAAAAAGAGCAGTCAATTGGATTGAACGCAACAGAGGAATATACTGGAGTCAAGGCAATATAGATTTCAGAGAATTTAAGAGATTAATTATTCCAATTTTAAAGGACCAAACCATAATAATGAAAGGTGTTGAAAAGCAAAAATGGATTAAAGATTTGTGTTCTGACTGCTTTTTGATAAATGTTGAAGGCAAAGGTTGTCCTAATTTTGCAACATTGCGCAATAGTTATGCTAAAGGTGGAGCTAACTTCAATTGTATAACTCATAAAAAAGAGTGCGCTCTAAGGAATGTTTTATTCATAAAAAAGTGGTACTTAAGCACATGTAATTTATGACTTCAGTAAATTGTACTTGAATGAAAATTTGTATTTAAAGTATTGTTCTAGTTTAGCTATGATGATATTTGTTACTTGCTTTATAATAAAAAAATATTTTTAACAAAAATTTCTGCGTTTTATTAATGAAAACAAATATGGTGATTCAATATACTCGCATAACTCTTTATTTATCAAAAATTACAATTTAATGGTATGAATAATTTAACCCTGTATAATGTATATTGGGCAATCTCAAACTGTTTTCATCAAATCACCGTAAACGAACGCAGTGAGATTTGCGGAGCGTAGCGGAGCTAGAGCGCAGCGAAGCGTAGCTCAAATCTCACTCCGTTCGTTTGCGGTGTTTTGATGAAAACTGTTTTAGAATGCCCAATATACACCTACTAACAGTCACCTATATAATATATGTGGCTCTTGTGAGAATCGCAGCAAAACTGCGACCCCCACAAGAACCACAGTGTACGTTGCCAACTTGTGACGTAAGATGTAAAGTCACGGTACCCAGTAATTTCAGTGTCATATCGTACTTTTCAAACGGGAATACAGCAGTGCAAGCACTGCTGCTTTGCGGCAGAAAGAGGTAAGACTGAGGTACCCAAGCAGGCGACCCTGGTATAGAATCTCCCTCTGGTAAGTGTATTTATTTTACTTTTACCAAACTTTCTTAGTACGCACGGAATATTTTATGAATGCAGTCGCAGATAGTTCGCATTTCATTTAAGAATTTAAACATTATTATTTTTTTAACACCCTTGAATTTTTACACTGTCAGCCCCAAGATTGTTTAAGTATGGAAGGGGGGAAAGTTTACAATAAGTACATTCAGCCTCGAAAGTAGACAAACATTTTATTACCATGTCACACCAACTATTAACAATGCGATATAGGTGTAACCTTACCATACCAAATAAAAGAAATAGTTGGTGTGACATAATACTAAAATGTACATCTACTTCTGAGGCCCATCGTACAAGTACACACGTACAGTAGGCAGCACATCAAGCTTTAGCTTTTAACTTTGTAAAGTGGGATGTTGTAGGTATTCCTATATTATTTATGACTTTATTTTTTATAAAAAAAAATAGTTCAATCTTTTTTGTTAATTTAATAGAATTTGAGCGAAGGCAAACACCAGAATAACTTAAATTAAATCGTCCTTCGCTCTTAACAGTATTGAAAGAACTATCTCCTTACTCCTAATCTACAGAAACCTTCCATCATCAGCTCAGTATTATAATATGATGACTTCCAGATGTAACAAATACCTCAATATCTTCAACAAAAGCATGAAACGCATTTGATGTGCCTATGAAATTTAAGGATTTCCTTTCATTTTCATGGGATCCCATCATTAGATCATAACATTGTGACAATGGGATCACCACGGAAGTATACTCTTTCGATTGCAAAAACAATTTAGAAAATCGGCCCACCTTTATTGATGAAACTTGCGATCACCCCGCAGGTACAAGAAGCGCGGCATCCTTAAGTGCCACATGAAGGTGCACGAGGAGCACAAGTGGCACCTGTGCAATGACTGCGGTCGGAGATTTGCTCAAGGTACAAAAGTAAAATCTATACCATCCATAGTATAAATATGTATTACTAGCTGACCGTATGCAACTTTGTTTGCATCATAATTATAACTAACTTTTCCCGTTAGACTTTTCCCGTAGGAAAATTACCCTATGTCCTTCCCCTGGTCTCGAGCTATCCCCATACCAACTTTCATCAAAATCGGTTCAGTAGTTTCGAAGCCTATTCAATACAAACAAACAAACAATCAAATCTTTCCTCTTTATAATAGTGTTACTGAACGCCGAAATAATGTTTAAGGGGCGTATCGTACCGTACAACGTGTTAATAAAATACCTCGCAATACCCCCGACACCAACTTTTTTTATTATAAATAATTAATAAAGTTTTGTTTTGATGCATATCTTGCAAATTTTACATTCTATGGTCGCGCGCCTGCGAACGTACGATGTTGCCGCTAGACGTCTTGCCGCCGCCGATTAGGGATGATTTTGGTTGTTTTCTTTATTGATGGCATCGAATCTACTCTGGATTCTGAACAATATTCAAGATAAAAAGGTTCCCGTGACAGGTCGAAGTTTTCCGTTTTTTCATGCATAGTTAGTTTCTGTGATTAAAAATATTGTTTTTTAAAAAAAAACCATCTCTTTAGATTGTTTTTATCAAAAATGCAATAATTAATTCCACATAAATTAGAAACAATACTGTGAAGACTATACTGTTAGGTTTTGAGCAATTTCATTAACACGTTGTATAGATTAGATATGATTATGTTTGAATAGTTTGGAAGAACGGTGAATTGTTTTAGCGATGCAGCGAACTTTCTATATAAAATAAGGTAATGTATTTTTGGTGACAATGTTACTTTTTGACGTGTCTTGTGTTACTCTCCACTAGTGATGCAACGAATACTACTTTAACGAATACAAACACGAATATCAAATCTGCGGTTCGGCGAATACGAATATTCAGCGAGGTAATAAATGGTGTATATTATTATTATTCTTTTTTACCAATAGATTTAATAATTAAAATTTACCACTGACAAATTTTTGTTCAAAAACACAATATTAGTAATTTCTCAGGTGTTAGTCGCAGTGTGGACCTTAACATGCGCGCCCACAAGGGCAGGGAGAACACCGGGGGGTTTTGTGGGTCGGCCTGGAACTCTGCCGGGAGAGCCCCACACACGCTCGCCGTTTAGCCAACGGCGGGTACGCATCGTACCGGTTGCGCATTTCCCCCAGAAAAATAAATACGAATATTCGGTAAATAACAGGTGTAAAAAAAACAATCACAAAGCCGAAGCCCACGTATTGAACCCATCAATATTATTCAATTCAATATCATTTTTGTCTTCTAGACCATACCTGGGAAATTAATAGTTACCGAGATACTTAAATTCAAAGTGAAAATTATTTCTTCGTGGTTTTTATATTTGGAATTTTTTCATCCAAAGAAACATCAAAGAAAAAATCAGAAAAAATCACGAGCGCAGCGAGTGATTCAAAAATTAGTATGCTGAGCGTTAGCGAGGGAATCAAAAGAGCACAAGGTGAAAAATCTTTGCACTCGAGTGCAACACGTAACTTTTCATCCCCCCTCAGCGAGGAAATGAAACAAAGCAAATTAAAAACAAAAGGTAGGCACACCAAGGAGGTTCAGACTGAGTTTTTAACAAATTTAAAAAAGTTGTATGATAAATTCGGCACCATGGAGATGGAAGTAAATAGGTTTAATGATGTTTTGAAATCACATACCTAGTGCACGGGATGTTCTAAATTCAAATTAACTTTAACCTCAAGCGGATAAAAACGGCTTTGGCGGTCAGATATCGAATAGCAAAAATACTCTTTCCGAGATGGGGGATGAAAAAGTTTTTAATTTACAACGCGCAATGTATTTACAACGGACGCTGTTCATTGTCGCCGCGAGTCGTTGACTCACGCAGAGACGATATCCGTAATGCGCAAGCGCGCGTTACATTGCGCAGTACTTTTGGGATTGTTTTTTAAAACCCAAAAATAAATTTTGTTTTCCAACAAAAATTTTGTTTTCTATAAGTTAATTTTAATGGTCTGAATGCGTAGACGTGGGCTTTGTTATTGTTTTTTTTACACCTTGTATGTAATATTCGGCGAATACGATTATTCGTACTCGTCGCATCACTGCATTGGCACGTGCGCTCAGCGAACGATTGCTAAGGTTAAGCAACGTTGGCTGTGGTCAGTCCTATGACGGGTGACCAAAATACAAAAAATCTCAAGCTCCTCCGTGTTTCGGAAGGCACGTTAAACAGTGGGTCCTGCGCCTGATCTCGCCCCGGTCGTGTCGGCTAACCGTCCCATCGGACTAGGCGAGTGAAGGAACAGGAGAGCTATTTTTGAATTACGTATGCGACTTCGAAATCACTGATGTGACTAATAATCACCGATTTTCAATAATTCTCATTTTTGAATATCACTTATGTGACTACCTTAGTCACGGGTGTGATTTCATTACGAGTGCCCTCACCCACTCGTAAACAAGTCATAACTGTGGAAACGTTATCTGTGTTTTGTTTAGAGAACATATTGACAAGTTTGAAGTTGATGTGTGTTGATTTTTCAGTCAGTCTTCTTAAATAGTTTTTTTTATCTTGAAATTGGTTAGTTGAGTAACTTTTACGGTTTACTGTAAGCTTGTAGTATAGTAATAAACTATAAGGGCCATACTAATAACCATTGTATAAGCCTTGTATAGTTAAGCAGTGTTTTGTCTCTTTTGTTCAAATTTGAAATGTCATTCGAGTGAACGTGACAAAACACTGTTTAACTAAATCAGGCTTATACAATGGTTATTACTAAGGCCTTAAGTATTTACTAGAATATAGCTACATAAATGTAGGTACAGAATAGAACCAAAAGTACTTACATTACTTTGGTTTTCTTTTTTCTTTAGTTGGATTTAAAATTTCTCAAATAAGTCAATAAATAAGTTTGAAATCTTTTAAATTTGTGTCACAAACAAAGTTTTCTTATATTTTGGCCTAGTTGCATGACTTTTTAGCCGTATAATAACCGGTATATACCGAAAACGGCTACATTCTGTGTGGAACCGAACCCTTACGTACGTATGTACTTTATCTATGTTGGCAGCTCTGCGTTCGACTTTCAAAAATAGGATGTTTAGGAATTCGTGACCTCAAAGTGATTTCTAAATCGTATACGTAAAGTTATTCCTAAATCGTATACGTAATTCAAAAATAGGTCTCCTGAGAGAAGTGCGCACGTTGCGCAGTCACTTGTGCACTGCAGTGTGTCCCCGGATAAGGTGCACAAACGAAAATGGGTGAAACTAGACTACAATTTATCGATAAAAAAATAGTTTTTTTTTGAAAAATTAAATTGTATTTAATATTGATTTTTTATTTTTTTATTCTCTTTTTAAGACCTATTCCGTCTTATTACAAAACATGGACTAAAGTTAGTCCTGGTTAAAACCAGGACTGACCTGAGCGATGACGTAAGCGTCGCGTTAGCAGGCCCCTCAATTAAAGCCAAGCTAAGCATGTAATACATGCTTAGCTAGAGACAGAATGTTGATTTTTTTTTGTTGGAAAGGTTATAAAATCTTGATTAATAAGAGGCAATAAAAAGAAATTGTTATAGGGGGCATGATGTGGTAAAAATAAACATTTCAAAATTTAACACTTTTATGTTCAAAATTAGTGAAAAACAAATGTTTTTCTGCCTATTGACTGCTTTTATGTACTTTTTTTTATTTACCATACAGTGTTAATCTTTTGGCATCATTATTGTTTTTAATTGAACAAAATCCACGCAGTGGTTAAAATGTTACAATTTTACAAACACAAAAGGTCTTAGAAGAGAATAAAAAATAAAAAATCAATATTAAATATTCTCTATTTTTTATCGATAAATTGTAGTCTAGTTTTACCTATTTCCGTTTGTGCACCTTATCCGGGGACACGCTGTATAATATCTCCTGCGCAGCAGGCCTAGCACGGCGCGTGGAGTATAGAAGGGAAACTGATCCTCGTCCCATCTCGCTTCATTCTTATAGGACAGAGTGAGAAGAAACATGTTATTTGTCTCTTGTCCCGTTTTGTCCACGGTCCGTGCTACGCCTTCAGATGGCTAGTTTCTGTTGAGATTGGCCGCCGTGACCGAATATCGGTTAGGAGGACATTATTACTACTTGCCACTGTCTGCCGCCGGCAGCGAGCAACCTGGCGGCGCACCTGAAGCGTCACCGCGGCGAGCGGCCGCACGCGTGCGCCGCGGCCGGCTGCGGGTTCCGCAGCGCCGCGCGCGACGCGCTCGCGCGCCACGAGCTGCGCCACGAGCGCCGCGGCGACAGGCCGCTGCACCACAAGTGCGCGCAATGCGGCAAGGCCTTCTTCGACGCCAGCTCGCTGGTATGTGCCGACTGATTTTTTAAATCATCATGGCACTAAGGAAGTGCGCTGTGTAGATTTTTTTTTGTATTCATCATAGTTATTTTTAATATTTTGTTTATTTACTGAAAAATGCATGTAATGTGGTCATTATTTTGACAACCTTGTTTGAGCAAAGTCGACCTTGCGGTTCTGTTTCAAGGAGCGGCCGGCAAAGTTTTGCTTCTAGTTAATTAATATATTTTTCTCAAACATGCTCGGAAATGTAGGCATTATTGTAGTAAAAAGAAGACACAAAGTTTGTAATTCTTGGCTCATGCATTACTTTACCGGCCTAGGCCAGGAAAGTAAGTATGAAAATTCATTATTGGCCGCTGCTCCAATGTTTTTTAATTTATCTATAACTTGAATTATGTAACTTGTCATACAGCCAATTGCTACCACATTATAAAAAATGCACTCTTCGAGCATATACAACGTGTCTTATATCTCCCCATAAAAATTATAATACTTATTTAACTACTTATACTTTTTTATTTATATGGTATTATTATTACACTGAATTTCATAATTAATTCCAGTATTACGTCTTTCATTATTTCTTCGCAATTATTGAGAAAAGCACTATACATACCATGGCGGGAATGGGATTGCCGGACTCGTAATAATTGTCAAGGCCTCGCTCACGCTCGGCCTTGAAAGCATTACTCGTCCGGCAATCCCTAACTTCCCAGCCTCTGCAGTAATGTACTATTTTAGTTTTATTTAGATTAGGTACTTGCATTTTTGAGTAAAGCACTATACAAGCCTTGGCCCACAATTACTGCTTCGCTGGTCACGCTATGATTGCCTCGAGCTAGCCTAGCTACGCTCTAGGCCTTCCAGCTTGGCCATCATTGCAGCTCTCGCTGTCCTCACTGTAAAGGCCTCGACCTACAGTCTCAGCCTTTATCTCAGCTCGTCCATCAAGTGCTGCACGCTGACCGCGCTGTGCCTGGAGCTGCGCTGTCGACCATCATCAGCGCGACCAGCAAAGTAGTCATTATAGACCGCGGCAGTAATGTACTATTTAATTGTGGTTTCCTTGCAGGAGCGGCACCGGCGCACGCACACGGGCGAGCGGCCGTTCCGCTGCCCGCAGTGCGCGCGCTCGTTCGCCGACAGCTGGAAGCGCAAGGCGCACCTCATGCGCGCGCACGGCTACAAGCTCGCCGACATACCGAAGCTCACGCGCGACGGCGAACACGTGTCTCAGGGCGTGTAGATACGTGTTCAAGGCTAAATGGGGCGTGTAGATACGTGTTCACGGCTCGATGAGGGCGTGTAGATACGTGTTCACTGCTCAATGTGGGCGTGTAGATACGTATTCACGGTTCAATGATGGCATGTGAATTCGTGTTTTCTCAATGATCTGCGGAATTAAGGGCTCAAGTGTGAACGGAATAGGCCTTCGGCGGCAGGGTTCACAAACATTTGAAAGGCGTAAAGTTTTTGTTCCTTTTGATAGCTTCGATAGATACGAACTCGAGCTCGGCGGGCAACGCACAAATATGGATTCATGCACAAATGCGCATTCTTGCTCCATATTCAGGGATAGCTGACGCTTCATGTTATACGACCCATGTTATACAGGATCTCATGATTTATTCTTAATGATGTCATGCGCGCACGCAGTTATAAGCTTCCCGTCAAGTCGAGACCTGCGATGGCAAAAGGACCCCGTAGTAGGTAATTGCCTTCATGTTTCTAACTGATCTCATACGTTTAAGCTCGGCGCATAAAATGTGACCCCTTAAATGCTACTCATGTGTCACAAAAAAAATATTTAACTCTATAGATCTCGTAGAGGCCTATAACCTGTCACTACGCTGCTTAGTATATGCGCATCAACACATCACCTGAATCTCATAATCTTCGCCCCCAAAGCTACATGCATAATTTGGTTAATATGTTTTTTAACACTTCATTGATGACGTGCGGATCTGATCCTAATGGTTTTATGAATGATACAGTGTACAAAGTACATCTCCAGAAGTGCAATGTGCATTTTTTACCTGCTTAATCGTATCAGAAGGGCAAATTAGCAAAATGCTCAAGAAGCATTTCTGTCATGAAAGTAACTGACTTGAAGGGGTCATTTAAGATTGTGCACGTAATGTGATTTCAATAAAATACTTACTATTAATTTGATATTGCCTTGATAATGTGTCAAATTGTGTTCGGTTTTGTTGTTTGAATGAACCCGATCTGTAACGTCCACGAGGTAAATATTGATATTATGTGCTAACTGCAACTCAGTTCTAATGTAGTTAATTAAGGTGGTTAATGCGGAGAACGTCCCATTTGCCTGATGTAACAGTGTCGCAAAAGTCTATACACGGTTATTTTTTTATCGCCCTGGAAAATTTTAGGGACGCTTCAGAACATATCAATTATTATAAAAAAAATGAAATAAACAATAAATAAATCTAAAAATGCTGCTCTCAACTAGCCACTGGAACGCTCGCCACGCGAAGCGTGGTGGGTTTCAAAAGCAAAAAGTAGTATATCTCAAATATCAAAGGTGCCGCCATTGCGGAATGACTCAACCCGGCGCGTACGGAGTGTTCAAAAAATTGCGGAGAGTGACATATACTGTCTACAAGAGAACAAAAAATACGTATGGAAAGGTAATTTAATATAGAAGGAACTTATAACAGTTAATTAGATAAGGATTAATAATTAAATGAATGAAGCGCGAAAATGTTCGGAAGGTCGCGGAAGACCCGATTTTTTTAAAAAAATTTTTGCACAAAAACTATTTTATAAAACTTTAAATAACCATATATATTATTATAGCCCTATTCTTGAAGATTATTTTGATATATAATAGTTTTGGGTAATATTTTTAATGAAAAAAGAAAAAAATAATAAAATCGATTAATTACGTAATTATATACGCGAGATGCGCACGCGCGACCTCAAATTTAAAAAAAATGCAAAAAATAAATTATTGTGTCTAAAATTAAATAAAAAATACGTATGGAAAGCTAATTTAATAAGGAATGAACTTATAATAGTTAATTAGATAAGGATTCATAATTGAATGAATAATGACGAGAATAGTAACTAAAGTGCTTAAAATTTCAAAAATACTCACTTTTTGAAAAAAACGTTTAGTGTGGCAATATAACACTATAAACTATCATAAACCATACATAATAATGTAGCCCAATTCTTCTAGTTTATTTTGATATAGAACACTCTACGAAAATACTAATACAGACTAAGTAAGTACGCAATAAATCTCATCGGTCATGGAGTAAGAAACGTATGGATACGGCCAAGTAAGTTAAACCGCAGACTATGACAAATTTATTTCAATCTAAGACTAAAAATAAATTGGACATGACCTGTCAACTTATGAAAGAGACTATTGACAAAGGAATAAAGCCATAGAGAAAATATTTTATTTTTCGCGATTTTTTTATCACACCGCGCGGTTTTACGCAAAGGGAACTGGGTACCATAGTACCCAGTTCGATCGAGAAGATCGAGATTTTGGGGACTATAGTCCCCACGGACGTTCCAGTGGCTAGTGCAGCATTTTTTGTATTTTTTTGAAAATATAAAATTAAGTGAGTTATTTTTTTATTCATATTTAAATCATTCTAATACCATGTCGTGAAGCGGTCCTTAAATTTTCCAGGGTGATAAAAAAATAACCGTGTATCCTTGTTGTGGTAAAAAAAATATTAATATAAATTCAATAATTGCGACTGTCTCGACTAATGTTAATTTTGATATTTTAACCAGTCTGTCATAGAAGATTGTATGTCACAAAAAACTATTTGTTAATATAAATTTCTAGTCAGGATTATTCTCCTTTGATGTTGCATGTCACTGCTATATTCGTATAGACTGTTTAGAGTATTCGTGTGATATATGTATACAGGTTAGTCTAAAAGTGTATCAAGTTCAAGTTATTGGTAACAATTATTTTTTAGTTACAGGTCAATTATACTATCAAGCGGAAAGGGTGAGAATGTACATATAATAGTGCAAAACTTTTTCGTACGGCATGCAATAAAGTGCTCAAAAGGCGGATTTAATGCCTGAGGCATTCTCTACCAGCCAACCCGTAATTGTAGACTAGTGTACGAATTGGGAAAATAACAATTAAACAACTCCAATAATTTATGTTCTAGCACTTTTAGTAAAAATCGATATTATTGGAGTAAAGGATTTTAAGATTTCGAAACAAACTACGATGTGGCAGCCCTAGCAGTCAGCTGTTGTTTGTTTACATTACGGTCATTCCAAGGCAACAATATGGCTTTATTATCTCGTCCAAAGCTACGCGGCACGTTAAAAGGATAAACACCTGTCACTTCAATTATTTTATGATGCGTAAGAGCCGCCCTAAGCTTCGCCCATTTTCAGGGTTGTGCAAAGTATTTTTAATAATATAATATTATCTTGTTTGTACGAAAATAATAGAAATTGTTTTCCGTAATGCCAACATGTGCATAATATTAGTTAATCCTCATACGTTAAGACCCGCACCGCTTGATACACCCTTTTTGACTAACCTATCTTTTCTTCTCTATACATATAACTTATTAATATAAATGTATTTTACTCTTACTTGATTAATAAACATATCTGGTGTTAGGCGTAAGAAAAAATTACATTAATTTCAAAAATCTAATGTTTCTCAATGAACCATTGATGTTATTTTCTTACAGAATCTCATCTGCAATGTGTATAGCAAAGAAGTAATATTATGTGAATTAAGAATATCTAGTCATCTGCAATGTGTATACCAAAGATGTAATATTATGTGATTTAAGAATATCTAGTCAAATAAAAATATATTTACAGAAACACATTTTTAATTCATTCTATACAAGCCAACGATCAACAATCAATAAGTTACATTTCCTATGAAACATATTTTTACATTTATTTCCACTCATGTAATTTGCTTTTTGGACTTTTCTCGTCACTACAACATACTCAAAGAATATAGTGGAATGATTTATTCTAAGCTAATCATTAAAAATATATGATTATTTTCTGTTAAGATACAAGGAAGAACAAGTTACGCTGAGTTACTCTATGATTTCAAAGCACCAAAATAGTATAATTTAATTTTATCCATACCAAATTTGTATATCTAAACGATATACATATTCTTATAATTAGGCTTTTCTTACATCAAACAATAAGTTATTTCTTACATCATTAATTTGATTAACAGCGCAATTTTCTAAGTATTTGAAATAAACGTAAGTAATGGATTTGCGATCTTTATACGGATTAGACAACAGTGAACATCTGACCAATTGCTACAATATACTTGCTATTGGGCATTTTTTTTATTTGTGATTGTTATCCAAACAACACTAAAAGAATTCTTGCTGCAAAGCGTAAGTAATAATAGCCAATTACTAACATATATTTTTAATTAGTACAACACTATTAAATAATGTCTACATTTTAGAATGTTTATTCAACGTGTTAAAAATATACCCCGTAAAAAATATAATAAATTATCAAAGACAAAAATATTGCCAACTCTAACACTCGTATCCATAGTCGAGTAAAAGTAATTACTTGAGTTAAAGTCGTTACTTAAGTTTTGATTTTTATACAATAAACGAGAATTTGAATGAAGAAAGTTATGCTTATCACCTAGTGCAGGTTAGTGCATTTAAACGATTGCAAATACACCTGGGAGCAACGGCTTAAGTAGCCACTTGAAAGACTAAGGAGCTCGAGATACTAAGTTTTTGGTCACCTATCTCGTGACGGACCATTGCGAAAGCGTAATCGCCATTATCACAGGCCGGACGCGCGAACTACTGCGCCACCGAACGCAATAAGACAATTTTTTTATTGTCTCAATACTTATTGTAAAAAATCACAACTTAAGTAACTACTTTTACTGAAGTAATTACTTTGACTTGACTATAGATACGAATGTTAGAAGCTGTTATGTCAGAGAACCGGAGCACCGCAGCTGTCATTCTGCGTGGTTTACTCTTTATTTTTACTGAAATAGGGTTAGCACATCAACGAAAAATGTACAATATTTTTTGGTGGTAAGTCACACTGATACTAAGGTTTTCAAATAATTATTGTAAATGGACTCATCATGAGGGAACTTTAAACCCCCTTCCCGCTTTACGGGTATTTATATAACACTGTGTATAAAAACCGATATGAAATAAAGGTTTCGCTCATTGTGTGTTAGGCATTAACTAGGGTGTATGGTGAGTTCTATTGCAAGTGATTTCTTGAACCTGAATTATTCCATCGAAATGAATGCTCACAGTGTGACTTGCACATTTTGAACTATGTTGGACCACTCCACCTTCGACGGCACCAAGTAGAACGCTGGGGCCACTTTCTGGCCGCACGGACACTTGCAACCTGGAATATCAACTGTTTATTATTTTGATGGTAAATATAATATTCCTTAGTAATTGTAAATGCTTTCAAATGAAAAGCAAACATACAAACAAGGATTATACTATTACCAAAATAATTATACCCACAATATGTTTTCTAATGTTTAATATTAATTTGGAACGTTTTTATAATATGTTACCATTGATTTACTGCCAAACGTAGATAATGCATGAACGATCGAAAAGTGGGCCAGTGAAGAACTGCTCAATCGCGACTCGTGCAGTTCTTTTCCATAGTAAGTGAGTAGCTGTCGGCACGTCAACATGCCGAAGTGCTCATTCAAGCATTATGTTTGAAAGTATAACGTTGATATTTTCTTGTAGCAATTACTAAAACGTCGATTGATCTGTGGCTAGCTATGAAATGATGTAACTTCCCACGGTTTTACTTAAAATAGTTGCCGTAGTAATGCAGAATAAGGTTGAATTCGATAAATACGGTACTTTCTTTATGGTAATTTTCAATCGGGCGTGCATATTCAAGTATATATCTGCGAGTACAAATGTATAGTCGATTAGGTGACAGATTTCAAGCGCGTTTTTGTATGAAGCGCTCTATTTACGTTTGGTAGTAAATCAATGTATGTTACATATACATGTAGATGCATAAGTAAAGTATCACCTATACAAATCATATCATAGTGTCTGATAAACGATGTCAATGGAGATATGTGTATGCCTATCCCTATAATGTTACGTCTTTGTAAGCCGTTCCCCCGAAATACGCTTCAAAGCAACAGCGTCAGTCGAGGCAATGCAGCAAGTGTTGTGTGGTGAGCTATTCGACTTCGTGAAGTGTGCAGTATTTGGTAGCCCTGAGTCAGAATGAGAATTAAATCCGATCGTGATAGATTTTTGTAATACAATCTAGGGGCAGGAGCCCTAGCACTGAGCTACACGAAGTGCGATTATGCAAGGTGGTTGCATTATTTCGCTTTTTACTACCCAACTTTTTTTTTATTGCAACTAAGTTGGCAAAGGTAAGTGGTAACAATCACCTTTAATACATAATGTGGTTCTTGTGACATTCGCAGCAAAACTGCAACCCCCACAAGAGCCACAGAGTATGTTGCCAACTTGTGACATCAGATGTAAAGTCACCGTCCACTGTCACTGTTTAGTGAAAATAAAAAAAGTTGTAGTAACACACTGAGCGATTATTGAAACATTCCAACTCATTATGACGCCGCCGAGTAAAAAGTTTGCCTTACGAACGAATGGAAAACACTTCGCGCTAGGCGAAACTTTTGGTCCATTGTTATTCGTAAATAAGTAAGTAGTTGTTTCGCAAAGAGTTGTTGTGTTTAATAAATACAGAGAGCCCGACTATAACGGAAAATGAGACGTTTCCTCATCCTTACTTATTTTTTCCTCACTTGGAGTATAAATAACTACGACGACCGACGCCCATTGAAATGTGATATTGTGCAGCGTGCTTGCAATATTCTTTAATCGTGTATTTATTTTATGCAATGGCTAGTTAGTATAAGGCTATGAAGACAGACTTGATACGATTTGCATTATTTACGTCCTTGTCGCGTTGAGGCTACGAAAATAGACTGATGAATTGTATATTCACTTAGTGACACTAGATACTCGGTTTCTTTATATGAATACAGCGTAATTGTCTTATTTAATTGTATCTTATGTCTCGTATGCTCAGAAACTGGCCATGCGTGGACAGACAACGTTGAATAAAAAAAGAACATGATAACGAATATTTGTTAATGGTGTCAAATTTTCTATGTTGTAGAATTAGATAGAGTTACCTGACAACAAGCCATGGATCGATCGACTCACATAAAGAACTTGAAGTTTACATTCAAACACCAATGTCCGAGACGAGTGATTTCCGTTTTGGACTTTTGAACTGCTTTTAAATTGAAACGAGCAAAATTGTGCATTGACTCGAAAGGTGATCATTTCTACATACGAGTACATACATATACCTAATTATAACTTCCTAATGTCAGCAGTTTTTCAGTCAGGGGTGTGTTGTGTAGTGTGCAGTGCGGCGTGTTGTGTAGTGTGCCGTGCGGCGTTGTGTAGTGTTCAGTGTGGCGTGTTGTGCAGTGTGCAGTGCGGTGTTGTGTAGTGTGCAGTGCGGTGTTGTGTAGTGTGCAGTGCGGCGTGTTGTGTAGTGTTCAGTGTGGCGTGTTGTGTAGTGTGTAGTTCGGCGTGTTGTGTAGTGTGCAGTGCGTGGCGTGTTGTGTAGTGTGCAGTGTGTGGCGTGTGTGGTGCAGTGCGTGGCGTGTTGTGTAGTGTGCAGTGCGGTGTTGTGTAATGTGCAGTGCGGCGTGTTGTGCAGTGTGCAGTGCGTGGCGTGTTGTGTGCAGTGTGGCGTGTTGTGTAGTGTTCAGTGTGGCGTGTTGTTTAGTGTTGCAGGGCGGCGTGTTGTGTAGTGTGCAGTGCGGCGTGTTGTGTAGTGTTCAGTGTGGCGTGTTGTGTAGTGTGTAGTTCGGCGTGTTGTGTAGTGTGCAGTGCGGCGTGTTGTGTAGTGTTCAGTGTGGCGTGTTGTGTAGTGTGCAGGGCGTGGCGTGTGTGGTGCAGTGCGTGGCGTGTTGTGTAGTGTTCAGTGTGGCGTGTTGTGTAGTGTGCAGTGCGGCGTGTTGTGTAGTGTGCAGTGCGGCATGTTGTGTAGTGTGTGTTGTGCCACGCGCGGCGTGTTGTGTAGTGTGCAGGGCGGCGTGTTGTGTAGTGTGCAGTGCGTGGCGTGTGTGGTGCAGTGCGTGGCGTGTTGTGTAGTGTGCAGTGCGGCATGTTGTGTAGTGTGTGTTGTGCCACGCGCGGCGTGTTGTGTAGTGTGCAGGGCGGCGTGTTGTGTAGTGTGCAGTGCGTGGCGTGTGTGGTGCAGTGCGTGGCGTGTTGTGTAGTGTTCAGTGTGGCGTGTTGTGTAGTGTGCCGTGCGGCGTTGTGTAGTGTTCAGTGTGGCGTGTTGTGCAGTGTGCAGTGCGGTGTTGTGTAGTGTGCAGTGCGGCGTGTTGTGTAGTGTTCAGTGTGGCGTGTTGTGTAGTGTGCAGTGCGGCGTGTTGTGTAGTGTGCAGTGCGTGGTGCAGTGCGCGGTACCCATGAGCCAGGAGTAGGCGCCGAGCCGGGCGCGGCAGTCGGGGCAGTGCAGGCGGCCGGCCGGCTGCTGCGCCACGGCCGCCATCCACGCCATGGGCTCCACGAACCAGGCGAGGCGGCACGCGGCGGGCGTCGCGCGCGCCACCACCGACCCGTCCACCAGGTTGTCCTCGCTGTACCCGTCCAAATGCTGACGAGTTTCGTGTTTTCGGTGAGAAAATACGTTGGTGATTTATAAATACTTTATTTTATAACATCTTTGAAAGGTATTCTCATTTAAAGATTGTTAAAAGGCTATGCGTTATCAAAGTTCGGTACCTATTATAATCTGTACTGATAAATTTTCAACAGTTTAATTTTTGACAGTAAACATAGTAAGATTGGCTCAGTGTACTATTTAGGTGCAGGCAGACCGCAGATGCTCCCGTTCATAATCACCACATAATATTGTTCCTTTACACAGTGCGCCTTTCTATGGCCATACTGTGTTTTCTTTGAACGTTGATAAACAAGTCTCGCACAAAAAAAAACATTTTCTGCCACTGCCCACCATCGTATGTAGGTACTTAGCTTCGTTTTGTTTTATATAGTAATCACCTCATTGTAAATTCAACCTTATGTACATGGATTAAAGAACATTCTATTGATACAACTGAATTGTTATATCACCAAAATTGTTATGTGGGATTTGGTGAAGACATTTTTTAACGCTGATTGTGTTGTGTTTCTAGTTTGTTATTAGTGATCGAAGAATTTCTTCATAATAAACAACATTCAAAGACTGTCAAAAAGAGTCTACTGTGGATTTTAGCTCAATTAACCCTTAATTAGGCGCACCTTAATAGTTGCGTAAATGGTCGCACGGGTTGTGTTGCACCCCATAATCAGTTAATAACAATAAAATACAAAATAAAATCATTTTTCAATATTCGTTTCATATAATTTAATTTAATCACCAACCTCGACTTCCCCAGTATTCTGGGCCACGTCTCCACTCGCACCCGGGTTCCTGTCCGTGCTATCAGTCCGGCAAGTGAGCCCCTTCAGCTTCTCAATGAGGAGCTCCCCGTTCTCCTGGCACGTGAGCCCCGTCAGGGTGCTTGGCGGGGGCCGGATGCCTTTTTTCGCTAGCTCTAATTTCACCTGCCATATATACAACATTTTATGATCAGAAATTCAAAAATCTTTATCCAACATAGATCTTTGTCTGCATTTATTGATGTCACATATGGATATACACGGTTGAAAAAAGTTGACTCTTAGCAACTGTTCGGAAAACGGGAAGAGCCTTCTCAAGAAGAAAGTATGTAGGAATGTCAAATTTTTGAAGTGAGAACTTCTTTAGCGGCGTTGTACACTTTTTTTGTAATGGGTAAAAAATGTTAAACTCGCGTCAGGACACGTGACCCTGATCGAAAATTCGTAAGACCAATTAAAATTGAAATGGCCGCAGGAACTGTCGAGGTGCGGTGAGGGGTCCACATAAGCCGGCCGAGAACAATAGCAGCTGGCAAAAGTACTCAGTACTGGAAGTCACACGTCACTTGAGACAGTTTTAATCAATTTATTTACTTTGTTAGGAAAAATCTAAATTGTGCTTTTATTTGATTTTGTTGTAAATATTAATTAGGTAAGTTAGTATAAATTAAATATTATTTATTTGTTATAAAATTACGTTTTTAAGTTGTATATAATGTCTGTTTTGATCATATTTTTAATTTAATTGTAAATATTTTGATTCATTATTACTAGTTATATAGTTATGTACGCACAACATTACAACAGGAAGTTGATTTTTCTGAGGGATAAACTTTTTAATGTAATATAAATTGTCATGTTTGTGTACGATAGTGCAATAAATAAATATTGTATTCTACCACATAAAAGATAGTACTTTTATTCTGATAATTAAAGCAATTCGTGCAAAATTATTCCATAACCATTCCAAAATATCCAAAATGCACAACGTTAATACTTAAGTTTTCACTTCTGCTGGCACTCCCGGAGTGCAACCCGTCATTTTTTGATATAGGTATACAATACTTACGCGATTTTGTAAAAGGATGAGTCAAACGAAAGAGGAAAGGAAGTATCCTAAATATTGAACTTAGTGAAGTTTACTCAAAAGAAACAATAATAGAAATAATTACATTAAAAAAAATTGAAACTCTTACCAGAAGCGCGAATCGAACCCAATAAATGTTTTGGTTTTTTATGACACCAATTGATTGATTCAGTCATAAAGAAATCTTACTAATTAACGATGATAAAAAGATCTCCAAAATCCAGAAATAAGCTTTGTTGCAAGACATAATATCATGTTCAGAGATATTTTATTTTTAGTAAGAGGATTTATTAAATACAAGTTGTGCCCCCCGCGAACTATGTTTCGCCTTAATTTATTTTTTCCCCGACATCTTCAACAAATATCGTTAAAATGTACACAGAAATAAATACAAAAATTTAACAAATTATATACTAAAACCTTCCACGAGAATCACGCTATCGAGTGGTGAAAACCGCTTGAAAATCGGTGCAGTAGTTTTTGAGTTTATCGCGAACAGACAGACAGACGCGGCGGGGGACTTTGTTTTATAATATGTAAGGATTTCATTTTATTAGGGTACAGACAAGGATTGAAAAAATGCTGACGCCTCCCCTAGAGGTGCCATCAGGGATGACGCGAGGCCAAAGCCTGTGCTGCGTACCTCTCGCGGCAGGTGCGGGATGATGTTGTCCTGGCTGGCCACCACGCGGCGGCAGCGGCGGCAGCGGTACACCACAGGCTGCGGCCGCTCACGCACCAGGCCCGGGTCCGGCTTGATCAGGTCCGCGAACTGCTGCGGCAGGATCTTCACTGCACAGACAATAGGCTAGATGACTAAAAATTTTTTTTGCTTTAATAGAAGCTCATTCATATAATAAACAGAAAGAAAAAATCGGTTTTCGAATAACTATAAAAACAACCAAGATATAAGGTATTAAAGATTTTTCTCCATCTCTTCCTAGCAAAACGGCAATTTACAAGCAGTGTATATGGCCGTACTCAACAATGACGTCACAGTTGATGTCGGATCTCTCTGTCTAATCGCCTTCAAATTAACAACTTAAAATGCTTGTATCTAATGTATTTCTAAGCCGATTTTAATTCTAATTTCACAGGACTGCATCTTTTTCCACGGTATTTTAATATTTAATGACGAGATGTAAAAATTAGAATTCAGTCATCATCCCAATTAGAGGTGGATCTCACGAAACTTCCCAAATGTTGTTCGATCTACTGGTGGAGCGTTAAAAAGAGATTCACTATCACAATGGTGGATCACAGTGAACTTGAACTTGAGCTTGCTATTCAATCCACTGGTGGATTGAGATGGTAGATCTTACTGGACAGAAGAAAGATAGTGTCCCGACAATTAGAGGTAAGATAACTGGTTGCTCAGTTGAGGAGTCCAGGTGAAACACGCTTCCAACGTGACTTTCCAGGTGTGATAAATATACCAAATTGACTTACATAAGATAGAGACTCATGGCCATTTTCACTAACCTCTTCTTAGCTTAGGGGACTCTTAGGTGGCATGCTGTCACATTCTTTTCATTAAAGACAAAAAGTGACAGCATGCGTCTTAGGGGCTACCTAAGCTAAGTAATGGTTGGTGAAATCGACCATAAGTCTTACTTCTTTTGGTGTTAGTGAATTTACTTCATTCCGTAAAAATACATCCTATGTCACAAGTTGGCAATGTATACTGTGGGGCATGTGGTAATTGCATATAAGCGAATCTTACCGGAACTGCATGTACTAACCTGCCCTATGGTAACTGCACTTGCCATAGAGCTGGATAATGTGCTTATAAATGCGAAATCATCTATCTGAGTTACGTTTTATGAACTACAGTCTAAGTCGCCAATAGCTAGTAAAACTATAAAAAAACCAGCCAAGTGCGTGTCGGGTCACGCGCAGTGTAGGGTTCCGTAGTTGTAAATGCCAACTTTGAGTTCACACTCACACCTCACAACACGTTGCCACAGATTACTAAATACGTTGCTATTAAATTAGGTATTATTATTATTATTAAAGCTGCAATGATTTTATATTCCTTTAACTTTACGTGGTTCGTAAATTTATATTAAGTACTTTTCCAAGTACATTTTATAAGTTAGTTGTGTATAACTTTTAGTTTGTACTTAATACTCAACTCTGATAGTTTTCTTTTAAACTTCGTTATACCGGGTGTAACTGAACACCCCAATAACATTAAGGGGCATATAAGTTACATACTAAATGGACCTTCAGTGCTTGTCTGAGACCTAGAACCCCAATACTTTCAGAGTTATTTGATTTCAAACTGAAAGCAAAAACTTTCAAGTGACAACCATAATCAGCTCTTAACACAAAAGAAATTTAAACACAAAATGACACGTGACAGACGTGAGCGTAGTATTCCTTGTACGCTGACGTAGGGCTTTCGGCACTTAATACCAAAAAATAATTTATTTAGTTTGTATGACGTGAGCGTAGTATTCCTCGTACGCTTACGTAGGGCTGTCGGCACTTAATACCAAAAAATTTTTTTTTAGTTTGAATGGGAAAAAAAATAGGTAAAAGTAGGGAAAAAAAGTAGTAAGTAGTAAAAATATTTTTCCTACAGAATCTCTACTTCTGATGGATACACACCCTTAAATGTTATTGGGGTGTTCAGTTACATCCTGTATATACTACTGTTGTAATTTTTTTCACGTGTCCATATATAACCGTTTACCAGATAGAGGGGCGGGGGGCCACCTACCTCTAACAAAAATTTGCACTTTAAAACCAAATATTTCAGAAATGGATCCCTAAATTGAACAATGGTGTTCTGAACCTTACATTATTTTTGAACCCCAGACGATGGGTTAGTAGAGAAAAAAGAAATTTACTCCCACTTTACTTGTATGGGAGCTACCCTAAAAAAAATTTTTTTCTGTTTTTTTATCACCACTTTTTTGACATGATTAATATACATACCCATACCAAATTACAGCTTTCTAGTACTAATAGTCTCTGAGTAAAAGCACGGACAGACAGACAGACAGACATGGCGAAAGTATAAGGGTTCCTTGTTTACTACGGAACCCTAAAAAAGGATCTATAGTCTACAGTAGCCTTTTAACATCGCTTGGGCTGTATTTTTGTTTGCCATTAGGTTTTTATTTCATATTATTGTATTTTATAGGTACAATTAAAACATTCAATGTGATTCCACACTTGCTTGCATTGTTAAAATTTGCAGTTACCTTGTTTTAGTTTTTGGCCAGCCATTTTCAACCTAAACTGCTTAAACCTAGGGTCATCTTTGTTGATGCGGTAGCCCATATGTCCAAACAGCTTCAGCTGGGCTATGAACCCCACATTTGGGCCAATAAACCTCCTCTTGCTTCTCACTAATGTAAATGCTTCGTCATAACATAGGCCATACTTTTCCATAATATACGCTATTACCACCGCTGCTGACCTGGAGACACCAAAGTAGCTGAAAATGGACAAGACTTATATTTTATTTAATTTTACATTAAATTGTAGAAAAGACAGTCTTTTTTAAGTACTTTGTCTTTCCTAATTATGTACTAGACATTTAAATGAAAAAATAGCCCACAGTTTCAGATGCTATTAAACAATTGTGGTCACATGATGACATCAAAATGTATACAAGTAAATCTGGAAATACAATGCATTTTATTCATTTTACATATCATGTTTCATAGTATCATTTGCCGCTTATGACCTACACAATTGATATCTAAATAGAAATAATGAAAGTTTTATTTTTCAACAAAATCCGGGTTCGATTCCCGAACTGAGTACAAGCTTTTTCAAATCATACATATGCAGTTTTTCTAGTCACTAAAATTGATAGCATGGTTACTAGGAACTGATCTTTGTATGTATTACAGTTACAGACTTGCCCATACTGATTGATCTAAATGTGCCATGTGCCTGTATTTATTTTTTGTATTATTCGACTCGGTCGTCGTAGCGTCGGTGGCGCAGTGGACTCGGCACTTGCCTTCCAATCAGGGGGTCAGGGTTCGAGACCCACCATGTACCAATGTGTTTTTCGTTTTGAATTTCATATGTACATTTGTCTGACGCTCCTATGGTGAAGGAAAACATCGTGAGGCAACCTGCATACATCTGCGAAGAAATTCATTGATGTATGTGAAGTCGACCAATCCGCACTGGGCCAGTGTGGTTGACTAAGGCCTAATCACCCTAGCATAGGGTAGGCTCGAGCCCCTCGGTGAGGACGTATATGGGCTGTGATGATGATTATTCGACTAATGAGCTGGTTACAGACCCCACACATTATTGTCTATTGTCTCTAGTCTAATCTAGTGTCTAGCACTTTTCAGCCATCCTATACATACAGGACCAAAAGGGTGGGGGACAGTCCAAATGCTCTAAGCTCTGGTGAGGTAAGGTGAGGCAATGGGCATCATGTGGCTGAGATTATGACATGTCCAAGTGAACTTACCAGTGTACCAGCACAGTGCCACCCTCACTGATAGCTTGCTTGATGTACTGATTGGTCTCTGGTAGATGACTTATTAGATCCTCTTTAGGGACATCAGCCACTGTCAAAGAAATAATTCAAATATTTAGTGTTATTGGGAGAATTGGAAGTAACCAAAATACGATGCATTCTATGCACGCATACATACATGATGTTAATTCTGTTTCTTGTCTTAATAAAGCTAATATAAGTTATTAAAAAATCAAGATCCTTACATTTCACATATCTAAAGTTTAGGTTAGTGCGATCCAAAATTGTCCTCGGCAATGGTACTAAGTCTATTGTTAAAATATGTGTTATCTGGAGTTTTTCCAATGTCTTATAATCTCTGGCACATGATAAGTTACCTAGAAAAAGAATAAATTAGGCAGCTCCCCAATTTCCACTTAGTAAAGTTATTTTTTTGCATTAACATGTAATATTAACCATATTTTGCATTTCTTTTTGGTAATGTAAATATTCTTAAGTACACCTTCGCATAAAAATATTGATATTTTCCAAATAGAATGATTCTCAGTCAGTCAATCACTAATGAAATGCAATGATGCTGAAAATAATCTTTACTGTAACAAGCAAAAAGGTGAAGAATTTCATATGTTACATCAAATATTTCATCACTAACCTAAATACAGCTTTTTGTCAATCAAGTCCACACTGATATCAACATCATCAGAGTCGTCTGGAGAGTCAGGAGCGTGTATATCTACTTCTGCCAATTGTTTAGCCATACTAAAGAAATAACTTAAAATCTGTGAACAAAACAAAACCTTCCAATAGAAACTGTTCAATACTGCCAGCATTGGTATTATAGGCGTATTTGTACTAAAAATATTATGATAAATAAATATAAACCTTTTTCATGCTTAGTAAAAAAATGTAAGCAACAAAAATCAATACAAAATACAAATAGCTAGTAGCATTATCAAGGATTATGAGAATAAACTCTTCATGCCTTATATAAATATTGTTCTATTCGATAGAAATATATAGTCCATTATTTAATTTTTGTCTATAAATCTTCCAAAATATTTAATTTATTTTTTGCGAGCTTTTTTACCCGCGCAGATTTGACATTGACATTTCATTTTGTTTTGATAAACCTTTTTGTTGGGAAGACAAAGGATATCTCGCTCATACAGCCCTGTCTTCAGTGAAGTCTGTGTGAATCAGTGCTTTTGGCCTTGGTGTGTCATTTGAAAGCATACGGTGCTATCTATCAGGGATGTTGCGGATGCCGACTTTTTCACATCCGCGGATGTGAATGCGGATGCGGATTTTTTAAGGCTCACATCCGCGGATGCTAATGCGGATGCGGATGTTTAAGATGTTATAGAAAAAAGTATATAAATTAAGAATTAAAATAATAATAGAGTAATTATAAACATTTTTATTAATTACTAGCTTTCCGCTCGCAGCTTCGCCCGCGTTATTTTTGTTTTCCCGTGGGATTTTTATATGTTCCCGTAGGAAAAATAATTTTATAGCCTATAGGATTTTCAATGTGAAAGAATTTTTCAAATCGGTCCAGTAGTTTCGGAGCCTATTCAATACAAACAGACAAAAAATCAAATCTTTCCTCTTTATAATATTAGGTCCTTACATATGAAATTGGCGTTTTGCCGTACTGGCCACTTTGATCTCAAATATCTCCTCTATGGTTAGGAATTTCAAATTCAAATTTATACAGCTATTTACTCATGTATTTGTGTTTCGAAAATTATAATTCACTTGTTTTTTCCTCAATTGTTTTTTTCTTTGAGTTCAGTTTACAAGTTCAGTTTACAAAATGGAAAACTTGAAATATCGCGTTATTTACGAGTACGAGTTCCACCGTGGCACCAGTGCTGCAGAAACGGCTCGAAGGATTAATGATGTGTATGGCGACGATGCCGCAAAAGAAAACACAGTGCGTTTTTGGTTCCAACGTTTTCATTCTGGAAATTTCGACCTGCAGAACAAGCCCCGTGGACGGCCGGAGACCAAAGTTGATAATGAAGAATTGAAGGCTATTGTGGTAGCGGATCCATCGCAAAACACGTTCGAGTTAGCTGCAGGCTGCGGTGTTAGTGATAAAACTGTTTTAATCCACTTGAAGCAAATTGGGAAGGTGATAAAGCTTGAAACCTCACGAATTGAGTCAAGCAAATCAACAAACGCGCGTTGACTGCCGCGTTGCATTACGAGTACTCAACCGGCACAATAATGAAGGGATTTTAAATCGAATCATTACTTGTGATGAAAAGTAGGTCCTGTACGATAATCGGAAGCGCTCGAATAGCAATGGCTGAACCCTGCCGAACTAGCCAAATCATACCCCAAGCGAACATTTACTCCAAAAAAGCTGAAAGCAAAACAATTGATTAAAAGTCCAAAACAATTGAGGAAAAAAAACAAGTGAATTATAATTTTCGAAACACAAACTCATGAGTAAATAGCTGCATAAATTTGAATTTGGAATTCCTAACCATAGAGGAGATATTTGAGATCAAAGTGGCCAGTACGGCAAAACGCCAATTTCATATGTAAGGACCTAATATTAGTAAGTATAGACAATTAGTAAATGAAGTTAAAAAATAGCAGCATTATACTTAATAAAAAGTAATATTGCCATCGTCTTTGATTCAAGCCGGAAGCTCATAAATTAAACTCGCGCTACTAAATAATTGTTTGCTAGGAACACGTGGAGTGGATAAACGATAAATCTTAGTATTCCACAGCGCAAAAACACGTAATGATTTATTTACAAGACAAGAATGATGCATCACAACAAACGTGTCGGATCTTGTCACCAATTTTTTCGTTCCCATTGTTTATGTGCGAACGGCGCGCGCCATTCGCCGGCCTCACCCAATTTCTTTCTTGTCGCAACTTGTCTTACATCCGCATCCGCATGATCATCCGCATTGATTATTGCGGATGCGGATGCGGATGCAGATGTCTAAATCCATGCGGAAGCTCCGCATTTGCGGATGCGGATGCGAATATTCGCGACATCCCTGATGTACTCCGAGAGCATGTCTCATTTTAAGTGTTTTCAGCGAAAATGTTATAATTTCATATTGAAATGTTATAATAGCATTTGAGGAGGCGAAAATTCATTTATTTTTCGTCGCCACACAATTATCATAAAAATTATTAAAAATTGGGGAATCATATAAAACGATCGAATAATTTTTTATTCTTATAAACAATTATTATATGTATACGTAGCGACTGATGATGAGATACTATTTTAATAATTTGAGCGGTACCTACGAATTTGAGTAGGTCAGCGAAAAAATAACTAAACTGACGACGAATATAAATTAATAATGAAATCCAGAACGAGCTTATAAATGTGAGACTAAATTATTATCTACGTGAGCGACTAGAAATACAAAGAGGGCAACTTTAATAATATTAAGATAGAGACGAATTTTCTAATTGAGGTTTTTTAAAACGAACTAGGTACTTAAAAGTTTACTTTAAGCACCGTTTTGTAAGCTGCTTTATTAATGATTATTTTTTATTTTTTTATTTTGGTACGATTTTTTAATAAAAAACTACAGATTGTTTGATGCGCGCGAATTCGAATGGGGGTGGGGCGACGAATCGGTGCAGTCAGGCTTCGGACTAGTTCGGACAATGTCATCTCTAGAGTCGATAATTATCACCCACCAATTGAAATACTCGAATCGAAAAAATGTTGCGATTGCGGCTATCACCAAGACGACAGTATTTCATTCGCAACTGTCTGAATGATGTAAATTGGCAAGATTTTATGAAATTGTTGATAACATTATTTCAGAATTCATTCCGATGAAGAAATAATTATAATAGTAAAAATTATCCTGTTTGGTTGAGTAAAAATCTCATAAGACTTCTCAAAGAAAAAGATAAATGTCGTCGTAAAATGTTAGTTTATAAAAAGCATTGCTTACTGGAATGGAAAGCACCAAACACATTTTTTTTATTGCATCTGCTAATAAAATACATGCATATTTTGTCATTGGACTTATTCATTTTCCCTTCTGAGAGGCGATTTAAATTAAATGTTTCTTTTAAAGAACAATAATCACTACTACTTATACAATACATAATTATTCATGTCATTAGAAATGTTCAATGTTGGATCCAAGAGCTCACTCTTCATGGATCTACTAGAAAAATTGAAATTGTTATTTTATAAAATGACGTTGTTTTTCGGGAGATTTTTCACTTTGTCAGGTGTAAGGAGAACATACAAACATTCGGGAGGATCCCGTCAAAGCCCGACCATCTTGCAGCCCTACTTCCAGATAATGATGTAGTTCGTTGTTGGTTACTAGCATAGCAAGGGTGCATTAGACAGTGATCTTAGGATAGTGTTCTGCATTCGTTGCACTGTGAGAAAATTACTATTGCTTGAGCTTCCCCAGAGTTGGATATTACCATATATCTAGAATCTAGATTTGTTTCGGATGTATACACGAGGAGCTTATTACCGACGGGATGCTTGCTATTTCTTCCCAGTAAACATGTGAGATTCCTGTGTTTTTGGTTGTTCGCGTGTTTTAAATTGGACTATAAACATGTCATAAACCTGATGAAATAGAATGAATCAGCTGTTTTGGATAATTTTTAGTAAGTACCTAATACCACTGACTATTAGATTGGCAAATAGCCTTAATAGTAGAAAGAAATTGGGCTAATGAGCTTGGCCTACGAAAAAGTCGGACTCTGAACAAGCCCAAAGTCCAAATCGAAAGTTGACGAACTATCGCAAGGCCGAAGTGTCGGAGAGGGTTGCATAATTTCTAATAACTACCGTGACTCAGCGTAAACAGTATCTTAAAAAGGCGGGGTCATTTGTCTCATTCACAACATGAATTTTTTATTAAGAGTTTAGGTGCTCTTGCAACTTGCAATATTTCTGTGGCGTGTGGTGACGGCCACAGAAATCTGTTGCTGCTTCCTGTTTCCCGTGGATGTCGTAAACGGGAGTTTCCGGCAACTACTAAGAATATAATATTACAATATTAATTAATCCTCTGTGAAAAGATGAAAATCTCGAATGAAATCCCACCGATGCGCCTCAGTGTGACGTAGTGTAACAGCTCCTCCTCTCCTCATCTTAACAAAGACCTGACTCTAATTCTGCTAATCTTAATGTCGTTATCGTGTTTTGATAGCGTTTCAATAAAACTGCTCTTGTCACCCGCAGCTAATGTCATCTGCATACATTTTTTCCGCAGTCGTTAAGGCGCATAGTAACGTCAATCATAAAAAATCACTGCAGAAAAAACCGATTCTCTTCATAAATATTGAATAAAAAAATCTTTAAAAAAGATATGTTATTATTCAACGCATTCTTTAGTGGATGGTCTTCTTAATTTTTTGATAAATTAATTAAAACTTTGTTAAAATGTGACCCAAACATGCCTCGATTTTAAAACTGTAAACCTAATCGCTTCGTAAATATTAGGTTAAATCATATTCTTTCGATTTCAATAAATAAAGTGAACAATATTCTAGGGGATGGTCTTTTTGGATTTTTCTTATTCGCCTTTATTAATTTTTTATTGAAATAATTCATCTTACGCGTAAAGGTTTGCTTAAATATTCCCCTCGCTCTCACTCACTCACTCCTATTTAATCAGTGCGGGACGATCGACGCAAGGTCATTGGGAGCACTATGCGCCTTAATATAGGTAGGTATGTACGAGTATTTAGCTAATATTTATTGTATTGAACAGAATCTGTTAACATTGATTTGCATTCTTTAATTATACATTGAGCCTCCCTAATGAATAGCTATTGTTCGTTTCGTACATACAAATATAAAGTACCTAATAAGTACTAAGTAAAAACGTGAATTACAAGTAAAAATGATTAATTGCTTGCAAATTGAAGCTATTGTGATTGAAGCGGATTTGACGCTTTATCTGCGATGATCCAAGTCGGTACATACAAAGTCACGATTAAAGATCATTAATTAAATATAATTAATCATTGTCGTACACAGTCAGCAACACATATTTCGAAGCACGCCATGTGTTCACTTAAACGAGCGAGTAATATCAACACTGTCTTATTACAACTTACGAGTATTACACCGTGACAACTGTCCGGTGGAATGCACTACCAAGGGACATCCGCGACAGCTCATCCGTCAATATGTTCAAAAATAAACTAATAAAGCATATTTTTATAACAAATTCTAGTTGATTAATTTATTTTGTAAAAGGTATTTAGTTGATATAGTTTATGTTCATTTATTATGCGTATATTAAAAGTTATTTATTTTATTTAGTCTGTGTATTTGATTTAAGAATTTGTTGCTTTTTTATCTTTCCCGCGATCGTCTTTTTGTCTCTAAACATCCAGTGAGGTTGGCTGAAAGAGATCCCTTTTAGGGATAAGTCCACCTATGTACATTGTCCTTTCTGTATGTTTGTCAAATGAATGTTTAAATGTGCCATGCTCTCGTGGGACAGGCTATTGAATGCGTTGCGGATGTCAAGAGACACCGCAACAACAGTCTCTCCACGAGCTGTGGCCTCCTCAGTCCACCCCTTGAGGAGGGCCAACGCGTCCACCGTGGACCGGCCGGTGCGGAAGCCGAACTGGTTGTCCGCCAAGTCCGGCCCCCGGTCCTCTAGGTGCTCGACGATGCGGGAAGCGAGAATCTTCTCGAAAAACTTTCCAGCCTCGTCGAGCAGCATCACCGGTATGATTTTGCTTTATTGTTTGGACAGTTTTTACAGCAGCGAAATATTGAATTTCCCCCATATTCCTCTGCATTTTAACCGCCTACGTGGTCTATTGGTTGCGACCTTCCGGTATTAAGTGAAGGTCTGAGGTTTGTTTCCTTACGAGAGCAATAGTAGATTGCTTTATAAGGGTGGAAAGGAATCAATCCCTACGAGGTTGTTAGGCTATAGTCCGAGTATGGTTTGATTCCTTTTACCCGTGTGTAGCACTCTACTTTTCATTTCGAATGCAAGGAAAATAAAAAATAGCTTTTCTAATAAAATTTATTAATAAAAATACTCCTAACATGACATATCGACATCGTGTTTTACACTTAGTGTACTTTTAAGCATTGAATATCTGCTCCATAGCGTAGACGCCTGCACTTTATGAGATAGTTCATTAAAGTATATAAGAAATACATTTTCAGAAAATGATTTTATATTCCTTGCATCTCGCCACTTCATAAAGTCGGAATATGTATTTAAATATCTTTCCTTTGAAATTTTTGGCAAAAAAATTTCGAGTATTGTATTTGCTTCGTTCGTGACTGAATCTGGAGCCGAAATTTCAGAATCGCTTGAATTCATTGTTTTTCTTAAATACCTAAATCACACAATCAAGATTTCGGTACAGCGTAACAGATTCCCCTCCCGCCAAAATTATCTTTTTCACAGGTATTTTTAAATTTGGAACACATCGCGTTACCTGTTACTGGCCATTCAGCCAAATACTTTTATTATCATTGTACCAAAGATTGTATGTACGTAACCTAATTCAGTTCTATTTTTAAAATTTTACTTTCCGCTCTAAGGAGGGAAGTAAATAGTATGAGAATTTCCCGCCCGCTGGTGGGAACTAGCGTTTTCCTCCCAATACTCAGATCAAGGAAACGCTCCTTTCCGAGCATGAGGAATGAAATAGTAGATTGCTTTATAAGGGTGGAAAGGAATCAATCCCTACGAGGTTGTTAGACACCCGAGCGCAGCGAGGGCGGCTATAGTCCGAGTAGGGTTTGATTCCTTTTACCCGTGTGTAGCACTCTACTTTTCATTTCGAATGCAAGGAAAATAAAAAATAGCTTTTCTAATAAAATTTATTAATAAAAATACTCCTAACATGACATATCGACATCGTGTTTTACACTTAGTGTACTTTTAAGCATTGAATATCTGCTCCATAGCGTAGACGCCTGCACTTTATGAGATAGTTCATTAAAGTATATAAGAAATACATTTTCAGAAAATGATTTTATATTCCTTGCATCTCGCCACTTCATAAAGTCGGAATATGTATTTAAATATCTTGCCTTTGAAATTTTTGGCAAAAGATTTTCGAGTATTGTATTTGCTTCGTTCGTGACTGAATCTGGAGCCGAAATTTCAGAATCGCTTGAATTCATTGTTTTTCTTAAATACCTAAATCACACAATCAAGATTTCGGTACAGCGTAACAGATTCCCCTCCCGCCAAAATTATCTTTTTCACAGGTATTTTTAAATTTGGAACACATCGCGTTACCTGTTACTGGCCATTCAGCCAAATACTTTTATTATCATTGTACCAAAGATTGTATGTACGTAACCTAATTCAGTTCTATTTTTAAAATTTTACTTTCCGCCCTAAGGAGGGAAGTAAATAGTATGAGAATTTCCCGCCCGCTGGTGGGAACTAGCGTTTTCCTCCCAATACTCAGATCAAGGAAACGCTCCTTTCCGAGCATGAGGAATGAAAAAGTATTTTCGCTTGCTTTGATTGGTGGTGTGGCTTTGAAGCCTGTCTAGCTTTTTATCTATCAATGTTTTATACTTACAACTAAGTTGGCAAACATGCAAACTGCCCACCTGATGGTAAGTGGTAACAGTCATCTATACATGTGACTCTTGTGAGATTCGCAGCAAAACTGTATCCCCCACAGCCACGAACCACAGCGTACGTTGCTAACTTGTGACATAAGATATATGTCACGGTACCCAGTAATTTCACTGCCATATCTTTTCCTTCTAACCGGAACACAGCAAAGCAAGCACTACTGCTTTGCGGAAGTAATAGGTAAGACGGAGGTACCCAAGCAGACGACCCTGGTACAGAGTCTCCCTCCGGTAAAATTAATTGAGTAGCACTGGGATATTTGCATTACTATGTTATCTTTGATTCTGACTACGCAATAATAGACACAGCATATAAAGTTGTCCAAAACTTTTAATTTTCTCCAAACGATCTTTCGCTCTAACATCAACTAATGTATAAAATCTAAGTAAGTAGGTATATGAAAAGAGGGTGGTGCTGTGGACTCAGCACTGGCCATCTTATCGGGAGGTCCGTGGTTCGATCCTCCCAAGATGTACCAATGGGTTTTTGTTTTTCGAATTTCATATGTATATTAATCCGACGCTCCTACGGTGAAGGGAAACATTGTGATTACAGACTCATATAAGTCTGTAGCCGTGAGGCAACCTGCATACGTCTGCAAAGAAATTCAAAAGTGTATATAAAGTCGACCAATCTGCACTGGAGCACCGTGGTTGATTAAGGCGAGTACATTATAATATTGACGCCACGGTTAGCGCAGAGGTCGAGTGATCGCCTACTGCGCAACGGGTCGCGGGTTCGATTCCTGTACGGGACAAATATTTTGTTTTTTTTTTTCTATTTATTTGGGTAAAAAAACAGTGACAAAATGTGTAAGTAACTTATACAACAACATAACTTATACTAAAAATACGTAATTTTGACACCAACAACTTTTACCACGAATTAAATTAATAAAGTTTAGGTATACAGTAGAGATTTATTTACAGTAGTTACTGGAAGTAATAATTAGGTATTTAGCTTAGTAATTATTACTAGTGATGTGTCGTCATATATTATTATATATATGATAGGTCTTTCTATGTCGAGATAGGTTAGACTTTAATGAGTGATGAAGGGTTAAACTCTAATTGCCGCCTTCGAGCAAGTGTTTTATGCAGTTCCTGCTTAAATTGTCCTGGACGCAGCGAAAGAATATAATATGTGGTTGAAGAACCTGTTGAAGGAATGGACAAGGCGAAAGAGTGGCGATCTTTTACCAGCATTAGTGCGTCACCAATTAGTCTCGAATAAATGACACATAGATCTACTATGAGTCCTAGTGGGAACCTTATAGCATATCCTACTGACCAGCGGGATACAATCATACTTGTTGCGACAAATATCGTATGAGATTTTCGCTTCCAGCAGTAGTCGTCTATATTTGAGAGAAAATATTTATATTTGATACAAAGTTGTGAATATGGTCACCTACTACGGAAGCAACGACACTGCATAGATCGCAAGAATTGTCTCTGCACCCTTTCTAAAGATTGGATATATTAATCATAGAAAGGGTTCCAAATAGGCGCACCGTACTCCAGTTGCGGTCGAATTAACGAATGATACAGATACAGGTACGTAGAGGGTTTATTTAGTTATTTATTATTTATGTACACAAGGTTCGTACAAAGGCGGACTTAATGCCTGTGGCATTTTCTTCCAGCCAACCTTAGAGTTTCCTGAATTGTGCCCCAGCACGCATTACAAACCCAAACATCTTAAAGGCTTCACTTATGATGTTATCAATGTGAATTTTAAGATGTAATTTCGTATCAAGTGTTCATTCCTAAATTCTTAACGAGTTCTACTTTTTCGAGTTGTATGTTAGATAATTTATAATTAAAAGTACTTTTGAATCTTTTTTTTTGTGAATGTGATGCATTTACACTTATCAACGCTGAGACTGAGTTTGTTGTCATTACAGTATTCAGTGAAACGGTCAAGGTCCGATTGAAATTGCAGATGGTCGTCATAGTTGTTAATTTCATGAAATATTTTTAGGTCATCTGCGTACAAAAGAAAGTTGTGAACGTCATTAATGAAGAGCACGAATAAAAGTGGACCTAAAATAGATCCCTGGGGTACTCCAGAACTCACGGATATACGATCCGATGTGTGACCGTCCACGACAACCATCTGCACACGATTACTGATGTAGGACTTGAACCCAATTGTATGGCCGACAGAAGTTTGTTTCGGTCTGGGCGTATGTGTATGTGATATTTTATAAATTGCACCCACGACAAAGGAGATAATCCTAGTGTGAGGCGACGTTTTTTTTAAATAAAAAAAATAATCTGTGCTAAGGTCTAAACACCCTAACTTGGAGTAGGCTCGAGCCCCTCGGTGGGGACGTATAGGAGCTATGATGATTATATTAAAAGAACCTGATGTTTCGCTAACTATACATACCTATTAGATGCAGCAGAATAACGTTAGAATCGTGTCATACGTCAAAAACAATTCATTTCGAAGCCATTGTTCTTAGAAATTTTATATGTAATTGCGTACTTAAGTAAGTTTTTGAAATAAGTAAGTATAGCCTAAAAATTATTACGTCTCTACGACGTATTAATCCTTACTGATATTATAAACGCGAAAGTTTGTGAGTATGGATTGATGAATAGATGTTTGTTACTCTTTCACGCAAAAAACTACTAAATGGATTTGGACGAAATTTTGTAGGTAGACGGATTACGACATGGATTAACATAGGCTCCTTATTATCTCGGAAAAGTAAGTAGTTCCCGCGGGAAGTAGATTAACAGTTTTTTCTTTGAATTTTTAAGGCGAAACATAGTTCGCGGGCACACCTATATTTTCTATATAGGCTACATAACTATTTTTCCTACGGGAAAATATAAAATTCTCACGGGAAAACTAAAATAACGTGGGCGGAGCCGCGAGCGGAAAGCTAGTAGTCTATATCTATACTCTATACATACTACATACAAATAAATAAAATTGAAGTGTCTGTTTGTAATGTTAAAATAACAAGTTTTAACTAAATGGGTATGAATGTATATCGGGTACCAATAACAAAAACACAATTTAATTTTTTTTTGTCCGTCTGTCTGTTTGTTCCCGCTAATCTCTGGAACGGCTAGACCGATTTTGACGGGACTTTCACTAATAGATAGCTAATTATATAAGGTATAACATATGCTACTTTTTATCAAGATCGGTCCAGCCGTTACTATTTCACGCGGACGAAGTCGCGGACACAGCTAGTTGAATAATAAATCTTAATTGCAGTCCATTCTATAAAAAATGTCATAAAAATCCTTATGGTTCTAAATCCCCTTGCTCTTCTGAAAATAAAACAATAAAAAATAATTAGAATTTCACAAAAAAATAAGTCATAATTTACCAACGTTTCAAACCACAGAATAGTAAGTCACCAAGTTTTTCAAACGTTCCCTTGTGAAAAAGCCACATGAATGCGCGCACGCCGACGCTAGTACAACAAGATTCACATAGCCGTGTGGTAAGCAGGCGATGTCACCGCTACTTTGATTAAGCAAGCTTGATGACACGGAAAAACGATGAATTCAATCCATAACTGACTAATCCACATAAAGCTATGCCTTTAATAGCTACGCGAGATTTTTTCCAAAAATACTCATGAAGATTACGCAGCGCTTATTTTGGCCTTGTAAGACACATTAGGGACACACCGTTATTTGTATTTGCGCTCGACGCTGCTTTAAGTGCTAAGGCAAAGGCCACACCGAAGGTAGCACTATTATGCCCGGATTCTATATTTAAAAAAATCGCTTTTGCTACAGACAGTTAAATTTTTACATTTATTCTATGGAAAATATGTCAAAATATAACGGTCCGTATCAAAAACGGATCGTTTTTTGAATATAAAAGCCGGGTATTAGAGGTTAGCTAGGATATAGGCAGAGTGGTCAAAATGCACCCCGGTCCTGTAGATCGATCCGGCGGTCTCAACCACTAGACCAGAGGTTCCCAAACTTTTACCCCATGCGCCTCACCTAACATTATGTTAAAATACTATGCCCCCCTAGGGGTTGAAATGGGGAGTGAAGAAAATTAAGCAAACGATGAAAATATTGGAGTGTTTACTTTTTTTCAAAAGATAGTTGCAACGTGTCGCTGACTTCGCATAGGTGGCACCGTCCGCATCGCGCGAGTTTATATAAACAGTTTTAATAAATATTATTTATACAGTTTAATTCTGGAGTTCTGGAGCCGCTCGCTGCCCGCCCTTGGTTCACTCTAAACCCCCCAAGTGGGGTGCGCCTCACTGCGTTGGGAAACCCTGCACTAGACAGCGAAGGCGGTTAAAATTAGTCTTCTAACATATGAAAATGTCGTGTCACAGTGTGTGTTATCGAACTCGTCTGAAACGGCTTGGCTGATTTTCATGAAATTTTTTGTGTAACTATACATAAGTATTTGGTAAGTCTTAAATACGTCGTAAGCTTTTATATAGCTTGCGACCTATTCTACTAAGACCTACCGAACATACATAAAAAAATTCACAAAGGTCAAGCCGTTTCGGAAGAGTTTAGTAACAAACACTGTGACACGAGAATTTTATATATTAACTAGCTGCGACCGCGAACTACGTTTCGCCATAATATACAAAATAGTTTACGACCTATTCTCAGACCTACCGAACATACACAAAAAAATTCATAAAGATCGGTCAAGCCGTTTCGGAGGAGTTCGGTAACAAACACTGTGACACGAGAATTTTATATATTAGAGAAGATTTATCAACTTCTTTTATATGTATAAGGCTATACTAGACAACCCTGCGATCAAAATAACAACAATGTGTCGAATTCGGTCGAAATAACAATAACACAGGGCAAGCGCTGATCCACCGTTGTGGGCACGATGGGCATGCCCACAACCCTAATAGGCTTGTGACGTCACACTTTCGCGGTCTATTGAGATCGATAGGTTGCTGATATTATATCCAATGGATATTTAGCAGATTAGATACTTAACAGAAAAAAAAAAATTTGGTCAGGGCATCATATGTTTTGTAAAAATCTTCTTTGTAGGAATGCACTTATATCGATCATGAGCAAGTTCACATTCCGACTCACACTTGGCCGAATTTCGGGTGGCTGTGACCACAATCTTTTTTGAGGGCTGGATCCGCGCCTGACACAGGGCAATATAGCTAGCTTAATGTTGGCGCACAGCCCTTACAACGTTGAGTCAGCACTGCACCTCCGAACAATGGGACGTGTTACGTCAGATCACAACGAGACCGCCAACCGCGGGATAAGTGCACGTCCTCCCTTAATTGCACTCCGCCCATTATTTAGAAGACATTGCAAAGTATTGCTTTCGCTGTAACATATTATCTACCGATTCTAAGGATGAAACTCATAACTTCGCAATTTTAATTTCACTGTAGTACTTACTCAAGACATTCGTTGTTTTTACAAGATTACGAGAGCAAAGTGATTTTTCACTCAGCAGAACAGGGGCTCTATTTGTGAATCAATCGTCCGGCATCGAACGCTTTTCAAACGTCATCAGTGCTCGATTCCTGTTGATTTTCGTTTCTCTTGCGATGAAAAACAATAGAACATTACGACGAAGATCAATATTGTTTTGATTTTAATCGAAAACAAAACTAAAATTAGAAGAAATCGAACACTGACGAGCGCTCGATGCCGGAAGAATGATTCAAAAATAGGGCCCCAGAGCTGAGTAGATGAAGAGCGGCTATTACAACAAAATATTTTACACAAAATAAAAACCGCCTTCAAAAACACTGAATAGTTAAAAATAATGTAAAAATATAGAAGCGTGATGTTGTCTGTACCTATTCTTATATTATTTTTAACTTTTCAGTGTTTTTGAAGTCGGTTTTCCAATAAATGAATCTGTTCTGTCAAAACGAAAACGGAAAAACTGTCTGTTTAAAACGGATTCTGTCCAAAATGATTCTGGCGAAAAAGGCCTTTGTCGCACAATACCTGAAGAAAAAATTCAATCTCTATCATGGATTACGAGTATACTTATTATAGCAATCAGCAGCAATAAGCAGCTTTGCACAAGATAACACTGTGTTCAAATAATAATAATAAATAATAATAATTTATTTAATTTCCAGTTAACAATTACGTAAATTCCACATCTTACAATTTCACAAAAAACCTATGCGGATGCAACACAATAAAATGCTTAGAAACATATATTATTAACAGTTGCATCCGCAGCCGCACTAGTAGAAACTGTATTACGGCTTGCAGCGCTCTCCCTAAAATTCATATAATAAGCACGTTGCAACTAGTATTCGTTCACAATTATACTTACTTACATATAAAATTTACATTATTCAATACTATTAAAATAAAGCAAAAAATACCAAATAAAATTAACAGCACTAGTGATGGAAGTCCTCTTTTTGAATATAATGAGTATGTGTGTGTGTATGTAAGAGGGTGTGTAACATAATTAATTATATGTCTTTCAAATATCGATTTAATAACAAAAAATAACATTCACAATATGCAATCAATTACAATACCTAATGTTTAGTGTTTTATAATATAATTTGATGTCAGTTCAAAAATAAATTTTTTTCATCTACTTAATTAATAATAATACTAGTTAATAACAAAATTAAATTCATCATCAAATACCTATCAGCATGTATTTAAAATGTCAATAAATTTATATAAAAAATAAGTTACTAAACTTTACTAATTTCATCTCATTTATGTAGTATCCAATTAAGAAATTATTTTGATAATATCTTCCGTCTTGCTATAGTTTAAATGTCGCAAGTAATTATTTACAATCCTTTTGCACTGCATTTTAGTTAATGGGTAAATATCCAACACACTATTCAGCTTATTATAAACGAATGGCCCTAAAAAACTAAAGAATCTTCTTTGAAATGTCGTGTTACTACATAAGGGTCTCCTACCGATGTATTTTTTTCGGCGTCCGTATTCCAGATTTGTCGAGTCAAAAGGTGATCTTGTGTGTTGCATTAGCGTACATTTTAATATAAACAATTGACGAACCGTTAAGACCTCATATTCAGCATAGAGAATTTCCGTTGGAAAAAGAATAGGTTTAAATTTAGCCACCTAGAGAATGGCTCGCTGGGCCACCTCCAGACTCATCATAGTTGTTTTTGGCATTCCGCCCCATGTTGTTATGCAGTAAGAAATTATAGACTGACAAAGTGCGTAGTATATTTGTTTTATTGTCTTATGATCTGCAATGTGCCTAAGATGTTTAAACAAAAATATCAGCTTTCGCACCCTACCACAAACATTTTTTATGTGGTCTTTAAAATTTAGATTATTATCTATAGAGACACCTAGGTAGCGGACCGTATAGACCCTCTCAAGTCACTGACAACAACAGTCGTACTCTAGTGTGCAGGTGTGTGCAGTGAGGTGTAAATTGGCGTTGGTTTGTATGTCGCCGCAGATACTATATAGCATGTATTTGTTTTTCCACGTTTAAAGTAAGTATGTTGGTTCGCAGCCAATTATTGACCAAACTAAAACCTGCCTGGGCAGTCATAAACACCTTTTCCCAAGTGGCTTCGACAAAGACAAGAGCTGTGTCGTCAGCGTATGAGAAAATCTGTCCGTGTGGTAGTTTGAGGCATGTGAGGTCATTTATGTAGACAAGGAACAGTGTGGGTCCCAGAATACTTCCCTATGGTACACCACAACTGACAGGAAGATATGTGCTCAAATGGTCTCCAATACGCACACACTGACATCGACCCGTCAGGTAGCTTTCAAAAAATTTCAATTGTTTATCTCTTATACCCAGTCTATCGAGCTTCACTAACAATTTATCCACAGATATAGTGTCGAAGGTTTTCGCCAGGTCTAAATATATTGCAATAACTTTCTTTTTATTGTCTAAGGAACTACTTATGTGGTTTATGTTTAACATTTATGTTATTTGTATTCTAGTAATTTTTAGTATTGAATTTAATATGAAAATAATATTAAGATTTTCGGCACAGTACCTACTACAATAAGGTTCGATCGAATATTTTAATTTTTTTTGAAAGTTCAGTGATAAACCTAGAGACTAGAGCCAAATTTAAAAATCTTTATTTAACATGGACTGTTATAGACGCTTATTGACGTCAAACACAATTAATAGAATTTGACTAGACGCTCAGAATTTGGATGAGTCTACTTTTCACTTTTACTATTGTTTGGATAGGGATAAGATGCCTGTAGGAATTTAAAAAATCCTTAGTGGGCGCCTACATTAGCCAACGAACCCCTGCACTGAATATCATGCATTTAATTGCAATAGTTGGGCTCGACGTTGATACTTCAGTCAGTCACTCACCAAAGCCTTTTTATTGTTAGGGGTTATTATGTAGGAATGAATCTATGGCACCCATCACTGCTTTATAAAAGGAAGTCGGCGCAGAGCATGGACTTAATAATCAAAACTATTGATTATTAAGTTCTGATTATTAAATTCATGGCACAGAGTCTTGTGTTGCCCGCGCAATGTCTTTCAAATAAAAAGCGATCGTGATAGATTTTTCTCAAACGATGGCCCATCTGGAGAGATACAAGGTATAGTTTATACATATGAACGTGAAATTGACTCATTTTTGTCAAGCCCAATCAGTTTTAACGTGGTTTTAACAGTGATCTAATGAGAAACTATAATTACGCTTTGTCATAAGTACATCTTTGATTACAATTTCAAATTTGTTAAAGCCAAGTCCCTTGATATTAGTGGGATTGCCATAAGTGGGGCATGTAAGGTGAACAACCAGAAAGATTATGCATCCAGCAGATCAGATACAAAGAATAGGACGTAATAGTTAAAGTGTGACGTGAGATTTATTGACAATTGGTACGCGGTAATGCCCTTTGATATGCAGCGTTTTGTGGGCTGAATTCATTGATTTACTACCAAACGTAGATAACGCATGAACGTTCGAGAAGTGGGCCGGTGAAGAATCGCCCAATCGCGACTCAAGTTCTTTTCCATAGTTACTAAAACGTCAATTGATCTGTGGCTAGGTATGAAATTATGTAAGTAACTTCACACGGTTGTACTTAAAAAAGTTGCCGTAATAATGTAGAATAAGGTTGAATTCGATAAATACGGTCCTTTCTTTATGGTAATTTTAATTCGGGCGTGCATATTCAACAATATATCAGCGAGTACAAATGTATAGTCGATTAGGTGACAGATTTCAAGCGCGTTTTTGTATGAAGTGCTCTATCTACGTTTGGTAGTAAATCAATGGCTGAATTAATTCTGTGTTCCGGTTTGAAGACAGGCAGTAATGAGATCAGGAAATTACTGAGTGTTATGACTAAATCTTATGTCAAAAGTTAGTAGCATACATTGAGATTCTTGTGGAGGTCGTATATTTGCAAATGTTACACTAACTACATGCACTACAGGCGACTGTAGCTACTTACCATCAGATGGACAGCCTGTAGCCTTATTCTGTTAGCGTTAACGCATTTATGGCGTGTGAATAACTCTTCAATAGCATTGCTTTTTAAGATAGTTTTATTTCCGGAAAATTTATGGTATTAAAATCGGAAAATGTATGATATTAAAATCGCGCTTCAAATCTACACTTAAATATTTTTCTTCTTAAAAGAAAATTATCAATAAAAACTAATAAAAAACAAATCAATAAAATAAATAAATAAATTAGCAATAAAACAAATAAAATAACATTAAAACAAAATAATAAAAAGCAAATTTATTTTAAAAAATAATGTTTTTCACCAATATCGAACCACTGCCATGCCATTTTGATTTAAAGTCGAAGCTCTAACGCACAGAGGCCTAATTCAGCTAATAAGCTACAGCCGAATCGAAGCTGAACCGTTGCGGTCGACCAATCGGAGCGCCTATATTGCCTTTCAACTGCTCGATGACGTGATAATGTGGCGTTCTGATTGGTCGATCGCAACGGTTCAGTTTCGATTCGGCTGTAGCTTATTAGCTGAATTATGCCTCTCGACCAATCATGTTTTGTAATATGAACGCGTGAAAATAAAGATCTCATGTTTTTGTGTAATGCGTCATGCGATAGATGAACGTTAAAATTTGGGGCGATGTAAAAAAAGTTTCACTTTTATAAGCAACACCACGGAAAACGTATAAAGTGATAAAAGCAGTTACATTAAAACGCTACCAAGACATGATAACTACGTTAAGATCAGCAGATTGAGGTCCTAGTCTGTTTGTTTGTCAACTTTGTAAAAGGTGACGCTTACACCGCAGAGGGAGCAAACGCGCAGCCGGCCCGCCCGATGGTTTTTACCCTTGTTTTATGGGTTTTAGAAACTGTAGAAAACTAGCCAATTCAAATCCTGAACTTGAATTACATCCCAGGTGAAACAAATGCATTGTGTAAATAATTGTCTGTAAATTATTAGTCTGAACTTGGCACCCATATAGATTTCAATTCTTTTGTCGGCGAAGTCAACGCGTATTCTTAATATTGAACTTGGCTCTCATTTCACATTTATGTTTTGGATGGAATAGATCAATGGTTGATTAAAGACGAGTGATGTTTGACGCTAAGTCCGCCAAATCTTACCTTGGCACCGCCAAATCTACAAATTGTTAAAGGCATTGAAACTAAAGTAAATTAAAAATAAATTAATGAAATATTGAGTAATAAAAAACTAACAAACATTCCGCTTATAAAAACATGAACTATATAGTAGACTCGCAAATCATTTATCATCATCATGGTCATCACAAAAAACCAGTTGATTGTTAATGATTTCTAAGGACGATATTTTGTATGTATATGCAAATGTAATTTCCATAGGTAGGTAAAACTACCTATATCATCATAGCCGGTCATGTTATACAGCGAATAGACTGGATAAATTATTATCATTTTATGCTTTACTAGCTGTGCAAAATGCTTAACACAGTGTTTAGTTTTTCCTCCATTTTATTCCATAAAGTTTCAACTATATTAATTGCCTTTTTTAGGCAACGGCCATTTCAAAATTAGGACAATTTTCCTACGTTCGTAGTTATCTAGGTACTCTTCAAGGCCTTTCATTTGGTACCCATATTGCTGAGTTTGAAAATAAACTTTTATCCGTTTTTTTTAGCAGCGGCCATGTTGAATTTAGAGCGATTGATGATATAGATAGGATAGGATGGGAAAGGAAAGGAGGATGAGAGCGTTTTCAAGCCGCGACAACCCCTATTACACTATCGTATAGATGTCTAATATGTACATGTTATATTATGAGCATATTTATTTATTTATTTACACAAAAGCTTATAACTATCTTTACAGGTGCGTGCACCTAATGCGTTTTGCCCTTGCCCTTATAAGTAATCCTATACCTCACAACATAACACCAAATCTTACACAGTATCTATCGTAACATATTACAAATAGACATATGTTTGTGAATTCACACAGAGAACAAGCAAATAAATCAGTTTTTCTGCCACTTTGTTCAATATCATTATCGCTCTAGTGACTAGAAAATCGGGCTCCATTGACTAGAGTCTAGTCAATGGAGCCCGATTTTGCAGGTTTGTTTGACCTCGCGGCACCACCAGTAATGGTGGCTTGCGTCGGCGCTCCACGTACCTATCTGTCACACATAAACCAATCCGAGCCAATATCTCCGCATTACAAATGATTCCCCTTAATATTTTAAGTAAATACAGTGACAATATCAAGACTCTTCTTACACTTAATTCATTATATCCAACCATTCCCAAGACAAACAGATTGGGATAGGATACACGCCATACAGCTTAAAATGTGGATATCTCGTAAATTTGTTCTGTATACGTTCTAACATTAGACTATATTTTATTTGGCTTGGAGACCAAACTATTGAATTAAACTCCAGGTGGCTTCTAACTAATGCGTTATAATATAACGCTATGATTGCTTTTATATTTGTAAAGTTATTAACGCTTCGCAAGATAAATCCCAAATTTTATAAGCCCTTTTTACATATACTAATTATGTGATTTTTGAAATTTAATTCTGATGTAAATAAAATTCCTAGATCTTTTATTTCAGTAACTCCTATTGTCTAGTTCCTACTCGAAATTATATAGATATTACACCGTCATAATATGTTCTTCAAAAAAAAATGACCCATAGATCATATTGCTAAAATAATGTAGGTAATAAAAGCTTTAAATTTATGCCAATATATAAGCTTTATACATAAAATCGAAAACAGAAATATAATACGAAAAATATACATTTCTTTTTTAAACTGTTCCGCCTCAGTTCTTTTCTACATAACCACAGATTTGCTGTCGCGACATCATGGTTAATTGGTATCCTTTTTCAAGGAAGCACATACGTCCATTTAACGTACACATTGCACCGTGAAGCGAAGCCATTATCACGTAATTCGAGGTAACAGATACGTGGAACAGTATGGGTCAGCGGGCCGGAACGTGGGTTGGCCGAAGGGAAAGTCGCCGCGCAGAGGTTAATCAGTCTTATGCGATTTACATAAAGTCTCACATTAAAGCTACGGATAAGGTGGTAAGGTAACAGATAACTGTTATATATTTATTACGTAGTACGTAATACTTAGCTACTACTAGTATTTAATATCTAGTCATTTCGCTGGTTTGGATTTGATATGAGAAGACCCAATATTTTTGAAGGACTTATTCAATAACACCCCACATCATGAGATAGGCGAGATAAAAATAGTCTTATTTATTTTTAAAGTGAATATACAACTAAATGTTCTGTGAATATTTCAAACGTCCACCTGTTGCCGAGCAAACACGGCAAAAAAAAATACGTTTGTTAGGACCCCCCCTTAAATGTTTATTTTATAATAATAATAAAAACTCTTTATTTCAGACCTTTTACAGTCCATAGCAGGTTAGTAACAGAAATTACTTAATACTATGTTAGTTTCTAAAATTCATATAGTATCTCGGACAAAAGAAAACTAATTGGTAAAATGGTAATTTTTCAACACACTTGCCCGCAAAATGGATATAATTTTACCGATTTCAGATACATAAAGCCGTTCACAAAACATGTGTGCGTTATAACGCAAATAGTTCGGCTATAGATCTATAACCGCACTATCCACGCCATTGTTTTTTTTTTTATGCTTGAGATAATATAAAAGGCATCAACGAACCACAATGATTCTACAAACGATCACTTTCATACCACAATTAAGTTTTATCTACAAAATAACAATGACTTGTGTTACCCAATTCAAAAACTCAGTTAATCAGTTTTGTTTTTCTTACAAGTGTGTTGAAAAACGTCGTACGATACACGTGCGCACACCAGCTATACACACTCGGCTCTATTACGCCCCCGCCTTCGGCTCGGGATGAAATTTCACCTAGTTACAGCCACCATAACGCACCCATATCGTAATGTACTATAAATACATTGATCAATTCACCAACCAGGTTCCAATAAAGGGGAATCCCATCTATCAACTAACATCTTCAGGATGCCGTTGGTACTGCCGCGAATTCTTTTTTGTAGTGCTGTGCTACGCTTTCTAATAATGGCATGAAAGCGCCTCTAAAAACATATTTGAAGCACTGCAGAATCTCGGCAATCCCAACAATACCCTGAAAGCGTTATTATATTGTACACTAAGTGCACTATATTCTCGCTGAGTATAACTGGACCACAGGCTGCACGTGTAAAAAGACTGGCAGAAAGCCTTGAAGAGAGTAATTTTAACGTCCTTACTACAGCGTGCGAACCTGCGTGCCAGCATATTACAACGAACTGCGATCGCTCTACGCTCCCTGTCCAGGTCTATATTATCACTTAAATTGTCAGTTACCCAGTGTCCAAGGTACTTATATCGCGACACTCTTTTAAGAAATATGTTACAAAGTTTTAAGGTTACAAAGTTTTAATTGTTATGCGGCAACATAAATACATTATATCTGATTCTGTGGAAATTTCAACTGTCTAGCTATCAGGGTTCATGAGATATAGCCTGGTGACACACACCACGGACGGACAGAAAGACGGACAGCGGAGTCTTAGTAATAGAGTCCCGTTTTTACCCTTTGGGTGTGGAACCCTAAAAATTAATATTTTTTTAAGAAGGCAAGATTTTGTTCATGGTAACTATTATTTCATAGATTTTTTTATTTAATCCTGATTGTCGAGATGACCCACTATATTGAGAGAAATCAATATTTTTGTCCATACTGAAACATGAAATCTTTAAATAGTTGTATATCATTGAGGTTATCGAACGAGACAATAAAGTTAAGCCCTGACTTGTTTAGCTGGTTGAAATCAAATATGTGAAAATTATTATTTATAAACCTGGTTTTGTTTTGCTAATTTTCATATATTTCTACGTGATTAGCATTAAGTGGTTGTTAATACGAATACCACAATGATTCGCGTTTTCTTTGATACGCGACTACGTGCAAAATGCTCGAAAGATCGCGCGTAAAAAATATTTGTCAGGTAGATACTTAAAATGCAAATTTTGTAATAAAAAATTTGCATTTTAAGTAAGTATACCTACCTGATTAGCTTGATAGTTTTCTATACTAATATTATAAAGAGGAAAGATTTGTATTTTGTATGTTTGTATTGAATAGGCTCCGAAACTACTGGATCGATTTCAAAAATTCTGTCAACATTAGAATGCTATATTATCCCCGATTAACATAGGCTACAAAATAATTTTTCCTACGGGAAAATATAAATTTCCTACGTAAAAATATAATCCCCACGGGAAAACAGTAACGCGGGCGAAGCCGCGAGTGGTAGGCTATTTTTTCTACGGGAAAATATAAAATTTCCACATGAAAACAAAAATAAAGCGGACGAAGCCGCGAGCGGAAAGCTAGTATAACTACTATATGTTAAGTATCTATGTAGCTTGACAGAAGTTTGATAGTTTTGGATCGATGATTGATTGATTGATAGTCAATGGACTGGTCGAGATAAAGAAGTTGGTTATAGCGTCACCACATGGCGAAAAAACAATTCAGTGTATTAAAAAATACAAAGTCACACATTTGTGAGGTTGCTTTATTTATAAGTAATTTTGACGAAATCTATTAATTGAAAAACGAATCAATAACGAAAACAAAAATCGATCTCTCGGCCATCGAGTTCTTACCAGCCCCGAAGAAAAACTAACCAACCACCTCCAATTTAGAAATCTATAAAGATCTCTAAATTAGACGTTAGTTCGTAGTTATGAACAGTGAATAAAGTCTGCTTTGACTTAACAAAGTACCTACAAAAAGAATATCAATAATCAATACAGTTGAAATTTCGTCAGGGTACTTAGGTAAGTAGGTGCTATTATTTATTCTGTGGTCAGGGTTAATAAGGTGTTCGGACGCTCGGACCCGACCCGACCCGACCTGTCAAGGCTTCAACACGGTATGTTGATGAAGACACGGCCTTAAATCGCGCCAGAGTAGAAAAAAATATATAAGATGTCCGCGTACAATATAAAAAAAAACTAGTAATGAAATAAACTTCATACATACCTAAATATTGTAATGTATAAGTAATATATATACATATATATGTTCTATATATATAACACCAAGAATAAAATAGCTTCTTATGGATATCCAGGATAAACGGATTTAAATTTGTGACAGATAGTGCTCCCTCAAACGCCTTCTGAACGAAATCAGTGTTTGCACATCTCGCACTAAAGACGGTAATGAGTTCCACAGTCTAACAGCGTGAACAGTGAAAGAGTATTTCAGAAAATTCGTCTGAAAAGGCTGACAGGTAAACTTTAGGAGTGTGCGTAAATGAGGTCTACAGAGCGTATGAGGGGAACGAGCATACTCAAAGCGCTCACGAAGATAAGGTGGATATGTAGGGTTGTGTATGATATTAAAAAGAAGAAAGAGAATACGAGAGTTTCTACGAAGCCGGATAGGAAGCCACTTGAGTTGTGTACGAAAATTAAGCATTTTTAAAGAAAATGCAAGGTATAAACGTTGGATGTTGATAGTAGCTATTAACATGTACCTATCTCTTTTGCACTTTATTAAGTAGACTGCAGTCTACTTAACAAAGAACAAAAGCGATCAATACAGTGTTTCGTTCGAGCAGGATAATTGCTCGATGGGAGATTTGGCAAGGTACGGAGTTGGCAGAAAGATTCTCACAAGCGATGCCCGTCTAATGACCCTGCCGTGGAGGCCTGCGTGCACTTTTGGCCTCGTGAACGCCGCCGTGAGACTCCTCCGTCTGGGGGATCGAGCGCCCACAAGGGCAAGGAGAACAGGTTTTATTGAGTATGCCAGATGCCTGGAACTCTGCGGCGCGGCTACTAAGCCAACGGCGGCTACGGCGCGGTAACGCTTTCCTCTCGAAAAAGGGCAAAATAAAGAGGCTCTACTTTTAATCATTCGTCTGGTAAAAATGCAAACTAGCAAATAGCTTATTATGAAATAAGGAAGTTTGAAATTCGTGAACTGTGGCTTTTGGAAGTAAGTTTTTCGTATTTATGTAGTGTACTCCCTAGGATCGCAGCCTGCCTGTTTGCTATTTTTTTAATATAATATGATGTCACGGAACACCGGAATAATATGAAATACTACGCTACGCCGTAGCGTTCCTCGCGACTTACGTCACGTCAGTCATAACTATCGAGTGCACATCGAGTGCGATTGAAGACAGACTACACATTACACAAGCTATGGCTTGGCTCGACTCGGCTCGGCAAAATAAAGAAATATTACGCGGAAAACACGTTAATTCCATAGTCAGCTATTCGAACAATTTAAAATCTTAAAGTGAGAGACTTTTTGCGAGAATTTTTTTTTATCTAATATATAAAATTCTCGTGTCACAGTGTTTGTTACCAAACTCCTCCAAAACGGCTCGACCGATCTATATGGAATTTTTTGTGCATATTCAGTAGGTCTGAGAATAGGTCGTAATCTATTTTTCATTACTCATACTCTGAAAGCAGGTCTGAAGTTGCCTGAGGAGCGGGTTGAAAGTAATACTTTTCAGCCCTAGGGAGAACCACTTTCAACTGACAGCTGCTGTCAAATTTTAAAAAGAAACTAGTTCTTTTTTCACATTTTAATTGAACCATGTTCCGACTTTCTATACAGCCACTCAATTACAGTGTGGTGTAAAATTGAAATAACATACTAGTAATGTTAAGTATTTAAAGAATGTATTTTTTAAATGACTTTATTATAATTTATTTTTAAATATTTCTGAAAAATAACATAGATTTGGGAAAAATATTAACCATTTTTTAAATTATGAAAATGAAAAATAATGGCTGAATAGCTGGCCGGCCACAGAAAAAAAAAACAAAATAAGCGGGATAGGTGCGGAAAAGCGGCAATGCGATCTTCATTTGTTTTTTTCCATTTGTAGAGTTTCGTTAATTCTTCCGTATAGCAGAGATTTGTATCAACTGTTAATTATATGTGTATAACATGGTGTTAATAATTAACTCTATGAGTTCATCTGATTCAGGTATGGGGTTAACGCCTGATTTATTAAAAGAAAGCAAAGAAGCAGAAGCTGTTGATTTATGTAAAATACAATTTACACGTTTATTCTTTAGCTAATTCATTGTTTTGTTTTTACCTTCCTTGTATTCGTAATGAAAAGCACAGTGTTTACCTCGGGTTAAAGACTTATTTAGTCCCTCGAACTATTGGTGCCCTCGCTACGCTCGGGCGCCAAACTCCGTCTCGGGACTAAATAAGTTACTTTCACCCCTAGGGTAACAATGTACTATTTTATTACGCCGAAACGTAGTTCGCCGGCACAGCTAGTAATTAATAAAAACCGACTTCAAAAACAAAAGTTAAAAATAATATAAGAATAGGTGTGCTGGTATTAAATTAGGGTTTCTCAATTCACTAAAAAGATTTCATTCACTAAAAAGAAATAAATAAAAAATATTTTACAAAAAAATAAAACCCGACTTCAAAAACACTCATCACAAATTTTAAGACTTTCTAGGAGATCAACGTTTGGTACCGACTTTAATATGTTGTGTGATGTTGTCTGTACCTATTCTTATATTATTTTTAACTTTTCAGTGTTTTTGAAGTCGGTTTTTATTTTTTGTAAAATAATTTTTATCTTTTTAGTGAATGAAATCTTTTTAGTGAATTGAGAACTTCCTCATTTTTGAAGTCGGTTAAATAGCATTATAAAGTATCTGACTATATGATAGATAAAACTGCTTGGGAATGAATGACAAAATGTGACAATTTAAGGTTCATTAAGTAATTGTTGAATGAATGTATTTGAGTAACTGTTCCAATTACTCCGAGTGGCATTTCTATATATATTATATATGTATGTATCTCTATATATATATATATATATATATATATATATAATAAAATCGTAGGGGTACAAAAATCTGTAATTGCGAAATATAAAGAAAACAAATACACAGGTCGCCTTAAAATCATTAGCAGAATACGATAGAATAGTTTAAAAAAAAATTGTTTGTTTGTTGGTTTGTTTGTTTGTTTGTCTGTTTGTCCGGAAAGATCTCCGAAACTACTGGACAGAATTTGATATGGCTTACACCACAATGCTTAGAATTTTCCGGAAAAACATTTAGGCATAATTTCGTTTGTTTAAATTCACTTTTTATTTTTAGTGAAAAAATACGATTTTTCGAATTGGCTTTAGGTAGAAAAACAACATGGCGCAAGTGAAATTATTTTGACAAGTCTGTCACATAGTACAGAGAGAAGGTATTTTCTTCCACGAAGGAAAGGCAATGGAACTACGCCATACAGCCTGATCTTAAGTAATTGGATTTCGAAAATTGAAAGGCAGGACTGAAGTGTTTCACATAGTGTCAAATAAAATTTAATATTTTTTGTTAATGGCTGTACCCAACTGGATTTCGCCAACGAAATTGTCTTTTTCTTATGTCGTACCGTGGTGGTAAGGCAAAAAGATCAAGCCATACAACCAATGTATTCAGCATTTTTTATGATAATACTTATCGAGTGACCATAAAATTTGTAGGTTGGTTTAATTCTTGACTAATTTTCACAAAATCGGTACAATTTTTGAAATATTAAAAATGTTGAAAAATAAAGATACTCTTTTCAAGGTACTTTGAAAGGTGTTATATGTTTTTACATTAGGACTAAGGAATCAAACTCTTTCATCCATTTAAAACTATAAAAAGTAATAGATAAATATTGATAATTAAAAAAAATATCTGACTGCAATGTTCTGGGTTACACGTAGAGAGACGGGACGGGACTCTTGATCCTAATGTCTAAAATGACGGATCACATTTTTTTGGATCCACCCAAGGAACATGGATATCGAACGAAGAACCTAAAGAGAACACATCGAACCTAGCCACGTTGACTTAATTTGACATGACTGCCGATAAAGTTCGTTTCCAAACCCAGCGATATGCATATCAAATGAAAGGCCTTGATGAGTAGAGCACTATGAACATAGGAAAATCGCCCTAAATTCAACATGGCCGCCGCTCAAATAAAACGGATAAAAGTTCGTTTCCAAACCCAGCAATATGGGTATCAAATGAAAGGCATTGATGAGTAGAGCACTATGAACCTAGCAACATTGACATAAATTCAACATGGCCGCCGCTCAAAAAAGGTGGATAAAAGTTAGTTTCCAAACCTAGCAATATGGGTATCAAATGAAAGGCATTGATGAGTAGAGCACTATGAACCTAGCAACATTGACATAAATTCAACATGGCTGCCGCTCAAAAAAGGTGGATAAAAGTTAGTTTCCAAACCTAGCAATATGGGTATCAAATGAAAGGCCTTGAAGAGTAGAGCACTATGAACCTAGCAACATTGACATAAATTTAACATGGCCGCCGCTCAAAAAAGGTGGATAAAAGTTAGTTTCCAAGCCTAGCAATATGGGTATCAAATGAAAGGCATTGATGAGTAGAGCACTATGAACCTAGCAACATTGACATAAATTCAACATGGCTGCCGCTCAAAAAAGGTGGATAAAAGTTAGTTTCCAAACCCAGCAATATGGGTATCAAATGAAAGGCCTTGAAGAGTAGAGCATTAGGTACCTAGGAAAATCGACCTAAATTCAACATGGCCGCCGCTCAAAAAAAAGGATAAAAGTTCGTTTTCAACCCAGCAATATGGATATCAAATGAAAGGCCCTGATGAGTAGAGCACTATGAACCTAGCAACATTGACATAAATTCAACATAGCCGCCGCTCTAAAAAGAAGAATAATAGTTCGTTTCCAAACCTAGCAATATGGGTATCAACTGAAAGGCCTAAAAGAGTAGAGCATTAGGAACCTAGCAAAATCGACCCAAATTCAACATGGCCGCCGCTCAAAAAAAATAGGATAAAAGTTCGTTTCCAAACCTAGCAATATGGGTATCAAATGAAAAGCCTAAAACAGTAGAGCATTATGAACTTAGGAAAATTGCTATAAATTCAACATGGCCGCCGCTCAAAAAAATGGATAATAGTTCGTTTCCAAACCCAGCAATATGGGTATCAAATGAAAGGCCTTGAGAGTAGAGCATTATGAACTTAGGAAAATTGCTATAAATTCAACATGGCCGCCGCTCAAAAAAATTGATAATAGTTCGTTTCCAAACCCAGCAATATGGGTATCAAATGAAAGGCCTTGAAGAGTAGAGCATTAGGTACCTACGAAAATCTACCTAAATTCAACATGGCCGCCGCTCAAAAAAAGGATAAATGTTCGTTTTCAAACCGAGCAATGTGGGTACCAAATGAAGGCCTTGATGAGTAGAGCACTATGAACCTAGCAACACTGACCTAAATTCAACATGGCCGCCTCTCAAAAAAATGGATAATAGTTCGTTTCCAAACCCAGCAATATGGGTATCAAATGAAAGGCCTTGAAGAGTAGAGCATTAGGTACCTACGAAAATCTACCTAAATTCAACATGGCCGCCGCTCAAAAAAAGGATAAATGTTCGTTTTCAAACCGAGCAATGTGGATACCAAATGAAAGGCCTTGATGAGTAGAGCACTATGAACCTAGCAACACATAAATAAATTCAACATGGCCGCCGCTCAATAAAGGTGGATAAAAGTTCGTTTTCTAATCTAGCAATATAGGTATCAAATGAAAGGCCTTGAAGAGTAGAGCACTATGAACCTAGGAAAATAGCACAACATTCAATATGGCCGCTGCTCAAAAAAAAACTGATAAAAGTTCGTTTCTAAGCCCAGCAATATGGGTATCAGTAGAGCACTATGAACGTAGCAACATTGACGTAAATTCAACATGACCGCCGCTCAAAAAAGACGGATAACAGTTGCTTTTCAAACCCAGCAATAGGGGTATTAAATGAAAGTAGGCCCTGAAGGGTACCTAGAGCAGCCATGCTCTAAGTGTGTTCCGCGGAACCCTAGGGGGCTCCACAATACCCCTATAAGGGTTCCGCAATAATTTAGAAAAATCAAAACACCCTCTCTGGTCGTACTTTTTTATGCTTATTAATAAAGACTACACTTTTAAAAACTATTGTTTTATTTTAGGGTTCCGTCAAGTATTTCGCTTTCCAAAAGGGTTCCGTCACCAAAAAAGTTTGAGAACCGCTTCGGGGCCTTTTGGATGTTCGATGTTAGATGTTACCTGTGTTTAGTGTCCTTCGAGACCGTGATAATGCAACGATCGTGAACTAGCTAACGATAACTCCAAGTTTGTGTGTTGGATGTTAGTCATCACGGCGAGTTTGCTAACCGAACTATGCCAGCAACACTATATCGCACAGTACACGTTACAAAAACGGAAGTCTCAATACATTTTAAGGCTAACCGCATAAATACGTTTTTTCGCATTCGTTTTCTGAATGAGGGCATCCGAATGCATCAAATCTATACAAAATACTCATTGACTGCCGCACACGTTCGTTTTTATTACGAACGGAACACGTTCTGTACGTACGTTTAGGTAGAATGGTAGAAATCCCGAATGAGAAGAAACGAACGTCTGCGCTACGTTCACGAAACTCCGTGTCTGTATTCCGTGATCGGATATCGAATACGGAAAACGTATTTGTACAGTAACCCCCCCATTCATGCTATACATTAACTCTACGAAAACTGCCAGTATTACGAGCGACATAAGAACGGTTCAACGGTCAAACAGTATAGCTTGACAAGGAGCTTACTGTACGACCAGTCAAAATTGGCCAAGTTGTCATATCCAAAAAATATATTTTGTTGGTGTTACCAACACCCATTATAAAATCTAAACTTTATTCGTATACAGTTCTAATTTATTAACAATTGTTTATTTTAATTCGAAACATGAATACGATAAAGATTATTCTTGCAACTGTGTAGTTATTTCTACTGAAGAAGAATTTATTAATATCAATAATGTCTCTAAAACAATAATAATACTTAGTGTTTATAGTAATATGTAATGTATTTAATTTTGTGGACTGTTAGAAAAAAATATTACGAACCTACGAAAATTGTCTTAATTTCGAAATGGCCGATGCTCAAGAAAGGCAGAATAAAGTTGAATCATTATGGAATAAAATGGAGGTAAAAACTAAACACTGTGTTAAGTATTTTGATGGCGAAACGTAGTTCGCGGGCACAGCTAGTATTGTAATAAAACCAAAGATATGTTTGTGAAATATATAGTTGTAATGTTGGCAATTTAAAAGAGGAGACAAAAAAAATTAGACCTAAGTTTCTTGCTTGTTCTTCTCTCTCCCAATTTCCTAACCGTGACAATTTTTTTTTTACTTGTATTTACATACATCTTAATTTTGGTTGGGGTGTATGTATGTACGTACATATAAGGTTTAAATAAGAGAAGTAATTAAATGTTTAGCAATAATAAAACTTGGTGAGTCACAAAAAACAGCATTTAAATAATTTGGTCGGCATACAAAGATTTTGTTTGCAACTAAAAAAATCAGGCAGCAATCCTTGTTCCGCAAATAATTTTGATAATGGTCAAAAATTAAATCATAAATAGGCAGCTTACAATAACATGAGTTTGCATAATAAACATAAAGTCCGCAAAATAACTACTTGGTCCGCAAAATAACTGCTTGATCAGCAAGATTTCATGATTGATCAACAGAGAAAACATGTTTATAAGCAGTGTATTTGATTGGTTTGCTTAGTTAAAACATGGTAAGCAAAATAACTAATTGGATTGCAGAAAATAACTAATTATATTTTATAACAATAAAAAGAATATTTTATTAATTTACACTTCTATAAATAATACATACCCAAGCAGAGAGTAAATAAGTTCCGATACTTAAAACCTAAACACAAATTGCCTAATCACGTTTGGCCTAAAACACATATCACCTAAAAATGAAATGCCTAATAACATTTAGCCTCTTTTTGAAAATAAAAAGTTTAGAAACGTCAAAGCGTATGTAGAAACTGTAGGCGTGTCAAAAATAGGTAGCGCGGAGCGAAGCGACGAGCGTAGGTTTCAACATGAATGAGCGAAGCGAGCGTGCCGCGGCAGCGGCCGGCGAAGCGCCAGAAACGACTTTATGTGTATTCTCGACTTTATGCATACTTATTACTTGTGGAAACTGCTAATTTTGAGGTTAGTTTTTTCAAATTTCAAATGCTCATATCTCTGGAAGTGTGTACTTCCTTATTTTCTTGCCAAATTTCATGATTCTAGGTAGGCTAAACATTATTAGGCATATCGTTTTTAGGTGATATGTGTTTTAGGCCAAACGTTATTAGTCAATTTGTGTTTAGGTTTTAAGTATAACACTCGAGTAAATAAATTAAATAATCTTTGTAAGGAATGCGCCCATTTTGCGCATGATAAGTATTTTTGCTTCTTTTATATGCAGCTCAAAATTATTTTTTTTGCTTACTATCTGAGTGCTAACCAAAATTTTACTAAACAGGAGCAGCTCATTGCAGATTATATAACTAATATGCTGTACAAAAATAATTACAGCCATCCAGAATGACATAAATTGCTGATTGATTTTGGAATGCTTGCTGGCCATGAGTTGCTGATCAATTAGCTATTTCTGCTCACAGATTATATTTTTCTGCTCACAAAAATACGAATACTATGCTAACCATTTAAATAACACCCTTTAAATAATACACAGCTTATCCTGATTTTTTAATTAATTAATTGATTAATTATATTCTTGTGATTTGCTTGACGTCAAAATGATAACCTGTAAAGATTTTTGAGTTTGAGTTTGAGATGAGTTTGAGCTGGACTAAGGTTGTCACTTGAAAGGTTTTCCTCTCAGTTTGAAGTCGACTAACTTAAATTTGTTTAATATATTGTTTATTTTCAGTTGCTGCAAAATTGTTGTTCCCTTAAAATATTACACTGAATTTATAGGCAGAGCGACGTCCTTTCTAACAACTGCTTGCTTATGGATGTGCGTTCTGTGATTCAAGCAAATTGGAGCAGTGAGTCAAGGACTTGCATTTAAATTGTCACTCGGTCCTGCCTGATTACACAACGATTCTTTTGTTAGCATTTATTAGCTTTAAATGAAGCATCGGATTATTTTAATAACAATAAACTTATGTAATCTGGTCACAGAACACGAGGCTGTTCATTTTTAACCGACTTCTAAAAAAGGAGGAGGTTTCTCAATTCGACCGTATTTACATTAAAGTTCGAAATTATGTACTTTTTGTGCCCTTTTATTTTTAAAAATCTGCATCGCTCTTCTTCGGGAAGTCCGCGTTGTCAAAGAATGGTAGATAAAATCGATTTTACATAGTTATTAAATTAACATTTTATGTTTTCAATTTCAAGTATTTCACGTCATACTTACTCACTTTCATTTTCGTCAAAATATAAGTGGCCTGAGAAGGCTTAAATTTAAACAAGTATGTTTTTTTAATGAATAAATATACTTATTTTTTTTCTTTTTTTAAATATTATTGGTGTATGAGATAGACCTATAACCCATATAATACATACCGCCTGATTTTTTGAGTTTTCGATTACCGCTCGTTTTGTTCCGAATAAATAGTTTTAATGGGACATTGAATATTTGTTGTGGTTGCTAAATGGGTATAAACGCGTGATTTACTATAATATTGTAATAATAACGCAATCAGACAACTGTATGAGAAGTAGAGCGGGGCACGCATCTCGGACACAACGCATACGACAGCGCAGAAACTTGGCTTTCACTACACAAACTTGTTGGCGTCAAAATTATTAAATCTTAGGTCTCTAACTTTTCCCACGGTGAAGTCCCGGTTAGCTGAGCCTGATAGGGATAAGTTATTTAAATTGACCTTACTGATGGTGGACCAGAGTCAGCTTAGCTCTAACCCAATCAGTTAGCTGCACAAGCCCGCCCTGAGTGTGGCCTGCGTACTAAGAGACCTCATGCACTAGACGGTCAAGACCACAATCAGACGTAACAGTCCATTGTTTATGGTCGATGGTCGCTGCAAATAAGTGCGTGACCGTTCATATAGTTTTATAGTTAGCCTGGTCGCATGCGGCTGGTCGTTGTCGTGGTCACCTAGTTCGTGAGATAGGTGGGTCAGGATGGGCGCTCTTATAACCTCCCTGTTCTGAGAATTTCCTATATATTCAAGATAAAGGACAGGACCATAGCTCTGATATTCCAGGGTGGTCTGAAGAATTACGATTATCAGTCAAAATATATTCAATGGTATGTCAATCAAATAATGTATAAGTTGTGGTTTACTTATGACAGGAAAGCTCATGGCCTTCGTCTCACCTGGACTTCTCATTATATAACTGAGGAATTGGCTGCCTTCCTAAAACTTGTCGCTTCGAAGTTTGTTACCTAGAAAAAATGTGTTGATGTTTAAAGGCGCTGTTCAGACCATCAAAATGAAAAACTTTCACTGTTTGACCAACCACTGACCAAATACTGGAGTAACCAATAATGAACAAAATCTGCTTCATACATTTCTGTAAAGTAAAACTTTTATATGACACTCATGATGTGAAGTTTATTATTTGATAGATATTTCAAGGATACTCAATAGAAAAACATAGTAAAATAATATTCATAAATCTCAGCTAAAACATATATTTCGAGATTAACCAATAGACAGCCTAGTGGCGAATTATATCAATCACAAAGTCAAAGTTATAGCTACTAACAGAATATAAATTACTCTTTCAACAGAAACAGTTGATTTTTTTCAACTTAATGGAGGTGTTAACAGCGCAAGATGCATCGGCTGAAAACGATGATGTTAGAATGACTTTCTGCAGTTGAGAATGTGTTGCGTCCGCGGCCCTACAAGGATGCAGGTGCGGGCGGCGGCGGCCGACAGTGAAAGTGCCGCTGTAAGCGGTTATGTCACAGCCTCCGCCGACCGCAGCTCACTCAGCTCAGTCGTCACGACTATGACGCCGCGCGCGCACCTCTGACACGAACGCACACCGCACCTCGCCGCACTCGCAGAAGCATGTGTCAAAGTTTTCACTGAACATTCCCATTACGAACATGTCGCGACTAGTGATTTTTATTTTGTGTGCTGCCATAGTTAATTGTGAACTGAACAGCAACTCCAGTGAGAACCCCCGCGAGGAGAGGCTGCGGAGCGCCTTGATCGATGCTTTCCAGGCGATCAAGAAAGTGTCGGCCAAAGGCGGCATCGACGCCGAGGGGCCGCTGACATCGGACCTGATAGGGTCCCTATCGCTGCCCCTGAAACACGAGAAGCCGACGACCGACAACGCGTTCGACTTGTTCGCCGAAGACGGTTTGTCTTTCGCCGACGACGACAGCTTCGATGTCGTCGAGAAGAAGACCACGACAGAAAAGTCTCATAACGTCCAGCATATAGTTAAAACGAAGCAACCTGATAGGAACGCGACGAGCGTGAAGAAGGACGTGATAAGCAAGCTCAGCGATTCTATCCGGATAACTTTGAACGATTCGAAAAATATGCTGAGGATAGAGAGTGTGAACGCGAGTGGTCATTTGGGAATAGAGAGCTTGTTGAGAGTGTTCGACGCCGACATACTGGTGAGGCAGTGGAAGGAGCTGCAGAAGACGTTGTCCGGGGAGTGCCTCCAGGACGTGCAGGAGTACGTAGCCGCGCTCACCGACAAGCAGCTATGGGCGTTAAAAAGTAAGTGCTTGTCTTCACCCAAAGTATTACATAAGTACCGTAACGAGCGCTGTAAAAGTTAAAATATGTTATTGAAATTTATCGTCAGTGATTATTTACATAATTCGCTAAAGCTCGATCTTTCAATTTATGAAGAGCGTATCTTCGTAACGTCCGTGCGGTAATGGACTTTGGAGATATTATAATAATTCTAGACGCACAGCGTACAACCCATATCTAGTAGCAGTACCATCGGTCCGGACAAAGCGCTTTGCTTCGTACTTCATTGGGTATACTGCGGCTGAATGGAACAACCTACCGACGTTTGTGTTTCCACACTCTGGAATCCTTTAAAACAGTGAACAGGCATTTTTTTTCTAGACGAGCATGCTCCATCTTCGACCACATTGTTGCTACTCATTAGAGATTGTGGTCAAACGCTCTCCTAGCAAGTATTAAAAAAGTGGATATCGTAAGAACCGACTGCGGGAGTTTACCACAATCAAACCATTGCGAAGAGGGTGAACGAGAAATATATCTCTTTCTTTTGAGGCGGGGGAATCGCTTACGATGCCAAGGGGCTAAGTTCAGGGGTGGCCTAGGGTATGCCGTAGGACTCGGGTCCACCGGTGGCTATTCCGCTGATGTCCCCATGCCCGGCTAAACCACCTTCCGAACCTCTCTACTTCCGACGGAGGTACGTTCGGAATCGGAAGGCCAATTATTCACCGAACGCAGCCCTAGCGACAGGCCCAACAGTATAAACAAGCTGGGACTTCGCCTAGGTAGGGGTCATCAGGTTTAAGAAATATAACCCTACAATCCTACATCAATCTGTCTGACCGCGTGGTTTGTGAAATTGATCACAATGTTTGTATAAAAAAAACCCATGCCCAGTTGGGATGCCTTAAAATGACGTATCTACAGCTACAGATGTAACTGGGTTGATATAAAACGATATTATCGTTCCAAAAAAAATTCATAATAAATTGCTTTTGTAGATGCTTGTAGATTAAGAGCAATTGTCAGTGATTGCAATAGCGTTAACAGTGACATTGTCGAACGATTTCGTTTAGGAGCAGAGATTCAGCCGGGTATAGGAATACTAACTGGATATGTTAATGGTTTACTGGCCTACCATATACCAAATGGAGCGACTTCAGCTTAACCTCTTGGTAGCGTTATTATTCCGTCTTATAAAGAGCTGATGAAAAACGATAACATATTTACGAATAACTAATGACAGCATTACACACATGACATTTTTATACAAGGTGGAGGAGACGAGACGATACAAGAAGTTACTTGTATACACATTTTATGATAATAAATAATAATATTTATTGTCAGATGATCAATGGTAAAGGGGTTAGTAACAATTACCTTATAAACTATGTTTGTTACCTAACAATGGCTTCTAAAGTCTGTATACAACAAAGTCTCTTAATAACAGGACATTACTTTTTATTTTTACTTTTTTGCACATGATTCATAGCTTCCTCGGCTATCACCTACAGGCACAGACAGGTCACAGACCCCGAATGGATGTAAACAGACTATTTTGTGTGAATTGTTATTGTTTCTGTTTTCTCCTAATGTTTACATCATAGGCAGCGCTATCAGATACTGCAACGTTGCTGTTCTTACCAATCAGCCCCCTTGAAGATGTCTTTCGGTAATCGTTATCGCAATCGCTAAATGGAGAATGTTTGAGAATTGACATTCGCTCTCGAAAGCTAAGCGAGGGCTAATGTCGAAACATTTTCATTGAGCGTCGGTGGCGCTGTGGACTCGGCACTCGCCTTCCAATCGGGAGGTCCGTGGTTCGATCCTGCAGTGTACCAATGCGTTTTTCGAATATCTTAATATGTACCTACATTTGCATGACGCTCCTACGGCGGAGGAAAACATCGTGAGGCAACCTGCATACATCTACGAAGAAGTTCAAAGGTGTATGTAAAGTCGACCAATCCGCACTAGGCCAGCGTGGTTGACTAAGGCCTAAGCGCCATAACTTAGGGTAAACTCGAGCGCCTCATTGGAGACGTATATGAGCTGTGATGATGAATTGAGATAGCAATTAACGAAATGCGTTTTGTCTAGAGGGGCTGGAGAGAAACACTTTATAAAGGTTGTGTTTAGTTTGTTGCCATTTTTTCTACAACTAAGTTGGCAAACAAGCAAACTACGTTGCCAACATGTAAAGTCACGGTACTTACCGAGTAATTTCACTGCCATATCTCTTACCCTTCAAGCCGGACGGAACACAGCAATGCAAGAACTACTGCTTTGTTTGCGGCCGAAATAAGTAAGATGGAGGTACCCAAGCAGACGACCGTGGTACAGAGTCTCCGTTCGGTATTCTTGTCATTTAGTTTATTTCAAAAAATATTTTTTTTATAATTTAGATGATAAGTTACTTTTAATCATTTCAAAATACTACCATTATCTTACATCGGCCGTTTTATCATCTATTGCCGTATCGTCTTCTCCGCCTTGTATATGTAACATTTTTTAATGAAGATTCATTTTGTTGCAATCCGCTAATTACGTTGCAGCTCGTTAACCTATTAAAAAACTTAACCGATCACAGACAATTAATTTGACGCCAAATCGCAAACAAATTGATCAATTCGTGCAATCGTAAAAAATACATTCTCGTTTTTGAGTTTGAAAAACTTGGAAATTGATAAGAAAAAAGTTTACTTCGCTTCTGATAACAACAACGAAGAAGATAAGTGGAACATGTTCCTTGGCGGCATTTCATGTGTTCAAGTCTTCAAGATTATACAAACAATATACATCGTACCAACTATAATTCTGCAATCCTAATTTATAAATCGCTTGTATGTTTTGTACCTATTTGTGTATCTGGGTAAAGAAAATGAAAATCTTGACATTATGGTAGGCATCAGCTACCTTTAGCGACGTGAGACACATATGTATAAAAACATTAGTAATGATTAGGATACATAATAACTTGGAATTGGAAAGCAATCTAGTAAAAAAATTTTTGATTTATTTTCGATCTCTTTATCAACAAAGTCATCATCAGTAATTTAATATTTTAAAATACTGTGGACTTATCATCAATTGTTGTATTAAACAAGGTCGTTGTGTGTTTGATTTAATTTTTAGTTAATAATAAAATGTACAATGCAAAAAATAAACAATATTGATTATTTTTAATCAAACACAGAACAACATAGGTATCAATTTGTAGAGATCGACAAATTGATTTGTTATTCTCAATTTGATAAATCATTTTATTCTAATGGATCTTGCTCCTCTTTTATTCTTCATTTACATATGTGATGTGTAACATAACATTACGTAGATGTGTTCTAAGAGATTTCCCTGTGGTACGAGATATAAGCTCTTTCTAATATAAATAGTACTTAATAGTAGTAGACGCTTAGTGCTTGCAATCAATACATAAATATTGAGAAAACACACCGACAGAGATACTTGCTTTTACATACACATTACGTCATTATGTTTGCGTGCTGCAGCAAGCAAAGGGTCAAGGCTCAGCGACGCAATGTCACAGGACATAGCGCTGATTTCCCATCATCACCCCGTGGGATCGGCCGGCGATCCGTTACATAGAACCGCACGAACATATTTAAAAATAAACTAATTTAAAAAATTACTTACGCCAAAGCTCACTCACCATAACATAAATATTTTATTTCTTAATATTAGCAGGAGTATATAACACTTATTTAATATTCATTTCATCCTATTCGGATTGCGTGCAATTTTCTGCATAACCATTGCGATATGCTGTGAGTTAGGTACATACTTTATAATGCTGTTAGTAAAAAAGTCATATAAATCTCTACATTTATGGCATACATCTCAGGATTTGCTACGATAGTGTTGCAGTGATAGAGCAATAAATTAGATCTTTCGAGTCTCTTGCCTGTTATCCTCGTGAAGGCTCTCTCAATTTCCAAACAAGTGAAGAGTTCACTTTTCTTTGCGGTGCGTGGCTGTATGTTTTCGAATCCCCTTCCGTTTTTAGCTTCGAAAATTAAAACCTATAAATGTAACAAGATGGCGAGATATTTTCGTTTGATTTCGTTATATTTCAGTGTCTTTACGGATTTTTTCGCATATGTTGTCTATTCAGAAATTTTTTTTACTTAACAATATACATAAGATGGATTTCTATAAAAATTTAAATACTTTAGGCGTTCCAAATATTAATTAATTTAATCCCTAGAGACCGAAGAAAATTCAGTAAGTACGTACAATATTCAATCCCAGTTTGTATATAGATCGAATATAGAGGCTTTGAATGACTTACTGTATGTTGAGATTACATGACACAGAATATGTCTTTTTTAAGCAGGTGGTGCAATATAATGTATTTCATTCCGCCAAAAAAGGTGATAATATCACCTTAATTACATCCTAATTACACATTTTTACTTCGCGAAACCCCGGCTAACGAGCGTTTAAACAATACGTTGCACAATACAAGAAACCTCAAAGATTTAATCGTAAACGTGGAGTTAACGATCAGCTGACCCAAAAATCTAACGAGTGTCCGATCCTGAGTGAAAAACGAAGAGTTTTCTTTCCGGCGTTCCTCGTCGTGACCGCGAGGCGTTGCGTAATGCTCGTCCAAAAAAACGCATCTGGGTCAACGGCGAGCCTTAGAGACGAAAACGGTCTGTTTACTTGCACAACAGCTACCGCCGAGTTTTTTGCACGTATTTTGCGAGATACAAACAATTCGCCACCCAGTTTGTTCTCGCGTCTACCCCCGTAGCATGAACACCGAAACACGATATGATAAAACTATAAATCGATATGAGCTGTCAAAATATGTTGGATATAATGACCTTGAAATTTTATCGACATTAATAGTATTAACAATGTCCAAAATAACAATGCAAATATCCAAAACATTCTCAAAACTTGAAGATAACTTAAAATCCAACTTCCAAAATCCAATCCAACAACACTAGCTAGTGCATGCTCGTATATTTACGAACGTCCCATTTTTCACAAATAAAATCGGGTCAGCCGGGATTCACCGCTTGTTTTGGCCGACTTTTTGAAATTCGTGAGTGTTGCAACGTAGAACTCCATAATATACGAGTAGCTATGTTTCAATTTTTCACCGTCAAAAAATCGGTCACTGATAGTCGGTCGTCTGCGTTCGCACTAACTGTTACCTGCAGTTCCGTCTGCGTGCAATTCAGTTTATCTCGAGTTCTGCAGGGGACTCATTAAATATCGGGATGAAAGTGGCCTATGTCCCTCCTTAAGGCTACGGCTATTTCTATACCAAATTTCATTAAAATTGGGTCAGCACTAAGGCGTGACAGCGTAACAGACGCATAGACGAGTTTTTCTGAGTAGTACAAAGTAACGAAAAACAATTCGCTTCTTTATCGATTCGTTGCGAATTAATACATTGTCTACCAATTTACATATCGATGACTGATCGATATGCCACGTGATTTGGCGATGGCATGCGTCAATCCAATAGATTATGTTCGTTTCTAGCTCCATTATCGTTATCGTTAGCTCCTTTGTCTAGACCCCCAGGTGTTTTAATATAAATTTCCGATCTAACGTTTATGATGAGTGTATACTTAAGATGATTCAGTACCACTAAATGAGAAATTTCTTAGGTATGAATGTGTATGAGGTGTACGTTTTGCGGATAGTGAATAAAATTCTAAATTCTAGTAATATAGCGATCCGAAATTATGTACGAGATGTCTTTACCATACACTTACTGACATTTTTAAGATAAAAGCTAATTCGCCAAGTTTTTGCTGTCGTAAAATATTATTAATTGTACCACCATTTTGATATAACCTTCACGGCATTATAAAATAGCCGGACCGAGAAAGTGTGCACGGTTAATTAAAATATAATTAATTAATTCGCTAGACTCAGTTTAACTTCAATTTTTCGATGTCCTTTCACTTTGCGGTTATAATTTATGAGTCATGCATTTATTCTAAGATTTAACATGTTGTAGACAGTATTGTGATGAATACGCTGATGAAATACCAATATTTCGCAAAGACCGGTTGGTACGTGGAAAGGAGCCCCAGTAAACAATGCTCTGATGAAAGTTCATATTTAAATGACTATCGCAACCAAAAAATATTTTGAAAGTTTACAGGTATTGTAGTTAGAAGTGCATACATCATATTATGCAATAATAAAAAAGTCATAGTTAAATATATGGTGTTCTTAAACTGTGCCCCGAAAAGAAACGTCAAGGAACACCATACAGGTCGGCAAGGTGAGGTGTCTAAATTCACAAAGAACTCAGACCTCAGTACTTAAAATCTAATTCACAAAGAACTCAGACCTCAGTACTTAAAATATATATTGCTTGGCATTGTATGGTGCGCCACGACCGTAATCAAGGCGTTTGAAACTGTAGTGCTAGAGAAGAGCTGGCAAGAAACTAGGAAGGCTAAAGTTACTAAAATATTACACACAAATAATCCAAATTAGCGTATGAGTAAATTAATGGTAACAATGACGTGATTCTTATATCATGATATTTCTTCGTGTCGCTAACATGGAGGTAATTATGTATGTAACAACACATAACACGACATATGTTTACTTCCATGGTAACTGCATTGGTCATGCCTGAAAGTCAGCGCTTTTTGCGCTTTTTAACGCAAAAGCAATTTGTTGAAGCAATGTCCTTTTTGGACTGCACTATTTGGAAAATTCTCGCTTAAAATACATACATGTGTATATGTGTGCGTCCAAATAAAGCATTCTTTCTTATCTTTCTTTCTTCCAAATATTTACGTATATGTGTAGGTGTAAAGATGTGAACAGTTGACTGTTCATAGAAATTACCCACGCCCCACGATTTTATTTTTGTGTCTAATCAATGCCACAGAATATATAATAGTACTACGTATCAATGCCCTAGATTGTTGAGGAGAGCGGTGTGATGACTGCTACCTAGGACGTACCTAATTATTGTTTAGGTTTTTAGTGCATCGTCATTATCTCTTTAAAATAAAACCGTTCAACTTAAAAAAATAGCTCTTTTTCTGCTACTTGTAGACATACGGCGACGATACACATACAAGGCTAATAATGAGAACTATTTACTTGTTTTTGACAACAATTAGTGCCTGTAGAGCCCTATTGAAAAATACTTTTTATATATTGAACACTACAACTTTTAACTCGAGTCTGAACAATGTTAATTTATCAAGCCATGAAAACAAGAAATTTCGACGGCCTTCCACCAATCTGATAATTGCCTCGAATTAATGAGTACGAATCACGATTGAATTGAAAAAGCTAACCTTGCGCGTACATTTCATATCCAGTGCACCCGCTACAGCTGCGTGCGAGGAACCGGCTATCTTACCTATCATCGTCGGAACCCACAAATGTAGTTAACATTGCTATTATGGCGACAAACTTAGGCAACACGGGGTAGCTAGCCAGGCGGGCTCAGAAGCCCTGCTGCCAACCAAACTGAGCAGAAAAACTTCGTACCCTCATAGGGAGTTAAGTTCGTGACTTCATATTTTAGGGTTTTGCGATTTTTTCCTTAATATGTGCTATAAAACCTGCTTCTTGCCGACGTTCATGATTCCAGATCATCGGGAAGTAGCCTATAGGTGTTGATTCCCTTGCAAAATCGCAATATTTGCGAATATATGCGACATAAACGGTCACCTATCTTTTGATTGCGTTGACTTACAATTTTTTTTTCCAACTGAAAGAGGTCGTTGATTTGAGTATGTGTTTGATATAAATTTCAATTAAGTATGAATATCAATATCTTTTTGATTCTATATAAGTGAAAATGGAGAGAAGGAGAAACTTAACGAGCGCTCAACGCCTGCCGAACGATTCAAAAATAGAGCCAATGAATCGATGCAATAAGTAGTAAAAAAAAAATACCAGACCTTCCGAGCTTCTTGCTTGATCTTCTCGAGAAAGCTTTGTTAATTTCCGAACAGCAGGCCTATTATGGATCTTTCATCATTTGACATGGTATTAATTTTGAAATAGGGAAGTCATGAAATGCTTCATTTGGTATTACCGATCTCCAATGATATCATCACTATGGTATAATTTCAGTGATGTCAATATTATTAACGAATTATCAAAAATGACATGTTTTGCACTATGATTTCATCATGATATCGTTTGAAAACCATGGGATCGGTAATAGGGCATAAATATAGCAGGAGTAGAGACACCTTTTTTTATTTTACTTGTATTCACATACAACTTAATTATGGTCGACGTGTAAATAAAAGATGGTTTATCTTAGTCTAATAGATTTTGATTAGATTCCCGGTTAATAATAATAATAATAAATTTCGTTTATTGCTTTCCACATAAGGTAAGTACACAGAATTTATCACAATACAGGACAAAAAGGAGAGCAAAAGGAGGTGACTCAGCATAAGCTCATCTACGATCCAGGATCGCAGATAGCGCTGATTTTCAGTCACTCCTGTTTCTCTAATGATCTTAAGCGAGAAATGAGTCGTGAGGGCTAAATAGTTTCTATAGTAACACAAGAAAACTTATTTAATATAAAGAGAATTGTATGTAAGGAGGTAGGTATGTGTGTCATGTGGTGTGTGTGTGTGTGTGTGTGTGTGTGTGATGAATGTATGTTGTATATCATACCTATTCGAAGAAATCTCTTAAGGCTAGCAATTTCCAATACCCAACAATAAGATCTTGTAATTAGATTTTTGTATTTTGTTTGATGTCAATAAGTGGATGTAGAGGTCTATGTTTACATAGTCTAAAACAAAGTCGCTTCCGCTGTCTGTGCGCTTAGATCTTTAAAATTACGCAATGGAATTTAATGCAGTTTTCAGTAATGGATAGAGTGATTTATTGGGAAGGTTTATATGTATATCTATCGACCCGCCCCTGCTTCGCACGGGTAATAGTTTATTATAAATTATCCACGCTGGCAAAGCTGCAGGCAGGTCGCTAGTATTGAATAAAGATTTTCGAGTTTAAGTAGTGTGTAAAGGGCCTCGCTCATTGCAATAAGGCCACCCATTGTACCATAATTATTGTGTATTTTGTTAACCCTAATTGTGTAATGTACAGCCGGCTTCAAAAGTAGATAAACATTTTTAGCAGATTTAGTACCATGTCACACCAACTATTCCTTTTATTTGGTATGGTTACACCTATGTATATTGCATTGGTAATATTTGGTATGACATGGTACTAAAATGTTTATCTACTTTTGAAGCCGGCTGTACAATAAAGAATTTATCTATCTATCTATCTAACGTATATAATGTGGTATGCCCTGTTGCTCCAACGTTGGTTTGCTCAACAAAGTCAATATTGGTTGTCATGTCATGAGGCACAGAGTGCTAGTTCTACTAATAAGCCACAATTGAACCGTAACTGATTTGTTGCGCTCGACCAATCAGATCGTCACTATATCACAATAGCGAACACTTGAAAGATAACCTAAGCTGTGACTGGTCGAATATAAAGGTTCTGGTCGAATATAAAGGTTCAGCTCGGACGGACTGTGGCACTGTGGTACGGTAATAGTATACTGTGGTTTGTTTGAGGGATTCGCTGTGACCCAAATGCTGCTCCTCTCCGACGCAGACGGTTGGGCGGTAGAAGGCGTGCTTTCGCAGCCCACCTCCCATGACCGCCCTTGGTGTGGCCTGCGCGCTAGGGTGGCTCCTGATGCGCGTGATTATAGGCCTCCCCGTCTGGGTATTACCCCCATGTTCGGGGTAATAACCCCACAGGCGTAAAGACCCGGCCCGTAGCTGGCTGGGCTGTCCCGGGGTGGTTCGGAGAATTGGGGTTACCCAGACCCCGGATCACCCAACTATGGACAAGAAGAACATCGAGGTTGGTTTAGTGGGTATGCCCCGCAATGAGCTGGGCGAGTCCCACACACGCCTGTCGACTAGCCATCGCCAGGTACGGTGCGCAACAGCATTCCACCTAGTAAAAAAAAAAAAAAAAAAAAAGGAGTCGTATGTGCGGGAAATACAGAGGCGCGTTCAGCGCCTCTGGGTGTAGTTGTCCGGTTGTTTTTTAACTCGCTCAAAGGCGTTGAACGGATTGCAGCAACCAAATCTTTTATCTCCCTCTTTCACATGATTTTTTATTTCTCTCTCTTTCTAGTAGATGACATTATAGAATATGGCCGCCAATATCATCCAATCACGTAAGAGTATTTCAGTCATAAACGTCAGAGCGTTTTACAACCATCAAATTCGATGGTTGTTCGGTTGTAACTCGCGGCGACACTCAAAGGTCTTGAACGGGCCGGGCCGGTTGTTTCAGCCGGTTGTCACGCTCGAAGGCATTGAACGGGGTTAGAGCGAAAAGTTGTACTGCGCGCGAAGGCCCTGAACGCGCCGCAGAGTTCTCATAATAAGGATATCCAATAGTTAACAATTAGGCATGAATAAGAGCGTCGGTGGCGCTGTGGTTTCGGCACTTGCCTTCCAATCGGGGGGTCGGGGTTCGAGACCCGCCATGTACCAATGTGTTTTTCGATTCGAATTTCATATGTACATTTGTCTGACGCCCCTACGGTGAAGGAAAACATCGTGAGGCAACCTGCATACATCTGCAGTATTATATTATCTGTGCATCTGCGAAGAAATTCAATGATGTATGTGAAGTCGACCAATCCGCACTGGGCCAGCGTGGTTGACTAAGGTCTAATCACCCTAACATAGGGTAGGCTCGAACCCCTCGGTGGGGACGTATATGAGCTGTGATGATGAGGCATGAATAGATAGATCACATTAAAAATAACAACAAAAAAAAATAACAGTGAATAAAGACTTGTTTTCTTTGTTGATTTTATTCATCTTCAATTTAGATAGCATTTAAAAAAAATGCAATGTTCTACATAAAATTCATAAGTTTGCTATATTCTTAACCAATTTTCAAGAAATCTGTAAAGATTTCTAAATTGGCTGTTGACAATTTTTAAATTGAGGAGCGTCGGTGGCGCAGTGGACTCGGCACTTGCCTTCCAATCGGGGGGTCGGGGTTCGAGACCCGCTATGTACCAATGTGTTTTTCGTTTCGAATTTCATATGTACATTTGTCTGACGCTCCTACGGTGAAGGAAAACATCGTGAGGCAACCTGCATACATCTGCGAAGAAATTCAATGATGTATGTGAAGTCGACCAATCCGCACTGGGCCAGCGTGGTTGACTAAGGCCTAATCACCCTAATATAGGGTAGGCTCGAGCCCCTCGGTGGGGATGTATATGGGCTGTGATGATGATGATGATGACGTTGCTATTACGGTGAATAATAACTACTTTGGCTTAACAAAGTTAAAAAAAGATCAATGACTTAAAGATTTCGTCAGGGATAATAAGAGTTCGGAATATTCCAGTTATGAGTTTCTGGTTATGAGTTGGTGCGAGACCCTGGTTATGAGAGATGAGAGATCTGGTTATGAAAGAGAGAGAATTAGTTATTCTGTGGCCCTGTGGCTGAGAGATCTAGACGTCAACACGGTATGATGAAATGGTATGTTTCTTTATTGATTTTATTTATTTTTCATATCCTTATTAATCAAAATGATACTCAAAACACGTGATATTCGATCTCATGTGCATGGCATTATTAACCCTTGATCTGGTACACCTTTTAAACGCACAAGATGACACACCTTTTAAACGCACATTTTGTAGTCTTTAACAAAGCAACACAACAATACAACAATATAGTTCCGTTGCACTGCTTGGCTGCCTTGAGAGGCCTGAAGACAGACGTGCCAATTAAGACGTTTTTAAGACTTCACAACGCGCGCGCTTACAACATATCTGGGCCAGCCCCCCTAGACAAGATGATACTAGAACTTTCGATAATTTTATCGCAATCGCTAAAAGGAAAATGTATGGGATTTGACACAAGCCCCCGCTCAGCTTTCGAATGCTATTGTCATACATTATCCATTTAGCGATTGCGATAGCCGATAGCGATTATCGAAATATATAAGGGGGGCAGGACAAATATTAACATTCGCGGTCGCCTCGTTAGAACGTATCGAACAGCAATGTAGAAGAATGATTTGTAACGTGGACGTTTGTATCATTTATTTATTTATTTGAACCATCAACAGAGTTTACATCATTTTATAATTAAAAAACACAAAGTAATTAATTGTTAGATAGGTGCAACTCTAATTATAGACGGCCTCATCATTCACCAAATCACCAAAAACAACGGTTAACAACAATGTTACCAATATCTCATCTTAAAGGAATACAATAGGGACAATAATAATTCAACGTAGGATAGCAATTATACTATTTATAAGTATGGAGTTAGCACGTCGAGTGTTTTACGTTTGAAAGCTGTTGAGCGGTTATGGAATAAATCTAAAGTAATATCCTTTTTGACAATTTCGTCATATAACCTACACAGTCTAGGCAATAGGGAGTGGTGTCCTAAATTAGTTCTATAGGTCCTATGTGTAAATAAAGACACTGCGTGGCGAGGCAGCCTCGGCGGAATCTCTTTGAGTAGTTTTGGAGTATCCAGAATTCCATTCAAAAGCCTGTATAAAAACAACAAATTGTGCATTTTACTGCTATCTGTCAACGACATCAACTTGAAAGTTTGAAGCCGATCAGCTTATGGCATCCGTTTGTATTCCCTAGAACGTGAATTTAGCAATGTGAAACGTCTCTGATACCCATACATTTTGTATCTTCTAACTTTGTTATTGTTTTTATAATTTTAACTTTGTCTAGGCCCCCCTTCTAGTGCTTTGGCCCTGCTTGCGTCATAACCCGTTAATTAACGCAATAATATTGCTATCAGACATGTGGCCAACATTTAGAGCGTTAATTTGTAAATGGCACTGTTATTGTGTTAGAGGTGAAAAACTTTTATAGTGAACTCCGCAGATAGTTACTGTTTTTATAGGCATTGTTCCTAAGTTCAATAATTCGTATAACGCGTAACTCACAGGCGTTAACGACTAATTCACATAGATCAATGAAGTCTCACAGTACCACCATCGTGATAATTATTTTTTCATACATCCACCATGAACGTCACTGAGCGCCCTGTGTCGCCACACTTTGTCGGTTTTTTGAAGTCTCTTACCCTTAGCAGGGGCGCATCCAGGATTTACATCAGGGGGGGAGTAATTGGTGTATAGAAAGTATCAAACAGTATTTCTTTGCTAAAAGTCCCCCACTACATGGGCGAGGCTCTGGTGGTGGGGGTTTATTTCTGCTTTTGCCCCCCTCCCCCCGAGTAGCCCTTAACCCTGTTTCCTCATAAGTAACATTGTACATGTGTTGGCTAGATTAAGCTATTATTATAGTTTGCATTGTAAAAGAAATAAGAAATAAATCTAAAACATAGCCCGGCTAGCTGTGAGCCATAGGCCGACCTTCAGCCACCGGCTGGTACTTTCTTGCATAGCTATGTGCCAACAGCATCTTTCTCAACCGCGGCGCCTTACATAACCCGCTGGACTATTTGACGAAATGGCCGAGTATTTTATAACTATTGTTGGTGTCTTGCGTGCTTGTTAATTAAAATGTGGTGGGCCACAATGTTTAGGACTTGGCGTGGATGCACAGTAAGTATAGTGAAAACGATAATAGGAAGTGTAATAATGTCAATAATTTTAAGAGACAAGAAAAAAGATAGACCACAGTATTTTCCTTGTTCTTCTCGTAAAGGCGGAGAGCCTTTTTTCAAATTCCAAACAGAAAACTTAAAAAAATCTTTATTCAATATACCTAGACCTTATTAAACACAAAAATCTAACGACCAAGAATCTAATTAGTTTAGTTTATATTCACGTATGTCTGTGTGATTGGTCCAAATAAACGTTTATTCTATTCTAATTAAAAATCTAATCGACTAAGGAATTGAACAACTAATAATATATTCCTTATATATTATATGTATTGTAAACTATAGTAAAATGAAAAAAAATATGACTATCTACACCCAAAGGTCCTCTCTCTACAGCCCTGCGAGCATAGACTTGTCGATCGACATATATCGATCGACAAAAGCATCTGTCCTTTTCACTTCTTAGGAATATCTGTCAAATTTATAAATTTTTGACGAATATGTCGATCTTAGCTGTCAAATTTTGTTTATCGAGAGTTCTATGCTCGCAGGGCTGGTTCGGATATCGAGGTAGCGTCGAACAATATAAACTTCGAGTAGGATGGTGAATGTTAAAATGTATTTCGAATTTTTAAAGTAAATGCAAAGTCATCAGTCAAAACTAATTAGTCTTAACTAGTTCTCCTTCATTCAATTGTATATGAATACATCTGGAGTGTGGTTAAGATGCAATGTATGTATGCACATTACAATGCCAAATATCCTTTATTAAGGGATGCGGCAGGATTCCGCGATTTAGTTGGAAAGCTAATAAAAATTAAACGAATAAAGGTGAAAAAGCTAAATTCGGTAATTGTACAAAATGCAATTTACATTAATAGGTTTTTCATACCACCTGCTCGACAATGTTCAATTAGATCCCCCTTAACTTCAACGTAAAGCAAGACATTATATCCCAAGGGATATAATTTTGTATGAAACTCCCAAGGGATTAAAGTGTTTTAAATATGGAACAAAATTCGTATGATAGCATAGATGCTAGCTTAGGAAGGCAAAGGTTCTACGCCCATACAGCAGTAGCGTGCATCCACTAGAGACAAAGACATTCTACATGTGTAAATAATGTTTTTATAAAATCTAAATACATGATTTCTTTACCAAAATTATAAAATATTTATCTACATAATACTGCAAGCTAAAATAAACAATTACATTTCACTTTATTTTTTATTGATAAAATACTTTTTATGCAAAAAGCGCCATCTTTTGACGGCCACCATTAACTATCGATAAAAACGAATAAAAAGCAGAGTAAAAAAGAATAAAAAGCAATAACGAATAAAACGAATAAAAAGCAATAAAGGTGTACAATGGGCTGCCGGAACGTATTTCTCAGATCACAAATTATAACGCATTTATAAAAACACTAAAGCAATATTTGATAGCCAAGAGTTTCTATTCCTTGCAAGAATTTTTTGAGGATAAAGATTGATTTGCAAAATGAACTGTAAGTACACAGCAAAAATATATTTTATAAAATAAGGATATAAGATAAAATTTAATTTTTGATTTAAATATTTATTCTTTTTTTTATTGTGACATAATTATTCGCATGTGTATTTTTAACCGACTTCGATCTCGACATTGTAATTTTTGACATAACTTTGTGAATGTAATGTAAATGTAATTTGTAATCTTTGACATAAATAAAGCTTGTATATGACATGATAATTCTGCATTCCTTAAATTCAAATTATTGACATTATAATCAATCTATTTAATTATTATTATTTTGATAATTTTTATTGACATTTGTTTATTTGACGATGTAAGTACCTGTCTGAAATGTTAGCTAATTATTATTGCATATATTGTGTATTGGATAGTAATTTAATTTAATTTTTGAAATTTTTTGTAAACCATTGACTGTTGTTAATACGTACATTATTTTTGTGGTTATGTCCTTGACTAGCATGTTGGCAATTTGGGAAACTGTAAGTCAACATGTACACTGAATAAATAAATAAAATAAAATAAATAAATAAAATAATAATTTTGAGAATATAATTTAAATAAAGAATATAATTTACATAGAATATAATTAATATAGAATATAATTTACATAGAATATAATTAATATAGAATATAATTTACATAGAACATAATTTTGAAATATAATTTTGAAATATGAATTTTAATTTTGAAATATGTAGGAAAAATTAATCCAAGTGTGGGATTACGGGTACTAATTTTAAAAAGTTTATAGGAAAACTTAGAAAAGCTTTTTCTAGGTATTTTAAATATTATTTAAATGAAATTATTTTTTTTGTAGATAGAAATAGTCTCGGTAATTTTGTGAGACATGATGTGAACTAATTTTAATAAATATAAGGATAGTATTTGAGTAATGACAATAAATAGATAGATATAATAAACAATAACAATATTATTACATTTAAATACAATTCAAAGTTCATACAAATATTAATGAAATATAATCATTAATTATAATGAAATTGAAACGAATCCGAAATAACAGAATTTTTGTATATAGGTAGATAGTAATGTTGATATATTACAATAAAATTATATAAAAAATTACAATAAAATTATACGTAGGAAGAAGTTGTAAAATTGTAAAATTAAAAACAATGTATATTGCAGTGCCCTCACTGGGTCGTGTGCTAAGCGACAACACTATTTGTAACACCATTTTACCGCATGAAAGCAATAAATGATTTGATTTGATTTGATTTGATTTAAAGCAAGAACACTAACGCTGCCGGCGGATAAACAGCATTTGGAAAAATTACGCGGCATATTTAAAAATGAAGAATATTTCTACAATTTGTTCCATAATTTGCACCAACAGTATTCCATTGTATTGTTTTCATAGCTAAAACTTTGCCGCCGACGCCATTACGTATTTCAAAATTGTAATATCTTGTTGCTTACGTTAGTAAAGTGCTTAGTGGGAAGTGTTTTGTGGCATCAATATTACAGTCTTTTTAGAAGTTTATTCAGTGTTTTATTGATAAAGTTAAAAAACGTAAGTAAATGTCCAGGTGCTTCAGCATTTTTTATTTGGGGTCAATAGGCTGTCGACTATTTGAGATTTATTTCGACAGTTGTGTGTAGGTAGTAATTAATTGCTGTTTTAAAAGTAAATATACAACGAAGTTGAAAAATAAAAGAAATTTATTTGATACCATTTTATTGTTTACAAATTAACATTCGTCCTGCGTGCTACTAAAGGTCATTGACGGGGTCCAGCAGCTGATCGCATCGTATTGTAAATCGATGGGTAGACTAAGTTCATACTTGTTATGTTATTATAAAATATGTTGGTTATAGTGATAGTGATAATGATAATGTGACAGGGTTTATTTAGAAAATTACCACTTAAGTAATTGGTTATAGAGCCCTGAGTTTTTATTGTCTCGCAGATGGTATGAAAAGTAGAGTATTCACCTCTGGAATAAAGCAGTATCTTCGTCTTAGGCGACTTGAACCCCTCGCTTCACTTAGGACTCTACATAACCCCCTCGCTTCGCTCAGGAGTTAACTATAGACTCCCTCGTTGCGCTCGGGGTTCAATATGGCGCCCGTGACGTTAGACACTGCTTTAATCCCTTGGTGCATAATCTACTATTAAAGCTTTCATCACTTAAGTCAATTATCGTACCATCCTATTTCTTTCTCTTCCGCTACTTCTAACGAGGCACGACTATTGTTAATTGAGTTCATAGCCGCACAGATTAGATAGTAAGTAATATAAAAAGGCCTATCTGTTATCTACAGTGGGGTGGGATAAAACCACCTGTTGCTGTCACTATCATCGTAATATCAGGGAAGTGAGACAAAAGACGGCGCAGGAATCAGCCGCTTTCATCTCACGAGGCAAAGGGAATTCCGCGCAAACGTTCACTTGTGTTATTGAAGGAAAATGCACTAAAGAATAGAACATTCAGTATTATCTTTTCACAATTGGATGCAATGGGAATTTAGTTGCAACCCCAATCAGATATTCGTATTAATAACTTCCCCATTGCGCTCATGGCTAGTAGGTATCTTGAAAATACCTGGGATTCAAGGGGGAGAATATTTTTTTTTCTAATCTTAGCTCCCTCTCGCGCCCCGGTTAGTATCTCGACACAGCCTGGGATATGAGGGGGGAAATATTCTTTTCTATCTACACTGACCTTCAAAGTAAGTACCACACTTTTAAAATTGCAATAACTTTTAAAGTAGGCTAAATATATTTTCAAAATAAAAAGTATTAAAAAGACTAATGTATAAAAAACTATAACTTCCGAGAAACCTGACGCAATGAGCTGAAAATGTTTTTTTTAATCCTTTATCTTTTATAGTTTAGGGAAAAAAATTAATTTTAAAAGTGTAGTACTTACTTTTGAAGGTCAGTGTATTTTCTTTTACTCCCTCAAACTCTTTTCCTGTCTTCCTTCACGTCCCTGGTTGGTATCTCGACATAACCTCGGACGCGATGGTAGAAAATATAATATAAATACTGCATATAAACACAAGATCTTTTGACCATGCGAGATCAAGTCAATACAATTTGAAAAAAATAGTTTTAAAAACCGAATAAAATCTTAATTTTACCAAATTATTAAAATCTTCAAGTTGCTTGTCTCATATTTAGAAATATATGTTAAGCCAAAATAGCAGCTTCCAGCCATATTGTGTTAGATCTCCATCATGAGAGCATATTATGTAAGGACACCGACCAAATAGGTGAATATATTTTGTCATAATTATTAAACGATAAATGTTGAAACAAAGTAAAGATAAATTTCCGTTTTTTCCGTCTAGTTACGTATTCAAAGCGAAGAGTTAACTAGCCCTCAATTCCATTTGTGACAAATTTCTCAAGTGAAATTCTGACCTTCGTGTGAACAAAGAAACACCTTTCTATTGTACATTCGAATAAACTTATTGTTGTTTTCTTACTCATTTAAAAGTTGCGCTTACGTTTTCTAAATGATCTGTTTTTTTTTCTTAATAATATTACATCTCACAATCTCCAAAACAAATTGAAAGAAGAATATAACAAGGGTACCTATAGCACGTACGGGTCACTTATATTTATAAAACTAACTTCTAACTCCTAAGAGTCAAGGATCCTTCCATCATCAGCCTGACCTGGTGTTAATGGGTGCATTTGAGGAGTGTACTCTTTCGAATACAAAAATAATTTTGTAAATCGGTGCTTAATTGCAGGAGTAATCGAATAAAAATATAAAAAAAAAACATACTTATAGTCGAATTGACAACCTCGTCCTTTTCTGAAGTATGTTAAAAAACTATAAACCCATTGATTTACTACCAAACGTAGATAGAGCACTTCATACAAAAACGCGCTTGAAATCTGTCACCTAATCGACTATACATTTGTACGCTGTTAAATAGGTAGTTGAAAATGCACACCCGAATTAAAATTACCATAAAGAAAGTACCGTATTTATCGAATTCAACCTTATTCTTACGGCAACTATTATTACGGCAACTATTATGGTCTCGCGCCCACTCATAACCAAAAATCTCATAACCAATACGTAAAGGTCCCACTCATAACTGCTGATGTGAGAAGACGAAACTCATAACCAACACAACCACACAATTATGTACAGTCGCTTTAATAATTATTAACAAGATTAACAAAAAAGGGTGAATAATATTTTAAATCAAAGTAAAAAGCTTGGTATAAAAGAGGTGTAAAGAGGCATCTTGCAGGTCGGCAAGGTGAGGGTAGCTATTGCGGTGTGTAATCTCTCTCCCGCATGAAAATTAGACTGCACAAACAATACAGAAGACAAAATGACATTTTTTTACAAAATATATATTGAAGTTCGTGCCAAATTTTAACTAGTAAGTACTTATATTTTTTAAGATTTTCCAGGTGATTGCTTGGCACCGACTTTAATATAAAACTGTGATGTTGTTTGTATTCTTATAGATATTTTATATGATTTTTTGGTGTTTTTGAAGTCGGTTTTATTCTCGTAAAAAAATTATTTTCAATCTTTTTAGTTAATTTAAAATACCAAAACCTTATCCTAAATGTAATAAATACTTTTCTGAAAACCGCATCAAAATCGAATTCAGCCAAACGCGAGATTACCGCGGACAAACATACATACAAACATACAGGTCAAACTGAGAACCTCCTTTTTTAACCGACTTTGAAGAAGGAAGAGGTTCTATGTTCGACTGTATCTATTTTGTTGAAGTCCTTTAAAAAGGATCTGCTTATTTTATACATGAAATTTATTCCAGCAGACCTGCAAAAGGAGAAGTTTTAATATATTAGAATTTGCGTGTAGGTATAGCAGCTTAGAAGGATATCAAATAGTAAAAAAATATATAAAAATAAAACCATACTATAATGTTTATAACATACTTACTAAATAAAAAATTATGTAGAAATACCTATAACATTTATTAAAATTTTTATATATCATAATTTTAGGACTTGGATAGATAGTATTCTCTTATGCGGCGCTTGAAAGAGTAGATGAGATGTAGCTATCAGGACAAACTAATTCTCAATCACTTCTCAATATTGTTATTTTTGTTGAAGATGTCACGGGGAGAAACTATTTATCCCTTCCTCGCACTAAGATTTGTTTAGTGCTTGCTTACCCGTGGTACTACCGTTGGTACTACTGTTAGTATAGTACTGCGGGTATTTTTTGTTTCCCGATCCCGGATTTAGTGACAATGAGACTAATCCAGAACTATACCCCCTAAAACAAAAAAAGAATTTTCCAAATCGGTTAATAAATGACACAGTTATGAGGTAGCAAATGTAAAAAAAGAACATACAATGGAAATGATAAAGTCCCCCTTTTTGTGAAGTCGGTTAAAAAATGAAATGACTCGCAATTGAAAGTTGCGTTAAAGTTGCTTTTAAAATAGTTTTATTAAAGCCTTCCTTAATTTGTACAAAATAATATAAATATTAAAACCGATAGTTATCCACATACATGGTGTTCTTTGATTGTCAAAGATAAAAAGTAGTACTACAGGCAAAATTAATCACCCGTAGTACTACCGGACACGTGAGTAGTACCACGGGTAAGCACTGGATTTTTTGTGAATTGCGTCTTGAAATGACAGTTAAGACTGTGTTGCCGTTTGTACTGTAACTAAATATTTCCTTTTAGTATGAAATAATAAAACAAAGAGTACCTACTTTAAAATTAGTATGCAAGTATATAATAGTAAGCAAGCACTATTGGTCTCAAATGTACTTCAAAGTAGTTCACAGCTTAGGTGTTTGTTTTTTTTATGTTCGGTTATGAGTTACTCCTCTAAATTAAATATTTTATAAGTTTGAAATATATTTCATAACCATGGTTATGAGTGGGTCCTCAAGTCAGTTTTGAGTCGCCACATTTTATTCTAGTTATGAGTTTCTGGTTATGAGTGGGCGCGAGACCACTATTATTACGGCAACTATTTGAAGTACAAACGTGTGCAGTTACATCATTTCATACCTAGCCACATTAAATTTGACGTTTTAGTAATTGCTACAAGAAAATATCAACTTTATGCTCTCAAACATAATGCTCAAAATTGCTTATCCAACGCATGGAAAAGAACTGCACGAGGCTCGATTGGGCAGTTCTCCACCGGCCCACTTTTCGAACGTTCATGCGTTATCTACGTTTGGTAGTAAATCAATGTATAAACCATAAAAATACTAAACTCAGCTTTATTAAAAATTAAAGGAAGGTATGTACAAATGCTTATAATGAATGTGATATACGCCATGACGTGTGGTAAAGTTTAAAGTCGAGCTATAAAAATACATTTTCTGCAGCTAGAATTTTAAGTTTTCTTTCCTTTCGTTTGTACTATAGGTATGTAGTATATGTATTTTATGTAGTTTATGTATTTTGTAGGCTTATTTACTTATTAATAACATGTAGTATATGTATTCTATTATTATGTTAGAATTTTACGGTCCCGTTGTTTATGTTTCGCATTAAACTTTCTTCTACGGTTAGGTTGCCTGGAAGAGATTGCCACTTTGGCAATAAGGCCGCCTTTTGTTATAAGGACTAGTTTTAAGAAATTCCTGTAACTTTTTCTTTTTGAAATAAAGTTGTACATACATACATACATACATACAAAGTTTGGTTATACGAAAGATGACAAAGAAAATATTACTAGAAATAATAATTATTAGACGAAGAAACGTTCCCTCTTAAAAATCGTTTCCGTATTGATAGAGCCTTCGAAGGGCTAAGGCGAAGGATCGAAAAAACATTCCTAACATCCTGCGAAACCGGTCCTGCGCGTGCGCACTGCGCCATATGGAGCTGGAGACTTACCACGATCGCTAAGAGCTACGTAAAACAATATTGAAATAGGGACAACGCCATTTCAGCGCTAGTGCCGTCTCGCTCTCGCTGTGGTTAATAAGTAATTTTAAGCCATAACCGTAAGTGGACTGCTCGGATTAACAAATATTACATAATAGCTGTGGAGTTCGAGACAGCGTTTGATAATCCTCAGCGTGTGTCATCGATTGACTGTATTTGTTTTTTTTAAACGTGACAGGGGAACATTAGGCCTTCATCTCATCTGAATGGTTAGCTATCGTAATGCCGAAGGTGAAGCCAGCTTCACCTGGACTCAATAACTGGGAATTGGATATTTTAACCTCAAATTGTCGAAACAACCATGTTATTAATACCGTTTTTGGCGACTTACTTAGTTACAACTTACAGCACATCAAGATTAATAATAGGCATCGGAGAACATCAGCAACTATAGTGCAACTTATCAAAGACTACTGACAAAACATAGTTTGACCCCCACAACAACCCCCCAAAAGAATCACAGGAGCAGCTCTATATCATACTGCCTAGATGTGTCGGTCATCTTCGGAAACACAAAGTTAGCCGATGTTCATTATTTATCTTGAAGAGCCAGCTGTCATAGCTAGCCAGGCGGGCTTAGTAACCCTACCACCTATAAAACAAAGCAGAGAACCTCCTGTTCCTCGTGACGACAAAAGAAAAAATAAAACATTATTTCCATTTAGGTTAGGCGCTATTTTTCACACACAACAGAGTACCTAGCTCTGGCTTTTATGTCACCTGATGGTAAGTGAGGATAAGGCCGAAGGTGGAATCGAGCTTCACCTGGACTCCTCAACACCTGAGCAACTCAAACACAATAGTTATTTGTTATACATGAATGCAAATTTGCTTTTTAACCGCGTACTCAACTTTGATGACCGAGCAAGCGAAGGATTCTAAAATAATTAGAATCCTAAGCGTTAGCGAGGGAATCAAAAGAGCACAAGGTGAGAAATCTTTGCACTCGAGTGATTTTTCACCTTGTGCTCTTTTGATTATTCTTATAATTAGATAATAATACTTCTTATAATTAGAATCCTGAGCGTTAGCGAGGGAATCTAATTTTTGAATCCTTCGCTTGCTTGGTCATTAAAGTTGAGCACGCGGTTAAAAAGCAACGTTGCACTCATGTATATGTCATGTAAATTGTCAAAGAGACTTAGTTCTGCAGCTCACGCTGTATGGAAAATACGTCAGTTGGCTGATGTTGATACAGCAAGACTTGTATATTTTTCTTACTTTCATAGTTTGATGTCATATGGCATTTTGTTGTGGGGAAATGCTGCCGACATTCAGATCGTTTTTGTGCTCCAGAAAAGGGCTATTCGAGCTATCTATAACCTTAAAATGAGAGATTCTTTGCGAGAAAAATTTAAAGAAATTGGTATTATGACAGTAGCGTCGCAATATATTTATGAGAATCTAATATATGTTCGTAAAAATATTCATTTGTTTTGTAAAAATAGTGATATTCATTCTGTTAATACTAGACAAAGGAATATGTTAGCTTTACCAAATACCAGGCTCCAAAAAATCAATAATTCTTTTAGAGGCCTGTGTATACGTTTCTACAATAAAATCCCAAGTTGTATACAAGAACTCAGCTTAAACAAATTTAAAGTTGCAATCAAAGATGTACTTATTAAAAAAGCATATTATAAAGTGTCTGATTACATGACGGACAAAAAAGCTTGGGTTTGAACTCTCATTTCTAATATTTAACAATGTACTGCGTTTTGTTTCAAAGAAACATTCAGTGAGAGCAATTTATAAGTTCACGCACTTCTCTCAGAAATAGCTTATATAATGTGAATTAACACATCTCTTCTTGTAATGGAAGTTGAGCTCAAACTTTTGCTTTGAGGTCAGCTTCCAATTGACGACCCTGTAACAAAATCAAAATTGTAAATGGCGATTTAAAAGAGGAGATAAAAAATTTTGACCTTTCGAGTTTCTTGCCTGTTCTTCTCGAGAAGGCTCTCCCAATTTCCGAACAGGTGTAGAGTCAACTTTTTTTTTTTTTTCATTCCTACTTGTATTTGCAGACATCTTGAGTATATTCAGGATGTATGCACATACAAGGTTAATATGATTTCATTAAATTAGATTGTTTTGCTTTGTTTTGACGTCAATAAGTGTCTGTAAAGGCCTATGTTGAATAAAGATTTTTGAATTTGAATTGAATTTGAATATAACAAATAACTATTATTCAAATATTCAATATAAACCTTTACAGGCACTTATTGACGTGAAACAAAACACAAAAATCCAATAAACCAACAATCTATTTAAATATCTAATTAACTAACATATAAAACCTATATTTCAACCTTGTATATATGTTACCGGCAATGTGTATAATTCAGGTATTGTATACAATCCCTAGGTAATGATTACAATCCCTGGGGCGTCCAGGCAATGTATGAAATATCATGAATATCATTGTCCATTTCATACTTTACCTAGGTATTGTATACAATTCCTAGGGATTGTATAGAATACCTGCTGGTTCACCGGTAATGTGTAAAATAAATAAATCTTAAGACTAAACTAATGTTAGGTAAGCCGGTTAATATCAATAAATCTTAACAGACTTACTTATCAAATAGCGGACAAATAAAACATGTTGTATTTACTTGAAATAAACTTTATTATCAACTTTAAAATCACAAAAAAATAACAGGAAACTTAAAATTTTTCTTGTTTGTAACATAACATTACAAGTATCTTTTAACATAATATAAGTAATTTTGTAATTGAACTTCACAAACAAAACAATTCTCTTTATAACAAAAAGTAGGTCTAATAGGCATTCACAATTTTAAGTAAAAGTAGGTTTTATTTATTCTTACACGACAAACTATTATGGCACTTTGAAGAGCACAGAGCCTTACTTTTGACACAGGAACACTTTTTAGAGTCACAGTTTTTTTTGCAGCTACATTTTACAAAGCCCTGTCCTGTCCCCGTAGATTGCAAAGTCGCAACTGTACGGAGTGTCGTTTCCAGATTGGGGACGTCTTCTTCTTGCAGTAATTTCTGATGGCAAACAGTGAACTGTTGTCTTGAATACAATGTCTTGACAACGCCTTGCTTTGCGCCTAGTTGATATAGATCGTCATCAGTTTTGTGTAATACTACAGCCAGTATATTGCGAGCATCATGACGACCTCTATCGACTTCTGGAACAGGAATACGTACAGTGGTACCCAACGATACGGGAGGGAATTTTTTTTCAGAAGTTTTAAGCATTTTCTGAGCTTGTACTATCAAATTCTCTTTGGCTCTGATGCGGTTTTCTATCGAAAAGGCGTTTTTTGCGCATAAAGGACAAGCAACTTTGGATCCAAAACCTTCTGCAATATTTTCTTCCGGAGCAGCACAAATAGTATGAATAGGCCTATTGCACATTCTGCACGAATGACCACCTGTTGTCTCCTCGGAACAAACACAGCATATAAGTGCACAACTCAATGACTCCTCTCGTACTGATACCAAATTCGGATCATGTAACGCTTGATCATTTACCTCACAAGGAAGATTTTCGACATTCGTAGGCTCAACAACATTCTTAGTATTTGGGATAGCCATGTGTTCATCATGCGCACTTTGGACATTTGAAGCTTCCTTACCGATGTTAAAACTATCGAGTGCAGCGTTTTGTTGATCTGGTGCCTGTAGAGGTTGAGTGTCAGCTGTTTCAGTTTCTGATGTCTCAGCCGCATCTATTACAGATTCTGAAGATGACTTTATCACTTTTTCTAAATCTTCTTCGCTCTCCAGGTTGTGAGTATCCTCAAAAGGCAAAGATATGCCAACTTTTATTTTCATAAGAGCTTCATAAGGTGTTCTTTTGATTCCTGAGTGAAACGCCCTATTCTTCATGAGTTGTACAAATCGCAGACCATCACTCCAACGTTCGCTATCGTTATCTTGCATCATGCAAGTTGTAAGCATGTTTTCAATGTCCTGGTTAGCTCGTTCGACACTCCCTTGACTTTGGGAATGTCTAGGCTTGCCATGCACAATTTTTAAGTTCGGCCAGTATATTTTAAGATTACTGACCACTCGGTTTGCGAATTCTCGATCGTTGTCCGATTGTAAGATGGCTGGTGCACCAATCAGTGTAAAAATATCCAGTAAATTGTACGCTACTTCCTCAGCGCGTTTTGTTTTCAGGGCTCTTAATATGACAAACCTTGTGAGATGATCCTGACCATTATGAATTTATAATCCCGGTCTGATTGAGATTGATAGTCTATCAAATCTACTTGACAGCGAGAATTAAATTCTGTTGAAAGTATGGGCTTCACGACAATCCCTTTTTTTATTCCTTTTTGTTTTTGCTGGCAGGGTTCGCAAAGTTGCAAAAATAGTTCAACATCGTGGCGAGTTATATTCTTATATCTTGAAGAAAGCTCCTTCAGCATTCTGTCTCGTCCTCCATGGCCGATACTCTGATGTGCGTCGTGAAGTACTTGAAATAATTCAGTATCAGCAACGTAGTATATAAGTAATATTGTTATTTGTAGTAGCATCCACAGGAAAAATCAACTTATCTTTCTGACCAACAGTTATAACATCATAATGCTTCAATAACCAGTAATCCCGAGAAGCCTTTTTTTCAGCCGTTTTTGCATTTTTTGTTTCTTCTATCAATTGTTCATAACGATTTTTTTCAATAAACGTGCGATTTTTTGTATTTGCTGCTTCTCTTTTTATTTGTAATTGTGAATAAAATCATTCTTTCATCTCAGCTATTCGTTGTTCGGCCGCCATTTTTTAATAAATTAAATTACTTTCCTACCTGACGAAAATTAGCAAAAATAATAACTATGACGCAAATAGCTCAATACACGTGTTAACAGTATCATCGCACGTCGCGAAATGAAATGGAGAAATGCGGCTGTTTGCTTAAATAGTGTCGCGGTATCCTTTTTCTCAAGCGGCGGCGGCAGCTCCTTTGACCTGAAAGGCCGCCCACTCGCGGTATCCTTTTTCTCAAGCGGCGGCGGCGGCTCCTTTGACCTGACCGGCCGCCCGCCCGCCGCGCCCGCGCGCCGCTCTTTTAGGCGGACACACACGGTTTATTGGCTAGATAAGTACTGTAATCAGGAAAACTTATTCTACCTCCTAGTGTTACGGCAAGTAGGTATGTTTTGGCTTACTACTTGCCGCGGCGCAAAGTACTAACTACGTTGGCTACCCACCGCACACAAAAATGACAGTTTTTAGGGTTCCGTACCAAAAGGTAAAACGGGACTCGATTACTAAGATTTTGCTGTCGGTCTGTCTGTCTGTCCGTCCGTCCGTATGTCACAGAGCTGTTTACCTCATGAAAGGTGACACAGATTGTGTATATCTGTGGCCGTATATGTTTGGGGAGCCCCCTCTATTATTTTTTTTGTATAAAAATTGTAAAGCGATTAACAGAATACATCAAACTACTAAGATTCAATGGCCTACACAAGGCCCAATTATTAATAGGTTGGGAATAAATTGGCAGTGACGTACGGACGGACGGGCGCACGAACGGACGGACAGACATGAAGAATTTATAAGGGCTCCGTTTTTGTAATTGGGCTACGGAACCCTAATAAAAAACAGCTTGAAGTATTTAATTTTAATAAAATTATTACTAACTACTTTTTTACTACAATGAGTCGTAAAAAACAACAATAATAAATTGATTGTACAGTTTAATATTGAAATTTAGATTTATAAGTTTTTTTTGTTCATACAGTTTCCATTTCAAATCTTTCGCATTTCCTGTAAATCGGCTATATGCGCCTTAAGAGTCCGCTAGCTTAGATAATGCCGCTCTTTAGCGCACCCCGCATTGACGCCGCCCGCGCCGCGCCGCCTCTTGTCAAAGGATTTAATTTTATTTACAAAGGCTACCGCGTGCGGCGTACACCCGAAAGTGAAATTGACAGTTTTATATCGAAGCGCCTCCGTAGTGAAAGATTGTGTTTGTGAACTGTTGTACTACGAATTGAATTTATCCTCAAAAAATCCGACATTTGATAAGATTCTGGATAAATTACACCTATGTACTTACCTCCGTAGCAACCTACAGACGCTCCAGCCGTAAGTCAAACTAAAAGGAAGTATTAATAAAAAAGGTAATTCCACATTTATGTGGAACATAAGTATACGTAGTTCACGCAATTACAGAAGAAAATAAGTACCTAAATATTTTGTTTTGGATTCAGAGCGTGATAATGGCTCTCTTATTAAAAATACGGGTGGTAGTAACTCTGACAGTTCGAGTGATGAAGAATTGTGGTGTAATTTTACTTTGAATTTACCTACTTTCGCATATTTTTGATTAAAATTATCTTTGCACCTAGCTTGTGTGTCCCGATAATTTTTATTCGTATTTTGTTTTATTAAACACAATTGCGTTCGGGTGTACCGACATTATCTAAGCGAACTTACTTTGATCGCGCCGCCTTGGCGCCGTGCCGTCTCTTGTCAAAGGATTTAATTTTATTTGCAAAGGATACCCGCGTGCGGCGTACACTCGCGAGTGAACGGTCATGCTAAAACGATTCACTTCCATTAATGCTTCAAATGGCGCCTCTAGGAAGGGTGTCAGGGTTCTATGAAGCTTACCGTACTTATTTGTTTGTAATAACCACAATTGCGTTCGAGTGTTACATTACCTGCTGCAAGTTTGGCATTGTATAGAATACCTAGGTAAAGTGTAAAATAAATTCTATTTCATACTTTACCTGCCCGTTTTAGGTATTCTATACATTGCCTAGGTATTGTATACAATACCGGATTATACACATTGCCGGTAACATATACAAACATCCCATTAATAATTTATTTATATGCAAATACAAGTAAAATGAAAAAACGTTGACTCTACACCTGTTCAAAAATTGGGAGAGGCCTCTCGAGAAGTACAGGCATGAAACTCGGAAGGTCTTTTTTGCCTCCTCTTTTACTGGCTTTTAACTGGCTATCTTAACTCTGATTGACGGAACACATCAATGTTATTAAGATAGTGTTATGGTGACAAACTTAAGTAAGACGGCAATAGCTAGCTAGGTAGGCTCAGAAGCCGTACCACCAGCCAAACCAATCAGAAAAACTGCTGCCCTGGACCTCTGGACGAATACAGGATAGTCTTTTGGGATTTTATGGTGGGTGAATTATATTTCTAAATTAACAATAGACAATAAGTACTTACAGGCGAATAAAATTTTTCAAGTGACATCTGAAGACAGTTATATTTTTTTAACCGACTTCAAAAAAGGAGGAGGTTCTCTGTTCGGCTGTATCTATTTTTTTATGTATACACCGATTACTCCGCCGTTTGTGGGCCGATTTTCAAAATTCTTTTTGTAATCGAAAGATGTGGTTCCATTGTCACCATGTCATGATCTGATGATAGGATCCCATGAAAATCGAGGGAAACCCTTGAATTTCATAGGCACGTCCAACGTGTTTCATGCTTTTGCTGAAGATATTCAGGTATTTGCGTCTGGTAGTCATCATATCATGTTACTGAGCTGATGATGGAAGGTTTCTGGTAGGTTAGGAGTTCGGGAATAATTATTTTAATGCTGTTTAGAACTAAAAGACGTTTTGTTTTAAGTTATTCTGGTTCAAATTCTAAAACGCATGTATTATAAACTAATTTCATTTGTTTTTCTATACATATGTTATGACAACTAAAAAGGTTCCAAACAAATAAAACTGCCACAGTCTCAAACACTATGAAAAAGCTACCCTATTTAATGTGAGTATTTAGGCGTTAATCAGAGCAGTTGCGCAAGCGCACCGCAGCTCGCAGTCGGGACGCGGTTTCACTTTCCACGGCGTCGCCGGCTAATTATTACTCATGCGTCTGATCGTGCCTCCCATATCAATGTAAATCGCTATTAAAATGGGAGGAATTATAGCTTGATGCATTGTGGCTTTATGACTTTGTTTCTTTGTTTACGTGGGTGTGTTCGGTGAATTGGCCTTCCTATCCCGAACATACCACCATCGGGGGCGAAGAGATTTCTCCTATATACTACTCCATTCAGCCAAAAGTCTTCCTTCATACTCCATACTCGCAAACCAACGGTGTGGTGCTCCAGCGACAGTACCTTCAGATTTAAGCTGGCCTTTTGTATGTACTGTCTAACGTCCTGCACAATAGCGGAACAGGTACACGGCCGTGGTCGATGTCGCACGTAATTAAAAACTAAATAAATAATCAGTAATTATAGTTCAAAGCTAAATAAACAATCAGTAATCACAGTCCAAAGTGATGACAACCTTAACCTCACGACTAGGTGCTTATTGGGACACCGCACGAATCCATTGAGTTAATGATCGCTCTTAGGTATATACGAGTATTCCTACTAAAAGACCTTAATCTGTGAACATTGAAACCGCTACTTTACCATTTGCAAGTCTAGCGAAGAACGAAATATACTTATGTATTTATTTTTTATTATAAACACAATTTCCACATTAATAATTCAGTTCTAAGACTATTAAAAAAATATTCTGTACGTCATAAGTCGATTATGGAAGCTTACTTCGCTCACTAAAATATACACAAACATAAGGGCAAGTAAGGCCTAATCACCCTAACATAGGGTAGGCTCGAGCCCCTTGGTGGGGACTGGGGACGTCCATGAGCTGTGATGATAAGGGCAAGTATTTAATACGTCACATTACAAGTCAGGGGAGAAGGGATCGTTGAAGTATGACAAGGGATGGAAGGGGACCTAAGTTTTGTGATGTCACATTTCAAAATCTTATGTTATAAGACGCGAACTTTGAAGTATTAAAAAAGAAATGTGTCTAATTCTATCGTTCCGACAATTAGATGTAAGATAGTGAGTTCCTCAGTTGTTAAAGAGTCTAGGCGAAGCTTCCACCTTCGGCTTTATCACCACTTACCATCATCAGGTGAGATGTAAAAAACTAATTTTACAAAATATGTGACGTCACTCTAGGGGAGGGGGGAGGGGGGACAATCCAAGCTGGGAATATCTTAACATTTTTAGACAATGCCCAGCTAAAGGAGTAGATACAGGTAAGGCCTGATAAATCTTATTTCGAGGCTAATCACAATAGATCTTTGTAGGTCGCAGTGACGTATAGCCCCGAAACAACGAATTATAATAATAATAGAGAGGGTGGAGTGTCAGAATTGTGACCAGCTGTGACAAGGATGGGATAAGTCAAGAAACTCAGAAAATTTGTGTGACCTGTGGATGGCCTCCAATAGTCTATCGATACACGTATAACACCCGAGCTTGGCACGGGTCATCTCAACCTACTACGATTTTACTTTTGCGCTACACGTGGGAAACTATTGTTTGCAAACGCCGGCTGTAATTGCGCACGAATGTTAAGGAGGCAGTTGCATCTTATTACAGTAAAGTGGGCAGTATGATGTTTGGAGTACATATAGTCATAGTGAGCGAGGAGCTATGTGTACGATTGCTAATGTTAAGCAACGTTGGTCGTGGTCATCCCTATGATGGGTGACCAAAAACGTTAACATCTCGAGGAGCTTGTAAAAAAAAGAAAATACATAACCAATATTTTTTTATAACCTACATGTCCGACATAAAAAAAAAAATCCTCTTGCCTATTGCGATGATGATCTGTTGAACGATGTAAATTTTCTCTTGTTTTCTTCATAATTATGCCACCTACTAATGGCATGATATTATACTATAACAGGGGTTCCCAACCTTTTACCCTATGCGCCTCACCCAACATTATGCTAAAATAATACGCGCCCCCTAGGGGCCGAAATGGGGAGTCAAAATAATAAAAATAAACAAACAATGAAAATATTGGTGTGTTAATAGTTTTATTCAAAAGTAGGTTTTCAACTAAGAAAAGTAAAACATACAACATAAAAAAGGGGTAGATCGATTCTTACGAAATTTCCTTTGTGTGTTTGAATAAGTTCAGGGAAGGTTTATAGGTATGTATAGTTGGACCCAACAGGTGGCGCTATAATTGGGCAGGACAACGTCTGCCGGGCCCACTAGTTTGCTATAAATTTCTGTTTGATATCTCTACGAGTTCCCGAAAAAACATTTTGACAGACAGACAGACAGACGAACAGCACAGTGATCCTACGATGGTTCCGGTTTTTTTCTTATGAGGTACGGAACCCTAGAAATCGGCTTTGACTCTTAATTAAAAATTCCTCAAACGGGTACTTTTATTGCTTTCAATGTGACAGACTTTTATGAACCGGCCTTATGAATTGGCAATGGCAGATGTACTGGTTTTTTTAAATATTTTTTTAGCCGGATTTTAGCAAAGGTCGTGTCAGGCACGCGTGTTGGTAGGTGCCGGTCGAATCTGCTTATTTTTTGCATAATGTTAAAATTATTAATGCGTAATAGCGATGTATTTCGACAAATGTCCTTTATATAGGTTAGGATTCTTTAATATAAAGATTATACTCATTTACTCAGGTATAAAGGCTAAAGTAATGTTTCACTGTAATAAATAAAAACAGTTAAAAATTGATCATCAAAAGTAATAAGTTGAGTGATCGCTCTATTCCACTATAATCCACTAAATTTCCACTTTTTTTTTCACTCTGATCCATCGATGGATTTGTTTCCACTTTTTCTTCCACTCTAATTCATTGATGGATTTGTTTCCACTTTTTTCCACTCTGATCTATTTATGGATTTCAGTTCTACTCTAATCCTTCAAAATTCTCTAACGTAATATTATTTAATTTTTATTATTTTATTTAATTAATAAAAAAAATTAATATCATCACGTTTTAACTGTAAGCATTACTGTAGGCCACTTTCTTGAAGAGGTGAAATAATTACAAAATCAAAATATAGCGTTACCTTCCAATCCTGATACCATGCCCTCATCCATACGATGATGGCATACATTTGTGCCTAAAAAACGGTGGCATGTGCACCAAGGCTCTAAGTCCTCCTGTATATTGCACTACCTCCGTAGACACCTGCACCTGATCGACCCTCCTAAATGAATAGGTGGAATGGTGGGAGGTTCAGGATAGCCTCCAAAGCAAGGGTGGAAGAAGACGAGATGGTCCCCATGATCATCAAGCAGGCACGTCTTTGCAGGCTTTGTTGTTTGCTTGTTGTTTGGTAACTTTGTTTCAGTCCCCACCGGGAACAGGGCTACATACGGCAAATTTCGTACTTATATAGAAAACAGAAAACTTATTAACGCTATGGGCGATTCTTTCACGGAAAACGTCATAAACCGTTTTGCTGAAGACACTCGAAAGTTACTTTTAAATAGTTATTGTATAATTAAAGAATTTATATAAAAATTACCGATTTTAATTTATGTTTATTTATTTGACTAAGTGCTTATAAAAATCTGATTTGCCCCCCCTGGCCCAGAACCTGGGTAAACCCATATGAAAAACAGTAAAAAATAATCCATCCAATGGGTCAGAGTGGAATATAATAAGAAGTGGAAAATAATCCATTGCAGCAATGGGTTAGAGTGGAATATAAAAAGAAGTGGAAAATAATCTATTGCGGCAAGGGATTAGAGTGGACAAATAAGTGGAAACAAATCCATTGATGGATTTGTTCAGTGGATTATAGTGGAATAGGGCGAGTGATCGATGTAAGTAATGATTAATGAACGTCAATAAAACCATTTGTAATTACGTCTAACAGAGAACAGAAAATAATTCCTTAATCAATGTATCGGATTTAGGTATTTGAAATAGTACATTGTTACCCCAGGGGTGAAAGTAACTTATTTAGTCCCGAGACGGTGTTTGGCGCCCGAGCGTAGCGAGGGTACCAATAGTTCGAGGGACTAAATAAGTCTTTAACCCGAGGTTAACACTGTGCTTTTCATTACGAATACAAGGAAAGGAAAAACAAAACAATGAAATAATGTAACCGTGTAAATTTTATTTTACATAAATCAACCCTTTCGGCCGCGTACGAAACTGAAGCTTCATAACCAGTTACGATCGAATACTTTTAATCCTCGTACGGAACTAAAGTAACGAGTCTCGTAACCAGTTGCGATCGAATAATTTTTCGCCCTTGTACGAAACCACTCAACATTATTAAACCACCTGTCGGAAAATCAAACAATCTGCTTTAGCCCGCTTTCTCTTATTAAATCAGGCGTTAACTCCATATCTAAATCAGATGAACTCATTGTGTTAATTATTAACACAATGTTATACACATATAATTAACAGTTAATACAAATCTCTGCTATACGGAAGTATTAACAAAACTACAAATGGAAAAAAACAAATGAAGATCGCATTGCCGCTTTCCCGCTTATTTGTTTTTTTTTCTGTGGCCGGCCAGCTATTCAGCCATTATTTTTCATTTTCATAATTTAAAAAATGGTAAATATTTTTCCCAAATCTATGTTATTTTAAAGAAATACTTGAAAATAAATTATAATAAAGTTATTTAAAAAATATAATTAGTATAGTATATAAAGTTATTTCCATTTTACACCGCGCTGTAATTGAGTGGCTGTATAGAAAGTCGGAACATGGTTCAATAAAAATGTGAAAAAGAATTAGTTTCTTTTTTAAAATTTGACAGCAGCTGTCAGTTGAAAGTGATTCTCCCTAGGGCTGAAAAGTATTACTTTCAACCCGCTCCTCAGGCAACTTGAGACCTACTTTCAGAGTATGAGTAATGAAAAATATTTTTATTTATCTTCTTCCTTCCTCTAAAATTTGACCAATGTTAGAATAAGACAAAACATTCCTATGTTTTTTTTTATATATTGCCACTAATACACACATTATTTAAATCTGCATTTTCTGTATACTAATCGAGCTCCTCGGTCCTCATCCAATTATCTCTTTACATGTCCATCTCATAGTTCTGAAATAATTCACTCTTCCTTTTTCGTACAATCCATTCTTCTCTGGAACGCTCTGGCTTTAGATATAAAAATCTATCAACAGGTAAAATTTCAATAATAGACTGCGGAAATATTATGTGCAACAGAACTATATGTCATAACGTCGCTTTTTTGGCTGTATTACTCTTGCAACTTGTTATTGTTAGTGAATAATAATATGTATTAGTTTTGTCATATTTATGTACTTATTAGGTTATGAAAATTCTAAATGATTTCGATGTGATTTTTAATTTTGTTTTTGGGTGCATCTACCACATTTGCTCTCTGCACCGCCCGTAGGTCGACTGATAGAAAATGCGTTAGACATTTTTTTTTTAGTTTATTTAAACTCCACAGACTCGTGGTCCGTGCCTTCTGAATTCTTGGGTACAATATTTTGTGATCTATAAAATGCTTACTACTAAGTACTCTTCACTTAATCTAGGGTGAGTTGCGCATTAACAATTTTATAGTTGCCTATATAAAGATAATCTAATATTAATAAAATAATAATTATTTGCAATAAAGTGTATTATTATTATTATTATTTTCGTACGTGCATTATTATACTAACTATATAACACTATTCATATGTTACAATCTACTGATAAGGCTAGTTCCGGATAGGGTTCGGGATGATATATTTATTGGTGGCTGGTCTTTCATCCAGATTGCTGCCCGTGTAAGGGCTCTGAACGCTATCTTTTCATTATGGTCTTTGATCTCGTCATCCGTTGCCGTGTTGGAAGGGGCAATGAGGCGTCTTATGGCGTCGTCCTCCTTCAGTTGATAGAAATAAGTGCAGGACACCGTGTGCCTAGTTATGGCGACCACCGCATGAGGGACACTATCGTGGACCGGGTTGTATCTTTCAGCTCCTCTGAGCACTATGACGTGTTCGTACGTTAGTCCCTGTGCTTCGTGGATCGTCAGTATTCTGGACTTATCTCCGATGCCAAACCCATTTCTCCTATGCTCTTCTTTCTCTTCTTGAGTGAAGGTGAGGAAGAGGGTATTTGGGTCGCATCTTCGTTGTCTCGCTTCCGAAGCCATTCTGCATGTTAGGGACCTTAGCACTTGCCGAGATGTATAAATACCCTCGTAGATATTTTGAAGGGTGTGCGCGTGCGTTAGACATTTAGATGCCTTAGGCATTAAGTCCGCCGTTGTATACAGGGTACATAAAGCATAAATAAATAAAATAGATAAAAAATAAAAAAGATGAGCTAGTGATTAGTGATCCACCTGATGGTAACTGTTAACCACCGCTCATGATCATCTACAATGCCAGGGGCATAGTTTAGTTACTGTGTACCTACTTGGAGAAAGATGCTCTTTGAAGTTGAACACATCGTAACGCTCAGGGGCCTTATCATGATCGCTTATAGCAAGGTTAAAACAATATTGAAACAGAGACATCGCTCTTGCTGCGTATAGCGCCATCCCGCTCTCAGCGCGGTTTTAATATTGTTTTGGGCGATCATGGTTAGGGGGCTGAAAACATTGTTCCCAGCTACAATGTTTTCGTTCAAAAATCTTACTTAAAAATAACTAAAAATCTAATAAATGTAAAAAATTATTTAATTGATATATGATATTGATTAATGCTGAAATATATCAAAATATTAACTATGAGAACGTAAGATGGGAACCCATAAATATTTCTTTTTGAGCAATTCTAATTCTAAACTATAAAATATACTCTTTTTAAACACACATTTTAACCGTCTCTGAAGTCTAGCGGTTGAAAACACCTACTTGTGATCTGGAGGACCGGGGTTCAATTCCCCATAGGGGTAAGATTTTCTGCTTAGCTTCGTTGGCGGTAGGGCTTGTGAGCCCTCCCAGCTAGCTATCACCGTCTTGCTTAAGTTTGTCGCCATCAATGTTAAATAGCATTGTTGTTTTTCGAAAATTTTATTATACCTATGTATGTAAGATAGTCAGTTCCGCAGTTGACGAGGGGTCGGTTAATTCTATTCTTCAAGTTTTCATAGGATTCTGGAGAAGATTCATATGTAGAAAAATTTTAAAATATTGCTGGGAAAACGTAAAAAGTACCTACATTTTTCCAAACTGTTTCAGTGTCAAAACAACATCGAAAAACTTCAATCATATCAGCCAAGAACAAAAACAACTTAGTTTTAAAATATAGCATTGCTATGGATATTAATAGAACTTAGTATTTTAGAGTTGAAATCTTCCTATCTTAGGTATTAGCAAAATGTCAATGACAGAGACTTGTTATTGAATTAAATGTCGTATAATGTATTCGTTGTCTGAAGAAAACGGCAAGTTTCTAATGATTCGTATAATAAATTAACATGTGAGAGAACATCAGACGGACAGTCACCTTATGTGGGCAGCTACAAATAAGTTTATTCACCCCTATCGCCTGTTCTATTATTACGTAGTCAATCCTGACTAGTAAATCCCGTCTAGTCAATTCTGATTAATCAACCCTGATTATTAGTTAACCTTGACTAGGCTGACTAGTCAATACTGACTAGTCAACCCTGATTATTAGTCAATCCTGACTAGTTAACCCTGTCTAGGCAATCCTGAACCCAAGGAGCGTCGGTGGCGCTGTGGCCTCGGCACTGGACTGTGCCCCGAGTAGAATCGGGATCGATCCTGCTATGTACCAATGTGTTTTTCCTTTCCCGAATTTCATATGTACATTTATCTGACGCTCCTACGGTGAAGGAAAAAATCATGAGGAAACCTGCATACACCTGCGAAGTAATTCAAAGGTGTATGTGAATTCAACCAATCCGCACTGGGCCAGCGTAGTTTGACTAAGGCCTAATCGCCCTAACATAACTAGTTAGGGTGGGCTCGTGCCCCTCGGTGGAGACGTATATGAGCTGTGATAATGATGTGGCAACCCTGACTAGTCGACCCTGACTAGTCAACCCTGACTGATGAATCCTAACTAGTTAAAGCACAATAGCAAAATCATAGTAGTAGTAGGTCAGCCATTGCAGTTCCTTAGTTGTTAAGGAATACAGGTGATACCATCAGGTGAGATAAAGCGTAAGAGCTCCATTTTTGTGCAAAAAATTATTAAGCAAAATAAACAGCATCATGTTGACAACAACAACTTAGCTAACTTTTTGTAGTGCGACCCGTATATAGTTTGTATTAAAAAAAGAACAATTAAGGTGGTTAGAAATAAGAGGTCTTAATACGCCCCCTTGTTATTGCGCTAAGACCATAGATTACAAAACACTAGAAACTGTACTCATTTTATCTACTTACTATATAACAGTTGCAACATCACAAGACTATGTAGTTCGACCTTGTCTATTGTTTGTCATTATTTGGGACATTAAATACCTGTTCTAACTCAATTGTACGTGAGGTTAGATTACCCAGACCGCTATTTCATATCAGGTCTATTTACTTCAGCAAAACTTCAAGTACATGACGAAATGCCTCACTTACTCCTGATGATGGAGAAAAACTGGTTTAAGCTTGAGAAATAAATGAAATCTAACCATTTCCTTTTGCGCATATAGACATAGGATTTCGCTGCACTCAGCCTTTTTTTTGGTATTTTTCAAGTTTTGATCTCAGAATAATTCTAAGGTGTTCCAATAGTTCTGATATTATTAGCATGTTTTCTAGATCACCAAACTTAACTTTCACAACCGACCAACATTATTTTTTCACGATTTCAGAGTTGGCCCAAATACAACGTGTTAATTAAATTATGCGTAATGCAAAAGAGAATTATACAAATGAATAAATTAAATTCACGCGGATTAATTAGGAATACGAGGTATATGCCCATCTTTTTGTTTTATTTCATATCTTGCAAATTTGAAACTCTATGGTTGCGCGCCTGCGAATAAATATGTTGCCGTTTAGCTATCGCGCCGCCGATAAGAGGTAAAGAGGACAGAGTTAAGTAAATTTAGAAAGCGGCGAAGTTAAAAATTAAATCCTGAATAGAATCTGATCCATATTTTTTATTAGTCGAATCGATTCTAAGCAGACAAAGAATCAGATTTGCGCAATTTAAGTACCATCCTGTATAAAAGATATTAAATGTATAGCCAGCATAACGCCTTTTAATATCATCACAAATTTTTGGAACACCTTATTAATATAAGTAATTGAAATTCAACATAGACGTCAACACAACATTAATATTAGCATCTGTTCGAATGTCCATTTCATAAAAATATACAGGGTGTAACGGAACGCCGGAATAATATTTTAGGGTGTGTACCTATTCATCAGAAGTGAAAATTTTATAGGAAAAATATTGGGGCTAATCAAAGTACTTTTCATCCCCCCATTTCGGAATAGTAGATTATGCACCAAGGGATTAAAGCAGTGTCTAACGTCACGGGCGCCATATTGAACCCCGAGCGTAACGAGGGACTCTAGAGTTAACTCCCGAGCGTAGCGAGGGAGTTAAAATTTAACTCCTGAGCGAAGCGAGGGAGTTATGTAGAGTCCTAAGTGAAGCTAGGGGTTCAAGTCGCCTAAGACGAAGACACTGTTTTATTCCAGAGGTGAATACTCTACTTTTCATACCATCTGCGAGACAATAAAAACTCAGGGCTCTATAACCAATTACTTATGTGGTTAAACACTGTCACATTATCATTATCACTATCACTATAACTATGGTTAAAATGATGATATTATTATGAAAACCATAAAATACAAAAAAAAGATTTATTTTTCTCAAGCACGAACACGTCACGCAATAATTATATCTTAAGTAAATCTTAAAACATTACAAAAACTTAAAACATATTTAATAATTATATAACAAGTATGAACTTAGTCTACATGTCGATTTACAATACGATACGATCAGCTGCTGGTCCCTGTCAATGACCTTTAGTAGCACGCAGGACGAATATTAATTTGTTAACAATAAAATGGTATCAAATAAAATTCTTTTATTTTTCAACTTTGTTGTATATTTACTTTTGAAACAGCAATTAATTACTACACACAACTGTCGAAATAAATCTCAAATAGTCGACAACCTATTAACCCCAAATAAAAAAAAAGCTGAAGCACCTGGACATTTACCTACTTACGTTTTTTAACTTTATCAATAAAACACTGAATAAACTTCTAAAAAGACTAAGCACTTTATTAACGTAAGCAACAAGATATTACAATTTTGAAATAGGTACGTAATGGCGTTGGCGGCAAAGTTTTAGCTATGAAAACACTACAACGGAATACTGTTGGTGCAAATTATGGAACAAATTGTAGAAACATTCTTTATTTTTAAATATGCCGCGTAATTTTTCTAAATGCTGTTTATCCGCTGGCAGCGAGTGTTCTTGCTTTACTCTGCTTTTATTCGTTTTTATCGATAGTTAATGGTGGCCGTTAAAAGATGGCGCTTTTTGCATAAAACGTATTTTATCAATAAAAAATAAAGTGAAATGTAATTGTTTATTTTAGCTTGCAGTGTTATGTAGATAAATATTTTATAATTTTGGTAAAGAAATTATGTATTTAGAGTTTATAAAAACATTATTTACACAGGTAGAATGTCTTTGTCTCTAGTGGATGCATGCTACTGCTGTATGGACGTAGAACCTTTGCCTTCCTAAGCTCGCATCTATGATAAATTTTCATACCAACTGTTCCATATTTAAAACACTTTAATCCCTTGGGAGTTTCATACAAAATTATATCCCTTGGGATATAATGTCTTGCTTTACGTTGAAGTTAAGGGGGATCTAATTGAACATTGTCGAGCAGGTGGTATGAAAAGAGTATTTTTGCTATTCGATATCTGACCGCCAAAGCGGTTTTTATCCGATTGAGGTTATGTGACTAGGTATGTGATTTCAAAACATCATTAAACCTATTTACTTCCATCTCCATGGTGCCAAATTTATCATACAACTTTTTTTAAATTTGTTAAAAACTCTGACTCTGAACCTCCTTGGTGTACTTTTGTTTTTAATTTGCTTTGCGCGCGCCATTTTGTTTTGACGTCGTATTGTTATAAATAAGAAACTTGAAAACAAGTAAAACAACGTATTATTAGTTATACATAATATACATATTTTTCTGTAATACTTACCTATCATAATGTTGTAGTAAATATGTAGGTACCTAAACTGATATAAAAGTATCTTGTGATTTACAATCAATGTTTTATTATGCATTTAGTCATTTCCTCGCTGAGGGGGGATGAAAAGTTACGTGTTGCACTCGAGTGCAAAGATTTTTCACCTTGTGCTCTTTTGATTCCCTAGCTAACGCTCAGGATTCTAATTTTTGAATCACTCGCTGCGCTCGTGATTCAATTTTAGAATCCTTCGCTTGCTCGGTCATCAAAGTTGAGCACGCGGTTAAAAAGCAACTTTGCACTCATGTATAACAAATAACTATTTTTCCATACAAACTAAATAAAATATTTTTTGTCAACAACCCTACATCAGTGTACCGTAGTTCTTTATTAAGTGTTAACATTTCTTTTGTGTTGTCCATAGCTGGACTATGGTTGTCACTTGAAAGTTATTGCTTTCAGTTTAACGTCGATTATGGACTGACTTGAAATATGGCATGACGTCACATCTGTCCACATTTTGTAGCATAATGTGTGTCTGCTCCTTAACTTTAAACCGATTTGTCTCAGTGTTATTTTTTTTCACAAAGTAAAAATACTTGTCGAATATTTTTTCGAGTTCGGCAAACTCGTCCGAAACGGCTCGACCGATCTTTATAAAATTTTTTGTGCATGTTCGGTAGGTCTGAGAATATGTCGTAAACTATTTTCTATTATGGCGAAACGTAGTTCGCCGGCACAGCTAGTCTAATATATAAAATTCTCGTGTCACGGACACAGCTAGTAATATATAGAAAATCCCTTGTATATAAAAGGAAAACATCGGTGAAGGAAATCATGTCGAACTTGCATATACATCTGCGAAGAAATTCAAAGGTGTATGTGAAGTACACCAACCCACACTGGGCCAGCGTGGTTGACTAAGGCCTAAAACCCTAATTTAGGGTAGGCTCGAGCCCCTCGGTGGGGACGTAGGTATATGAGCTGTAATGATGATGATGTAAAAGAGGAAGAGCCCATTGCCATAACTGGAACTAATTACAAACCGATATGGTTATGTTTATTTTTCTGATGAACGGAGAAAACCTTGTTGTTGTTTTTTTCCACTTCTCCATAATATATTATTTTTTGGAAACCAAAACCTCACGTACAGTAGTCGTGCTTCTAACCATAGATAAACTAGACTACAGGACATCCATTTTTTGACGGACCTTCTATCATATATAGTATTTTGAAGATAACCAAAGTTAACTTTATTATTAAAACTAGCTGTGCCCGCGACTTCGTCCGCGTGTAAGATCTTGATAAAAAGTAGCCTATATTATACCTTATATAATTAGCTATCTATTAGTGAAAGTCCCATCAAAATCGGTCCAGCCATTCCGGAGATTAGCGGGAACAAACAGACGCCCAGACAATTTTTTTTAAAATTGTGTTTTTGTTATTGGTACTCGATCATTGATTTACTACCAAACGTACCGATATACATTCATACCCATATAGTAAAAACTTGTTATTTCGACATTACAAACAGACACTTCAATTTTATTTATTTGTATAGATAGGAAATTCACTTCAGACAAAAAATAATATGTTTAGTATTTATCATGAACTTTTATTTGTTTACTGTACAATGAAAACGTTGGAGAATCCTCATTCGTTATGTAAAGCAATTCAAGTCTTTAATAAGTGGTTAAGATAGTGCGACATTTATTATTAACACAAAGAAAAATTAACTGACCTTCTAACAAGGTTATGCAACCTATACTTGAAGATGGCAAACACACCGATTACATATTGAATTTGCAATACATACATATTTAATTAATATATTTTTATTCTATTAAAAAAATATTTGGTATTTTGGCAATATCTGTGGATGACATTCCCAAAAATCAATATGATAAAGGAATCATTTTGCCAATTTATGTAAAGAAAACTTGAATTTAGTAACAGAAATCCTAACTTAAGCGCTTCGTAATTGTTATTGATTCTTGCAAGCATTTTTATGTGAATTATCAAAAAATAACTCGATTTATTCAAAATTTACATAATACATAATTTATGTATATACTTACCTATATAATTTCCTATAGAATCTCCACTTCTGATAGTCCATTCCATAAGTCGCTGGTTTATATCCGCCACTTAAGCCTAACTTCAATGTAACTTAATGTAATGTCAAACGTCAATGCAGATTAGTGGCAAAAGAAGTAAATAAAAATGCAAGGCGAGAGTTGTTGCTAAGGCTTTTAATTGAACACTAATTTCGACGGCCCCAACGTAATTCATCGAAACTCAAAATGTAATAATTTTTTTATCAGCTGTAACGTTTTCTGTAGAGCTATATTTTACACCCTACAGATAATAAGATAAAATGATGTACTTAGTTCCAAAAATATTAGTCGTAAATCATCGAATATAAAACTCGATTCCGTAGTATGTAGTTCATCGAAAGTTTAGGTTTCAATAATCACTTTCGATAATTTACGTTGGGACCGTCGATTTATAATATGCATTACATACAATATAAGGAGATGTCCGGTTGCCGATGATCATCATCATCATCATCACAGCTTATATACGTCCCCACCGAGGGGCTCGAGCCTACCCTATGTTAGGGTGATTAGGCCTTAGTCAACCACGCTGGCACAGTGCAATTGGTCGACTTCACATAAACCATTGAATTTCTTCGCAGATGTATGCAGGTTGCCTCACGATGTTTTCCTTCACCGTAGGAGCGTCAGACAAATGTACATATGAAATTCGAAACGAAAAACACATTGGTACAAGGCGGGTCTCGATCCCCTACCTCCCGATTTGAAGGCAAGTGCCGAGTGCACAGCGCCACCGACGCCGACGCCGATGATCGCACCTCTATTATAGGCGATCAAAGTATAAGGTTGACGCGCCTACTGACAATAAAAATAAATTGCATAATTAATGTACGTTATACAGATACACCCTGTTTATGAGTGAACAATAAAGGCCAAGAGATTTCCTGTAGGAAAAGCAGGAATTATAGAAACCTTTTCTTTACATATGACAGCGAGCTTCATCTGGACTCCTCAACAACTGAGGAACTGGCTATCTTACCCCTATAATTGTCGGAACACAACAATGCTATTAACATTGTTATTATAGCGACAAACTTAGGTAAGGCGGTGGTAGCTAGCCAGGAGGGCTCAGAAGCTCTACCACTAACCAAACCGAGCAGAAACCGAGCTACTGCCCCCATAGGGAATCGAACCGGTGGTCTAAGCCACTAGACCACGGAGGTGGTTAAAACATGTCATAATCACAGCAGCTCGAAACTGTAACTCGTTATCAACATGAATGAGGCTCAAAAGATAACCCTATTACACAGACGCCATTGTCGTACAGCCAAATTGACAGGTTGATTCGAAGGTTACATCACCAAATCTGGTTCACTCGGCGACTCCCATTATCAGCATGGCAGCCCAGAGCAACCGGTCGAGGCACTGGGTCACTGCGGCCACAGTGTGTGACGTCACGAACGAGCAGAGCGAAAGAGACGGATGATTCGCCGCAACTCTTGCGCAACCGCAGAGCTCGATTCGCGCGAAATTAAGCATTTCATACAGTTTTAAGAACAGCTCTTGCAAAATGACTGGGAAAGTTAGCTAGCATTATGAACTTTGCTCATGCATTTGTCACACGGCTTCGTGGCCGGTTTGCTCGTACAGGTTTACCTCCAGAATCTACGTCGGATTGTATTCTATCTTCATGATTTTGTCAGTAGTCAGTAAATTTGCCAAACTCAATGGGGAGACACTTCTTCTTTTAGATCGAGTCAATGAGTTTATACTTTCAATGAGGCAGATTATGTCGACACGCTCGTAGTGAAGTCTCAGAAATTACCTGATTGGGACGTTTTGTCTTCGTCCGCGTCGAGCATGACGGGAAAGCATTGCGACGCAACAATATTGTGATATTGATAAATATTGAAAAGTCTACAAAATGACTTTTTCTGTGTTTTAAAGGTATAAGTACCAATATTCTTTTAATTTATTTGTTCAATTCCAACTCCAATGACCATAATTATTCCTTGCAATGTGCCTCCAACTATCTATAGGTAGTTCGAGGTAGCTATATATAGCTTGCGATAAATTCTCCTTGGAGAATTGATCACGTAAACTTTGAACATAAAATATATAAACATCATAAAAACATTACAAATGATAAAAACCGACTTCAAAAACAGAAAAGTTAAAAATTATATAATAATAGGTGCAGACAACATCACATTTCTATATTGAAGTCAGTGCTTATTTCAGATCCTGACTTTCTAGGAGATCATCGTTTGGCACCGACTTCAATTCAAATTAAAATTCATTTATTTGTAAACATAGGTGGTACAATAAGATGGTACAGTAAATATAGGTAGGGTATCACTATGTTCGGCCAATACGGGCGTAAATTTTTTTATTTTTTATTATTAAATTAATTACAGACGTGTGCATAAACATATAAAATATAGCAAATTACTGAAATCAAAAAATATTAAATGTCAAAAGCAAAATTTTTCTATAAAATGTCAAAACTAAAACTAAATATTAAGAACAAATTTAAGAAGAGATTTCAATTGTCATGTGTCAAAGTAAAAAATTGAAATCTTAAAAGAGGTCACAACACAATTAAAGAATATTGTCATTAATAGGTATTAAGAAATGTCATGTTTATCAATATTACAGATTATCATTTAAAAATTCTGTCAGGGTATAATATGCTTTACTTATAAGTAGTGATATTAACTCCTTACGAAACTCAAGCATATTTGCATCTTTTATTTTCTTAGGCAATTTATTAAAAATTTTAGGAGCCATACAGTAAAAGCTCTTTCTTTTGAGAGCTGTCTTACAAAAAGGTACAATCAACATATTTCCATGACGTGCGCCTATCTTTGATTGACTAAAAGACATGGTAGGAAAAGATGTGGATTTTTTTTACATACATCGCTGTTTCATATATGTAGAGCCATGGTACTGTTAAAATTTTCAAATCAATAAAATGTTCTTTGCAGCTATCAGTTCCTTTCAGTAGTTTTATGGCCCTAATACACCTTTTTTGACTTTTAAAAACCTCATTTTTATTTGTACAGTTACCCCAGAAGATAATACCATAACGTAGTATGGAAGCGATATATCCATTATAGGCTGTTAATACTGTCTCTATATTGGTAATTTTTGTGAGTGTTTTAAGTGCATATATATGACTATTTATACGTGTACATAACTCGTTAGTGTGTATTGTCCAGTTCGTTTGATAGTCTATATGCAGGCCTAAAAATTTTGAACATGAGACAGATTCTATTATTGCATTTCCGTAGCATATTGTCACATTTGGTTACAATATGCTAATCAATATAGAAATGAATAGAAATAATACAATAGGTTCAGTCGGTTTTTATTTTTAGTTTTTATTTTTTATCTTTTTAGTGAATAGTGCATCGAATACGCATTATCACTTGAAAGAAATCTTTCAAGTGATAATGCGTATTCCACAGGGGCGAACATGTATTCCACAGGGGCGAGGTCCTGGAGGGAGGTTTGGAAAGAGGTCCACCTATGGAACGGCTGCTAGTGGACCCAAGCCCTATGGCACAGAATATATAACCTAACCGTGAATAATAACGTGGTAATAGTGAATTTAAGTAGTAGTTATTAAGGGATACATAGATGTAAGATACATTATCGCATTGTGTATTACCTGTTAAGATAATTGTAAGTTTAATAATAATAATTTTTTTTGGATAAAAAACGTCGCCCCACACTAGGAGTTTCTCCTGTGTCGTGGGTGCAGTTCATTGATTTACTACCAAACGTAGATAGAGCACTTCATACAAAAACGCGCTTGAAATTTGTCACCTAATCGACTATACATTTGTACTCGCTGATATATTGTTGAATATGCACGCCCGAATTAAAATTACCATAAAGAAAGGACCGTATTTATCGAATTCAACCTTATTCTACATTATTACGGCAACTTTTTTAAATACAACCGTGTGAAGTTACATCATATCATACCTAGTCACAGATCAATTGACGTTTTAGTAACTATCTATGCAAAAGAACTGCACGAGTCGCGATTGGGCAGTTCTTCACCGGCCCACTTCTCGAACGTTCATGCGTTATCTACGTTTGGTAGTGAATCAATGGTGCAGTTACAAACATAGAATATCACATGCACATACGCCCAGACCGGAACAAATTTCTGTAGGCCATACAAAACATTTGTCCCGTACGGGAATCGAAACCGCGACCCGTTGCGCAGTAGGTGATCACTCGACCTCTGCGCTAAACGTGTCGTCAAATAAATAAATAAAATATAATAGTACTCCATACAGAACGGCCACTCACCTCCCGCACTCATTTCAATTTCAAATACCTCATTCCACCCCGCACTTCATTGTAGACATCACTGACACATAAACAAGGGAGCGCGCGACCGCTCGGGCGAATAGACGCAAGCGCCAGCCGATAACAGAGACAGCGCTATGCGGGTAAAAGAGAAGGCAGTCGCTGCACTTCGTGTGTCATTTCGATTGATAACCGCGCACTCAGCCCTACTAGATTCCACCTTAGACTATGGATACCAAAGGACATGAAATACCTACGAAAAAAGCGTGCCAAAATTTGTGTTGGTGCTCTAAGATGGCGGAAAAAACTTGGGACGCCGCATCCAAGATTCCACACTTATTATGTTTTTCTTTATACAATTCATTAAAAAAATCAATGAAAGACATAGAACTGTAAAATGCACTCAGAAATAATGCTCACTGACTAATATTTTAGCACAACAACAAACACGGTGCTTTGTAATGGCGGACTGAACTTGAGACATATTATGACATTGCGAATCCATTGGTGTACTTAATCTGAGGATTCCACGCACACATTTGCGCGTGTACAAACGTCATTTGCTTAAGTAGTAGTGATAGGTAATTGATTTGTGAACGGTGTGTGGAGTGTCCGGGGTGTGCCTATAGGCGCGTTCGGATAGCATCAAGGTGGCAAAAATAACTGTTAAAAATGACAAAATTGACACAATGAGCGTTCGGTTAGAAGAAATGTGAATAAAAGTTGCATTTTTATCTGTTTACGTCAACCGTTCGGATAGCTGAAAAAAAGTCAAAGTGGCAGTTTTTGACATTTAAGATTTTTGACGTTTACTAAACGTAAAATTTTTGACACGATTGAATAAGTTTTAACGAAATAATTTTTATTTTCATTATTTATGGAAATTAATGATCGTTAATCATGAAGCGAGCTTATTACATCATAATACATCCAGAATCTGGAAACTGAAAATAAATTTAGGTTATAATAGCATATGACTTTGACATATTGATAATGTAGCGTTCGGTTAGGGTGTGGAGCAAAAATGGCAAAAATTTCATAACCTTCTAACCGAACGCTTTACATCAACGCCAATTTTGATAATGCTAAAAACGCCACCACAGGCTACCCGAACACGCCTTATGGCATGCCTGAGTGGACGGCCTAGTCAATTTAGGCCTCCCGCATCCAGCGGCTTCTTGCGACCTTCACCAGGTCGTTGGTCCACCTTGTGGGGGACCTACCAATGCTGCGTCTCCTGGTACGCGGCCGCCACTCGAGGACCTTTCTGCCCCACGGGCCGTCAGTCCTGCGAGCGATGTGCCTTTTTTTAACCACCCATGCGGGGTTGGAGGCGGAGAATCCTCATGGATACCTAAACGGCCGACCAAACAGGTTATGTCGGACTCTTAACTTACTAAACTCCGCCTTTCGCCTTTAACCCGAAACTCATTACGGCTTCATCGGATGGCGACCGCCCCCTTAGGAAAGGAGACGGCGCAGCGCTGCCCTAGCTTATACTAGAGCATATGCGCCTGAAATCGATCAGGAACCAAAGTGAGCCGATCGCATCTGTTGGGGATCTAAAAACTTCGAGCGTACAGAAGATCGGGCAAGTTAGGGTTGGGGGGGCGAGCGACGTCTCCCGCCCGCTGGATGCCTACGGCATATCTTCGTAGGCAACGCTTACGCAGCGTTCTAGATGTAGAGCCCGGCGACGTTGTAGAGATAGGAACTGTATCTTTTATATTTTTGTAATAAAATTGAGTTAGTCGAGATTGAAGCAGCGAGCTGAACAGTCTCATCTTTGTTTTAAAAACTTTCGGTAGCCTTACTGAGATTTAACCTTTTGACTGCCGCACACTCGGATCCGAGTGACCGTCCCGAATATTTTATTTGGTTATTATTACTTACTGGCACCTCTAGGAAACGCGCGTCGTTTCGTGTGCACACGTAGACATTTAATTGAACTTGTAAAAATTACAACAAATACCTATTTAATGGTATTAATTAAATATAAATTTTCAATTTATATTTAATGAATCAACATTATTAAAAAATAATAGTGTGTCACCTGACCTGACGGGATTATTATGTTAAGCCCTTGGCAGTGAATGTGTTAATTGATCATCTAAATAAATTCGTAGGCACAAAACCTACGAAATATTAAGTCCACGCCAAAGCACGAACTGAACCTTAATGACATTTTTTGCTCCATAACTCTGATATGCTATTTGAACAATTAAATTTTTCAAGACCAATCGAACGGTATGTCAAGTTTTAAACAACCATGTGAACAATAGAGCCAAAAAAGAGATTGAAGAGAAGTGTTCGATTGACCTAAATTGTTGCCAGTACTGTGGGAAATTTTATCGCTTTCGGAAATTCAAAGTATTTGACAGGGTTTAGAGGGCTATTTTGAGCAGTTTGCTTATTATAACATAATGCAAAATTAAAACTGAATGCAGTGGCAGAATTTTTGTTTTATAATTTATAATTACGCGACTTTTAAGTCTAAATTTGCAAATGTAAAGAATGCTCAGAATGATCGTTACACCTACATATAAGTAGGTACTTGATTAGTACGGTTCCCTTACATTGCCATTTAGAGACGTTTTACTTTTTGTCAGGCGCAATTCCCAAATAATTCTTCCGTTGCCCAATCCACAGACAGCGGAGGAAATGTGTACATAAACACCACGGTATCTTAATAACCATAATTTGGTAGGCATGTGGCCGAACCACGCAAGGATAGATTACAACCTCAGTCATATTTCATAAACGCTCTAAAACACTATTATTAAAGATTTCGATACGAATAAAGATTTCAATTCATGAGCGTCGGTGGCGCTCTGTGGACTCGGACCAATGTGTTTCTCATTTTTCGAATTTAATACGTAATAGACAGAATTTTTGACGCTCTACGATGAAGGAAAACATCGTGATGCAACCTACATACATATATCTGCGAGGAAATTCAAAGGTGTATGTGAAGTCGACCAATCCGCACTGGGCCAGCGTGGTTGACTAAGGCCGTAGAATTACTTTTTTCGAACTCTGCAGTAGAATTCCTTTTTTCTTAGGCATCATAAGAGTTCTCAAAGTAATATAAATTTTTAGCCACGCTATTTTTCACAAGGGTAGCTTAACACTAGAATACCAATACATTTTTTAAATCACTACTAATATTTTTTTTATATTTTAAATACAAATATTTTTTTTACACCGTACCAGAGTCACATGCTTGAGTACCCCTCTTACCTATTTCTTCCGCAAAGCAGCAGTGCTTGCATTGCTGTGTTCCGGATTGAAGGGCAAGATATAATGGCAGTGAAATTACTAGGTACCGTGTCTTTACATCTTATGTCACAAGTTAGCAACCAGATTTGCCGCGAATCTCACAAGAGCCACATGTACTATAAGTGACTGTTGCCACTTACCATCAGGTAGGCAGTATGCTTGTTTGCCAACTTATTTGTATAAAAAAACGGAAATTGTTTTGTCATTTATTTAGGTAGTACTCTTATTACTTACATAGTCACAACGATTCATAATTTCCAAATGTTTACCAGAGCGAGACTCATACTAGAATCGAAATTACTGGGTGGGTACATACTGTGAATTGACGTCTTATGTCACATGTTGCCAACGTAGATTGGGGACGTTATATGAGCTGCAGTTTTGCAAGTGTGTGTAGTACATGTGATACAGGAACCACATTAATAGCGACTGTACCCACTAACCATAAGGTGGGCAGCCTGTAGGTATGTGACAACTTTATTGTATAAAAATAGTAGATTGTTTACTAAGGGAACAAACAACTATTTTTAGGGTGAGAGTGTTATTTTGAACCCTGAGCGCAACGAGGGATTCGAAGTACGTCATTTGAGCTTACAATAGTGTTGCGCCCGAGGTGAATACCCTACTTTTTATCTCTATATGAGAAAATAATTATTTACTTTATAAAAAAACTCTCTTAGGTGATTGGAAATTTATTGGCAATATCCACATTCTATATTTGAATCACTTTCAGTCTCCAAGGGATAATAAAGCAATTTTTGTCTCTGTTTACGAGGAACTAAATAGCTCTTTTCGAACAGATGTGATGAAAACTAATTTTTCATGTAGTCCACTACTCACTTGAGCCTTCATAAGGAGCAAAAGTACATATATTTTGCTGCAGTCATTGTCTACACACAAACTTAACAATAGCCTCATTTATTTATTTATACACTTTATTGCATATAGTACAGCAAAAGTAAACATAACTTTAAAAGACAGTTTGCAAATTGGTGGACTTATCTCTTACAGAGATTTCTTCCAATCAACCCATGGCAGTGGAAGTGGTTAAATGGTGAGGTGACACTAAAGTGTATCGATAACATATAAATTATACAATGTAAACAATAAAAACATATATACGTACACACGGTGTTTCATAATAACCAATAAATAATCAATGCGTTATCTAAAACTAATTATTAAAATGTGTTTACACGTAATGTCATTCAACCCAAAATTTTTATGTATATCATAGTATCATCATCATGTCTATGATTTACATGAAAATTTCGGGTTGAATGACATTACGGGTAAACACAATTTAATAATTAGTTTTCGATAAAGAATTGATTATTTATTGGTTATTATGAAACACCGTGTATATACAAAATACTATATAAAACACAAATAAATATATAAATATTGCTTGAAGTATAACTTGAAATCAAACGTTCAGTTGGGAAAGGTAGAATTTCTTAATCTGACGTTTGAACGAGTACACTGATCGAAACGTGTATACTCATCGTCTTGATTAAGAGTACATAGTTTAACAAAACAAACGATGCAAAAAACAATGTCATAGCGGAAACGTTACGTCTGACTGTGATCAATGCCTGGCTCATTACATCGTCGGCGGCGTCCTATCATTAAGTCCCTGCGGAGAAAGCAGGATGGGGTCTTTGGCCGGGTTCTGCTTGCGTAGACATGATCTGCGGAGGCTTCGTAGCAATGGAGCAGGTATTTCATTTCACCCGCGGCATCCACCAAAGCACAGTTTATACATTGTTAAACTGTGACCAAAGTCACCGATGCTGATCCTACTATAACATTTTGTAACACCGGAATATAGATTAATTTAATGTAACTATGATTGCTAACTAGAACTGTCTTTTGATAGAAGCGTCGATGGCGTAATATCATATTACTCGTATACTCGTAGTAGGTAATGGATCTTCTCGTAATGGTGTTTTCTATTTCATTTTCAATAATATTATTTACTAAACTTAACCCGATCTGAGTAGTTTACCTAATCTTAAATCACTTAGACTATTTGTGAACCTGATTTAATCGTTTAAATGTAATTCGATATATCTCTTCAAAATCAGACATGCTTTTTTTTTAATTTATTTATATTCACCACAGACTCGTGGTCCGTGCCTTTGTTATTTTCATTTTCTTATTGATCTATGTGTTCTTATATAAGTCCGACTACTCTTATATATATAATATATCATCATGCTTAGATCTCAAAACTCTTATTTTCAATGCTTGCACACATAAAAAGATGAGATTAGATAAATTGCTCAGTTTTCAAAGCTTTTCTTCTTTTTCTTCTTCTTCAGCCCATCGCCACCCAATGCTGAATGTAGACATCCTACATTGCTCTCCACCTATTTCGGTCCGATGCTATCCTCATCCAGCATCTTCCCGTCACTTTGACCCTGGTCGTCGGTCCACCCCATTTGCTGCCTTCCCGCTCTTCTATGCCCGGTTCTCAAAGCATTATGTACCTAAATAATCAACAGTCCATCCTTACAATATGATGTCCTAGCCTGTATGCGTCTGCGCAGAGAAAGCGCTGATTCCCAATGCGCGGTTGCGCAATAGTTATGACGACGATTGGCGCAAGACACGAGCGACGCGCTGTAGGTCAAGTTCGGTCCGCGGTCCATTGTCATTATGAAATTAACGTAATATTTACGCATGCTAATCGCCTTTTGACACCATGGTTGAGTAATTATTTATAAAATTTTTTGTGCTATCATTGTACAGCTTATTCATTGGTTTTCTGCTATTTGCTGTCTACTCCATTAGAGTATTTTATAACAGATTACTGGTACCGGAAGACGCTGTCCTGCCAAATTACAATTTTACGCATAAACCTTCCCTGGACCTAATTAATAAGAACCATTCGAGCCATTTTGAGTTTAAGCGAGACTAACGAACGGCGATTCATTTTTATATATATAGAAAAAGAAGAAGAAGATTTATTCTTTAAGTTTGGTATGTTATTATCCGCGAAATATGACAATGTAGATTCGACATACTCGTATTTCTGGCGTGCACACTTTTTCTGTTTATGCTTAAACGATTTAAAGCACATTGCACGCTATAGCTTTTCTCTTGCGTCATTAGTCAAAGTAAACAAGAAGCTACCGATACACGTGACCGCGCGATATGACAGTGAAATTCATTGGTATTTCCCAATTCGCACTTTTCTGAACATTTTAGCTCGATTGTGTTACATGGCTAAAATCAATGATGTTTAAACGATGCGAAGTTATGAAAAGAGTTGACCTAATTTTACTAAGTTAGGTAGTTTATCTATATTTTGGGCGAATATCGTAGTTCATCGATAATTAGGTACCTACGGTCACAAATTACATAGACTAATAGGTACTGCTTCGTCTTACGATATTTCGTCTGCACCACAAATTATACTATACACTAGTTATTTGATGCAACATGCAACCTTTCTCAACATCATTATTTTACGCTGACGAACACACCTCTGTCAATAGTCTATCATTTCTTGCAGCAATGTAGTGATTATATCGAAGTAATTTTTATTATCGTTATTATCAATTACACGGAGTGTTGTGTTAATTTTATAACTTAGATTAAGCTAATGAGAGCATTATAGATCAGTATAACTAGCTGACCCAGCCGGGCGATGCTGTGGCTCAGTAGCTATATCAATATACATATGGTTATATCGTTACATTAATATATACAAAAAAAGGTTTATTAGCTTCTTCGAAAAATTAATTGAAATTTTCTTAATACCTATATAGTTTTAGTCGATTCTAATTTGTAATAATTCTAATTTTGAATTACTGGGCGGTAGGTGAGGTGTCAAAATTCAGCACAAAAACCAATGTCTATTTTATCGTTTCATTTGTAAGAAGTTATCGCGGCTAAAAATGATAACATTTCTTAAAAGAAACGCACAACGCGGTTCACATCAGATGTTAACATCGAAAAGTAATGATACTTATTTGAAACGCTAGCTAATATCAACCCTAGTGCAACGCAATAATATCGCAACGCACTCCCGTAAATCATATCTCTACTTAGTCTGTGCCGTGAATGAGTAGCTTATTGGGCATTGGGACTACGCGGAATCACATTTCCTCAAAGTCCCACCGGTGGGGCAAAATAGTGGGACCACGAGGAACGACCTCTTTCGTTAAAAGTCCCCGCAGACTGCAGACTTTTTATCGGCCGATAGTTTGGTCGGCTTCTTAATTTGTATGGAGATGTATGCAAGTGCGCACATTATGGCGATTAAGTATCGGCTGACTAAAAAGTTTGATCAGTATGGCACACTGCCCGATTGTTTTATCGGGCGACTCAGCAGATAGCTTCAGTTCACTACCTTGGATTCATGAAAGGTCGTGCGCGTGCGTTTTTGTACGTGATTTATTCGACTTCGTCGCTACTTGTAGAAACATATATCGAAAATTTTATTCAAGAAATTAAAAAAAGACCCGCCCTCTATAAAAAAAACTCAAAAGAGTACTCCGATGTTAATCTGAACAAAAAAAAACTATGGAAAAAGTCTGTGAAGCAGTTGTGTAAAACTTACTTGCAATAATCTATTACTGTAGATGGAATGCACCCAGTACTCTCGATTTCTCTTCTTCATCCTTTGCCTTCTTTTATTTTTCAAGTATAAAGCAAGAAGAATAGTTCTAGGCAACATTCCACACGACTGATCTCTTCACCAACTCTAGCCAATGTAATCAATCGGCCAAATATTTGTTGGCTGGTCTGTGCACGATCACGTCCAACCCGACTATGTTGTTGGCCCGGCCACGGTGTGCGCACTAGCAACCCAACCCAACTAAACTATCGGCCGACTAAAGTCTGCAGACTGCGGGGACTCTAACGGGTTCCTATTTATTTTCGAAAGTTGTCGATTCGATTATTATTATATCGAACACGTTATGACGATAATTCAGTTGATGTTTCATTCCTCGTTGCCTAATGGAAACAAAGTAGCCTGGTTAAGTTTTTGAAACTCATGTAAGTTCCAGTTGGTTAATATCGTTGTACGTCTGATTTTGTACAGTCACACAACAAATACCCAAGAAGAGCAACGCAACATGACGCAGCAGATCCCGTTAGGGCACCGATATTTGCGACATCTCTGCGCCGACCATCAGACACCTCGCTTGGGAAACGGTTGCCCAACGTAGCGATCGCAATGATCGTTGTGAGATGCATGGCAATCGGCATACTACGATATGTTCATACTACGATACGTGAAATTTTCATCACACGTACGACCGATAATTTATTTCGTATTAATTTTTGCCCTTGACTCTGACTGGCGTTCGTAACTAGGTCGCTACGGGTCTATTCGTTCGTTCGTTCTAATGCTAGCTTAGAACGAACTTAAAACAATATAGAAACTAGGGATGGCGATTCTTTCCGAAAAAGATCGATTCTTGAATCGATGAAGTTTGATAAGCCGATTCACGTAAAATTCTAGAATACTAAACGATCGATTTTCTAAAAATCGACTTCAATATAAAAATGTGATGTTGTGTGTATTCTTACATATTTTTTTTACTTCAATTTTAAAAACACTCAATTCTATTGAAGTCGGTTTTTGAAATCTGTTTTTGAATTCGTCTTAGGGCACCTTCTTTTTTTTTAACCGCTATGCCGTCCGTACGGGTTATGTCGGACTCTTACCGACTAAACTCCACCTTACGCCTTTAACCCTAAGGTCATTAAGGCTTCATCGGATGGCAACCGCCCCTCAGGAAAGAAGGCACCTCCATAAGCACCTCATAAGCACCGCAATAGCATTCAAGGATTGCACTCAAGTATCGATCCATTCCACCACCATCTCAGACTGCTAAGCCGCATCTGCTGTTGAGCACTGAATGCACAGACTATTGACGTATAGGTACGTAACCTAAATGGCACAGACACATAAATTAAATTTCCTACAGACGCAGCATATGCTCTGTAGCCAGGAACAGAATTTAAACCCCGCGCTTGTGTGAGCATTATGTTCGCGACATCTGTGCACAACGTCTCAAAAATCTGAAGGAACCCAGTTTATCTATTGTATTATGTGGGTGCTACCGGCACGTACTTTGACCCGGGGGGCTATTGTCTAAGAAACAATCTACTGCGATCGCAAGCCATTGCGCCGTCAGCACAAGACTGCGCCGATATTCTTTTATAAAGCAGTTATGGAATTTTTTTATTCTTTTATAAAGCCATTTTTTTTTTATTTCATAAGACCTTGCTTCAATATTGCGAGCACAATGCCCTCGGGTCGTGGCAGAATATCAGCGTTTTGTCCATGTCCTACGATGTGGACAAAAACTATCGCTGAGCCATCACCCTTTTTGCACTTCGGCAGCACACACAAACCGTGTGATTTGATGCATATGTAATAGGGTTACAAATTGTTTGTATTGTATTGTTGTTATTTTTTACTAATATAAGTTTAATTTTAAGATGTATGTGTGTGATGTTGAAGTTGTAAATAAAGCGTTTATCTATCTATCTATCTTATGGATATACTGCGATTGTCAAAATTCAAAAGGGATCACAATAGACTTGACTTAGATAACATAATCAATGTTGGGCGGTTACTTCACTTATAATACGCTTGTGTGTACCGATCGCACTGCAATGACAATCAGGAGACAACTTGCCTATTTTAATGCCTCTGCGAAGCGGCGGGCATACTCGTATATAACGTCGGTACAGGAGGCTTAGACAAAGTGAGATTTCAAAAAGATTACGAAGTTCGATAAGAACAAAATGTATGGGATTGACATATGCCATCGCTAAATAACGTGGCGACATGGACTAAATAAGTAAATCGATGCGTGGCGATCATCGATCAAAGTCATCGATATGTAAGTTGGTAGATAAATTGATTCGCAACAAATCGATGAAGTAGGTAGCGAACTTTCATATACTACTCAAAACAATTTATTTTTCATTAAAATGAAATGAAAATATTAATTTTAATCATCTAGTTTACCATTTCTCTTCCATTTCTCAGTTTTGAGCACTTAGATAACCATATGCTGTTTTCTTACGGAAAATCAATTCAACGCAGCGATCGCTAATCCTTACATTGGCTAGGAATTTGTTCTCGTTATTTTAGAGATGATGACGAATTTAGTTATCGTTTCGATATGAAACGATTGCGACTCGTCTAAGCCCCCAGATTCGCTCAGCTAGTTCGCCTCGAGGATTTCAATACTCACCATGAGGATTGTTTAGTCCCGTACCAGGTTATGAATATTCCTTCGTTAAATAGTCTTAATTGACACTTGAGCAATTCCTAATTTGAGGACCATTTTACGAATATTCATACAAAGCTGTTGACGACTCGTAGAAGAATTTCATGAGATGAATTGTACTCCATTCATAATACCATTCATAATTACCAACATGTTGGCCATTTTATGGCTCAAATTCAAATTCAATATCTTTTATTCAAATTGGATTGTTACAATCTCTTTTGAACGTCAAAGCAGCTACGCCATTGGTTCACAAGTCTACGGCGGGAGACCTTGTACTGGAAAGAACCAGCAAGAAAACCAGCAAGGGCTATTTTTTTCTCCCTGTATTTTTACATAGTCGTCAATTGGAAGCTGACCTCACAGCAGAAGTTTGAGCTCAACTTCCATTACAAGATTAGATGTGTCAGTTCTCTTCTTACTACTTATTACCAAAAATAATATTTGTTTAAACAAATAGTTATACATAACAACACGATTCATTATCTGAAAAATTAACACCAGGCATTGGCATCATTCAAATAATCGTTGACTTTATAATATCCTTTACTCATAAGAGTCTTTTTTACATGCGCTTTAAACTTATGAAAAGGCAAGTCGGTAACACTTTGTGGAAGCTTATTATAAAAGGTTATACATTTCCCCATAAACGAGCCTCTAGTTTTTTGAAGCCTGAATGTTGGAACGGCAAGTCTATTTTTGTATCTTGTGTTTAGATAGTGAATTTGGAAATTGGTTTCAAATGTATTATAATTTTTATAGACATAAATCAAATTTTCATAAATGTACTGTCCTGCTAAAGTCAATATATTAATTTCCCTAAATAAGTCCCTCAAAGAATCTCTTGCTTGTAAATTATAAATAGCGCGAACCGCTCTTTTTTGTACAAAAATACTTTCAATACTAGCAGCCGATCCCCACAGTAGTATTCCATATGACATGACACTACGAAAATAACTAAAGTAAATCAATCTTGCCGTTTCAACATCAGTAAGTTGTCTTATTTTTTTAACTGCATATGCTGCAGAACTACGTCTGTTAGCCAAGGACTCAATATGTGGATCCCACTGCAATCTAGAATCTAGTGTTATACCCAAAAATTTAGTAAAGTCGATGAATTCAACAATTTCATTATTCATTTCCACTATGGTATCCACTTTTCTTACATTTGGCAATGAGAATTTAGTACATTTAGTTTTACGTGAATTTAAAGATAAATTATTTATAGTGAACCAATGCAATACTTTAGAGAGAGTACTATTTACAACGTCAGTATTTCCATTTCCTCTGTCAACCTTAAATATTAAAGAAGTATCATCTGCAAATAGTACTGTATCGCACAGATTCTTAGTGAAGTCTGAGAGGTCATTAATATAAATTAAGAAAAGCAAGTGTCCCAATATCGATCCTTGTGGCACGCCCATAACTATAGGTGCACCAACAGACTCAGTTTTGTTAATAACAACTTTCTGAACCCTATTGGATAAATAAGACTCAATAAGTCTCATTGCTTCTTCAGAGACACCATAATGTTTGAGTTTATTTAAAAGAGTTTGGTGACCAACGCAATCAAAAGCTTTTGATAGGTCACAAAATATACCAATTACATCTTGTTTACACTCCCAAGCAGCAAAAATGTGTTTCAGAAGTGCAACACCGGCATCAGTAGTGCAACGACCTTTGGTAAAACCAAATTGGTTCATATGTAAAATGTTGTTACTTGAGAAATGATCAGTTAACTGATTAGATATAATTTTTTCAAATATTTTACTAAGAGCTGGTAGAATCGAAATTGGTCGATAATTTGAAGGGTCATTTTTATTCCCTGACTTAAATAGAGGTATCAACTTGCTATTTTTCATGAGGTCGGGGAAGACACCTTCATCGACACATTTATTGAATATCAACGCAAGTTGCGGTGCAAGTTCTTTAACTACAGATTTCATTATATGGGTCGAAATACCCCAAAGATCTTCAGTTTTTTTGGTACTGATCATACGAAATGTTTTCAAAACAGTGTTAGCATCAATGTGACAAAAGTTGAACACCTTGTTGCACCTCTTCACACTCCGTCCCAAAAGAGCTACAGCCTCATTGGGACATGAGTTGAGACTACTTGTAGTTTCTATGGGTATATGAGAGAAGAAGTCTTCAAATGCTTTAGCAACAGCATTGTCTGATTTAATAGTTTATTTATTTTTTTTTTTTTTAAAAAAACGTCGCCTCACACTAGGATTTTCTCCTGTGTCGTGAGTGCAGTGACAAACATAGAATATCACATGCACACATACCCAGACCGGAACAAATATCTATAGGCCATACAAAATATTTGTCCCGTGCGGGAATCGAACCCACGACCCGTTGCGCAGTAGGCGATCACTCGACCTTTGCGCTAACCGAGTCGTTATTGATTTCTAAAGAGAAAGAATTCACAGTACTTTTGGGTTTAACTGTTTCCTGGTTAATGATATTCCAGGTGGTTTTTTTTAGATGAACTGATTTTGTTACTTATGTACATAGCTTTTGCGCACATGCACACTTTCTTGAATGTTTTAGAGTAATTTCTGACATAATTTATGAAAGCGGGGTCATTGGATGTTCCTTTTAAAGCATATAGTTCATATAGTTTTCTGCGATTTTTATATATACCAGGCGTAGCCCAATTACTAAATTTCTTTCTCCCATTTTTGATTTTAATTACTTTTTCTTTGAATATATCATTGCATTCATTTTAACTAAGTACATGAAATAAGTTATTATACAAATTACTGGCGTTAGTCCCCTCGATCGGTAAATTTGCAGATTGACTAATAACATTTCTTGTAAATTTCTCTAGACCATGTTTTGTTATAGGTCTACAAGTAGTCTCACGTATAGAACAAACATGATGGTGCTCAAACGAGGCTAATTGTCCGCTATGGTCAGAGTCAATACAATTTATAATCAACTTATCTTGTACATTACAATTACAGAAGATGTTATCTATGCAAGTAGCAGATGTTGCTGTTATTCGGGTTGGTTCTTTAAATACATTATTCATGTTAAATGATTTGAATAAGTTAATAAATCTACTAGATACTTGGGATTGTTCTAAAATATTTACATTAAAATTCCCCACAGACAACAATTTTTTTACTTTTTCTGCATACTATTCTTAAGGCATCTTCCATAGCAGACTCGAATCCTGAAAAATTTCCAGAGGGGTGTCTGTATACACAAATTATAATGAAATTGTCAAGTTCCACACAAGACAACTCAATGGTTCGTTCAACAGAGAGTGAAACTATGTCCTGTCTTTCCTTAAATTGGATGTCATTATGCAAAATTAATAAGGATCCACCTCTGATTGCAGATTTTCTGGTGAACGAACTTACAATCTTGTAATTATCTAAACTTATTAACAATTCATGATTTTTTAGCCAATGCTCTGAGATACAGAGTACATCTATGTTTTCAAAATCTAAAAATAAATTTAAATTTAATTTAAAGGCTACCAATGTGAATCATATAATTGTCATATTGTGATTTCTGCCGATGCGTCCTTTTAGATTCTATATACCTACTTGTTTAAGGAATTCAGGTGAACCTCGCTTCTATTCTTTTTATCTGAGACCTGAATCAGGTGTTTACAAACAATGAACACATAAAAACGGAATTGATTCAAACGACGCGGAGTCACCGAATCAAGCTAAAGTAGAATTTCAAGGCGTTAAGCGGCTGACAACTCTGAGCTGTTCTCATCGAGCCCCACTTAAAATATTTTTAGCAAAACCTGTTTAATATACCGTAGTAAAAAAAAATATGTTACTGTTGAAAATATTTTTGAGAATATCCATGACCCCAAAACAAATTTGAATCAAAATTTCTCGTTAAAAAAATACCAAAGACAACCATCAAAAACAGCTTGCAGAAGGAAATCAGAGTTATTTAACAAAGGTTATTTAATGATTTCCAGGGAATTATTACTTATACTCGTTCATCATCATCATCATCACAGCTCATATACGTCCCCACCGAGGGGTTCGAGCCTACCCTATGTTAGGGTGATTAGGCCTTAGTCAACCACGCTGGCACAGTGCGGATTGGTCGACTTCACATACACCATTGAATTTCTTCGCAGATGTATGCAGATTGCCTCACGATGTTTTCCTTCACCGTAGGAGCGTCACCTTATACTCGTTACTTACACTTAATTTGATAATATTGATGTTTCATATTTTCAAATAAGTTACTAGTTTCTTTAAAAAAATATATGTTTTGATTTTTTCGCTCAATTTCAATAACGCACCGCGCCCGTAATCCAGTACAAATCATGTCTCAAGGTCGTTGGCGTTACTCAGCCTCTTAAAACTAACACAATTAAAACAACAAGTCATATCCTTTGACTGAGTAATTGTAATCGATTATCAGGCACTCTAACTCTATAAACAATAAATAAACGAGGAAATCTCATTCCATGATGGAAGATACAATGCCATTGAAGCCACGCTTTGCCTGAACCGCTTTCATTATGTTTAAGTTCGATTTCGCAACAAGATTTTGACTTATGAATTTGACCTTCATTGTTCCTTATTGTAAAGCCGGAGGTGGAAACGAGCTTCACCTGGAACCTACGGCATATCCAAGTGGGTGGTCTAGTCAACTTAACCCCTTGGTATTGTAACAGATTCATCATCATCATCATCACAGCTCATATAAGTCCCCACCGAGGGGCTCGAGCCTACCCTAAGTAAGGGTGTTTAGGCCTTAGTCAACCACGCTGGCCCAGTGCGGACCGGCCGACTTCACATACACCTTTGAATTACTTCGCAGGTGTATGCAGGTTTCCTCACGATGTTTTCCTTCACCGTAAGAGCGTCAGATAAATGTACATATGATATACGTGAAACGAAAAACACATTGGTACATGGCAGGATCGATCGCGGGCCTCCCGATTCTACTCTGGAGGTAGAAGCATTAAATTCAGTGCAGGGGTTCATTGACCTATGTAGGCGCGCACTAAGGAAGGATTTTTCAAAACTCCCACAGGAAGCTGGGAAATGCCCATCCAAAAATAAGGAAACTACAGTGTTAAGCTTTATTAGTTCGCGGACATAGCTAGTCTACCATATAAGATGTCAAGTCACAGTACCCAGTAATTTCGCTGCCTGTTTGGTTGCTGCTTGGCAGCTGAAATAGGTAAGGTAGAGGCATCCGCGCATACGACTCTAGTGGGCCTCGCTCAGCAGGCCTATTCTGTGACTTCGGTTGCTAACTAGAACTGTCATTTTTTAAAGGAACTTAACATCCATTACTGCTATCATGAACGCCGCCGTAACACATAAGATCACTAAACCAGTAATGGATATTTGTGTCATTCAAAAGTGACAGCTCTAGTTACCAACCGTAGTTAGCGAATAGGCCTGCAGGCTCGCTCTGATGAGTAGTGGTACAACAGAATATTGCTAGTGCTATTTAACGACAGAGCATAGCATGAAATAAAATTTACTATATAAACATTTTTAGGCAACAATTCATTCTTAAGCGGATGAAATAGGGGTCGAAAGTTTGCGTTCTTGTTTTCGTATCACAACAAAAAAAGTATTAAAAAACCAAATCAATAAAATAAACAAAAAAGCAAAATAAAGAAACGTTTTACACTAGGATCGAACCACTGCCACTCAGATTTAAACTCGAAGCTCTGACGCACAGGACCAATCCTGTCCTATATGAAGTCGTAAAATTAAAGATGTCATGTTTTTGTGTAATGCGACATATGATAGATGGGCGTGAAAATTTGAGGCTATGATAAGAAAATTGACTTTAAAACACCAAAATACATAAAGAATTCTGACGGGAAAAACGAAATGCAAGCTAAGCCTTAGGTGGAAAGCTATAAATATGTAAAACTACTATGAGCATTATATTAATGTAGTCCTAGTGAGGGCAGCGGCACGAATCGGCAGGATACGGTGAGCTCGTGAACTGGGCCAAGGTCCGAACTTTCAAGGCTCATATCATAATATTGCAATGCAAATTCAATATCCTTTATTCAAATAGAATTGAACCGAACTCTTTTGCACGTCAAAGCAGCTACGCCATTGGTTACAAGTCTACGGCAGGAGACCTCGTACTGGAAAGAACCAGCAAGAAAACCAGCAAGGGCTATTTTTTTCTCCCTGTATTGCTACAGAGTCGTCAATTGGAACGAATGCCTACAACTTTGGCTGCGCGGAGCTCATCATATTTTTACATATTACAACAGGGAAGCTCTTGGCTTTCATCTCACCTGATGGTAGTGACGATAAGGCCGAAGGTGGAAGCGAGCTTTACCTGGACTCCTCACCAAGCAAGGTTTAACTTCACCTCGGGCAGGAATTGAACCTTCTTCAACATATCGTGTTGACGCCATGACCATCACTGGGCCACCGAGCACTTACCCCACGCCAGCGAAATTTTATCACTTTCTCTGTACGTCTCTTTATTTGTTCATCCGAAGTAGACTCCATTCGTTAGACACTACGTATCAGTATCCAATTTTGAAATCTTCACAAATTTCGCGAAAATTGGTTAAAAATATAGAACACAGAAAGACGTGTTCTGTGGTTAAGAATCACAGAAAAACAGAACACCTCTCTCTCTGTATTCTGTGGTTAAGAATAAAGGCGAACTTGTAATGTTCGAGTATTCTCCTCTCCCTTACAAGTGGCTGGCCTGCGTTGTCACCGTGTTACTGTGGCTACCATTCCAACGCGAAGTAAGAAATTTGGCAATTCATTTGTGTCGCACTATTAAACAATAGACTCTCTGTCCGCACATGTGTTCGCAAGAAAGAATCTTACAAACGGAGAGGTGTGAAGAAGCACCCTGCAGGTCATCAAGATGAGGGTGGCTAGTGCGGCGTGTATTCTCTCTCCTGCACTAGCTATCTCCGCATTTGGACCCCACTTCCACTTACCATCAGGTGGAATGGAGCCATTTGCTAGGCCTACTATAAAAAAAATGGTGAAGACGAGAGTTCAATACTTGTAGAAGGTGATTTTTTTTCTCATTTTCATTTAGATCTTTTCAAAAATCACAAACAAAAAAGAATTTTCTAAGCAATTGTTTTCAGTTCGCTTCAGACGTCATCTTTTAAGCTCGGCTCGGACGCTGGTAACGCGTTTCCGGCTATAAAACATTTGTTTTTTCCCTTTCTGATCAATTTAATTTTTATAAATAAAATTAAGAAATGAAAATCGTTAATTATATTCCACATAGGTAATATAACTATATAACTGTATATTCAAATATAACTTGATAGAAAGCTCTTCTGAATCGTCCAAATTTTTACCTACCATCCATCCAGGACATCTTTAAGCTGATAAGAACATTCGGCAAAAGAAACTTATCATTTTTATCAGAATAACACAGGATTATATAAATATTACACCAGTATTGACCTTGAAGAGAGCAGGGATATTACTAATACAGTACTTATCGGTCGTTTCAGCGTATATGCACACGCGTCGACGCAACGTGTACGCGCACATGTTTTGCAATGCAACTCTGGCGCGTTTCACGAATGCGTATAACCAATGTTAGAGTTTAGACTGACCTAGGACATGCGCGGAATCGTTGATCGGACATCATTGGGGCAATGGGTCGGTCTGTGGACTCGGATCTGGTGCAATGCGATGTGTGTACGATCACATCTAATGCAATGCGATGTGTGTACGGGTTTAAGCCGGCATTGTACGAAAAAATTGTGTTATGTTTCAAACCCATATCATAGATGTTGCAGCATTGTTCATGTTTACGGATCAGTATAGAAGGAAACAATTTGAGGAAGTTGAATAAGTGTGTGAGAATGTGGAAATTTGGTAAATAATCTAGGCAAAATGAGGATCAGTCAGAGACGGTTGAGACTCTAGATAGATCTAACGATCTAAGGGTGCTAATATCAGCATTTCCATACTCAGCAGCCAAAATCCAGGTCAACGAATTGCTACAAGCTATATATTGAAATTAAATATAAAAATTAGAGTTATTGGCCCTAAGTGTTTGACTTTAGCGTAGGACCAAAAAAAGAATCCAAAAATGGCAAAATTGTTATATGTATGTATACAGTGTGGAAAATAAAGACCGTGGTTGGAGGAAAAGTACCCTTAATATCGATGATGGCAAATTTTACTGAAAGGAAACATTCCTTTATTTTCAAAAATAATTAAAACTGCATTTGAAGATTTTTGAAAAATCACCTGCTTGAGCCGGGAATCGAACCGGTGAAATGTAAAAAAAAACATGCTGTATTTTACGATACCAACCAACCGAAAGAGTCATTTATAAGGATCAATTTCTTTTAAATAACATAATATCTTAAATTAAAGATAGACCAAGAAAAATATTTCTTTATTGTAAAGCTTACTTACTAATCTTACCATCTAAAGAAAATAGTTCAGTTATGTTATGGATTGCTCAAAATGAGACCCATTTTCACGTATGCACAGACGTATTTTTCGACTAAATTCGCTACGTGTCGCCTTTTGTATATGGTTAATATTTAAAATAATATTTTTAACTTCGGTTTTCAATTCCTCTTAAGTGAACTATTTTCTTTAGATAGTTAGTAAGCTTTACAATAAAAAAATATTTTTCATGGTCTATCTTTAATTTAAGATATTATGTTATTTAAAAGAAATTGATCCTTATGAACGACTCTTTCAGTTGGTATCATAAAATACAGAATGTTATTATTTCACATTTTACCGGTTCGATTCCCGGCTCAAGCAGGTGATTTTTCAAAAATCTTCAAATGCAGTTTTAGTTATTTTTGAAAATAAAGGAATGTTTCCTTTCAGTAAAATTTGCCATCATCACTATTAAGGGTACTTTTCCTCCAACCATGGTCTTTTTATTCCACACTGTATAGTGAAAACACTATCATCTGGTGAAAACTAACGGAACGACGGACAAAAATGAGCACAAAAGACTAAAAGTCACCAAACAAAGTTTGGGTCACACTTAAAAAGGAAAGTGACTCGCAATTTGACATAATGGTACTTTTCTAATATTAAACCTTTCTGTGTAATATAGGCATGACTCGGATAAAATCCGATGAAGCTGTAAAAGCCACGTACAAGAAACAGTAATATAAGTCAGAATAAAAATATGATAAAATATGTTTTTAACTAAATACACTCTATAGTTGCGTATTGGTTTCCGCAGATACCTATGCACATCCTAAACAAAGCCCTCTTCAAGCTTTGGAATCGTCGTTTCAGGACATCTTTTAGCTAATAATGAAACCTTATCTAAAAATCTTAGATTAATAAAATGTTCCCTAATATTTGCGTCATTGTTTCCACATCCCTTCTTCCTGTCATCCTGACGTTCGTGTGTAAGACGCATCCTTATCCCACCTCTTATTAATACCAAATTCGTCTTCTACTTCTATAGCGTCTACGTATAAAACATCATACAATGTTTGTTTGTTTACAGAATAATAATCAAGTAACAGTGAAAATATTTGTATTTTGTAGATATGAAACATGTACTTACTGAAAAACGCCAAAATCTATCTCTCGCTCGGAATACTGACTGACCTTTTTTTTGGGAGGGGGGAAAATGCATTTACGCATTCTTCGTGGTCGAGCCAAACCACGAGGATATGTGGGACTCCCCAGCCTGCCCGTCTAGCTCTGCTGCTTTGTGGAGCGACGCAGAATTGCACCGCTCTACACCCCGAAATTGTTTTTTTATTGTGGTTGTCTTCCACGCGGCCCGACGCTCAGTGCGCCGGGCCCCCGGCCCGCTCAGTGCGGGTAACGGGTTGCCCGACGGCAAATCTCTCTGGATCCACCGCCGCGCGGGTTAGCCGAAGCTCTGGGAAACCCCCGGCAGGTGCGAAGCGCCGTGGCGAAACGTCGCCTCCACCTTGCTACCTTCATAGGTAGCCACCCAAATCGGGCTTCCGGCGAAAGCCACACCTCTTCTTAAAATAAGAAGAGAGGACTTCGCCCTTCTCCGCATGAAGCGGGTGAACCCAGCCATCCTACACCCCCCCCCCCCCTCTATGGGGTCCTCTCGTCAAACTATTAGCCCGCGGCAGAGAATCTGCCGGGTTGCCCAGGGTGCACCACTAGGAGGTTGTCTGACATCGCACCCCGAATACTGACTGACCTCCCCAATGAACCAGGAACTCGAAGATTGCTGTTCTAAATAAGTTACAAAGGTTACAAAAAGTTACAAATAAGTACATATGTGTTTTAATTCCTAATTGAATGTAAAAAATTAATGATAAACAACCAGTCTATTAACTCTATAGCAGATGTTGATCTTCTACAAAAAGATCTTAATAAGTTAAGTAGGTGGTGTGATGCTAAAATGGCATGTATTACTTAACACGGACAAGTGTTGCTTTATGAAATTAGAGTATGGGAGTGCTGTCTGGAGACCCCATTATGCGACTCAATCTTTGCGTTTACAACGAATCCAAAAACATTTTGTGTGGCACCATTCATATGCAGCAGGACTGGTTAAAAGGATTGCCTCATTCAAGGATAGTCTTGATCACTTCTATGAACACGCTATCGTCACGCAGGAAATATTTGGACCTTGTTTTTTCTATAAATTGTGCCATGATGTCCGCATTCATTTAGTCAGGTGAAATTCTGGGTATCCATCAGACTCACATGCCAGCCTAAGCCTCCATTCCATACCCCCTTCGTCGAACAGTCTTGGGTGCTAACTCTCCACTTGCGCGTACGACAAAAAACTGTATAACAGTATTTGCTCGAAGGTTGACGTGTTCTCTGAACCATTGCCGATATTCAGGAGACATGTCCTGGTATGCCTAGAGGAGTAATGCTGTTATTTTTTAAATCTAGTTGTATTATTCGTTAGTTAAATTTCAATTTGTTTCAGTTTATAATTTGTTGTTTTTTTTCTTTAACAATTTTTATTATGCTGGAACCACCAAAATTACCTCTATCTACCTACTTATTTAAATGTAGAGTTATGTATGTTGTATTTAAACGCTGTGTTTACTTATGTTGTTACTATTTAGTAATGTAATGTATCTGTAATTGGTTATACATTAAGATGTGTATATATATTTTTTCTTCATATAAATGTAATAATGTAATAACTGTTGGTGAGTCTCAATAAAAAATAAATAGAACCGAGTAGCATTATCGTTAACATAATCCTTTACTTTGTAGTAAGCTTAAGTTAAACTTTTACGGTGAAGGAAAGCATCGTGAGAAACCCTGCACACACCTGTGACGAAAGAATTTCTTTACAGGTTGTGTGTGAAGTCGAGCAACCCGCACTTGGCCAGCGTGGTTGACTAAGGCCTAAACGCCCTAGTTTAGGGTAGGCTCGAGCCCCTCGGTGGGGACGCATATGAGCTGTTGATGAAGCTTAAGTTATCAGGACACAATTTATGTTCGACTATTTTTTGAATACCATATTATTATAACATTCGTATGTAGGCAAATAAATTGTAAAATTTTATATGTTGTAGGTAAGTATATGTATAGTGTGCTATTTATTATATGTAATATTATGTAACATAACAAGATTGAAATAGTTTTAACACCCGCTTTTAGGGATAAGAGATAAGCGCGCACCTATGTACATCTTTTATTTAATTTTTACCTTTTGTTTGTTAGTTAGCCATAAATTTAAAAAAATTGAATCAATTAACAAATTATACAAATTGTGTGTGAAATAATTTGTGAATTAGCATATCTGTGTCCCTGCCAAGTGCAAGGCAGTCTCCCTCCAAAATGCCTTCCGGAAATCGGCCACTTCCTGCTCACATTGGCAAAAACCAGCCGAAACGAGTATTTTTCACTTCGCATTATTTCTGCGAACAAGGCTATTTCGGGACTGCACAAAAATGTATAAGCTTTGTGTTCTTCTGATACTTATTTAAACAAGATGATTTAAATTAAAAAAATTAAGAACTCCCAAAAGAGTTCGCCATTCGCCAAAAATATTTCAACAATACCTTGGGTGCTAACTCAGAACAATCACTACAGCAGATATTCTTCTGCTTTAGTTATTTTTCTGAGGGTGCTAAGAACTTATTCCACCGTACAAGTGACACTTCAAATAGAGGAGCGTTCAGAAACGTGCTTTTTTTACCTCAGAAGAATAGTTTTTACCTCATTTTTACCCTTCGCCGTTCAGAAACTAGCCCGAGTGAAACCGAGGGTGACCGAATGATTCACCCAGCCCGTTCAGAAACAATCTGTCAAGTGAATTTCGCACTGACAGGTGCGAATTTTAACCCCTGCCGAAGAGACGATAAACTTTACTTTAACTCGATGTCGTCGTTCAGAAACATATTCTCTTTCTCAATCGGGTAAATGTCTGTTTCACTCTCTTTTCCGAGGGTGAAAGCAAAATGTTTCTGAACGGACCCTAGGTAGGTAAACAAACCATTTATTATTATATCACCGATCGCATCAACTCTCCGGCCGTATTTCACAATTATTGCATGAATGTATGTCGTAAAAATTGAAAACACAACTCGCTTTGCTATTCGTGTACATTTCGCAAGTCAATAAGCGTATATTGTGTGCAAATATTGGCCAATTTGGCCTGCCCACGCATATGACCGTTCGACATCAACCCTGTTCTGAGCAATATCCTGTGACCTCGGCTCTTGCAGGCATGCTCCAAATATTAATGTTTACACATGAACATACCGTTTCGCTCCAATTAGTACTATATCACCGAAAAAACACGCAAAGGATAGACAAAGCTAATAATTAACAATATTTCATTTTTTATTCGCGACAGTTAACGTTAATCGCATACATTTTCCTTCTAGCGATTGCGTTAGCGATTATCGAATAACGTCATGTCTAGGGGAGCAGGTGTTTATAATGCCGATGATGGAAGCGTGTGACTAGGGGCCTTACCATGATATAGCAAGGTTAAAACAATATTGAAACAGCCCCTTGATTGTGTAACTCAAAACCTATCGTGATCGCTTACAATTTGACAACCACAATTCTATCACCGCTTTATTAAAGGAAGTCGGCACAGAGTCTTGTGTTGACCGCGCAATGGCTGCCTAATTAAAGGCGATCGTGATATATTTTTTCTTAGACAATTCGCCGGTTTTGCTGCGTATAGTGCCATCCCGCTCTCAGTACTGTTTTAATATTGTTTTGGGCGATCACAGTTAGGGGGCTGAATACATCAACAACAGAGGAACTGGCTTTCATCATCACAGCTCATATACGTCCCCAGCGAGGGGCTAGAGCCTATCCTCAGTGAGGATGTTTTGGCCTTAGTCAACCACGCTGGCCCAGTGTGGGTCGGTCGACTTCACATCATCATCATCATCATCCCAGCTCATATATGTCCCCACCGAGGGGCTCGAGCCTACCCTATGTAAGGGTGATTAGGCCTTAGTCAACCACGCTGGCCCAGTGCGGGTTGGTCGACTTCACATACACCATTGAATTTCTTCGCAGATGTATGCAGGTTGCCTCACGATGTTTTCCTTCACCGTAGAAGCGTCAGGCAAACGTACATATGAAAATCGAAAAACGAAAAACACATTGGTACATGGCGCTCTCGATCCCCGGACCTCCCGATTGGAAGGCGAGTGCTCGAATTGGCGGAACACAATGCAATTATTAACGCCTCCGTGGTGTTTTACACCACCCGGCACTGATCTGGAGGTCCTGATTTAATTCCCCATGTGGGCAGAAGATATCATGTTTGGATCGCTTCTGGACTTCTGGGCCCGCCTGGCTAACTACCATCGTGTTACCCAAATTTGTCACCATAATAACATTGTTGTATTCTGACAATAAGATACAGCCACTAGCCAATTCCAAAATTAAATCAGTGTAGGTACTTGAGATTAGCTCGTTCAAACAAACAAACTCTTCAGCTTTATAATATTAAGTATACGTATAGATAGACGTACTACTATAGAGAGTGAATTATTAAGCACGTCATTATTTTTGTTTCCTCTGTCGACCTTAAATATTAAAGAAGTATCATCTGCTAATAGTAGGCACTGTTCCGCACCTCATGTTGTTAGTGTCTGTACCACTATAATAAGTCAACGACTCGACTCGTAAATAATTACCTTGCCCACGATTCACTTTGCCGATATGCATTCCGAAAATGGTATCTGGAGGCAACAACGCGTTGCGAAACAATTTATTTAATGTTCCAAAATTTACAATGAATGTCAACCCTGTGTCGCTTGCCAAAATGGTGACTACAATATCCGAAAATTATTCGAGGGTTTTACCGTCATAACTGCAGTAATAACGAAGTCAGTGAACGAACAAGGCTAAAGTAACATGATATAGGTATACTCGTACTTTTTATTAAATATGGAAAATATTACTTTTTATAAAATAATCTAATATATAAAATTCTCGTGTCACAGTGTTTGTTACCGAACTCCTCCGAAACGGCTTGACCGATCTTTATGAAATTTTTTGTTTATATTCAGTGAGTCTGAGAATAGGTCGTAAACTATTTTTTACCTATTTTTTATTATGGCGAAACGTAGTTCGCCGGCACAGCTAGTCTAATATATAAAATTCTCGTCTAATATATAAAATTCTCGTGTCACAGTGTTTGTTACCGAACTCCTCCGAAACGGCTTGACCGATCTTTATGGAATTTTTTGTGTATATTCAGTAGATCCGAGGTATATAATAGGTCGTAAAATATAAATAATATAGGTAAGATGTACGGTTCGCCACCGTACATTTTACGGAATCAGCATTTTCTATAATTAAATTCATTTGTATTGTCATTTTACTTACCTGATAGCATCGTTAGCAAGTAGTCGTGCGGCCAAGCGCACATATCAAGTTATACCACGACGTTGCATCCTCGAGATTTATATATTAACCAGGTAGTCCACTTTCCAATGTACCGGGCACCAAGCACAATTTTAGAGCGAAGACATAAAAATAAAAAGATAGATAGTATTATTCACCCGCTCGAGCGATGTTACGCCGTTTGACTCATTCGCTTTCTTTGTGCGGGCATCACAGCATCGGAATATTAAAGATCAAAGTTTTATTATTTTATAACTTTATTTTTAGTGTGTTGTGTAGTTATTATAGATATCAATATGTGTAAATGAAAACGTAAGTATTCTAAGCAATATATTAAGGAAAAGATTCGTAAACTAGAGAAACGTTTGCGTCACCGCCGCCGCCGCTGCGAGCATTTTGATGGTGCTGGAAGTACCTATGTAAGTTTAAATTATAAGTGTTTATTGTTTATTATATTGTACTATTTTTTCGACACGTTCTCATCTTTGCATTTCGTTCGTTTAAAGCAAAACTTTATTTCGTGTTTGTTCGAATCAGTAGATTATATTTAGCTCACTAATTAATTTCATTTTGAAATTTATTGAGCAACAAAAGAGCCTTGCTATTTGCGCATTGCCTAACGTTACTGTTTAATTAGAAAATATTCTGTATACAGTGTTAAATAAAATGGTATCCGCAGAATACCAGCATCAAAGCACTCTGTGCCTCTGCATGTGGGGCCTATTTGGCCTAAAATCTATCTGAATATATATTTATATTTTTTTTGTTACATTGTGTGTTGTATTTTTTGTACCAAATAAACGTCTATTCAAGCAATAATTCATAATTACTAAAGAACCGTGAATCGGCACTTTGAAACACGCCTTGTACACGTGTTTAAGTGTTATTATTTCTTTATATTTATAGAACAGTGTGCCTTGGAACTATGATGCGATTATAGTCACGCACAGTACTACGATGCGATTGTAGTCATGTTTTTTGGTCAGATTTATTGGTACCGTGACGCGATCACGGTCTCGATCACAACACTTCGTGTCATGATGCGATAATGACCTAACTTATTTTTTCAACAGAATGTTATTATCTCTATATATTTTATAGAACTGTCTGCCTTGGAACTATGATGCGATTATAGACACACACAGTACTACAATGCGATTGTAGTCATGGTTTTTGGTCATATTTATTAGTACCGTGACGCGATTACGGTCTCGATCACAGCACTTCCTGTCATGATGCGATCATGACCTAGCTTACTTTTTGAAAGAATGTTATTATTTCTTTATATTTTATAGAACAGTGTGCCTTGGAACTATGACGCGATTATAGTCACGCACAGTACTACGACGCGATTGTAGTCATGTTTTTTGGTCATATTTATTAGTACCGTGACGCGATTACGGTCTCGACCACAGCACTTCCTGTCATGGTGTGAGCATGACCTAGCTTATTAATTCAACGGAATATTATTTCTTTATTTTTTAATAGAACAGTGTGCCTTTGTACTATGATGCGATCATAGTCGCGCACAGCACTACCACAATATAGACAATGGTACTACGATGCGATTGTAGTCATGTTTTTTGGTCATATATATTCCGTTGAATTAATAACATTTAGTACACAGGCTGAGGATAGCCTCGCAGAATAGGACTCGCCTCGCAGAATATTAGTAATGTTACTCGCCGACAAACTACTTCGTAGTTTTGTGTTTATGTTTATAATAGTACATTTTGTTAAATAAAATAAAATAAAAATCTATGGAGAGGATGAATTGGCTTCAGTGTGTTCACATACATCCCATATGTTCAGTCAGTGGTTCATGTGACTGAAAGTTGTAATGAGTGACAACCTAGTAATGTACAGGTGATGACATCAGAAGCATCAGCCGAGTGTCCCATACCATCCACTAGCTCTCAGGTACTTGTAAATGATGTTAACCCTCCAGCAACCAATTTATTTGAGAATATTTTAGAGGTCTTAGGGACCTCAAAAGGGAAACACGAGCTTTTCGGAACAAAAATCCAGGATGAAATCTCTGAACGTTGGGGTCATATATTGTGCGGAAGCTTAAATAAGGATTAAAAGAAAGAGTTAGAGGGCAACATCTTCATACCTGAAAACTTTCAATTAGTTTTTTTTTTTATTAATTTATTTCGACATAAAAATCAGATATAAGCATTGTTTTAAAGTGACTGAAACCCGATCAGGTTTGTCTAGTCACCATTCATTCGTCTTAATTACAAAAAAAAAACCAGCAAACGAACACAAATAAGCGGCCAAAGCCGAAAACATAGCTACACAAACTAGAATATAAACTGCACACGTACGCTGCGCGCGCATAAGCTGAATGAGTGCATGCGCATCGCTCGTGCTCGGGTACAAGTGAACACAAAAAGCATTATAGAAATAAAGTTATTATATCGCAGTAAATTCTTTGGACGTAAAATAATATTTTAGCTTCCGCTTAGCGTTATCAACACCCAAAATCATTTGTATTTCTTTCGGTAAATCGTTTATTATTGTTGGAAGAATACAAGATAGCCTTCTTTTTCCATAAAAGTTAGTTGAGCCCAACTTGAAGAGTTTTTTCTGCGTAACCTGTCAAGTCTGCTTTCTATGACTAACTGTCGGCAAAGTCGGTACTGTGTGAAGTTGTTCACTAAGTATTGCATAATTTGTCTTATCATAGACTGACATGACCTTGCAATATCTAAAAAGCTCACTATAGTTGTCCCTAAATTTTTTATTTATTTTTATTGACCATTAATTTTAGAAATCGCACCTGTAGATTATAAATTTTATTTAAGTACGTTTTGAATGTGCGACCATAACTAGAAATTCCATATGCAACAATAGGATCAACCAATGTCCTGTACAATATCATCAGTATGTGAAATGGTATTTTGCTCTTAATTATGGTAAATCTTGACAGCAGAGCACGCAGTTTTTCACATACGGTTTCCACATGAGGCCCCCAGTTGAGGCGATTGTCTATTATCAGACCTAAATATTTTTGTTGTTCTACTAGGTCAACTGACGGGCATTGACAAGGTGTTATTTTTTTGTGCATACATTCGTGACTGTGAATAGCTATTGCAATATCGTGATTTGTGTGATTATGACTTGAATGTATGTGCAAAAGCTTAGTTTTTTGCCCATTCAGCACAAGCCCCATGTCATGGGACCACTCGTTTAGCAGTGACAAATCGTACTGGAGGTTATTTTGGACAGCTCGGATATCGCGATCCGCCGCTATTAAGCAAGTGTCATCCGCGAACTGGTACACTTTGCATTTTTTAACTATATTGTTAACATCGTTAACATACGCTAAATAGTGCAAAGGACCGAGCACTGATCCTTGAGCTGTGCCCTCAGATACTTTCCTTTTGTCACTGTAGGTATCGGCAACTTTAACCTGGTACGTGCGGTTTTTAAGGTAATCTGTGCTCCAGTTGAGTAGCGGACCCCTAATCCCTGTCAATTCGAGTTTTTCCAACAATGAAAGTTTTTCCAACAAAGTTAAAACACCCAAATCGAATCCTGAAATCACTGCTGTGTTACTCAAAGAAATCAGCTTATATTGGACCTTCATTATAAAAACACGCTTAATCGAAGGAAATTAATAATGTATTCATTAGATTATAAGTTTAAAAAGATATTGCACGTGTACGAAGTGATTCATTTCTCTTTGGCGGGAATCTCACTAATAAAATTAAAGCATCGAAGTTGGCAGAAATATCGACTCCAAATCAAGAAAGTTCCAGCGGCGAGTACTTCTTCTTCTAATAGGCCTTCAGTCAGCTAGCAGGGAAACTGCATAGCTCCACCGCGTCAAATGCCACGCACGCAGAGACGTGGTTAGGCGAGGAGTCACTCGTACCATTAGTCTGCGAGAAAAGCACCTGTAGTAGATCGATATCAGACAACGAAGTCGACCAAAGGCGCCGATCAAAACATAATAAAAAAATATTTAAAAAATTATTATTATTATTTTGGTACTTAAATGAAAATATTTTATTCACACCTGAAAAAAAAATACAATCGAACCAGTTCTCTTATGAGTTGTAACGGGTAAAACGGATTACAAATTTCTTTTTAAGAAACCGAATCTCAAAGATGTTTACCTATAAGTTCACGTTTTTCACAGTCAAATATTGTGACATTACGTTATGAAATTAAGAAGTTATACTAAATGAGAGCAGTAAGATGATGCAATGATGAATTAGATCAATTTATATATAAACTAACTAACATAATATTTCCCACCTGTAATGCTCTTTTCTTGCTAATTGTAAAAATTTGGGAAAAGAAAACAAATTTAATCCTTGACTTATTGAAATAATAAGCTTTATATGTTTACATACAGTTTCCTTATGCATAAGCATAAGAGAACAATACAATCATAAGCCAGCCATCATAATAATAGCCAGATACAATCATATCCTTAGAGTTGTAAGTTAAATTAAAGAGAATCAGGTAATACTATATTATAATATACAGAACATATTATAATATATACTAACATATTATAATATACAGAAATCTATACAATCAAAGGGCAGAATGGTTCGGGATTTTTTATCAATCTCGGTATCAAACTAATATAGCTAAAAATTGGGTACAAATCTGGGTAATGGAATACACCAAATGAAAATGTTTTGTTTCTTTTTTAAGATTAGCCTTCCCCGTAACGGTGGTCAGTGGATCGTACCTTCGACTTTAAGTTCTTGCGATCACGGGTCAATAATACTGTACTCCAATTCCTTAGATTTTATATGTTTTAGATATGTAATTCCACAGAATTCTTCCTTGTTGTTTCTTAGTTCCTCCACTGAAAAACCAGACAGCCAAGCCTTAAGGGAACTGCCCTGGAGATTCATAGTACAGTGTTGGGTTAAATATATGTAACATGTCTATGATCATATGGCCCGGGGCTCTCACACTGGGTTTTACAAACATAATTTTTAATAAATTGTTCTATTTTGTTATTTGTTGGATTATAAAAATAACAAATGGAGGAGAGAGCACCTATTTTGTGTACAACTACTACCATTAATTCAAAGAAAATAGCCTTTGTGAGTTATTTGCCAAGGAGTGATCTGAAACTTTCTATGGTGAAAATCTAGAATATTTATAACATGAAATCTGTAAATATTGTTCATTAATCCACCAAGATGCCGCTTACTATTAGGTTTTTTTATGAAATAGGGGATGTAAAAGACGGATTTTGGGAATATAATGTGTTTGAAAAAAAAATCCTACCTACCAAAAAACTTAATAAAATGTTCTAAATCAAAAAGAAAATTCAAGTAATTAAGATATACCTAAGGTAACTTGGTAATTAGCGTAAGTACTTAAATTATTATAACAAATTGATGAATCATTCGGAGAATCCTTATTATTTATAGCTAAATATGTATTGCGTGTCCTGAGCCTTGATCTCGAACTGGAAACAAAACCTCGAAGGTCGCGTGCACTTGATATATTCCAACGAAACTATTTCGTAATTTTTCTTGAATAAAATGAAAAGCAGAAGAAATGATATACTTCGATTATAACTAGGGATTGATTTTTCTAAGGTTACCCCAACCAGTTACACCACCTATGAAACTCTTGTTATTAACTATCAATTTAGATGTCTATTTTTTAGCCACTACGCATCAATCGTCGAAACATTATCTTAGATTTAAATTTGAGCAAATAACTTAAGAATTTCAATGTCTTCCCTTTGAACATGCTTTAGCTTCATACATTTTCACTAAGCTTTTGAAACCCATATTATCTTATCTTAGAAGTCTAGTTTACTATTATAAATTATTTAGGTGAATTTCTGTGCCTTGGAAATTCTTATCATGATTCTATCAAGAGTCTATCATGCGTAATAAAACTCTTATTCACTGATTTAGATTTTGTTATAAATTATTTAAAAAAAAGTCAACATATACCGAATTAACGACAAACTTTCTTTTTTTTCTCTCTTCTAATCAAAAATTTCTCAAAATACTCTAAACATCCTACCTGGTTAATATATAAATCTCGAGGATGCAACGTCGTGGTATAATTAATGGTTAAACAAACTTACCTTTGTGATGTTTGACCATAATTATACGAGACGTTGCATCCGAAGAGATTTATACTCCCTCCCTACCCATTATTTGCTGTGTTGCAAATAAATACCCAATGTTTTTGAGAAATTTTGCTCTAAAGGAATGAGTCAAACGGCGTAACATCGCTCGAGCGGGTGAATAATACTAAAACTACCTACCTATCTTTTTATTTTTATGTCTTCGCTCTAAAATTGTGCTTGGTGCCCGGTACATTGGAAAGTGGACTACCTGGTTAATATATAAATCTCTTCGGATGCAACGTCTCGTATAATTATGGTCAAACATCACAAAGGTAAGTTTGTTTAACCATTAATTATACATTACCGCTGTTACCCTTGTTAAACATCGTAATAAAATCAAGTTTTCTTCTTTTTTATCAAGATTCTATCAAAGTGTTTGTGCAAGCAAGATCAAGGCACGAACATAAGATCTAGAATAATATAGATATTATTATTATATATATTACTAGCTGTGCCAGCGAACTACGTTTCGCCATAATTAAAAAACTTTTTAACAAAAAATTGAACCGCCGAAATAACTAAAAAGCAAAAACACCGAAAAGTTAAAAATAATAGTTTAGTTACTTTTTAGTTTTTTCGGCGGTTCAATTTTTTGTTAAAAAGTTTTTATTTTATATTTTTTTGTAACTTTTATCTATTAATTTTACAATCAGTGAGTGAATCATCAATTATCCCCCGTTTTTGTACCTTTAGGGTTGGAATTGTTTTTTCAAATTTATATTTTTATTGGAAAGGGTATACCCAGAGGGACCACCCTCTGGGTATACCCTTTCCAAAAAAAAAAAAGAATCATCAAAATCGGAGTTCTCTGTAAAAAATTATGCGTGATCATACATTAAAAAAAATATACGCGTCGAATTGAGTACCTCCTCCGTTTTTTCGTCGGTAAAAAATAGTATAAGACCTATTCTCAAACCCGGTGAATACACAAAAAATTTCATAAAGATCGGTCAAGCCGTTTCGGAGTTCGGTAACAAACACTGTGACACGAGAATTTTATATATTAGAAGATTATTATTACAGATACAATGTTATTTTTGTAACAACAACTGAAAGTAGTTTTTTTCAGAATCAGTAACCAAATTGATTTCAAGTCGGTTTGACACTAGGTCCCATTTTGTCCCAAATTTAATTAATTTTTGTTGTAGAGTAGTCACAATAATGTGAAGCAGCTGATGGCTGGCGAAGTGAGTAGATCAAATTGTTAAAGACAAATAAACATGGACTTATAATTAAGTCCATGCAAATAAAAAAAACACTTTGAAATTTGGAATGTCGCGAAGGATGTCCACACTTTGACAACGTCTTGTATTTATTGCAAAATGCTAGCATACCAAAAACATCCGGAAGCTGACCTTCAAATTCCGGTTTAAATTTATTGCGGGTCGAATCTTGAATTAAGTTCGCTTAAGTTCAAGTTTAAATAGCATGGCAGAACAATTTGTGTGAACATTCAATTTTAGTGGGGGAGCGCGATGACAAAAAATAAAAAAACAGCTGGAAATCAAAATATCAATAGTTTTCACTTAAAACTAGAACGAAATGAGCACCCATGATAGAAAGCTCTAAAATAGTGCGTTGTCCTCTATTTTTTGTGGGTACAACGCATTATAAAGTACGAACGAGAGACGAAAGGGAAGAAAAATATTTTTTTTTACACTGAACTGAAAGTAGGCAGCAAAACCAGCAAATCTGTTTAATGATTGATTTGCAAATTTTTAAATATTCATGTTTTCCTTTATAAATACAAAAGAAAAACTAGTTTTTAATTGGTGAGATGTACATACTATGACAAGACCAGTTTTTGTCACGCTAAAGCAAAAAGCAATGTAAAAAGCAATCCAGTGACTTTAGCCACAGAATATATATTAGATATATTCTGTGGCTAAAGTCACTGGAGGTTAAACCTACTCAACTTCCTAATTTATGATTCGTGTTTATTTGTGAAATATCGCACCACCAAAAAATTGTTACCAATTCATAAGCGACTACATTAATTAACTGTAAATATAGAACAGCCTTAAGATTACCTAGACTTGGTTTTACTAAATACGTAGGCTAGGCATAGACTTTGAATATAGTAGCAAGATTAATTTAAAACGTACTCGCTTTTTCCCTACCAAAAACCTAGTCGAACTTTTTTTTAATAAGCTACTTGTTGAACATTTAAGAAAATAGTATTGAATTGAAATAATTGCTTTGGTTTAAAACACGGTATACAATAAGTTGTTACAGATTATACAGAGATCAAGCATATATTTTGTGAATAAATTGACGTGCGAAAATTTTGTGCCTACCATAGACTTTATTAAAATTTACATTAATTAACAATAGCGCTTATATAATTACATTAAATTGCCCAAATTCATCCCTATTTTGTGTTGCCGACTTATTCTTTTTCCTCAAGGCTGCCACTGCTATAAAACATATTAATTATCTCATCGGGATCTCCAATTGTAGTCACCTAAATTCGTCGGCAGAAATAAAATATTTCTTTTTTTTTTTGCAACGAGAAAATTTATTTTGTTATACATGAGTGCAAATTTGCTTTTTAACCGCGTGCTCAACTTTGATGACCGAGCAAGCGAAGTATTCTAAAATTGATTCACGAGCGCAGCGAGTGATTCAAAAATTAGAATCCTGAGCGTTAGCGAGGGAATCAAAAGAGCACAAGGTGAAAAATCTTTGCACTCGAGTGCAACACGCAACTTTTCATCCCCCCTCAGCGAGGAAATAAACAAAAGTACACCAAGGAGGTCAGAGTCTGAGTTTTCAACAAATTTAAAAAAAAGGTGGAAGATAAATTCAGCATCATGGAGATGGAAGTAAATAGGTTTAATTATGTTTTGAAATCACATATCTAGTGCACGAGATGTTCTAAATTCAAATTTACTTTAACCTCAAGCGGATAAAAACGGCTTTGGCGGTCAGATATCAAATAGCAAAAATAAAATACTCTTTCCGAGATGGGGGGATGAAAATAACTATTGTTTTCTCCTTTATTACGCCTAGACAAAAAGAGATAAAATGCTAATTGTCAAGGAGGCTGTATATTACAGTTTAATATCACTGATTTTGTTTTTTACATTGCAGTGGAAGACGCGAGTGGACGATACACGTCCATGTTCTACTGGGGGAACAATTACTGGACCGGCTCCGCGGAGCTGTGCCAGATCCTGAACGAGCAGCACATGCCGGCCCCGCGACACAACAGTGAGTCAATCAATTCGATTTTTTATCAAAAACCAGCCAACCCGAGACAGGCAATAGCTGTCAAAAGTAGAAGTGCGCGGTATGAATCGTATCCGATTTTTGAAACAAAATTTCGTTACGATATCGTAAGTCGGATAACGGTTAAATGAAACTATAAATATTTACAATATCGATGTTTCTTAATTCGTATATGAATCGCATTGAGTTCGCGTTGATATTTTTTTTAAAGTAAATACGTTAACTTAGTCCTTTTTTGGGAGGGGAAAAATGCATTTTCGCATTCCTTGTGGTCGAGCCAAACCACGAGGATATGTGGGACTCCCCAGACCGTACATGACCTGGGCCTACCCACTAAAAACCCCCCCAGCAGCTCACTCCGTCCGTCACAAGACAGGGGGAAGGGGACAACTGCCAGGCCTTATTCCCGCTGACCCCCTGCCTGTGACTTGTCCGTTGCCGGACTCCCCTCCTGGCTCTGCTGCTTTGTGGAGCGGCGTATTAACCGAATCGGTTCAGGCGTTCTCGAATCTTGCGCTTAGTAACATGCTAAACGTGTTAAGATTGACACTTTAGCAATAGCTTAGCTAAACGTCTCCGAAACACATTAGTAAAAAGTTGCCTTTTACGGTAATTATGATTTCGATTAACAATTGGGATCTTTGTGGCAAAGGAATGACTGAAGCTCGACCACTGCTACTCACAATATTGTTGAGTTAGGTCATCGTCTCATTTAGCTGGCGTGAGCAAAGGTTAGGGCTGTCACCGATTCAAAACTCCTTTAAAATATACTTATACTCTGTCCACTCGTTTATTTTCTTTTTGACTGTTTGAAACAATTCGAAATTAGTGACGCCCTCACACGTTTACCGATTCGACTTGAAATAATAATCGATATTATTAAAGAAGAACTTGCAATCGATTTATTGCATCGAAATAATTTTTGTTTAAATATTACTTATTCGTTTATTAGTTTTTTAAATTATGTATGAAATAAATAAATACTTATTTAATAAGTTTTTATTGATATTAATAAGTTTTTATTGTTCTTGGCTCTTGGTTTGAACTTAAATTCCAAGATTTTGACTTAATTCCTTGCATACTTAAATAATTAATCATGGAGTCATAGACACTATATTTATTTTCTTGTTTTTATTAAATTTTCAGAAACAATACCTGTTTTATAGTCTGTGATTGTTTGTTATGCACAGGGCACTTCGCTAAGTGGGCGTTACCCGTCAATAAAGTACAACATTTACTGTAGTACATTATTCCCAATAAAATACGGTAATTCATCGGCGTGAGCTGCCAAAAAAAAATAAACGAATGGACGTGTTTATATTATAAGTGTTTTATTACAATTAATAAAAAATGTAGAGGCTCTTTTATGGAGAAACGTAGGATAGCTTACTACAGCAAAGTTGTACAATGTGTTATTTAGCTTTTGTGAAATGTAAGAAAGACTGTTAAATTATATAACTAGTAAAGGTTATTATAAAGTCAACGATTACTTGAATGATGCCAATGCTTGGTGTTAGTTTATAGACATCACTCGTTGCAATATAAGAAATGTTTTTATGTATAGCTTGTTAACAAATACGATTACAAAAATCCTACTTCATATCCTTCTTCACTCAATCTATCCATAGTTTGCTAGGTTATTTTGAAGTACACAATACGAATAGGTAGGTAGCAGCGGTAGGTAGCAGTTTGAAACATTGTAGAGCGGCAGCGGGCAGACCGTGAAATTGTAGGAAGTGTTGCTTTGACAGTTTCTATGCCGTTGCCTCCGACAATTGGTACTTTGTGGTAAGTGGTTGTCGGTGCGTGGATCGCTGTAGGGTCTCTCACCAGAAAGGATATAAGGAAGTCTATTGGATCATTTTTATTAGCTGCCTTGTCAAGATTGATTTTCTTAAGCACGTTAGCTCTAGCTAATATTTTCTTCTCTCTTTCTTTTATTTATTTTTGCTTAGTGACCTATGCGTACGTATCATTGATTTACTACGTTTGGTAGTAAATCAATGGTACAGTAAGCTCCTTATCAAGCTATACTGTTTGACCTTTGTACCGTTCTTATGTCGCTCGTAGTAGTGACGGTTTTCGTAGTGCAAATGTATAGCTTGTATGGGAGCTTACTGTACGTATTTATAAATATTAACATTGCAACAAAACATGCCCCAGCAAAGTAATTGAGATTTTTTTGTGATATAACAAATTATATTAAATCAATATAATTTTTAAAGTTTATTTATTTTTGCATTAGACCTATATATTTGTAGCCTACTCTATCTCATTTCGCCACCAATTAACCCTTAGCTAAATGGTTGTCGACTGCTAGCATACCTAAGTTCTCTGCCTCCACTCCGCATAGTGGTATTAAAAAAAAAACCTAAGTTCTTTTTAAGCTAGGTAGAATGTATGCATATACAGGCTAAATGCATTATGTAATGTTTTTATTTGTTTTTCTCGTCGATATCTTTTGGTTTTTGTTGAATATAGATTTTTTAATGTACTATGCATACCGCGGAATATGGTAGATTGTTTGAAATTTTTTGCATTTCTTGGATGCAGTAAAGATGCGGAATGCATAGTGATTTCAATGCTATTCGCAACAACATTTCGATTTTGAATTTTATAACTGAATTATGATAAAAACTGATTATTGTATGTTCACATTACGTGCATTAATACTCACGCTATTAGACTCAGAAATACAAATATGTTTAATACAGTACCTTCTGTTTACCGCGGCTTCGTTCGTGTAGTTAACACGTAATAAAAATATAGTAAAAATATAACGAGCGGTGAAATTATATGTTTCTAATTCAATTATAATATCACAACTACCTACTTTAGAACGTGATATTGTGGATTACGAGAATGTTATATATGTCCATAAAAACATTTATTTATTTTCTAAAAACAGTGATATTCATTCAGTGAATACTAGGCAAAAGAATATGTTAGCGTTACCAAATACTAGGCTCAAAAAAATTAATAATTCCTTCAAAGGCCTTTGTGTACGTTATACAATAAAATCCCAAATAATATTAAAGCACTTAGCTTGAATAAATTTAAAGTCACAATTAAGGGCGCACTTATGAAAAAAGCATATTATAAAGTGTCTGATTATATGACAGAAAAAATTGCTTGGGATTGACAAAAAATGTGATAATTGACGATCAAAGGGTATAACACTTTGTGATAATGGGATAGATGTCATTCATTTGAGTAACTGTTCCACTCACTCTGACAGGCATTTCTATATTATTATTTTTTAATAAAAATGTTTGTAATGTTAACAATTTAAAAGAGGAGACAAAAAAAATACAAGACCTTCCGAGTTTCTTGCCTGTTCTTCTCGAGAAGGCTCTCCCAACTTCCGAACAGGTGTAGAGTAAACTTTTTTTGTCATTTGACTTGTATTTGCACACATCTTAATAATGGTTAGGGTGTGTGTACATACAAGGATTAAATAATTAGTTAATTAGATTCTTGTTTGAAGATTTTTAATGTTTCGTTTGACGTCAATAAGTGCCTGTAAAGGTCTATATTGAATAAAGATTTTAGAATTTGAGTTTGATAGTTTTCTAATTCCTTATAGGATTTTTTCCCAAAGTGAAATAAGTTTATTCTAAATTTGCGCCATTAGCATTCATCAATAAATCACGGATAAATTATGTTTTATAGGTACCTAGAGTCGTTATTTCTTATAATATTACTATAACATGCAATGGAAGTTATAATTTTAATACGTAAAGCTTTGAATAAATTAACATAACACCTCATCTGGGGCCCTATTTTTGAATCATTCTTCCGGCATCGAGTGCTCGTCAGTGTTCGATTTCTATTTTCCCAAGTATCAACCAATCAAAATCAAAACATTCCTTATCCAAGACTTGCTGAAATGCTTTTTTGAATAGTCCAATTTTATTGGACGATGATCGGTCCTGCGTGTCTTGCACCCAGCGGTTTCCCGTGACCTTCACCAAATCATCGGTCTTGTGAGAGGTACCAACGCTGCGTCTCCCGGTACGCGGCCGCCACTCGAGAAACTTTTACCCCCAACGGCTGTCAGTCCTGCCAGCGATGTGTCCTGCCCACTGCCAGTTAAGATTTGCAATTCTTTGAGCTATGTCGGTAACTCTAGTTCTTCTATAGTTCTCATGACTTCTGATTCAATCAGGTAGAGAAACCCCGTGCATAGCCCTCTCTATTACCCTTTGAATGACTTTGAGCAACACGCACGAATTGAAGACTTGCGCCTTGAGGCGTGTGTTACCGTGGTGTTACCTATCTATCCATCTAATATTAGTGAAGATGCACTTGTTTACCTCAAAATCAATAAAAAGCTGCACTGAAGTGTCTAGCTTCTATTTAAATTGATTGGAATCTACTGTTTTTACTTGTGCCGAACGAACACTGTCCCTTTGCCAGAAGCTCTTAAAATAGTATGAAAACCGCAATAGGGGCGAGATGGCTATATATGCTGCGATAGCCGTGTCTCTTTTTCAGTATTGTTCTAAGCGATCGTGGTATGGCGTCTGGACTTAAGACATCAATATTTGTTGCAATAGATCTCATTGGTCGAGCGAGACGTGAAGAAACATACTTATGTTGTGTAAATATTATGAACACCGCAAATATGACGTGCTGGTTCAGGGGCTCTTTACAAATTATACATACTTCCTTATTTTTTTTACTCATTATAAAATTGAGAGAATATATTAATTTCGTATTGTTTACATTTCGTTTCTTTAAAATTGTCGAATTCAATAAATAAATCAATGTAAGAAATACATAACGCGGGATTAGAACATGCGTTTTGGGGCTCCATAGTCAATAAGGAACCCTTACGGCCTTATAAAGTAGTTAAAGTCTTATTGAGTCATATGATAGCTGACATGTGCGGAAACAAATAAAAACACGGAGTACCTAACTAATCCGAGGCAGGGCCGCGCCGCCCCTGTGTGCGAAGTGTGCGGCGCACACAGGCGCCAAGACGCTATAGGGGCGCCAGATGACGAAGCGAGCGCGGGAAGAAGATCCTCCACGACGACAAAAAATAGGCGCTTCATAGGCTTTGCACACAGGCGCTGCCGGGGGTCGGCGCGGCCCTGATCCGAGGATGAACCAAGGAGTAAAATTTTTATTAATAAGGCCGTTATAGTTTTGCCATTTTCGCCTATCTCTGTCCGCGGCTTAACTCAGAGACTCTTAGTACCAGAAAGTTGTAATCAAGATTTTGAATACACAACCTCAAGCAACTAGTGAGAGATATCGAAATCGATAAACGCGGCTCTCTTGAGAATAGCATAGGTTGCGTGATAGATGTGCACTTGTGCAGAGCGTCTTCCATCAACGTCTAATCTCACGCCCCAATAGGGTAGTTGACTCATATCAAAATTTATTAAAATATTGTTTATTTCTAACAGTATTTGGCATAAGGTTCCACAATATACCGATTTTAATAAATAACAATGAATGATTACTGTAAAATTTTAATTTGAAAATGCTAAAAATAATCTTTTTTATCTCACGCCGTAAACGCTTTGATATCCTGTGGTCAGGGCCGTGACGTCACACATATAGTAAACAAAGAAATGTCAAATTTGATTCAACAACTCGTCGATTTGCAGTTTTGCACTATTCTTTCCTAAAACTGGCAAAAAATCATCCAAATCTCCGTTATTATATGTGTAAATATTGTTAATTATTTGCATTAATAGCAAAATCAACCATTGATGTTGGATTTGTGAGAGCAGATAGTACAAATCTTCCGAAAATCGACAGATTGATGGTCAAGAGATTCTTTGTGTATCGCTCTAAACAATATAAGTACAATTTCAATACTGTTATAATGAAGAACAGGTTACAAGTGTACTTGTCAAGATTGTCAAGCGGCAGAAGAGAGTTGCAAACATGTATTTTTGGTGTGGTTGCACCATCACAGTGAGGAACTATTTTGTACAGCAGTTGAATGCTATTGGATAGAATCCTATCTCTCAAAAGTGAAATGAACACTAAAAGTATTTAGGTACTTCAAGAGAAATGTTCAAAAGAAACATCAGGATCATGTGTCAAATACCAGTGTAGTACTGCAAGAATTTGTAAATGAACATAAAAAGAGAAAGATTGGCAGTTGTTCATTTGTCAAGCATGAAGAAAATTACTGGAGGAAAAATATATATACATTCACAAACACAGAGTGTGACATATTTAAAAAAAAATTAAAGACCTCTTCAATGAAGAAAGAATAAAGTGCATAGAAAACTAAACGAATCATCAATACAGAAGTGCTCTTTAGTTCGAGCTTCGTTATGAAGAATAACAGCTTCCATGTGCTATGAAGCCAGTGCATAACACATGATGTTTCTTTCGTTGGGAAGATTTTTGGTGGGATATGTTGCAGACACCTGTAATGAAATGTGGATAAAAGTTGAAAGATAAGGATTTGGGTTGAAATTTGCAATATCTGACCTCTTAATTTTTTATTAATACCCTGTAATAGTCAGTTCAACAAACGGTATCCATAAAATTAGATTAATACAAAATTGTCATGCTCTTTTACTGAAGAAAATGCTAATTATCAAAGACGAGAAAACTGTGTACAGTATGCTTAACTCAAGTATAGATGCAGATGTTTTGTGCTAAAGCGAAACTTATATACTTTTGTGTATTAAGTAATTTTGAGAACACTCAAAAGGTGACAATATTAGCTATAATAGGTACTTATTTATCAAATAGTGCCATTTTGGAAACTATACTACATTTTTCCTAATATATGAAAGTATTACTTCATAATAAATCACTACCTACTATTATTTGGAATTTTATTACCTGCGACCCTAAGGCAATATATGACAAATTAATAAATTTAATTTAACTCTATTCAAACCTATTTGTACTTTTGGAACATATATATTTAAGTAACAATGATAAATATGAACAACAAACCTATAAAAAAATTATCTTTTAAGGTGTAAGGGAAAAATAAAACACATGTACGAGTATTTCAAATTAAAAAATTTTGATTCAACTTAAACCTTTACAAGTTATTATTGGCAAATAAACATGCAAGATTTTTTTAGTGAAGAACATAATGTCTAATGTAGTACAAAAATTTGTTATGTCATCTTTAGATGTTATGTATAAAGTACGTAAAAAAATTCTTTATATTATTTATTTAATAAGAAGGGTCTTGTAAATTAGGTAGAGCAAAGGCAGACAACACAGCAATCACATTTAATATATTTGTATACGGCTTTAAAATGGATAACTTGCATATTCTTCGTAAGCTGTTCTGAAATTTACTTTCTTCTAGTAAGTTAATATCACTAATACTGCTTTCATATCCTGTATATATTAAGCTGACTAAACCATCAGGTAGTCACTCTAATAAATATTCAATAGTATTTGCTTTTTTATACTCGGGCCAAGTTAGTGCTCGTTAAATGACTTCATTGGGTTTTCGAATTTCATTTCTTAGCAATCTATGATTACCCTTTTATACTTATGGTGAAACACTAGAAGTAACTTTTTTTATTGTGCACGGTTAAAAGGTTCAATGAATAAATGTCATTATCATAATTTTCCTCACTTGGAAATAATAATTTTTAATAATGTCTGGCCAGATATAGGTGGTTTGCAGCACTTTACTTCAGACAATTTATTGGGAGATGTTGCAGTTGATTGGTGGTGGGCAGCAGGTTTAATCAGTGAAGATATACTTAACATCTTTCAGTTTTACCAAACTGGACCTATTTACTTCTATGGTGCTTTGGTATATGAATACTTGTGTTATTTTGTTGACATAATGTTGTTCTAGTTGACAGGTCACATTTTGATGTGGCTGAGCATGCACTGCTTTGTATTATGTTGCACAACTTTTACTGCCTTATCAATCTCGTTGTCAAGAGGAGAACAGGGTAGTACCTACACAATAGTTCTCATTAAGTAACCTCTGAAAGCAACAAATTTTAATTAGGTACTCAGTAAATTCAAGTAAAAGTTGTTTAGATAAATATATTCATTATTATGAAACTGGAATAGTTTGTATTACATACTTTTTAAATAATATTCAATTACATCATGACATCATTATTCAATTGGACATAAGTACATAGTCTTTTCTTTGAAACATCATCTAGTGTCAGTGTATAACTTTGATTAAATCAAAAAGGCGTGAATAGTCAAGTTTTCTCTACGTCTGGCGTTAAAATTTGGTTGGTCGGCTGCAGTCAGTTTTCATTCTAACTGAAAGATAAAAATTTAATTAATGATTTTACATACAACCTAAAAACTTCTATTTTGTTTAAGTTGAAACTGAAGTACCTACACAGATTGAGTTATTCATTTATAGTACTTACATTAATGTGATTTTCGCAAAAATACATTTGAGTTTCAGTAGATAGTTACAGGATTTCTTTAAGCGAGTGTTAATCAATTTTACACTGGGTACGGCTAATCCACAGCCACAGCTTTCCGTTCGTCTTTGAAGAGGTAATTCCTGTTCTATTTTCCCGTTCCATATACTATAGTTTTACTATATTTTGTGATATTTAATAAAAAGCATTGTTTTTGTGAGGTTATTTCGCCTCGGTGCTTTGTTTACTATAAGACTGACGTCATTTGATGTATGCCACAGATAATCAATAGACTATCATGGCTGACCATGTTTTCGGTCCAAAATTGAAAATCTTAATTTAAAATAGATTTTTTGCACTTTTTAGGCATCGAAAAAAATTATATTCATGTGCTATGGTCTAATACAACAATTATGAACATTTTAAGCCCTACTTTAAAAAAGGGTCAACTAGCCTATTGCCTTGTTCACCTGTCATGATTTTGATTTTATAAAACTATACATAGAAATGCCTTTCGGAGTTTTTCGAACTCGAACCTAATACATTAAGATATGTTTTTAGATAGACATTTTTTTGTCAAATCCAAGCAGTTTTATATGTCACTAGCTGTGCCCGCGAACTACGTTTCGCCATATATTTCTTTCCCGTTTTTGCAACATTTTTCATTGATGCTCCTATTAGTCGTAGCGTGATGTTATATAGCCTATATAGCCTTCCTCGATAAATGGACTATCCAACACGACACGGTTAGCGCAGAGGTCGAGTGATCGCCTACTGCGCAACGGGTCGCGGGTTCGATTCCCGTACGGGACAAATATTTTGTATGGCTTACAGAAATTTGTTCCGGTCTGGGCGTATGTGCATGTGATATTCTATGTTTGTAAATGCACCCACGACATAGGAGAAAATCATATTGTGGAGAGACGTTTTTTTTTTAAAAAAAAAAAGAATTTTTCAATTTGAATCAGTTAGTTTCGAGATTAGCGCGTTCAACTAAACAAACAATCAATCTAATAAACTCTTCAGCTTTATGATATTAGTATAGATAAGTAAGTAGATAATCAGATAATTGAGGCTGCAGCGAAAGTATCACATATGGTGGCCTTTTGCCCTATATATTGTTTAAAAAACACAGAGGGGTTACTGCAACCGCGAATCATAACTTCTACTGTAAGCTACAGCCCCTCTAGACAAGACGCGTTTCGATAATCGCTAACACAATCGCTAGAAGGAAAATGTATGCGATTTGACGTAAGCCCTCGCTTAGCTTTCGAGCGCAATTGTCAAATCTCATACATTGTCCATTTAGCGATTGCGTTTGCGATTATCGAAAGACATCTTGTCTAACGGCCGGTTTCTATATCCTATCTATCTGTGGATTTGGTTACTAGCGATAGATATTTGACATTAGCTCTATACAAAATTCTATCTCCAGTAAACAAATCGACAGATAGATAGGATATTGAGACCGGCCGTAAGCGGGCAGGTATATCGAAAGCGTTACTTTCCCGTTTCCAAACAGCTTGCCGCACCGCCGCAAATATTATAACAGTTCTAAAATTCATATATTATGCTACTGTTGAACATAATATCTAAACATTCTTAAAGGCGGAAACTGATCAAAAATATTTCACTGGTTAGAAAAAAAAATCCAAAGATCACTTTGTTCAATATTTTAAAGCGGCTGCGAATTAGAAAATATAATAATAAATAACACATATAGCAATAGATCATTTTTATTGTCTAGAAAATTGAAAAAAATATTCTATTTTTTTTATTTTGCTATCCAGTTTAGCAAAAATTGATTAAAACGTAGTAGAATGTAATGTTATAATTCGAAAATAACGCGTAAGCGACATTAACAGCTATGGCATAATCAACTATATTGCCATTCAATAAAGCAACCACCGCGCACGAGTATATTACCTGGGAAACCTCGCCTTAATCGTTGTATTCGCCCAATCAGAGCATACAATTACAAAGCCTTTGAAGTGTTCGTTGACGTGACAATATAGCGTTCTGATAGGTCGAACGCAACAGTTCAGATTCGATTCGGCTGTGTTTTGTCGGTGGAATTCACCCTTAGTGTTCTCTTCATTACACAATGACGCTAATATGCTGACACAGCGCTGACCCGCTTCCGCGAGCCACTGGGTCAAGGAGGCGCGCCGACCGCGCTGAGGACACGCGGCCACTCGCCGTGTCACTCATCGAAAACCGCGAGAGTACTTGTTTTCAAAGCACCTAAATAAAAATTGACAGAATTTCAATTTGAAATTGGCCGAATTGTCAATTTAAAATCAGTCAATTTTAATTTTGATAAAGAATTACTCGAGTTACCATTACTTTAGGATGATAATAGTAATAGTATCGTTTATTTGCAAGATTATGGTGTTATGAGTACATACATGTTTTATAATTTTGAGAGTCTCATATATCCAATTGAACAAAGTCAATGTGAAAATGTTTACATATAGTAAGTATTTGAAATAATATCTTAATTAAGTAGTACTAATTTTACATGCTATAGTCAACATAAATATTAACATTAATATTGGTATAATCACTATTTCTAGCTAATTACTATTCTCGTATTACAATCAATTTTATTTACGTCTAGTTTATTAATCGATCTCAATTTTATGTATGTTTATAATTATATAATTAGAATTGTCTAGTTATCTTATCATCCTAAAACAAAGGTTTGTAGTTGTACAAACCTTTATTCTAGCTTCGAAAATGCAAAATCCCTTTGAACCCTTTTAAGAGCATGTTCAGAATCAGAATCTATATAAAAGTTATATGGCGTCATGGAAAAACCAAAATTATAAAATTTATTTTGAAGTCTCCAATACAAATAATTGGGTATGCGAAGAAAAAATATGTGAGGAATTATAATTATTATTAATTACAATTATACTTTAATTTTAGCAAAAAGAATTGTCTAATTAACGTCCATGCCGTTGGTTTCCTTAACCTACTCCTCATAGGGTTGCAACCGGATATAGTAACGTTGTTAAAAGACCGTGCCCCCCACATTTTAATGGTTTACGCCCAGTGGCGATAAAAGTCTACACTAAAATTAAATCAAGGTCTACATTACAATAAAAAAACAATTTCAGTGAGACCGTACCCGCCGTTGGCTAGACGGCGAGCGTGTGTGGGGCTCTCCCGGCAGAGTGCCAGGCCTACCCACTCAAACATCCCGGTGTTCTCTCTGCCCTTATGAGCGCGCTAGGTAAGGTCCACACTGCAACCCCACTACCCACGCGCCCGGGCAAGCCTGCGACCAATTGGTCGGGCTATCGCCAAGGGGGACTGCCCGAGAACACTAAGGCAATCCCCAGACGGAGGACCTTATACGGCGGTGTGCACGGGGCCAACCGCGCAGACAGACCTCTACGGCAGGGTCATTAGACGGGCATCGCCTGTGCAAATGCCCGCCTATCCGTCTGCGACGGATGGGAGCGGACCGGGCACACCAATAGTGTGTGCTCGGCAGTGTCGTCGGGAGCATCGCAGTGATTGACACTGCGGCGTTTCCTCCCGACGGGCGACCCGATGCAGGTAGTGACCGAAGCAACCATGCCTGGTCAGTACCTGCACCATGCGGAATGTGAGGCTGCCCTGCCGGCGCCCACCCACTCCAGAATTGAACAACCTATAATAGGGCCTCGAATTCAAAAATATAGAAAAACACTGGTCTCGGGTATCAATTACAAGATAAAAGCAATATACGAGTAATACATATAGTTTCGACAGTTTCAACATTGCGCTAACGCTCACATGGCGTAGTACAAAAGATATCAACGCGCTTTCATTGCAAAAGTTTATCTTTGAATTGCCCAATCAATAACCTTCATGCTTGTTTATTAATTAATACATTGTTCTCAAGTGAATTACATTGTTAAGTAACGCCATATGGCGTAGCACATATAAGTAAGGCACAATTCATATATTTATAATAATTAATTAATGAACTAATTTATACTCGTACAAATGGAATTATAAATTGAAAGATATCATTATCACTGAGCTGGCGAAATTGAAACATTTTTCAGAGGGCTCGTTAAACATTGGCTTGATCTTTTTCGGCCGTGTTGGCTGTTACTGTTCCACCCGACTATGCGAAAGAAGAAATAAAATGCACCTATATTGCGCATCGATTGACATATACCTAGGTAATTATCATCCCCGCAGATCTCTCTGCAATTTCAGAACCTATGTAGTAGTAAGGGAAACACCCTAAAGGAAAAACAGATCTTTGCATTTCGCAGCCAACTAGGAAGAAGCATCACAGTTTGATTGTCAAAATTATTTTCATAATAAAAATATTATTATTTTCATAGTACAAAGTTATTGTCAAAATTAATAAAATAATTCAAATTCAAGAAGCAAGTTTTCGGTCTTAGTATGTTTACAAAAAATAAAAAGTGTCTTCAAAAAGATTTAAAAGTCAAAAATAATCTAATACATAATAAGTATAACGTTATATTTTTATTTTGAAGTCGGTGCCAAATCGTCCCTGTTTGCGTTATAAGTAGTTGTATCCTGTTTGTAACTTTCGCTCCCAATGTTTTTGTTTTAGCCTTTTTTGTAATATTATTATTTTCCTTGTAATAAAATATAATTGCCATTGGTGTCTATTTAGTATCTGGAAATTTTAATGTATTAAGTATTTAGTTTTTCAAAGTTTCTTCATTGCCAACAAACAATAAAATGTTTTTTCCGCTCACCTTAATAAATATGTAAAATATGCCCTTGTGTGATGCCCTATTTGCTGACTTCGACTGGACTTAAAACCAGCTATGCTGTGTCGACGTTTTCGCGAATTTGTCGTGTTAATGGCCAGTAAGTATATACTCGTAGCTATTGAAATGAAATAAATGTCATTGTATTTTTACGGGTATTCCAGGAGATCATCGCTTGGCACTGACTTCAATATAAAAATGAGACGTGTATATTCTAATATTATTGTTGACTTTTAAAGGATTTTGAAGTCGGTTTTTACTTTTAGCAAAAAAATATAGTTTTTAGTGAATTCAATACCAGCTCAACGAAGCAACTTCAATGAATACAATCACGGGTCAATGGTGATCATAATATTAGAAAGACTACGCTCTAACTTCTAATCCTAAAGGAATCTTCTATCATTAGTTCAGCATCATAAGACGAAGACCACCAGACGCAAATACCCGAATAGCATTAAAAAAATGTGAAAAAATGTGGTAGGTGCATATAAAACTTAAGAGTTTCCCTCGATTTACCTGGGATCCCATCATCAGTTCCTGACTTTGCTGACAGTAGGACCACCTCAGAAGTACACTCTTTTGAATACAAAAAGAATTTGGAAAATCGGTTCACGATTGGCGGAGTAATCGTCCTCCTTATTCCTCCTCCTTATAGCTTTCCGCTCGCGACTTCGTCCGCGTTATTTTGTTTTCCCGTGGGAATTTTATATTTTCCCGTAGAAATGTGACCCCATGTCCTTCCCCTGGTCTCGAACTATCCCTATAACAACTTTCATCAAAATCGGTTCAGTTGTTTCGAAGCCTATTCAATATAAATAAACAAACAATCAAATCTTTCATCTTTCTAATATTAGTATAGATGGTTAAAAAATTAAGCAAACACTGACAACATTTAAACCCAGCAAACTAGTCACGTCGTTTAAGGCTCTCCTGTCAAATTTTACTCTTCTTCCTCAGTTTGAATAGGTTATGTGGCACGGGCGAGATGGTTTGTCTCCGCTTTCGCAGACCAGCCAACAGCCATCTCGCCCGCCGCACTCTCGCCCACCGCAGCCTCGACACGGCCATGACAGGCTTTCGGCTCGCGGCTCATTCTCATTATAATCACCTGATTATTTCACTTTAAGCGTGCGATTTGCTTACCTGCTTATGTAACCGCGAAATCCACGGCCAGTTTTGACATAATGTTCGTAATGACATGATCTTGTCTGAATTTTATTATTGCGCTATTAATATACTCGTAAATATTAGAAAAAATATAAGTTCGAGCTAACGATACGAACTTTGTAAACAGTTTTTATGGTAATTTTAAAATCCAATACTTTGGAACAATGACCATAGCTCTATTTAGCATCGCTTGTGCGAATGCCCGCCTTCGCTAGCCTTTTGGTGGTATGGACTACTTGCAACCAAAACAAACAGGCTTACATGAAGCCAAGGGGATAGAAATGGGCTATTAGCTGTATACGTCCGTAATAGTTGGAAATGATATAAGACTTAGGGATACAATATTATAATATTGCGATAATAATTACGAAAAAATATCAAACACAATAAAACTTCCATTGACAGATAAAACAAAAATTAAGATGTCAGCTTTAAAAACTATTTTATTTACACTAACTATATAAAAACTGTAATATGTGTTAATCTGCCAACTCAAAGAGTTCGCAACCTCTTCGCAACATCCTCCCCCCTTGTGCTCACAGAGTTGATTGGGTGCGCTAGCTTTAAATTAAATCTTTTTTTTTATTGCAGTAAGTTGCCTAACAAGCAAACTGCCCACCTGATGGTAAGTGGTAACAGTCACCTATAATACATTCGCATTCGCAGCAAAACTGCAACCCCCACAAGAATCAATGTACGTTGCCAACTTGTGACACAAGATGTAAAGTCACAGTACCCAGTAATTTCACTGCCATATCTTACCCTTCAAACCGGAACACAGCAATGCAAGCACTGCTGCTTTGCGGCAGAAATAGGTAAGACGGAGGTACCTAAGCAGACGACCCTGTTACAGAGTCTCCCTCCAGTAAGAATCTTAAAGAATCTTAAAGAAGTCCCAATACCTATTCATTAAAATTAATCGAGGGGAGCTTAGTCATCAGAATCAATATTTATCATAATATAGTCAGAATATTATTAATAAAAAGGCAGTCAGGCACACACTATTATGCACACAGTCACACATGCTTGTAAATGCTAATTAAATATTATGTATATATATTGTGTACATAGTATTTTTGTTTCGTAAATTGCTGTGTGTGGCCAAATATATTTAAGTAAATATAGTTTCGATATGTTGTAGAAACAGTAGGCGCGTTCCAGATAAGAACGGAATTGCAACATTTTCAACATTTTTAGTACTTATCAGCGCGTTTCATTAGCCTTTGGTGTTAATTTTTCGTGTTGGTATCGCGTGTTCCATTTAAACATTTTTGCCACGAAATGTAAGCATCAAAAACCCATGCTAATAGAATAGATGGACCCTCTGATACCACTCTTTGACAGCTTTTAAATTTGACGTATTTGACTCTTCTTTTCATGAATCAAAAAGGGTTTTTATAGTTTAAGCCGATTCTGATTCAGCACAAGTGAGGTTTCAAGATTCAGCACGAAAAATCAGATCCTTCCGTTTCATTTGTAACAATTAGCGCGGCTAAAAATGTCAACATTTCTTATAAGGAACGCAAAACGAGGCTAACATCAGATGTCAGCACCAGCAAAGTATTGATGCTTATCTGGAACACGACTATTGTTTTGGTAATAAAATAATCAGGCAGGGTGTCATTGGAGCGCTTATCTACACAAGATGCAAACGTGACAAACGGCCGGTTGTCCTCAGAGAGCGGGTCGCAGATCTTCAGCGACTGGCGGCAGGACGTGTCCGTGTCGGGGCTGGGCCCGCCGTTCGACACCGCCTTCTACACGGTGCGCGTCTCCGTCACCAGCCCCTCGCCGGACATCGTCAAGACAGTGAGAAATCTCATATATACCGGGTGTAACTGAACACCCCAATAACATTTAAGGGGCATATAAGTTAGATACTAAATGGACCTTCGGTGCTTGTCTGAGACCTGGAACCCCAATACTTTCAGAGTTATTTGATTTTAAACTGAAAGCAAAAACTTTCAAGTGACAACCATAATCAGCTCTTAACACAAAAGAAATTTAAACACAAAATGACACGTGACAGACGTGAGCGTAGTATTCCTCGTACGCTTACGTAGGGCTTTCGGCACTTAATACCCAAAAATAATTTATTTAGTTTGTATCGGAAAAAAAGTACGTTTGTTAGCCCTAATATTTCAACTATAGAATCTCTACTTCTGATGGATACATACCCTTAAATGTTATTGGGGTGTTCAGTTACACCCTGTATATCCACCTCTGCCTGTGATCTAGTGATTGAAACCACCGGGTGTTGATCGGGAGTTCCCGGGTTCGATTCCCCAGCAGAAGTTTTTATACACGGTTTGGTTAATGGTAGGGCTTCTGAGCCGCCTGGCTAGTAGCTACTACCGTCTTACCTTTTATCGCCATAATAACAAAATTAACAGTTTTATTGTGTTGCGATAATTAGAGGTAAGATAGCCAGTTCCTCAGGTGTTGAGGACTCCAAGTGAAGCTCGCTCCCACCTTCGACCTTTCCGACCTAAGTTTATCTTCCTCATTAAAGAGCATTTAAGTTAATCTATTTTTTTTATTTTACTTGGCTTTGAAATTTTTTTTTCATGATCTACTGTGTTTTACAATTCTAAGGCTTGTACATCATCATCATCATCATTTTAGCCGCATAACACCCACTGCTGGGCACCCAGATAGCAATGCAAGTCTACACACTTGAGGCAAGTTTGAATCAAACTTTCTAGTTTCCCATCAACAAGCTTGCATGATGTTTGTTTTTCAATGTTGCAATGTACATTGCCCCAACAAACTTGTCGCTTTTTTTACAAAAAGCGACAAGTTTGTTGGGGCAATATTGTATACAGTATACAGTCGTATACAGCTTGCAAAAACAAACATCATGCAAGCTTGTTGATGGGAAACTAGAAAGTTTGATTCAAACTTACCAGACTTGCCATTGCTTTCTGGGCATAGACCTACCCCATGGATCTCCACAACGATCATTACTAAGCTGTACAAAACATGTAATTTTGCCATTTTGTGACGGCAGCCATCTTGGATTTGATTTTTTTACATGTACCTATTGTATCCTATAAGTCAAGCTCATTCATTTGATGCCCATATTGGAGAGGGTTCTACAAAATTAATCTGAAATTTTGTGACGGCCACCATCTTGGATTTGTAATATTTTTCATAAAGAACTTTACTCTACAAGTCAAATCCTTTCATTTGATGCCCATATGCGGGGAGGTTGTACAAAAATATGTAATCCGCCATTTTGTTGCAGCGGCCATTTTGAATTTAAACGATACTACTAGTAATTATGCATAATGGAATTGTCATCAGAACTAAAGGTGTGTTCCAAATTTCAGCTCGATCGGCAACTATAGTAAGTGGGTCAAATTCAACTTGCAGGATTTGACCTAAACCAAGATAGATTGCAAGTTAAATGAAAGCTTGTAAACATCTACGTTACCAACTTGTGACATAAGATGTATATTTCATAGTACCGAGCAATTTAAAACCACGGAACATAGAAATGCAAGCACTACTCCGTGGCAGAAATGTAGGATGCGGGTTTAACGAGTGCTTGTCTGGCAGCGTCGCACCCTCCACCTGGGGCTGTGCTTGCCGCGGTCGTGCTCGCGCGAGAGCGTCGGCGCGCTGGTGGGCGCCGCCGACGCGCCGCTACTGCGCCACGCAGTGCTGGCCGTCCGCTCCCCCGACCACGGCGGCTACTCCTACTTCCAAGACCCCACATTCCTGGTGCTGCTGTGAGTATCCTTCTGTCTCATTCTGCCCTGCCTTTGTTTGTTAACTAAATTGGCAAGCAAGCAGGCGGCCTACCACGTGGTAGTTGCTAGTCACACATAATACACGTGGGTAGTGTAAGAGTTTCAAATTTATAATCTCTACAAGAACACCAATATACGTTCCTAACTTGCGAGATGAGAAGTCACAGAACCCAGTAATTTCACTGCCAGTCTTCAAACTGGAACACAGCAATGCAAGCACCGCTGCTTGGCGACGGAAATCTACCGAAGGGAGACTTTGTACCAGGGTCGCCTGCTTGGGTACCTCCGTCTTACCTATTTCTGCCGCAAAGCAGCAGTGCTTTCATTACTCTGTTCCGGTTTGAAGGGTATATGGCAGTGAAATTACTGGGTACCGTGTCTTTACATCTGATGTCACAAGTTGGCAACGTCACTGTGGTTCTTGTGGGGGTTGCAGTTTTGCTGCGAATCTCACAAGAATCACATGTACTATATAGGTGACTGTAACCATTTACCATCAGGTGGAGCGGCAAGGCAGGTATGCTTATCGGTTGGCGTAAACTGTTTTTGGCAAACTTTGAAATTTGCTTTAAGGCGCTATTTCCCGTTTTCGAACAATTTCGACTTACTCTGCCGCCACAAATATAAAACATACAGTTCTAAAATTGTTATATACCGGGTTTAACGGAATACCGCAATAATATTTAAGGTTGTTGATTAACAAAAAAAATGTTTTATGACTATTCTTTGTATTTTTATTATATGCCTACTTTCGATTCAATACGCTGAACTGTTAAGAGTATTAAATCGAAAGTAGGCATATAATAAAAATACAAAGAATAAGTAGTCATAAAACATTTTTTTGTTAATCAACAACCTTAAATATTATTGCGGTATTCCGTTACACCCGGTATATTGTTGAAAATTTTATCTAAACATTCTTAAAAACAGAAACATAATTATAATATTCACTCGGTAGAAAACAAAACCTCGATTAAAACGTGTAAAAAGTAACGCGGCGGTTCGGTCGAAGCGCGACATTAGAAGCTATGCAATTATCATTATCAACAACATTACCTCGCAATATAAGCAGTCGTCGTTCACGAGTAATTATTAATATTCACTCGATAGAAAACAAAACCAAAGACCTGTGTTCAATATTTTAAAACAGCTGTGAATCAGAAAACACAATATCAATTGACATAAAAACTTCACCAATAGACGTGCGTTTTTAGTGCCTTATAAATTACAAAAATACATTTTTTATTTTGTACCCCACTTTTTCAAAAATCGTGTAAAAAGAGACGCTTTAGTTCGCGGTCACAGTGCGTAAGCGATATTAGGAACTATGTAATTAGCGACAATATTACATAGCAATAAAGCAGTCGCCGTTCACGAGGAAATTTCGCCTTATTCAAATTCATATTCAATATCCTTTATTCAATTAGGATTTTACAGTCCCTTTTGAACATCAGAGAAGCTACGCCATTGGTTCACAAGTCTACGGCGGGAGACCGTGTACTGGAACTTGTACTTAAATGACCTACCCGTGTAATTACCATGAAAATGTGTCGCGATGCCCCCCCTTAGCGGCGTGTGCTGCGCGGTGGCGGCGCTGCTGGTGGCGGCGACCGCGTACGACCTGCGGCTGGCGCGCGCCGTGCGCCGCCGCCGGCGCCGCGCCGACAACCTGGCCGCCGCCGACGCGCCGCCCGACCTCAAGCTGGACCTGGACATCGCCGTCGCCAACGGTGAGACAGTAGGGACAGGTGGGGTACAATAGGCTAGATGACTAGAAAATTTTTATTGCTTTAATAGAAGCTCATTCATATAATAAACAGAAAGAAAAAATCGGTTTTGGAATAACTATAAAAACAACCAAGATATAAGGTATTAAAGATTTTTGTACATCTCTTTCTAGCAAAACGGCAATTTACAAGGAGTTTTTATGGCCGTACTCAACAATGACGTCACGGTTGCCGTTGATGTCGGATCTCTGTCTTTATCTCATTCAAATTAACAACTTAAAATGCTTGTATCTAATTTATTTCTTACCCGATTTTAATTCTAATTTCACAGGACTGCATCTTTTTCCACGGTATTTTAATATTTAATGACGAAACGTAAAAATTAGAATTCAGTCATCATCCCAATTATTAAACGAAATTACAACTTTGGAGCCCTCAAAACATTTTTTTTCACATTGAAACTTTGTTGTCGAAGACTGGTCATATTGAACTGCGCTATTATGTGCCGAATATTATGTGATCGAAGCAAAAGTGCGCGAATTTGTTTTAAATTACAATAATTATCGTCTTTGTTTTATTGTACCCCGTGTTCCAATGCGCCCCACTTGTCCTACTCGCAGCGTCTCCCTCAAGCGGAAATAGCCTATTCGACTAATTTTAGAATTTCATTTTAAATTATTCAATATGTTATAATAATATGTGTATCACATTAATATTTCCGGGAAATCAGATCTATTTATCTTTAAAAATCGATAACAAAATTTAACTTTCCAGAAGCGCGGCAAAATCGCTGTTTGTGTAACGGCGCCAAACATGACGTGCGTGACGTCACATGCAAGTAAACAAGTTAGTTGACACTTGACATGTGCAAAACAGCACTAATAAAATCAGTCGAGGAATCCGTATTTACTTGCGTGTGACGTCACCATAGATAGTAAAAAAATATTCGGAATTCATTTCGAAAAATATCCAAAAAATATATATAAATTAGCGTGAAATAAAATAAATTATGCTTTTTTATCCTATCATCTAATAGAATGGCCATAATGTGTGGTATATTTTCAAAGTTGTCCATAAGACTATTGAATAGGTCCCGGCCCCTAGACATTAGCACAGACATTAACCTGCGACAACCTCACGTTATTTTTTCGCAGCTAATGTCATCTCCATACATTTTTTATGCGGAAAGACTGTGGAAAAGATTGCGTGTGGCATTTGTCTAGGGGGGCTGGTCCCGCAGGCTTATTACGGAGAAAAGCCGTCAACAACAACCAAATTAAATAATCGATTGCTGTGTCCAACCAAGTATTGACGTGTTGACGTGCACTTTATTTCCTCTTTGTTTGAGGGGAGACCTGGGAGAGACATAAATGCGTTGAGGTGATGATGTTGAGATGATGCGCTTCAATGATCAGTAAAATGTATTGTTGCAGGCAAGAAGATGTACAACGTGAACAACAATATCGCCATCAACAGCAACACCTCGGAGGAGCGGCTCACGGCCGAGACCGCCTCCACGGACGAGGAGCTGAAGCTTAGTGAGTTCATGCAGTAGGCAGTCCACGTCATCGGTCTAATCAAAACACTTAGGCAGTCTATCTGACTGGTGTCCCAGTCCCTAGATTACCCCCCGACTAATTTTCTTTCTTTGGCGGATCCAGGAGGGGGCATGGGGGCCATGCCCCTTCCCAAAAGACCAGGAATTCCGTTTTCCAATTCAAGTTTTAACGGCTCAAGCCGCGGTTACTTTATGTTACATCACTTGTGACTTTAATCCTAACTCCGAGTAGGAACCTTGTCAGAATGCCCCCCTCTCCTAATGGATGACATCCTGGATCCGCCTCTGTTCTCTTTTCAAACTTCACTATCGTTTTTGAAGCGTTACGCAGACTAGAAACATTAACGCATGCTGTCTCCCACAGGCCTGTGGTCGGAGCTGCTGCTGTCGTTCTCGATGAAGGCCAACGTGCTGCAGATCCTGGACCAGACGGTGGGTGCGGACACTGTGCCTGTGGTGCACGGCCTGCGCTCGCTCTCCATGGTCTGGGTCATCTTCGGGCACACCTGTATCGTCGTCTTCAAGGTGACAACCTGACGATATTACCAACACCTAATATCATCAACATTTTTTATACCACAAAGTTGGCGTACTGACCACCTGATAGTAAGTGGCAGTAGTCACCTATAATACATGTAGCTCTTGTGAGATTTGCAGCAAATCTGCAACCCCCACAAGAACCACGGCGTATGTACGTTGCCAACTTGTGACATAAGATGTAAAGTCACCGTACCCATTCATTTCAATGCCATATCTTACCATTCAAACCGGAACACAACAATGCCAGCAATGCTGCTTTGCGGCAGAAATAGGTAAGACGGAAGTACCCAAGCAGACGACCCTGGTACAGAGTCTCCCTCCAGTGGACCAGTCTGGTATTCAGCATCTAAAGACCGAGAATGACCCAGACGTCATTCTCGATTTTGTCCAAGGGCAAAAAACACGTCTGCTCTGCTGCTCTTATTATTATTATATTATTATTATTACTAATCTTTACGGGAGATACCATTGTGCACGAGCGTCTATGCAAACACAAGTGTGCTTTTGAATTAGTTTACTCACACAGTCAATTAACCGACACGACCAAAGCGAGTTGAGGGAAAGATCTCTGTTTAATATGCCTCTGGAAACACGGAGGAGCTCGAGATAATTTATAAAATCTTTTTTCAGTATGCAGACAACACGGCTCTTCGGGCAATCCTGGAGAAAAGTTTCTGGTTCCAGCTCATCCTCAGTGCGGTGTACAGTGTGGACACCTTCTTCTGCCTCGGGTAACTAGATGTTAAAGTAAAATATCACCATCGCAACCTCATCACACTTACAGCTGGCAAAAGCCTGAGGACCTTGACTTTGAGGATTTGCTGAAGATTTGGGCAGCATGCGAGACTTCGCCCTGTTTTCATTTTACAACACTGCTTTGTGATATAAAAGCAATGTGTGCTACCGGTTTGGTGCTCACTAGAGTCACTGGCTAAAGTCTCACTAATCACAACGGGTGACTGTGACTATTTCATACTGTGAGGAGATAGTTGATACATGGTAGTAACAGTTATTTTTAAAGGATAATAATTATATATGTCACATCCTTATGATAAACATTTTTAATTATTGAAATCAATTCAGAAGCTAATTCCAACCATGGCTGTGTGTTATTTCTGTTACCTACATACGAATAAAAATAACAGGGAATTCGCCCATGATTTCTGTGTAGTTATCTGTATTTAGGCGTCCATCATAGAATTTTGAATCGGTAGCCTAACATCCTGGGGTGGGCACTAGACCATACGGCCCATCCTGACGCAGCAACACAGTATAATGTTCAAAACTCAATTCATTTATTGCAAACATAATGTTTACAAAAAGTGTTACGTATATTATAAAAAGTACAAATTACTGTTCAATCAAGTTGATTAACTTAATAAAAAGGATGTTTTAAAGGACTGCATCAGCAAACCACCTATTATCTGCGAGCGTTTTAAAAACGTTAATTCACCATATTTCTTATTCAGCGGCATGCTGGTGACGTTCCTGTACTTCCGCACCAACGCGAAGGGCAAGCTGGACCGGCTGACCAAGGGCCGCCGCAAGATCACCTCCGGTGTGCTGCAGTTCGTCGGGCTCATGGCGTACCGGTTCGCCAGGTAACTGACTCATCTCACGCTGGACCGACTAGCTTAACAATAGGTTACTATTATGTAGTTATCACACTGAGAAAAAAAATGGTTGATTCAAGCAAGATTTTGATAATCTCGAACAAACATCTTGAACCCATTTGAGCTTGCAAAGATGTTATTCGATGGAACTACACAGATCTTGTTTGCTTGTATGTGTTCAGTTCAATCATATCAACTTGTTTGGTTTGACTATCATTTCTTATTTATTTCAAAAAACATGTTAATTGATTTAGGCACGTGTGCTTTGTTGAATCAATTATATCTTTGTTGAAATAAATAATATTTTTTATTTTGTGCACAAAATTCCCACGCAGTGCAATTGCACACGGCTAATCTGTATTTGTTTTGCAAAATGTAAGTACATTCTTGTATAGAATATTGCTCGCACCTCTTGGATGGCCCCGCCAAGTACTTACGAGGGGAGGTCAAAAAGTTCGGGGAATGAGAAGGAAGGAGGTTGAAATTAAACACAAAACTATTTTTTCTTTCCATTTTATTCTCCCTTAACCCTAATACAATAATTTTTCCGGATCCATCTATCAAAAATAATGATATACATCTTTGGTGTCAAAATAGGCCCATTGCCGACTTGACTTTTGACAACTCGTTTTTAATTATCTTGCACAATTACAAAATTAAACTGACAGCACACGTGTTGTCTCCTTGTTACAATCCGGGGTCCTTTAAAAGACACCAGATGAGACTGCCTAGTGCATTGTGTAGTATATTCCTTCTCTTACACTAACCGATACATTCGCCTTCGCATTTGGACACCCTCTTCCACTTACCATCAAGTGGAATGTAGTCATTTGCTAGACCCACTCTAAAAAAGATATCGAGAAACGCGGAACGCAGCAACGATTAATTAGTCTGTGTATTTTAAAGAAAACCCTTTAAAACTTGACCTGACTTACCATTGCAGGCTGACAGCGCCATACCTGTTCATGCTGGGCGTGGTGGAGGTGACGATGAAGTGGTTCGCCCACAACGCGGTATTCGAGCCGCCGGCGCCCGACCACGAGACCTGCCCGCGCTACTGGTGGCGCAACCTGCTCTACATCAACACGCTGTTCCCCGTCGACCAGATGGTATGAGGCCTTACTACGACCTGCCCCTTACTGTGACCTCACTGTGGTATGAGGCCTTACCGTGACCTGCTCCATGACTGGGACTAGACCACAACCCGTAACACGCTTTTTTCCGTCAGCCAGGTGGTATGAGGCCTTACTACGATATGCCTATTACTATGACCTGACTGTGGTATGAGGTCTCACTGTGACCTGCTGATTTACTGTGCGACTTGACCACGACACGCGCTGTCGCAACCTATTCTACCTGCTCTACTGTGCGTTAGTACTATTTATTATTCTGTGTCTTCTGTGTCAACCATATATTATGATATGACACTTACTACAACCTGCCCCTTACTATGACCTGACTGTGGTATACTGCGTTACTGTGACCTGCGTCATGGCGGTGACTAAAATACAACTCGATTTCGCTCTACTAGTGGCGCAACCTGCTCGACATGCCCGCGATGTTTCCCGTCCTTGAGATGAGGATTTACTACGACTTGCCCCTTCTGAAACCTGACTGTAGTGCGAGACCTTACTGCGACCTACCCCCTTACTGTGCGACTTGACCACAAGACGCGCCTGCGCGAACTGGTGGCGCAACCTACTGTTCATCATCACGCTGTTCCCTGTAGTCTAGATGGTATGAGGCGTTACGATGCCCTTGCTGTATGACACAGCAGTGATTCATGTTCGAACCACCAGAACCCGAGCCTCTTATTTATGACACTTGAGGCCAAAGTCACTTTTGAGTGACGATGCAACCCCACAAAGCCAATACATACTTCCCGAGTCAAAATGCTTAGACGACTGACTCTTCTTACTTACTGACTTTTCGTAAATACCTTTTAATTAAAAACCTATTGTTTTCAGTGCATGCTTTGGAGTTGGTACCTGTCAGATGACACCCAGTTCTACGCAGTCAGTGCTGTCCTACTCATATTAGCTACTAGGTAATTTACACCTTACACCATACTCAATATTTTATCAGTAAATTACAAATTTCCATTTGATCATCCAATCATTTTTAACCGACTTCAAAAAAGGAGGAGGTTATCAATTCGGTTGTATTTTTTTTATGTTTGTTACTTCATAACTCCGTCATTTTTAAACCGATTTCCAAAATTCTTTTTGTATTCGATAGAGTATACTGCAAGGATGGTCCCATGGTCCAAATTCAGGATCTGATGATGGGATCCCATAGAAAATAGAGGAAAAAACCAATTTAATACCAGCTCACCGAAGGTGAGCTGGTATTAAATTGGTTTTAATACCAGCCTATTTTAATAAAAGTCCTATTTTAGTCCTATTTATTGGGTCCTATTTTAATAAAAGATATTTTAAATTTGAATTTGTTTTCTAATTCTAAGGTGGGCGCCAAACCCCCTCTTTACCCCGATTTATCCCCTCTTTACCCCTCCCCCCCCGTTTACCCCCTCTTGTTACACTGATGTTGAAAATAGATTTTTGAATTAAAATCATTCTTTTGGTCTATGTTAGACTTTGTAAAAGTACAAAACGCATCATTCCACCCCCGCAGCCACTTCAAGGTGTCGGTATCCCTGACGGGCGTGCTGTTCCTGTCGTCGCTGCTGACCACGGGCTACGTGTCGTGGAGCAGCGAGCACGCGCCCAGCAGCGAGGACCCCTTCACGCAGTTCGACAAGATCTACGACAAGCCCTGGACGCGGCTCGGACCCTACCTCGTGGGCATGCTCACCGGCTGGATACTATTCAAGACCAACCTCAAGATTAGGATGAGCAGGGTAAGCCGAGAGAGTAGTTATTGTTACTTAGGGAACGTCTTACTGATGCGCTAATAAAACAGTTTTACAAAGCTCGTCAAGAAATACTATAAGTCCTGAACGCGTCTTGGTCTCTACGTAGTCGGGTTAACAGGATGAAAACTATTTTGGATCAACCTCAAGAGAGAGATGAACTGGGGAAGTTTAGAGAGTACCTAGTGTTACTTAGGGAATATATCTTATTGACGAGCTATAAAAGCTGTTTTATAAAGCTTGACAAGATCTATAACAAGTCTGGACTTTAACAGGATTGATACTGTTTAAGACCGATTTTTCAAAAACCACCTGCTTGAGCCGTGCATCGAACCGGTGAAATGTGAAAAAAACATTTTGTATTTTGTGATACCAACTTTAGATCATTTAATGCTCTAAGATACCAACCGAAAGATTCATTAATAATGATTCTTTTAAACAACATAATATCAACTCTTTAATAATATCTTAAATTAAAGAAAGACCAAGAAAAAAAATTTTTTTTTATTGTAAAGTGTACTCACTATCTAAAGAAAATAGTTCACTAACTTATGAATTGTCCAAAATGAGACCCATTTTCACGTATGTATGCACAGACGTATTCTTCGACTGAATTTACTACGTGTCGCTTTTTATATTCACTTTCTGTGAATGTAACTCGATATAAAAGGCGACAAGTAGCGAATTCAGTCGAAGAGAAGAATACGTCTGTGCATACTTAAAGTGGGTCTCATTTTGAGCAATTTCATAACTTAAGTGAAATATTTTATTTAGATAGTGAGCGAGCTTTAGAATAAAAAAAAATATTTTTTGGTCTTTCTTTAATTTAAGATACTACGTTGTTTAAAAGAAATTGATCCTTATGAATGACTCTTTCGGTTGGTATCATACAGAACGTTTCTTTTATTACATTTCACTGGTTCGATTCCCGGCTCAAGCAGTTGATTTTTCAAAAATCTTTAAATGCAGTTTTGACTATTCTTGAAAATAAAGGAGTGTTTCCTTTCAGTAAAATTTGCCATCATCAATATTAAGGGTACTTTTCCTCCAACCACGGTCTTTTTTTTTCCACCTCGTATACTATTACAGGAGCGTCGGTGGCGCTGTGGACTCGGCACTTGCCTTCCAATCGGGAGGTCGGGGCTCGAGACCCGCCATGTACCAATGTATTTTTCGTTTCGAATTTCATATGTACACTTGTCCGACGCTCCTACGGTGAAGGAAAACATCGTGAGGCAACCTGCATACATCTGCGAAGAGATTCAATGGTGTATGTGAAGTCGACCAATCCACACCGGGCCAGCGCGGTTGACTAAGGCCTAATCACCCTAATAGGCCCGCCACACTATGCTCCTCGCGCTGCTCATCGCCTTGCTCCTCGCACTGTCGCGATGTTGCCCTCTCCGCCCACACACTGCTCTACTCGCGCAATTAATCGCGACGCTCCGCACTTGGTTATTTGCCTTTGCTTTACAATATACGTCTAAACATGGTATAGCTAATCATGTCAATGTCATACAAAGAAATATAAATCGACGTCGTCATCCACACCAACAGAGATGGCTGTATGACATATATTAACAGCAATAGAACGATGAAGTACAAACTGTACAAGTAATAACATAAGACAATATGTTGCATAATTCCCGTCATTTAATTTTTATGTACGTAAGCGCTCGATGCGGACTGTGTTCACGCGATTATGTGGCTAGACACTCGCGCTCATACTGCCGGTCCTTTGACTCGCGTCCAAAAACCGACAAAATAGGGAGTGGTGGGCATGACGAGGAGCATGACGTGCGGCATGACGAGTAATGCTGCCACACGACGTCTCTGCCTCCTTTCCTCGCTACTTCCCATACCACTCGTCGAGTGTGTGGCAGGCCCATAACATTGGGTAGGCTCGAGTCCCTCGGTGGGGACGTGTATGAGCTGCGATGATGATGCTATTACCGCGGTGGCACTAATGTTGATGTGGTGGTGCAGGTGGCGGCCGGCGCGGGCTGGGCGTCGTGCTGCGCGCTGCTGCTGTTCCTCATCTTCGGGCTGTACCGCGCCACGCTCACCACCGCCGCCGCCGCCGCCTACAGCGCGCTCTCGCACTCGCTGTGGGCCGCCTGCATCGGCTGGATCATCGTCGCCTGCTCCACCGGATACGGCGGTAACTGACACACACACACACTTCTTATATAGGACCACCTGCGTCATACATTGGGCTCGCTCCACCGTCTATGTGGTATCTGGCACATATAGACTTTTGTGGGGCTAGACGTGTCGCTAACCACACCCGCTTATCCCCTATTCCTAATTACATACTATTTATTGTTGTATTGTCATTCCCTTTTTTAAATTATTTCTTTGTAATAAGTTTTATTCAAACTTTTTTTTACTTTTTTTTTATTGCAATCAGTTGGCAAACAAGCAAACTGCCCACCTGATGTTAAGTGGTAACAGTCACCTATATACATGTGGTTCCTGTGAGATTCGCAGCTAACTGCAACCCCCACAAGAAGGGCTGGGGCCGAAGGAACGCAATATGGTCCTGAACCATTCTGTGGTATACCCAAAAGCCTCGCCCGTCTAACGCTTGAAACCCATTACGACAACAAGTCCTACAAGGCGTGGCTGCATATGCCAGCACTTAAACACTCTAAGGCACTCATAAAAACTTATGACCGTAGTACCTGCAAACAGATCCGAGGATTAATTAGGAACAACATACGCACTTTGGTCAGAGCCCTCACTGGACACTGTCGCCTTAATAAGCACAAGTCCATCATGGGGTTGAGTGAGTGCAGAGAGTGCAGGATCTGCCACGAGGCAGAAGAGACGCCTATACACTTGCTCACAAACTGTGGACCACTGATGCGTAAACGCAGCCTACATCTGGGCAAACACTTACTGTTACCAGATGAGGTCAAGCACCTCTCCCCCAAGAAAATACTGCACTTTTTAGAAGATGCTGGGCTTGTGGGAGAACTGTAATTGTGGCGGTCACAATAGATCTCATAGGTCGCAGTGACAAAACATAGCCGCTCATACTAATAATAAAAAAAAACCCCCCCACAAGAACTACAGTGTATGCTGCCAACTTGTGACTTTAGATGTAAAGTCACGGTACCCGGTAATTTCTATGCCATATCTCACCTTTCAAACCGGAACACAGCAATGCAAGCACTGCTGCTTTGCGGCAGAAATAGATAAGACGGAGGTAGCCATGCACACGACCCTGGTATAAAATCTCCCTCCGGTAAGTTAACTTGCTTATTAATGTACCTTAGATAGCTCAGTCCAAAATGTTACATATAAATGAACACTTCACTGGTTTCTGTAATATATTTATGTACTAATCTATATGTATCCGTATTAACTATATGTGTTCCAAATAAATAAATTAACTAATTAATTACGGTGGCATCAGACACACACATACTTTTGGACGTCCTGCGTCATGATCCATAATCATGTGCTCGCTCCGCTGACTACGACGGTAACTGGCACATATAGTCGGTGGCCACCATAGTCTATGAAGTGAAGTGACCTTAATGATCTCCTCATTAATGTCGCTTCACAGACTATGGTGGCAATCGACACATACAGACACTTTTGGACTACCTGCGTCATCGGATCTTTGTACTCACACCGCCTTTTACACGACACAGCTATTTTTTGGGCAATCTATGTCACTAATGACACAGATTTCCCAAAAAAATTGTGGACGCGTCACAGACTATGGTGGTAACTGACACGTACAGACGTTGATGGCACCTCAAACAGACACTATTGGATCACCTGCGTCATGAATAATTGTGGCCGCGTCACATACTACGGTGGTAGCACGTAGACACTTTAAACTACCAACGTCATAATACCATTTTGCTCGTTCCGCCAACTACAGCAGTAACTGACACATACACTTTTTTGGGCCGCTTGCATTATTAGATCTATTTTTTAGAGATTAATGCCTGCTTGGGTACCTCCGTCTTATCTATTTCTGCCGCAAAGCAGCAGTGCTTGCATTGCTGTGTTCCGCTTTGAAGGGTAAGATATGGCCGTGAAATTACTGGGTACCGTGACTTTACATCTTTTGTCACAAGTTGGCAACGTACACCACATTCTTGTGGGGGTTGCAGTTTTGCTGCGAATCTTACAAGAGCTACATGTATTATAGGTGACTGTTACCACTTGCCATCAGGTGGGCAGTTTGCATGTTTGCCAACTTAGTTGTATAAAAGAATACTACGAGCAACTACAACTTTACAAACGGTAGGTACGTTATGTAGCATAAATGTGTATCATTCCAGGCTGGGTGCGATCGATCCTGGCGGCGCCGGTCCTGTATCCGTTCTCGCGCGTCACGTACTGCGCGTATCTGGTGCACCCCGTGGTACTGCGCTACGTGGCCATGCACCTCACCCACCCCATCCACCTGGGGGAGCTGCTCGTGGTCAGTGATATTTGTATTCAGTGATTCATTTACCAATAAAAAATCTTTCCCAAAGTTACGATCTTATTAATAGGATAGAAGTATTAATACCATTTTAGGTATAAGTATACTGTTTGCCTGATAAATGAATGGATAGGTATATCGTTTCGATACTGGTAAAACAGTTATCTAGAAATATTGTACCTATTTCTTAACACTACGATTAAGGCCTTCATCTCAGATGATGGTAATGGACGATAAAGCGGAAGGTGGAAGCAAACCTCGCCTGGACACCTCAACAGCTGCGGAACTGGCTGTCTAACCTTGTAGACTCTTGAGAAAACCTAGACAGGATGTTCATTTCACATCCTGAGCGTACGCGGAATTAAGGTGCTCTTACATTAATTTTATCAAATATAAGGTAATTTTTTCAAAATTTTATTTCGTAGTATGTCCTTCATTTATGATGCAAAACGAGTCTCTCACAATCAGGTCCGGTATGACACCACCCGCCATATTTTGCTAAATTACTAAAAAGTTGAACATAAATATTATAATCTAATTGGTCCTTCGAGCCGGATAATATATGAGATTTAACAAATTCAAAAAACACCGATTCTAGAAATTTTGACAAACCAGTAACAACGTCAGGAAATTAGTATGTCTTTTTTTCAACATTACAGCAGTTTTTTTGTATTTCCAGTTCGTGCTGTTCCTCGGCCTAACCGTCATCTCGTACGCGCTGGCGTTCATCATCTCGGTGGCGTTCGAGGCGCCCATCGTCACGATGCTCAAGATCGTGTCGCCGCAGCGGAAGCCGCACAGAGTCTGACAGCGCTCGCACCACAGACAACGTACAAAGATCCATATATCGATGATAATTTGACTGATAAGTAGTTACAACGTTGTGTTATCTGTTGTATGTTTGGTTTTTGCACAAGGAGACGAAACGCTTACTGCAGGCCTAACAAGAAGTGAAGGAACATCGTTCTCGCCTTATTGTAATCTGAGGAAAGGAAACTAAGATATTTTTGTCTCAGTCCCGAATTATATCGTGTGAATTGGTGAATTAATGGTAATTAATTAAGTAAATTTACCGAGCCGAAAGCTTGAGTTGAACCGTTAACATTGGACTCTATCGTTTCTCTAGTCTTTAAAATATCTTGCGATTTATTGCTCCAAGTATCTTCGTCTACCTACACTGAATCGTAAAGATGGCGGGTCACTCACAGAAACTTCAATATGTTAAAAAATATTTCTGTTATCTTTATAAAATAAGAACAAAATTAGAGTTTATTTAATTGCAAAGACTATTTAATTTTAACCTTTAATTTTTTGGTGTTCGTATTGAAAATCATTAATAATAAAAAATACATACCTTTAGGTTTTTGTAACGGACCCTTTTTCTTTGCGGCGTAGTTTATATTTATTCTATTGTAACATAATGTACCACATCAACTGAATGGTGATATAACCGTTTAATAAACATAAATTCAGTGAAACTTAATCATTAATAAAAATTATTTACTGCGTACAATAATTGGGTTCATAATTTATTGTTCTTGTCTCCCACAGAGCGATCGTTTTATTTAGAAATTTTTGCACGCACAAGTAATTTCATAATGGGACCCAAATCACAGATTAGATAATAGTTACTACGTAACCAAATCTACTATGAGAAATGAACACATTGCACCAATATCACTTATAGATGGATAGAAATAGCATTTCACTGTGCGCGCACATGTGACATGGTATGGTGTGTTTTGCATTCTAGCTCTAAAATATTATATCATGCACGTAATTTGCTGTGATTAATGGCATACTTACATAACACATCAAATACAATTAAAGTAATGTAACTGACTACTTTTGCTGATCTCTATGCTATAATTGATGATGAAACAAATGCATTAATTAAGTGTGTTATTTCAGAACACAAAAACAAAGTAATTAAGTATGTTTAAATAAAACCAAATCTGTCTCTACAGAGAAAATTATAAGACACTGAATATTTGTGAATTGTGTTAGCGAATTATGACAGCAGTGGTACAAAGAACAATCTAGGTACAATTCTATTAAGATTTTAATCAGAGATGTGTTAAGCTATATTATAATATATGCAAAATTATTTGTCTAGTATTGAAGCGCATTAATATTTTAGGTCGCGTATAGACCTAAGTATTTTATTTCAAGTTAAAAAAATAATTTTACGGAAATTCCATTATGCGATTACATTTATCGAAGACAGATGCTTTTCAAGAAACAAGACAATTTCGATTGACAATGTATTGTAAGGAAATTAATATTGTAATACCTACAAAGTGCAATTATTTTTGTATTACAAGTAGGTACTTTAATGATGTAATTATTTCCATACGAATTTCCTAATGGATTTTCTAGCATTTTAATGAAATTGATATTAAAATTTGTCTTAGAATGGCACTGCGTAGGTTCAAAACGCCTTAGTTAGATATAATAAGTAGAAGCGCACTGACTCTGTGATTAATTTTACGGCCACGACGTAGCAATATTGTTATGGTGGCATTTTAATAAATATAAGTAAGTTTACTAGAAGCGTTGGAATTCAAAACCTGACGTATATAGTCTGTGACAATCCAACTTTCCCTCCAAGAAAACCAACTGCTTACCTATCGCTATAGTTTTGGTTTTCATATTGTATTTACAGTGCAATACTAAAGAGCTTAATGCTAAGTGTAATCTTATAAGACCTATAATTATATATTTCTGTCGTCATGAATGAAATTTATATAATAGATTATAATTGCAATCCTTCTGGAAAAAAAATTAATTTACCATTCCATGAATGTATAGTACTGTTTATGGTAAAATGTCAAACGCAGTTTGTTTAGCTCCGGTCAAAAGGATTCATAAAGACTTTAATAATTAGAAAATAATGTAATAATAATTGTAAATAAGTGTTCGTATTATGTATATAGTCTGTAAATATTGCATAAGTTTTATACTGATTATTTTAGTGTCTATTTGTAATGTTTTGTAATAAAATTATAAAATAAAATTAAACGTGTTTTCTTGTCTTACATTTATTAAATAACGCATTCTTACAATACTAAGTTTATACACACTAGTGGTAAAATATTTCAGTCTTATCTGATTAACTTATAACTATTGAATTAAAGAGATGGTTCTTAAATACTTTCGATGAGTGTAATTAAAATAATACAATAGAGATAATTTGTTAATCTTCGCAATCCAAATCTGTATATTTAGAATGCAAGTGAAGTTGTCTTAAGGTATTTGCACTTAAATGTATATTTTTCATTTTTATTATTTAAAAACAAACAACTACACTGTCGCGCAGTCAGAAAGCCGCCTCAAGAGACTACAGCACGGCATTTCCACCAGAAGGCACAGGATGAGGGAGCCGAATAGCGTCAGTAACGTTGTTCCGGCAAAGTATGACCACTGTAATAACAAAAACAAATAGCAAATGATCCAAATAAAGAAAGAGTTTTTATCATTACGAATTTCACGTGCCCTAGCAGAGTTTGGTTATAAGTAGACAGTCATCAATATATAACATTCTATTTGAGCGATACATGTAACCCATAAGTAGACGTTAATTTACCTGCATTAACCGCGCTTCTTAAGCCATTAGGCATAAGAAACCAAGAGCTCAAAGCCCTAAACGACAGTACAAATATGAAAGCAACTGAATAAACCTGTTTTTTTTTACTAGTACGACCGAATGACCGCAGCCAAAGAGATGAGTTAACATTTTTAAATTATATGCATCTTTGTTGGTGGGCTAGTATCACCACACCATCTCACAGAGAACAGTAGCCTGAAAACGTTGTACTGTGCTCTTTCGGGTGAGTAAGAAAACCAACTCAACTGTATCAGAATGCCGGAAGTGGCTACTTTTGTTATGTCAAAATCAACTAACGAGTGGTTTGAATATCCTGTCTACCACGTTTACTGGGGATAGAATTTGATGAAAAAGATTATATGTTGAAAAAAGCCGATATTTTTAATAACTAAACTTTGAGCATCCAAGCTGAATCACACCTTAATGCCACGCCTTAGTATGTTATTAGTAGTTCTGAAACCTCACGTCCCTACGAGCTCGGGCGATAGGGTTGTAGCCGATAGTAAAAAATCAAGCTCGCGCAAGAAAGCGCTCGAAACGTTGCTATACATTGTGAGTATGCATTAATCCCTAAAGCGCGACAGCCTCGCTGTTTTTGCACTCTCAGTGTACGCGGGACGGTAGGTACTTGTCTTGTATGTACCTAAGCACGTAGAGACGGAGGCCTGCTATCGTATAGATAGAATATTGAAACCGGCCGTAAGCTAAACAAAATGGCTGCGTCTATTCGGACCCGGGTCCCTTTAAAAGTCGATTGCTATTCGGGCCCAGAGCATGAAACGTGCAGTTTCATTTCAGTTTCATGCTGGTCACAATATCCAAGCTAACCTAACCTACAATTTTTAGTTTTTATCGATTACACTTTACTATCGGGTCCGCGTAGCATGTCCGATCTAAAGAGACTTGGGCCGAATAGCCATCCCGATACAAAATATACATATATAAGTGGCTCACAATGCAGACGGTTGTGGAGCAGAGCGCGCCGACGGCGGGCAGCAGCAGCAGCCGCGCGGCCGCGGCGTGCAGCAGCAGCGCGCCGTAGCTCAGCCGGCTCAGCGCGGCCACCGCGCCGCTGTCCAGCACGCGCCGACACCACGCTGCAAACGCACGACAAAACCCTCGTGATCCTATTTGTCCTACTAGTAGCACTACCAGGAATCCGGTCCCTCGTGGTCCCACCATTGATCTGCCACCTGTGTAGTTTGCTCGATTTCATGCACCTTCTTAAGCCGTCTAACAGTTAGAGATAGAACACATTGGTGCTATGCCATAAAACATTTTTTGGAATAGAAAAAAAGCAAAGCAGCACCGCTTGCATTGTTGTGTTCCGGTTTGAAGGGTAAGATGTGGCAGTGAAATTACTGGGTGCCGCGACTTTCTGATGTCACAAGTTGGCAACGTACACTGTGGTTCATGTAGGGGTTGCAGTTTTGCTGTGAATCTCACAGGAGCCGCCGCCGTGTATTTATAGGTGACTGTTACCACTTACCATCAGGTGGGCAATTTGCTCGTTCGCCAACTTAGTTGCAATAAATAAAACTAGTTCCCCGTCTCACGTACTCTTGTCTTCTTCTCTTCGTAATGCACGCCCCGTCTGGTTCATATAGAATAATTTGCAACTTTTATAAGTCATCCGTGGCCTTATAGCCATGGCGTCAACGCGGTACGCTGAAGACTCGGGTTCGAAGCCCGAATTGTTTTTCTCAAACATGCTATGATATACGACCATATTTCCTTCTTTTGGGTGAATAGTACTTAGGTACTTGCAGTACTGGGCCAGTACTATTTTTTTTTATTAGTTTAATACTGCAATCTGTCGCCACTTCGGGACATTGAGCGGTAAGTATGGTGGTTAGTTATTGGACAGGCTTAGGAGGGCGACCTTTGTCGCATCCCAAATTTCACATTTATGCTCATTTACTGTAGCATATCTTGGGGTATTCTGCGTTTTAAACGGCGTTTGGTTTGTGCATTTTCCATCAACTTATGCGCTAGCATATTTGGATGGTTTATGATTCTGTCCTTGTATGAATTTGTGTGTCTTGCTATCTCTTCTTTAACTGTAGGTATTTGTAAATCCTTATGTAATTGTTCGTTGGTGATGAACCACTGAGCATTTGTTATTATGCGTTGCATTTTGTTTTGGTATCTTTGGATTATCTCAATGTTGGAGTGGGAAGCAGTTCCCCACAGCTGGATGCCATAGGTCCATATTGGTTTGAGTATGGTTTTGTAGAGTAACAGTTTGTTTGCCAGTGATAGTTGGGACTTGCTCCCAATGAGCCAGTAGATTTTTCGGAGTTGAAAACCAAGTTGTTTCCGTTTGGTGAATATGTGTTTTTGCCAAGTTAGTCTTTGGTCCAAGTGAAGGCCAAGGTACCGTACATGTTTAGCTCTGGGTATCTTCACACTATTCAATTTTACAGGTGGGCAAGTGTCTCGTCTAAGTGTGAATGTGACACTACTATTTTTTAAACTTAAAATCAAAATATATAATATACTGCAATTAGGCTATAAAATAGTACTTTTACATGTCAATATACAAAAAAAATAAAATTTATTCACAAAAGAAGCAAAGCGCAAAACACAAACTGCTAGCATCGAACATACTCACATGCAAAATTGGTAGAGCAGACCAAGGCGGGCCACAGCAGAGCGATGGGCCAGGTGACGTGCAGCCACGCCGACAGCCAGTCGGTGGCCAGCCACGGCACCACCGATGACGTCGCCATCGTCGCCAGCGAAGCGAGCCACAGGCACGTAGCTGACATCTATACGGCAATTGAGATGATGACTGAATTATAATTTTCACGTCTCGTCATAAAATATTAAAATACCGTAGAAAAAGATGCAATCATGTGAAATTACAATTAAAATCGGCTTAGAAATACGTGAGATACAAGCATTTTAAACTGTTAATTTGGAAGCGATTAGACAGAGAGATCCGACAACAACCGTAACGTCATTGTTTAGTACGGCCATATAAACTCCATATAAATTGCCGTTTTGCTAGAAAGAGATAGAGAAACTTTTTAATACCTTATATCTTGGTTGTTTTTATAGTTATTCGAAAACCGATTTTTTCTTTCTGTTTATTATGTGAATGAGCTTCTATTAAAGCAAAAAAAAATTTTTAGTCATCTAGCCTATTGATCGGCATCAGCAGGCGAATTTACTAACTACAGCTGGTAACTAGAACTGTCATTTTTGAAAGAAATTTTATATCCATTACTAGTTGAGGGATTACATGTGTTACGGTGGCGTTCATAATAAGTCTCTTTCAAAAAAGACAGTTCTATCTACAGGGTGTGAAAGGACCGGTACTGAAGCCGAAACCCACGTATTGCTCCCATCATCACTATAATTTTTGTCTTCTATACCATGGTTGTGACACTGATAGTTGCCGAGATATTCAAGGTTAAACTCTCAATTTCTTTTTCAAGATTTTTATACAAAACTGTTCGACATGTATTTTTATAATTTTCGTCCAGAGAAACATCTACGAAAAAATCAGTATTTCAATTCAATTCAATGCAAAATTAATGCCAAAAGCTTCCGTACTATAAATAAATAATATAGTATTTACGAATTATTTTAGTCAATACTATTTATACAGCAGTCAAGGGGCATTATCTCATACCCGCAGGCATGATTGTTTTTTTTTCTCATTAGTTTTATTTCTAACATTATCGATAAGGATTAAGGCGCTATATCGAAAATATTGGTTATTTTTAATGTAATGTCATAGGTAACTGAGAGATCTTACAGAGCTGAAAGTCAAATATGTGTTTTTTTATATCTTTAACTAGTCACGAGCAGAACCGGAAACGCGATTTAAAGATTTTGCCTCGATACTTTTTATTTTTGAAATTACCTCTTAAAAATAACAATATTCAGGATTACTAGTAAACGGTGTTAGGTATTCATTAAAAAGTTCCTTAAATAAGTAGCCATCATCAGTATCCAGAATCGTACAGAAGCATTTTTTTCTAATCATTATAGTTATTTTTTAATAAAATAATTTGTATTTTGTCGCTTACGTCGGTAATTTCTAAACGATCTGATTGCATGTGGGCGCAACGCATTCACGACTTTAGTCACATAGATATAAAGACTAGCTGCTTGAGCACGGGGGGCGCCCCGCGTTTACGTATAGACCACGCCTCCCATTGTTTGATTCATTTTCGATATAGCGCCTTAAGGACTTATCAAAAGCATTGCAAACAATGAATATACACGGTGTTTCATAATAACCAATAAATAATCAATTCCTTATCTAAAACTAATTATTAAAATGTGCTTACACGTAATGTCATTCAACCCAAAATTTTAATGTATATCATAGTAGTGCCTTTACTAAATAATAACAAGGAGAATGATCGAACCAAGAAAAGTTGTCAATCGAGCTGAGGGTTAAATTATGGTACGTTCGCGTAGTATCCTGGCATTACGATACTACATACTACACATCATGAAATAATGGTACAAATAGTATAATTATACTACGAAATCCAACCCTGATTTACATAGTCTTTTACAGTACAGGCTGCCAAGTTGTGGAATGGGCTGCCTGTTTCAGTTCGCGAGAGACGTTCCGTTCTTTTAAGTGGCGCTTGAAGGAATGCTTCAAGCGCCACTTAAAAGAACATTTTCTTTCAAATTTGTCATCCTCATCAGTATAATAAGTAAGTATGTATGTATATGTATGTAATATGTGTGTATCAATATATATGTAGGTATATGTGTTTTAGTTATTTTGTAAAATTGTATTTTTATAAAGGTAGAAAAATTTGTTCCCGCATTTACACAACATCTTACACTGCCACTTGGGTTGGCTGGAAGAAATCTCTCCCAGAGATAAGTCCGCCCTTGTATACCTTGTACTCACTGTATATTTAAATGTTTATATGTACAATAAAGAATTATATAGTATCATCATCATGTCTATGATTTACATGAAAATTTTGGGTTGAATGACATTACGGGTAAACACAATTTAATAATTAGTTTTCGATAAAGATTTGATTATTTATTGGTTATTATGAAACACCGTTTATAGAATTCCGTATATTGAAAACTGAGAGATTTGAACATCGTGAGGCAACCTGCATACTTACATCTGCGAAGAAATTCAATGGTGTATGTGAAGTCGACCAATCCGCACTGGACCAGCGCGGTTGACTAAGGCCTAATCGCCCTAACATAGGGTAGGCTCGAGCCCCTCGGTGGGGGACGTGGCTGTGATGATGATGATGATGACTTTTATAGATTTTCTTGCACAAAAATCGAAATTAGTTTATCAAATCTGATAAGGATAATATAGTTTAATAGACTTTTATAGAGCAATTACCCTTATTCCTCAAAGGTGCATTTTGGCACTTATATTGTATATCTACACTATTATCACAGTTAAACATACAATGTTAAACATTGTTAAACTGTGTTATTATTATAAAGAGGAAAGATTTGTAAGTATGTATGTAACGAGTAAACTCAAAAACTACTGGACCGATTTTAAAAATTCTTTCTCCATTAGAATGCTACATTATCCCTGATTAACAAAGGCTACAAAATTATTTTTTCTACGGGAAAATATAAAATTCTCAAGGGAAAACAAAAACAACGCGGGAAAAGCTGCGTAAAGTAAAGCTGGTAATCTACAAATTCAGATATTCCATATGTTCACGGCTTACATTGGAAATATTAACTCTGCCGTTCGTCTTGTGCACCATCCAGCCCGTGAGGACCCCGATGAAGTACGGCACGGCTCTGGCATACGTTCTCTCGATGATCAATGAATACGCTTCGTAAACTCCAGACAAACTGCAAAATACATACGGTCTTTCATTGCATCTTTATATAGCTTGTACACACGTTTTTTATACAACAAAGTTGTCAAATAAGCAGGCTACCCCACTTATGGTAAATGGCTGCAGTCACCTTTTTTTTCGGAGGGAAATGAATAACCGCACCGTACCTGCCGTTGGCTAGACGGCGGACGTGTGTGGGTCTCTCCCAGCAGAATGCCAGGCATACCTACTAAAACTTCCCGGTGTTCTCCCTGCTCTTAAAGGCGCGTATGGTAGGGTCCACAATGCGACACCATGTCGGGCTATCTCCAATGGGGGATTGCCCAAGAATACCAGAGCAATAATCCTCAGACGAAGGGCTTTACGGCGGCGGCGTGCACGGGGCCAACCGCAGGCCTCCACGGCAGGGACACTAGACGGGCATCGCTTGTGTGAATGTTGGCTACAATCACCTTACAGTACATGTAGATCCTGTAAGATTTGCAAATCTACAACCTCTACAAGGACCCCAGTGTATGTTGCCAGCTTGAGATATAAGAAGTCCCAGTACCCAGTAATTTCACTGCCTGTCTTACCCCTTAAACTGGAACACAGCAATGCAATCACCGCTGCGTGGCAGCATAAGCACGATAGGAATACCCATGCAGAGGAATCTGTTACAGAGTCTCCCTCTGCAGGCGTAGCACGGCTCGTGGACTGTAGAAGAGAAAGTGACTAACCCTCGTCCCGCCCCGCTTCATTGTTATATGAATTGTTCTTTGCAATTTACCCTGCGGAACTTACAATATTCAGTGATGAAGTACAGAACTGAGACGTGGCCGCTTACAATTACTCTCATAAAAAGGCTCAAGGTCACTCAAAGTGCAATGGGGCTTTACTCGGGGTTTCTTTACGCGATCACATCAGAAATGATAAGATCCATAAAAGAATTTAAGTCGCCGACATAGCCCAAAGAATTGCAAACTTTAAGTGCACTGACGGCCGTTGGGGCGGAAAGGTCCTCGAGTGGCAGCCGCTTACCGGGAGACGCAGCAAGGTGGACCGACGATCGCGGGAAGCCGTCGGATGCGGGAGACGCAGGGCCGATCGGTTTGTAGATCCTTGGGGAGGTCTATGTCCAACAGTGGGCGTCTCTTGGCTGAAATGATGATGATGATGACCCATATTGCGGAGGTTGTACAAAAATATGTATGTCATATGCAATTTTATTGCCCAGCGGCCATTTTGGATTTATACCCATACTAATTAAGCATAACTGCTTTGTCATCAGAATTAAAGAGGTATTCCGAATTTCAGCTCCATCGGACACTGGCAAGTGGGTCAACAATGCAAGTTAAATAAAATCTTGTAAAAAGATGGCGCATTGATTCCCACCGTCGGCCGTAGTCGGCGTAGGCGGCGACGAGGTCGGCGGCGGCGGCGGCGAGCAGCGCGGCGGCGGCCAGCGCGGGCAGGGCGCGGCCCCGCGCGCCGCGCGCCGCGCACGCCAGCGCGCCCGCCGCGTGCAGCTGGCTCTCCGCCGACAGGTACCACGACACCTGCATGCACTGCCGTAGCAACACGGTATGGGCAGGGGGTTTCACTCCGTAGTTTAGGTACGTTTGTCCGGCGGACCGACCGGGCGGTATGTGCCGCTCGGCTCGCACGCTGGCCGCGTCGCACGTTATGATTAAGTAAATTTTTTAACGATAACTGCATATCGGTGAGTGGGAAACCTGCGCTCTTATCGCCAAATCGGTATCGGGTCAGAGACGCGTAACTGAATAGAAACACTCGTGTCATGCAATAAATTTCAATTTCCCGTGCAGTCAAATGAAGGTCGTAAGAGTAGGTAAATTTTCATACCTAAACTTTATTCGAGTGATCCTTCTGTAGTTTAGTACTTACAATTATTTATTCTGTCAAGTCAATTGGAGCCAATCGGCACTAGTTGAGCTTAGAGTCGATCGTGGGCGATCGTGATAGGTAGCCGAGTTGCCGTGAAGATTGTGTCGCAAATTTTGCGTAAAATATGTCTTAAGACTTTAGTGTGACAATTGAAAACACTGTTGTTAGTACGTATGAATATTGGTTTTGTATTTAAGGTTTGTATTACTGAATAATAATATATTATCTTGATTAAAACAAATGAAAATAGTTTCCGAACTGCGATGCGATATAGGTACGCTCGACCGCCTTGACTTTGAACGCTTGACTTTAGTTTTGATGTCTCTTTTACTCTCATACGAGCGAGCGAGTACGCTACTGTCCATCGCCGCACCCAGCGCTGCCCCGCGTCGTGACACAATTTTTGTTCGCAACATTTTCGCAACAGCTTGTCTAGGTTATATACGTCAATGGTGTGGACTGATGCCGGTAGCACACCTCCGCCGCGAAGCTAACAAGGCGAAACCGCGACGCATAGTCAGGAACAAAAAAAAGGCGAATCGAAAGCGGAGGTGTAGACGGTGTTAATGATAAATAATGTAAAACTAAAAATGCAATTAAAGTGTCGATTATAATGAAATCTATTTATTCACATCGTACCTCTGGAATTCAAGTTTCAACAGACGGCGTCTGAGCAGATCGGGTGGATCTGCGCGCGACAGAGACGAGCAGGCAAGCATCCAGAGCTCGCGCGCCGTACAAAAGACAACGCGGGAAAATCGTTCACTGGTTTCGCTACTACTGTTCCGAGGTGGAGGTGTGCCACCGGTATGAGTACTTATATTTTTTTACAAAAAATAAAACCAACTTCATACACACCAAAAATAATAAATAATATAAGCACACATACAATATCAGTTTTATACCTATTGGTGTATTGAAGTTGGCGTGCTGAAACTGCTGTTGAATCGCGGTGAACTGTCAAAATACAATACGTCTTTATCGTATTTTGACAGTTCACCGCGATAAACCGCTTTATCATACCGTGTTTAAGTGGTCATGCTACGGGGTTGATATTCAAACACTCGCGTGATGCTAGATATATTAGAAACACTCCAAGGAGACACCCACTCGTGCTTTAATAACGTCTGTTATGTGACACTTAAATAAAATATTATTTAAGTTAAATAGTTTTATTGAAAATAATAATAATGGTGATATACATTGTACACCGTGGCCCAAAATAACGTTGACAAATTTTAAAAGGATTTTTTTTTAAATGTAACACGGTACGATGTCTTTTTGTTTTTTCTTATATTTTCTCACATGTTAGTAACGTTTTGCAGTGGATCGTTTTTTTTAAATATTTTATTATTATTGTTATTTGCCATGTCTTCGCAACGCGAGTCAATAATTTCCTTACACGAAGACGGAAAACGACAGTGTGAGGTTGTTCGATTCCTTAGTGTTAGCCGTCAACTACTGTTAAAGACTCTTAGGCGATCTAATGAGCTCGCGCATGATGCAGACCGCCCAGGAAGAGGAAGAAAGAGGACTATTAGGACTCCCAAGCTCTGCAACATTATCAAGAAACGGCTTAGTCGCAATCCATGGACTACAGTGCGAAAACTGGCTCGAGAATTGGGTGTGAGTCGTTCGACGATGTAACGTATTGTCGTTGATGACCTTAAATTGAAAGCGTACAAACTGCGTAAAGCACAACTTCTTGAAGATAAAAATAAAAAAGTTCGCCTTCAAAGATGTCGTTTGATTAGGAAGCGCGCCGCTACTGAAAAATGGGAAAACATCCTTTTTTTCAGATGAAAAACTTTTTTGCATCGAACAGGCTCATAATCATCAAAATGACAGAATATATTCTTCTAGACGTCCTGGAGAGGCCGCAGTCATTCCTCACCTCCAAACTCCACCGGATTCAGTGATAGTTTGGGGTGGTATTTGCTCTACTGGTAAAACTCCCCATATATTTATAGGTAAAGGTGTCAAAATGAATCAGGAAATCTATAAAAGAGACATTCTTGAAGCCGTAGTTCTTCCCTGGAGTCAGCAACATTTTGGTAACCTACATTGGATATTCCCGCAGGACTCTGCTCCATCTCACAATGCCATTAGTGTGCAGCAGTGGTGCAAAAACAATTTTTCTGGATTCATAAGCTTAATAGAGTGGCCACCCTATTCGCCTGATTAAAATCCAATGGATTATAGTTTGTGGTCAATTTTAGAGATTGGGGCCTGTGCCACTAAACATACAAGTGTTGACGCTCTGAAAGCAACCCTTGCGAAAGAGTGGGCAAAAATAACGTTGGAGGAGCCGCGGCATATTGTGGATAATTTTAGCAAACGTTTGCGCCTGTGTATCAAAGCCAAAGGAGGATATTTTGAAGATAGTTAGTGTTTTTTATAGTTTAATGAATGACGTTCTTATTTAAAATTTCATTTTGTAATAAACTTGAAGGTAATAAAAATTATTCCAAAAAATCTATGTCATGGTTTTTTTGGCCCACTCTGTATTAAAAGTTAAAAAATAAATAGTAAGGTCCTAAGAACCCCCATCACACCACTCTCCTCATCAATCAGGGGTTCCCAAACTGGGAGGCGTGAATGAAGACATGTCTGGGGGGGCGTCAGCGTAAGACCAGTTGAAAATTAAAATGTCTATGTTAAGAAATAAAATCCATATATTTCCTCAATAAATTTTATATTGTGGATTTTTAAAATCACCCTTGATGATCAGAAAATTCAACGATCTACTTGTAATAAACATGTTCTTTTATTGCAAAAATATTATCGGAGAACAGACGTGTCTCGTTTCAAAATCTAAAACGCAAACAAGAGGTTTACTAGTAACGACAATGTAAGTCCAAGCAACTCATTTGCTTGTTCTTTTATCGATGTTTTTCTCTTAATAGTTTTTTTTTTAAATGGCATTAACAACGTCTTTCTATAACGTCATGAGTTTGCAATAACCTACACACCTGTGTATCACACGAGGTTTTTCAATACAGCCCTGCGAGCATGGACTTGTCGATCGACATGTATCGATCGACGAAAGCATCTGTCCTTTCCACTCCATAGGAATATCTGTCAAATTTATCGATTTTTGTCGAGTATGTCGATCTTAGCTGTCAAATTTTGTTTATCGAGAATTCCATGCTCGCAGGGCTGTTGTGGATAATGGTAAAAAATAATAAAAATCACATAAACAATATTTAAAAAGAGATGATAAATAGTAAGAAACAAATAAAAAGAAATAGTAATAAACAAATACAAAAAGTTAAAGCAGAAAAAATAAATCTAAAAAGTAAAAAAAAATATAAAACAAATAATTTAAAAAAAAACAATAAAGAAACGTATAGTACAAAAGTAAAAAATAACAAATAAAATAGTAAAAATTAAATAATAATGAAAAAAAGATTAAAAAGTTAAGAAAAATATAAAATATAGTAAAAACCAACAACGAAAAATAGTTCAAAAACAACAAATAATAAATAGTAAAGTAAAATCACAAAAAAAGAATAAAACAAATTAAAAATTAAATAAAAACGTAAAAAACAAATATGTCCAGTTTCAAAAATTCGCCATTTTTTGAAAATTTTAATTTGTTCTGTACATACAACTGCAAAAGTAATGATCGAGCTTGTAAAAGTAAGTCACGACCGCGTAAAAGAAAGATGCCTGTGCGAAATATTTAATTTTCGAATCATTAGTCCTATAGCCTCTGAAAGTGCGCCATGTTTAACAACTGTATTGAATAAAAGTTTAGGAACCAGTGATCAAGAACATAGATCACACGCAAAAATAATCGTGGGGAGCAACGCGCGTGTTTCTATCATCAGTCAAATACTTATCCTTACTAATATTATAAAAGCGAAAGTCACTGTGGACCCACTTTTGTATGTATGGATGTTTGTTACTCTTTCACGCAAAAATACCGATTGGATTTGGATGAAATTTTGTAGGTAGACGGATTTCCACAGGAATTAACAAAGGCTACTTATTATCCCGTAAAAGTAAGTAGTTCCCGCGGCAAAGTAGATTTACAGTTTTTGCTTTGAACTTTTAAGGCGAAACATAGTTGGCGGGCAAAGCGTCTGATCAAATGCTCTTCCTAGATTGATGTTATATTAATTCTTCCAATAAACACTCACCCTCTCACTGGCCGGGAAGATATTAGTTACGTAGAGCATGTTCCTCCACCAGTAGCGGTCGCAGTTCTCCTCGTCGCCGCCCGGCAGCGACAACGCGGCGGTGTCGCGCGACACGCGGGCCACGACGCCGCAGACGAGTATGGCGAACGCATACGATGGCAGTAACCTACCAATGGCATTTGTTGAACAAACTTATTTTTTTAGTACTTGCAACACGGAGCATCAAGGAGTTTCAAAATAACTAGTCTTCTATATATAAATAAAAATCAATGTATGTATGTTTGTCCCATATGCGTTCCGAAACCATTCATCAGATTATAATGAAACTTTGGTAGGGTGTTATGGGGACGCCCGTGAGGGTTCCTAGCAATAAAAATGGCATTTACGTGGCATTGTAACGCATGCCGCGTACAGCTAGTATTATATTAAAATGTATGCGCCTACAGGACTTTGTTTCTATGTCATGAATGAAGTTATTAAAAAAATGCCGCATACCTATTATGCAGTGCGTGTATGATAACTCCGATGAAAGCGAAGACTATGCAACGTAATTTCTTAGAAGTTTTGTCGTGACAAGATGATCCGTTACGTCAAGATGATGATCCGTACATGAAAGACTACTCATTTGTAAAGTTTATATTTAAAAATAATTTATTTATATAAATTTAAAACTCAATTCGTTTCCAGCCTTAGCGATGAGTAAACAATAACTTAAATTCTTTTCTTTTAATAATATTTATTTATTTATTTGTTCAGGTTTGCCAGTATTGAAAAATATACGAAAGTTAAAACCTTACCTAATAATCCTATTGGTAACAAAACAAATGAACTGCAAGACCTGCCCGCAAGTTCCTCCAAAACTAACCAGTTCTTCGACAGTGTAGTGACTCTTAAGATAGAAGAAATGGTGGGCGCTGAAAAGGCCGCTGAAAAAGAGTAACTCCCATTAGTAAAGCCCTATTAAGAATATAAATAGACCATATTTAATTCTTTCATCATACCTTACGAAGAATAATGTGTCAAAGGCCAAAGTCCCTGTTGCTAATATGTAATATGCTTCGTTTCTCTCATTAATATCCCCAGAGTTCTCTGAAAAATGGAAACAATCCAGAAGATTTTGTAAAGTAAAAGTTTCAAGCCTAATCTATTGAAATATTTTTACTATTTAATAATCATTGTTTCTTTTAAAAATATTATTCTTTTGCTAATTACTGAAAGGTCGCATACCTCCGACATAATTCACCATCATGGCAACATGGATGTATATCACCCAGAGTGTAGCTACTATCCTCATCAAATGTATAACTGACAAATCTTTGTTAGCCATGTTCGTGTTAAATATCCTTTTCCAGCTGTACGTCAGCGAGTAACACAGCAGCAGCCTCTTCCAGAGATTTTCATTGTCCTCGTAAGTGCTGATGCTGGCGACGGAGCTGTACTTCACGCGGGGGCACGCTGACACGTTGTCTGCCTGTGTCGGGTTGCTGCATTGCCTCTTGTACTTGCCGCATCGGTTGCAGCTGCCCGTCGCTTTCTCCGCGGGTATTACGTCTAGCGTAACACTTGGAGCAATTTTATCTGTTTTCATTCCGTGCTTCAAAGGAATAGCATCTTTACCTTTATCGACATTATCGAGAACAAACTTCCTTAGATTTACATCTTTCCAGGCTGTATCGTTGTTCTTTTTACTAACAGTATCAACATATTTACTAGGTGTGTTCGGATCGTTATATTTTTGTAGATCAAAGCTCACTGACCTCGAAGACCCAGGAATCAGCTTGCACTTTATAAGATTAAATTCAACAAGGGTCGCTGTTATAGATAATAATACCAAAAATATTGTTACACATATCAGTATTAGAGCCCCCGTGTCGTTCTCGACGGCGTACTGCTCCTCTACGTGCCGCAGGGATGTAATCTTTGTTAATCTGGGAACAGTCTTGTTCGTCTTCAGATTGTCATTAATCATGATGGAGAAAGTTATTATGGATTCAATGTCATCGATATTGCAGGACCGAGGTAGACACAAACCCAGTATAACGTCGAAAGACTGAAAATAAATGGCAGCACTGAATTATTGGTTGTTGAATTCAAAAAAGAAACTTGTTTCTTTAGTAACAGCGAACATAGTAGATTGTTAGACTTATCACTTTTCTATGATAAGTAAGTAATGTTGAAGCCATACAAGCCCACAAATTACAAGGCTAACATTTTTAAAGAGAAATTAGTTTTACACACTAACTACTTACTAATAAATTATAGATTCGTCTACTTCCGAATACAATTATTCAAAAATACTTAAATGTTATTTGCTTTCAAAACAATGGTTGGACCTTAATTTACTAAAAAAGGAAAGTTATCCTACATTAAGGTACCTACATATGTAAAATAACAAGTAAGTCACCATTTCCCCGACCTACAAGATTTGTTTTGTAATCATTATTCTTAAGAAAGTGGTCCCAAAACTGAGCGTACTTTTTGTACATCATCCAAAGATTAAAGGTTACAGCTGTAATCATTGTGCGCCTACGACAGGCCCGTTATAATATCTGGACAATAGACGGCGACCTTTGAGCTCATTATCTGCAGTTCAGCGTGGTCAGCACAGCTGTTTATGCTAATAATTCATTTAAAAAATGCTTTGTATCTTCACGCTCCTAGTTTGTCACGATATTAATTACTTATGTTAAATTACGGACAACTTAGCGATTTCGCCCATAATTTTGTAAGTGTGGTGCTGATGATGAATTACATTCCCATTTCCAATACAGTCACATTAAACGAAAATAAAAAGTCTTATTTATTTATTGCCAACTATCGACGTCCAAATTTTTGTATTTTTTTATATTAGTTTTAACATTTAACGGAAGAACATCTTGTTCATTCCACAACTTTTGGCTATAAATAGCCATTTGTATCAGATTTGTTAAAATAGGAGATAGAATCAGTGAAGTCAGCTCTATAGATTTCGGTGCTCCTTAAGGGAGCATTTTAGGACCAAATCTGTTTACCTGTTATATTAACGATATTATGTCATTGAAACTACAAAACAGTGAGGTCATATGTTATGCTGATGATACTGCCATAATATTCCACGGTAAAAACTGGCTTGAAGCTTATAACTTGGCGATGTTTGGATTGCAGAAATTGCAAGGATGGTTAAATCATAACATTTTGACGCTTAATACCTCTAAAACCCAACTTATATGTTTTCATAAGACTGCAGTATCTAGTCCGCCGCGATCTCTTTTTCAAAAACTCAAAATTCATTACAATTACTGTAATTTCAGTGACTCGGACTCTATAAGTTATAACTGTGATCAGATTGATAGGGCTTCTTCTATCAAATACTTGGGCATTATTATAGATGAGAACCTCAATTTCAAGGAACATGTAGCGGCGACGTCGTCTAGGGTTCGTAAACTGATACATACGATGAAATTGTTGAGGGAGCTTACGGATGGCAGCATCTTAAAGTCAGTGTATCTCGCACTTTGTCAGTCTGTACTTAACTACTGTATTCTGGTTTGGGGTGGGGCAGCATCTTCCACGCTTATCGTGTTGGAAAGAGCTCAGAGGGCGGTTTTGAAGGTGGCTTTGGGGAAGCCAAGACGTTATCATACATCTGATCTATACAAAGAAGCACAAGTTTTGAGCGTCCGAAGACTGTATTTGATGAGAGTCTTTATGTTTATGCATAAGGTAGCTCTCAAGTTGCCGATATATAATACTTTAGTAAAAAAAAGAGTTTTTTCAGTTCCCTCAACTTCTGTGAGAACGGTCTTCGCTCATCATTTTACAGTATACTTATTTCCTCGCATTTACAACAAACTTGCCAATATATGTGACTTAAAAGGGTCCCATCTTCACGAGGCCAAAATGAAAATAACAAGTCTATTATTGATCTGGGAATATGAGTAATCCGAAGAGATCATAAAGGTCGTTACATAGGTCTTCAACAGGCTGGGTACAGTTTTGTCACCTAATCACAGAATAGATAATAGTACTACATACAGAACGGCCACTCACCTCCTCGCACTAATTTCAAATACCTCACCCCACCCGGCACTTCGTTGTAGACATCACTGACACATAAACAAGGGCGCGCGCGATCGCTCGGGCATGACAACACTTCACGTCCATCGAGTAGACGCGAGCGCCGGCCGATAACAGAGATAGCGCTATGCGGGTAAAAGAGAAGGCAGTTGCTGCACTTCTCGCGTCATTTCGATTGATAACCGCGCACTCAGCCCTACTAGATTCCACGCACACATTTGCGCGTGTACAAACGTCATTTGCTTTAGTTAGTAGTAGTAATAGGTAATTGATTTGCGAACGTTGTATGGAGTGTCCGAGGTGTGACCTAATGCCAAGAGCCTGATAGTTGGGCTTATAAAACCCAAACTTACCTGTATCCTATCTTTAGCCTTCTATAAATTTTTTTTTACCTATTAATTCATGCGAGTACAAACACACATGCTTTTTAACTCTTCCATTTATACACACACACAAATGCATGCATAAATACTGGAGCGCTTTGCTTTGATTTGAATTATATTGTTTTGTTTTTAATTTGATTCCCACAAGACAGGCATAGCCTAGTGTGGGAGTCATAGATCTAGTACCTTGCGCTGTGTTCTTAAGAGAAATAAAAGATTTATTATTATTATTATTATTATTTTCAAAGATTTCGCAAATAAGACATTATATATTTAATTTATCAAAGAAATTTTATCACATTTCATTTACTTCAAGATTGTTTAGTTACAATATTTTAGTAGTAGTGCGGAATGCGTAATAGTACGGAAAATAATAGTGCCAATCAAGTAACGTGTTCCCATGAACGTAAATTTTTATACTACAAAGTTGGCAAACAAGCAAACTGTCCACCTGATAGTAAGTAGTAACAGTCACCTAATAGTTCTTGTGAGATTCGCAGCAAATCTGCAACCCCCACAAGAACCACAGTGTACGCTACCAACTTGTGACATAAGATGTAAAGTCACGGTACCCAGTAATTTCGCTGCCATATCCTTCAAACCAGAATACAGCAATGCAAGCACTGCTGCGTTGCAGCAGAAATAGGTAAGACGGGTGTACCCTAGCAGTCGACTCTGATACAGAGTCTATCCAGTAGATTCGAATGTAGGTTTAACGAAAAATTTCGGAACCAAGGAAATGAATTGGATGGGCGATGGAGTTAATTGCATCCAACAAGCATTTGTGATTATCTGTTTCTTCGTCGTTTTCAGCTATTAAGCAACATGTCTTAAACCTTGGCTATGGTCAGCTTGGTGACATTGAGCCGCAGCTGGGCCACGCTGTAGGCGAGGCGGCAGGGCGGTCTGTTGTCGGCGGCCACCGCTCGCTGGATCACTTCATCCCTCTCCGTCAGGTGTTGCCACTCATGGCCACCTGCAACGAGAGGATGTGGCGCTTTTGGTGCATGTGACTGTTAAGTGCTTTGACTGACGACGAAATCAACACTATCGCTTTGGTCTTGTTCAAAAAGTTCAATGAGCTGTATACTATTCCGAAACGTGCAGTAATGTTGGCGCCCAACGTGGGTGTTAATTTTAACACATTATAGCAATTAGCAAAATTATGCACTAGGATGCCAATGTTCGTGGGTCTAAATAATTCTTTCTCCGAGGAAAATACTCTGCGATTCATTTTTTTTTAATATAAGGAATATAAACACTTCTTTTTTCGCAGAGGTGTAACTGTGGGAACTTCCTTTGTCAGCTCTTGCGACGTCGTATTATTATGTTATTTCTATAGATTTTTAAATTATTCGCGGATCATTCATCATTACAGTCGTCTCATGAGTACGATGCATGCATTGCCTCGAAATATCGGGTACCTTAATAAACACAGGAACAAGGTGTAAAACCTAAATAGTGAATATATTGTTTGTCATACTTTTTATCTATCTATGAATTTTCATGAAGTCAATTTCAAATTGGCGCCCAACGTAGGCCCCAGTCATATTTTTTTTACTCACGGCTGGTATGATATATTTCTCTCTGCAACACTTCCTTAAGATACTCTCCGTCGTAGTACTCATTGAAGCTGCTGTTGCTCTCACGTGTCAAAAAGTCATTGTCCTACAACAAGTGAGTGTCGAATGTTTTCACCAAAAATTCTAGAAATTATTTTAATATTTTTAATCTTCCTTTTTTGTAATAAAGCAACACCAACCAATTTAGAGCACTGCTGCTTGGAGCCTAGCCAGAAACGGCTGCCAGTGAACATTCCTCCTTGGTACCGCCCAGATGCATCCACCACTGCGGAGACAAAGAATATATGAGTAACATTTGATAATCGTATTTTAATTACTATGATAAAATAGTAACCGATGTGATACTTCATTACCCACGTTAATACTATTAACTCTATGGTTGTCTATTGTTAAACTACTATTGTATTCAATATATTTTTCATGAACTTTTATAATGTGATAATAAAATAAAGCCTGTTAATTATTTCAGCAACGTTAATCAAACGTAGCTTTTTATATTTCTAATTTTAATAATTTATAATAATGTCAATTTTACAAATACAGTTAAAATAATTCATAAATAACTTAATTTATAAGTCCCATTTTTAATAACTAACATACATAGTATCGTAATGCCAGGCAGGATACTACGCGAACGTACCATAATTTTACCCTCAGCTCGATTGACAACTTTTCTTGGTTCGATCATTCTCCTTTTTATTATCAAAGTATCTACCCTACAATATAAGTAAGTTCTGTTCTGTATGTATATGTATGGCACTATCGAAACAGCCAGCGACAAGCTCCGGCCGGGGATTCGTTGCATAGTGTTTTACTATCTCTTCTCGGTTGTCTTTATGTATGTGTGTGTGTACATATCAAGCAATCATTATTTTCGTTTAGTCGGCACTCGACGGGGGGGGGGGGGGGGGGGTACGCCACTGATTGGATATCTCCATTTAGCCAAAAAACCGAAACGTAGTATAATTTTTGACAAGTAGTATACTTTTCATTTCCATAGACAAGAATTTTGTGAGGGTCTGAATCCAACGCTGATCCCATCCATCCCGTATTACGTGGCACAGTTTCGTTTTTATACATGATGTCCCGCTGTCCCCCGGTACGTATAAAAATGTCCCACTTTAAAATATTACAGTTTTACCTACCAATAAAACTTTTGTTGTGTTCCCTTCCTTATTCAAAGAGCGCCCACCTTTTCGACCACGGCCGCCGTGTTTAAATTAAGACCCCCTGTATTTATCACATTCTTAGTTATTCCACATCTTTTGTCATCATTGGAATGTATCCTTAGCGTCCTTTTGTCTGTGGTTGGTCCTTTGGCGTCTATAGAGTTTTACCAAACCCTGTGGTAATGTTCTTTTACGGAAGTGTCCCGCTTTCGCATTTCGGAACTATGGGATCCCTATCCTAGCACTATTTTCTAATCATTAATTTCCAAAAGAAGATATATATAAGACAGATCAAAAAGAAAATAATAACAAAGGCACGGACCATGAGCCTGTGGCAAAAAAGAGTTTGGAGAAAATGAGACCGACACTAGTACAATTTCGCATAAGAAACACGATAATAAAAACGCAATTTCAAAAAAAAATTGTATTTTTTAAATAACATTCGGAAAATTAAGTAACGACAGTCTCATTAATACACTATCTAGTCGTGAAACTAGTTTTACTACAGAAATCACTTTTTGGTTCCAGCTGTCACCGCTCCAAACTGTTCTTTGCCAAGCTGTTCTATGTTCTATTCGAACATTTTTCGAATCCGCGAGAATCAGCCCCCAGAGGTTTCCTTCATCGCGATGATCTCGTGCGCCAGTGTCGCACGCGACATCTTTCATGCGTGAGCTGCCATTAATCGACTTGTATGGAATTATCGATCATTGTACCGAAGTTTCCATTTCACTTCGTTAATACGTTTGTTTTTATTGATGTTTTAATGTCAACAAAACATCAATCAAATCAATAGAATACATATTCATTAGATAGCATAGGAAAGGTAGAATATGCATTACATTTAATAAGAGGTATGTGTAGTTAGGTATACTATGTATAAAAAAACTCGACATGTAGTTCGTCCTTTTCCATATTTTAATTCTATGTATTCACATTTTAAAACAAGCTCAAACCGCAACGCCACTCTCTACATTTTTAATTAGTATGTAATTTTTTTTTTCTATTATTTAAACCACGAACAGGCTTACAATTAATCATACATACACATAAAATTTATATAAACATAGTTATTGTAAACCCAGCATTGATGGTCACTTAGTAATTTTCAAAAAGGTATACTATGAAACCTGTACAGCTTTGAAGTAGGTAATCTAATATTATACATGTAGGTAGGTACTTACATCTATCACTATATTTATTTAAATTAAGGTATGTAAGTACTACCAAGAAGTTTGTCATGCTCCGAAAGTACTTGCTTGAAGTTATACAGAGCGACAAAAACAATATTTCCCTACCGGGGGAAACGAGTTCCCCTGCTGTCAAATTATTATAAAAAAACACATGGTAACAATCACTATCTCCTTCGTCTTATATACAGGCTTATAATAATAATAATAAAACACTTTATTGCACACAAAGAGATACAGACAGAAAATTTTCAAAAACAATTTTGATGTACAACACAGGCGGCCATATTGCTAATAAGCAATCTCTTCCAGGCACAGGGAAATACACAAAGGAAATTCAAATTGGGGATGGGTGCAATAGTTGATAATTATGGACAATGAAGGACTGAAGCTAAGGATTTAAGGATAGGAAGTGATTTTGGACTTGATTCTTGAAGGACTCCAGCGTACGAGCTCTCTTAATATTCTCAGGGAGAGAGTTCCATATCCGAACGGCATATGCAGGAAAAGAGTATGAAAGAAAATCAGTGCTGTGGGGTGGGATATCAAGAGTTACTTAAATTAAAGTTCGATCGTAAAGTACAACTCGAAGAAGAGGACCGAAGGGAGAACTGTTCAAATTCAAAAATCTTTATTCAACGTAGGCCTTTACAGGCACTTATTGACGTCAAAACAAAGCAAAACTAAAGAAAACATATTTAACCTTGTATGTGCATCTGACGCTCCTACGGTGAAGGAAAACATCGTGAGGCAACCTGCATATATCTGCGAAGAAATTCAATAATGTATGTGAAGTCGACCAATCCGCACTGGGCCAGCGTGGTTGACTAAGGCCTAATCACCCTAACATAGGGTAGGCTCGAACCCCTCGGTGGGGGACGTATATGAGCTGTGATGATGATGATGATGATGTGCATACATTCTGAAAATACTCAAGATGTCTGCAAATACAAGTAGGAATAAGAAAAAAAAAAATTTGAATCTACACCTGTTCGGAAATTGGGAGAGCCTTGTCGAGAAGAACAGGCAAGAAACTCGAAAGGTCATTTTTTTTTTATCTCCTCTTTTAAATCGCCATTTACAATCTTGGTTTTGTTACATAGTCATTACAAGTTTAAAAAATACAATCTGTATGCTTATATATACTTAAAATGTAAAAAACGTATAGGTACAATAATTTGTTATTACTAAAGATATGGTAAGTTGGTCTATTTCAAAATAAATTATTTGCATTATAACGAATAATAACTTCACATTAAATCCAAGCATTGGCATCATTTAAATAATCCTTGACTTTATAATATCCTATTACTCATTAAAGTCTTTTTTACATGCGCTTTAAACTTATGAAAGGGCAAGTCAGTTACACTTTGTGGAACTTTGTTGTAAAAAGTTATACATTTCCCCATAAATGAGCCTCTAGTTTTTTGGAGCCTGTACGTTGGAACGGCAAGTTTATTTTTATTAGTGCTTTGCTTTGCACTGTGCTTTAAGATATCATGGAGAAGTTGGAAGAAACAGGAAGAAAAAGAAGTTGGTTTACTTTTTTATCACCCCGAAAAATTTAAGGAATGCTTCAGGAAGCGGGAGTGGAATGATTTAAATATTAATAAAAAAATAACTCTAGAAAAAACTCTTAAATGGCTCGAACGATTCTTACGAGAATTTCTATGCATGCTTGAATAAGTCCAGGGTAAGCTTATACGTATAATTGGATCCGGTAGGTGGCGCTGTAATCGGGCAGGACAACGTCTGCCGGGCCCACTAGTTAAAGATATAAAGCAAAGACATTAAGAGGCCTATTACAAAAAAGCACAGATTAAGATAATGATTTTCTTCATTAAAATTGTATACTTTTCGTTGGTCGCAATAAATAACATTTACTTGATAACACTAGTTCATTTTCATTTCTACAATATTATGAATGCGGTTTTTAGAATCCTTTTTTTTAACTTAATAGTAAATAACAATTATACTCCCAAAGCATGTTTAGGCAAAAACTCACACAATATAAGTGCGGTATGTTGGTTATAACTCACGAGGCGCAATTTCAGCGCGGGTCGAAAGCGAGGGCGTAATAGAGCCGAGTGTATAACCAAATATACGCACGTATATCTTACGACGTTTTTCAACACACTGTGAGGAGAAATACCTAAACCGAATTTTTTGATTAAATAACACAAATCATTGTTAATTTGTAGACAAACTAAAATATGGTATGAAAATAATCATTTGAAAAATCATGTCGTTCGTTGATGTCTTTTATATTACCTCTAGCTTTTAAATGATATAGTACATTATTGGCGCGGCCGGCAGCATTGCCGGACTCTGTGATACGTGCCTCGACTATAATACACGCGTGTTTTATGAGCTACTTTATTAAAAATTCGGATTGATCGAAAATGGGTACAAGAGTAAGCCTACAGGTCAGGGGTGTATTATGACGTCTTAATTCCAGGCAGTTTTCTGAATTGTAATAATGCCATTTCTTTCTCTTTGTAAGTATGAGTAAAAGAGAGGCACTGATAGCAATTGGGATGATGACTGAATTCTAATTTTTACGTCTTGTCATTATGGCCGGTATACACTTTGTTTAGTCAAGTGCTTAGTGTTTAGTGTTTAGTAGACTGTTTAGTGTTAAGTGACTAGTAGGTGCTGTCCCGACACTGTTTAGTAAACAGTGTTTATAATAATAATAATACTTTATTTGACCATCTTTAAAAGCACAAGAAAAGAAATAACAAAAAAGAAATACAAACAATACTTAAAACAAATTGATTTAGTTTAGTTTATTTGTTCATTATATGGACTTAACACTAAACAGATCTGTCCAGACGTGTTTAGTGGGTGTTTAGTGTTAAGTGAGGGGTGAAGGCGAGAGAGCGGGAGGGGCGACTCGCAGAAAAAATAGAACGCGTTCCTATTCGCTAAACACTAAACACTTAACACTAAACAGAAGCTGTCCGAACGTGTTTTTTACTAAACACTTAACACTAAACAAGCCACTCGCACTAAACACTAAACAAAGTGTGTACCGGCCATAAAATATTAAAATACCGTGGAAAAAGATGCAGTCCTGTGAAATCAGAATTAAAATCGGCTTATAGAAACACATTAGATACAAGCATTTTAAGTTGTTAATTTGAAGGCGATTAGTCAGAGAGATCCGACATCAACCGCGGCGTCATTGTTGAGTACAGCCATATAAACTCCTTGTAAATTGCCGTTTTGCTAGAAAGAGATGGAGAAAAATCTTTAATATCTTATATCTTGGTTGTTTTTATAGTTATTCGAAAACCGATTTTTCTTTCTGTTTATTATATGAATGAGCTTCTATTAAAGCAAAAAAAAAATTTAGTCACCTAGCCTATTCAGAAAACTGGCTGAAATTAAGATGTCATAATACACGTCCGGGGCTATATAATATCTCCCAGTCCGATGTCGGTCCAACTGGGCTACCCCCGCCCCAGCTACTTAACCCGCCCTATTGCCCTAGCGTGACTTGAGCCTTCTTATAAAGCCCATGTAGGTAAGCGTCACGTCTTGGAACCATAGGTTAAGGCAACATTCAACAACATACACTGCGGTAAAGGGAATGAGAGTTTGCTACATGGCTTTTTGAGCGCTTCGTCGATTAACCTACTTAAATCAATAAGTTCTAGATACTTATTTAAATAAAATAAACTTTATTTATCTATATCATTAGTAGTAATTGTGTAGATTCAGCCTTTTTTTTAACCGACTCCAAAAAATGAGGAGGTTCTCAATTCGATGCGTATGTTTTTTTTTGTGTGTATGTTTACGCCGCCAATTGTGAACCGATTTTCAAATTTCTTTTTGAATTCGATAGAGTATACTCCAAGGATAGTACCATGGTCACCAAAGTTAGTATCTGATGATGGGATCCCATGAAAATCGAGGAAAACCCTTAAATTTTAAGGTGTGTCCAACGTGTTTTGTGTTTATGTTATGCGATTACTCCGCTAATTGTGGACCGATTTTCAAAATTATCTTTGTATTCGATACAGTTTACTCCTGGGGTAGTCACCAAAGTCAGGTCTTTTAGTTTCGTTCGTTTCTTTCACTAAAAATATTTCATTCACTAAAAAGTTAAAAATAAAAAGTATTTTACAAAAAATAAAAACCGACTTCAAAAACACTGAAAAGTTAGAAATAATATAAGAATAGAAGAAGAATAGGTACAGACAACATCACACTTCTCTATTGAAGTCGGTGACAAATAAGACTTTCTAGGAGATCAACGTTTGGCACCGACTACCTATTCTAATATTATTCTAACTATTCAGTGTTTTTGAAGTCGGTTTTTTTTCATTCCTACTTGTATTTGCAGACATCTTGAGTTTTCTCTAATTTTTTTTTCTTTAAAAAAAACGTCTCCCCACACTAGGATTTTCTCCTGTGTCATGGGTGCAGTTACAAACATAGAATATCACATGCACATACGCCCAGACCGGAACAAATTTCTGTAGGCAATACAAAATATTTGTCCCGTACGGGAATCGAACCCGCGACCCGTTGCGCAGTAGGCGACTCGACGTCTGCGCTAACCGTGTCGTCTAAATTAGAATGTTTTGCTTTGTTTCACGTCAATAAGTGCCTTTAAAGGCCTATGTTGAATAAAGATTTTTGAATTTGAAATAACAGTGTTTACTGCTATTTAATGTTCCTTTATTATTAATCATCATTATCTCTCAAGAGTACAACTACACACACGTGCTTTATGTTCCTTCGATCCGGATCAAACACTGTATACCGCGATGATTATAAATGTTGTTTTCATTTAAAGTGCGCCTTAAATGTTTTTACATAAGTATGTACTTATAGTTATAGGAAGTGCCTAAAATATACCCTATAATTGGAGCCATAATTCATTCATAAGTATTAAGTACAAGTCAAATAATGTTTGATGATAATAGCATATCTCACAACACGTCGTTACTAGTGCATCGCGTGCGCTACGATTTCTGCGCGCGCGCAGCCGTGTCGCGGACTGATGAACTTGAGCGAGCGACGCCCGATCGAAAGTTGTGAATATATAGATATTATCACATGACTCTATTAATTATGCATTCGCTACAAATTAAATGGATCTTAATTCTGTCTGTTCCGCGATGTTTCGTAATAGGCGGCTACCAGTGGGATTATACCTGTACAATAGCTTACATAAAGATTTAACTTAAAATTTCCACTAAACTGTGCCTCTCGTAATGATATAAAAATTATTTAGAAGTTTAAATTGTCAGTTCATCTTGCTCGCTCGTGGCTCGACGATGATGACTCAGTCAGTCAAGACAATATAGTTTGGACAGCTAAATATATCCGTATGTTTTATAATTTTTAAAATATTATAAATCGTTTCTATGGTCCAAAAATTGATCGGCCTCATTTTGTCATTACTTACAATATGCGAAATCAAATAAGAAAAGTTACCATTGAACAGCAAAAGGGTATTGAGCTTTAATTGCGTTATTATTATATACAGAAGATTCACAAAAGCCGCTGTTGACCCGTGCCGTAGGCAATTTGATTGCCAGCATGTCAGGCGTAATGATAGCCTTCATCTTCATCATATTAATGTCAAATAATAAACACAGTCAAGTTTATTTCTCACTAGCTTTCCGCTCGCACCTTCGCCCGCGTTATCTTCGTTTCTCCCGTGGGAATTCCATATATTCCCGTAGGAAAATATTTTATAGCCTATGTTACTCAGTGATATTCAGCATTCTAATAGTGGAAGAATTTTTCAAATCAGTCCAGTAGTTTCGAAGCCTATTCAAAACAAACATACAAAAATACAAATCTTTCCTCTTTACAATATTAGTATGGATTGGGAGAAAAGTTTAATTCAATGTATCAAAACCCACCTTTTTAACCGACTTCAAAAAGGGGAAGTTTCTCAATTCGGTCGGTATTTTCTTTTTATGTACATATGGTACACCGATCCGATGTACGCGTTTCTTTCTTTGGTCGATGCGGAATAAGTACTAACCCCCAGTTTCTGAAAGGCTGATCAAAATATTTTTCAACTAACATCCATGTCATCTTAACAGCAGTGTCAAATCAATTTGGGTTTCCGTAACGTTGGTTGGCCAAAATTTACTTATCTCTAATAATTTGATTTCTCGTGAGAAATATTTTTAGACACGGTCACATTGCTGAAATCATATATTTTGTTTTATTCATATGTTTTTTGGAAACCCAAAATGAGTCTTTCCTTAATAATTTTAAAATAAATTTGACAGCTGTGTCAACTAACACAGTGATAATGATAAGTTAATTTAGGTTTCAGCAACTCAATTGATAGTTAGCATTAGATTGACAACTTGTTAGTTAATTTTATCGTTGAACAGCCTTTCAGAAACTAGTTGCCATTTGGTCCTAAGTATAACAAAATTAATTCAATTTGGCCCAGCAGTTTTCATTTTAAGTTATTCTGGTGTTTGTCTTGGCTTAAATTCTAATACGCATGTATTAAATTTACTAAAAAGATTGAATTTTTTTTAATAACATAATAAAACCCTTTTTCAAAAACACAAAAAATCATAAATAATATATAAGAATACATATTACATCATAGTTTTATATTGAAGTCGGTGCCAAGCAAAGCAATGATCACCTGAACTCTTAAAAATTATATTTTTAAGAAGAACAATCAATGTAAGTAGTTAGTTAAAACTTGGCACCAACTTCAATATAAAACTGTTTTTGTATTTTTTTGAACAACTAAGTCGGCAAAAAAGCAGGCAGGCAGGCAAAGTGGTAACAGACGCCTATTGGTATATTGGTTCGTGATCATGTATTTGCAAATCTACAGCCCCTGCTAGAACTACAATATACTAGTGAGTGCCTTCAAAACTAGCGAATGAGGAAACTGACAAATCAGGAAAATGACAAACTAGAGAGAAAATGTCAACCTATCGAAACTGACCATTAAGTAAAGTGGCAAATGAGGGAAACTGACAAATTAGGAAAATGACCAGTGATACGCAGTGATACACTAACTCGCCAACCTGTGACATAAGATGTCAAGTCACAGTACCCAGTAATTTCGCTGCCCGTCCGGTCTCACCCTTCAAACGGGAAAACAGCAATGCAAGCACCGCTGTTTGGCGGCAGAAATAAGGAAAATCTACCCCTTAATTGTGTAACAAAAGTCTATCACGATCGTTTTCAATTTTGACAGTCAAAATGCATCCATCACTATTTTTTAGCAGACAGTCGACACAGAGTCTTATACTGACGCCGCAATGATTAGCAAATTCAAGCGATTGTGATAGATTTTTTCTTAGACAATAGCCCCCGGTTAGTTAGAAGATAGATTCGCGCACATGAGTCTAGTGTCTGCCTCCCTCTGGTAAACCTTTATAAACCTTCTTTTTTAGGATATTCAGTCCATTTTGTTATTTGCTTATTATTTTTATTGGTGTTTTTACGTCCGGTTATCCGGTATCATTAAGTTTATACCTTAGGTCAGTATACGTTTTATAATTTCGTAAAAAGTTACGTTCATCAACCTACCTAATATACATTTTCGTCACACAAAAGACATAAAGGATAAAAGAAACAATTTCGTTAGAAATAAGACATTTTGATGCAACCGGATTTAAAATAGAACTTAACTATAATAACATACCTGTCAAGATTCTTTTATGTTCGAAAACAGTGTTCGAGAAAAAATATTATTTTGTCATTAATAACTAATATTTATCTTTGCTTGAAATTAAAAATAAATACCTGTGAAAAACATTTTCTAAACGCAATTTTTTATTTGGCTACAATCCTATGCATTTAACTTTGAAGAGATTAAATTATATCTCTTTATGTTAATTGTGTAAAATTAACAAGCGTACAATATGCCTAATAATACCTAATTGCCAGCTAATTGTAATTTATTAATTCCTCTCGATTCAAATGCAACGGGATTTCGATTCCCGATGGAATGAGACATGTTCTGCTGTGTTTAGTTGATAGTAGAATAAAGCAAACTAATAATTTGTGTATTTCTGCGGCACATACATTGAAAGTGAGATCAACTCACCATTGTACGCCCAGGCTCGTCCATCGACCAAATCCTTCAGCAGCACGGTGAAGTCCTCCCAACAAAAATGCCCCAGCCTCAGGTGCACCCCGTTGGAGATCTTCGGCCACACCAGTGCCAAGAACGACGGGTCATACACATTGAACAAGTGCTCCATTTCATCCCCTCGGTTCTTCAAGCTCTTCGTTCTCCCTTGGCTTGCCTGCTCCTTTTTAATCCCACCATTTTGTCCACCAATCCGCGAGCATTCGGACGAAATGATGAAGGCCAACATACAAAACAGTCTGACGTCCATAGTGCATTATACGGCGAGTCGCGACTGGCCTGTAAAGTACGCTGCGCGCGCGCTGCCGCCAACGTAATGGTGAGTTGACAGCACTACGCGCGGCGATGCGCGAGAATGGCGGTCAGCTAATAGGGACTATAAAACTGCGCTTCATTTTCTATTGCATATATTTTTTCTATAACATTGTTGTGGCTAGCGGTCGCTATGCCAAGCTTACGGTGGGGCAGCTATCAGTTATAATCCGCGAACCATCCCAATCAACTAGTGTGACTAATTGAGAACTTATGCCCCTGTTTTTCGAGGCAATGTAAGTATACCATAAAGGGAATCAAAAAGTTATCCTACATGTTTCAGTTCCAGAGTTTGAATGTTTTTATCAAGTGTTTCCAACCCCATAGCATAGGCGTTGCCGCATGATCACGTGATAATTAGGGGACCATCCTCATTGAAAAATCAACTTACACACTAGTTAGAATTAAGTTTTCCTCCATGTAAAATTAAGTAAAAATAGAGGTAAAAGATCGTATTGTAGTACTAAGCCAAGATTAATTGTAATAGTCAGATTTTTTTTTATTTCAACATATTTCAAGTAACAATTTCAATACAAATGGGCTTTGATGGGACTGTGCGTAATCATGGTGAAATAATTGATGAGTGCATATGCATAGGCGTAGGTATAACTTTTCGATGAGGGGGGGGGGATCCAGATTATATACTGAAACCTACTCCTTTTATCTACTTGCAAGGAAAAGTTCATTCTATCAACTTAGTGTATGTTGATTTTCAATGAGCGGTGTCCGGACCCAAAGCCTCCCCCCCCCCTTCCCCTTAAGGCATGAATACCTAAGACCGACAAATTTGCAGATATTAAAGTTGTCATACAGTCTCATACAATTAAGCTGTGATTGTCTGCACCAGGTGCGGTAGAAAATCGTACCAGAGTCCTCTTCAGGGGAACCATTTCTGCCGCCAAGCAGCGGTGCTCACATTGCTGTGCCCGGTTTGAAGGGTAGCACAGGCAGTGACATTACTGGGTACTGTGACGACATCTTATGTCACAAGTTGGCAACGCACATTGGCATCCTTAAAGGGTTGTGGATTTGCAAGTGTTACAGGAACTACGTGTACAGTAAGCTCCCATTCAAGCTATACATTTACACTACGAAAACAGCCGTTATTACGAGCGACATAAGAACGGTCCAAAGTTCAAACAGTATAGCTTGATAAGGAGCTTACTGTACTATAGGCGACTGTAGCCAGCCACTACCATCATCAGCCTAATTGTTTGCAAAGTTTATTGTATAAAAAAATATGTGGTAAGTATCGTCAATACCATAATATCGTGGCAGAGTCTGGAGATAGATACTTAAGTACCTACTGGAGTTTCCGTGGCGCTGTGGACTCGGCACTCGCCTTTCAATCGGGAGGTCCGGGATTCGAGACCGCCAAGTACCAATGTGTTTTTCGTTTTTTCGAATTTCATATGTACATTTGTCAGACGCTCCTACGGTGAAGGAAAACATCGTGAGGCAACCTTCATACATCTGCGAAGAAATTCAATAGTGTATGTGAAGTCGACCAATCCGCACTGGACCGGCGGCGTGCTTGACTAAGGCCTAAAGACCCTAACATAGGGTAGGCTCGAGCCCCTCGGTGGGAACGTATATGAGCTGTCATGAGGTATGTGATGATGGCTTAAGGTGCATAGTGCTCCCAATGACCTTGCGTCGATTGTCCTGCACTGATTACATAGGAGTGAGTGAGTGAGAGCGAGGGGAATATTTAAGCAAACCTTTACGCGTAAGATAAATTATTTCAATAAAAAATTAATAAAGACGAATAAGAAAAATCTAAAAAGACCATCCCCTAGAATATTGTTCACTTTATTTATTGAAATCGAAAGTATATGATTTAACCTAATATTTACGAAGCGATTAGGTTTACAGTTTTAAAATCGAGGCATGTTTGGGTCACATTTTAACCAAGTTTTAATTAATTTATCAAAAAATTAAGAAGACCATCCTCTAAAGAATGCGTTAAATAATAACATATCTTTTTTAAAGATTTTTTTATTCAATATTTATGAAGAGAATCGGTTTTTTCCGCAGTGATTTTTTATGATTGACGTTACTATGCGCCTTAAGTACTTACTGAAGCACCTTCTAACCGATCTCTAAAAACAGTGACTAGGTACGTGCTTTTTTTACTTTTTCTTTCAAAAAAGATCAACTTTGATTGACGGCCAGAGCGATTATGGGAGGGTATGGAAAATAAAAAACTCATTAACCCCTCGGTTAGATACTAAAAAAATAATACGCATTTTTGGCCTTGTCGATTATTAACCCTTAAGGCTGAGTAACGCCAACGACCTTGAGACAGAGTTTCTACTGGATTACGGGCGCAGTGCGCTATTGAAATTGAGCGAAAAAATAAACTAGTAACTTATTTGAAGATATGAAACATCAATATTATCAAATTGAGTGTAACGAGTTAATTCCCTGAAAATCATTACATAACCTTTGTTAAATAACTCGGATTTTCTTCTGGAAGCTGTATTCGATGTCTTTGGCATTTTTTAACGAGAACTTTTGACTAAAATTTGTTTTGGGGACATGGATATTCTCAGAAATATTTTCAAGAGTAACATACTACGGTACATTAAAAGGGTTTTGTTAAAAAAAGTTTAAAGTGGGGCTCGATTAGCTCAGCTCAGAGTTGGCAGCCTCTTAAGAAACTACCGAGGTAAATCGATTTAAAGTAGGAACTCGCTGCGTCACAGCATGCTACAAAAACGCGATTGCTTTTCAAGCAGGAGCCAAATTAATTGTGTGCTTATTCAGACAAATAAACTAAACAACTTTTACTATGGAACCAATCTTGAAATCGCGAGAAAATCAGCTGTTCCATACAAATGTTCAACGCCCACTGAACCTAAATGTGCTGCTATTTTTTTAAGATTCCAAGATTGGTCCCATAGTAAGAGTGGATCCGCCCCCCTAGACAAATGCCACACGATAAGTTTTCCGCAGTCGTTCCTCAGAAAAAATGTATGGAGATGACATTAGCTGCGGAAAAAATAGCGTGAGGTTGTCGTAAGCTAATGTCATTTCCATACATTTTTTCTGCAGAACGACTGCGGAAAAGTTAGAGTGTGTGTGGCATTTGTCTAGGGCCTCTGTTCGCTTGTCTAAACAAGCACACAAAATTTGGCTCCTACTTGAGAAGTAACAGGCGTGACGTCACGCGACATTTCAAATCAACGTTTCGTCTCATGTTTTTGATTTGGTAAAAAAAGAAACGTGCCGTAATATTTCTAAATAATCCACACGACACAGATACTTGTATGAAAAAAATTTTGACATCATTCCAATAGCCAACAAATTACAGTGTGTGCTCAAACTAGAATCCCATTTCAATATCTTTTATTCAAATTGTAAAATTACAGAATCACTTTTGCACGTCATAGTCAAAATAATGCAGGTGTACCAACAACTACTTCTACAACAATAAACATTTGAAAAAGTTTCAAACTTTATTTATTCCATACACAAAACACTTAAAAGTTGTATCACATCGAGAAACTTATAATTACTCAGTTTACACAGACTTTTACTTGCGTTTTTGGCATAATACACAGAACAGTCGCCCTAAAAAGTGCGTGAAAATTTTATTACAACAGATCTGAAGTACAGTCAGCAACACGTCAAACTGTACGTTTGCATTACGAAAGTCGTCGTTATTACGAGCGACATAAGAGCGGTCTCAAGGTCAACATGTAAAGTCTGGCGTGTTGCTGTGTGTTACATACAAAACACCAAGTAAGAATACTGAACGTACAACATGATAACATGCCTATAATTTATACTATGTATTAAAAAACGAAGCACACATCATATACATGATATTCTTTATATTGTCTGTGAGCTTCGTCAAGTCAAGATGGCCGCCCAATCAGCATTTTCGTTGCAAGCCACATTAAAATATTATAACAGTCATTCGAACAGCAATCAAATTCTACTGAATACTTAAATGATAAAACCTTCTCAAATAAATTAAACCGTAATGCTATGTGCACTTTGTAAGTATACAAATTGCACATACAGAAATAAGAATATTAAAATGTACCATTTCATTTGATTAGTAAAAACTAATTGTGATGCATTTATTCAGAAACTTAATATTAAAAAAAATTATGCAATATCGGAATTGAGATCCATGATTTGTTGCAATAGGTACCTATAATCTGTCTCTCTCTAAAATATTTTAATCACATTGCAACATTATAATTTCATTTTCATCATTGAGACAGCCAACACATGTCACATATACACTGACTTTTAATATGAAAGTAATGTTTCTATTAAATATTATTAAATGCTTCAATCACTTATGAAAACACTCATAAAAATATGTGATTAGAAAATCGAATGTTCATAAAAAATATAGAACTCTAATAAACACTAACGGCCTTACCACAAAAAGTTTTTAAACACTGTCTTAAGATAAACACTGTTAAAACATGAAGCTGTCTCTATCTTTCCTTTGAAAACAAATGAAACAGCACCATGTTAAAACAGTGTCTAACTTAAGACAGTGTTTCAATTTTTTTTGTGGTAAGGCCGTAATACTTTGTAACTATTCATCAGAGATTTAAATCGTTAGATGCGCCTTGCGCTTCCAAAAAGTGACTACATTTTATGTCTGTGTGCGTTACATGACAAATTCACACAACAACGCGACGCGCCATAAAACTTTGACAGCTAAAATCGCTAACGTTGTATTATGCAAGGGCTCAAAATAATTTGTTTTAAACGACAAAACAATGACACGTATATCGATCTCGCTCACGCACTTATTGTTCGGTCTCGCTCCTACAAACACGTACCGGACGCCAAATTAAGTAAGTGATTTATTTGGGAAATGATGAAAATAATTAGTAAATAGGTAGTTATGCATAAAATGTGTGGGGATTGGAGTCGCTCACGTCCGTAGGTTTTACCCTCGAGACCCTACACGTGATCCCCGGGTGGTGCTAATCGAGTGACCAACTTCTGGTGGTAGGGCTTGAAAAACCCGACTGGCTAGCGACCACCGTGCGCATGATGTAAAACCCGTCAAGTGGCCATTTTTGTCCGCGTTTCGGGATCAGTCTGCGCACAGCCAGAGCTTGAGGGGTCGTTGCTGCGATTCGTATGGTTTGTGCGGGCTTCCGTCGACCCAGTGCCAGGTTGACTGCGTTGACCCTCCGCCCAGGAAGACCCGAAGAAACGGCTGTTCCGCTGGCCGCCCGTGGTATAGTACAGGGGCCCAAGCGGACCTAACCAGTCCGTGAGGCTGCCCCACCATGCCACGCATAATCTCGGGGTGGTCCGTCGTGCCGGTTGGTGACCGGACGGTGGGTCCCGGCGGCCACTTCCGGGGGGGTTCGGGGGCCCTTCCGTGCGGAGGGTCAGCGCAAATCAGCTGTCGGCTGTTCCCTGGCGAAACAGGCCTACACACATTAACTATGCGAAGCGCAGCAAGGACACCTCAGTTTCACGCCTCTCACTCCAATAATTATGGCAGCGCAAAATATTAAGACTGGTAGTACAGCGGTGCATTATCCCACCAAAACACCATTATTCGAGGTGGGGCTCGCTAACATCCGCGGGCTCCATTCTAACCTCTTAGCTGTCCACCACCATCTCGAGACAGCCCGTCCAGCAATGCTGTTTTTGACGGAGACGCAAATTATCTGCCCGGCCGATACAGGCTACCTTAATTACCTCGGCTACGCTCTTGAGGAGTCCTTCAAGGCGAAGGCTGGTGTTTGCTTGTTCGTCCGGGCGGACGTTTGCTGTCGTCGCCTGCGCTGTTTGGAGGAACCTTCCTTTTCCATCCTTGCGGTACACGTCGATTTTGGCACTCATTGCCGTGTCTACGTCTGCGTCTACCGTTCCCATCGTGGTGACTTGGAGACAACTCGACTTTTTGAACATCTAAGTCGGGTGGCAGATGACGCGCAGGAGCGATTTCCTTCCGCCGAGCTGGTGTTTTTAGGGGACTTCAATGCTCACCACGAGTTGTGGTTAAGTTCCTCTAAAACTGACCATGCGGGTAGGACTGCCCACGCATTCGCTCTCACGCACGACCTGACACAATTGGTCACCCAGAACACCAGGGTACCAGATATTATCGGTCAAGCGCCCTCTTTATTGGACCTTCTGTTGACAAATCGCCCTGACGGATATCAGGTGGTGGTTCGAGCTCCACTAGGATCTTCGGATCACTGCCTGGTATCCGTCTCAGTGCCTCAGGCGTCACGACCGTCGCCTGTGGTTGCAGCACGCCGTCTGTGGCACTTTGCGTCAGCAGATTGGGACGGTATGCGGGATTATTACGCATCTGTTCCTTGGTGGCAGCGCTGTTTCAATAGGATGGATCCGGACTCCTGCGCTACCTCTGTTGCTGACGAGATCATACTAGGAATGGAATATTATATTCCGCATTCCAATCTCGTCAGTAGAGGCAGACGTAACCTCTGGTTCAATCGCGAGTGCGCCTCTGCTGTTGAAAACAAACAGCTGGCTTACCGCGCTTGGATCAGAGGCCGAGCATCTAAGGATCCCAATACAAGCCTACTGAAAACAGCCTACAATAATGCCACCAAGTTATGTAAGAGGGCTTACATTAGAGCGGATGCTCAGCGCATTGCACAAGTGGGCCAGGAACTGCTATCGCACCCTACGGGTAGCCGTTCTTTTTGGCGCCTGGCCAAAGCTGTGCAATCAAACTTCTGCCAACCCTCGCTGCCACCGCTGAGACTTGCCGATGGCTCACTTGCTCATCAGCCGCAGGAGAAAGCCGACCTCCTGGCAAAACTCTTTGCGGCTCATTCCCGTGTCGATGACTGTGGTACACAACCTCCGAAACTGTCCCATTGTGGCAGCACCATGCCCGATATCCGTATCAGACAGCGTGATGTGCGGGCGGAGCTCCAGTCGATCGATACTCGAAAAGCAAGTGGACCAGACGGCATTCCTGCGATTGTTCTTAAGAAGTGTGCAGCGGAGTTGACTCCGGTCCTTACGCGTCTATACCGTCTGTCGTTCTCTGCTGGTTGTGTGCCGAAATCTTGGAAAGAGGCCAATGTCCAGCCGGTTCCCAAAAAGGGAGATCGTTCTGATCCGGCTAACTATCGTCCTATAGCCGTCACTTCCATTTTGTGTAAAATCATGGAGAGGATCCTTAATACACAGCTGATCCGTTACCTGGAAGGTCACTCGTTACTTAATGACCGACAGTATGGGTTTCGTCCTAAACGGTCAACAGGTGACCTTCTAGCGTTCCTTTTGCACAAATGGGGTGAATCTATCGATAAGCGCGGCGAATCGGTGGCTATTAGTCTCGACATCGCCAAAGCTTTTGATAGAGTCTGGCACAAGGCTCTTCTTTCCAAGCTTCCGGCATACGGATTACCCGCGCAGTTCTGTACGTGGATTGCCAGCTTCCTCCACGAGCGTAGAATTCGCGTTGTCGTTGACGGCTGCGCTTCGCGGTTCGTGGCAGTGAACGCTGGAGTTCCGCAAGGCTCCGTTCTATCCCCCACATTGTTTCTTCTGCATATCAATGATATGCTTTCCTTGGGAGCTATACATTGCTATGCAGACGACAGTACAGTGCATGGGGGATATCACGGAGCCTCGGGGGCTGCTCGTGGTGATATTGGTAGGGAAAGGCAGAATCTTATCATTGAGCTCAACAGGACGCTGGACCTCGTCTCCGAATGGGGCTCCAACAATCTTGTTGAGTTCAATGCTAAGAAAACACAGGTGTGCGTGTTCTCGGCGAAAAGGTCGCCCTTCCTCCCCCTTCCTTCTCTTCAGGGCACAACCCTTCACACACAGAGCAACATCACCTTGCTCGGAATGAACATTCGCTGCGATCTGAACCCCAGAGACTACATCGAATCCGTTATAACTACTGCCTCACGGAAACTCGGTGTCCTGAACAAGGTGCGTAGGTATTTTGCGCCGGACCAACTATGCTTGTTGTATAAAACTCAGGTTAGGTCTTGCGTGGAATATTGCTCGCACCTTTGGGACGGCTCCGCTCAGTACCTCCTCGATGCTCTGGACAGATTGCAGCGTCGCGCTATTCGCATAATTGGCGATGTAGAGGCAACTAACACCCTCGAGCCTCTACAACTTCGTCGTGACATCGCCTCTCTTAGCGCCTTTTACCGAATGTTCCATGGGGAATGCTCTGAGGAGCTCTTTAACCTTATCCCTCCCTCTCCATTCCTTAACAGAAACACGCGTAAGGGCCTTCGGAGTCATCCGTACACTGTGTCCTCCTTTTCACACCGTACCAAGAAATTCCAAGATTCCTTCTTCTGTCGTTCATCCCACACTTGGAATTCTCTACCTGCGCACGTGTTTCCTCCATCCTACAACATGGGTTCCTTCAAAAGAGGCGTGAAAAAGCATCTTTTGGGCCGGCAAGGGGCGGGCAGGTAGGAGAGTGGATGTCGTCCCTACTCTATCTGTCAACTCATTTGGGCCTCTTTCACCGCTTAACATCAGGCGGGAGGAGGTCATTTGCCGGGCCATCCATAAATAAATAAATAAATAAATATGTAATTCCCTTAGATTTGATGGAATTCCTCGAGTTATGAAAACACTTTCTAAAGGCACAGGAAAGCATTTTTATAATTTTACACTTGAAATTAGGGAAAAGAATAAATGCATTTGACATCCAACACTCGGTGCTTTCTGCCACAGACTACGACGGAATGAGTGAGCTCACCTCAGAACAATCACTACAGGAGCTCACTCTTCCCAACGTTGACACATTTTCGAGCGCCTTATGTATGGGAAAGGCGCATCTAAAGCCCATCACACACAGTGAAGATAATATATATTATAGCATCTAATATAAAAATATATTATCTTAAAGGACCACACACAGCTAAGATACGATAATATATCGCAACTGCATCATTGTATTAGAGGCAGTCTTGCGAGTCGCCGGTTTCGTTCCTTATACAGAGTGGTTTTTTTTTGCCATGAACCGCATACAAATCTGACTGCTGTTGCTAGAATCTAGATGTATAAGTACTTGACAGGTCATCTGATGACGAATGGGACAGTGAATTTCATCATATATGTATTGCGTCGAGAAGAAAAAATTTAATGTAAAAAACCTTTTTTAAAACAAGCTTTTACTTAAATGCGCTAAAAATAAAAAATAAACTTTTACGCTAAAACTTTTACTTATAACTACATTTCACATTTGATACCATTTATATGACATAAAAGCTTGTCGCGAAATTTACTTGTGTGTAGTAACTTTAAAGTACTTAAAAGAGTACTTTTAAGTACCTAATCGTATTTACTTTGTTTGAAAATTCTAATGGATAAAATTATTCACATCAAAATATTTAATTTACTTGTTTATCTACAAAAGTAAGTCTCGCGACAAGATTTTATGTCATATAAATTGTGTCAAATGTGAAATGACGTTATAAGTAAAAGTTTTAATGTAAAAGTTTATTTTTAGAGCATTTAAGTAAAAGCTTGTTTTTAAAAAGGTTTTTTACATTTAATTTATTTTTTACTTTTTAGTTATCACTGGACACGTTTCTCAGTCTGTTCATCTCATTCAACGCATCATTGTTGCAAGGTCGTTTGCCGGTTAACTTGGAACAGTCTAGCTCTTCAATAAGAAGACCTTCTAATGATTTTACCCTACTTAAGGCCACGTATGCTTGACCAGCAGCGAAGAGCTTTGAGCCTATTTCAAGTTATTCTTAGCAAGACCTTTCATTTGATACCCATATTGTAGGAGTGCATTTAAAATAATTGGTCCGCCATCATGAGTATGCCGCCATCTTGAATTTAGAATAACGTCACACAGTCAACCATGCATTGTCATCCAAACTGAACGTGTATACAAAATTTCAGCTCAATCGGTTAAAGATATCGGCTTCAAAATTGAGTTGCAAGATTTCACCCGAACATACATACTTATATACTTACTCGTACATACTTACATTGCAAGTTAAATAAAAGCTTGTAAAAAGCGTAAAATATGGGAAGAGGACCACTTAAGAACCAAAAAAACAGCGCTAGATAGAACATACTGTAGTTTATCTTAAGATAAATATCGCCGAGTATATTAATATATATTTCAATATCTTAAGATATCGTTGCTAGGTTAAGATATCTTTCACACATCGCTCAGTATCTTAAGATACTGTAATGTAAAATATATATTATATTAACTGTGTGTGGTGCTCCATTGAAATGTAGGGTTAGCGATACGTCGCAGATAAGATATATTTTATAGTATCTTCATTGTGTGTGATGGGCTTAACGATTTAAATCTCTGCTATTCATATTTAACTTCTCAAGTTAAATATGAATATGTTAAAAATGTCAATATAAAACTTCTATAGAGCAGAAAATGTTGCAGCTAATTATTTTTCTGTTGACAAGTTTGCTTCAACCATATTATATCTGAACTTTCTGAATAAAAAAACTACAATACTGGTAATAATTCAATATGGTGTAAATTTAAAACATACAGCGAAAACTGGTCAAGATATAAATAAGCTTTTAGATGTACATACAATAAATTGTAAGTTACAAAAATACAAGACATAATATATAAATATAAAAACAATAGACAAAGATATACAAATACTTATTTTAAATAGACTGATCAATAGTCAACAAGTATTCTGTACATTTATTCCTGTAAAATGTATTATTGTACAATACAATATTATTGAAAATGTCTCCAACATTTGTTGTTTGCACCGGGAGGGTGTTGAGAATGTCTGTGGTCTCAACACATTTTAATCTACTACATTCATTCTTAACCAGCTCTAGCAAGCTCAGGGTAGACGCATCAATAAATTTATACAATATAACACTCTCATTAGGTGTAAACCCAGTCTTCTCAAAACAATTCTTTGACATTATATACAACACGCTGACATTGAAATGAGTCAGTAAATTCATATTCTGCACAACTAGACTCTCTCCCTTCGATAAAACCTTCATCATACTCAATATGGTATAGAAACATCTCTTCTCAAAAACACTATATCTCTCTGTATGATCAAATTCTGGCAAGCAAAGCAGCTTGTAATTTTCTATATTCAATTTACCAAAATCTAACTCAACTGGTTTATCACATCTGTCAAAGATAATTTCTTCAAAATCCTTTTCAGTTCTAATTTGTTGGTACAATCTAAATATTGGCACAAAAATAAATTTAGAGCTGTTAATTTTTTGTAACGGAAGTCCATAGGTGAAATCTAAGCTCAGGATAGATCCTGAATCATTTAGAGTCACCCAATTGACTGTTTCGTTAATCAGAATTAATGAATTTGTTAATATATCTGCTTGTAAAAATGAATGTAAATTTTTTGATTTCTCTTTTAACGATAACTTTGAATAAAGCTGTCTTTCTGTATAAGAGCCTCGATGATACCTAGGATTCATATTAACTTTGCACTCTTCATGTAATTCACCTTTTAAAATTTCCAAATCGTGACTCAATGGCTTCAAGCCATATTGCCAAATAAATTCTGAAGCTACAAGGGACCTAATTTGTTTCATGTCCCTATGCAAAGCAATATTTTTCTGCATGAGATATGCCTGTAAATTGTTGTTTATAACTTGGCATTGTATTGTGCAAAAGTAGCAAGCACACTCTTCTACTTGTCTAAGAAAACTTTCAGGTATTGTTTCTATGGGGAAGAGAGATCTTATTCCATAAAATTCTGTACCATATGCTGATTTTAGAATAGGAATAATGGCATCTAAGTTTGGAATTCCTTTGTATTCTAGACAAACAGCATACACTTCAGAATTTCCTTCTCGTGAAGTTACCGGTTTGTAAATATTCACTTCTTTGAAGTAGTAGTTTATTAAATATAAGAGACTTATGGTGTAATGCTCAAAAATTGTAAACAATTTGAAAATTAATGTACCTCCTGAAAAAGAAAATAATATTCATTTATTTAATAAATGCACTGAAAATATTTCAAGCATGCAACTTGATTTGTCATATGAAAGTATTGTACATTAAATGATAAGGTGCTCTACACAGAATATTTCGAATTTGAAGATGAGAAAGAGTAGACAATTAAAATAAACTTCAATAATACCTTCACTCAAGGCCTGGAGTGCAGTCACAATCTCACAATAATGCAAGGGTGATGTAGTCTCCTCTTGGGCATCAGGCCTTTGCATGCAATCTATTGAACCATCTGCCGTTACCAACATAACCTAGAACAATAAAATACTTAATTCAACTTTTCATAAACTAAAAACAGTATTTATCCAAAACTGGAGATCAGCAGTAATGGTTGTCGACCACAACCGATTGCTATAACTTTTAAAGAAGAAGAACTTTTCATAAGTATTCTTAGCATTCATATCAATAGATTAGTTTGGTATTTAGACAAGTGTTGCTAGTAATGTGTTCTCCAAGGTCAATTGATTTAATTCATGATTGTATAGTATATTTGGTATTTTTATGAATTCATAAAAAATATGTTTTTTCTATTCTTAACTTTAACTAAATATTGTTAATGTATCTCAGTTAAGTTTTAATCAAATCAAATCTACCTTTCCCAAAGATTTTGCATTTTTTACAATAGCCTGAGAATTTTCCCAATTCATGATATTCCCTGTGTTATCAACGCCAAAATCCCAATTGTTGAGGGTATGAAACATGAAACGGTCATCACTGATCATATTAGATGGAGAGTTGCCCTCATAATATGGATTTAGGGTGTTTGCTATCCATTTCCACTAAAACAGACAAAAAATTAATAACAATGATCCTATTTGTATGAATCAAACTATTTCACTGACTTGACTACACATGACATACTAAGCTTACATCAAATTGAGGGTGATTCAATTTTAAATAATGATTCAAAGCTGTAATAAATGCCCCAGGAGCTTCACACAAATGTAATGACACAATTTTTCCATCAATAATAGCTTGTTTTGGCACTATCTTGTAAGTGGAAGCACATTCATAAAATTTTGTCCAGGCTTGTGTCAGGAACTCTGGATTAATTACACATCTCACTTTCCATCCAACCTCACCGGCTGGATTCCTCCGCCTTGTGTGACTACTCCATTCCTCAATATTGAAATCATTCAACTGACTCTTGTGGAAGTTTAAGCGACTTTTAAGAATCTCTAACGCTTTAACTTGCCAAGGTGGGGTGGATAGCCATAGATTGAAGTCTGGTAATTTCCATAAATTATTAAAACGGAAATTAAATTTTTTATTGAATAAACCATTCAAATCGTGCTCGAAATCTCCGCTGGTGGGGACTCTTGGTTTCAACAGAATTATCTTTTCTGGATTCTGGTACATTTTAAGATCCTACTACACCAACACACATGCGGCAAAATCCCTTGCAAATATGAATCGCTCGTTTAGATAGGTACTCAATGTTAGAATGTACTTATTGTATTAAGGGTGGAGTTCCAAAATTATATTACTGAGTTCTCACGACAAATTAATCAAAATAATATTAAAACCGTCGCTTTTGAATATAATTAATAAAAATGCTGAATTGATCCTGATTTTGTAAACACAAGTGCGTGTTGCGTGCGGAATTCACAGACTACCTACCTACCTACCTTGGTGCGTTCCGAATTGCGATAAAAGCGATAATATCGCGAATCCGACCAATCGTAAAGGCGCCTCTTCACAATGGCCCATGATGGCCCATCAAATGATCGTCCATAAATGCCGCCATGATCGAGGCGCCTCTTCACAATGGCCCATGATGGCCCATCAAATGATCGTCCATCAATGCCGCCATGATCGGGCAACTCTCCACACAATCGTGAACATTACTAACTGCTTACTGTTATGATAAGACGTCTATCAAAAATATTTTATAAAAACTAAAAACCGACTTCAAAAACACTGAAAAGTTAAAAATAATATAAGAATAGGTACAAACAACATCACACTTCTATATTGAAGTCGGTGCCAAACGATGATCTCCTAGAAAGTCTTAAAATTTGTCACCGACTTCAATATAGAAGTGTGATGTTGTTTGTATGTACTTATTCTTATATTATTTTTAACTTTTCAGTGTTTTTGAAGTCGGTTTTTATTTTAATGCAATCTTTTTAGTGAAAGAAACCCTAATTTAAAAAATCGAGGAAAACGCTAATTTTAAGTAAATTAGCGTTTTCCTCGATTTTCTTGGAATCCCATCATCAGATCTTGATTTTAGTGACCTTGAAACCACCCCAGCCCCCCTAGCACGTCCACGAAAACACGATATGATAAAGCGGTTTTTCGCGGCGAACAGTCAAAATACAATAGGGTTTCGACGTATTATGACAGTTCACCGCGATAAATCGCTTCATCATATCGTGTTTTGGTGGACGTGCTACGGGGGCAGGAGTATACTCTATCAAATACAAAAAAAATGTAAATTGGTCCACAATTGGCGGAGTAATCGCGTAACATACACACAAAACACGTTGGACAAACCTTAAAATTTAAGGGTTTTCCTCGATTTTCATGGGATCCCATCATCAGATCCTAACTTTGGTGACGGGACTACCCTTGGAGTATACTCTATCGAATACAAAAATAATTTTGAAAATCGGACCACAATAATTAGCGGCGTAATCGCGTAACATACACACAAAAAAAAAACATAAGCATCGAATTGAGAATCTCCTCCTTTTTTGAAGTCGGTTAAAAATGGACATCGAAGAGATTATCGCGGCAGCGGCAATATTTTTACTTAGCCTTATAATCATCTACTTAATTTGCGTAAAAAAGAAACATCATATGAGTAAAATTTATTTACCGAGAAGTCTACACTGTACTCGAGACAAATACGTACTGAGTAATCGGCGATTGTGTGGACGCGTATGCCATCATGGGCCATAATTCCTTTGATGTACCGACAATTCGCCGATTGCTCACAATTACCGGCGATGATGGCCGATCATAGACAATCATGCCCTCTACACAATCGTGATTGTGTATACTTGGCCATCATGGGCCATTGTGAAGAGGCGCCATAACAAAATATAAGGGCCATTATGGGCTATTGAATCAGTAGGTTATGTTGTGACTTTGGTCCCAGTCTGATTTTTAATTGGACGGAATTCTGACAGGTGTCATTTTAAACAAACCTTTACTGCTTAGAAATTTTTAAATATTTTAAAAACAAAAAATATAAAACAGAATTAGATCAAGTAATGACATTGTAAATATTGTTTGTTTTGTGCACTCAATGCACACTAGCTAGAATGTAAATGTTTAAGTGCTAAATGGAAAAACAGAGTAAAACAACACTGTCGCGAATAGCCCCCTTTCCTTTTAATATATTATATAGCTTTAATTAATCTGCTTCGCATGATTATGAAAGGGCTACATACGAAATATCATGGGGAAACACTCACTATTGCGGGTATCTTTAGGTCTGGATTCTGCCTGAGAGCAGTTCACTCTCCTCTCTCTCGAGCACCACCCTTGCTCTCCTTCTTCTTATAGACTAATGCACCATCTGTAAATCGCACAATGAACATGTACTAAGTACCAAAGAGACCCTATGAATATAGCCTAATTTTATCTTAATCTTACTGAGCATGATATTATCTCGGGCTTACACCCGGGCCCTCACGGCCGATCATTAAGCTGAGGTATCTCACCTCATATCATACGCTAGTGAAACCGCCCTCCCCGTCGAGGTCGTTACCACGGTCGTTCGGTTCACCAAATGTTGTTGCCCAAGCTCGCCCAGACATTAACGATGATAATTTTATAGGTTCTTGGAAATGGGAAATACTATTATATTAAACACTGCTAAACATCTCATACAATTCTTTATTTCTATTATTTTTTGTCTGACAAATTTCTCTAGTCAAAGTTACATTACAAGTCATATAGCTACTTTAGGTTCTTAACATAACCATGGGGATAAGTTAGACAGACGATACGCGACATTCTCCCACCTTGCAATGTTGCATTGGTGACATTGCAATTATAGATCGAAGCGTCTTGGCGGTCGTACAGTACGACCGGATGATGTCTTCTTAACTATTTCGGTTGCCGTCTCACGGAATTCTTCATCGTTAATCTCTAACGGATAAAGTCGTTGCACAGGACGAATGCGTTCACCATCGGATGTCTTCACTTTAGCGACTCTGTACCATCCATCTTTGCCACTGATGACACGATTCCCAAGGGCCAGTGCAGTCTCTTCGCTTCAGTTTCAACCAAGACAACATCACCCACATGCACCTCTCTAGTACCTTGTTTATTATTACAAGCCAGTAGTGACAGATATTCATTCTTGAAGCGCTGTCGCAAATCTTGTCTTAATTTTTGTAGGTACTTCAAGCGTATATTCGGATTTGTAGCATCTACATCATCTAGATCTGATACTTCAGAACTTGGCAGTGGATTAATGAACATAGCTGGAGTCAGTGGCTGCCATGTATCACTTTCTGTGATATATGTCTATGGTCGTGCATTAATAATACTCTCAATATCACACAAAAGGGTCTGCAGTTCCACATAAGACAAGATAGCTTTTCCTATTGCGCCGGAGTAGTTGTTTAATTAACTGAATCAAACGCTCCCACCATCCTCCCCACCAAGGAGCAGCAGGCGGATTAAATATCCATTTTATTTTCTCAACTGCTGAGTCTTCTCTTATTCGTTCCCAGTCTAAGCTATTCAGTTGGTTTTCAGCTCCTTTGAAATTTGAGCCATTGTCGAAGTGCCATCAAAAAGCATTACTAATTCAAGGTGTACTGCCCTATACACAGCACACGTAAAAAGTATAATCCAGCATTTTTCTCCCGTTTTCAGAAATAGTGGCCCTGCTGCATCTATACCCGTCACCTGAAATGTTGCACACTCCTTTACTCTATCTCTAGGTAGCGGTGGACTAGGAGTTTCATAACTTTTTGCCGTGAATCTTCTACAAATCATACAATTAGAGATGATTTTCCTTATGATTCTCTTAGCACCTATGATCCATAAGGTGTTTCTCAGCTCTGATGCCAATATGTTGAATCCAGCATGCAATTTCTGCCTATGCTTAAGATGAATAAGCTTTTCTACAATCTTATGTTTACCAGGTAAAAGAATTGGATATTTAAAACCTTCATTGTAATTTCCTAGTGTTAAGCGAGTTTTAACTCTTCTTAGTCCATCTGCATTTCGAGTATTGTCACAGACATCTGCTTTTTGAATAAGTTTGAATAACTCAGTTTCTGCGCTTTCAATTTTTTTTACATTTAGATTACCTTTCATCCTGGTTTTATTTTTACAGTTCCATATAAATCTTTTCGTCCATGGCATAGTCCTTAATATATTCCTGTAATTCGATAAATTGTTAAAACGTAAACTAAAATCTTCTGAAACAGTTTCTACGCATACAATCGTCTTCTTTCTTTCGGAATTGATTGTTGTTTCATCTCTGTCAATATTTGTTACAACAGGCCATTCTGAGTTTTTTAATCTCAGCCAAGCTGGGCCCTCCCACCATCGTTCATCTAATAATTTCTTGGCATGGCAACCTCTAGAGGGAAGGTCTGCAGGGTTTTGAGATCCACCAATATGTCGCCAGTCATCTAGACGCGTAACTTCTCTTATTTCGTGAACCCTATTTTTAACAAATGTGCTCCAGTCCCCATCTGTTACTATCCACGTAATTGCTACGGAACTATCTGACCAAAAGAATTTTTCACAATCGTCGAGGTCTAATGCTTCCTGGACCTGACGAAACAGCCTCGTTGCCATAACAGCTGCTGTTAATTCCAATCTTGGAATGGACATCTTTTTTACTGGGGCAACTCTAGCTTTCGCCATAACTAATTCCACATTGACTTCGCCATTACCTTCCGTTCGAACAAATATACAAGCTGCGAATGCTTTAGAACTCGCGTCACAAAATATATGAAAGGACTTCTTGCACTTACTAAACGGTAACTTACTCAATCTTCTGCTGATTCTACATTCCTTCAACAGATGAACATGTTGCAACCATTTCTAATATTCCTTTCATATCTCTTCTGGCAATTCTGCATCCCAACTTACATTCAGGCTCCAGGTTTTTTGGAGCAGCATCTTTGGAGTAACAGTGGCTGGACAAAGGATTGCAATGGGATCGAATAGTTTGTGTACGACCGAAAGAAGTTCGCGTTTTGATATGGTTTTTGCGGACATCTTCATGACTTCTATGTGACAGTAAAGCTCATCAGTTTTTGTATCCCACATCATACCAAGAACTGATGTTTCAGCCACATCATCTGTACCTACACAATGGACAGGTGAAGTTATCCACCCTCTTAATTCGAATTTTCCTTCAGACATTATATGCTTTGACTCAGTTATAAACTTGTCAGCCTCTTTCTTAGTGTCAATACTAATTAGACAATTGTCAACGTACAGAGACTGTCCTAGTAGTTCTGCAGTATGTTTAAACTCGTTAGTATATTTATTAAGATGATGCTTGATGATCGCAGCCAAAAGGAAAGGGCTACAAGTTAAGCCGAATACCACCCTTCGATGCCTGTAGGTGACTACACCACTCATGTCATGTTCTTTATACCATAGAAATCTAAGATATTTACGATCTTCTTCTTTTATTGAGATTTGAAGAAAGGCTTTCTTTATATCGGATGTTATGCCAATAGAGTGATATCTAAATTTCATTAACATGATTGGTATGAGTCTGACCTTTTTCTAGACAACTGTTTATAGAATTTCCGTTATAGTCTTTTGCAGATGCATCAAAGACTGGACGTACTCTTGTTGTAAGGCTTGACTCTTTTATCACTGCTTGGTGTGGTAAATAATGGCCTAAAGTAGTAACGTCATGTTCTTTTTCGATGATGCCAAGAGTTAACCATTCCTCAAATACAGCGTGATAATTTTCTACTTCCTTTAGTTTTTGTAACTTTTTCGAAGTTGACTTCAATCTTTTCTGTGCTAGTTCTTTATTTTCTAAAAGTTCGGGTCTATCTATCTTCCAAGGTAAAGCTACTTCATATCTTCCTTCATCATTGATTGTAATAGTCTTCTCAAAATTCTCTAAGGCTTCCTTTTCTTCTTGTAACTTTAACAATTTCTCCTTCGGATGTTCTATTCCCATTACTTCTAAGTCCCAAAGATGGCTTATGTCTGTTAAATCAACACCTGCAAAAACCGATGATTGAACTTCATTTATAGTACCTTGTATTGTCCAACCAAGTTTCGTTTTTATGGCAGTGATGTTGTCTTCTATAGGTACCAGAGTTCCTGTCATAATAAGACCTGCATAATCTGCGCCGATTAGAAGACCCACTTCAGATGTGTCGTCCTCAATATCTGACAACGTTATATTGTTATATTTTAGTTTTGCATTCAAGTTAGAATTAGAGGCAAGACGTGGTATGAATCCACATATTTTCTTTTTACTTAATCCCAGCATTTCAATAGTATAGTTGTTGTTAACAGATTTGACAGGAATTTTATATAAAGTATGTGTCTCATTCTTAGTTTCTAGTCCTCCAAATAAATTATGTTTTAGTATTTCTGTTCCAACTTAAGGCAAATACAATTTTGTAGCAATTTCTTTTAGAATATATGATCGTTGAGCTCCCGTATCAATAAATGCTCTGACGCTTATGCCATTAATATTTACGATTAGTGTTTGTAACAATGTAACCATTTTGTGCTTCTTTGACATTGTTAATTCTGAATTATCGGTCGTATTTGTATTATTATGCTCCGACTCGTTCTTTGGATTGCCTTGGTCTTTCCTTATTTCTGTGCATAATAGTACGCACGGGTGGTAATCTCCATACTATTTTTTTATTCATCCCAGAAAGGGGCCCTACATCGTCAGATGACAGTTACCCCTCCCCGCCCTGCCCTTCCCTTCCCCTCTGTGGCCCGTCGTCCGTCACGCACGAAAACAAACAAACAATATGGCTGACATTTCAATTCGTTGATTAATTTCCGACCACATCTCCGCAATTACCTGTGATATTTGCAATAGTATTTACATTTTGTTAAAATGTATTACTTTCGCTGTGTTGAAGGGTGTGATAGTGTACGACAGGACGTTTATTTACACCGTTTTCCATTTACCAACAAGGAAAGACTTGAAAAGTGGATTTAGTGTCTTGGTAGTGACAAATTCCCGGATTTGAGTATAAGTGAGCCTAGAAACCATTATGTTTGTCATAAGCATTTCGAGAAATGTTTTATAACACCAAAAAACCGTTTACTCATAACTGCTCATCCAACGCTATTCTCAAGTGAAGAAATCACTACGGGCATATCGTCATCACACTCTGAGGATACTGGTGAGCACCTAACCTTAATTATCACGTATCCCAGTAATAATTTAGACAAAATATGTATCTTAATGTGAAAAAAGTAATATAATAAGATATTTTTTTAATAAAAGATTAACAAACATCATCAATCGATGCTGAATTAGGAATAGATGTCATATAAAATGGTTTGTGATGATAAATAATTTTTATTTGTTACAGAGAACATTTCTCAGTACCACACTTATTCCCAGAAAAGACGCTTTGACCACAATTATTGCAAGCCTTTCTGTGCAGTGTTACAAGACATAACTTTAAATATACAGGAACGACTACATACAACATCAAATGCAGGTTGGTACTTAGTTACTAAACAAAAAGTGTGTTAAGGTCAGATATCAGACTTCTTTATCAAAAATAATAAAGCAAAGAAGTAAGCACTTGGTTCAGAGTGGCTTGTCATTATGTAAGATAGTTAATAGTAAGTTTTGTTTAGTACTATCTTTTTACTATATACACATGTCATACATACATATGTCATGTTACTGGTGGAAATTTCGACCACTTTTGTTCAATGTCCTTTATACATATTTAGACAATGCTAATGTTTATTACATAAGTGTTTGTCGTTGGTAGGAATTGAACTCACATTGTAACTACTCAGTCACTGCACCACTGATCCGTCAAATGTAATAAATATTAAATTTGTTTGTTATTGCTTTTCAGATTTAAAGAAACCTAAATTTACAAAGGTTCCAGCAAGTGTTACTCGAGGATTAAATCCATATGCGAGAAGAATTATTGAAATGCAAATCAATTTAGCATATAGAAAGAAAAAGGAAGACGATTCTCTGCAAAAGAAAAATTACTTGCTTTAAGTATAATGAAGCAAAGCCCGAAAGCTTACAGGTTTCTACATAGAATTTTCATTTTACCATCGAAAACAACACTAAATAAATTCACATCAAATTTAAATGTGGAAGCTGGAATCAATCCACAAATTTTTACAGCTCTGAAAGAACAGGTAATATTCTGAAAACATTATAATGTATCATATCGTAGCTTCATGTAAATTGGATGTTGAAGTTACAAATTAAATTTTTATTTTGTTTTAGATTGCGAGCTGGGATGAAAAAAGTAACTGGTTTTGTAGAGATGGAAGAGCGGTCTAACGAGCACTGAAACTGAAAATATCCATAATTGGTTAAGTGCCCGGGAGTACAATACAGTGAAAGCAAAGAAGTTAACATACCCCTCTGAAAAGCTCCTGAGGTCATCTGGAACTATTGTTAAAGAAACAAATAGGTATTTGGAAGAAAATGGATACAAAAAAAATGTTACAAAAAATTTAAAAGAGTAAAAGGCAAAAACCTTACTAAAAATATCCAAAAAAAATGTAAAAATAAACAGTTTAATAAATACTACCTTCTTTTATTGCACAATTATTCACTTCAAAAGTAGTTAAAAAGATATGTGACGAAAAAAGAGTAAATGTATGTTTACTCCCTTTGCCTATAAGCAGTCGCCATATCTGAAAAAAAAACAAAAAAAAAAAAGAAATGTCATGTATCGTTTCAGTATTGACAGTTCTTTTTTCAAGCAAAAATTTGTCTATGTGAGATTGCCGTCTGATACGTAGTATCTCTATATAGTTTGTGATAGTACGTTATGACGTTTTTGACAGATTAGACATTTGATGAAACTCTTTCATTTTCGCCCATAATGTCCCACTTTCAGACAGACATTGCAAGCTTTTTTCTGAGTGATTCTGTCTTCTTTTGCCTTTAATGTCATCTTCTATGCTTTATAACATATTGCCATCAATAAATTAACTTAACATTCCAAACTATTATGAGATGATTTATCGCACCATAGACATTCATACATCGATCTTGTTTCGGCATGCTGCTGTGGGTATTTTATCATGTTGGCTGATATTTATACCGGGTCGAGTTAAGCTTCCGCGCGTAATACTTATTCTCTCTTCGCTTTCGACTTCAATTTTAATGAAATCTAAGAGATTATTCAGAATATCTGTATCTTTGTATCTCGACTTCTCTGTCTCTCCCAAACGATTCCACCAAGGGATAGAGCATTGCAGCATATTTTTCACTTGTGACTCCAAGCGATTCCAGTGCTCTCAGTTGGGTTTTGAGTTTATCATATAAGGATGCCATAGTCATATTTTCTCATTTAGCTTGTTGCAGTACCAATTATAGCAATTCTCGTACGTATATTTCTATTAAGAGTTCATCGCGGGCATACCTAGCCTTCAATTGCTCAATAGCTTCGTGATAGTTCATGCCACACGGAGGAAAACTGGCTATAAGTTCTTTTGCTGGTGATCCGGGTTCCAATTTTTTGCATTTCCGTCTTTGGAAGTTCTAATTTCGGCAGTCATAATTTTTTCATTATGGAGACGTATGTACTACTAATTGACGCGCTATCATTATTCTAGTATCTAGCTATCTAGTTCTGTTGTGTGAATGTAACATATAATTTTTCGTACTTTACTTTAACGTTTATCCAATCCTTTTTATAAGCTTCTGCGGTTTCGCTATCTTTAAGAAACAGCGCTTCCTCCAGTACTTCTAGATCCAGCCATTGTTCTTTTATACGTTCATCAATACGGAACAAATTTTCTGCCTTCTCCGTAAAATACTGGTATTCAATTTCTAACGCTATTCTATCTGGATTACCACTATTTAAAAGCTCTAAAAGATCGTTTTTTGCCTTTGTGAAATGCGTTCTAGTAATGGTTTTTTCCTTCTTAGTATTTTCCATCTTTTTTTTTTTATGTAAGGCCCGGCAAATGACCTCCTCCCGCCTGATGTTAAGCGGTGAAAGAGGCCCAAATGAGTTGACAGATAGAGTAGGGGCGACATCCACTATCCTACCTGTCCGCCCCTTGCCGGCCTAAAAGATGCTTTTTCACACCTCTTTTGAAGGAACCCATGTTGTAGGATGAAGGAAACACGTGCGCAGGTAGAGAATTCCAAGTTTGGGATGAACGACAGAAGAAGGAATCTTGGAATTTCTTGGTACGGTGTGAAAAGGAAGATAAGGATGACTCCGAAGGCCCTTACGCGTGTTTCTGTTAAGGAATGGAGAGGGAGGGATAAGGTTAAAGAGCTCCTCAGAGCATTCCCCATGGAACATTCGGTAAAAGGCGCTAAGAGAGGCGATGTCACGACGAAGTTGTAGAGGCTCGAGGGTGTTAGTTGCCTCTACATCGCCAATTATTCGAATAGCGCGACGCTGCAATCTGTCCAGAGCATCGAGGAGGTACTGAGCGGAGCCGTCCCAAAGGTGCGAGCAATATTCCACGCAAGACCTAACCTGGGTTTTATACAACAGGCATAGTTGGTCCGGCGCAAAATACCTACGCACCTTGTTTAGGACACCGAGTTTCCGTGAGGCAGCAGTTATAACGGATTCGATGTAGTCTCTGGGGTTCAGATCGCAGCGAATGTTCATTCCGAGCAAGGTGATGTTACTCTGTGTGTGAAGGGTTGTGCCCTGAAGAGAAGGAGGGGGGAGGAAAGGTGACCTTTTCGCCGAGAACGCGCACACTTGTGTTTTCTTAGTATTGAACTCGACAAGATTGTTTGAACCCCATTCGGAGATGAGGTCCAGCGTCTTGTTGAGCTCAATGATAAGATTCTGCCTCTCCCTATCAATATTGCCACGAGCAGCCCCTGAGCTTCCGTAATATCCCCCATGCACTGTACAGTCGTCTGCATAGCAATGTATACTTCCCAAGGAAAGCGTGTCATTAATATGCAGAAGAAACAATGTTGGGGATAGAACGGAGCCTTGTGGAACACCAGCGTTCACTGCCACGAACCGCGAAGCGCAGCCGTCAACGACAACGCGAATTCTACGCTCGTGGAGGAAGCTGGCAATCCACGTACAGAACTGAGCGGGCAATCCGTATGCCGGAAGCTTGGAAAGGAGAGCCTTGTGCCAGACTCTATCAAAAGCTTTGGCGATGTCGAGACTAATAACCACAGACTCGCCGCGCTTATCGATAGATTCACCCCATTTGTGCAAAAGGAACGCTAGAAGGTCACCTGTTGACCGTTTAGGACGAAACCCATACTGACGTTCATTAAGCAACGAGTGACCAGGTAACGGATCAGCTGGGTGTTAAGGATCCTCTCCATGATTTTACACAAAATGGAAGTGACGGCTATAGGGTGATAGTTAGCCGGATCAGAACGATCTCCCTTTTTGGGAACCGGCTGGACATTGGCCTCTTTCCAAGATTTCGGCACACAACCAGCAGAGAACGACAGACGGTATAGACGCGTCAGGACCGGAGTCAACTCCGCTGCACACTTCTTAAGTACAATCGCAGGAATGCCGTCTGGTCCACTTGCTTTTCGAATATCAATCGACTGTAGCTCCGCCCGCACATCTCGCTGTCTGATGCGGATATCGGGCATAGTGCTGCCACAATGGGACAGTGTCGGAGGTTGTGCAGAGGACGGCAGAGTCATTACATCCCGACCTGAGCTTATGGCCGAGATAGAACGCTTCTATGGACAGCTTTACGCAACATCACAGGCACCTGTTATTCCGGCTACAGACCCTAGAGCCAAATTGACCCGGCACTACACCGAAGATATCCCGGACGTCAGCCTGTACGAGATTAGTGTGGCTCTCAAACAGCTTAAAAACAACAAGGCACCGGGTGATGATGGAGTTACAGCCGAACTCCTAAAAGCGGGTGGACTACCAGTCCGGAAAGCGCTGCAGCGGCTATTCAACTCCGTCATACTCGAGGGCAAAACGCCTAAAGCATGGCACAGGGGCGTGGTGGCACTTTTCTTCAAAAAGGGCGACAGGGCCACTGGAACGTCCGTGGGGACTATAGTCCCCAAAATCGTAAGCTTCTCGATCGACCTGGGTACTATGGTACCTAGTTCCCTTTGCGTAAAACCGCGCGGTGTGATAAAAAAATCGCGAAAAAAAAAACTTGGCCGTATCCATACGTTTCTTACTCCATGACCGATGAGATTTATTGCGTACTTACTTAGTCTGTATTAGTATTTTCGTAGAGTGTTCTATATCAAAATAAACTAGAAGAATTGGGCTACATTATTATGTATGGTTTATGATAGTTTATAGCAAAGACATTATAAGAGTAGACCAACAATGCAAACGAAATGTATGAAGTCCCCTTCAACCAATTTTGATATGATAATAGCTAAATAAATAAGCATAATTAAGACTCATCGGTAATAAATAATGTTACAATGTGATTTAGTTTTTATTACTGTTCGTTTTTTACACTACAAAACGAAGTTATTTGGGCATGTTTAAGTATTTTTATAACTTGACGCGCGCTCGACAGTCGAATGCAGTACAAATACAGTATGGTAGCGGCCGCCTGACCGCTGTTGTGGTTGAAGGGGGTTTCTTAGAGGCCGCGCGTATTGTCGGTCTATCTCTTATAATGTCTTTGGTTTATAGTGTTATATTGCCACACTAAACGTTTTTTTCAAAAAGTGAGTATTTTTGAAATTTTAAGCACTTTAGTTACTATTCTCGTCATTATTCATTCAATTATGAGTCCTTATCTAATTAACTATTATAAGTTCATTCCTTATTAAATTAGCTTTCCATACGTATTTTTTATTTAATTTTAGACACAATAATTTATTTATTGCATTTTTTTTAATTTTGAGGTCGCGCGTGCGCATCTCGCGTATATAATTACGTAATTAATCGATTTTATTATTTTTTTCTTTTTTCATTAAATATATTACCCAAAACTATTATATATCAAAATAATCTTCAAGAATAGGGCTATAATAATATAAATGGTTATTTAAAGTTTTATAAAATAGTTTTTGTGAAAAAATTTTTTTTTAAAAATCGGGTCTTCCGCGACCTTCCGAACATTTTCGCGCTTCATTCATTTAATTATTAATCCTTATCTAATTAACTGTTATAAGTTCCTTCTATATTAAATTACCTTTCCATACGTATTTTTTGATCTCTTGTAGACAGTATATGTCACTCTCCGCAATTTTTTGAACACCCCGTACGCGCCGGGGTAAGTCATTCCGCAATGGCGGCACCTTTGATATTTGAGATATACTACTTTTTGCTTTTGAAACCCACCACGCTTCGCGTGGCGAACGTTCGAGTGGCTAGTTGAAGAACTATAGACCCATCACCTGTTGACCTGGGGCAAATAGTCCAGCTCGGTAAGTCCAACTTCCAGAAAGAGGTAAATCGGCGAATCCAACTCGGCTGGGCAGCGTTCGGGACGCTACGCAGCATATTCTCGGCCCATCTACCGCAGTGTCTCAAGACGAAAGTCTTCAATTCGTGCGTGTTGCCAGTGATGACAAACGGAACTGAGACGTGGCCGCTTACAATGGGTCTCATCAGAAGGCTCAAAGTCACCCAAAGGGCAATGGAGCGGGCTATGCTCGGACTCCGCCGTTGTCGGTCCCAAGCCCGAATGAGAAAGGAGGAGGGTTGGTATGGAGGAGACCTACCCATACCGGAAAATAGTCAACGCCGAGTATCGGGCGGCGGTAACTAACCCGACAACCTCGTTAGGACCTAGCGTCCACGGGGCGGTAACCAGTGACCGTGAGGTTCTAAATACCCTCTGAAAGACTGACGCGGAAGGACGTGGGAACCCACCGCGCTGATCTTCCCATGAAAACCCCCTTATGGAATCAGAAACAAAGAGAGAGAGTATGTTGGGCGACCCGACTAACCATCGGCGCCACCCAGTACCCGGGCTGGATGGTGCAAAATTGGCGACCGAAGCTTCCCCTGGGGTGAATCGGCAGGCTTCAGAGGGAGGAGATGCTACTGTTGGTACTGCAACATCTAAAAGCGAGAGGACTACAATACGAACCCATCATCGTATTGGCGCTTGGAACGTCCGAGGTCTGCTAATGGCCGGCAAACTGACCATCGTGGAAAAGGAAATGACATCACATAACATCTCTATACTGGGCGTAAGTTAAACACACATGCGTGGCAACGGCCACTTCACCACTGCGACAGGGAACACCATGTACTTCTCAGGCTGTAATGATTCGAGCAGAAATGGAGTCGGAATTATCTTGCCACCACACATGAACAAATATGTCCTCGGTTATAACCCGGTGTCTGATAGAATCATGACAATGAAGCTGAACACTAAACCGTGTGTGTTAAATATTGTACAAATATATGCACCGACGGCACAGGCTCAAGATGAGGTAATTGAAGACTTTTATGGGAAACTGGAGGACACGCTTAATTCAATTCCTGGTCGGGAAATTAAAATTATCCTTGGTGACTGGAATGCCAAAGTCGGTAGTACACTTGCTGATGATCATATCAGAAGCACAGTTGGAAAATTTGGACTTGGCACTAGGAATGAACGAGGTGAAAAACTGATCGAGTTCTGTATAGACAGGAATCTCAGTATTATGAACACGTACTTCCAACATCATTCAAGACGATTATACACATGGAGGTCCCCAGGCGATTGGCACAGAAATCAAATTGACTACGTCATTCTAGATACCCGCTGGAGATCCTCAGTTTCTAATGTGAAGACCTTTCCCGGCGCAGAGTGCGGCTCTGATCATAACCTGCTCGTGGCAAATTTTTCGCTGCGTTTAAAGGCGCCTAGACTTCAAACCCCGAAACCCAGAAGCTTGGATTCTTCGGAGCAGCCAATCTTCCGAGAGGCATTAGAGGCGAAACTAAGGGACGGTCCAACGCGAGGGCAAGCGAACGCTGATACACAGTGGAAACACTTGAAGGGTCATATTAACGATGCGCTGGACCAGGTCCTTAAGAAGAAGAAGCCAGAGCAGAAGAAAAAGTGCTGGATATCCGACTATTCATGGGAGCTCATTCAGCGCAGGAAAGACCTAACAGCTAGGGGTCTGCAAGATCGTGCAATCAGGGCCGAATACACCGTTCTTAGTAGAACTATCCAAGCCAGTTGTCGTCATGACAGGAACAGCTTCATTGAGGGCATCTGCAGCGACATTGAGAGGCATTCAAACAAGTTACAGACTGCAGACCTTTTTAAGAAAGTTAGAGTCCTTTCCAAGCAGTTCAAGGCTAAATCGTGGGTCATAGAAGATGCTGACGGCACTGTTCTACACGAGCTCGAACGCATTGCCGAGAGATGGCGTGCCTACTGTGAGCAGTTGTACACAGATCCCTTTTCATCGCCCGGAGCTAACCCAGACTGGAGTGATCTAGAACTTCAAATTCAAATTCAATATCCTTTATTCAATTGGGATTTTACAATCACTTTTGAACGTCAAAGAAGCTACGCCATTGGTTCACAAGTCTACGGCGGGAGACCTTGTACTGGAAAGAACCAGCAAGAAAACCAGCAAGGGCTATTTTTTTCTCCCTGTATTGTTACAGAGTCGTCAATTGGAAGCAGAACTCAAAAGTAAAGATTGTGTTCAACTTCCATTACAAGATTAGATGTGTCAGTGTACATTATACATTTAAATCTATAAATTAAGTCTACAATTAAGACCAAGCATTGACATCATTCAGATAATCATTGACTTTATAATATCCTTTACTCATTAGAGTCTTTTTTACATGCGCTTTAAACTTATGAAAAGGTAAGTCAGTAACACTCTGTGGAACTTTATTGTAAAAAGATATACATTTCCCCATAAATGAGCCTCTAGTTTTTTGGAGCCTGTACGTTGGAACGGCAAGTTTATTTTAATTTCTTGTATTTAAGTTATGAAATTTAAAATTGGTATCGAATGTGTTATAATTTTTATAAACATAAATCAAATTTTCATAAATATACTGTCCTGCTAAAGTCAATATATTAATTTCTTTAAATAAATCACGTAGAGAATCCCTTGTTCGTAAATTATAAATAGCCCGCACGGCTCTTTTTTGAAGTACAAAAATACTTTCTATACTAGCGGCTGATCCCCACAGTAATAGCCCATATGACATGACACTGTGAAAATAACTAAAGTAAATCAGTCTTGCCGTTTCAACATCAGTAAGTTGTCTCATTTTTTTTACAGCATATGCCGCAGAACTGTGTCTGTTTGCTAAAGACGCAATACCATGATACTTCGTTCCGAACCCATGATACTTCGTTCCGAAATATCTACTGCCTTACAGTCTCTCAAGAAGAAGAAGGCACCAGGAAGCGACCAAATAACAGCAGAGGTGCTTAAAGCTGTGGGTGACTTGGGTATTGAGACACTTTTCAAGATTTGCTCACACATCTGGCAAAACGGTGATTGGCCGCAGGACTGGTCGGAATCTGTAATACTTCCGCTGCACAAGAAAGGGTCAACCAAGAGCTGCGGCAATTATCGAACCTTGTCCCTCATCTCACATGCCAGCAAAATCTTGCTCCATATTCTCAATAATCGCATCCGCTACTATCTGGATTGGCAAATACCGCAGGAGCAAGCGGGTTTCGTAAAAGGCAAGGGCACTCGAGAGCAGATTCTCAATGTGAGGCAGCTCGTTGAGAAGGCATACGAGTTTGATACGCCCGTAATTATGTGTTTTGTCGACTACAGCAAAGCTTTCGACTGTGTCAACTGGGGTTGCTTATGGAGGGTCCTACTAGAACTTGGAGTGCCAAATCATCTAATCGCTCTACTTAGCACCCTGTATGGTTCAAGCCAGGGAGTCGTAAGAGTCGATAAAACAACCTCGAAACCCTTTAAATTTCACCAAGGAGTACGCCAGGGATGTATCTTATCTCCCATTCTATTCAACGCCTATGGAGAATACATAATGAGACGAACCTGCGAGAATTGGGAGGGTGGCATCACAGTTGGTGGCGTAAAAATCACTAACCTGCGCTACGCCGATGACACTACCCTCCTTGCAGCAAATGAGTCAGAAATGTCTACACTTCTGGGCCGAATGGAGCGGATTAGCGAGGAGTTGGGACTTTCCATAAACAGGTCCAAAACCAAGATCATGGTGGTAGATAGATCTGGTAAGTTAGAACTCACAGGCGCGCTGGACCTAGAAATAGTGGACAACTTCATCTACCTGGGTTCTAACATCAGTAACGATGGCTCGTGCGAAAAGGAAGTGCGCCGGAGAATTGGCATGGGCAAAAGCGCCATGTCTCAGCTTGAAAAAATCTGGAGAGATCGCAACATTTCCGTAAAAACTAAAACCAAACTAGTACGGACTCTAGTCTTCTCGATCTTTTCGTATGGCGCTGAGACGTGGACGCTGAAAGCTGCAGACCGCAAACGCATTGACGCCTTTGAGATGTGGTGCTGGAGAAAGATGCTCCGTATCCCGTGGACAGCATTTCGGACTAACGCCTCCATATTGCGAGAACTCAAAATCTCCTCGCGGCTGTCATCTGAGTGTCTACGCAGAGTCCTTGAATACTTCGGTCACATTGCCAGGAAAGACGGTGACAACCTCGAGAAGCTCATCGTGACCGGCAAAGTTGATGGGAAAAGGCCTCGGGGACGCAGCCCAATGCGTTGGTCCGACCAGATCCGCACCGCTCTTGACTCCACAATCCACAATGCCCTAAACACAGCCGGAGACAGAAACAGATGGAGAAAGACCGTACGTGAGAAAGTGATGCAGAAGGGAGGTCACGACCCTCAACACTGAGGAATACGACTCAAGGAGGAGGATGCTCGGGGTTTCTCTACGTGATCACATCAGAAACTTAATTTACTTACCATCATTATATATTTATACAATCATTATATATTTATGACATATGCTTATTTACTTTGAAGAACATAAAACAATTTACTAAAATAAAAGACACTCACAGCATAAACACTAGAAACAAAAATAAACTTCACTTGCCACAGTCTAGGATTAAAATGTTACACGCCAGCCCTTACCATATGTCAGTTAAAATTTTTAATAAATTGCCTTCGTATATTAAAAACGAAACAAATTTACGAACATTCTCAAAAAGCTTAAAATCATACCTAATATCTAAAAGTTATTATTCTGTAAATGAATACTTGACAACAAAAACATGAATGAATAACATTTATTTCAGAAATTAATCCAATCTTACATAAAATTAATATGATAAAACAATAACAACATTAAAATACTCAATTTAAAATTAAGATTGCCAAATACCTAACTAATAATTGAAATTACAAGTACCTAAGAATTATTGAAATTATATTAAAAGTAAAATTTAGAATTGAAGTAACAATAAATAAATAAAAATTAATTTATTAAATTAAAATATGTATGTATTAAAATAGAATATGGATTTCAATGCAACTATATATGTTATGTCATTTACAAAAGTTAGATTATGCTAGTTAAGTTATATAAAATATTATGTAGTAACATGTAGGTTCCTGTCCGATGTATAGTCAGTACATTTACTACAGTGTGCTAGGACACACTAGTAAAAGTACTTATATGAAAGTGTAAAATTGCTGTCTTGATATTTTGCAATACCTTAGCGGTATCTAAGTAATAAGAACCTATTTGTATATTATTATAACACCTTGTAAACACTTACGGCCTTACAAATAAAAAACTTATACCTAGGAATAACTTCGGAATAGTTATTCCGTGTTTAGTCTTATTTTGACATATTACATCTGACATGAGCTAAAACAAGACAAAACACAAAATAAATTATTCCAAGGATTATCCTCGGTATAAGTTTTTATTTGTAAGGCCATTAGTACGCAAATAAACATTTGAATTGAAATTTGAATTTGAATTTCGGGAGCGGACTAGCCATTCCTCGAGCTCACCTCACAGAGACAGGCCCAGCGGTGCGTTATGATACTATATTACTAACGCAATACTAATGCAAGCGCTGGGACTTTGCCTATTTCACAAGTTACCAAGTTACCACAATGTGACCCACCAGGCGGGCAATCAGCAGGCTTATTCTGTAACTGCGGTGTCTACCTAGAACTATCATTTTTGAAAGGAACTTAACATCCATTACTGCCATAGATATAGAATGAAATAGATGGGCTACAAAACCCGTCAAACATGAGGAAAAGAGATAAACATATACACATTGCCAAAGGAAAGAAGAAGACGGCATCATTTTTTTTGTCTTTGTCACCGTATATAGGTGAAACTGGTAGTGGGGATTGTTTATCACCAGCGTCTGGTGATAAACAAATACGTGGAAGAAATTTGTTGTGTGAAGTATAGCTCACTGTGCAATTATTTAACAGTTTATTAATGTAATTGTGAACTATTTGAACATTTAAATTATGGTGCACTGCTCCGTTTTAGGTTGTAATAGTGATAGTGCTAGAAAACAGGAAAATATAACCTTTCACAGGTAAGACCTAAATTGTGTCAATAAAAAGCGCCAGAACTATTTTTTAAATTATAAATACAAGTTATATTGCAATATTTTATCCTTCTACTATGGTTCTCAATCATATTATGGGAATAAACATGAAATTTCAAACTAAGTAGTAAGGTTACTGTTAACCTAACAAGCTAGGAATGTCGCCATTCAATATGGCCACGTATACAGCCAACGCGTATAACATTTTGCCGGGTTATAATGATACCAGTTACGCTACGACTATTTTTCCTTGATTCGTAGGTAATTTGTTACGTGAAAGGGAACTCACTTATTAGTTTCTGTGTTACATTAATATTGACATATTTAAGTATAAAATTTTGAGCATTTTAGATAACAAAGGTAATTCTTTTGAAGTGAAACTTTCTATTTGGTTGTTTGTATTCAACAGATTTCCTTCGGAGATAACTACTCGAAACAGTTGGGTTAAAGCTACTGGTCGATTGAATTGGCAGCCAACCAAGCATACCCGAATGTGTTCTAAGCATTTTGAACAACAGTGGATTCAGAAAAACAAAAAAGGCACTTTTCTTAGGAGTGGTGCTATTTCTAAACTTTTTTTACAGGTCAGTAACTTATACATATTATATCTACAAGGTACATACCATATCAAGCCAAAACCTATATTTATTTTTCACAAATCCAACTATTTGTATGAGGGATTTCAAATTAATTTTACAGTTTTGGATTAACATGGGTAGGTACCAAATCCTTTTCTACTATTTGATTTTGGACATTTTCTATTTATATAATCGCATCGGTGTTGGATTTCGGTTCAAATTTTAATACGCCACGAAGGAAAAAAATGCGGCTTCAAATGCTGCGTTTGAAACAATCAGCGAAGTCATCAAATAAAAAACTACGGTCAGTGCGTCAATCGCTTAGACGATTGGGAAAAAAAGTAGCCACACTTGAAAACGTGTAAAGTGATTTGAAGTGTAAGTTAATGATGCAAAATGAGCAGTTGGACATTTTAGATACTGTAGAAGTTGACCAAAGAAAGAAACCTTTAAGGAAATTCGCGCTGTGCTTACACTTTTTAAGTCCTATGAGTTTGTACGTAAGCAATTTAATACGTGTTTACCACACCAAAAACAGCTGGTGAGTGGCGAGGAGTAGACAGCCTCTAGAAAATGTTTGTGATTTATTACCAACTAGCTGTGCCCGCGAACTCCGTTTCGCCATCAAAATGCTTAAAACAGTGTTTAGATTTTTCCTCCATTTTATTCCATAATGATTCAACTTTATTCTGCCTTTCTTGAGCAGCGGCCATTTGGAAATTAACAAATTAAGACAATTATCGTAGGTTCGTAATGCTCTAGGTACTTTTCAGGGCCTTTCATTTAATACCCATATTGCTGGGTTTGAAAACGATCTTTAATCCATTTTTTGAACGGCGGCCATGTTTAATTTAGGGCAATTTTCCTAAGTTCATAATGCGCTACTCTTTGAGACCTTTTATTTGATACCCATATTGCTAGGTTTGGAAACGAACTTTTATCCACCTTTTTTGAGCAGCGGCTATGTTGAATTTATGTCATTTTTGCTAAGTTCATAGTGCTTTACTCGTCAAGGCCTTTCATTTGATACCCATATTGCTGCGTTTGAAAACGAACTTTTATCCTTTTTTTAGCGGCGGCCATGTTGAATTTAGATCGATTTTTCTAGTTACCTAATGCTTTACCCTTCAAGGCCTTTCATTTGATACCCATATTGCTAGGTTTGGAAACGAACTTTCATCCACCATTTTTGAGCGGCAGCCATGTTGAATTTATGTCAATGTTGCTAGGTTCATAGTGCTTTATGCATCAAAGCTTTTGATTTGATACCCATATTGCAGGGTTTGAAAACGAACTTTTATCCTTTTTTTTTGAGCGGTGGCCATGTTTAATTTAGACCAATTTTCCTAACTTCATATTGCTCTACTCTTTGATGCCTTTCATTTGATACCCATATTGCTAGGTTTGGAAAGGAACTTTTATCCACCTTTTTCGAGCAGCGGCTATGTTGAATTTATGTCAATATTGCTAGGTTTATAGTGCTTTACTCGTCAACGCCTTTCATTTGATACCCATATTGCTGGGTATGAAAACGAACTTTTATCCTTTTTTTACGAACTTTTATCCTTTAGGACAATTTTTCTAGGTACCTAATGCTCTACTTTTCAAGGCTTTTCATTTGATACCCATATTGCTAGGTTTGGAAAAGAATTTGTATCCACCTTTTTTTGAGCGGCGGCCATGTTGAATTTAGGTCAATTTTTCTAGATACCTAATGCTTTACTCTTCAAGGCCTTTCATTTGATAACCATATTGCTGGGTTTGAAAACGAACTTTTATCCATTTTTTTGAGCGGCGACCATGTTTAATTTAGGGCATTTTTCCTAAGTTCATAATGCTTTACTCTTCTAGGCCTTTCATTTGATACCCATATTGCTAGGTTTGGAAACGATCTTGTATCCACCTTTTTTGAGCGGCGGCCATGTTGAATTTATGTCAATGTTGCTAGGTTCATAGTGCTCTACACATTGGCCTTTCATTTGATACCCATATTGCTGGGTTTGGAAACGAACTTGTATCCACCTTTTTTGAGCGGCGGCCATGTTGAATTTTAGGCGATTTTCCTAGGTTCATAATGTTCTACGCTTCAAGGCCTTTCACTTGATACCTATATTGCTAGGTTTGGAAACGAACTTTTATCCACCTTTTTTGAGCATCAGCTATGTCGGCGAATTTACGTCAATGTTACATTAGGATCAAGAGTCCCGTACTCCCTCTACGCGTAATACTTTTAATAGTTTTAAATGGATGAAAGAGTTTGATTCCTTAGTCATAATGTAAAAACATAATATAACACCTTTCAAAATGCCTTGAAAAGGGTATCTTCATTTTTCAACATTTCAAATATTGTACCGATTTTGTGAAAATTGGCCAAAAATTGAACCAACCTACAAATTTTATATTTGTGACGTGATATTGTCATAAAAATGCTATATACATTGGTTGTATGGCTTGATCCTTTTTCCTTACCACCACGGTACTACATAAGAAAAATACAATTTAAACTTCTTGGTTGGCAAAATTCAGATGGGCACAGCCAATAACAGAAAAGATTTTTTTTTGCAATATGTAACAGACTTGTCAAAATAATTTCACGTGCGCCATGTTGATTTTCTACATACTTGTCATCAAAAATTTTATATGGTATTTTTTGAATAAAAATAAAAAGTGAATTTAAGCAAATTAAATTATGCCTAAATGTTCTTCCGGAAAATTTTAAGCATTGTGGTGTAAGCCATATCAAATTCGGTCCAGTAGTTTCGGAGATCTTTCCGGACAAACATTTGTACCCCTACGATTTTATTATATATGGAGATTTTGTGCCATAGCTAGTAATCTGGCTTAATCCAAATAAAATAAGTCAAATCTCTACTTTGTCTGAATATTAAACAAGAACAGATAGGATGCAGATATAGCTCTATGCACCGAACAAGTGCTTCAAATTAATTATACACGGTTATTTTTTTATCACCCTGGAAAATTTTAGGGACGCTTCACGGCATGGTATTAGAATGTTTTAAATATGAATAAAAAAAATAACTCACTTATTTAATTTTATATTATTTTTTTAAAAAATACAAAAAATGTTGCACTAGTTAAGAGCAGCATTTTTTGAGTTTTTTTTTATTTTTTTTTGTATTTTTTTTTAATTTTTTATTTCATTTTTTTTATTTTTATATAATTATGGATGTGTCCTGAAGCGTCCCTAAAATTTTCCAGGGTGATAAAAAAATAACCGTGTATAGGTACTTGACAGAACATAATCTTCCTCAGAGATCTACAAATTGGTCTTGTCCTGCGCTATTTTCAAGTTGCCACAAGCGGGGCGAGGTTGGGGGTGGCAACACGGGCAACTAAGAATAACCAGCTATCTATATCGGCATCTTGCGTTCTTTGCCAAATCTTTTTTTCACATTGTGAGCAAGCTTACCAACTTTGGGCTTTTAGCGCCATATTGAGTGTGGTCTCAGTAGTTCGGTTCTTGAACTTACCCAGCCCAAGTGAATTTTTACCTGTATTGTAGTGATTTTTATCTCTGTAAGCCGAAGTCTTTTATTCGATGACAATAACGGTGCTATTGAAATCTAATTTTAGAAAATGTTTATTTAAAATTATTATTATACATTTTCTAAATCTTCACAAATATTTAGTAAATGTATAAATATTGGATTTTAAATAAACTGCAGAGATAAAGAAAAAGCAATGATATTGCCTGCTGCATTCTTAATCGAGCGACGATCTTCGCAAGGTACCTAGATGGCAATAGCTGGAAGCGAGTGGTCGCGGATCGTGCTCAGTGGCGAGCACTTGGAGAGGCCTATGTCCAGTGGACGCGTGTGGGCTGATAATGATTCCTAATATTCTTTCTTATATTTGTAAAGATATTTACATCAATAGCTTAAATAATACTCGAGTAAATCCGAAAAGTGTAGTTTTATTTAAAAGTGTAAATAACTTTAGATTGCGAAGGTTGAATGAAGAATTCAATAAAAAATTTCGCAACTTCCTCCCACTATTATTTTTTGAGACATATTATTGAGAGAGGGGCGCTCATTAAAATGTCCCAAAAAAATACGTAGATCAACCAACCCTACTTTATGCTTATAGTGGTAAAAGCCACTATAAACATAAAGTAGGGTAAAACTTAAAGCAACACTGGTATACCCATCTACTTTAGGCAGGTATGACGTCATCTATGTCTGTCCCTTAAGGGTATATGGTCACGTCCTATCTATTCCATTTTATTATTATTATTTATCTAAGATTACTGCTAATATGAACGCTGCTGTAACACATAAGATCACTAAACTGCGGCCGTATCGCCTAACTCAAAGCGAGCACTCGCTATCGTTATCATGACAATAGAACAATAGTTTTAATATCACAGATGATATTTGAGCTATTGTTCTTACGTCACGAAAGCAATAGCGAGTGATCGCTATGAGTTAGGCGGTACGGCCGCAGTAATGTTCATAAAGTATCTTTCAAAAATGACAGTTCTAGTTACCAACCGTAGTTAGCGAATAGGCCTGCTGGGAGGAAAACGTAATGTCTCCCAGTCGGTTGTCAGTCGGCCGGGCCACTTTCGTCCCTGGTTGCTTAGGGTAGTTGGTGGTGCGCGCCCAAGAACGCTCGCCTCCTCCTACCAAACCGTCTGTGGTGGCTTGAGGGTCCTCTTTCTGCGCTCGCTCCTGTTGAGTAGCAACACAATTATTATGTCTGTGTAATGCACTATGGTGTAGTTGCTATGTCGTCTGTGGTAAGCACTCTCCCAGTTGCTGTAGTCTGTGACTCTCTCTGCTATGGCGCTTCTGTGTGTGACTATATATTTTGTAAACCTCTTCCAATAATAAAACTATTTCCGTAACTACAGGATTTATTATTCAAGTCCTATTAGGTTATGGGCCCAGTCTCATATTCCTATAGATAAAGATAAACGAAAGTAGCGGCGTCGGGTATTTATTTGGCAAATAATATTTTGTTGGCGGAAAGGCGGCGGCCGGTATTTGGCGTCGTTTGCAACTTAATAATTTGTGACGGAAATTGACGACTGGCTGAAATTATGGAGCAATACGGAATAGTTAAATTGGAAGGGGCAAAGAACTGGAGCACCTGGAGGTATCAGGTGACTATTATTTTGAAAGAGCTTGGGTTATACGACATCGTCACAAGGACGGAAAAAATCAAAGATGGCGAAGAAAATATGAAGGATATAAAAGCACAAAGTGTGATCGTGACAAGGTTGAATGCCAATGTAGTATCACAGGTGATAACGTGTGAAACAGCTGGAAGTTTATGGCAAAGGTTGCATAGCATATATGAGCAGAAGAGTGAAAGTTCTATTCTTCTTCACCAACAAAAATTTTTCAATATAAAATACGAGCAAGGCGAAAATATGGCGGATTTCCTATCAAGGGTGCAAGAATGTCAACAAACACTAAAAAGATTAGGAGAGCCTGTTGGAGACAAAATGGTGATGTCCAAAATATTAATGTCTCTGCCGGAAAAGTTTAAACATTTTGTGAGTGCATGGGAGTCATACTCAAGTGACAAACAAACAATTGATAATTTAATTGCGAGATTATTATCTGAAGAAGGCAGGTTAATTTCAGATAAAGTGGAAGAGAATGTTGCTTTATTTGTAAACAAAAGCAAAATAAAATGTTATTTATGTCATAAATTCGGACATTTCAAGAAAGACTGCAGAATGAAAAGTGTATGTTTCAATTGTAAAAAGCCAGGGCATCGCCAGGAAGAATGTCGTTATAATAATAAAAATAAATATTTTGTCAAAAATAATATGAAGAAAAATGAGAAGAATGATAAATGGGGTAATGCATTTGTTATTACGGCGCTATCAGAAATTGAAGACAGTTTGTGTGATAAGTGGCTTCTGGACAGTGGTGCAAGTGAGCACATGACATATCAAGATAATATATTTAGTGAATATAGACAGTTATTATCTCCAAAGTTAGTGGTTATCGGCGACGGGCGTAAGTTACGAGCTGTAGGTACTGGAAAAATTAATGTACTTGCCTATAATGGTCAGGAATATGTGAGCTCAACTTTGAATAATGTTTTACATGTACCAAACATAAAAATGAACTTATTTTCAGTTAGTAGTGCCGTTAATCGTGGTTATACATTAAAAATTAATAGCACGGAATGTAATTTCATAAAGGACAATATGGTGTGTGCAATCGCAAAGAGAGACAATAATAGCAAATTTTTTGTGATGAGTTTTATAGATAGTGATGGACAGGCTGCAATAGCTAAAACAGACTTATCAGTTTGGCATCAAAAATTAGTGCATCAAAACATAAATGATGTGAAGCGTATTTTAAAGAAAAATAATATAGAGTATAGTGATAAAGAAATGGACACATGCACATCATGTCTAAAAGGAAAAATTCATAGGTTACCATTTAGTAAGAGTGAAAGTGCCACTACAAAGCCGGGGGAACTTGTTCATGCAGACTTGTGTGGTCCTATGGAAGTGGAGTCACTAGGAGGATCAAAGTATTTTCTACTGTTAAAGGATGATTTTTCTAATTATAGAACTGTATATTTTCTGGCAAATAAAAACGAGGTTATCAGGAAAATGAACAAATTTATAAATTACACAAAGTTTACTAATAAAAGGCTGTGCACACTAAGATCAGACAATGGTACTGAGTTTATAAATGGAGAAATGAAGAAACTATTAATGGAGAATGGTGTTGTACATGAAACGACAGTGGTATATAGCCCGGAGCAGAACGGGAAGGCCGAACGAGAGATGAGAACGCTAGTTGAAGGTGCCAGAACATTGTTACATAGTAAAAACATGGAGAAGGCATTATGGGCGGAAGCTTTGGCAAATGTGGTATTTACTTTGAACAGGACAGCCAAAAGTAAAGTAGAAAGTGAATCGCCGTACGAAACTTGGACAGGGAAAAAGTTTGATATTTCATATTTAAGAGTATTTGGTGAAGAAGTCTATATCCATATACCAAAAGAAAAGAGGCACAAGTGGGATGTTAAAGGTGTAAAAGGAATATTTGTGGGATATGGCAACACCACAAAAGGTTATAGAGTCTATTGTCCAGAAGATAATTCTATAATGGTGAAAAGAGATGTTGTTTTTGTAAAGAAAATTGCCAATAAGGAAGTACCAAAAATGGAAACTGAAGAAGTGATACTATTGGATAAATATGTGAGTGTTAATCAAAATCATAATTTGGAAGAAAGTTATGAAGATGTTGAATATTTGGATAGTGAAACTAGTTTTGATGAAACAGAAGAATTAAGTCATGATAGGGAACAGGATACCTCAAAAGAAGAAGAAGAATGTATTATTAAAAAAAAAAGAAAAGTGAAAAGACCGGAATGGCTTGATGATTATGAGACAAGTTTTATAAGTATATATAATCAACCTAATACATACAAAGACGCTCTTGAATCTGAATGTAGTGAAGAATGGATAAAGGCAATGGAAAAGGAAATAAAAACATTACAAAGAAATAATACATGGACAAAAGTGGATGAAGTACCAGCGGGTACAAAAATAATAAATAGCAAATGGGTATATAAAATAAAGGAAACTCCAAATAAAGAACTTCAATACAAGGCACGTTTGGTAGCACGAGGTTTTGAGCAGTCCGATACGGTTGATGATGAGGTATATGCACCAGTGGCAAAGCAAACAACTTTTCGTGTTCTTCTGGCAGTTGCTGCTAAGAAAAAATTACCAGTTTACCATATGGATGTTACTGGAGCATTTTTGTATGGTGACATCGAGGAGCCTGTATTTATAAAGTTACCAGATGGGGGAGTAGGAAAATTAAATAAATCCATCTATGGTTTAAGAAAAAGTCCCAAGTATTGGAATTGTAAGTTTGATAATTTTATCAAGGTGTCCACATTCTGGAAAGTCAGGGAAAGTCAGGGAAAAGTCAGGGAAGCTCAAAGCAGTCAGGGAAAGTCAGTGAAAGCGAGGGGCTACCTGGAAAGTCAGGGAAAAATAAGGATTTTACACTGTTTGGTCCCCAATTTTCCAGTGATTGTCAAATGAGGAATATGTTTACTTCATAATTTTGGTAGAATGATTCTCACTTGATTATCGAATTATTTTTGTCCAGGTTTGCACATTATAACATAATTTTGGCAGACAAATCAACCGAGCCACCCTAAACCCTTGAGTTAAAATGCAATTTCCTTCAAATGTATTAAATTCTTCAATTGTAGTGGTATCGCTAAGGTGTGTATAAGCTACGCGCGGCAGACGCTCGAGCCAATGTTCGACCGAGGTAGACATTTTTTTGCCGCGCGAGCCAATTTTTAGATAATAATTTAGCAGAACGCGGCGTTCAAATCAGGGCTTCGTGCTGGCCTCCATGACACGAATGCCAACGTACCTGAGTATAATATAGGGTCTTGCATTATCATGCACATTGGAAACATCTCATCTTAAACACATCCTGAGTAAGGTAGGTACCACATGATCTTTAAGAACATCACGGATATATCGTTCTGTAGCCAATCCGCGTGAATAAGCATTGGATTCGATATAAACCATCTCTGTTCATGCTGTTAGGGAAATGCCGCCCCACACCATCATGGAGGCTCCATAATGAAGCCATCATAAGCAACACATTCTTCGATACAGCACTAAGCGTAACGTTTTCTAGGACAACGGTACAGTCTCTGTCTTTGATAATTTCTGTAAAGATACTCATGTCTCGCCAGAAAAAAGAACATGCACCCATTGGTCCATTCTTTATGCCCACGAGCAAATTGAAGGAGTACTCTGTGGTGAGCTACAGTTCATTTTCAGCCTATTATAGCACTTTGAGGTGTTAAATTGCGCTCGGCTAACCTTCTTCTGACTGTACGCGCGCTTATGGCCACTCCACGTTCGTCACGAAGCTGTTGTTGGACCTGCTCTGCGTTCTGACGCCGATTCCTCGGGACATTCAAATGCATGTATCGATCATCTGCGGAGGCTGTAGCCCGTGGCCTGTCAGTTTCAGCGCGTCGATTGAAGGCTCCAGTCTCTAGGTATCTTCTATAGACGCGATACATCGAAAATGCCTTAACATTTAAGCCATCCGACGATGACTAAGGCTACATTGAAGTAATGCGACAGCTTGAGTATAGCTTCCTGGAGCGGATTATTTATTTTTAACAACAAAAACAACCGTATTCTGAAGACTAATGACAAAGTAAGCAACAACGCATAAAAGTAATTAAAATAAAGTAAAACTCCACGACCTTTCCAATCTCCCCAAAGTTGTTCACGGCGTGCTTGGAAGATACATTTAAGCTCCTCGACTGGTCTGATAGGGGTATCAACATAAATGGAGAGCAAATAACTCATCTGCGATTTGCAGACGACAATCATTTTCGCTATGAAGGCTTATATTGGAGGAACTTTACGATGTGTCACTGTCGGTGGGCCTCTGCATGAATACCTCAAAAATGAAAATCATGGCCAGGGATCCGAACATAGGCCCCATAATGATTGCGGGAAACGTGGTTTAGCAGGTTGACCACTACATAATATCTGGGGCAGCTACTTACTCTTGAAAAAAGTGGAAAAGAGTCAAACACAAGAAATAGAATGCTGAATAAAACTAGGCTGGGGCGAGTTTAGCAAAATGTCCCACATTTTCAGTAGTGAGATGCCTGTATCTCTTAAGCGCCGAGCTTTTGAGCATTGCGTTCTACTGGTGCTCGTGTATGGGGCTGAGACTTGGACCTGACTATACAACATATACACGCCCTACAGGTAGCAAAAAGAAAAAAGGAGCGAGCCATGCTTGGGGTTTCTCTGCAGGTTCGGATCCGGAATACGGAGATACGCAAGCGCACCAAACTGTAGGCTTATTCTTGAACCAATTCCGATCGATCGACATTGAGATTGTGATTTCGCACGCTTATTTAGCAGCACTAGCGACAAACTGGAGCCGCATTTTGAAAAGGTTTAAGAGCACTCAAAATCTGCGCAATACGGGTCCAATTTGGCGCCAATGTGGAAACTCAAGCGTACAAAAAATCACAATCTCAATGACGATCAACTGGAATTGGTTCGAGAGTAAGCCTACAGATCGACGTGGCTCGTGACGTTGCATGTAGAAAGTGGCGATGGGCAGGGCACGTGGCCCTCAGGACCGACAACCAGTGGAGCAATAAGGTCATCGAATGGGAGTGGCTCCCCAGAACAGGACGAAGGAACGTTGGTCGACAGCCGGCTCGTTGGTCAGACGACATAACAAAGACAGCGGGCAAGAACTGGACAAGAAAAGCCCAACACCGTAGTGATTTAGTGAATGGCGCAGAATGGAGGAGACATATACCCAGCAGTGGGTGGACATAGGTTGAAGAAGTCAACCCTCAAAAGATTAATGATAAGCGTCACCAAGCGAGAGTTGGGGCCGCGCGCATAGCGTGCAGTGTGTTGGTTCACTGGGATGAGTCATCGAAGCGACCAACTAACCTCTTGCCACTAAGCGTGCCACCTGCGGTGTGGCCTTTGCCTAAGAGCCTTTTTGCCGATATATTACAAACGTACAAACATTTTAAGAAAACTGCATTTGAACTCAAAGATTAGGTGGTGGCTCAGTTTATTTTTTCGCCAGTGTACTTTCTACAGTGTAAAAATACTGTGCCTTAAAATAAATTATATAGTTCAGAAAATTGCAACAAAAACTACTTAATAATTTTAGAAATAAAAGTATTGTATTTTATTTTTCTGTAAAATGAATATAGTTGGTCAGGGAATTTTGAAAAATGGTCAGGGAAAGTCAGGGAAAAGTCAGGGAATTTTTTTGAACATTAGCAGTGGACACCCTGTTTATGTTAAATGAAAATTTTGTTCGCTCTAAAAATGATCAGTGTTTGTATATGAAAAATGAAAATGGTAATGTATTATATGTTTTAATTTTCGTTGATGATTTGCTTTATTTTGGAAGTAATGAGAAGTTAATTGATAATTTTAAAGAAAAATTGTGTAAAAGTTTTGAAATGAAAGACTTAGGTATAGCTTCTAATTATTTGGGTATATCTATCAAACAAAATATAAATAAAGGGGAGATAACTATAAACCAAAAAGAATATTTAATTAAAATGTTAGAAAAGTATGGAATGTCTCAGTGTAAGCCATGTCATTTACCTATAGATAATAATTTTAATTTTGATTTGTTAAAGCGTGATAAACCTGAAAGTAAACTTATTGAATATAAATGTAGGCAAATAATTGGTAATTTATTGTATGCTTCAAATGCCACTAGGCCTGATTTATGTGTTGTTGTTGGTTTCCTAAGTAGATATCAACACTGTGCAAGTATGCTGTTATTTCAATGTTTAAAAAAAGTTTTAAGATATGTTCGAGGTACTTTGGATTTGTCATTGATTTATAACTGCAATGAAAGCAAATATATTCTAGGTTATGTAGATGCAGATTGGGCAGGGGATACAAGAGACAGGAAGTCAACATCAGGGTTTATTTTTCAAATATTTGGTAACTGTAATGTTTCATGGGGTTGTAAAAAACAGTTGTGTGTATCCCTCTCATCTACAGAGGCTGAATATGTTGCTTTGTGTTCAGCTATTGTTGAAAGTTGTTGGTTAAAGAATTTGTTTCTTGATTTTGGTTATGATTTCAAAGTTAAATTACTAGAAGACAACCAGAGTGTAATTAAAATATGTGAGAATAGTTTTTGTAATAAAAGACTAAAACATGTTGATGTTAAATATCATTTTATTGTGGAAAAAGTAACAAAAGGTAATGTCATGTTAGAGTATGTTTGTAGTAGTGAAAATATTGCAGATTTATTTACCAAAACTTTAGGTAGACAAACATTCTGTAAATTAAGGGATATTATTTTGCATTGAGCTGTAGTGTTAGATTTGTATTTTATTGTTGTAATGTGTAACATTAGGTATTTTTTTTTTTGTTAGCTATGTTAACTTAAGGGGGTGACTACCAACTTCCAGTTAAGGCGACGTTCTTGGTTAATATTTTTATTTTTGTGTGTTTAATTGGTAAAGTAAATAAGTCGATATTTTGGTTTGTATAGACTGTAGACATAAAAATTATGTTGAGGGGGTGTGTTGAGTAGCAACACAATTATTATGTCTGTGTAATGCACTATGGTGTAGTTGCTATGTCGTCTGTGGTAAGCACTCTCCCAGTTGCTGTAGTCTGTGACTCTCTCTGCTATGGCGCTTCTGTGTGTGACTATATATTTTGTAAACCTCTTCCAATAATAAAACTATTTCCGTAACTACAGGATTTATTATTCAAGTCCTATTAGCTCCGCTGCCTCATTCTGCGAGATCACGTCTTCGCAGAAGTAGGCGGCAGCCTCCCACGCCGTCGCGCTCGTTAGCATCTTGGATACGACACTGGCCAGCGCGACGGGCGTATCCTTACCTATGCTCAGCACAAGGGCTAGTGCGTCGAGCTGGATGTGGTCACAATATCTAACCTAACCTACAGTTTTCAGATATAACCTTTAAGTTTTTTAGATGATAATAAACTATCTTGTACGCATAACATTTCCTGAAGTCGATTGACGAAATATATAGTTTCATTTCCTGTGTGTGGTCACAATGTCTCAACTTACCTAACCTACATTTTTCAATTTTATCCTATCAGCCTATGGAGTCCGAATAACAATCGACTCCTATAGGGAGCCGGGTCCGAATAGCCACTCTATTTTATTATTTAATACTAGGCTCTATGGACATTTTTTCCTTTGTTTTTTCTGAAAAAGTAAACCAAAATTTCAGTGACAGTGACAGATAATTTGACAGTTGACATTTCAGTCGGAGGGTTGAGTGGGGTTGAGGGTTTCCTCAGGTTTCCTCGTTCTCTTGAGCAAGTTGTAAAATTGTTGATAATTTCAATTCTCAGGTTTAACGGAAGAAAAGAAGAATCAAATTCAAATTTCTATGTAAATCTTAAACTATGATATTTTCCTTTGCCCTTTCCTTAATTATTATTTAATTAGCTTCAAGATTTAGCCGTAGTTTGTTTTTCATTGCAGCAACATGAGCCACAGCAATAAATCAGGCCCACCGGGTCCACCTGACTTTGCAGGGTTTCTGCAGTCCATGGTGCAATTAGATGTACTTGATAGAATAACAGACAATTTGAACGCGGAACTTGCAGATTCGCAAAGAGTCATGATGGATATTAAAGCAATTTTTGAATCCATTCCTGATTCAGTTAAAACTACTCAGGTGCCTGATAATACTCATTTAAGACACGAACATATATCGAAGTTTTTGGATGCCGGTGTGCCCAATTTGCTGCTGTCCGACATGAGCGAAAAAAATTGCGATGTGGACTTAGACAATGTTATCGCGGCAATGAAACGTTATGCAGAAGATCTGAAGAAAAATTATGTTGATGTTGACAAACAAGAGAAAAAGACTACAAAGGAAATGAATGATTTGGACCTTCAACAATATGCAACCAGCCTAGAGCAACTGAGCAAACGTCTAGTGAACATAAAGTTGAACAAAAAGGATGACACTAACAACAAAAATATAGAACTTGAAGCTAAATTATCTCAGCTTTGTGTGGATGTTAACATGTTTACCCAGGTAACCTACTTTTCTTATCCATTTTTTTATCGAAGAACTGATTTTTGCTTCACATAATATTTCAAATCGTTTTAATAAGTAAATATGGAATGCAATATTGAATCCATGATAACGAAGCTTGAAAGTTAATTGTGGGGCTGTTTGAAAATCTGTGAAGTTTTCACTCAATAAAAAGAGAAGGATTAAGGGATATTGTGAGAAAGAAGTTTAATTAGTTTTGATACATTATTTTAGCAATTCAGGTGTTTTCAAACGGGTTCTGTCAGTTAAAAACAAAGAAAAGAGTTCTTTTGTTTTTCAGAAAACTTGCTTTATTTTACAACTGCACAAAGCTTTACTTATCATTTCCATTAAAACAAAATACCAGCCACACCACAGAACAATCAACTGTCAATGTCAGGTAAAATTTAACGGTGACTGGGGACCCCAAGAAATTTACTGCTCTCAGGTAAAACTTACTCTGTTTACTTTTACGAATACTTGAAAATAAAAAGGTAGTAGAACCAAATATTATAATTTAACCTCTCTGAAGCTGTTGCTGTAACTAACTCTGACCTTAACTTGATCGATAGCTGGAGTAAATCATATGGTCTTGTCTTGCCAAATCCCAAATAATAATTATAGGCAGTTTCTTGCCTCCGCTGGTATTCGGTGATACGATTCGGTGTTCCTTTTAGCAGTAGTGTTAAACATTTAGGGTCAGTTTTAGATCAGTGCCTGTCATGGAAACTGCAGGTTGAGGCTGTTCGCAAAAAAATGTTTGCCGTGTATGGGTCAACAGATTCTGCAACTTTCTCCCAATAGAAAGAAAGAAGAAAGAAAGAAAGAAAGAAATATTTATTTGGCCACACAAAGATAAAAGAATGGTTAACAAAATAAAATTGCAGATTAGCCAAAAAGGTCCCTACCTCAGCTATTGTTTTTGCGTCTCCGACACAAAAACGCTGATTTTCAGGCAGGGCCCTTCGCCGCAACCCTAGAAGCAATATGCATAATGAACATAGTACCTACATATTGCCTCCAAGACCGCGACGCACGTGACAACCTTAAAAATATTTAAATACTTATAGTTATGTAGCGTAACTAGACACAAAATAAAAAAAATAAAAAATATATATATATACATAGTAGATACAATGTGGGTAGAATACATTAAGAATTAAATGGTAGGATAGATGGTACTAAAAATAATAATAATAATAATTTAAAAAAATAGGTGCTAAAGCAGTTTTCCACAATCACTTTTGCTGTCTCTGCTGGACTATGCTGATGTTGCCTGGGTTGTTCTGTCTGAAGAGCTCCTAGATAAGTTGGAACGCCTACAGAATGTAGCTATCAGATTCATTTTTAATCTATGAAAGTTTGACCATGTTTCTTCCTATCACTCTCAACTCAAACAGCTCCCAATTCCACAGCGTAGAGACATGCATGTTCTGTGCCGTCTTAATAATGTTTTGTTTCATCCAATGTCCCCATCATATCTTAAGTCTTATTTTTCGTTTCCGCCCACTTCTTCTCTTCCGCTTATGGAACTCTCTCACAGAAAGTAATCGAAGTTCGTGCATGCTAGAGTCTTTTAAAAAGCAAGTTCGTAATTACTTCCTATCCTTATCACACATTTATTTCCGATTCCAGTTTCTGCACCCTTCCCCCGGTTGAATCTTCTGTTTATATATTTCCCACTTCCGAGGTTGCCTGGAAGAGATTGCTCTTTCGCAATAAGGCCGCCTATTGTAACATTTCTGTTTTTATTTCTTTTGTTCTTTTTCTTTTGTACTTTGTTTTTGTGTGCAATAAAGAGTATTATTATAATTAAAAATATCAACTCCGTTTTTTCCTACTTTAGTCAGTATTGCCTTCAAATGCTGGATTCAGCTTTTATTAGCCAGACTGGTCCCTTGACTGTGTAACAAAAATCTATTGCGATAGCTTTAAATTTTGACAGTCAAAGTACATCCCTTACTTTTTTTGACAGACAGTTGGTCAACCAAAGTCTTGTATTGACTCTGCAATGATCAGTAATTTCAAGGCGATTTTATCTTAGACTGTAACCCCGCGGACTCTACCTACATCTTGTTGATTTGTTTGTTGTTCGAATTACATAGTTCACATTTTACAAAATGTCTCATTTATGTGAATTGTTAATTCTTTTGAAAAACAAAATGTATTGAACCCTAATACCAATCACATTTACATAATCAGCCTGCTGTTTGTAGGCGCGCGCGCTATCGATACCTACACAGAAACGCATTGCGGACCGTAGCAGTCATTAACCTATGGTTTGATTTTTAGGACAACACTTGTCAAAAACGTCAACTTCCTATCATAGTCCTTGGCTGCGTTCATAAACCATCGTTTGACGTCGGGCGATCGCCCTAGAGGACGACGCTCTTCGTCGGATGCATTATGGGCCTGCCACACAGGACGAGTGGTATGGGAAGTAGCAAAGAAAGGAGGCAGGAACGTAGTGTGGCAACATTACTCGCCATGCCGCACGTCATGTCCACCTCCCTATTTTGTCAGTTTTTGAACGCGAGTCAAAGGACCGGCAGGGCTACGTTCCAAAACATCACCCGAGTGCACTCGGTCACCCGAAGTATGTCCTAAAACATTTCGGGTGCACTCGAAAGTGTTGGAGTGGCGTGTCCTAAAACGCTACGGAGTGCACTCGATCGAGTAGAATCTCACCCGCATAATATAGCAAGGTGTAATTTCACTCAATTGGATTTGGCGGGAAATTGTGTGGATTTTAAAGTTGTGTGTGATTGTGATTTCATATTCACACACAATTTGTGCATCTCGGAGAGCGAGGATGCGCTTCGTAACGTCGACAATAAGTTAATTTTAAATTCCAAAGACTATAGGTATCGTAAGTGACACGATGTAAAATTGGCCTTCATTTCCGCTGAAGCTAGGTTAGGCCGCGATTTAACAGAATTCATATTCTGTTGGTTTTAGCATTTTCGTAGATGAAACAGAGGAATGTAATCCATGCATTAAAGCGAACGGACGCGCCGATGAATTATATATTTTCTTATTTTTGTATATTTGGTTATGTAAACAAAGCAGACAACACTCTTGCCGTTCTAAAACAACCAACACTCCGACCACCCTAACCGGCCACTCTCCCCCCACCACCTACTCACTCCGGGTGATGTTTTGGAACGTAGCCCCGTATGAGCGCAAGTGGCTGGCCACATATCGCGCGAGCGCAATCCACATCGAGCGGTCAAGTACATAAAAATTAAATGACGGGAAATATGCTACAAACGTTTATACCTTCTAATGTAATAAGTTGTAATTCATCGTTCTATTGTCATTAATAGATGTCATCTCCATTTTCGTGGATAATGGTGGCAATTCTGTTGGCACTAATTCGATTAAACTAAACTAAATTTAGTTTTAGTGCTGTCAAATTGTGTATTTAGTTAAAATTTTCAAACAAAAAACACGATTTGACAGCGCTAAAACTAAATTTAGTTTAGTCTATTCCAACTAATGCCAACAGAATTGACACCATTGTCGACGATTTATATTTCTTTGTATGACATTCAAAAATTTGTTATAACCAGTTTCGACGTTTATTGTAAAGCGAAGGCAAATAACCAAGTGCTGATTGTCGCGATTAATCGCGCACACATTGGTATACAAAACATGAATCCACACCTTTTTTCAGAGCAATAATAACATTGTTCTGACTATAAGATGTTGATGGATAGATTTAAAATAACTAATTCGAAGCTAATGGAAGTTTTCCCTGTAATATTTGAAATTTGAATTGAATGTTAGCGACGTATGATTGACATCGTATGATGACAGACGGGAGTAACGTCATCAGAACTGTTGGCCCGTTTTGGCGCGAAATTTTAAACTGTTAGTTTCAGACTACATTTTATTACAATAAATATTATTATTTTAATTGTTAACATACTTGCGATCTATTCTACATGGGATTCTTTACAATAAACGCAAAAATAAAAATATAGCATGTTCTCTATTAAATATCAGAGCCAACAAAGTTGCGGATGCTAGGTGGCGCTGAAGTCACACTCAATACGTAGAGTGCAGTCCATAATTTGATGTCAGCGCTCGTGTGCGCTATTTGCACGTAAACAGTCGGGTTATTATTAGCTCATATGCACATTTGTACAGCTTCTTTGTATATGGTAATCGGTCGTAATGGCAACCATTTCTGCCAATCTCGAGTTTTGTGAGAGTGAGATGAGATTGTTTTGGGTTACCTGTAAAAGGACAAAACAAGATGTCATAATAACATTACAACATAGAAGCACGCAAATCTTAACTTAGTACAGTTACAGCTTAATATTAAAGTGAATATATATTTACATTGTAATTTTAACATTGAGTAGTTTAAGATACATAGAAGGGTTTTTACATTTATAGGTCTAGGAATGGAGGGTGAAAGGATATCATAAAAGGATACAGGGTTTGTGGGACAATTGAATAAAATATGTGCACATTTGTGAGCGGTATGACGTAATCGATGACGTCACCTATTGATGCTGACAGTGCTAACAGAAAAGAGGTAGTGCACTGTCTCCAGAACTGTTAATGTCAAAGTCAACATCAGTTTCCTGCGGAGTTTAATTTGTTTTTAAGTTTGTTCGAATTTTTTTCTCATTAGATTATCCACAATAAATATAGATGTGATCTGTAAAGATACTGGAGACACAATACATGTCTTCCTCCAAATATTCTTTTTAATTAACATTGACTGTCAGCTTAACAGGCTCACAGATCGAAAGCTTGGTCCAAAAGTCCAAAACTGATCTAAGTGCTAACGTCCGTGAGCACTACAAAAAGCGGCCGTACCGCCTAACTCAAAGCGAACACTCGCTATCGTTATCATGACATTAGAACAATAGTTTTAATGTCACAGGTGACATTCGAACCGAACTATTGTTCTAATGCCACGAAAGCGATAGCGAGTGATCGCTATGTTAGGCGGTAGCCCCCGTTTTTTGCGTGCATACAAAAGTTTGCGCTGTAAGGCGCTGTTATCTAATTATGGACCGCACCCATGATCGTCGTGCGTTGCGTTCACACCTCGTTCACACGGGTTTTCGAACGGGCATGGGCAGTACGAAGGCAGTACGTCATCGAGCGAGCGTCGTCGGGCGACGTTCAAAGAGTATGTAACACTAGCGACGTTTACGAACGCAGCCCTTTGGTCAATAAACCAAACATAAAAATTGGTGGGTTCGGTTTAAATTCGCTACTTGGACGTCTCTGTGTGTATTATCAATTATTTTGTTTTACTTTATTGTGCGGGGTTTCTCCATTTTGTGTTACTTTATGCCTTTGTCGGTTTATTTCGTTCACGCTCAAATATTTTATGACTGAACGAAAATGACCGGGACAACAATGCCCCAGCGAATATCGCTGCTAAGATCTTTGAATATTTGAAAACTGCTAGCCGTGCATTGATATAGAAATAGACAGACGTTGCTACTTCATATTTCTACAGCATGCTGTCCAACAAAGTAATTTGTTTGTCTTTTCTTCTGGTGTTCAACTTCGTTATGTTTTTTGTTTGGATTTATATCGCGACATGGAGTTAGGTTCCGCAAATCGAGCTAGATATTGTAACAAAATGTTAGATTGATATCCTGCATATTTGCAATAACACTCTGGTGCTTCCTGTCAAACAAATCAAGTCATGGGTTATACTGGTAGTTTTTTGGAGGTAAATGAGGTTTGTTCTTTGAATTTTATTTCAATTAACTACACAAATATACACATTTTAAATATACACATGAATTTTATTTAATAGGTAGGCTATTAAATAAAATTCACTGTCAATAAAGATAATGAAAATATAGTAATATAATTAATTAGTTATTAATGAGGAAATCACCAATCTGCACTGGGCCAGCTTGGTTGACTAAGGCCCAAACATCCTATCTTAGGGTAGGCTCGAGTCCCTCGGTGGGGATGTATATGATCTGTTATGACGAAATGTCATTGTAAATTTTTTACATTGGCTTTTAAAGTTGATACTTCCATTACTGTGTTAACCATAGCAATAAGAAATGAACATCTCCCTGCTATTTTATTTATCAATTTTTAAATTGTTTGCTCATTTACAATCATTAAATTGTGATGTAAGAACCTGTGGGGCGAGCACGCAGGAGAATCGAAAATCGAATCGAGGAGTTTGTATGGCAATTTTATTAGTTCCGCTACTCACCGCCGTGGCGCTAATAAAATTGCCATACAAACTCCTTGATTCGGATTTCGATTCGATTTTCGATTCTCCTGCGTGCTAGCCCCACTGTGTGTAAAAGCTATCTATGTGAATCAACTTGTTCTACTTACTTAAACAACTCTGGGTAATGAAAGTTTAATAAAAAGACTCGTACTATAATAAATGATGTAACAATCAATGGTGAACCAAGTAGACAGGTATGATGATAATGTATAATTATGTTTTATTTGGATGACATCCTCATATATATTTCTTTTTGGAGTATACTGTTTTCTTGTAACAGGTTTCATGCAAAAAACTATTACATAAAAGCTTTAACGTAAAGGTTAGTCACAGTCTGTCATATTCACCATGCTTTTCTTAATAACTTAAAAAAGCAATTGAGATTTCTTGAACTCAGAAGGGTCTAACACTTTGAGTGATAAAGTGTAGTGATGTAAGTGCTATGCTCTGTGAGACTGGGATAGAGAATCCTAGTGGAAAGAATAGATAATACACTGTTAGTTACTTCCTACAGACGTTTCATCTGATGTCATTTTCAGATGGTACAAGCTAAATCCATGGTTGGTGAATGCAACAAGAACTGGCTGGACATGAAAGAAGATAGTAGTAATGCACTGACCTATGACAACATAATTAACAAGTTACTTGCTGGAATAAATGAAGTATCATATTTACTTCAAAGTAAGAATTAATTGACTAGTCATTATAAGGAAAGGCAAACATGCTGTAGACTTTTGACTTTATAAATCCCCTTTTGTGTAACAAAATTAATCAAACATATTCTGATGTTGTGAGGTAACTGTAATATTGTATTGTATCCTTTATAATATTGTATTCGATGTACAAGTTGCATTCATTTGGAACTATCAGTTTAGTCCACTAATTAAAAAGGCTGCTGCTAATAAAAATTTGATGAGACATCTTGTTGATGGTGCGTAGATGAATGTGGCATTGGTCGTCAGTAGTGATGTGCCAGGTGTCCTTTTCTTTTTGCGGATCTTGACCAGATCTTTTGCAGATGACAACGACCTGCACTGCACCTGCACTTTCAATGCGAAGAGGTAACCCAAAACAAGAAATATTAAGCTTTTGGCCATTTTTCAAAAGTAAACTCAAATAACCGTGTTTTATCCAAAACTTGTAATGTACCTAACGGTTGTGTTAATGGTTGGTTGCCAAGTTGCCATTCAACAAAGAAATGAAGTGAGGCACTGACAGAGTAGGTAGAAAGCTTAGATCCTTTCGGTGTTCACGGATATGGACACATTGGACAATTCGTATTCGTATACATTTTTAACTCCCCGGCACATCACTAGTGTAGATGTAAGGTATTTTTTAACAGAATGGGGCAATTTTAGTGCCTGTGTAATCTTTATAAAAACAACATCAATGAAAATGTGAAACAGCATTAATTTTGTGGAGATAACATTAGATGTTATTGATAAGTTATGATTTTTGCGAATCTTGTTTTGTCATTATAGATGTTAGGCAAAACTATTTTTGGCCCTGTTTCAGAAATGGTAATAACTGACAAAAGTGCTTTATTTGAATCTTACACCTTTCACAGTAATAGTTGTGCTTACGGTTGAAAGTGAACTATGAAATGGTCAAAACATTGCTATAACCTATTTTCAGATACAATAACTAGTCTGTATTCATATTCTGTTTCTTTACAATATTTGCTTGTCTCATGTAAAGGAATGAAATCTCGTCAATCTATTGCATAGGCAAAGATGAGTTAACAAGTAGCAAGGGCGTTGCTACCGTGATATCTGCATGTATCGTGTGTAATCGAAAATACTTTGAATGATATTTACCATCCTGTAGTCTTAGCCCATCCCATACCACAAATTATATTGCCCATACACAACCTTGAAGTGAATAAATCTCTACAATCCGATATTCGAAAAATGTAGGTATTTCTAGAAATAGATAACTAGGTTCATATATCTTAACTATTAGGTACTTAAAACTTATTTTGTGCGCTGTTGTCTCGGCACTGACCTTCTAAACGGGAGGTCCGGGGTTTGATCCTGCCATGTATCAATATGTTTTTTGTTTTTCAAATTTCATATGTTCATTTGTCCGACGCTTCTACGGTGAAGGAAAACATCGTGAGGCAACCTGCATACATCTGCGAAGAAATTCAAAGGTGTATGTGAAGTCCACCAATCCGCACTGGGCTAGCGTGGTTGACAAAGGCCTATATACCCTAGCTTTCGGTAGGCTCAAGCCCCTCGGTGGGGATGTATATGGGCTGTGATGATATGGAGAAATACCTACATTTATCATTCCTAATGATGTTTACAGCATGAACATGCTTACCTTAAATCGTTCCACTGTATATTCTGTAATGTTCACAATCTACAAGTCTGATTATGTATATTGTCAATATGTTATTTATCTTGAAAACTTGTTCTTTATAATTTTAGATTAAGGTATAGTTTAATTATGTGTGATTTTCGTATCATCTGCTGTGCGTGGACTTCTCACTGCTTATATGTGAGTGTTTGTTCTTTTCACTGCTTGAAAATATCTGTCAATCTTAGCTGTCAAATGTTGTTAATAGAGAGTTCCATGCTCGCACGCACCCCTGATACCCCCATTTAAGCTACCCCCATTTACCGCTTTTCCATTTAAGCGTTACCATTTTTTCACGCTAACATCAAATGTTAACCGTATTTTGCGTTTCTTTCAAGAAATGATGATAACATTTTTGACCGCGCTTTCACAAAGGGAACCTAACCTAAAAATTAAGATATTGTTTAAATGGAACGCATTATGTTAACAAAGCTAATAAAAAGCGATGATGTTAAAATTGTTGAAAATGCTGCAAATCTGTGCATAAGTGGAACGCGTCTACCATTTTCACATTTTAAGTAATAATAGTTGTGTCAGTATTGGACAAATATCAGGTATTGCGTGGAAGTTGAAACGTTGTTATTTAATGTATGTGTTTAATTTTGATGAGTTTTTATTTTTCATCGAACTTGTTTTATTTTTGCTTAACATAATCTGTGATCAAATGTAAACCTAATGGGCTCGGCTAATACAGCCCGTAACTAAAGGTTTTCATTTTTTATTGCATTGTTACTCACTAGGTTAAACATTTGTTTTATCTTGTTATAAACTAGATCATTAGTATTTAGGGTTAGCGATAATATAAAACTGTATCTTACCACTTTACTATTCTGAAATAAATATCTTAGTCAGACTTTTTTTTTGTTTCAGTCTGAAAAGATCTAATGCAAGACTGCTCAACTTTTTTTTTCGTCGGGCGAAACGGACTTTTAGAAAATTTATGGTGGGCCATTGAAGCTTACTTTCTTAGTTAGGTACTTTTAAGACTTGTGCAATAAAAAACTAATTGTAGCGGGAACGGGCGAACGCAAGGGATATGGGACCGCGGGGCTGTCGAATAGTTGTAGACACCTAATGGGAAGAATCGATTCGATCACTATATGTGAAGACCGCGACACTTGGCGGCAATTTGCTGCTATGCTTGCACGGGCGCAGGGATAGTGTTGAGCAGCCTTGCTAAGTTACTGCTACTGTGCAATAAAAAACTTATGGCAACGGGCGAACGCAAGGGATTAGGACCGCGGAGCTGTCGAAGAGTTGTATACACCTAATGGAAAGAATCGATTCGATCACTATATGTGAAGACCGCGCAACTTGGGAATTTGCTGCTTTGTTTGCGCGGGCGCAGAGGCGCGTTCAGCGCCTCTGGGTGTAGTTGTCCGGTTGTTTTTTAACTCGCTCAAAGGCGTTGAACGGATTGCAGCAACCAAATCTTTTATCTCCCTCTTTCAAATGATTTTTTTATTTCTCTCTCTTTCTAGTAGATGACATTATAGAATATGGCCGCCAATATCATCCAATCACGTTAGAGTTTTTCAGTCATAAACGTCAGAGCGTTTTACAACCATCAAATTCGATGGTTGTTCGGTTGTAACTCGCGCCGACACTCAAAGGTCTTGAACGGGCCGGTTGTTTCACCCGGTTGTCACGCTCGAAGGCATTGAACGGGGTTAGAGCGAAAAGTTGTACTTCGCGCGAAGGCGCTGAACGCGCCTCAGCGATAGGGTTCTGCCGCCTTGCTAAGTTACTGCGATTGGCGAGCAACGCGACAAGCGATGTACTAAAAATGTGCACTGCGTGGCGCTGTGGACCACGCGTTTTTGCAATTTCTCAGCGTCACTTTGCATGTCGCGTTACCGGTGGCGGTGTCTAGGGGGTAATAGTCTTCGTAACGATTATCCTATGGCAATAAAACGGCAATAAGTTTCTCGCGATCGCATCTGAAATTATAAGAACCGTCATAGTCCAAGAATAGGGTAGTTGACTCATATCAAAATTTATTAAAATATTGTTTATTTCTAACAGTATTTGGCATAAGGTTCCACAATATACCGATTTTAATAATTAACAATCAATGATTACTGTAAAATTTTAATTTGAAAATGCTAGAAATAATCTTTTTTTATCTCACGCCGTAAACGCTTTGATATCCTGTGGTCAGGGCCGTGACGTCACTCATATAGTAAACAAAGAAATGTCAAATTCAACAACACGTCGATTTGCACTATTCTTTCCTAAAACTGGCAAAAAATCGTCCAAATCTCCGTTATTATAATAGGTTGGGGAAAAAGTTTCTTCGCATTTTTTAAGAAAATTCAAAACATTTTTTAATATAGTTTATTTACATTTAACTAAAGTATGTAGGTACCATTTTGTTCGATAACTTTTTGCCATCTTGTAGGTAGGGACATGATCCCATTGCTATAGAAATTTTGGGACTTCTGGTCAAAATACCGCGACAAGTGGTTTTGGCAGTCCTCTCGTGATGTTAACCTGACACTGCCTAAAGAATTCTGAAGAGACCGAAACAGGTGGAAATCTGAAGGTGCAAGGTCAGGACTATACGGCGGATGCATTAACACCTCCCAGCCAAACTCTCTTAATTTTTGCTGAGTGGCTAAAGATGTGTGAGGTCTAGCGTTATCATGATGAAAAACCACACCCCTTCTGTTGATTAATTCCGGCCGCTTTCTCTCAACTTCTTGCTTTAATCTCATCAGTTGTTCGCAGTAGAGTTCAGAATCGATGGTCCTGCCTGGTGGTAACAGCTCATAATGAATAATGCCCTTCTAATCCCACCACACACACAGCATCACCTTGTTGCGAGTTAACCCGGGTTTCGCCACAGTCTGTGAAGCCTGACCGGCCTTTGACCACGACCTTTTTCGCACGTTCTTGTCGTACGTGATCCACTTTTCATCACCAGTTATCAGCTTCTTCAAAAATGGTTCGGTTTCATTACGTCGTAATAAAGAATCACAAATGAGTACACGGTTCATTAGGTTTCTTTCAGTGAGCTCGTGAGGTACCCAAATGTCGAGCTTTTTTGTGTACCCAGTTTTTTTCAAATGCGCCAAAACTGTTTTGTGGTCAATTCCCAGTTCTTCAGCTACGTCGTAACTACTGACATGCCGATCTTGCTCCACTTTTTCAAAAATGGCATCCATTTTATCTGTAATAGGGCGACCAGAGCGACGTGCATCTTTGACATCAAAATTTCCGGATTGAAAACGCTTAAACCAAATTTGTGCTACTCTCACAGACACTGCACTAGGTCCATAAACATCGCAAATTTTTTTCGCGGCTTGCGTTGCATTTTTACCTTTTTTGTAGTAAAATTTTAAAATGTATCGAATTTCTTCATTAGATTCACTCATCTTGGCGGTACGAAAAACAAATGAAAATCACAAATTTTCCTAATTTGAATTTGGAATTATGTTCTTTAAAATTTAAACTTTCAATGATACCAAAACCAGCCAGATACAAATAGTATAGCCAAAGAGATTTTATTACAAGTTTATACATACTATAATGCGAAAAGACTTTTTCCCCAACCTAATATGTGTAAATATCGTAAATTATTTGTATTAATAGCAAAATCAACCATTGATGTTGGATTTGTGAGAGCAGATAGTACAAATCTTCCGAAAATCGACAGATTGATGGTCAGGAGATTCTTTGTGTATCGCTCTAAACAATATAAGTACAGTTTCAATACTGTTATAATGAAGAACAGGTTACAAGTGTACTTGTCAAGATTGTCACGCGACAGAAGAGAGTTGCAAACATGCATTTTTGGTGTGGTTGCACCATCACAGTGAGGAGCTATTTTGTACAGCAGTTGAATGCTATTGGATAGAATTCTATCTCTCAAAAGTCAAATAAACACTAAAAGTATTTACTTCAAGAGAAATGTTGAAAAGAAAACATCAGGATCATGTGTCAAATACCAGTATAGTACTGCAAGAATTTGTAAATGAACATACAAGAGAAAAATTGGCAGTTGTTCATTTGTCAAGCATGAAGAAAATTACTGGGAGGAAAAATATATATACATTCACAGACACAGATTGTGACATATTTCTTAAAAAATAAAAGACCTCTTCAATGAAGAAAGAATAAAGTGCATAGAAAACTAAACCACGAATCATCAATACAGAAGTGCTCTTTAGTTGAAGCTTCGTTATAAACAATAACAGCTTCCATGTGCTATAAAGTCAGCCAGTGCATAACACATGATGGTTCTTTTGTTGGGAAGATTTTTGGTGGGAAATCTTGCAGGTGTCTGCAAGATTTCCCACCAAAAATCTTCCCAAACGAGTATAATGAAATGTGGATAAAAGTTGAAAGATGAAGATTTGGGTTGAAATTTGCAAAATGTGACCTCAATTCTGATTAATACCCTGTAATAGTCTATTCAACAAACGGTATCCATTAAATTAGATTAATACAAAATTGTCATGCTCTTTTACTGAAGAAAATGTTAATTATCAAAGACGGAAAACTGTGAACAGTATGCTTAACTCAAGTATAGATGCAGATGTTTTGTGCTAAAGCAAAACTTATATACTTTTGTGTTGCTAGTATGTAATTTTGAAAACACTCAAAAGGTGACAATATTAGCTATAATAGGTATTTGTTCTAACAATCTGTATGTCAAAAAACTTATTTATCAAATAGTGCCATTTTGGAAACTATACTACATTTTTCCTATATTATATGAAAGTATTAATTCATAATAAATCACTTTACTATTATTTTGACTTTTATTACCTGCGACCTTAAGGCAATATATACAAATTAATAAATTTGATCTAACTCTATTCAACCTATTTGTACTTTTGGAACCTATTTGTATATTTGAGTAACAATGATAAATATGAGCAACAAACCTATAAAATATTATAAATCTTTTAAGGTGTAACGGAAAAAATAAAACACGTGTATTTCAAATTAAAATATTTTGATCCAACTTAAACCTTTACAAGTCATTATTGTCAAATAAACATAGAACATTTTTTTTAGTGAAGAACATAATGACTAATGTAGTACAAAAATTTATTATGTCATCTTTAGATGTTAGTTATGTATAAAGTAAAGAAAAAAATTTCTTTATATTATTTATTTAATAAGAAGGGTCTTGTAAATTAGGAAGAGCACAGGCTGACAACACAGCAATCACATTTAATATATTTGTATACGGCTTTAAAATGGATAACTTGCATATTCTTGCGTAAGCTGTTCTGAAATTTACCAGCCATGGTGGCCAGCAGGTTTAATCAGTGAAGATATAACATCTTTCAGTTTTACCAAACTGGACCTATTTACTTCTATGGTGCATTGGTATATGAATACTTGAGTTATTTTGTTGACATAATGTTGTTCTAGTTGACGGGTCACATTTTGATGTTGTGGCTGAGCATGTACTACTTTATATTATGTTGCACAACTTTTACTGCCTTATCAATCTCGTTGTCAAGAGGAGAACAGGTTAGTACACAATAGTTCTCATTAAGTAACCACTGAAAGCAACAAATTTTAATTAGGTACTCAGTAAATTCAAGTAAAAGTTGTTTAGATAAATATATTCATTATGAAACTTTGATATTTTTGTTTGTATTACATACTTTTTAATTAATATTCAATTACATCATTATTCAATTGGACATAAGTACATATTCTTTTCTTTGAAACATCATCTAGTGTAAGTGTATATAAAAGGCGTGAATGGTCAAGTTTTCTCTCAGTTTTCTGGTCAAGTTAAAATTTGTTGGTCGGCTGCAGTCAGTTTTCATTCTAACTTGAATACATTTGAGTTTCAGTAGATAGTTACAGGATTTCTTTAAGCGAGTGTTAACCAAATATTTCGCATGTCTATATCACTGGGTACGTCTAATCCACAGCTTTCCTGGAGTCTTTGAAGAGGTAACTATATTCTTGTTCTATTGTCCCGTTCCATATACAGTTTTACTATATTTTGTGATATTTAATAGAAAGCATTGTTTTTGTGAGGTTATTTCGCCCCCGTGCTTTGTTTACTATAAGACTGACGTCATTGCCACAGATAATCAACAGACTATCATGGCTGACCGTGTTTTCGGTCCAAAATTGAAAATCTTAATTTAAAATAGATTTTTTGCACTTTTTAGCCATCGAAAAAAATAATATTCATGTGCTATGGTCTAATACAACAATTATGAACATTTTAAGCCCTACTTTAAAAAAGGGTCAACTAGCCTATTGCAAACCTTAAGTGACAGTGTGCAGAACACAACTCGCAGGGCTGACGACCATTGGGTGTAATAAATGAATAAAGGTGGATTTTTTTATTGCTAATGGCCGAGGAACCAGTGGTCTACCTGATGGTAAATAGTAACCACCGCAATCTACAATAATGCTAGGGATATAGCTCAATATCTGCCTACCTAGAGAGAAGGGCTCTTTTTCTTTTTTATCCTCGCTTGAAGTAGGACATGTCGTAGCGCTTAGCTGCGAGTTCATTCCAGCCGCCTACACGTACGTGGAAAGAATGAACGCTGTAACCGAACTGTGTTAGACGAGATCAGTTCCAGGTAATACGGATGAACTCTACTGCGATGGCGGGTGGTGCGATGGTAAAAAGGTGAAGAGGGCACCATTGCACACAGTTCCTCAGAGCATTCCCCAGTAGAACACACAGAGAGAACCAGTCCCTCCATTGTTCCAGCGTCTCCATTGAGGCTGTGATATTGGAATCACCGATGATACGGAATGTCCGCGTTAGCAGGAGTCAAGAGGGTCGAGATTAAATTTAGGAGTTCCTGCCCAGAGGTGCCAACTAAACTCCATGTGTAGCCGAATTTATAGCCGAAGGTGTTCTATAATCTTCTATTTCAATTCAATGTCAACCCACACTGGCCAGGATCGAGAAAGTTTGCAAAAGCCCTCCCTTTTTAGGATGCGCTATGCTCAGCGGTGAATATATTACCTACCAATGTCAACTTTCTGGAAAGGCAGGGAACGTAGTGGAATTCAAAGTCAGGGTGAATTTTAATTTTAAAAAATTTGCCAATGTCCAAGCTTTACAGTAAAATTATTATCATCATTACTAAGTGTGGAATGACGCAATGAATTAGTCACACACAGTCCTATTTAGTTGACTTTTATGTACTTCCAGCTAGATCATTGAAAATAAGGTTTGGAAAACTACCTAAAAGGGCTGAACGTACAAAAATTTTTAGTTACGGTATTCATCATCCGTATCATTTCAACCCACATACATCCCACTCCTGTTCTGTCCTCAAACGTGAGGAATTCCTTTGTTCTCATAATATTCCATTTAGCATTGGCCTAGTTAGCCAGTCTGATTGCTGTTTGAGTTTTTTATCTCTTCGCAAAGGTGCAACTGCTGTTTAAACCTTGAATCATCTTTTACGGCATCACAGGGAACAACATATTCTTAATTTATCACAAGACGCTATAAATTTGTTTTTAAAATAGGTATTCAGTAGTTATTGGCCTGTCTTGCTTATGTACGAAATATGATTTTTATTTAAGGAATATTGAACAATGATGGCGAAACCCTCAGCAAACAGCAAGATAGACTCGTTAACAGATCTTCACCAATAAGCAATAAGTTGTTTCATGATAACGAAAGAGTTTCTATCTTTAGGGCACTGCTGTTTCAGCTGCTCTATATAATAGTAAACGAAGTTGTAGTAACTTGATCAGAGCTCTTCCTCTGAGCAAGTGCCTCTCAAAAGTCTCAAGCATAATGCTCTATTAGTCAACAACCAGCAGACCGAAGAGGCCGCATCGGCAGAATCATTACATCTATAATAGTAAATATGATTCATTTTGGCAGTCATAAAATGGCCAACATGTTGACAATTCATATGGAATGGAGTGCAATTCATCTTTAATTTGACAGCTTCGTATGAATATTCCTCGTAAAATGTTCCTATATAGCACTGAAGTAATTCCTTGGAATTTTGGACCATCTCTGTGCTAACGCAGCACAGCACAAATCATGTACAACCGTCGTTGTCGGTTTACAGTCAGTCATCAACAAATCGTCGACAATCATCAGCCTCTAAGGTAGACCACAGTCAAGTCGCGGGGCATCAGCTCAACGTAGTCAACTGCTTCTGCATCCAGCACTCGACTATTCAATACAAAAGTAAACTAGCGACACATAAATTGGAGAACAACTTTTCTATATATCTATAAGGAGAAGTTCCCATCTATAGACGCACGCACAACCGTAACCGCAAATGGTAGAAACGTGAAATTTGGACCTTGTTTTAATTCAAAATGTGGACGCACAGTAAGAAGGGATTTTGAAAAATTTTAACCCAGAAGGGATGAAATAGGGATTGCAAGTTTGTATGGATTTTTTTATAAGCAACGATTTTGATAAAACTTGAGATTCATGGTTTATTGGAATTCACCCCCTTAGGGTGCAAAATTGGTTGAAAGTTTCTATGGAAAATATTTAAAATATGCTCCAATTTCTATAAAATTTGTTATTCGAGCTCCTAAATATAAATAACAGTCTTCTATATAATAGGCTACAAAATTTTACGATAAAATATAAATTTCCCACGGGAGAACAATAATAACGCGGGCGAAGCCGCGAGCGTAAGGCGCTCCGCTCACTGGAGGAGTCGAGGTGGCGTCGCGTCGCGGGCAACCAAGGGGCGCGCCTCTTCTATGTTTTATATGAAAATATATGCAACTCCGCTTACTGCGGGAGTCGAGGTTGCGTCGGAAAGCGAGCGCGGTCAGGCGAGGCGCGGGCGCAGTGGAGTCGAGGCGCGGGCGCCTAAGCGGTGCGCCGCCTCTAGGTTTCCTTAAGAAATAAATGGCAGTGCGCACATGTACTGGAGTCGCGGCGGGGAGTCGCGTCGAGGCGGGGACGCGGACGCCGCGCCGCGACTCCACCGCCATTTTTGTCCTTGCATTTCGGTCGTGGCTGTTTAGACATTACTACGTACGTGTACCTATTAAATGAAGTGAAATGTCTGACTTGGTCTTCTTTTATTTGAATTTAATACTTGTACGAGTACAAGCATGTCTTCATCCTCAGACGACGACGTTTTCAATGAAGTTTACTGTGTAAAGAATGCCTGCGCTTCGACTCTGCACGCCGCAACTGCGCCGCGACGCGCCTGCGCCTCGACTCGACTCTCATGTGGGCGTCGCGCCTAAAGCTAAAGTTGCGGCACGCTATGATGGCCGTTTTGACAGCTGTCATCCCCATAGTGTATTTGTCAAAACTGACGGATAAACTATGGGGATGACAGCTGTCAAAACGGCCATCTTAACGTGCCGCAACTTTAGTTTGAAATAAAAATCCGTTCACGGATATACACCTCGTCCAACATCTACTCTTACGCCTCAATTTTGCTGATCATAACCAGGGACTTCTTGTTCCGTAATAAGCTGTAGGTAACTACGTTCTCTTCAGACATACCACCACAAAACAACACACTCGCTCTCGAAATAAAAATAAAGGTCCCATTAGAGGTAAGTCTTTTTTTACTTTATTAACTTAAATCGAACTCATAATGAAATTATTATGCATAAGGTCACGACGAAATGATATGATCGTGCAGGGGGATGAAGATCGACAGATTTTTTTATTTACAACGACGAAATGATACGATCGTGCAGGGGGATGAAGATCGACAGATTTTTTTATTTACAAATATCTTAAAGACCCCATAAACTAAAATGATTTTTCTTTCGTGCTGAAAGGGTTACAAAAACGTCACTAAGACATAAACATGTACTAGAAACATAAGCAGTTCTACCAAGAAAGTTTTTGAACACTGCCTAAAGAAACTGTTTAAATATGATGCTGTTTAATTTGTTTTAAAAGGATAGGTAGAGACAGCATCTTCTTTAAACAGTGTCTATCTTTTGACAGGGTTTAAAACTTTTTGTAGTCAGACCGCTTAACTGGAAAAATAAACGAGATATCAAATGTAATAAAAGCGTGACTACTGTACTCTTACTTCTGTAATACAACTGTTATCTTCCTCACGTGGCGGGTCGCGTACCAGGAGACGCAGCCCAACAGGTGGACTAACGATCTGGTTAAGGCTGCCGGAAGTCGCTGGATGCAGAATGCAAGCAGGGGGGGACCATTTAGTTTGGAGATTCTTGATCAAGGCATATGTCTAACAGAAAGTCTCTCTTCAGCGAAGTGATATACTGGCTCCTTTGTAGAAATTTCAAGCAGTCGCTTGATTCTGATCAGCAGAACATTGACATATATGTAACCTAGACAAGCTGTTGCGAACAAAAATTGTGTCACGATGCAAGAAGAGACAGCAAAACTAAGGACATAAGGTAGCGGTCGTGCGTAGATCGCAGTCCAGAAACCATTTTCATTTGTTTTAATCAAGATAATATATACCTTCCTGATATGCCTATAAAGATAAGGCGAGACATGGCTGTACTTTATTATTTTAAAATCTATGTTTATACCCATGTATTATGAGCAAATAAATGAATTATGAATTAATTACTCAGTAATACAAACCTTAAATACAAAACCAATATTCACATCACACATACAACAACAGTGTTGTCAATTGTCACACTAAAGTTTTACAACATATTATTTTTATGCAAAATTTGTGACACAATCTTTACGGCAGCTCGGCTACCTATCATGACTGCCCGCGATCGACTAAGTTTGAGTGACGAATTTCTCTGCACTGGCCAGCGTGTCTAAATTACATATACGTCAATGCAGCAGAATGATAGTTAGGGATCCACAAACTCCATTAGCAAACTCAGAACAATCCTGAAACAAATATTTAAGGCACCCTGGTTCATTAAAAACGCAGAGGTACATGAACACCAAACATACATTTTGTCAAGGTAAGGATGAGATGTTTATCCAAAAAATATAGATCAAGAGTGGAAATTCAACCCAATACCGTTCAGCTCAACATTCCTAACTGCAGTCAAAGAATAGACATATCTCGGCCTGCAAGAATTAGGGGTAGCTGCAGTGCTGCTCGAGGGGATGCTTTAGAAAAAGAGTACCTCTGTACAACTTCCACATCAATCAAAACATTGCAAATCGAATGGAGATTTAAAAAAAAAAAAAGCACAAGGTATGTCATGTCTACAAAGTAAAAAAGATGTTATTAGTCGTAAATTCTGCCAAATCCTATGATTATTCAGTCAGTTTGGTCTTCAAATGTCAGTTGATGTATGGATCAAAGGTAGTTGGAATAGATCAATTAATAAACCCAACGATAATGGAAAGGAGCAAGAGATGTTTTGAGTCACATACAATGTATTGGCGATTCAAAACAATAAAAGTCAGTCATAAATCATAACCAGTTTTAGTATAAATAAACATCAAATGAGTCATTAAGCAATAAGAGATTTAAGTTCAATAATTTCATGAGTTACTGTGAAAAGTCAATAAAACAATAAAAAATAAAATTAATGTTACTGTGTTGTCAAGTCACTTGTGTCAGGCAAAATACAAGTGTTTTCAGTCTAGTAATAAAAAGAGTTTAGTTATGATTCATGTAATTTGATTCTTTTGCTGTTGTTTTCCTGTTCAGAAGTGTCAGACATGTCAACTGAAACTATGTCGTCATCTTTTGATGGTCTTTCGTCAGCCACTAATACTTTTAAAAAAACACCACACAAGGTGGCTCCATGAAGGGTGCGTATAGCTTCTTGGGCTGCTTTGACAGATGCATATTTAACAAAACCAAACGTTTTATTTGGGAAAGTGCATACATCAATAAGATCCCCAAAACGACAAAAAGCATCCTTTAAAGTAGCAACAGAAGGAGGATATGGCTTGCAGACAATGAAGCATCTTTGAGCCACTCTGCTATCTGAAGGAGCCATTGGCTGTGAAGGTGGCAATTTGACATCACAAAAATTGTCCTTTGTATAATTTTGTTCAGTAGTTGCTGCTTTGAGTAAGTTTGATGCTTGGGCTATAGCATCAGCTAACTGAAGCAAATTAGGAGTCCCTGTTTCTATGGAGTTTTTGAAATTATTAACAATATTATTCAAATTATTAGCAGCTTTATTTAGTGGGTTATTATCGGGTCTTACAGAAATAGCCTCACCAGATGGAAACTCAAATTGGTCAAGTCTTTCCACTGCATGTGTTGCTGATTTTTCATTATCATAAGTTATTAAAACTTTAGAGACACAATTTTGAGTATCTAAATTATACTCACACTGCAGCATCCCCGGTACAATGTTAAACAATTTCTCAATATACTTCTGAGGTACTTGAGGACTACAGGTTGCTACAACTGTAGTGTATCCCTGAGGTGTTACATTAGAAAGCAAATTTACATTATCTTTATGTTGCTGGTAAGAGTCTCTTTGCATATCAGAATAGTAATTATCTTTTATTATATGACTACCCCCAGAATTAAAATTATCTGTAAGACTACGTTTTAGTTCATCTTTGGGGATGGCAAACACTGGCTTGTACCTCCTTTCGCAGCCTTCTAACGCTCTTGCAGCGTCAAGGAATCTATAGAATTGAACATAGGCGAAGCCTTTAGATTGATCAGTAACTTTATCTTTTAGCACATGAATGGAGTCAACCTGGCCAAAACGCGAAAAATATTCACGAATGTCGTCCTCAGTATCTTCTCTGTGTACTTTTAAAAAAAGGCGCCTACATTTGTCCTCGTCATTCGAAGAAGAATCGTATTTGCTGCTGGCGACCATTGCTCTGACTGGTTTATTATGTATTTTAAGTGAATTTGTTTTGAGATCTTGAACGGCCGCCGCAGCTGCGGAAGTCTTATAATATTTAATATACGCAATGCCTTTCGGCTCTCCTGTGTAATGATCTCTCGGCATATACACATCTTCTATATCACCATACTTTTCAAACAGTATTTTCAAATCCATCATTTGAGTTTGTTTGCTGCAAACGACAAATACTCTCGAAAAAGGGGGTTTATCTTCCCTACGCTCACGTTCGTCACTTCGTAAATGATGCATTGCTATTTAGTAAATTGTCCGTTCGTCTCGCTCAGCAAAAAATAAAACGTTGTAGTACCGTCTTCCCTCTGAAGGAGATTGTAAATCACAAATTATCTAAACTGTAAGTTGTAAATATAAAATAATTTTTAAGGGCAATTGGTTAGAGTTATTTATTGACAATAATCACTACAAATTCTTTAAATATTCACTTTTGTTGTCCACAAATCCTAGAGATTACAACAGCTAGATCTAGATCACAGAACACATAGACCCAAGGGATCTAGATGATAGAAGATTTTTTTTTCTTTTGGCTTTATGTTGATTTTTTTTAATCTTGCTCTTTGCCTGGGCTGCGTTCAGAACCTACGCTCGAGTGCACTCCGAGTGCACTCTGACAGCAACCAACCCGTTCAGAGCCTCGGGGTAAAAAACGCTCTGACAGGCGGTTAGTACACTCTGTGCCCGTTCAGAAGCTTCGAGTGATGCAATCAGAGTTGCGTTCCGAGGGTCAGAGTTGCGTTCCGAGGGTCAGAGTAATGCAACCGAGAGTGTTTTTCACACTCGCTCCGAGGTTCAGAACGGGTCGGTTGCAATCTTTTTTTTTAGTTTGTATATTGCTGATCAAGATCAAGCAAAGGGCAAAATATTACTAATCCTTACTATGAAATTAACAGTCAATATCCATTTTTCTGCTTAAAAATAATTACAACACATAGAAATCACTATATTTCCCTTGTATTAGGCTTAAAAGAGTTCAAAGTAGTGTTATTTAATAAAATAATAAATAATTAGCATATTTTTGACATCGACTTTGACATAAAATCTGTCAGAGTGTTTTTCACCCTACGCTCGAGTCGGTTGTTTGGTTGCATCACTCGAAGCTTCTGAACGGGCACAGAGTGTACTAACCGCCTGTCAGAGCGTTTTTTACCCCGAGGCTCTGAACGGGTCGGTTGCTGTCAGGGTGCACTCGGAGTGCACTCGAGCGTAGGTTCTGAACGCAGCTCAGAGTAATGCAACCGAGAGTGTTTTTCACACTCGCTCCGAGGTTCAGAACGGGTCGGTTGCAATCTTTTTTTTTATTTTGTATCTTGCTGATCAAGATCAAGCAAAGGGCAAAATATTACTAATCCTTACTATGAAATTAACAGTCAATATCCATCTTTCTGCTTAAAAATAATTACAACACATAGAAATCACTATATTTCCCTTGTATTAGGCTTAAAAGAGTTCAAAGTAGTGTTATTTAATAAAATAATAAATAATTAGCATATTTTTGACATCGACTTTGACATAAAATCTGTCAGAGTGTTTTTCACCCTACGCTCGAGTCGGTTGTTTGGTTGCATCACTCGAAGCTTCTGAACGGGTACAGAGTGTACTAACCGCCTGTCAGAGCGTTTTTTACCCCGAGGCAAGTGGCCCAGACGGCATTCCTGCGATTGTTCTTAAGAAGTGTGCAGCGGAGTTGACTCCGGTCCTTACGCGTCTATACCGTCTGTCGTTCTCTGCTGGTTGTGTGCCGAAATCTTGGAAAGAGGCCAATGTCCAGCCGGTTCCCAAAAAGGGAGATCGTTCTGATCCGGCTAACTATCGTCCTATAGCCGTCACTTCCATTTTGTGTAAAATCATGGAGAGGATCCTTAATACCCAGCTGATCCGTTACCTGGAAGGTCACTCGTTACTTAATGACCGACAGTATGGGTTTCGTCCTAAACGGTCAACAGGTGACCTTCTAGCGTTCCTTTTGCACAAATGGGGTGAATCTATCGATAAGCGCGGCGAATCGGTGGCTATTAGTCTCGACATCGCCAAAGCTTTTGATAGAGTCTGGCACAAGGCTCTTCTTTCCAAGCTTCCGGCATACGGATTACCCGCGCAGTTCTGTACGTGGATTGCTAGCTTCCTCCACGAGCGTAGAATTCGCGTTGTCGTTGACGGCTGCGCTTCGCGGTTCGTGGCAGTGAACGCTGGTGTTCCACAAGGCTCCGTTCTATCCCCCACATTGTTTCTTCTGCATATCAATGATATGCTTTCCTTGGGAGCTATACATTGCTATGCAGATGACAGTACAGTGCATGGGGGATATCACGGAAGCTCAGGGGCTGCTCGCGGTGATATTGGTAGGGAAAGGCAGAATCTTATCATTGAGCTCAACAGGACGCTGGACCTCGTCTCCGAATGGGGCTCCAACAATCTTGTTGAGTTCAATGCTAAGAAAACACAGGTGTGCGCGTTCTCGGCGAAAAGGTCACCTTTCCTCCCCCTTCCTTCTCTCCAGGGCACAACCCTTCACACACAGAGCAACATCACCTTGCTCGGAATGATCATTCGCTGCGATCTAAACCCCAGAGACTACATCGAATCCGTCATAACTACTGCCTCACGGAAACTCGGTGTCCTGAACAAGGTGCGTAGGTATTTTGCGACGGACCAACTATGCTTGTTGTATAAAACTCAGGTTAGGTCTTGCGTGGAATATTGCTCGCACCTTTGGGACGGCTCCGCTCAGTACCTCCTCGATGCTCTGGACAGATTGCAGCGTCGCGCTATTCGCATAATTGGCGATGTAGAGGCAACTAACACCCTCGAGCCTCTACAACTTCGTCGTGACATCGCCTCTCTTAGCGCCTTTTACCGAATGTTCCATGGGGAATGCTCTGAGGAGCTCTTTAACCTTATCCCTCCCTCTCCATTCCTTAACAGAAACACGCGTAAGGGCCTTCGGAGTCATCCGTACACTGTGTCCTCCTTTTCACACCGTACCAAGAAATTCCAAGATTCCTTCTTCTGTCGTTCATCCCACACTTGGAATTCTCTACCTGCGCACGTGTTTCCTCCATCCTACAACATGGGTTCCTTCAAAAGAGGCGTGAAAAAGCATCTTTTGGGCCGGCAAGGGGCGGGCAGGTAGGAGAGTGGATGTCGTCCCTACTCTTATCTGTCAACTCATTTGGGCCTCTTTCACCGCTTAACATCAGGCGGGAGGAGGTCATCTGCCGGGCCATCCATAAAAAAAAAAAAAAAAAAAAAAAAGGCTCTGAACGGGTCGGTTGCTGTCAGGGTGCACTCGGAGTGCACTCGAGCGTAGGTTCTGAACGCAGCTCAAACAACCAACTCGAGCGTAGGGTGAAAAACACTCTGACAGATTTTATGTCAATGTCGATGTCAAAAATACGCTAATTATTTATTATTTTATTAAATAACACTACTTTGAACTCTTTTAAGCCTAATACTAGGGAAATATAGTGATTTCTATGTGTTGTAATTATTTTTAAGCAGAAAAATGGATATTGACTGTTAATTTCATATTAAGGATTAGTAATATTTTGCCCTTTGCTTGATCTTGATCGGCAAGATACAAACTAAAAAAAAAGATAGCAACCGACCCGTTCTAAACCTCTGAGCGAGTGTGAAAAACACTCTCGGTTGCATTACTCTGACCCTCGGAACGCAACTCTGCTCACAATGAGCAGGCAAAGAGCAGTGCCCATACAGCCTAGTCTGTGGTATAATTTACTTTTTAAATATTTCCTCTTTCGTCTTCTTTCTACAACGGCTTTTTTTTCTTTATATTTCGGAGACTGTGTGGCTTATAAATTTAAAAAGATGCATAACCTCCTGACACCGAAATATAATTTTAAACGATTTCGATTGCCACCGGATGTACTTCATATAGTACAAAAGTGTTTGGGCTGTCAAAGCAGAGGCATTTCATTGGTTAAAAAAGTAGAAAAACATTTTCACATGGTTTTTCGCTAGAACAAACCTTATTAAGGATGACTTAAGAAACACATTGTGCGCATTTTTATTTGGCTATCTTTTGTTCTTTATAAAGTACATCCGGCCTTAGTTCAAATAACTGAGGAGCTACAAGTTTGAGGAAAAGATGGAATATTTGTGTATGTTTATTAATAAATAAGATACCATTTACTAAAAATAAAACAGTATGACTAGTACCAATTTTTTTTTATTCTGGATACATGCGTATGTAATTAACAAAACTTTCTTTTGACAAATCGTAAATTTTTATAAAACAAGCTACCTAATAGTCAACAGTATTTTACAATATATCAAAGTTACTTTTTTAATTTTCTAAGGTTCAATCTCTTATTAATTTAAATCTTAGGCAAAAAGTCTTACAAAGCTGTATATTAATATAAACCTTTAAAAAATAAACTCTCTTACAAAATTAAAAAAAAAACTTTTTAACAAAACTTCAAGACTAAATTAATCTGCTTAACATATCTATTAACTATAATTAATCAGTCTATAAAAGTAATTTTATAATTCTTTCAGTCATAAGTCTTATTTCTTGTGGAATTCTACGAAACAGTTTTTTTTTGGTGTTATGCACAAAGGTAAGTTGCAGTAAATACAAGTTACAGTGGTCTTTTTACTGCATCCAGAGTTTCTGCACCTGTTCTGCTTGGTACCGGGCAAGTGATCTGCTGCATGTAAACGTTTTGCATCGGGTGGCAGAGGTACTGAACCTGGCCTTCCTCCCTTTTTATTTTGATTTTCATTCTCCTGATTGTACTCAGGCTCGTTCTCATCTCGATGAATATTATCTAGTATCATTTTTTCAGCAATCTCTTATTTAAATTCTCTTAGTTTCAAAATTCGATGAGCAGGCTTCCCTAGTTTCTTATTATCTTCTTTGTATTTTATCCAGGAATTCACAATCGCCAGATCCATCATATGCGAAAAGAACCTAACCGTCCATTTCTTTGTACGAGCTCTTGCTGGGCAGACAGCCAGAAGCCTATCTGTGAGGTCAACTCCTCCCATGTTCGAGTTATATTCTCTAATAACTTGTGGTCTAGGAACTACACTCGCGAGCAAAAGTTTGGAATCAGTTACTTGAAATTGGTTGCGCGTTATCTTGAGTAGTTAATACTTTTTTAATAATCGTAAAAATGACATCATTTTAAAGGTTCAACTCTTTACTTTTAAACTGATACCGAATTCATTAAAAACAAGCCAGTATTTATGGAGCCATTCCGCATTAAGTGAAGGTGTATCGAAAAAGACGTGTTTCAATTGTTTGATACGTCACGAGTTGCGACCTATTGACCCCCTATAAAAGCACCTGTTATCGGGTTTTCTTTATCAGTCGACTTTCACACGTTGACCGGTTCACATCTCCGCCACTTTTGACCCTTTACCTTGTACGACAATGGAGACAGACTCCTACAGAAGCAGCACAAATCGTAGCCCTATTGCAAGAAGGGCTCAGCCAGCGGGTTGTCGCTCGTCGGCTCCACATAAGTCAATCCTGTGTTTCGAAAGTTTATAAGCGCTTTCGGGAGACTGGTGGCTTTATCCCGAGACCAAGATCTGGACGGCGCCGGTGCACATCGGAGAGGGATGACCGTTTTATCGTGTCAACCTCTCTCCGAAATCGGCATTTGACTAGTGTCGACGTCCAACAGGAGCTCCGAGATGTTCGTGGGGTAGCAGCCAGCGAGTGGACAGTTCGTCAACGACTCAAGCAAGCGAATCTGACTCCAAAAAGGCCTGCCACAGGCCCGAAACTCACGGCAGCTCACCGACAAGCACGCCTTCAGTTTGCTCGCATCCATCTTGATTGGGAGGTTGAGAATTGGAGGCAAGTCCTGTTCTCCGACGAAAGCAGGATGTGTTTGCACGGTAGCGACAGATGAGGACGGGTCTACAGGCGGCCTGGGGAGCGATTTCTGCTGTGTCGCTGAAACAGTGGCTTATGGGGGCGGCTCTTGTATGATGTGGGCCGGCATTTCCTTCGATGGTAAAACCGAGCTTGTTTTCGTGCCTGGCGGGGGACGAGGAGGCGGTCTAACTTCGGACCGGTACATTTCCGATATTCTCCTGGAACATGTCGTTCCCTATGCGGGATACATCGGTGATGACTTCCTCCTTATGCACGATAACGCTCGTTGTCACACTGCCCGTGTAACAACGGAATACCTCGAAGAAGTCGGTATTGCCACATTGGACTGGCCAGCGCTCAGCCCTGACTTGAATCCCATTGAGCACGTGTGGGATGAACTGAAGAGGAAGGTTCGTTCCAGAACTCCTGCTCCTTCATGTCTGAATGAGCTGAAATCAGCGTTGATGGAGGAGTGGGAAGGTATTCCACAAGAATCAATTCAGAAGCTGATCAGGTCTATGAAGAATCGTCTTGGAGCAGTTATTAGGGCGAGGGGAGGGAACACAAAATATTGACACTTATTTTTAAAGATAAATAAAATTTTTATTTAATAATTTTTGTTGTTTTATTCATTCATTATTTTTCCCTATTTCCTTGTTTTCCTAGCTCCTTCACTTAATCCGGGATAACTCCACAATTACGGGCTCGATATGAATTAATTTTATATAGATTTAAAGTGGACAGTTGCACCTTTAACATGATGTCATTTTTATGATTATTAAAAATTTATTTAGTAAGCAAGATCACGCGGAACCAATTTCAAGTAACTGATTCCAAACTTTTGCTCGCGAGTGTAGTATGAATCGTTTAAGTCTTCGATCATACCTTGAACATTCATCGACTTCCTCCGCAGCATAAATGCTTGATAACAAGATAACAGGTTTATTGTCGAACCACGATCGTAATACCCCTATCCTCTCGCACCAAAACGTCATGACTTCCTCTACCTGGACGTTTCAAGCAAGTGTCGCTGTCCAAATTATCTCGTACGTATTTGGGAATTCGGTTCTTCATGACTGTTCCGGCACATTTAATACTTCTTTTGGATAGCTCTTCAATCAGTTTTATAGTTGTAAAAAAAAGATCACAATATATTATGTGACCAGCAACCAACGAATCGCACAACTTTAGAACTACGTTCTCTCCCAATTGCAATCCAGTAGCCGTAGGAAATGTATTCTTATCCTGGTAAATTATCATATCACAAACCAATCCGTTCGGATTAGCTAAAATGAACTTAATCCAGTTGGGTGAGGTTTACCTGGCCAATATTGTCTCATTGCGCAAGCACCAGTGAAGGGTATAATCATTTCATCGACAGATATTTTCTGCTGTCGCCTTTGAGCTAAACATCCTCGAAGCACACGTTCGATTAAAGGGCGAACTTTCCACAATCTGTCAGCTGCTCTCATTTCTGGGGTTACATCAAGATCGAATGCAAATTTCAGTGAATTTCGTAACTGGATAAATCGGTCTCTAGACATAGATTCAGTGATAGTGGGGAAGGCGTATTTCTTATTCCAATACATTCGTATATGAGGATAGTTTATGCAGGCCATCAGAAGTGAAGATGCCTAGAAAAATTTTGCATTCTTCACGAGTCAGTTTTAACGAATAGCCTTTAGTAGCAACAGCACTTTGATTAGTTTTTTCCACAATCAAGTCGATCAAATCATTATCAATATATTCTTGCACGTATTCAGCTAAATTAGATTCATCTTGTATTATTGAAGGTAAGTATGACGGTTCCTGCACTTCTGGCAATGGTACATCAAAAGGTCTATGAGATCAAGAAGCAGCACCAGCTGGTCTACCAACTGGTCTTAGAACACCACCGCGAGTGCGAACACCGCGACGAGTTCTAGACCCAGTACCTTGTGTAATACCACCACGGCTTCGACCAATCTTGATCTTCGCACCCTAGCACGACCTCTGTCCGGACGCTGATAAGACTCATCTTCCTCATTCTCAGATTCATCGTCGCTACTCAGTGAGATACTGTCGTTGCTTGGTGAGGTGGACCGAGAACGGGACTTCTCTTCGTAGGAAGGATTTTCATCATCACTGACTTCGTCAATTTCGTAGTCGATGAGATTTGCAATATCGGCGTCATTTAATACTAAAACAAGAAAGAACCGTTTCAACGCTTCGACCGGATGTGCTTTATGCAGGACAAATTACGCAGTTAAAAATAATGTTCTACAACCTTTATATAGAACAAAATAATTTAAACTTACAGTAATTAAAAACCGAAACGACTTCCGGCTCGAAAACTAATTGTTATTAATAAAGCAATATTTTACATCAATATGAAACTAATTGTAAACTAGCAAATGTTAAAATAGCAACAATATTATAATTTTTACTTACCTCGCGAACCACGCGCCGCCATTGTTGTTGACAAATGACCGAACATTTCGGAAATGAGTGAAGTTATTTTTTGTGCAAGGAGTCTTGTAACTTACATTAATCATTGCTTCCTGAATGAATTGACATGGCTAAACATAAATATTTTAGGTTTCGGTAGGTATCTATTTCTGTTTTATTTACTGTATTTTTTAGATATAATAGTATTATTTCATAAGCTTACATTGTATTCACTCTTAGTTATTCAATTTGCATGCATATATACATTTAATTACTTAATATGTTAGTAATAGTATTCTCTCTATAAGCGAAAACTTTTTAGAGCATTTGTATTCTAAATTTCTTAAGTCTATTTGATATAATTTAAATGCTGTTTGTTTTCCAAATAAAAATAAATAAACAATGTCGACAAATTGGTGAGTTCGTCATAGCTTTTCTGTTGTTTATCCTCAGTACAACAACTATTTAAGTTGGACCGATTTATGCAAAAATGATCTAATCCACACGAACCTAATTTCGAGATAATTGACTTTTAAGTTTATTGCTGTAGTTTTCTGGATTTGTAATGTAAAATGTTGTTTTTAATTTAATGTAATTCTATGTGTACTAAACTATTTTACATGTATGTATGTAGCGAGTAAATTGTAATAGTTTAGTAGATATTCGGGAAAACTTGCGCCTGGATCATTATTACAAAATAAGTTTTGTATGGAATAAGCTGTTTAGGTTGCGGAAAGAAAAATGCAATAATGTTCCAAAGTATGACATAAATTATTGTTTATTTTTCTGATTTAATAAAAAAAAACAAAGGTTACCCCCTACTCCTCGTCAAAATCTAAATCGTTCACTACAATAACCTTCTATATCGTCTATTATTTCATCGGTTCCCTTTAGTTTTTTATAGTATTCAATGCGAGCTGCTCCTGTTTAATAAAATTTTGCTATGCACTCAGAGGGTAAGCAAAAAAATTCATTTTGAGCTGCATATAAAAGTAGCAAAAATACTTTACTTGTCATGCGCGAAATGGGAAAATTCCTTACAAAGATTATTTAATTTATTTACTCTCTGCTTGGGTATGTATTATTTATGAAGTGTACATTAATAAAAGATTTTTTTTATTCTTATAAAATATAATTGAGATAAATCAAAAAATATAAAACAATTAAGTAGGTACCTATAAGTAATTAGCTATATACTTATTCCTATAATAAAATTATAATCAATCCAATTAGTTATTTTGCTCACCATGTTTTAAATATGCATACCGATCAAATACACTGCTTATAGACATGTTTTCTCTTTTTTTTTTATGTATGACCCGGCAAATGACCTCCTCGCGCCTGATGTTAAGCGGTGAAAGAGGCCCAAATGAGTTGACAGATAGAGTAGGGACGACATCGACTATCCTACCTGCCCGCCCCTTGCCGGCCCAAAAGATGCTTTTTCACGCCTCTTTTGAAGGAACCCATGTTGTAGGATGGAGGAAACACGTGCGCAGGTAGAGAATTCCAAGTGTGGGATGAACGACAGAAGAAGGAATCTTGGAATTTCTTGGTACGGTGTGAGAAGGAGGACACAGTGTACGGATGACTCCGAAGGCCCTTATGCGTGTTTCTGTTAAGAAATGGAGAGGGAGGGATAAGGTTAAAGAGCTCCTCAGAGCATTCCCCATGGAACATTCGGTAAAAGGCGCTAAGAGAGGCGATGTCACGACGAAGTTGTAGAGGCTCGAGGGTGTTAGTTACCTCTACATCGCCAATAATGCGAATAGCGCGACGCTGCAATCTGTCCAGAGCATCGAGCAGGTACTGAGCGGAGCCGTCCCAAAGGTGCGAGCAATATTCCACGCAAGACCTAACCTGAGTTTTATACAACAAGCATAGTTGGTCCGGCGCAAAATACCTACGCACCTTGTTCAGGACACCGAGTTTCCGTGAGGCAGTAGTTATGACGGATTCGATGTAGTCTCTGGGGTTCAGATCGCAGCGAATGTTCATTCCGAGCAAGGTGATGTTGCTCTGTGTATGAAGGGTTGTGCCCTGAAGAGAAGGAAGGGGGAGGAAAGGTGACCTTTTCCCCGAAAACGCGCACACCTGTGTTTTCTTAGCATTGAACTCAACAAGATTGTTGGAGCCCCATTCGGAGACAAGGTCCAGCGTCCTGTTGAGCTCAATGATAAGATTCTGCCTCTCCCTACCAATATCACCACGAGCAGCCCCTGAGCTTCCGTGATATCCCCCATGCACTGTACTGTCGTCTGCATAGCAATGTATAGCTCCCAAGGAAAGCATGTCATTGATATGCAGAAGAAACAATGTTGGGGATAGAACGGAGCCTTGCGGAACTCCAGCGTTCACTGCCACGAACCGCGAAGCGCAGCCGTCAACGACAACGCGAATTCTACGCGCGTGGAGGAAGCTGGCAATCCACGTACAGAACTGCGCGGGTAATCCGTATGCCGGAAGCTTGGAAAGAAGAGCCTTGTGCCAGACTCTATCAAAAGCTTTGGCGATGTCGAGACTAATAGCCACCGATTCGCCGCGCTAATCGATAGATTCATCCCATTTGTGCAAAAGGAACGCTAGAAGGTCTCCTGTTGACCGTTTAGGAGGAAATCCATACTGTCGGTCATTAAGTAACGAGTGACCTTCCAGATAACGGATCAGCTGGGTATTTAGGATACTCTCCATGATTTTGCAACAAAAGGGAAGGCTATAGGACGATAGTTAGCCGGGTCAGAACGATCTCCCTTTTTGGGAACCGGCTGGACATTGGCCTCTTTCCAAGATTTCGGCACACAACCAGCAGAGAACGATAGACGGTTTAGACGCGTCAGGACCGGAGTCAACTCCGCTGCACACTTCTTAAGAACAATCGCAGGAATGCCGTCTGGTCCACTTGCTTTTCGAGTATCGATCGACTGGAGCTCCGCCTGCACATCACGCTGTCTGATACGGATATCGGGCATGGTGCTGCCACAATGGGACAGTTTCGGAGGTTGTGCACCACAGTCATCGACACGGGAATGAGCCGCGAAGAGTTTTGCCAGGAGGTCGGCTTTCTCCTGCGGCTGATGAGCAAGTGAACCATCGGCATGTCTCAGCGGTGGCAGCGAGGGTTGGCAGAAGTTTGATTGCACAGCTTTGGCCAGGCGCCAGAAAGAACGGCTACCCGTAGGGTGCGCAAGCAGTTCCTGGCCCACTTGTGCAATGAGCTGAGCATCCGCTCTAATGTAAGCCCTCTTACACAACTTGGTGGCATTATTGTAGGCTGTTTTCAGTAGGCTAGTATCCCTAGAAGCTCGGCCTCTGATCCAAGCGCGGTAAGCCAGCTGTTTGTTTTCAACAACAGAGGCGCACTCGCGATTGAACCAGAGGTTACGTCTGCCTCTACTGACGAGATTGGAATGCGGAATATAATATTCCATTCCTAGTATGATCTCGTCAGCAACAGAGGTAGCGCAGGAGTCCGGATCCATCCCATTCAAACAGCGCTGCCACCAAGGGACAGATGCGTAATAATCCCGCATACCGTCCCAATCTGCTGACGCATAGTGCCACAGACGGCGTGCTGCAACCACAGGCGACGGTCGCGACGCCTGAGGCACTGAGACGGATACCAGGCAGTGATCCGAAGATCCTAGTGGAGCTCGAATCACCACCTGATATCCGTCAGGGCGATTTGTCAGCAGAAGGTCCAATAAAGAGGGCGCTTGACCGATAATATCTGGTACCCTGGTGTGCTGGGTGACCAATTGTGTCAGGTCGTGCGTGAGAGCGAATGCGTGGGCAGTCCTACCCGCATGGTCAGTTTTAGAGAAACTTAACCACAACTCGTGGTGAGCATTGAAATCCCCTAAAAACACCAGCTCGGCGGAAGGAAATCGCTCCTGCGCGTCATCTGCCACCCGACTTAGATGTTCAAAAAGTCGAGTTGTCTCCAGGTCACCACGATGGGAACGGTAGACGCAGACGTAGACACGGCAATGAGTGCCAAAATCGACGTGTACCGCAAGGATGGAAAAGGAAGGTTCCTCCAAACAGCGCAGGCGACGACAGCAAACGTCCGCCCGGACGAACGAGCAAACACCAGCCTTCGCCTTGAAGGACTCCTCAAGAGCGTAGCCTGGGTAATTAAGGTAGCCTGTATCGGCCGGGCAGATAATTGCGTCTCCGTCAAAAACAGCATTGCTGGACGGGCTGTCTCGAGATGGTGGTGGACAGCTAAGAGGTTAGAATGGAGCCCGCGGATGTTAGCGAGCCCCACCTCGAATAATGGTGTTTTGGTGGGATAATGCACCGCTGTACGACCAGTTCTTTTATTTTGCGCTGCCATGATTGTTGGAGTGAGAGGCGTGAAATTGAGGTGTCGTTGCCGCGTTTTGCATAGTTAATGTGTGTAGGCCTGTTTCGCCAGGGAACAGCCGACAACTGATTTGCGCTGACCTCCCGCACGGAAGGGCCCCCGAACCCCCCCGGAAGTGGCCGCCGGGACCCACCGTCCGGTCACCAACCGGCACGACGGACCACCCCGAGATTATGCGTGGCATGGTGGGGCAGCCTCACGGACTGGTTAGGTCCCCTTGGGCCCCTGTACTATACCACGGGCGGCCAGCGGAACAGCCGTTTCTTCGGGTCTTCCTGGGCGGAGGGTCAACGCAGTCAACCTGGCACTGGGTCGACGGAAGCCCACACAAACCAAACAAATCGCAGCAACGACCCCTCAAGCTCTGGCTGTGCGCTAGCTGATCCCGAAACGCGGACAAAAAATGGCCACTTGACGGGTTTTACGTCATGCGCACGGTGGTCGCTAGCCAGTCGGTTTTTCAAGCCCTACCACCAGAAGTTGGTCACTCGATTAGCACCACCCGGGGATCACGTGTAGGGTCTCGAGGGTAAAACCTACGGACGTGAGCGACTCCAATCCCCAAAATCTCTGCTGATCAATCATGAAATCTTGCTGACCAAGTTATTTTGCGGACCAAGTAGTTATTTTGCGGACTGAATGTTTATTATGCAAACTCATGTTATTGTAAGCTGCCTATTTATGATTTAATTTTTGACCATTATCAAAATTATTTGCGGAACAAGGATTGCTGCCTGATTTTTTAAATTGCAAACAAAATCTTTGTATGCCGACTAAATTATTTAAATGCTGTTTTTTGTGGCTCACCAAATTTTATAATTGCTAAACATTTAATTACTTCTCTTTGTCAATCAGTTTTCCTGACTTCTTCTACAACATCGAAATCAACACCTTTAAATTTCTTTTTAACACTCAGTTCTTTGTAGTCCTCATTGAAGGAAGTTCTCATGAACAAAGAATGTGGAGCCTTTTTAGTGATTAATATTTCCTTTGTTTTCAGCCAATTTACTTTGCTCCTATCATTAAATGTTTTTCTATTAGTTATTTTCTTTTCTAGAATTTGATGGATCTCAAATTCTTATTCCATCTTATTCTTTATTCTTTTCCCGAATATCTACTAAACTATTACAATTTACTCGCTACATACATACATGTAAAAGAGTTTAGTACACATACACATACACATTAAATTAAAAACATAACATTTTACATTACAAATCCAGAAAACTACAGCAATAAACTTAAAAGTCAATTATCTCGGAATGAGGTTCGTGTGGATGAGTACATAGCTGAGTTTCTTCTCTTCTATATATTATTAAATGTATAATATTTCTTATATACGTCTCTACTAATAAATCATCCCGTGGAAATCTCTCTTTTAATTCATTAAATACGCGTGACATTGATTTACTACCAAACGTAGATAACGCATAAACGACCGAAAAGTGAGCCGGTGAAGAACTGCTCAATCGCGACTCGTGCAGTTCCTTTCCATAGTGAGTGATTAGCTGTCGGCACGTAAACATGCCGAAGTTCGCATTCAAAAGTTGTGGTAACAAATGTAACAATAGCCAGACCCCCTAGACAAGATGCCTTTCGATAATCGCTAACGCAATCGTTAAATGGACAATGTATGAGATTTGACAATTGCGCTCGAAAGCTAAGCGACAGCTTATGTCAAATCGCATACATTTTCTTTCTAGCGATTGCGTTAGCGATTATCGAAAAACGTCTTGTCTAGGGGGGCAGAAACGGCAGAAAAAAAGATGGGATTTCATATTTTGCGTAAGTAAACTCATTACACATCTTATCATGTATTCAAATATTCGATTTATACGTAAAAACCAATCAAAAACAATTATTTTAATCATAAACATGTCGCTTCGCGTCAGTGTCAGTACATCACAATCGTCTCACTCGCACGGGCGTCGTATCACGATGTGTTATTGTTCACGCTCGAGAAAGAGCGAGTGGCAACACCAGTGTTGCCAGATGGGGGGGATTCCCTGCAAATTCGGGGGTTTTTTTCAACGTCGGAGGGAATTTTGGGGGTTAAGTCCGTTGGGGGGATTTTCGGAGGTAAATATTAATGTTAAAGGAATTTCGGAGACTTTTTTCCAAGCCAAAATATCACTATTACCTTACCTCAACCACCCTCAACTACATGGTCAATTATTTATTTTTAGTTTTGTTTAATGATTTGGCTGTACAAGCCTGATCACTCTGTCGGACACAAAGACATTCTACTAGTACCAGCATAATGGTACTAGTTTAATGTTTTTGGTCTGACAACAATACCATAAAAAAATCGATTTCTTCAATAGGTTTTTACAAAGTATTTTTTTTGTGGCTCCGCACAATTTCTGCATTATGGCCATGACAAAGTTTGGGAAACGTTTGGAATAATAAGGTACGCGGAATGGGAATAGAATCTAGGATCATGATAAAGATCACGTTAGGGAGCTGAATAACTAAAATATATACAAGCTCATAATTTTATATTATTTACACATAAAAAGGATAAAATAATTTTATAAATATCAATACTATTTTCGGCTATAAGGGCTGGAATAGAATTGACGTCGGGAAGGGAAAAAGCAACAAAGTGTGGTTCCTAACTATTTCGTCTCAAGACAGTACTATTTTCTTTCTCTCTGCTTACTCATTACTTGCTCACTGGTTTACCTACTCATTCTGTTTGAATGATTTATTGTATTCGCAGGTAGTCTAAATTTGGCCGCCAGCTATAATATAAGTACCCGTTTACCGTGCAATTTAATATCAACTACATCAAAATCCAGTAAATCAAAATATGTGAGAACATACCGAAATGAATGAGAACACACTTACACATACTCGAATGCTAAATAGGTTTTCCTGGGAAAAAATTTATGTATCTGATTCTTAAACCAACACAGACAAGAATGTATATGATTTAATATTGGAAGCTATGGCGGAAATATAATAAACAAAATTTCGTAAATTTTACATTTGATTTTCATCATATCCCAATTGTATTTCTTTTAGTAAGTAGTACTTGGAGGTTTTTTTGTCAAAAATTGTAATTTTCGGGGGGATTTTGAGTGAGATCTGGGGGGAAATTTAAACGGCCACCTGGCAACACTGGGCAACACAGCAGTGAGAGCCTTTTTGGCGGCCGGCCGCATGTAATATGTCAGTCAGTCGAGTCGAAATGTCATGACATTGAATTAGGTTATGATGTCCGGGCATCCATAAAATATAATACACAATATTTAAGCATTTAACAAATAGTATTGCGCGGCGCACCAAGTGATTGTTGGTGCGAGGTTCCGCAAAGCCTTTGTGTTCGTTAATGAGTTCGGGTATTGGTGGCCTAATAGGTAAGTGTACCATCCGGTTCGGTCAGACAGCAGAACTTCAGGAGCCGCGACTTCCTTCGAGCTAGCTCAGGAAGTCCACCGGCTACATACGGAGACCAATCGGATCCAAGGTAAGTAATACCAATTTTCTAAGAGCTGGTAGTCGGTGAATAAAATTCAGCAATACAAGTCGGCGAAACGCCGACGTGGTGGTGTCTACTCCGGGCACCACCATCTCTTGGTAGCAGAGCGTGGTTTTTAGATTTGAGTGGTTGATTAGTATTGTACAATTAATATTGTAATCTTGTTGGTTGTCCAAACGGGCAATACATATTAATTGGTTTTGATTGCTGATTTTAAACCGACTACAATCTCATTTGTGGACCGATCTCCCTAATTAGTTGTCATATATATTCTTTATTGCACATAAAACATTCACTGGAAAACAAAAAACAGATAGGACATGTACAAAGGTGGACTTATTTCTGAAAGAGATCTCTTCCAGCCAACCTCACTGGGTGTTAGGTGATAAAATATAAAATGCGGGAAAGATAAAATGCAATGGATATACTTAATCAAATTCTAATGAAACAAACAAAAATAATATATGTATGTTCTACAAATATAAATAATCAATAAATACCGAAATAATAATCTATGTATATAATATATATATATATATATACTTTATCAATAACATAGTGCTTATGGGGATAGATTTAACAAATGCTTTTTTAACTTAAATTTAAATGCCTTTACGGATTTGCTCTCGCGGATATCTGCAGGTAGTTTATTCCGCATTGTATATGAAAAATCATTGTCATTGTATATGAAAAATTGGGGTTAAATGTCTTTTGTTGTTCTAGTTAAGTTCTAGCATTTACCTATATTTGATTTTGGTTTGTTTTTTCATATCTTTGTTTTGCCCTTGAATATTTTGTTTGTTAAGTTGTAAACTTATATTTGAATTTAATTTGTTTAAAAAATTTTTGCTGCTAAATGACTTGCTGTTGTTGTAATACACTATTTTGCTGTGTTAAGTTTTAGCATTTACATTTGATTTTGTTTTGTTTGCCTTTGAATATTATGTTTGTTAAGTTATTGACTTAATACTTGAATTTAATTTGTTTGAAAAATTCTGTTGTTAAATGCCTTTGTTGTTCTAGTTAAGTTCTAGCATTTACACTTGATTTTGGTTTGTTTATATATTTTGTTCTGCCGTTCCTCCCGATCTGTTTTATTGTCTGCGGTTGTCGGTCTGTTTGTCCGTGTATTATTATAGTGTTTATCTTAATTTTGGTGCAAAATGGTCCCGCCAGTCAGCCCGCTTAGTGGTGCCCGTGCGGGTGCACAAAAGATTTTCAGATGGTTTGCTAGTGCCGTCGCTTTGGTAGACCGACCAGACCGAGAACAGGCCTTGTTAATTCGGCATGAGGGAGTACCTGCTCGCTTGAAGGAATTGGAGCAGCTTTTCGTTGCTCATCAACAATATCTGCTCGACCACCCAGCCGAGGGTGCCGCTGAGTTGCGGGCAGTCGACCAATTTAATGCCGATTATGATCAATGTTTTGAACAGGCGGATGTGATCATAAACAAGGCTCAGGCTATCCTATTCGCCCGGAGGGGTGAGTCGTGCACGCCCGGGGAGGTCAAGCCTACCCCGGCCGGCTTGCTGGGCAGACTGCCCACTTTAGACATCCCAACCTTGGATGGGAACCTGGCTTCTTGGATGGGGTTCATTAACCTCTTTGATAGCCTGGTTCACTCGAGGGACGATCTGTTCCCTAGCCAGAAATTGGCCTATTTGCTCTCTGCCTTACGTGGAGAGGCTGGTGTGCTTGTCCAGCATCTACCTGTCAACGATGACAGTTATGATATTGCAAGGGCGTTGTTGACCGCCCGGTATCAGAATGTTCGCTTGCTAGCGGACACACATGTGGCTGCCATTTTAGGGCTGCCACGAGTATCGCGGGTCTCCTCATTGAGGAAGGAGATTTTGAACCCGCTGCTAAGCGCTATTAACGCGCTCAAACGACTTGACCTACCGGTGGACCAGTGGTCCTTCATATTGCTCCACCTCATCCTCAATAAACTTCCCATGGAGATGAAGGGACGCTTCGAACAAAGGTACGGGGGCAATAGTGCCTCGTACCTCCCCCCCTTCTCGGATCTCCTCAGATTTTTGGAGGATGAGTGTCGGATGACCGACCACTTGGATCTGGCTCCTATACCGGGACCGAGTACAGGTCGCTATGAGGCGACCCGGGCAGCGCCACGGAGAGAGCGCCGCCCGTACAAGCAGTATACTGCAGTGCGGCAGAACTCTCCACAAGGGGAGAGGCCGATGCCTTGCAAGTGTTGCAAGCGGGATGGCCATTGTTTGCCGGCCTGTCCCAAATTTGTTGGCCTACGCACCGAGGGGCGTAGAAATATGGCCAAACAGCGGAATTGGTGCTACCGCTGCCTGGGGGCTCATATGGCATCGGCTTGCCCCCACCCACGAGATTGTCACTGTTGTGGAGGGGCCCATCACCCCCTCTTGTGCTTTAATAATAAAGACACTCGTGAGGTGGTGAGAGAGAGGGACTCGCACACGGGCGGGGGCCGTCGTAGGTCACCCACATCTCCGAGGAGATCGGAGGGGCGTGCCACCCCTCCGCGGAGATTGGACAGGCGCCCCCCCTCCAGTGAGAGGATTGGGCGCCCCACCCCCCCTACGGGCGGGGGGGATCGACGCGCCGCTTATGAGGCGCCACCGCGGGATTGGGCCGCGGTTATTAGGGAGCCACATCGGGAGCCGATACGCTTCTCTCCCCCTCTGATGGAGAGACCCCGGTTGTCACGGGCTCCCCCAACTTTCGCCCATCATGGGCACCGCCCGGCCCCCCGATGCAGCTTTGGTCGGGGTGTGTACGTGCCGGATTGGGACCCGCTCGAGCGCCTTGAGCGCCCTATTCCTCCGCCGCGCACGCATGTTTCCTTGAACCCCCCTTCCCCCCCGTTGCGGGGAATGCGGGAGGATTTTCATTAAACCAACTGTCGGCTGCAACCCCCCCACAGGAGCAGGTGCTGTTACCAACAGCCTCCGTACAGGTGTGGGGCCCGAGGGGCACCTTTGTTTTAGTTCGCGCCCTTTTGGATACGGGAGCTCAGGGTTGCATTGCCTCCAGCTGGCTGGTCCGGCAGTTGAGTTTGAACACATCTCCATACCTTGAATCGGTACGAGGAATCGGAGACCTGCGGATCCCGGATCCGATCGGTCAGGTTTTGTTCTCCTTCTCCCCCCACTTCTCTTCAGCGCCCAAAATTGGCGCGACCGCGATTGTTTATGAGAAGGTTGTTGGTCAGCTTCCGCAACAGCACGTTTCGCGCGCTGTCGTTGATGCGACGTCAGGATTGACCTTGGCTGACCCTTCCTTCCACCGAACCGGTCCGATTCACTTATTGCTCGGTGCCGATGTTCTAGGCCGCGTGTATTGTGGGAAGAGGAGAGAGTTACAGAAGGGTGGGCTGGTAGCCTTATCTACATCGCTTGGGTTTGTAGTGATGGGACCAGTTAGGCATAACCCACCATCTCCATCGGTGGACAGTTACATAACTGTTAGCTCCACCTTATCGGATGTCCTTCAACGGTTTTGGGAGGTGGAAGAGCCACCTACCGTGAAGCGAGTGAACCCCTTGGACGAGGAGTGTGAGTTGTTCTACCAGAACAATACAGGTCGCCTTCACTCGGGACGGCTGATCACTCGTTTGCCCTTTTTGTCAGTTCGCCCTTCACTTGGCAGCTCCCGGCCGTTGGCCGAGAAGCGGCTGCTGTCCATGGAGCGTCGTATGAGTAGGAACTCCGACTTCAAACAGAAGTATGTCGACTTCATGCGAGAATATGAGCAACTGGGGCACATGTCGGTCTCGCGACTGGACTGGCGAAACGAGGAACCATAATTTTCTTCCTCACCACGCGGTTTTGAAACCTTCCACTGGGAAGATACGCGTTGTTTTTGATGGGTCAGCTCCTACGTCTACCGGAGTTTCGCTGAATCAATGTCTGCATGCTGGACCGAAGTTGCACCACGAGGTGGGCGATGTATTGACCAACTTCCGTCGCCATGCCGTCGTCTTTGTGACCGATATCCGGATGATGTTTCGGCAGACTGTGATTCACCCGGACGATAGACGATATCAGCTCATATTATGGAGGGAGGATCCCAGAGATCCCATGCTGGTCTACGAGCTGAACACCAATACATACGGTTTGCGTTCGAGCCCCTTTGTGGCAATTCGCTCACTTGTGGAACTCGCTGAACGTGAGCGGTTACGATACCCTCGCGCATCCTTGGTTCTCAAGGAGGATGCATTTGTGGATGATATTTGTACGGGCTCCTCTAGTGTCGAGGAAGCCTTGATTTTGCGAGATGAACTAATTGCTCTTCTCGGGGCTGGTGGTTATGAACTGAGGAAGTGGATGTCCAACTCACCTCAGCTTTTGTGTGACTTGCCAGACGACCACCAGCAGGAGCCTCATATTTTTGAGAATGCCAACACTCCAGATTTACTGTCTGTTTTGGGAGTGCAATACAGACCTGTCCAGGACACGTTCACCTATCGATTGGAGCTGCCAAGCCCCAAGGTCTGGACGAAACGGTTGGTTTTGTCTACAGTAGCTCGTACCTTTGACCCAAATGGCTGGATTAGTCCCGTAGTGTTTTGGATGAAGTGCTTCCTACAGGAACTTTGGTCAGCCGAAGTGTCGTGGGATGAGCCCCTCTCGGGCCGTTTGCTGCGAGATTGGGAGTCCTTCATGTCGTCTCTCCCCGACATTAACCGTGTTAGTATCCCTAGACATATACTGCCTAAGGGACGGTTTACGGCCAGCCTTCATGGCTTTTGTGACGCGTCTGAGAGTGGATACGCAGCCGTCGTATATATCCGGACGGTCGATGATAGAGGAGCTGTTAAGCTCCACTTGCTAATTGCTAAGAGTAAGGTTGCTCCACTTCGGACTCGATTAACGATTCCGAAGTTAGAATTGTCTGGAGCTACTCTTCTGGTTCGGTTGATGAACCACGTTGTTGACACCCTGGGACGTAGTGTGGACTTTGAGTCGCTCTTTGCTTGGTCCGACAGTCAGGTTGTCCTGTGTTGGATTAAGAACTCCGTCCACTCCCTGGAAGTATTTGTGGCCAATCGGGTATCCCAAATACAGGCCTCGAAGGCCACGTTGATTTGGCGCCAGGTGAAATAAACCCTGCTGTGCATCACGTGTAACACCGTTTTTTCTTAAAATTTCATAAAACACAAATTTTGCAAAAACACTTTGGTTTCACTGTAGTTTTAACACAAATTTCACAACTAAAATCATAATTACAATAACTTTGTCAATTAATTGCACAATATCAATGTCAAGTGTCAACGTCAACGTCGTTTCACGTCACGTCAGTGACATTTGCAATTATCTTTGGTCATTATTCAATTTTTGCATAAACAAAATAAATCTCGCGTTTATCCTGGCCTTATTTACAAAGATAGTTTTTTTTCGCCCAAAATCCCGTGCTTCCATTTAGGTGGGTTGATTTTCTCAAAATTCGGAATTTGACATTTAGACCGTTTGTTTTGATCATTTCTATAGACATATTTTAATAAAATACGCTTAAACTTATAGATCATATAATTATAGTTTCGTCGAATAGAATTTGGAAAGCATTCACAATTTGTTTATGGTTAATTTTTCATTACGTTTTGTTTTTCAACCAAACTTATAACTTTAGCTGGAAATACTTATTGCATATTGTAGAATTTCGAAAGATCCGTATGTTGACTTGACACATCTTGAAGCAAGTTAAGAGTCTTACGAGTGTCATGAAATGAATTTGGTTTTAGGAGAGGTTCCGTCGCCAATACGGCGCTTAACATTCAGCAAACGGACCTCGGCTCCGTCGCTTCCACATAAACGCAAATCTGCGCGCAAGTGGAGCGTTGGTTTAGTCTATCGTCTAGGTTATGATTAGTCTGTGAGACATCGATCGAAGTAATTTGTTATTGATTTGAAGATCATAAAGTTTTTATATATTTATATAGGTATTTCTCCCGTTTTCCGTGTGAATTTGATTTGAAAAACCACAGTGAAACTACAAAATTCAGTTCTTTTTGTTTTCAGCTTGAAGAGTAAAGCTTAGGGGAAAAATACTATATTTACTCGCCGTCACGCGATTCATTAAATTAAATGGATTTATTGTATCAATAAGTGCAAAAAATCAATAAGGTATCTAATTAACTTATTATATTTCATGATTTAAAGCAGATTTTGTTAATTTTATTTTTATTTGTGGGTAAATTGATTATTAAATCAAACATATTACATTTCCAAAATTCGCCTTTTTCATCCCCTATTTCATTAAAAAACCTTGATAGTAAACGGCATCTTAGTGGGATTAAGGCGTATATTGAGTAACACTTGCGAATTTCATGTTAAATTCTAAATTTTCACAATATTAAGTTTCACATCCTTCTTTGGCAAAGAACTCACAAATTAAGCTGTTTTCTTTTTATTAATAGCAATAATTATACACAAAATAGGTGCTCTCCCCTCCATATGTCCTTTTTATTAACTAACCAATAAGACAATTTGTCAATTTATTAAAAATTATGTTTTAGAATTTATTTGCTATGTTTATTACATGAAGTTCAAATGTATTGACTGGGATTCCTTCAGAACTCAGTGTTAGACCCACTGACCTCAAGATCATAGGCATATTTAATTATATTTTTAACATAACACTGTGCTATGAATCTCCAGGGCAGTTCCCGGAGGCCGTAGGGCTCCGCTGCAACTAACCTACCTAATAACCTAATATCAAGGAGGAATTCTGTGGAATTACACAAATAATATTAGAAACAGAGAATAAGTTAAGAAATTGGAATATTATATCTCTGACCCGTGATCGCAGAAACTTAGCATTGAAGGTATGACCCACTAACAACCGCTCCGGGGAAGGCTACTAATTTCTTTTAAAAAAAAGGAAACCTATAACTATTTGTTCGTGTACTTTATTTTATTGCCCCTCATTTTGTAGTTTTGTACCCAATTTGTACCTGATTTTTACCTGCCGAGATTGATCAAACAAACCTGAACCATCCTGCCCTTGGCTTGTATTAATTAAAAATTTAGTTAAGTGCTTTGCATTGAGGGATTTTGTTAACTTCAGTAACATTATGCATAAGTGAATTACAACCATGTACCTACAACAATAAAACTTTTCATTTTGTATCGGACTAAAGGAATAAGTTTGGTTTTTTTCTTTCAACTTTAAGATTTCCCTATATTTCTACAATTTAGCAAGAAAAAGCACTACACACGTGGCAGCGAAGCCCCTCAGCTTATTGACCACACTCTGTGGTGGGGTCCCGAATGGTTGTTACAGCCGTCCTGGCCTTCCACACCAGCTGTGGTGAAGGTACCAAATCCGGGCTTGCGTGTTCACGCTGTCGAGACTATGGCGGCTCCAGAGCGGGAATTTTTATTAGACCGCTACAGTTCTCTGGACAAGTTGCTCGGCGTGACCGCTTGGATAAGAAGATTTATACGAAATTGTCGCCGGCCTCAGGACAAAGATTTGTGTCCGGTCCTCTCACCGCAGGAGCGCCAAGATGCTCTTTTGCATTGGGTGCGTATGACCCAGTCTAGAGCGTTTGAACCGGAACTTAAGATTTTCCGTACCGGGACATCCAAATTAAAGGGACCCTTGGTGCGTTTGACTCCCTTTCTGGATGATAAGGGATTGTTGCGTGTAGGAGGCCGATTGAGGCACGCTAACTTGCCTTATAGATCACGTCATCCCCTGTTGCTCCCCAAGGACGGACCATGCTCATGCCGGATGTAATGCATTGACCGCGCTCCTCCAACGGGAGTTTTGGATTTTGTCAGCGCGAAGAATAATCCGATCTGTTATCTTTCGATGTCTGCCCTGCTATCGTTTACGCCCCGAGACGATGCAGCCCCAAATGGGTGATTTGCCTGCTGATCGTGTGAATGAATCGATGACCTTCTTAGGAGTTGGAACTGATTTTGCGGGACCATTCACTATAAAAACGTCGCGACTCCGTAATGCTAAGACTGAAAAGGCTTACTTGTGTGTGTTTGTTTGTTTGGCCACTAAAGCCGTTCATTTGGAGGTGGTGAGTGCGCTCACCATGGACGCTTTCTTAGCAGCGTTAGGCAGATTTGTCTCCCGCCGGGGACTGCCTTCTCTAATTCGGTCCGATTGTGGGACGAACTTCAAGGGCACTGATAGACATATAAGAGAAGTTTGTGAATTTTTAGATAAAAATAATATTGAGATCGGATCCACACTCTCCCGTAGGGGGGTAACATGGCGATACTCCCCGCCGTCTTGCCCTCACTGGGGAGGGATTTTTGAATCTGTTGTAAAGGCCGCCAAGACTCACCTTCGCCGCGTTATTGGGGAGACTATTCTCACGTTCGAGGAACTCGCGACGGTGTTTCATAAGATTGAGGCGGTTCTCAACTCGCGTCCGTTATGTCCGTTGTCTACCGACGCGAACGATTTGCAGGCCCTCACGCCGGGCCATTTCTTGATAGGCAGACCACTTAACGCCCTGCCCGAGTATCCTTATAGAGATGTCAATCCAGGACGCCTTTCGCGGTTTGAGTTGCTCCAGCAGCTTACCCAGAGCTTCTGGCGCCGCTGGCACCTTGAATACTTACACATTTTGCAACAGCGCGTTAAGTGGTCAGATAAGACAAACCCACCGAGGGTTGGAGACCTCGTGTTAGTGAAGGACCCAAACCTACCACCCTTACGTTGGCGTCGCGGACGCATTGTCCAACTTACTCTAGGGTCTGATGGTGTGCCCAGGTTTGCCGAGGTCCTAGTTGGGGATTCTGTTTTGAAGCGCGCGGTCGCTACTCTTTCTCGCCTCCCCTTAGACTGATTTGGCGGACAGTCCGGGACTGTCCGGAGCGGGGGGATGTTCACGCTCGAGGAAGAGCGAGTGGCAACACAGCAGTGAGAGCCTTTTTGGCGGCCGGCCGCATGTAATATGTCAGTCAGTCGAGTCGAAATGTCATGACATTGAATTAGGTTATGATGTCCGGGCATCCATAAAATATAATACACAATATTTAAGCATTTAACAAATAGTATTGCGCGGCGCACCAAGTGATTGTTGGTGCGAGGTTCCGCAAAGCCTTTGTGTTCGTTAATGAGTTCGGGTATTGGTGGCCTAATAGGTAAGTGTACCATCCGGTTCGGTCAGACAGCAGAACTTCAGGAGCCGCGACTTCCTTCGAGCTAGCTCAGGAAGTCCACCGGCTACATACGGAGACCAATCGGATCCAAGGTAAGTAATACCAATTTTCTAAGAGCTGGTAGTCGGTGAATAAAATTCATCAATACAAGTCGGCGAAACGCCGACGTGGTGGTGTCTACTCCGGGCACCACCAGTTATCTCATTCATGCGTTGGAGCGACAACGCGATAAGCAATTTCAAGCATTATGTTTGAGAGTAAAAAAAACCTTTTTAAAAACAAGCTTTTATTTAAATGCGCTAAAAAGAAAAAATAAACTTTTACACTAAAACTTTTACTTATAACGTTATTTCACATTTAACACAATTTATATGACATACAAGCTTGTCGCGAGATTTACTTATGTGTAAATTATTTAATTTACTTGTTTATCTACAAAAGTAAATCTCGCGACAAGCTTGTATGTCATATAAATTGTGTTAAATGTGAAATAACGTTATAAATAAAAGTTTATTTTTTCTTTTTAGCGCATTTAAATAAAAGCTTGTTTTTAAAAAGGTTTTTTTACATTTAATTTATTTTTTACTTTTTAGATATCACTGAACACGTTTCTTAGTCTTCATCTAATTCAACGCATCATTGTTGCAAGGTCGTTTGCCGGAACGTCTATACTTACAGAATTAGGTTGAATTCGATAAATACGGTACTTTCTTTATGGTAATTTTCATTCGGGCGTGCATATTCAAGTATACATGGTGTAACGTAGACCCCCAATAAGATTTAAGGGTATGTATCCATCAGAAGTGGAGATTCTGTAGGAAAAATATTAGGGTTAATAAAACTACTTTTTTTTTCATACAAACTAAATAAAATATTTTTTGGTTTTAAGTGCTGACAGCCCTACGTAAGCGTACGAGGAATACTACGCCGTGACTACGCTCACGTCTATCACGTGCCTTCATTCACAACTATCGAGCGCCATCGCAGGGAGACGCACCTACGGCTTGTGCCCGGGCGCAAAATCAAGTAGGTATTACAGGAAAAGATAATAACTATGATATTATTGCGTTAAGTCAACTTACCTATGTTAATACAGCGTCATGGCAGCGTCCAATATGTTACACTTAGTTGACAAATTAATTGATTAATGTTTTTCACAAACACTTATCGCACGAAGCATTTAATGACTCGCACACAAACCGCACACTTTTTTCACCCGGGCCAGTTAGTTGTTGGCTAAAAATAAACACTGCATGAATTTGGGCCGAAATACCTACTATTGAAGTCTTCATTTCAAACGACCGTTTCTTGACCTTTTTGCATCGAGCGAGAGTTCAATCATAAAAACGGCTCAATATGTCTACCACCCTGCTCTATGCAGGCAGCCGTTCGTCGAAGCATCGACTCTCTTACATTCTGCAACATCTGTCGAGTAACAGACTGAAAGGCTGCAATAAGCCGGCTCTCCATTTCCGCTGCAGTACTGGTTCGCGGGTTGCGCTCAAAGTGCTGCAGTATCGCAGTCTCCAACTGCGAACGTGCTGCGTTTCTTGACCGACCTTCATTACGCGGTGCACGAAATGTCCGAAAACTGTGTAATCGTATACACATGCTTCGGAAACATGAGTAAGAAGGCAACCGTCGCTGCTCAGCAAGTGGTCTATTTGCAACAAATCTTTGCCGGTATAACTCACGAGCACCACTAATGTTTCCGTCACACGCACCAACACATAAAACCATTTCGTAAAATTCACTATTTGAATGAATTTCACTACCACGACGAGACATTGTTGCTACGAGATCACGACATACATACACCAAAAGTTTTCGCGAGCAACTGATGGACACGGACTCGGACAGAGACGAGCCGACTCAAGGCAAAGCCATAAGAATAACTAATAATACGAGTATAGAAGCGAATCTCCTTTGTGGGTGCGCCAAATGCCGCTATTTGCATACCTACAGCGCCCTTCCCCCTGTAACGCCCCGCAGTAGTCTGCGGACGCCGCTAGGGCCACCACATGGACGTATGGTTACCATTACAATATTTTTTATATCGGTACCTCCATATTTTACATTAAATGAGAAACTGAGCATACACCGAGTCTTATTGATTTTGTACTTCAAGTGTAGCGAGCGAGCGACTATCTTTAGAAATAGTACGCACATTTTTAGATTTTTTGATTCCGTAGTTATAAGAACCTGCCTATTTTTGATTAATTGAGCTTAATCTCTACACTTCGAGAACAAAATCATTAAAATGTTTCGAATTTCGATGTACAAAATGGTTTGTAATTTAGGTATCGTACCTACGTTTATAGTCCAACAGTTGAAGTTATGAATGTACTAATGGATAAAACCTAAGCTCACTTTTTACTATCAGACCAACATTTTCACTTGAAAAAAAAATCTGTTGTTTCATAATTTTATCAAGTATTGATTGTATTTAAATTTTATATGGAACAGTGACAAAGGTCGATAAAATGATAAATGTATGTATAGCAGTACCAAAGTTTCTCATAATTCAAATTATTCCCGACTTGACAAAAAAATCCCATACTTACAGAGTTTCAAAATTGCACTACAATGACAGCTTTAGAAATTCGATACATTATATTGTTTTATTGACATGTAATGAATATTACGAATAAAACGGTATCTGTATCTCGGGTAGGTATAATAAAAATAATTTTAAAGTATTCAATCATTTTTATTTAAAAGGTTTCAATTCAACAAAAATATTTACAAATGTCTGATATTTATAAAAGATGGCGTTTTTGTAGATGATTTGAAGTTTCGGTTATTAAACTTCAGCGCGTAGTAAATACGCATTCTTATAAAAAGCTTAATCATGTAATCAATAGGAAAACATTCACAAGGTACCTGAAACACACGGTGCGCGCCTTGACTGGCGATTCCGTTCAACGGAAATCAAACGGTAGGTAAAAGGCCACGTTGGCCTTGAGCGCTCGACGGCCGGGAGTTTCGCTTCTATACTCGTATTATTAGTTATTCTTATGGCAAAGCCCAAAGGCGTCCCCGCCCCGCCCCTCGGCCGCTGCCGCTGCATTAGGGATGATCGATATCAATCGATTAATGAAAAACATCGAGTTTTAGCAAAAAAAAATTTTTTTGAAATCGATATTAAATCATCATAATATCATACGGAACGTTGATATTATACCTAGTCTAGCTCGGCAATCTAATCTGAATAAGGTGATGCTGACTAATGGTGTTGATAGTATTCACTGCACATTGTTCACTTTGCTTAGTTCACGCGCAAGTAAATGTAGAAGACTCCACCTTTTTAAATGTGTGGCTCGGTTGAGAATAAACAAATGTAACCGAACTAATCTGAACGAAGTTATTCCTTTGCATTTCTTAAACTAAAGGGATTAAAAAACTTGTCAACTTCAATGAATTCCATGACGTAATAATTTCCTGTTGTTAATGTGAAGCGGAAGGGAGTGTTACAAGGTTGCTTTTTTTCATTTAAAACCAAACCTATTACTTTTATGGCAAGTGCTGGGATCTACCTATCCAAAGTTGCTGAAAGCAGCAATTAAATATTTGTGCTGCACAGCACAACTTTGCCAACTTCGGGAAGACTTGAAAAGTAGGGTAACATTTGTATGAACAAACGAGAAGGGGATTGATTCTTCCAAAATTCGTAAAAAAGTACAAATTCGAGTTTTCAGAGAAATCACAGTTCAGCTAATCAGAATACATGAACATATCGAGCTTCGCCATTTTTTATTTAATATCGCTTGTGTTGACTCTAGTGCGTGGGTGTAGTCGAAACGTCAATACCAAATTTGAAGTGTGGTATGGTTTATTTCTATTTCTTTCTTTTTTTATTTTCTATTATTTTTATTTGTAATGTAATTTTAATTTATCAATTTGTTTGTTTAAATAAACAAAAGATTATTCATTCAATTTATTTATTAAAGGTTTAATCTAAAATAAATAATTATTACATAAAAAGATAAAGATGCGAAAATCGAGACAAGTCAAGCGACGATCTTTCAAAAACTGACGCTACCGACACCGACTTACTCATAGCGATCACTCGCTATCGCTTTCGTGACATTAAAACTATTGTTCTTATGTCAGGAAAGCGATAGTGAGTGAACGCTTTGAGATAGGCGGTAGGGCCGCTCAGTTGTGAATATCGTCTGAGAAAAAAAAATCGAGTTCGAACTTTTTTCGAGTCGGTGAAAAGTAGCCCCTAGATTTACTTTTGATCCACCTAAATGTGTAACCAAACTTGATCGAAATACTCCTATTCATCGTTAGACATCTAGCTGTAATACCTGTTAAATGAAAACATTGATATTTTTACGGTTTCGTAGCATCAATCAAAAAAGATTTGCATTCTTCATAATATCTTTAATATTTTTTAAAATTAATAAACACAAGTATGTAAATAACTTTACTTTGAATGTAAATTAATTGCTAATTTTCGTGAATAATAAATACATAATAAATAAAAAAGAATGTTTTTTGCTCCCTAACACATCGATATGACATCGATGATTTCCTAAGATCGATCATTCCCACGCGGCTTATCAATCGATGCTGTCATGATGCTGTCCTGCTCAAACGCCGGCGCCGCAAGAAAATGGGGCGGGACCGAACGCCGTTTTGATTGGCCGCTTATGGAAATTCGAATCATCGTCTTTTGACCAATCAGCTATCGTGTTCATTAACCAGAGTACGCAAAGGTGAATGAAGTCCACGCGGTCTGCATGACGTTTACAAAGATTATATGGGGCCTCTTCACAATGGCCCATGATGGCCCATCAAATGATCGTCCATCATTGCCGCCATGATCGTGCAACTCTCCACACAATCGTGAACATTCATTTACTAACTGTTGACTGTTATGATAAGACGTCTATCAAAAATATTTTACAAAAACTAAAAACCGACTTCAAAAACACTGAATAGTTAAAAATAATATAAGAATAGGTACAAACAAGATCACACTTCTATATTGAAGTCGGTGCCAAACGATGATCTCCTCGAAAGTCTTAAAATTTGTCACCGACTTCAATATAGAAGTGTGATGTTGTTTGTACGTACCTATTCTTATAATATTTTTAACTTTTCAGTGTTTTTGAAGTCCGTTTTTATTTTTTGTAAAATATTTTTTATTTTTTAGTGAATGCAATCTTATTAGTGAAAGAAACCCTAATTTAAAAAATCGAGGAAAACGCTAATTTTAAGTAAATTAGCGTTTTCCTCGATTTTCTTGGGATCCCATCATCAGATCCTGATTTTGGTAACCTTAGAACCACCCCAGGAGTATTCTCTATCAAATAAAAAAAATGAAAATCGGTCCACAATTGGCGGAGTAATCGCGTAACATACACATAAAATACGTTGGCCAAACCTTAAAATTTAAGGGTTTTCCTCGATTTTCATGGGATTCCATCATCAGATCCTAACTTTGGTGACCATGGGACTACCCTTGGAGTATACTGTATCGAATACAAAAATAATTTTGAAAATCGGTCCACAATTACAAAAATTAATCGTAAGCGTAATCGCGTAACATACACACAAAAAAACATAAGCATCAAATTGAGAATCTCCTCCTTTTTTGAAGTCGGTTAAAAATGGACATCGAAGGGATTATCGCAGCAGCGGCAATATTTTTACTTAGCTCTTATAATCATCTACTTAATGTGCGCGAAAAAAGAAACATCATATGAGTAAAATTTATTTACCGAGAAGTCTACACTGTACTCGAGACAAATACGTACTGAGTAATCGGCGATTGTGTGGACGCGTATGCCATCATGGGCCATGATTCCTTTGATGTACCGACAATTCGCCGATTGCTCACGATTACCGGCGATGATGACCGATCATAGAAAATCATGCCCTCTACACAATCGTGATTGTGTATACTTGGCCATCATGGGCCATTGTGAAGAGGCGCCAATACATTATCAGAGGACCTAGACAAAAGTAACAATTTGTTCATACATTTTGTTCTTTTCTGACTTCGTTATCCTTTTTGAATTAACAAATAAACATTCGCGTTTATTGTATTTACGTTACACGTTTATATCGAACGGCAATGTATGAAATGATTTGCGATGTGGAATCATTCCTATTCATTTTATTCTTTTCGAACTTTTTATCGTTTTTGAATTGTTACTGTGTCTAGAGGCGCGTTCCATTTAAGCAATGATTTGCAGCATTTTTAACATTTTTAGCATCATCGCGTTTCATTAGCTCTTGTAGCTAGCAGGGCTAGCATCATATGTTAACGTAATGCGCTCCATTTAAACAATATCTTGATGTTTAGGTTAGGTTCCCTTTGTTAAAACTAATGCGGCTAAAAATGATAAAATTTCTTAAAAGAAACGCAAAACATGGTTAATATTGATGTTAGCGTGAAAAAATGGTGATGCTTAAATGGAAAACCGGGTAGGCTTCTTGACTAGACATCTGTGGAGAAGCTCGGTGGCGTAGTTGTTCGTGCGTTTGGTATGATGATTGCTAAAGTTTAGTAACATTTACCGTCGTCGTGACCCTGATGGGCGAAAAAAACATAAATTATGCGAACTCGACCTCACCATCTCACCTCGGCGGACACTAGCGAATTAGCGGAGTACCTGTCGGACGGGATTGAGTAGGTATGGCCGCAAGTCATTGACATGCGATCTTCGCCGATTCAATACGGCTTGTATTGAAGAGGCTATCGAGCGAAATAAAGGCTCCAAGGTATTTGCGAGATATCTGTCTATTGGGCAAAGTCAACTGACGCAGCTGAAGATTGACGACGGTAGCCTCATTTCGTCGAAGCCTGAGATCCTGAGGGAGATCGAGAGTTTCTATGGACAGTTGTACTCCACGCAAGCACCTGTTGAAAGCAAGGCTAGAGACCCCAGAGCCAAGCTTACTCGACACTATACTGATGATATCCCGGACGTCAGCCTGTACGAGATTAGTATGGCTCTCAAACAACTAAAAAACAACAAGGCGGCGGGTGATGATGGAATCACTACAGAGCTTCTGAGAGCGGGCGGTAAGCCGATACTTAAAGTCCTCCAGAGGCTCTTTAATTCCGTTATTCTCGAGGGCAGAACGCCTAAAACGTGGAGTGAGAGTGAGGTCATCCTGTTCTTCAAAAAGGGTGATAAAACACTCTTGAAGAACTATAGGCCGATCTCACTCTTGAGTCATGTTTATAAGTTGTTTTCGAGAGTCATTACGAATCGTCTCGCTCGCAGGTTTGACGACTTCCAACCTCCCGAACAAGCCGGTTTCCGAAAAGGCTATAGTACCATAGACCACATCCATACGCTGCGGCAGGTTATACAGAAGACCGAGGAGTATAATCTGCCACTTTGCTTGGCGTTTGTGGACTATGAGAAAGCCTTCGATTCGATCGAGACATGGGCGGTGCTGCAGTCTCTCCAAAGGTGCCAAGTGGACTATAGGTACATAGAGGTGCTAAGGTACCTATACGGAAATGCCACTATGTCGGTCCGACTCCAGAACCAGAGCTCTAATCCCATCCAATTGCAGCGAGGTGTAAGACAGGGAGACGTTATCTCTCCAAAACTCTTTACCGCTGCATTGGAGGATATTTTCAAGCTTCTGAATTGGAAAGGATACGGCATTAACATTAATGGCGAGTACCTAACACACCTCCGTTTTGCCGATGATATAGTTCTAATGGCTGAGACCTTGGAAGACCTGAACACCATGCTCGGAGATCTCAGTAGTGCTTCCCAAAGAGTGGGTCTTAAAATGAACATGGATAAGACAAAAATCATGTCGAATGCCCATGTTGTACCCACTCCAGTTAATATTGGGAACACTACACTTGAAGTTGTTGACAGCTATGTATACCTGGGACAGATAGTCCAGTTAGGTAAGTCCAACTTCGAGAAAGAGATCTCTCGTCGAATCCAGCTCGGATGGGCAGCTTTCGGGAAGCTACGAAAAATCTTCGCGTCCAAATTACCTCAGTGTCTCAAGACGAAAGTCTTTGACCAGTGTGTGTTGCCAGTGATGACCTACGGAAGTGAAACGTGGCCATTCACTATGGGTCTCGTCCGAAGGCTCAAGGTCGCTCAGCGGGCAATGGAGAGAGCAATGCTTGGGGTCTCCCTGCGTGATCGGATCCGAAATGAGGAGATCCGCAGGAGAACTAAAGCAACCGACATTGCTCGAAGGATTGCTCAGCTGAAGTGGCAGTGGGCGGGACACATAGCGAGAAGAACCGATGGCCGCTGGGGCCGAACGGTTCTCGGATGGCGACCACGATCCGGACGACGCTCAGTGGGTAGGCCCCCGACCAGGTGGACCGACGATCTGGCAAAGGTCGCGGGAAGACGCTGGATGCGGGCAGCACAGGACCGATCGTTGTGGAGATCCATGGGGGAGGCCTATGCCCAGCAGTGGGCGTCGTGCGGCTGAGATGATGATGATGATGATGGCCGCCGTTGAAAAAGGCGAACCACATCTTGTTTTCAATTTCAGTAATATGGGTATCAAATAAAAGGGCTTAAGGAGTAGATGTCTATGAACTTAATTACATTGCTCTAAGATCAATATGGCTATCGCTCAAAATGGCGAACTACATTTTGTTTATAATCCTGGTAAGATGGGTATCAAATGAAAGGGCTTGAAGAGTAGAGCACAATAAACCTAGCGACGTTTCTTCTATGTTCAATATGGCCGTTGTTCAAAAATAGCGGCCAACAATTTGATTTTAATCCCAGTAAGATAGGTGTCAAATGAAAGGGCTTGAAGAATTTATTACTAGGAACTAAATCACTTTGCTATAAATTCAATATGGCTGCCGTTCAAAAATGGCGGACCACAGTTTATTTTCAATCTCAGTAATATGGGTATCGAATAAAACTACTTAAGGAACGATCACTAGGTATGTAGCATCATTGCTCTAAATTAAATATTTTAAAATTATTCCTTTTTCTTTTTATTTCGTTATAAGCTTTTAAAGCATAGCAAAAGTAACATTATTGTATCAAACCAAAAAGTAATTGGTAGTCATAACTTCTTACTTATTACATGAGGTAACCTTATTATTTGTAATTAGATTAAATGATACTTGATTTACATTTCAATGACTCAAAGAGGTTAGTTGAAATTAGGCATTAAAATACTATGTTTAAGTGTCCTTTCTGTACCTTATTTCTTCACTTTGTGTTTAAATTTCTTTTGTGTTAAGAGCTGATTATGGTTGCCACTTGAAAGTTTTTGCTTTCAGTTTAAAATCAAATAACTCTGAAAATATTGGGTTTTTAGGTCTCAGACAAGCACCGAAGGTCCATTTAGTATCTAACTTATATGTCCCTTAAATGCTATTGGGGTATTCAGTTACACCCTGTATACACTCGCGAGCAAAAGTTTGGAATCAGTTACTTGAAATTGGTTCCGCGTGATTTTGCTTATTAAATAAATTTTTAATAATCATAAAAATGACATCATGTTAAAGGTGCAACTGTCCACTTTAAATCGATATTTAATTAATTCATATCGAGCCCTTATCTTTAAAAATAAGTGTCAATATTTTGTGTTCCCTCCCCTCGCCCTAATAACTGCTCCAAGACGATTCTTCATAGACCTGATCAGCTTCTGAATTGATTTTTGTGGAATACCTTCCCACTCCTCAATCAACGCTGATTTCAGCTCATTCAGACATGAAGGAGCAGGAGTTCTGGAACGAACCTTCCTCTTCAGTTCATCCCACACGTGCTCAATGGGATTCAAGTCAGGGCTGAGCGCTGGCCAGTCCAATGTGGCAATACCGACTTCTTCGAGGTATTCCGTTGTTACACGGGCAGTGTGACGAGCGTTATCGTGCATAAGGAGGAAGTCATCACCGATGTATCCCGCATAGAGAACGACATGTTCCAGGAGAATATCGGAAATGTACCGGTCCGAAGTTAGACCGCCTCCTCGTCCCCCGCCAGGCACGAAAACAAGCGAAATCGAAGGAAATGCCGGCCCACATCATACAAGAGCCGTACCCATAAGCCACTGTTTCAGCGACACAGCACTGTGCAAATCGCTCCCCAGGCCGCCTGTAGACCCGTCCTCTTCTGTCGCTACCGTGCAAACACATCCTGCTTTCGTCGGAGAACAGGACTTGCCTCCATTGCTCCACCTCCCAATCAAGATGGGTGCGAGCAAACTGAAGGCGTGCTTGTCGGTGAGCTGCCGTGAGTTTCGGGCCTGTGGCCTTTTTGGAGTCAGATTCGCTTGCTTGAGTCGTCGACGAACTGTCCACTCGCTGGCTGCTACCCCACGAACATCTCGGAGCTCCTGTTGGACGTCGACACCAGTCAAATGCCGATTTCGGAGAGGTTGACACGATAAAACGGTCATCCCTCTCCGATGTGCACCGGCGCCGTCCAGATTTTGGTCTCGGGATAAAGCCACCAGTCTCCCGAAAGCGCTTATAAACTTTCGAAACACAGGACTGGCTTATGTGGAGCCGACGAACGACAACCCGCTGGCTGAGCCCTTCTTGCAATAGGGCTACAATTTGTGCTGCTTCTGTAGGTGTTGTCTCCATTGTCGTACAAGGTAAAGGGTCAAAAGTGGCGGAGATGTGTACCGGTCAACGTGTGAAAGTCGACTGATAAACAAAATCCGATAACAGGTGCTTTTATAGGGGATCAAATCAATCAATAGGTCGCAACTCGTGACGTATCAAACAATTGAAACAAGTCTTTTTCGATACACCTTCACTTAATGCGGAATGGCTCCATAAATACTGGCTTGTTTTTAATGAATTCGGTATCAGTTTAAAAGTAAAGAGTTGAACCTTTAAAATGATGTCATTTTTACGATTATTAAAAAAGTATTAACTACTCAAGATAACGCGCAACCAATTTCAAGTAACTGATTCCAAACTTTTGCTTGCGAGTGTATAAGCGAGTACAAATGTATAGTCGATTAGGTGACAGATTTCAAGCGCGTTTTTGTATGAAGCGCTCTATCTACGTTTGGTAGTAAATCAATGACGCGTGAGTAGTTCTCCTCATTGGGCGGAAACTTTCGACAAATTGTCTTGCTTTTGACTGCGGTTCTGTAGCTTGAATTAAATACCTAAACTTGTCTATGCGAGTATCTTCATGTATACGTCTGAACTGACCCCAAAATGAGATCCAAATCCAATTCACAGGTTGCCCATCAAATCTATGAAGCTCCAATTGCGGTAACTTAAAACTTTTATACTCGTTGTACTTCTCAGTGGTGTCCTTCAAAGTCTCGAATTCTGACACCGGACCGGACGCTGAGAGTTAATAAAATCAGTATATTGAGTACGCACCTTAAAATATAGACGTCTGTACCCTTCAGCTGCTTCCAAGTCGGAAAATATTTTATCATCGTCATCCTTGGAATGTCGTCCAACTTGGAACAACAAATTTTTAATACATAAATCAATCTCAAATAATTGCTCGGCCTTTTCCTCAAAATACATAGGCGTCCAAAAGAAAAAATTAGAAGCTCTATGCTATGGGGTATCCGAATCACCCGCATGTATGTTCAGCGATTTTTTGTAGTTTAGGAGCTAGAATTATTTTTAGATTTTTTTCAGTAATTTTCTACCGACATTGGTTTTCCTTTTTTATCTTTTTTTTCCTTACGTTTACAGATTTTTTTTTGTGTAATTAATCATCATGATAGTAGCTATCACCTGAAATAAAGCGGTTTGGCTAAGCATTGCAGAACTTACATAAAATTTTATCTGAAGTTCAAAATTACTGTTAGAGTTCAGTAGTCAAAAATGTTAAGGGCTTAAAAACATTTAGTAAGGGGTGCCAGAGGTTTCTAAGCATTCTTAAAATCTGCTAAGAACCTGTAACAATGAATATCATTCATAAAAATCAGACCTTAATAGTGGTTTTTCTTCTGTGACTGGCCTTGAGGTAAACAAAGGTCGACAAATTGAAAAAAAAGATGTTTTTCTTTAGGTGTTGTTGAATTGTAACGTGTCTAGTATTACTTAATATTCGGTACTCCATGGCGGTCATGTTATCGGCTTCAGATGATTTTTGAATTAAATTTAATAAATTAATGTATTTTTTTAGAGTTATGATTAATTAAATAAAACACAGTTGTTAGTTCCTAAATTTTATTTAAGTGCCATTTATAAAAGGTTTTCAAATTGGCGTCCTCCCACAGAAATGCACAATCTACATCTCCTAAAGAAATTGTGTTTGAGGTGTCTAAAAGCTTCTCTGTTGCTTCTTATTATGTTTCCCGTTTCTTCAATTTTCCGCCTCAGCTCTTCTTCACTATTAGACTCCCGCGCGTATACGTTTTCTTTGTAGTACCCCCAGATGAAAAAATTGATTGGGTTTAGATCAGGTGACCGTGGCGGCCAGGAAATTGGTCCACCTCTTCCGATCCATCTGAAAATCAGATAAAAAATGTGTAATTAGTAATTTGTCACAGCTTTTAAATTGTAAAAATGTAAATCAACTATCGTATTTTATCTGCCGGGATAGTTTTCATTTAGGAAGCTTCGCACTTGACTTGCGTAATGGCATGGCGCCTCGTCATGTTGCAAAATCATATTTCGACAGCGCAGCAATAAGTTAACATCTTCCAGCAAATCTGGAAGCTGATTCTCCAAGAACTCTCTGTAGACGGCTCCATTGAGCCTGGATGGAAGTTCGTAAGGGCCAATAAATTCGCAGTTGAGAACGCCGGACCACATGTTCACGCTGAAGCGGTGTTGGAATGTTGATGGTCTTGCCGCATGTGGACTCTCGATAGCCCAACTATGGTAATTGTGAATGTTGAACACTCCAAATCGCTCGAATCGAGACTCGTCTGTCCACAAAATATTATTGAAAAAATTGGGGTCTTCTGCGTTTTTTCTTAACATTGTGTGGCAAAAATCAATCCTTAGTTGGTAATCTGTGGGCTGTAATGCCTGGACCCTCTGAATGTGGTACGGATGATATCCTTCTCCTTTCAAAATCCTTTGAATGGAAACTCTTGGAATGTCTAGTCTACGAGCCATTCTCCTCGTACTTGTTGCACTATCCCTTTGCACTTCCTCCACAACTCTTTCCCTGCGATCAGGATCAGCTGTAGGGATCCCTTCTCCAGCACCATGGCGACCAGGAATCCGGCCTGCCATCAACGCGTTGTGGGTGTAAATAAAAAAGCGAAGATCAGGATAACGATCAGGTTGTCGTCCTCCTCGACGTTGAAGCTGTTCTCTGTATAATCTTGCTGCTTCACGGCCATTACCTTGAGCAACGCCGTAATAGTAATGCATTTCTGCATATTCGCTTAGCGAGTAATTCATCACTACCACAAGTAAAAAGTCCAAATCGATATGCAAAGCGGAGTCCGATAACGAGCGCACAGTCCAAGTCGATAACAGAAAACAGAATCCGATGAGGTAGCAGGGTTCGTGAGTAAAGCGATATGATACGACGTAACAAGCAGCAGTAAACACAGTGTGAGAACGACTGAGGCGTTGCTTGAGTTTGCGGTCCTCTGCGCTGCTGGCGTCGCTAGCTGTCTCACTCGCACAAACCGGTTTCATTGTTTGCGCTCGCCGAAACCACGACTCAGGTAAAGGATTTCTTTACCTGTGTAGATGTTTTAAGGTTTAAAAGAGATATTCCGAGAAGACTACGGCTATCTGCATAATTCAAAAATCATCTGAAGCCGATAACATGACCGCCATGGAGTACCGAATATTAAGTAATACTAGACACGTTACAATTCAACAACACCTAAAGAAAAACATTTTTTTTTTCAATTTGTCGACCTTTGTTTACCTCAAGGCCAGTTACAGAAGAAAAACCACTATTAAGGTCTGATTTTTATGAATGATATTCATTGTTACAGGTTCTTAGCAGATTTTAAGAATGCTTAGAAACCTCTGGCACCCCTTACTAATTTTTTTTAAGCCCTTAACATTTTTGACTACTGAACTCTAACAGTAATTTTGAACTTCAGATAAAATTTTATGTAAGTTCTGCAATGCTTAGCCAAACCGCTTTATTTCAGGTGATAGCTACTATCATGATGATTAATTACACAAAAAAAGACCATCTGTAAACGTAAGGAAAAAAAAGATAAAAAAGGAAAACCAATGTCGGTAGAAAATTACTGAAAAAAATCTAAAAATAATTCTAGCTCCTAAACTACAAAAAATCGCTGAACATACATGGGGGTGATTCGGATACCCCATAGCATTTAAAAGCTTTAGAGCTTCTAAATTTTTCTTTTGGACGCCTATGGATGGGCCATCCTGTATAATGCTTGAATGTCCAAATCTTTCTCACCCAAAGCAGTCGTAAGTTCTTTCTCTGTAAAAAATCGCCGTGCCACGGTTCGTTTTTTTATTAAATCTTCCATTACGGTCGCCACAATGTACGAGACGATACTTTTACTGTGCTTTTACTATTAAATTATGCCGAAAATATATTAAAATACACGATCTACAAAATAAATACGTTGTCAGGCTTTGTCTTTATTTGACATTGACATAACAAAAACAGGTGTTTTAAAAATACGAAAATAGAAATGAAGTAAAACAATGAGGTTTCAAAGGGATGTTATGGAGCTCCGTAACCGTAACCGAAACTATCGGATATCCGAAATAAAATATATCCGTATCCGTAACCGTATCCGTTTCACAAGTTTCGAATAAGGGGCGGAGTTTAAATAAAACGACATGTTTCGACAGGTGTTTGTTTCACCGCTCGCGCGCCACGTGAATCTTGTTGTTTGTTTGTTATTTCTAGTCATAACAAAACCTCTTTCATAATTAGTTATTTTTTATTTAACAGTTGATACATAATCTAATATCCGTAACCGAAACTATCTGAAACTAACGGATAATCCGAAATAATTACATATTCGTAACCGTATCCGAAACCGATATAATTTTATTCCTATATCCGTATCCGTATCCTTATCCGAAATATCATATCCATAACATCCCTCTTTCAACAGTCCTGAAGGCGGACTGACATGGTGGCGTTTTCATACAATGACTGCAGCACTTGGATGTACCGATAGTCTATTTGCCACCTCTGGAGTGATCTAAGCACGGGCCAGGTCTCGACAGAATCGAAGGCTTTCTCATAGTCCACAAACGCCAAGTTGCCGCTATGGCAGATTATACTCCTCAGTCTTCTGTATAACCTGCCGCAGCGTATGGATTTGGTCTATGGTACTATAGCCTTTTCGGAATCTGGGTTTTTTCGGGAGGCTGAAAGTCGTCGAACCTGCGTGTGAGACGATTCTTGATGACCCTCGAGAACAGCTTGTAAACATGATTCAGGAGCGTGATGGGTCTATAGTTCTTCAACTAAGCCCTGTCGCCCTTTTGTCGAAGAAAAGTGCCACCACGCCCCTGTGCATGCTTTAGGCGTTTTTCCCTCGAGAATGACGGAGTTGAATAGCCCCTGCAGCGCTTTCCGGACTGGTAGTTCACCCGCTTTTAGGGCTGTAACTCCATCATCAACCGGCGCTTGTTGTTTTTAATCTATTTGAGAGCCACACTAATCTCGTACAGGCTGACGTCCGGGATGTCTTCGGTGTAGTGCCGGGTCAATTTCGCTCTAGAGTCTGAAGCCATAGAAGCGTTCGATTTCGGCCATAAGCTCAGGTCGCGATGTAATGACTCTGCCATCCTCTATCTTCAGCTTCGTCAGCAGACTCTGAACGAGTGACAGATCTCTTGCAAGCACTTTGGGAACCTTTGTTCTGCTCGATGATCTCCTTAATACGTACCGTATTAAATTGGCGTATGTCGCGAGTCAGACATTTAGAGATCTGTTTGTTGAGTCACCGACGAGCATCTTCAGAAGAGTGCAGACCCACGAGAGACTTGTGGATAACAAAGCCGACACCACCTTGGCATAGGTCTTCGCCTTCCCGGAATTAGAGCAGGTGGCCGGATTTAAGTACCTTCGTGTCCTAATCCTCTCTTCCGTTTAGGTTCATATGGACAACTGTGTCAAAATGTCAACAGTGGCAAAAGGACTCGGACTTCAGCTAATTCCACAATATTCCAACGAATCCTGCTCAATTACTTCTCCAGTTCCAGCAGCTTCTCCTCGGTCCGCAGTGTGAGCGCGCTATAGGTGGCCAGGGCCAACATCATTCGATGGGGTGGGTCTTTGCCGCCCGGAGATTATTCGCACCCCAGGTCCCGGCACCGAGTCGACAACCTCCGCGACCGCCCCAGGCACTTGGGAACTTTCGTTAGTTTGAATTATATTGGGGGAGTTTGGGTCTTCTCCCACTACGCTGGCCCAGTGCAGGTTGGCGGGAGGCTGGCTTGGATCCCGTCAGGTGCTGTTTGGAACCTTGCTGCTGTTTGCTGTTTGTTTGTAATAAATGACAACTGCATGTATGTGCTAACTACTATTGCTGTGTCGGCAGCATTTTTCAGGTGGAGTGCAGGAAAACATTTGTATGATAAAAAATAATTGATAATTATTGAAAATAAATATCACCTCTTTACACCTTTTTTTTGTCGGGGGGAAATGCGTAACTGCACCGTACCCGCCTTTGGCTAGACGGCGAGCGTGTGTGGGGCTCTCCCAGCAGAGCTTACCCACTAAAACCCCCCCAGTGTCCTCACTGCCCTTATGGGCGCGCTAGGTAAGGTCCACACTGCGACTCCACTATCCATGCGCCCGGATCATCTCTTTACACCTACTACCATTTTAACTAGAATAGACGACCCATGGTGACGACGTCCTCATGGTTATAGAAGTGACATGGATGGTGTAACCACGAGTAAGACCCTATGCTTCATAGTTACACCTTGTTAGAGCTCAACTGTTGATTTTTGATAAAACATAAGGGAGAACTAATTACATCTCATCGTGATTGTGAATAAACACTGCTCAACACAAGTAATTACGGATTATGGACATATGTTGATTACACAATTAAGGTTATTATTTACAATATAGGTCTCCTTTATTTAACACAGTATTTCAATTTCAATAATTTTATAATAACTCGAAATCATCTCTCTGAAACAAAAAGAAATCATGATTAAAAATAAGATTTTTCAATCCTACGTTACCTCACTTAAAACTTTAAGTAAATCTCACCATATCATTGTACTCCATGACGTGTTTCTTGATGGCAGATCCATCAACCCATGTAACAAAGTCTTCTAAAGCTCTGGTGACAAGAAAAGCTGGATCTTTGACTAGCTCTGGTCCAACTCTAACATGTCCCTGCTCAATAAATTTGGTCGCTTCTTTTAAGTTTTCTGACATTTTATCTGAAAATAAAATAACTTACAGTAAAAAAAAACATAGTAAAATAAAACAAAACAATTTTTTTTTTGAGGGGAAATATTTGTTACAAGGGGCTAAGTTGACTAGGCTGCCCGCTTAGGTGTTCCCTAAGAATTAGTTTTTTAAATAGACACATATTGGCCCTTAGTTGTATTTGTTCAAGTTACTTTCTTCTGAAACACAAGAATATAAAAAATAATATAAGACTACACACAACTAATTTTGTTTCTTAATTTGGTACTGTCTGTATGTCCATGTTTGACACCCATAAGACAATTAAGTGTAAACATGTCCATTATAATTTTTTCTTCCATATCATATGACCTTTTCAGTATTTCCTTTTGTGACCAGAAGCGCTTCCAACTTATATGAATCCTTATTTCCACTTTTCTTCATTATTATACAGGGTGGAATTTTGTAATGCCACCTGAAGGGAAAGTACTCTTAATACTGTAAATAGAAAATTTTACTCAAAGTAAACATTCCTTTATTTTTGAAAAGAAATGAAACTGCATTCAAACATTTTCGAAAATTAGCTTGCCACAACCAGGAATCGAACTAACTAAAATCTGTAAACATCCTGTACTTTTATTGCATCAATCGTTAGGGTCAATTATAAAGACGAAATCTCTGTAACAAACTTGATAAATTAAATGAAAGGAAAGCCATGAAACCCTTAATTATTTTATTTATTTACAAAATTGGTAAACTAACTAATTAGTTAAAGTTAAATTCATTTCTAGTAACCTTTAATAACGTGTTGTGGTGAATATTATAAATCGTATTCTGAACTTCAACCCTCAACTCGTTTACATTAGCGTAAGATTTAAGGTAAATTTGATTTTTTACATCCCCATAAAAAATCTAAAGGGGTGAGATCTGGTGATCTCGCAGGCCATCTGATTGTGGCGTTTGTACCTATCCAGGTATTAAAATGGTTATTAATGTAGGCAGTAGTGATTCTGCTGTTATGGGCTGGAGCACCATCTTGCTGTAGAATAATAAACTCATTTCTCAAGAGATCCAGTATTTCTAGATACTTGACAGTGTTTAAATGTCCTTCGTACACGTATACTAACACAACCATATTTCTCATGATTCCGCACCAAACGTTAAAAGAAAATCTTACTTGATTGTTAGTTTCATGAACCCGAACCGGATTCACTCGAGACCAATAATGGTTATTGCGGCGATTGTACATGCCGTTATTGCTGAAGTTGGTTTCATCAGACCATACAATGTTACTCAAAAAATTAGGGTTAAGGTCAATTTCTCTCAGCATGTTTTGACAAAATTGTAGTCGTCTCTCACAATCCCCAGGATGCAATTTTTGCACTAAACGACCATCACAATAACATTTGTACTTATACTTTTTCAGCACTTTAAGTACGCGAGTGTGGGTTGTCCCAATTACTTCGGCAGCATCTCTGCTAGAAACCTTTGGAAATGCTTCGAAATATGTTAAAACATCTAGATCAAAATCGAAATGGTTCTGCTGAAGAGTTTGCCGTCGCTTATCGAAACTACCCATATTCTTTAAATTTTCCACCATTCTTTTGAATACGAACCGAGTTGGTGCCTGTCGGTCTCTATATCTCTCTCCATACCACCGCAGAGCTTGATTCACATTTCTGTTATTTAAAAAATAAGCTTCCATTAATTCAAATTTTTCTTGATAAGCCATTTTTATAAATATGAAATGATTTGTAATTAAACAATCAAATGTGAATAACAAATGACAATCTATTTTTAAATACAACATTCCAAATTTAAACTACCTCATACACGCAGTTATGTCGCATCTAAGAAAGGAGTCTGCATTACAAACACGGACAAATCATAATCATATCATAATCATAGTACTTAGTTCGTCATTTTAATGTACTTATAAATGACGTCAATGATAATCTACTCTATCTATCAACTCATTTGGGCCTCTTTCACCGCTTAACATCAGGCGGGAGGAGGTCATTTGCCGGGTCCTATATAAAAAAAAAAAAAAAATTATTAACTACTAATATGGACAGCAGATGGATCTTTGAGTAAAAGTGCTTTAACTTGACCCATTGAATTTATAAGTCCATTTTCATGGCTTTCCTTTCATTTAATTTATCAAGTTTGTTAGAGAGATTACGTCTTTATAATTGACTCTAACAATTGATGTAATATTTACAGTTTTTAGTTGGTTCGATTCCCGGGTGTGGCAAGAGAATTTTCGAAAATATTTGAATGCAGTTTTCTTTCTTTTCAAAAATAAAGGAATGTTTCCTTTGAGTAAAATTTTCTATCTACAGTATTAAGAGTACTTTCCCTTCAGGTGGCATTACAAAATTCCATCCTGTATATGTATATATACTCATCAACATCTTCTATCTCTATATATCTTAGATCGTTTGTTTGTCATGATTTTTGTTTGATTGGTGTCCATTTCCAGCCCTACTGTTCTACTCTACTGGTCGAGTTGTTGTATCATGTCTTGTGACATTATATAGTTATCCGCAAACGCAAACCTTAAAAATATTGTCTGCAAACCTTAAGTGGCTGAAGTACTTGTTGTCTATTAGAATACCTTACTTCTTCCAGTTCAATTTCATTAAAATGTGTTCCAAGATGGTAATAAATAATTTTGGTGAGAGTGGGGTCTCCCAGTCTCACCCCTCTACCCAATGATATTTTTTCACCCTACGACTCTAGGCATACTGAGCTGGTGCTAACATTATCCTGTATGATTTAAGTACGCTTCAGGACCCATCCATTATGAAAAATTTAAATAAAAAATCTTTAAAAACTTAACTTTTTTGGATATTTTAGAAAATTAATATAAAATTATTAAATAGGTGAGTTATTTTCTTTATTTATATTTAAATCATTCTATTACAATCTCCTGAAGCATCCATTAAATTTTCCAGGGTGATAAAAAAGTAACCTGTATATATTTTTTAATACTTGTATACTATTGTTGTTATTATTAAAGTATTCCAATGCATTCCATATAGATTTGTGCGATACACTATCAAATCAAAAGATACCGTTTATATCATATAATCTTGCGATTTCACAAGGGAATCCAAACCTATATTTCTGCTGACCTAGAATCATGAAATTTTGTGAGTTTTAGTTTAAATAAAAAAGCTCATTTGTGAGTAAAGAATTGAAATCTAGTATGAGTGTTGTTGCTTACACTATGTCAGCAGTAAGGGCTCCGTAATTTTATTTACATATAGTATGAATGCTTAGATATACTGTGAAATAAAAAAAATTATTGTGTGCTAGTTTGCAAATAGACCAAAAACATTAGAAGTATGGAAAAACAGTGGTGCCACCAATAGCCTAGTGTGGTTATATCTAGCCTAGTGTTTAGATCACAAAAGAAAATTGTATAACTTACTTCTAACCAATACAACTGGAAGACGCCTTTTACAAAATGCACTTGCTGATACATTGGCAGCCAGTGCCAAGTCCCATCTGGTAGGTATTAAACCCATTTGATACAATTTTTCTAATAACTGGGCACTGCTTTCTGTTCTGAATTCATTTGTTGTATCAAGATCTTTAATTTTGTTGGCCAATTCTCTTATATCTCTGGACAGTTTATTATACCTTCAGAAAGGTTATTAATAAATAATATTAATAAATAAGATTAAATTCTTGGTCGTCTTATTAAGTTTTATATTAATTAAGTACTCACTTTGTGTAATCTTCTCTCTTCTGTATATAATACTTTTTCATTACTTTTACTTCATGCAAATTATTATCAACTTTCCAAGATATAAAATCTACTTTTTTAAGTAATTTTTGTTCATGAAATTTGAGTTTACGAACCATTTTAAAAATTAATTATTGGAGAGTTCAATTTATTGAAGAAACATACATGAGCTAAATATACCTTAAGTAAGATGTTTTAGTTATCTACGTGTTCCCGTATATAAAACTACTATTTGGTGTTAACTAGTAACTAACTACAGATCAAAACAAGTTAGAACGTAGGTAATCAATTTAATTTTTTAGGTTAGGGCACAAACAAAGCTCACTCACTTCTAAGGTGGTTGGTTAGGGCACAGAGGCGCGTTCAGCGCCTCTGGGTGTAGTTGTCCGGTTGTTTTTTAACTCGCTCAAAGGCGTTGAACGGATTGCAGCAACCAAATCTCTTATCTCCCTCTTTCACATGATTTTTTATTTCTCTCTCTTTCTAGTAGATGACATTATAGAATATGGCCGCCAATATCATCCAATCACGTAAGAGTATTTCAGTCATAAACGTCAGAGCGTTTTACAACCATCAAATTCGATGGTTGTTCGGTTGTAACTCGCGCCGACACTCAAAGGTCTTGAACGGGCCGGTTGTTTCACCCGGTTGTCACGCTCGAAGGCATTGAACGGGGTTAGAGTGAAAAGTTGTACTTCGCGCGAAGGCCCTGAACGCGCCTCAGAGCCGCGTTCAGAGCCTTTGGGTGATTGGCGGCCATATTCTATAATGTCATCTACTAGAAAGAGAGAGAAATAAAACATCATGTGAAAGAGGGAGATAAAAGATTTGGTTGCTGCAATCCGTTCAACGCCTCTGAGCGAGTTAAAAAACAACCGGACAACTACACCAGAGTTGCGTTCCGAGGGTCAGAGTAATGCAACCGAGAGTGTTTTTCACACTCGCTCCGAGGTTCAGAACGGGTCGGTTGCTATCTTTTTTTTTAGTTTGTATCTTGCCGATCAAGATCAAGCAAAGGGCAAAATATTACTAATCCTTACTATGAAATTAACAGTAAATATCCATTTTTCTGCTTAAAAATAATTACAACACATAGAAATCACTATATTTCCCTAGTATTAGGCTTAAAAGAGTTCAAAGTAGTGTTATTTAATAAAATAATAAATAATTAGCGTATTTTTGACATCGACATAAAATCTGTCAGAGTGTTTTTTACCCTACGCTCGAGTTGGTTGTTTGGTTGCATCACTCGAAGCTTCTGAACGGGCACAGAGTGTACTAACCGCCTGTTAGAGCGTTTTTTACCCGGAGGCTCTGAACGGGTTGGTTGCTGTCAGAGTGCACTCGGAGTGCACTCGAGCGTAGGTTCTGAACGCAGCTCAGAGGCGGAACGCGCCTCTGCAACCGAACTTTTATCTCCCTCTTTCACATGATTTTTTATTTCTCTCTCCTTCTAGTAGATGATATTATAGAATATGGCCGCCAATATCATCCAATCACGTAAGAGTATTTCAGTCATAAACGTCAGAGCGTTTTACAACCATCAAATTCGATGGTTGTTCGGTTGTAACTCGCGCCGACACTCAAAGGTCTTGAACCTTAGTCTTGAACGGACCGGTTGTTTCACCCGGTTGTCACGCTCGAAGGCATTGAACGGGGTTAGAGTGAAAAGTTGTACTTCGCGCGAAGGCTCTGAACGCGCCTCAGGGCTGCGTTCGTAAACGTCGCCCGACGACGCTCGATGACGTACTGGCCGTTCGAAAACTCCCGGTGTAAACGCACGACGATCATGTATAGCCGTTCGTAAACCTCGCTCGACGACGCACCGGTCGCCCCGTGAAATATGTGGGTGAAAATCGCCCTGACGTTTATTTGACAGGTGACATGTCCGTCAATTTGGCTATTTCCTCCTTTTTGTAATAATTTGTAAACAAGTTCATTTTGTATTATCGTAGATATATGATCACTCGACTGTGTTTTGTAATTTCATAAAAATGAAGACAATAGAAATAGTTACAGAAAATGCATACATTATTATGGACGAAAATGGCATTGTTTATTTATAAGATGGATATTTGCTTAATAATTTCTATGAGCGAAGTGCTAATAGATCAAAACAAGTTAATGAAACTGAAGAAAAATTATCAATTTTAGGTTATTTTGACATCAAAATGACATTTGACAGCCACAGCTTACGATGTCGTTCTATAACGTCCGACGAAGAGCGTCGTCCTCTCTAGGACGATCGCCCGACGTCGAGCAATGGTTTACGAACGCAGCCCTGACATATAAATAAAAGCAGACTTAACATATTGTTCAAAAATGCGTGGCAACTTCACCACATGTAAACATTACTCACACATAAACAAAACTCAGGGCCGCATTAGGGTACACTGGGGCCACACTCTGCACTATAAGGACTTTGTACTCATATTTACATGGATTTTTTATTGAGTAAAATATGAAATTTTTAAGTGATAGAGTAGAGTTGAATTGTCGTCATTGAAATTTGAAGTTTAAAAAGATAATTTACAACTAAAATTTTTAGGCTAAAGCAATAGCTTTTTTTTTACTAGACGATTTATCGTTTATTAGTGATGCGCCTTTGCCTATGAAAGTCACTATAGTTATAATTACAAACTTATTAAAATTATTTTTACAAACTCTGAATGTCATATTTATTTATAGATAGAACAGCCTAAAAAATAAGTTTCAAGCTTCTAGCTTTAAAAATGACAATACTCCCATACAACCTTTCATCCTCCCTTTCAACCCTTTTTTCGCATTAAAAAGTAGCCTATGTCCTTCTCAGGCTCTAGACTATCTGTGTACCAAATTTCATTTAAATCGGTTCAGTAGTTTTGGCTTGAAAGCGCGACAGACAGACAGACAGAGTTACTTTCACATTTATAATATTATAGTATGGATGTAGGAGTTGCGAGGGAATTAAAAAAACAACTTGTGGGTGTATGCTTGCTTATTTATTTTTAAAAAGTACACTTTTCTTGAAATAATTTTTCGGAAATTTGGTCAGTACGAGCGTAATGATTCTTATGTCTAAATATAATTTCACAATGGTTTTTAATAAAATATATTCATGTTGTGCATCATGTTCCAAGTCGTGGGTCCGTCTCTCAACTGTCGTCTTCTTTGAATGCTGCAAATTAAAAATATTTTTAAAATATGGATATTATTATCCAAGTTAACATAATCATAGTACCTATTTAAATTTTTAATTTAGTTATTACTACTGAAATTATTTAATTTTACGTACAAAAAGAAAAGCATGAATTTGGAAGGCAAAGGTTCACAATGCCCTACTCTTGGTATTCATTAAAATTAAAAACATTTCTTTAACTTAGTTTTATTATCTCTTTAAACAAATTTATATAATATCATATAGTTTCATTCTACTTAAGTTAATAGTTAGTAGCACCACTCCGACGACAAACTACCAGGATGTTCATAAATACAAGCTAGATTTCTTTAGAGAAGAACCCTTTGAACTGCCTAATACAAGAAATGTCAAATTAAGTCAATGAAATATATTGAATTGAAAAATTCACAACTATTTCAAAATAAAACCAAGTAAAACAGATTTTTGTGCAAGGCAGTTAACGTAGCTCACAATCTTAGAGAATTACAAACACATGAGACGCGATATACATCTTGTAAGCTTAACCAAAAAATATGTACGAGAATTACTTACCGATGGAAGATAATTTCTGGAGTTTTATTATAAGATACGTTAGAACACTTCGGGGCATAGCACTTTACCATTTTTCTTGTCCGATTAACAGTTATTTTTATATAAAATCACAAAACAAAATATTATAACACAATGTCACTACACCATTTTTGTCTTACTTTGACAAAGGTAAACATGGCGTCTGCCACGGCTTCGGAAATGTTTATGTGTGCGTTAGTAACGATATAGACGAAAAACTCAAAAATAGAAATATAGACGTCTCAAATAAAGCATTTGTTATATTATAAAAAGTTTGAGGTAAACTACTTTGTTTTCTTCTTCAACAAAAACTGGTAATTCTAATGTCGTCATTTTTTCCTTATATCTAATTCAGTTTTTAGGATATTTGGCTTATTTTTGCTTTCAATTCAAATACAAAGTAATTTTTAAACATCGAACTAGCGAACCAAAACAAAATGTCAACTTGACAATAACATTTGACTCACGGTGCTGACGAATTCGCTCTGAGCACTGTAAACGTTGTTTGTGATGCAATCAATGACGTCATCATATCCAACGTGAACGCTGTTGGATCGCGAAAGACCGCCTGTTAGCGCGCTCACAGTGCTGATGGTCACTATAATCGCGAAACGGAACGCGGCTCCTGCGTTCTAAGCTCAGAATAAGTATGTACACCAATGGATTCGCAATGTTATTATATGGCTCAAATGCGTCATTACAAAGCACCGTGTTTGTTGTTGTGCTAAAATATCAGTCGGTGAGCATTATTTGTGAGTGCATTTTACAGTTATACGTTTTTTATTGATTTTTTTAATGAATTCTATAAAGAAAAACATAAAAAGTGTGGAATCTTAGATGCGGCGTCCCTAGTTTTTTTCCGCCATCTTAGAGCACCAACCCAAATGTTGGCACGCTTTTTTCGTAGTTATTTCATGTCTATTGATATATATAGTCTAAGGTTCTAAGCACTGCCATTTTCTGAGGCCATGACTATGAGCTGAGGGCTTGCTGCTTAGACTATAGATACCAATAGACATGAAATACCTACGAAAAAAGCGTGCCAAGATTTGTGTTGGTGCTCTAAGATGGCGGAAAAAACTTGGGACGCCGCGTCCAAGATTCCACACTTATTATGTTTTTCTTTGTACAATTAATTAAAAAAATCAATAAACAACATAGAACTGTCAAATTCACTCAGAAATATTGCTCACTGACTGATATTTTAGCACAACAACAAACACGGTGCTTTGTAATGGCGGACTGAACTGGACGCTTTATTTGATACATAGATATAGAATGAAATAGATGGGCTATAAAAGCCGTCAAACATGAGGAAAAGAGATAAACTTATACACATTGCCAAAGGAAAGAAGAAGATGGTATCATTTTTTTTTGTCCTTGTTACCGTATATAGGTGAAACTGGCAGTGGGGATTGTTTATCACCAGCGTCTGGTGCTAAACAAATACGTGGAAGAAATTTGTTGTGTGAATTATAGCATACTGTGTAATTATTTAACACTTTAATTAGTGTAATTGTGAACTATTTGAACATTTAAATCATGGTGCACTGCTCCGTTTTAGGTTGTAATAGTGATAGTGCTAGAAAACAGGAAAATATAACCATTTACAGGTAAGACCTAAATTGTGTCAATAATGAGCTCCAAAACTATTTTTTAAATTATAAATACAAGTTATATTGCAATATTTTATCATTCTACTATGGTTCTCAATCATATTATGGGATTAAACATGAAATTTCAAACTAAGTAGTAAGGTTACTGTTAACCTAACAAGCTAGGAATGTCGCCATACAATATGGCCACGTATACAGCCAACGCGTATAACATTTTCCCGGGTTATAATGATACCAGTTACGCTACGACTATTTTTCCTTGATTCGTAGGTAATTTGTTACGTGAAAGGGAACTCACATATTAGTTTTTGTGTTACATTAATATTGACATATATTTAAGTATAAAATTTTGAGCATTTTAGATAACAAAGTGAATTCTTTTGAAGTGAGACTTTCCATTTGCTTGTTTGTCTGTATTTAACAGATTTCCTTCGGTGATAACTACTCGAAAACAGTTGGGTTAAAGCTACTGGTCGATTGAATTGGCAGCCAACCAAGCATACCCGAATGTGTTCTAAGCATTTTGAACAACAGTGGATTCAGAAAAACAAAAAAGGCACTTTTCTTAGGAGTGGTGCTATTCCTAAACTTTTTTTACAGATCAGTTACTTATACATATTATATCTACAAGGTACATACCCTATCAAGCCAAAACCTAAATTTATTTTTCACAAACCTAACTATTTTTATGGGGGATTTCGAAATTTATTTTACAGTTTTGGATTAACATGGGTAGGGTAGGTACCAAATCCTTTTCTACTATTTTGATATGGCCAAACATATTATTAATGGTTTGATTTTGGTCATTTTCTATTAATATAACAAGTCTGACCATTAGTACACATACAGTTTAAAAATTTATTAATTAATATTTTTAATGTTGTAAAATTAGAACCTGCTTTTATTTTTAACCTGTATACATATTGTTTCAGGACGCATCGGTGTTGGATTTCGGTTCAAATGCGGCTTCAAATGCTGGGTTTGAAACAATCAGCGAGGTCATCAAATAAAAAACTACGGCCAGTGCGTCAATCGCTTAAACGATTGGGAAAAAAGTAGTCACACTTGAAAATGTGTAAAGTGATTTGAAGTGTAAGTTAATGATGCAAAATTAGTAGTTGGACATTTTAGATACTGTAGGAGGAACCAATAGAGATTTTCTGAAAATATTTTTAGGAGTTGACAAAAGAAAGTATTCTGAAACTTTAAGGAAATTCGCGCTGTGCTTACACTTTTTAAGTTCAAAGGCATATGAGTTTGTACGTAAGCAATTTAATACGTGTTTACCACACCCAAAAACAGCTGGTGAGTGGCGAGGAGTAGACAGCCTCTAGAAAATGTTTGTGATTTATTAGCAATTTTGTGCCATAGCTAGTAATCTGGCTTAATCCAAATGAAATAAGTCATATCTCTACTTTGTCTGAATATTTAACAAGAACACATAGGATGTAGATATAGCTCTATGCACCGAACAAGTGTTTCTAATTAATTATATAGGTACCTACTTGACAGAACATAATCTTCCTCAGAGATCTACAAATTGGTCTTGACCTGCGCTATTTCCAAGTTGCCGCCAGCGGGGGCGTGGTTGGGGGTGGCAACACGGGCAACTAAGAATAACCAGACCCCCTAGACAAGATGCCTTTCGATAATCGCTAACGCAATCGCTAAATGGACAATGTATGAGATTTGACAATTGCGCTCGAAAGCTAAGCGACAGCTTATGTCAAATCGCATACATTTTCTTTCTAGCGATTGCGTTAGCGATTATCGAAAAACGTCTTGTCTAGGGGGGCAGCTATCTACATCGGCATCTTGCGTTCTTTGCCAGATCTTTTTTCCACATTGTGAGTAAGCTTACCAACTTTGGGCTTTTAGCACCATATTGAGTGCGGTATCAGTAGTTCAATTCTTGAACTTACCCAGCCCAAGTGAATTTTTACCTGTATTGTAATGAATTTTATCTCTGTAAGCCGAAGTCCTTTATTCGATGACAATAACGGTGCTATTGAAATATAATTTTAGAAAATGTTTATGTAAAATTTAATATTATACATTTTCTAAATCTTCACAAATATTTAGTAAATGTGTAAATATTGGATTTTAAATAAACTGCAGAGATAAAGAAAAAACAATGATTATTGCCCGCTGTATTCTTAATCGAGCGACGATCTTCGCAAGGTACCTAGCTGGCAAAAGCTGGAAGCGAGTGGTCGCGGATCGTGCTCAGTGGCGAGCACTTGGAGAGGCCTATCTCCAGCAGTGGACGCGTGTGGATGATGTTTTTTTTTTTTTTATATAGGACCCGGCAAATGACCTCCTCCCGCCTGATGTTAAGCGGTGAAAGAGGCCCAAATGAGTTGACAGATAGAGTAGGGACGACATCGACTATCCTACCTGCCCGCCCCTTGCCGGCACAAAAGATGCTTTTTCACGCCTCTTTTGAAGGAACCCATGTTGTAGGATGGTCCAGCGTCCTGTTGAGCTCAATGATAAGATTCTGCCTGCGAGACTGCGGCGAAGGTTGAATGAAGAATTCAATAAAAAAAATCGCAACTTCCTCCCACTTTTATTTTTTGAGACATATTATTGAGCGAGGGGCGCTCATTAAAATGTCTCAAAAAAATACTTAGATCAATCAACCCTACTTTATGTTTATAGTGGTAAAAGCCACTATAAACATAAAGTAGGGTAAAACTTGAAGCAACACTGGTATACCCATCTACTTTAGGCAGGTATGACGTCATCTATATCTGTCCCTTACGGGTATACGGTCACGTCCTATCTATTCATTCTTTATCTAAGATTTGATACATAGAGTCTGACACACGAAACATGAACCTGACATTTTTTCAAGTAGCAACACTGATACATTGTCTCCTCGCCTTGTCCGGGGTACATGGTGAGAGAGAGATGCTAATTTTTTGTAGAAAACATAGCTTTTACTTCCGGCAGCACTATTTTACCGACGTTTCCGTTGCTCTCTGTAACATAAGAAACTACCGCCACCAGGGGGCGCGGCGCACAGACAGTTTAAAAGGCATCGAAGCCACGTTTTTCATCATTGCGTTGCTGAATTTCAGTGAAGAAACATAGCTACGAGGTTATTCTGTCGGAATATATGCCGATATGGATACCTTCCAGTCCGGCAGTACGCGTAAACGAAGGCGAGAGAGGCGAAGAAAACGCAGCAGCTCAACGGGTTCTTCTACGACACCGACAAGTTCCCAGAGCTCCGTGGACCGTCCAAGAAAACGCTATAATGTTAAGTCAAACAAAAAGTTTTCTAATAGTTCGTTAGTTTTGCATGAATTGTGTAATCAAGTCCAAATCTTAACGGATTTCATGAATAACTTTGCTCAAAAGTCAGATCATCTCGTTCAATCAGGGAATCAGACAGAGGAGGTATTATCAAATCCTAATGAACCTGTTGGTACTAGTGAAATTACCTTGAACGATAACGATCTTTCATTTAAGTCATTACAAACAACCTTAAAAGATAATGGTTTGAGCAAAGCTAATCAGGAACGTATAGAGATTCTTAATTCGTTACAATTATTTGGAACACCCGATTGGTCAAATTTAAATTTTATTGAAATTCAGAAATCATATTTATCAAAACTTGGATTTGTTGAATTAGAAACAAACGATGACCTTAAGCCATTCGACAAAAATAATTTCCTACCCTCAGTTGATCGCACTTTAGCGGCATTATCAAATGCTGTTTTAATGCAAAGAGAAGCTCTTCAAAATAACGTCTCAGTTATTAGCATGGTTTAAGAATTTAAATACATTATCGTATGATGAATTGAGCAACAAAATTATTGAATTAATTATTGAGGAAAAGGAATTTAATAACATTTCAAATAACATGATGCAGATAATATGTGGTAAAAGAGCTTCTATAATTAATAACAGAAGAATGGAACTTTTGAAATCTATACCAAATAGTTTTATTGTAGATAAATTTAAAAAGATAGTTCAGAATTTTCAACTTCAGAATTTTTGTTTGACTCTGAACAATTTAATAAATTGCTTGAAAAATAGGGTGGTCCAAGTAAGGTTTTTACTAAGACACAACCTACAAAGAAAACAACCATATCTACTAAAGGTCAGTATAAGCAACCTTTTCGTAATCAATTTCTCCAACCTTTTCGGGGAGACATTAGTAATACCAGCACACCTGGGCCATCCACTAGTAATCGACGTAAAATATCTTTTCAAAGACAAAGAAAATATAGCGAAATTAAAAAATCTAGTGAAACCGCCGTAGCGGCATCTCTAAGAAACGCCGCTATGACTAACTCTGCTTTTGAAGCCGGTCACTTAAAAGTATTTATTGAAAGATGGAAGATTATCGGAGCACCTCCAGTAATTTTAAATACAATTGCAAAATTCCGAATACCATTTACAAAGAAACCTCCGTTATTATTACCAGATTTAGAATCTTATCAAACTACCCACTCTTCTCAAATGAACATTGAAATACAAAAAATGTTAGAATCAAAAATCTTAGAGGTTGCTCCAATGACTCCCAGCTTTGTGTCCCCAATGTTCCTGATTCAAAAACATGACAAAACTTACCGTCAAATATTTAACCTGAAAAAACTTAACGAATATGTACATGTCAAGAAATTTTATCTCATATCCCATTTTGAAGTTCCAAACTTTCTTCAACCTGGGGATTGGCTAACAAAAATAGATATGTCGCAGGCTTACTTCCATGTGAATGTGTCTAGAAGCCATAGATGCTTTCTTCGCTTAGTATATAGGGATATTCTATATCAAATGACATGTCTTCCGTTTGGTATAGCATGTGCTCCCAAATGCTTCGCCATGATAACGAATTTTTTGGCAGAGAAGCTACGAGAATCAGGAATACGTTTAATTTTAAATTTGGACGATTTTTTTGCTGGCTCATCAAAACAAAAGTCAGCAGCAGACTTTATTAACTGTACAATTTCTTCAAGCACTGGGTTGGGTTAATCTCAATCGATATAAATCTATACTAAACCCAACTGAAAATCTAGAATTTTTGGGTATACAGTGGGACATATTAAACAATAAAAAGTACCTTCCTCAGCAGAAAATACTTAAACTTCGATTAGAGTTTCAGCGATTCTTGTCGAGAAAGACTTGCTCGTTAAAAGAAGCTCAATCAATATTAGGCCAACTGAACTTTGCCAACTACGTAATACCACAAGGACGCTTACATTGCCGTCTTTTTCAGAGCCACTTGCACTATCTTCGAAAGCAGCATTCGAATCGGAGGTGCACGTTACCCGAGCCAGTTCTGAACGACATAGAATGGTGGCAGCAGTCGGTAAGCGACTTTTCGCTAATACATCTTCCACAAATCACACATCATCTAGTAACAGATGCATCCGATCTGGGCTGGGGAACCCTATTAAACGACACCTATTTAGCTGGCCAGTGGGAACCACATCAGCAGAATTGGCACAGCAATCTCAAAGAATTAGTAGCGATTCAACATGCTTTAGAATCTCAAGCCCACAATCTCCAAAGAGCAATACTTTTAATTCAATCGGACAACGTGACGTCCTTGGCTTACTTGAGAAACCAGGGAGGAACAAAGTCCGCTCGGCTGATGGAACATACTCGTCATGTGTGTCAACTTATTCACAACCTGAAAATGATAGTAACTTACCAACATTTACCGGGATGCTTCAACGGCATCGCCGATCGCCTATCTCGTGGGAAGCCGATCCCAGAGTGGCATCTTTTACCCGAAGTAACTTCAAAACTATTTCAAACCTTCGGTGTACCACAGATAGATCTGTTTGCATCAGCACGCGCACATATAGTTCAAACTTACGTAACACTGGACCCCTGGGACAATCAAGGGATATTTCACAATGCCTTCAGCAGGCAGTGGGAGTATCACCTAGCTTGGGTATTTCCACCCCCATCTCTAATACCAAGGGTGTTAATACATCTGAACACGTGCAGGGGACGATTTATTGTAATCGCCCCACGGTGGCTGAAGTCGTTCTGGAGACGATCTAATGAACAGAGCCCTCAGCAGGCCAGTTCAAATAGGGAATCTAAACGAAGCAATGATAGATGTGACAACTGGACAGCCACTACCCAGAGCCGCCAACCTGGCCCTGGAAGCATGGCTGATTGGAGCTGGGACCATCTATTCCAGAACTGGACACTAGAAGAACGAACTGTTCTTTTGAACGGTTGGCGTAAATCTACCTTAATATCTTATCAATCAGCCTGGCGCCGATGGGTACAATAGTGTAAAAGTAACAATATCTCTGCTATTACACCTGGAAATGGAAACTTAGCAAAATTTCTAGTCCATCTTCATTTAAATGAATATTATGCTCCCTCCACCATTCATTTGCATAAATCTATTATTTCAACATTGTGTGAACCTCATATAGGAAAAAAGTTGAGTGAAAATATATTTGTAAAACAAGTACTTAAATCAATTTCTAATTCTAAGCCAAAAATAAATAAAGTTCCTATATGGAATCCTCAAATAGTGGTAGAATGGATGCAAAAAAAATGTACCAAATTCGATCACACTGTATGAAGCAAACCGGCGTTGTGCAACTATACTTTTGCTTGCCTCGGGAAGGCGCATTCATGATTTGACACTCTTACACATTTCCCCTGAAAATTACGAAGATGATGGCACAAGTATTACTTTGTGGCCAGTATTTGGATCAAAAACAGACTCCGCTAAGTTCCGTCAATCAGGATGGAAGTTAATGCCCCATCATGACCCAATGTTGAATCCCGTGCACTGGATTCGCAAGGTCATACAATTATCAGCTACCAAAAGGGGCTCGTATCAGCAACTATTTTTAACAACTCAGTGTGAAGCAAAGTCTGCTTCTAGAACTATAATCTCTAACTGGGTTAGAACTATATTTCGTTCAGCTGGTATTGATGACAGCCCTGGTAGAAGTCGATCTGCAGTAGCTTCATTTAATTGGGTTAATAATGTGCCAATTGATGACATACTAAAAAAGGGTAACTGGAAGCAGGCTTCAACATTTCATAGACATTACTGTAAGCAAATTAATGGAGTAAATCATGAAATTACTACTTCTAATAATAGTATTCAAAATATGTCAAATTTATTTGATACTGTTTGATTATTATTATTTTTTTGTAGGTATTAAGCTATTAAATTTATTGATTGATTTTTTAAATATAAATGTCATGGTTCTAAATATATACCTATATAATGATTTTTTTCCCTCTGTTTATTCAATTTAAAGGAATGTTTTCTTTTGTACATACAAAACTCCGCTCACCAGGTGTTAACAAACATTTCTCACCATGTACCCCGGACAAGGCGAGGAGACACAATGAAGAGGTTTTACCTTCTAATAAAACCACCATTGTGCTCTGAGCCTCTTCAATGTCCCCATGTAGTTTAGTTCAACATTGTGATTTTGATACTTTGTAATAAACAATTTCATGATATTTTTTTCTTAATTTCTGTCGAAATATTACAGATATTAAGTACTTTTAACATTCATGAAATCCAAATACAGCGATTTCTTATAAAAGGTTTATTGTTGGAAGTTCATTGAAACTAAACATTGTCTAATATTTAATTTTAAAAAAGTATCTAATATTTAATTTTATAAAAGTTTTAGAAAAAAAGACAATCCTTTCACAAATTTAACATTCTGAATTATTACATAAATAAAAAATATTAGAATATTTCAAGTATCAAAATGTATTTTACCTTCTGTAGACAGTATTACCAGAGCTAGAATTTTTGAATTTGCCGCTTTTTTCCAAGGTCGTGTTTCGTGTGCCAGACTCTATTAGTCATAGATATAGAATGGAATAGATGGGCTATAAAAGCCGTCAAACATGAGGAAAAGAGATAAACTTATACACATTGCCAAAGGAAAGAAGAAGACGGCATAATTTTTTTTGTCTTTGTTACCGTATATAGGTGAAACTGGTAGTGGGGATTGTTTATCACCAGCGTCTGGTGCTAAACAAATACGTGGATGAAATTTGTTGTGTGAAGTATAGCTCACTGTGAAATTATTTAACAGTTTAATTAGTGTAATTGTGAACTATTTGAACATTTAAATCATGGTGCACTGCTCCGCTTTAGGTTGTAATAGTGATAGTGCTAGAAAACAGGAAAATATAACCTTAACAGGTAAGACCTAAATTGTGTCAATATTAAGCGCCAAAACTATTTTTTAAATTATAAATACAAGTTATATTGCAATATTTCATCCTTCTACTATGGTTCTCAATCATATTATGGGATTAAACATGAAATTTCAAACTAATTATAAGGTTACTATTAACCTAATAAGTTAAGAATGTCGCCATTCAATATGGTCACGTATACAACCAACGCGTATAACATTTTGCCGGGTTATAATGATACCAGTTACGCTACGATTATTTTTCCTTGATTCGTAGGTAATTTGTTACGTTAAAGGGAACTCGCATATTAGTTTCTGTGTTACATTAATATTGACATATTTAAGTATAAAATTTTAAGCATTTTAGATAACAAAGGTAATTCTTTTGAAGTGAAACTTTCTATTGTATTTAACAGATTTCCTTCGGAGATAATTACTCGAAACAGTTGGGTTAAAGCTACTGATCGATTGAATTGGCAGCCAACCAAGCATACCCGAATGTGTTCTAAGCATTTTGAACAACAGTGGATTCAGAAAAACAAAAAAGGCACTTTTCTTGGGAGTGTTGCTATTCCTAACTTTTTTTACAGGTCAGTAACTTATACATATTATATCTACAAAGTAAATCTCTATCAAGCCGAAACCTATATTTATTTTTCACAGATCCAACTATTTGTATAAGGGATTTCAAAATTAATTTTACAGTTTTGGATTAATGACACCAAAATTTTTATAAGAGTATGTACCAAATTCTTTTCTACTATTTTAAAATGGCCAAAAATATTATTAATGGTTTGATTTTGGACATTTCCTATTTATATAACAAGTCTGATCATTAGTACAGATACAGTTTACAAATTTCTTAATTATTATTTTTAATGTTGTAAAATTAGCACCTGATTTTATTTTTAACCTGTATGTACATATTGTTTCAGGACGCATCGGTGTTGGATTCCGGTTCAAATTTGAATACGCCCCGAAAGAGAAAAATGCGGCTTCAAATGCTGCGTTTGAAACAATCAGCGAGGTCATCAAGTAAAAAACTACGGGCAGTGCGTGAATCGCTTAGACGATTGGGAAAAAAAGTAGCCAAACTTGAAAATGTGTTAAGTGATTTGAAGTGTAAGTTAATGATGCAAAATGAGCGGTTGGACATTTTAGATACTGTAGGAGAAACCAATAGAGATTTTCTGAAAATATTATTAAGTACATACATAAAATGCAGCGAGAAATAAAATGTCACAAATGTGTGGAATCACTGATTGCCTCTGAACCATATATAATAGTCTGCAGTCAAAGAGGTAGTTACCACGTGCGAAGTTGCTGAAAAAACATATCGTAGAAATAAACCTTTTGGAAATAAAATTACTATGCATTCCCTTTTGCACCAATGTTTAGAAAAATTGTTAAATCAATTTTTTTTACTGAAGAGTTTACGCATAATCACTACCCGCTTTTGATGAAATGTATTTGTAAAAAATATTTAAATACGCGAATTCATTGCTAATACCCTTTATTCGATGACTATAACGGAGTTATTGAAATCTAATTTTAGAAAATGTTTATTTAAAATTTAGTATTTATACATTTTCTAAATCTTCACAAATATTTAGTAAATGTATAAATATTTGATTTTAAATAAATTGCAGAGATAAAGAAAAAACAATGATATTGCCCGCTGTATTCTTAATCGAGCGTCGATCTTTGCAAGGTACCTAGCTGGCAAAAGCTGGAAGTGAGTGGTCGCGGATCGTACTCAGTGGCGAGCACTTGGAGAGGCCTATGTCCAGCAGTGGACGCGTGTGGGCTGATGATGATGATTCCTAATATTTTTTCTTATATTTGTAAAGATGTTTACATAATAGCTTAAATAATTAAGTAAAATGTTTTAAAACTAAATATACTCGAGTAAATCCGAAAAGTGTAGTTTTATTTAAAAGTGTAAATAACTTTAGACTGCGAAGGTTGAATGAAGAATACAATAAAAAAATTCGCAACTTCCTCCCACTTTATTTTTTGAGACATTGTTGAGCGAAGGGCGCTCATTAAAATGTCTCAATAAAAATACGTAGATCAACCAACCTTTTTACCACTATAAACATAAAGTAGGGTAAAACCTAAAGCAACACTGGTATACCCATCTACTTTAGGCAGGTATGACGTCATCTATGTCTGTCCCTTACGGATATACGGTCACGTCCCTCAGAAGAATAACTAAAGCATAGAAACCTAGCAAAAATAGCTACTGAACTTAATATATTTGATTCACTTTGACATTAGGCGCTGCTAATAGAAGTTAGACAGAGACACGTATATGCAAGATGTTTCGAAATGTAGGTCGTCACTAATTCTCGCTTGTCAGTTCTTCTCCCAGTGATGTCGTGCTCATCACTCACCTAGTTTCAACGTCGATAATTATATTATGTAGGTATTTAATAGATCCCTAATACTATAATGTATTTATTACGAGAAATATAACATAAATAATTAAAGGTTGATTTTCTTATGTAACTTATCCAGCTAATAGCTGCTGTGTCTCTTTGATATGGTCAGGCTGGCCGTTCATGAGACTAAAAGCGGGAAGTGCGAGTCGGACTCGCCCACCGAGGGTCCCGTATAAAATTGTAGGTTATACTTTAAATAGAGACTAAATTTTTTATGATTTAATTACAAATGTGTAGTTTGAGATTTTCCCTGAATTGTAGTGTAAGACTATAACTTCACAAATTTCATAGTTCTAGCTAGATCAACGAAAAGTACCCTATACATTTTGATGCCCGTGAGAATGTCGAAATATACGTTTTTGGCGACATAAGCGGCCGTACCTTTTTTTGTTAACTTAGAAGTTTGATTTTTTCACATCTTCAAGGGACTAGAACTTGTAAGTGTAGAACTGAGTAATTATATGGTTTTAATTTCAACTCGATACCTTCACGCGTTTCCAAGATAGTCTTGACAGACAAACGGACAAAAGTGATCCTATAATGGTTCAGTGTTTCTTTTGAGGTACGGAATCCTAAAATTTGGACTATTTAAGTGACGGGTATTTCCCGTTATCTAAAATGTTAAAATTTTTCTATTGCAGAGATTCACAAATTCTATGGGAAGGAAATTGAAGACACACTGCTTTTATTTCATCGCTTAGATTTCATTCATTTTTTATCGCATCGCTTAGAGGTACTTGAGGTTAATCTCATATTTAATTTACTTACCCGAAAATTTAACCCTCATGGATTTTCAACCTTGGATAAATTCGTGAATGCTAAAACTACTATTTGTACATATGCTTGGAAATTAAACTAAAAACATTAACATTTGACCATAATTTATTGTTAAGGCATTTTTCGATAGATTTATTACGCTTGATGTGCGGCCGGGCTTAGTTAGAATGTAAATTTTCTGAAGGCGGCGTTTTGATATTTTACCTTTTTGACTCTTTCAAGTTCTTATCTTGATCTAATATTTTAATTCTTAGAAAAAAATCATCTGAACTGGTTGTTCTTGGCATCCGTGTCAAGGATTCCTTAAAGAAATAGTTAAGAAATTAAATACGTTTTTATTTTCATAAATAATATTTTAGTTTAAAGATTTCCTTTCATTAAATAACTTGACTTACGTCATGACGTCTCCATTTCATAGTTTTACAACTAAGTACATACAAAATTAATCTGATGGAAAATATCTGAAACAAATTTGACTATTTCTTGGGCTCCAATTTCGTCTGAATTCGTTTTCGTTTCATCCAATCCATCCATCCATCCAATTTCGTTTTTTATACATTGTCTTTAGGAAATCTGTAAAATAAAAATATCGACAAAATTTTACAACACTAAGCATGATCAAGAAAACCTCAAAGTAATTTTCAAAAAATCGCTAAAACATAAAAGTGAAGTTAATATTACGTATTGTTTTTCTACAAAATGATTCAGCGATATTTCATATGTATATAAGTGTACTTATTAGCTTACATTCAAGTAACAATATGAGAAAACATGGCAATTTAAGGTCAATAAATTTTGATTATTTTCCTTTCGCGACGAATGAGACTTGCAGCCCCAAACTACACAAGACATTGTGTTACGGAGTGCACAAACACACACTATTTGTAAATACCTAAAGAATTCTTGCTTTCTAATCACTTAAATATTAATAAAATATCATCAAAATATTACTAGCCACGGGACGCACAAACAAATATTATACGAACAATTCAAATAGTTCAAACTCGGATGGTCTATCTTCGATACAAGCTACTATAGAATTTAGCCGTGTTATATATTTTTAACCAATTTTAATTTTAACCAAAATGACAATTCAATCAATTCATATACTGACCCTCAGAACAATCACTACAGCATAGAAGGAAGATTAAAACAAGAATTATTTGTGTGCTATTTGTCTCTTTCTAACATACGGCACAAAACTGTGTAAATGTAAGAGATGAGTAATATTTGTCTTTTGGCATATCACAAGGTGGTCAGTATATGAATTGATTGAATTGTCATTTTGGTTAAAAATATTAAAATTGGTTAAAAATATATAACACGGCTAAATTCTATAGTACCTTGTATCGAAGATAGACCATCAGAGTTTGAACTATTTGAATTGTTCGTATAATAATTGTTTGTGCGTCCCGTGGCTAGTAATATTTTGATGATATTTTATTAATATTTAAGTGATTAGAAAGCAAGAATTCTTTAGGTATTTACAAATAGTGTGTGTTTGTGCACTCCGTAACACAATGTCTTGTGTAGTTTGGGGCTGCAAGTCTCATTCGTCGCGAAAGGAAAACAATCAAAATTTATTGACCTTAAATTGGCATGTTTTCTCATATTATTACTTGAATGTGAGCTAATAAGTACACTTATATACATATGAAATATCGCTGAATCATTTTGTAGAAAAACAATACGTAATATTAACTTCACTTTTATGTTTTAGCGATTTTTAGAAAATTACTTTGAGATTTTCTTGATCATGCGTAGTGTTGTAAAATTTTGTCGATATTTTTATTTTACAGATTTCCTAAAGACAATGTAAAAAAAATATGGATAAAGTGTATTGTCAGACGAAATTGGAGTCCAAGAAAGCATAGTCAAATTTGCTCCAGATATTTTCCATCAGATTAATTTTGTATGTACTTAGTAGTAAAACTATGAAATGGAGACGTCATGACGTAAGTCAAGTTATTTAATGAAAGGAAATCTTTAAACTAAAATATTATTTATGAAAATAAAAACGTATTTAATTTCTTAACTATTTCTTTAAGGAATCCTTGACACGGATGCCAAGAACAACCAGTTCAGATGATTTTTTCCAAGAATTAAAATATTAGATCAAGAAAAGAACAGAAAGAGTCAAAAAGGTAAAATATCAAAACGCCGCCTTCGGAAAATTTACATTCTAACTAAGCCCGGCCGCACATCAAGCGTAATAAATCTATCGAAAAATGTCAAAAATAAAGTATGGTCAAATGTTAATGTTTTTAGTTTAACCAAGCACATGTACAAATAGTAGTTTTAGCATTCACGAATTTATCAAAGGTTCAAAATCCATGAGGGTTAAATTTTCGGGTAAGTAAATTAAATATGAAATTAACCTCAAGTACCTCTAAGCGATGCGATAAAAAATTAATTAAATTTAAGCGATGAAATAAAAGCAGTGTGTCTTCGATTTCCTTCCTATAGAATTTGTGAATCTCTGCAATAGAAAAATTCCAACATTTTAGATAACGGGAAATACCCGTCACTTAAATAGTCCAAATTTTAGGGTTCCGTACTTCAAAAGAAACACTGTCCGTTTGTCTGTCAAGACTATCTTGGACGTCTACGTAAACGCGTGAAGGTATCGAGTTGAAATTAAAACCATATAATTACTCAGTTCTACACTAACAAGTTCTAGTCCCTTGAAGATGTGAAAAAATCAAACTTCTAAGTTAAGAAAAAAAGGTACGACCGTTTATGTCGCCAAAAACGTATATTTCGACATTCTCACGGGCATCAAAATGTATAGGGTACTTTTCGTTGATCTAGCTAGAACTATGAAATTTGTGAAGTTATTAGTATATAGTCTTACACTACAAGTTAACATACTGTATAACAAGTATAATTAGCTGGATAAGTTACATAAGAAAATCTACCCTTAATTATTTATGTTATATTTCTCGTAATAAAGACATTTTAGTATTAGGGATCTATTAAATACCTACATAATATAATTATCGACGTTGAAACTAGGTGAGTGATGAGCACGACATCACTGGGAGAAGAACTGACAAGCGAGAATTAGTGACGACCTACAAAATTTCGAAACATCTTGCATATACGTGTCTCTGTCTAACTTCTATTAGCAGCGCCTAATGTCAAAGTGAGTCAAATATATTAAGTTCAGTAGCTATTTTTGCTAGGTTTCTATGCTTTAGTTATTCTTCTGAGTACTGACCACGTTGTGATATGCCAAAAGACAAATATTACTCATCTCTTACATTTACACAGTTTTGTGCCGTATGTTAGAAAGAGACAAATAGCACACAATTAATTCTTGTTTTAATCTTCCTTCTATGCTGTAGTGATTGTTCTGAGGTCACGTCCTATCTATTCCATCCTTTATCTAAGCTATTAGTACATTGCGCGTCCATTGGTGTACTTAGTCTGAGATTGTGATAGGTATAAATTGTACTTAGCCGTGGGTACCTACCTACCTATCCACCATATAATTTGTGCTATCCACTGACGGAGAAAAAAAATTACAGAACGAAAAGAAATGGCAGTGACTCGAGAAAAAGAAAATTGTTCAAGAAGAATTAATGGAAATATACCTGCCTTATCTCTTAATAGTGACAATATGTCGACGTCTACTGATAGTGATGATTTAGCAGATCCTACATATGAAATAAGGAACATTCAAAGTATTATTAACGTGACTCGTGAAAACATTGACGCTCTAAATGCAAAGTTTGCCGGATTCCAGCATCCTCCGTCGCTATATTTGTCGGAATACCAGGAATTAACTTCAAAGTTACACGACTTAGAACTTAGGGAACAGACTTTACGCGAATTATTACAGACTGATTCGCCGGATAGAAGTGAAGAGTGTTCCTTGCAGGATGACTCTAAAAAATATGATACGCTCACACGTCAGCCTAAAGTATTCCTCAGGGCGCATTTGCCGAATCAGCAGCGCACCAGCGTGCAAGTTAAAGAAGGGGTGACGTTAAGGGACGCTCTTTCAAAAGCCTTAAAACTACGTAATTTGACTTGTGAAATGTGTGAAGTGGTTAGGACAGGTAATGATCAAGTGATTCCTTGGGATGTGGATATAACAGTGATTGACGCGGAAGAGGTCAGTTTTCTGATATATTATGCACTATGTTTACAGATCAATCCATAAATTTATTTGCAATGTTGTAGCAAGCCGTTTGATCAGCTGATTGGCTTGTCACAAGTGTAATTTAGTGAAATTTTTAATATTTAATAATGTTTGATTTTATGATATCATACTATTATTGAAAATTGACATATAATTGAAAAATTTTTAAAATTTGTCAAGTGTGATGAAGTGACAATTGAATTTTGGGCAGCCTTATGAAGTGTGTCCAAACCTTATATTTTACTTAGTTTGCAATGTGTTACTTATAAAATATAATTAAATTGTATTTTCATAAAGTAGTATAACAAAATAAGAATAATGAGATGAAAGTATAACAAATGTAAGGCTGGCAGTCTTGCACAGTAGTACTCAAATCTCTGATACCTGATCATTTTAAATTCCAAACAACAACTGCAATATTATTTCATAGAGATTGCTATTATACAGGCATATGGTGTGAACTTTATGTTATCACAAATTTGTTATGGAGTTGTTGCCTAGACTAATATGTTAAAGGTAAATAGTCATACATGTTAAAAAAAATTAAAAATGTTAATCTTTTAGCAATGTTTGATTAATGTTGTAAATTATAATATTACCTTCATTTGATAAACTTTGATACAAAGGGTAAAAGTGAATCATTTTTCAAAATATGCTGCAGCCATCAACCAAACTTTTTTTTTGTAAAATATATTAGTAGATGAAAAATTATTATGTAATACTCTGGTCTAATGTGTAACCGAACAAAGATATTCAGTTCTGAACTTTTACCAATAATTAGACTTTAAAAAATATAATTCAAGCTATCTATCTAAATAAAAATCAATGTATATGTTTGTCCTCTATGCATTCCGAAACCTTCAAGCTATCTATCTAAATAAAAATCAATGTATATGTTTGTCCTCTATGCATTCCGAAACCATTCATCAGAGTGTAATGAAACTTTGGTAGGGTGTTCTGGGGACGCTTGTGAGGGTTCTTAGCAAAAAAAAATGGCATTTACGTGGCATTGCAAAACATGCCAGGTACAGCTATGATTTTTTACTTGAGTTTGTCTATTCAATGCCTAAAAAACCTTGTACTTATTATTAGTGGCCGCCCAAAAAAAATGATGCCAGTCTCCATACAAAATTACCATTAATTATTGCCAATCTATACCAATATTATAAAGAGGAAAGATTTGACTGTTCGTGTGCATTGAATAGGCTCCAAAACTACTGGATCAATTTGAAAAATATTTTCACATTTAGAATCCTACATTATACTTGATGAATATACGCTATAAAATTATTTTTCCTATGGGAAAACATAAAATTCCCACAGGAAAACAAAAAATTACCCTAGCGAAGCTGTAAGCGGAAAGCTTGTAAATAATATATTGACTAGGGTAATGGGAGACCATCAAATGGCTTCTTCAGTGAGGCCTTTGTCCAGCAGTAGGTACACTTTCAAAATTGAAGAATATTTGGAATTTAATAACAGTTTTGTTTTGTAATTATTTACTATACAGAGATGTCGATACAACAATAAATGAAAGTATGGCTAATATTAATTAATTGTAGTAATTTCAAAACGTTTGAAATACACCTTGTACCTACATGTATACTAACAAATTAATGAAATATGATACGATTTATGCAAACCTTCATTAAAAAGAATGTAGATGTTTCACCAAGCTGGTTCATACTATACACCCTAATTAAAAATTGATAATTTTGAATATCTCTCAAAGAATTCATCAACCTAGGGACTATGGTCTCAAATTGTTGGATAAATTATATCTGCAGAATAAATATGATTAATTTCCAAATAAATGAAGCTCTAATTATTTAGTGTCTTGCTAGTTGTGTAAGTTGATGCTTCTTAGTTTGTTGAAATTTTTTAAGTTAATTATTTTACCCTTGTGACTAACTCCTTTTTTAATTATGTAATTATTTAAATACTTTATAAAAACATTGTAACTCTCACTGTGATAGAACAATTGTCTTTCAACCAGCTGCTAAATATTCCTTATTTAACAGAAGTTATATGTGTGTATTTATGGTATGTTCTTTATACAAGAAAGTTTTCTTATTTCGACTCTGAAAATTACAATAAAATGACACATACCTACTAGTATACATAATTACTAGCTTTTGCCCTTTTTTTGCGACTTCGTCTGCCAAGTACATTTATATTGATTCCCTTTACGAATCCTCGGGGATGAAAACAATTTTTTATCCTTTCCCACAACTCAATCTCCATACCAAATTTCATCTAAATCGGTTCAGCAGTTCTCCGTAAAAACTTCCATCCCCCTTTTCTCCCCTTAAGGAGTGATTTTTGCGATGGAAGCAATCCTAAGTCCTTTCTCAGGCTCTAGACTGTCTGTGTACCAAATTTAATTTAAATCGCTTCAGTAGTTTTAGCGTGAAAGAGCAACAGACAGACAGAGTTACTTTCACATTTATAATATTAGTATGGATTGTTTAATTTTACAATTTCAAATCTTCAATAACGCCATATCATTTACATATGGGTATGTTAACATGGTTCGGTTTCAGCTTGATAAGGTACTGACCAAACACCTTGTATATCTCCATATATAATAAAATCGTAGGGGTACAAATGTTTGTCCGGAAAGATCTCCGAAACTACTGGACAGAATTTGATATGGCTTACACCACAATGCTTAAAATTTTCCGGAAGAACATTTAGGCATAATTTCATTTGCTTAAATTCACTTTTTATTTTTATTCAAAAAATACCATATAAATTTTTTGATGACAAGTATGTAGAAAATCAACATGGCGCACGTGAAATTATTTTGACAAGTTTGTTACATATTACAAAAAAAAATCTTTTCTGTTATTGGCTGTGCCCATCTGAATTTTGCCAACCAAGAAGTTTAAATTGTATTTTTCTTATGTAGTACCGTGGTGGTAAGGAAAAAGGATCAAGCCATACAACCGATGTATATAGCATTTTTTATGACAATATCACGTCACAAATATAAAATTTGTAGGTTGGCTTAATTTTTGGGCAATTTTCACAAAATCGGTACAATATTTGAAATGTTGAAAAATGAAGATACCCTTTTCAAGGCATTTTGAAAGGTGTTATATTATGTTTTTACATTATGACTAAGGAATCAAACTCTTTCATCCATTTAAAACTATTAAAAGTATTACGCGTAGAGGGAGTACGGGACTCTTGATCCTAATGTAACATTGACGTAAATTCGCCGACATAGCTGATGCTCAAAAAAGGTGGATAAAAGTTCGTTTCCAAACCTAGCAATATAGGTATCAAGTGAAAGGCCTTGAAGCGTAGAACATTATGAACCTAGGAAAATCGCCTAAAATTCAACATGGCCGCCGCTCAAAAAAGGTGGATACAAGTTCGTTTCCAAACCCAGCAATATGGGTATCAAATGAAAGGCCTTGATGTGTAGAGCACTATGAACCTAGCAACATTGACATAAATTCAACATGGCCGCCGCTCAAAAAAGGTGGATACAAGATCGTTTCCAAACCTAGCAATATGGATATCAAATGAAAGGCCTAGAAGAGTAAAGCATTATGAACTTAGGAAAAATGCCCTAAATTAAACATGGCCGCCGCTCAAAAAAATGGATAAAAGTTCGTTTTCAAACCCAGCAGTATGGTTATCAAATGAAAGGCCTTGAAGAGTAAAGCATTAGGTATCTAGAAAAATTGACCTAAATTCAACATGGCCGCGGCTCCAAAAAAACGGATAAAAGTTCGTTTCCAAACCCAGCAATATGGGTATCAAATCAAAGGCTCTGATGAATAAAGCACTATGAACCTAGCAACATTGACATAAATTCAACATGGCCGCCGCTCAAAAAAAGGTGGATACAAATTCTTTTCGAAACCTAGCAATATGGGTATCAAATGAAAAGCCTTGAAAAGTAGAGCATTAGGTACCTAGAAAAATTGTCCTAAAGGATAAAAGTTCGTAAAAAAAGGATAAAAGTTCGTTTTCATACCCAGCAATATGGGTATCAAATGAAAGGCGTTGACGAATAAAGCACTATGAACCTAGCAATATTGACATAAATTCAACATAGCCGCTGCTCGAAAAAGGTGGATAAAAGTTCCTTTCCAAACCTAGCAATATGGGTATCAAATGAAAGGCATCAAAGAGTAGAGCAATATGAACTTAGGAAAATTGGTCTAAATTAAACATGGCCACCGCTCAAAAAAAAAGGATAAAAATTCGTTTTCAAACCCTGCAATATGGGTATCAAATCAAAAGCTTTGATGCATAAAGCACTATGAACCTAGCAACATTGACATAAATTCAACATGGCTGCCGCTCAAAAATGGTGGATGAAAGTTCGTTTCCAAACCTAGCAATATGGGTATCAAATGAAAGGCCTTGAAGGGTAAAGCATTAGGTAACTAGAAAAATCGATCTAAATTCAACATGGTGTAGTGCTTTTTCTTGCTAAATTGTAGAAATATAGGAAAATCTTAAAGTTAAAGAAAAAAACAAACTTATTCCTTTAGTCCGATACAAAATGAAAAGCTTTATTCTTTTAAGTACATAATTATAATTTACTTATGCATATGTTAACACAATTCCTCAATGCAAAGCACTTAACTTAATGTTTAATCAATACAAGCCAAGGGCAGGATGGTTCAGGTTTGTTTGATCAATCTCGGCAGGTAAAAATCAGGTACAAATTGGGTACAAAACTACAAAATGAGGGGCAATAAAGTACACCAACAAATAGTTATAGGTTTCCTTTTTTTTTAAAAGAAATTAGTAGCCTTCCCGGAGCGGTTGTTAGTGGATCGTACCTTCTATGCTAACTCTTGCAATCACGGGTCAGAGATAGGATATTCCAGTTTCTTAACTTATTCTTTCTGTATATATATTTATTACTGGTGTAATTCCACAGAATTCCTCCTTGATATCAGGTTATTTTATTATGCTAAGCAGCGGAGCCCTATGGCCTCCGGGAACTGCCCTGGAGATTCATAGCACAGTGTTATGTTCAAAATATAATTAAATATGCCTATAATCTTAGGGTCAGTGGGTCTAACACTGAGTTCTGAAGGAATCCCAGTCAATACATTTGAATTTCATGTAATAAACATTGCAAGTTAATTCCAAACACAATTTTCAATGAATTGTCAAAGTTTCTTATTGGTTAGTTAATAAAAGGACATATGGAGGGGAGAGCACCTATTTTGTGTATAATTATTGCTATTAATAAAAAGAAAACAGCTTCATTTGTGAGTTATCTGCCAAAGAAGGATGTGAAACTTAATATTGTGAAAATTTAGAATTTAACATGAAATTCGCAAGTGTTACTCAATATATGCCTTAATCCCACTAAGATGCCGTTTACTATCAGGGTTTTTTAATGAAATAGGGGATGAAAAAGGCGAATTTTGGAAATGTAATATGTTTGATTTAATAATCAATTTACCCACAAATAAAAATAAAATTAACAAAATCTGTTTTAAATCATGAAATATAATAAGTTAATTAGATACCTTATTGATTTTTTGCACTTATTGATACAATAAATCCATTTAATTTAATTAATCGCGTGCCGGCGAGTAAATATAGTATTTTTTCCTTAGCTTTACTCTTCAAGCTGAAAACAAAAAGAACTGATTTTTGTAGTCTCACTGTAGCTTTTCAAATTAAATTCACACGGAAAACGGGAGAAATACCTATTAATTTTATTCGCAGAAATTAAGATAATGTAGAAATTTAGATTTCGCAAGAAATCAATATTAAATTACTTCGGTCGATGTCTCACAGACTAATCATAACATAGACGATAGACGCGTCCTAAACCAACGCTCCACTTGCGCACAGATTTGCGTTTATGTGGAAGCGACGGAGCCGAGGTCCGTTTGCTGAATGTTAAGCGCCGTATTGGCGACGGAACCTCTCCTAAAACCAAATTCATTTCATAACACTCGTAAGACTCTTAACTTGCTTCAAAATGTGTCAAGTCAACATACGGATCTTTCGAAATTCTACAATATGCAATAAGTATTTCCAGCTAAAGTTATAAGTTTGGTTGAAAAACAAAACGTAATGAAAAATTAACCATAAACAAATTGTGAATGCTTTCCAAATTCTATTCGACGAAACCATAATTATATGATCTGTAGCTTTAAGTGTATTTTATTATGATATGTCTCTAAAAATGATCAAAACAAACGGTCTAAATGTCAAATTCCGAATTATGAGAAAATCAACCCACCTAAAGGGAAGCACGGGATTTTGGGCGAAAAAAAACTATCTTTGTAAATAAGGCCAGGATAAACGCGAGATTTATTTTGTTTATGCAAAAATTGAATAATGACCAAAGATAATTGCAAATGTCACTGACGTGACGTGAAACGACGTTGACGTTGACACTTGACATTGATATTGTGAAATTAATTGACAAAGTTATTGTAATTATGATTTTAGTTGTGAAATTTGTGTTAAAACTACAGTGAAACCAAAATGTTTTTGCAAAATTAGTGTTTTATGAAATTTTAAGAAAAAACGGTGTTACAATGGCCGCCGCTAAAAAAGGGATAAAAGTTCGTTTTCAAACGCAGCAATATGGGTATCAAATGAAAGGCCTTGACGAGTAAAGCACTATGAACTTAGCAAAATTGACATAAATTCAAAATAGCCGCTGCTCAAAAAAGGTGGATAAAAATTCGTTTCCAAACATAGCAATATGGGTATCAAATGAAAGGCCTCAAAGAGTAGAGCATTATGAACTTAGGAAAATTGTCCTAAATAAAACATGGCCGCCGCTCAAAAAAAAATGGATAAAAGTTCGTTTCCAAACCTAGCAATATGGGTATCAAATGAAAGGCCTTGAAGAGTAGAGCATTAGGTACCTAGAAAAATCGACCTTAATTCAACATGGCCGCCGCTAAAAAAAGGATACAAGTTCGTTTTCGAACCCAGCAATATGGGTATCAAATGAAAGTAGTCCTTGATAAGTAAAGCACTATGAACCTAGAAACATTGACATAAATTCAACATAGCCGCTGCTCAAAAAAGGTGGATAAAAGTTCGTTTCCAAACCTAGCAATATGGGTATCAAATAAAAGGTCTCAAAGAGTAGCGCATTATGAACTTAGGAAAATTGCCCTAAATTAAACATGGCCGCCGTTCAAAAAATGGATTAAAGATCGTTTTCAAACTCAGCAATATGGGTATTAAATGAAAGGCCCTGAAGAGTACCTAGAACATTACGAACCTACGATAATTGTCTTAATTTGTTAATTTCCAAATGGCCGCTGCTCTAGAAAGGCAGAATAAAGTTGAATCATTATGGAATAAAATGGAGGAAAAATCTAAACACTGTTTTAAGCATTTTGATGCCGAAACGGAGTTCGCGGGCACAGCTAGTTAATTATAAGTTATAAAATTATTTGTTAATTATCAAGTGCACACCAATAGGGCTACCTAGATACCCATTTTATTTTCTGCGTGGGCAGTTTCTCTGGTTTTTTACTATTTTGTAACTCAAGAGGGGCCAGTCGCAAAGGCCTGGTGGGCTGCAGATTAAGTATAGCTGTACTAGTGAGACAGGGACCTTATCAAGATGTGTGATTTTTATCAGACAACAAAAGGATTGAAAAATTTTTGTAGAGCCAATATTTAAAAAAGACAGTATTATTTGAATTTTAATTTAACATTGAATTTTAAAATTTTGTTGTAGTTTGTAGTCATTGAAATGTGATGATTTTTGTAATTTCAAGAGTCCATGCAAAAAGAGAACCATTGCAGCTTAAAAGTTAACTAATATTTCTACTTTCATAAGGTTTCTTTGTTCTCATCTATGTTATGCACCAAAATATGTGTAATCGTAAAATTAAGGGAATTCTTGAAGCAATCACAGCACAAGGGAGACTATCTTTTTCTCTTACACACACACACACACACACTACACAGTTCTTGTAGCTCCTCCTCGCCTTTATGTTCACCCACTCACTGGCGTTAATTTCATCTGGTGGGGTTTCTCTTCTCTTATTCCCAGACATTCTCTTTCTGTGTAGACTCGAATATAAAAATTTTATATTCAACAAACAAATTTTCACATCATACTTATTTTAAAATAACGAACCTAAGTGAAGCCGTAAGATTTTTGTAGATAAATGCCACAAAGGAAATAATTTGTTTATTAGGACATTATTATTATGCGGCTTAAAGCGCGCCACATACAGGCGGCAAGCAGGACCGTAGCAGAGCAAATTTTTTTGAGCAAGATCCATAGAACAAATTAGAAAACCAAACACTTGTGTTCCAAAACCCAAATAGCAGACGGATAACAGCTTTGCTAAAATGGGATTGGGTGGGTGGGGCATGTCGAAACAAATGCAGCCAGATACGTGGTAGGCACCCCCGAAACAGACGTCAACGTTGGAAAGGCCCAGAAAGCATCGGTGACCACCTGGATGCCTTCCTTGAAGAGTAGGCGGAGAGTGCTAGGGATCGTGATGTATGGAGTTAATTAAGGGGACCTTTGTTCAACATTGGGACAATATAGCTTAATGCAAGGAAAAAAATATTTTTAATTTACATATTATATATGTGTCAGAACGTAAAAGCGATAGATGTGCCGAAAAATAACTTGTCAATATATGTGACAGGTGACAGTGCGCACGCTGGACAAGCTGCCCATAATGTCCCACATCTCGCATCAGTTCACGCGCAAGACGTTCTTCACGCTCGCCTTCTGCGAGTGCTGCCGGCGGCTGCTATTCAACGGCTTCTACTGCTCGCAGTGCAACTTCAAGTTCCACCAGCGATGTGCCGACAAAGTGCCTAGCATATGTCATCAGGTGAGCCATTCAACGCATCAAGGATTATAATGAACTAGCTGACCCGGCCTCGCATTGGAGCACGTTCAGAGCCTCGGAGTGTAGTTGACCGGTTGCTTTTTAACTCGCACAGAGACATTGAGCATGTTGCAGCAACCAAATCTTTTATCTTCCTCTTTCTATTTTTATTTCTCTCTCTTTCTATCAGATGATATTTTAGATTATGGCCCCCCAATATCATCCAATCACGTATGAGTATTTCAGTAATAAACGTCAGAGCGTTTTACAACCATCATATTCGATGGTTGTTCGGTTGTAACTCGCACTGACACTCTTATGGTCTTGAACAGGCCGGTTGTTTCACCCGAGCGTCATGCTCGAAGGCATTGAACGGGGTTGGAGCGAAAAGTTGTACTTCGCGCGAAGGCTCTGAATGCGCTCTTGCTTAGTAGTTACATACAGGGTGTAATGCAATCGCTTTCGAAAAAAAAGAAACACAATTCTACTTGTGAAATGGTACAACATTCCCCAAAGAACATTATGTCTAAAGACGCAATAGAAATTCGGGCATGTTGCAGCAACCAAATCTTTTATCTTCCTCTTTCTATTTTTATTTCTCTCTCTTTCTATCAGATGATATTTTAGATTATGGCCCCCCAATATCATCCAATCACGTATGAGTATTTCAGTAATAAACGTCAGAGCGTTTTACAACCATCATATTCGATGGTTGTTCGGTTGTAACTCGCACTGACACTCTTATGGTCTTGAACAGGCCGGTTGTTTCACCCGAGCGTCATGCTCGAAGGCATTGAACGGGGTTGGAGCGAAAAGTTGTACTTCGCGCGAAGGCTCTGAATGCGCTCTTGCTTAGTAGTTACATACAGGGTGTAATGCAATCGCTTTCGAAAAAAAAGAAACACAATTCTACTTGTGAAATGGTACAACATTCCCCAAAGAACATTATGTCTAAAGACGCAATAGAAATTCGGGCTTCCATAAAAAATTCCTAAGTTAAAGAATAGAATTGTGTTCTCTTTTTTGGATGCGGCTGCATTGCAGCCTGTATAGTACGTCTGAAAACGTCATACTAAACTTCCTAATGTAGTCATATCAATAAAGATAAAAACGTTTACAAAAGATACACAACTATTTATCTATATAAATAAAAATGGATCTTCGAAATGTATGTACGCTCATAACTTTCGAACGACTGTACCAAATTAGATGATTCTTGGTTTTATGTATTCGTTATTGTTAGGACAAGGTTTGTATAAAAGAAAAATCAATGGTTTTTTTACACTGTTGTATTGTCAATAGGTTTTTTAGTATACCCGTGCGGGACCAGGGCGCGCAGTTAGTATAGTATAAAAAATAATTATTTTATAATATACAGGGTGTAAGCAAAAACATATACAATGTGGAATAGACTGTAGCTTGAAGAAATCGAAAAATAACGACCCAAAGGTTACCCAACCTGAATAACCAAGTGTCTTGGCCGTTGGCGCTTAGATAGTTTATATGAACTGACAACCAATTTCCATAGCAAACCACAGCCGAATCGAAACTACGTTCGACCAATCAACACGCCACATTATCACGTCATCAACTATTTCAAGAGACAATCTGTGAGCTCCGATTAGCCGAAAACAATGTTTCAGCTGCGATCCACGTTAAGCTTGTATTTGAATTGCTCTGTAGGTTGGTTTCGCAAAAGAATGATGTCAATGTTTGTTAATTTTCGTTTCATTTGTATTACACATGTTTGCTGATCAATTTTTGTCATCAGGTGCGGATGACGGACACGTATTACGCGGCGCTGCTCGCCCAGAACCCCGAGACACAGGCCGGCATACTCCACTTCCCCCCACATTTCGGCTATCATCATATGATACACAGGAATGACCAGAGCAAGTGAGTTGGTTTCTAGCAGCCCCCTTGTTCACAACTGTCGGCAAATTATCGAATCACGGAATCACTGTACCTGTCGCTTTTTATTGCGGCGCATCAAAGCGAGACGGGACGTGACTTTGCGAATTGAATCCGCGAACCGGCAGCTGTGAATAGAAGGGCTGAACTACTACCCTTAGGCGATTAACACACTGCCACGCTACATCATGCGTGTCGACGCAGCTACGCGCGTAGATCTGCATCATCATGCGGGTTTTTTACGCATTCACGCGCGTAGTTGCGTTTCCAAAATCAACGTCAAGCCCTTCCAAAATCACGCACGGCACTGCGAGACTCGGTGTGCCATACCTTGCGTCTCGCACGCATCTACGCGCGTGGGTGCATCTTTTATCGCTTGTAGGCGCGTGATCTGCATGAACGCGCGTGGATTCGTTTTCTGTGTTGGAGTATGCGTGTTTTTTATACAAACGGAGATACGTACAAGCAACGTAAGAACACTCATTCACGCGCTACGCTCCGTGGCAGTGTGTAAATCGCCTAACTTGTCGAAATTATTTGTCGTTAGAGGGACGTTCAAGTATTACGTATTTCAACAGGATATAATGCAAATCTCACCTTTTTTTAGGACATTACAGTCTAAAAACACAAACATTTACGTAAATGCGGTCGTAGGAAAACATATATGAAAACAGTTGCCAAATTGGGAGAGCAAAATAAACGCATCGTAACGTTTAATAACACCCCTGTTGGCGTTACGTAATACTTGGACGCCCCCTAGAGCATATTCAGATTAATGTTTTTTTTTGCGCGTAAGTGGTCGTTTCGGCATTTGCGCAAACAAGCGCGCTTCATCTCTCGTTTCAAAAATCAAACGTGCATACACGCGCTTATTCTGGCGTATACGCTCGAACCGATGGTGGCCAGTGTCAATATCAATCAATATGGATTCCGACGTAGAGACATTGCTTTTTGCGTTACTTACTCAACGTGAACGCTCGTTCGCAGTTGCGCGTGTGGCAAAGGAGGCGCCTACATACTCGATTCGAAAAACGAGCTTATCCGTTCGTATTAAATTTAATCTGAAAGGGCTCTTAGTGCTTGTAGACGGCGCAAGCAGCTTTGGCATATTGCGGCGCTTGAGCAAACTCTATGCATCGTGTAAAGAAGCGAATGGTCTAGCGACCTTTTGAATTATTATTGCTTATTGAGTCGCGCGTCGAGCGCTAGTCGAGTCGTCTGCGCTCGATTTCTATTGAGTTGTGTCATTTTTGACTAAAAAGTCAATAAAATATTTACTTTTGTCGAAATATTCCATTGATGTTTTCGCGCAAATAGCTTTGTTAACACTAATCGCTAGCACCGCTAGAAGTACCCTTAGAAACGTTGAATTAACTTAGCGACCTATTCATTACAAGCTCTTTTTAATTCGCTTACAGGATTGGATAGTATTTTAAAAAGAAATACTTCAGAAAACCGATAATATCGAATTTGATACACATATTCAAAATATCCATGCAATATATAGTTTGTAATCCTTAAGGAATGGTGCTCTTAATAATAGGGGTTAAAGTATGAAATTGCCGTTTTTTTTTCGTTTGTTTATATAACTTTATAACTTTTCTAATTTAACAGCTACAAAAAATAACTTTTTTATTACTTTGACCCTATAGTGCAGTGGTTTGGTTAATTTTCTTGTCTTCAAAATTATGTTAATACTTAGTTTAAAGTCTATTGACCAGTCTCTAAGAGTTTTATAAAGTTTGCCTCATTGATTATTAAATAACTAAGAAAAAAGTTAGTATGAAATAAGCAATGTTCTTAAAAATCTTCATACAAAACGGCAATTTTATACTTTAACCCCTAATATTTTCTTAAAATATCGATAATTTCTATAAAAGTGCACGATATCGTCGTTATCGATATCTGATATGTATCAATATTAAATATCGATATTTTTCATTACACTAAAGCAGCATTGCATGTGTAGATATTTTCCTAGATATTGAATCAAATTTCGCATCTCCCTAACATATTCTCATGCAACATGTGAAGGTTTCACGTGTTTGCGTTCTTCCATTTCGTTCGCAGACAGCAGCACCCGCGCTCGTTGAACCAGCAGGACCGGTCGAACTCGGCGCCCAACGTGTGTATAAACATGGTGCAGAGGCCTATGACGCTCGCGGAGCATCAAAGGAAGTACAACCAGGTACCTTGACGATGTCTTTATATTCGTCAATCGTTTTAAACATCACCCAAACTTTGTTTAGTAATGTTTGTGTGCTCATCTTTCCACCCGTACGTCTGTCTATCTGTCCGCCCGTTCCATTGAGGTCTCGTCCTCTGGGGACCTACCACCTAAAGACTTCGGATTAGAACTTCAGTTTTGCCCATTTTGAATTTTTTTGGTCCTACCGTTAGGGCATATTTTTAACTTTATACGAGTGCTTGTAAAGAACTAGGTTGGTTGCGTTTGGTGGTTAACTAAGAATACATTGTCGCCGTTCTCTTTCATCCCGTGAAAGTCGTAATAGTCGACTAAGGGAGTTACAGCTCTGTAAGCGAAGAGTTGAAAAATTTTAAACAATCCCATCTACACCAACCTGTTTGGTCAGCGCGGTAAAATTCTCGGATGACAGACCCAGCAGTGCGAAGTATTCAGGTTGATGAAGAAGCCCATGTTTATAATAATAATAATAATAAAAATCTTTATTGACACCACAAACATATTTAACACGAACATGTTAGCGTTAACATCTGCATTAGTCAAGGACTGTGTCGCAGTTGTTAGCGCCCACCTCTTACATAGACAGGCGTTTCAGACTATTTTATAAACATAATAGATAATAGTAATGCAATGTTTATACAATACACAAACAGAAATAGTTTCCAATAAGGTATCTAGTAGTAGTAATAATGCTCATATATATTTAAAATCAGATATAATTAAAAATCAGAAGTGTTCTGAGTCTATCTGTGTGTGCGTGTGCGTGCGCGCACATTAGTGTACATGCGCGCGCGCGTGTGTGTGTGCGTGTATGCGTGTAGTGTGTGTGTGCGCGTGCGCGTGCGTGTGTGTGTGTGTGTGTGTGGAAGGAAATTTTTACTTGATTAGAGCTTCTACTTTATCGTAATTAAGACTTTGTCTTTGTCGAAGGTTAACTAAGAATACATTGTCGCCGTTCTCTTTCATCCCGTGAAAGTCGACTAAGGGAGTTACAGCTCTGTAAGCGAAGAGATGATAAATTTTAAACAATCCTATCTACACCAACCTGTTTGGTCAGCGCGGTAAAATTCTCGGATAACAGACCCAGCAGTGCGAAGTATTCAGGTTGATGAAGAAGCCCATGTTTAATTAAGATTTGAATGAAAAATTAGACTACACGCATAAAAAATAAATAATATTTATTCATTTTTAAAGAGAATGCAAAGTTCTATATAAAAATCTTGTTTCTCTCTTATCTTGTCATTTATCTCAGAAAAAGCTTAAACAGCCATCGTTTTGATTCGGTAACTATTAGACTTAGTACAAGCGATGTCTCCCCTTTGAATATCTAGTAAACTCGTCACTCATGTTTAGCTCTTAGCCTCTGGGTATACCATCAGTATTTCATCAGTCTCCGCTGGACTAGTGAAAATTTATCAGTATTTCGTCAGTCACCGGGTTACACGATCAGTCTGGCGTCAATCATACCGGACTGATGAAATACTGATGGTGTGACCTCGCTCTCAGACGAGACGTAATAGGTGTTCCGTTCGCCGCAGAGCGGCAACTCTCCGCAGTCGCGGGGAGCGCGGGGCAGCGAGGGGGCGGGCGGGGGAACGGCGGCGGGTACGGACGGGGGCGGGGGAGGGGGCGGGGGGATCCCCGCGGGGGTGGGGGCGGGCGCGGGGGGAACGTCGCAGTCGCACAGCACGCAGGCGTCGCCCACGGGCACGCTGCGGCCTCGCCGCGCGCGCGCGCGGTCCGCCGACGAGTCGTGGAAGCACGCGCTCTCGCCGCGCGAGAGCTACGACGACTGGGTCATACACGCCGACGAGATCCTCATCGGGCCCCGGATAGGTGAGTCTCCGTCTCCACCGGCTACGCTCGACCTGCGGCCCGCCGAGCCTTCGACGAGAGACGCATTTTCAAAACGATAAAATTGGAATCCGCACTCGAAATCGTAAGATTCGAATGCGAGTTGTCAAATTAACTATTTTTGAATATTCATTCCGTGAATTCTGCAACGAGTGGTCCTACCCACTCACTAGTATACTAGTAGAATATACGCAACGTATATATATATATATACGTTCCGTGTTATGTGCAAAATTGCAAACTTCACAAGAACCACAGTGTACGTTGCCAACTTGTGACATAAAATGTAAAGTCACGATACCCAGTAATTTCACTGCCATATAATATGTCCCTTCAAACCGGAATACAGAAATGTAAGCACTGCTGCTTTGCGGCAGAAATTGGTAAGAAGGAGGTATCCAAGGCGATCCTGGTACAGTCTTCCTCCGGTAAGAGTGGTAAATTTATGTGCGATGTTAAGTAATAAATTATTTCGTATCAATTTGTATTTTTTCCGCGTGAAACGAGTAAGTATCTAATATAGAATTTGTTTTTAATGACAACACCGAATTTGAGTGATTCAAAAATCTTTAAAATTGGGAACATTAGAGAATAATTTTCCACATGATTTGTATTCATGTTCGAATTTGAAAATCCCTTTGAATGATTTAAAAATGCATTTCCAGAGAAATTGTGGGCGTCTCAAGGAAATAAAATAGGTAACCCTACTGACGTGCATTGCATTGAGCGTTGCCCGAGCAAGACCTATTCTTTTTTCTGTTGAAAAGTACATACCTACATCGTTATTAACACCCAAATAATTATTGCTTGCGGCCCGCGACATTTGTGGCCCCTGTAAAAAATAAGGTTGCGTATCGCTATCGATCTACACAAAATGGTACAAGAAACGTCAACGTGGAGACCACTAGGTTATCGTCATACTTCATGCGAGAGACATCTATAAAAAAGAACGAACCCTTCGCTTCCTGGGGATTCAAATTCAGCACTTGTAACAAAAACCAACTTTGTAGCCATGCATAAACTGTTTTTGTTGTAGGTTCGGGGAGCTTCGGGACCGTGTACAAAGCGCACTGGCACGGGCCGGTGGCGGTGAAGACGCTCAACGTGAAAACGCCCACTCCCGCGCAGCTGCAAGCCTTCAAAAACGAGGTAACGCTTCTATCAAAAATAATCTAATTAAAGATTATTCTTTATCTCAAATATTCCAAAAGACTTGAAACTACGTGGGTAACGCGGAACAGTTAGTTATAAAAAGTGCCATGAGAACCTAAATATATTTGAGTCGTGGTTTCACAGGAGACCGCACAGCTATAAAGTACCCTTGTCTTAGCGGTCTATGTCGCGCTGTCAGATGGAAAAAGACGGATAAAATAAGAGGTCATTGTAACTATTACCGTAACCAAACTCTAAATAAGGTCAGGTCTCGCATCGGTGTGACAGGTGGGGGTGCTCCGCAAGACGCGGCACTGCAACATCCTGCTGTTCATGGGGTGCGTGTCGCAGCCGGCGCTGGCCATCGTGACGCAGTGGTGCGAGGGCTCCTCGCTGTACCAGCACCTGCACGTGCTGGAGACGCCGCTGCCCGTGCTGCACCTGCTGGACGTGGCGCGCCAGGTGGCGCAGGGCATGGACTACCTGCACGCCAAGAACATCATACACAGGTGACGCTGCACGCCAAGAACATCATACACAGGTGACACTGCACGCCAGCCACACCATACATAGGTGACACTGCCGCTGCACGCCAGCCACACTACATAGGTGACACTGCCGCTGCACGCCAGTCGCACTACATAGGTGACACTGCCGCTGCACGCCAGCCACACCGACAACAGGTGACACTGCACGCCAAGAACATCATACACAGGTGACACTGCACGCCAGCAACACCGTACGCAGGTGCCACTGCACACCAAGAACATCATACACAGGTGCCACTGCACGCCACTAACACCATACACACCATGCTGCAGACATGCTGGCTAAAAGAGGTTCAGAAAGCATAGTGGCTGGTCCTGTGCCACAGCTGCCGATCCCTTTTAGTCAGCTGAAAACATGGACACGGCAATATACCCAAAACAAACATAATGCCCGTTGGGCAAATACCTCAACATGTAGACAGTCCAAAGAAGCGATACCTGCACTTACACCGCGACTGACAAATAGACTGCTCTACTTAAACCGACTAGAACTAAGAATAGTGGTAGGCTCTCTAACAGGACACATTACACTCAACAAACATTTACTCGTATATCTACTAGGCGTAACTGACAGTCCCTTGTGCAGAGGATATCTAGACGCTGAAGAATCAGCTGCCCATGTAATCCTGGAATGCATGGGAGTAGCCACACAACGGGCAAAAATCCTTGGCAATCCGAGGTCACTCCTAGAAGCCTGTGAAAGTCCCAGGAGACTTCTGTGCTTCTGGAAGGAGCTGGTCTGGTTATAAAAACTGTCCATCCCACACGCATAATGGACCGAATAAGAGTCTAAATGCGGAAAAGGGAGCACTACAATACAATACCATACACACTATGTATGCCAATAACATCATATACAAGTGGCACTGCACGCCAGTAACTCTATACGCGGTGTCCACTGCACGCCTGCAACATCTTACACAGGTTCCATTACGCGCTAACATCATATTCAGGTGCCACTGCATGCCAGTAACACTACACAATTCTACTGCACACTAACAATACTGTATAACAACAACGTCATACAGTGGTTACACAGTAGGCCAAAACTACATATCGTCGTTGAAGTTCTAACACCGCGTATGTCAAAATAGCAACTTTTACGAAGAGTGAAAAAACTGCACAACTATACATAAATATATACAATTGTAATGCCATTCCATTACTTACATACATTTCATTGGATCCATTAGGGAAAATAAAAACGTTATAATGTTAGTAAGAATTTGTGATTAATGCGAAGTATTCGAAAAACGTCGTGTGGTCTTTTTTCCGCCAAAAATGACTTACGTGGTGTTAGAACTTCAATGACGATATACAGGTACTGTACCATGCCCATTGTATAATATTAACACAATTATATCTCTCAGCTGCAAAATTTTAGTACATATTTTATATTTTTTTCTTTACAGGGATCTGAAGTCAAACAATATTTTTCTCCGAGATGACTGGTCAGTGAAAATTGGAGATTTTGGACTGGCGACCGCCAAAGTTCGGTGGTCGGGTAAGTGTCGATTGAACTAAAAAAAATACTAAAACGCAATTGCAATTTTGTAAAGCTTGGAATGTGTCGGATTAAGGCGCTCTATCGAAAATATTGGTTATTTTTAATGTAATGTCATATGTAACTGAAAGATCTTACAGATCTGAAAGTCAAATATGTGTTTCTTTATATCTTTAGCTAGTCACGAGAAGAACTGGAAACGCGATTAAAAGATTTTGCCTCGTTACTTTTTATTTTTGAAATTACCTCCTAAAATAAGAATATTCAGGATTACTAGTAAACGGTACTAGGTATTAATTAAAAAGTTCCTTAAATAAGTAGCCATTATCAGTATCCAGAATCGTACAGAAGCATTTTTTTCTCATCATTATAGTTATTTTTTAAAAAAATAATTTGTATTTTGTCACTTACGTCGATAATTTCTGAACGATCAGATTGCATACGGGCGCAACGCATTCACGACTTTAGCACGGGTAACGCTACTTGAGCACGGGGGGCACCCCGCGTTTACGTATAGACCACGCCTCCCATTGATTGATTCATTTTCGATGTAGCGCTTTAATTTTGAATTTCATTCATAATAGTATTCGTATTACCACAGATTAGTTAATAGTTACTACGTAACAGATACATCACTCCCATAGAAACGCTCGAATCGTTGTAATAATAATAGCCAAAACAGACAGACAAAAGTCGCTGCAAGAAGAAAAGGTCACTATGAACGCGCGCCGAGAGTCGAGATTCCCGCGTACACCGCGTGATTGCGTCATCGAGCGAAAATTTAAGGGTTGTACAAAGAACATAAACAAAATAGTCAAAGTAAAACTTTAATATTATTATTTTATTGATATAAGTAGGATTATAAGGAAATAAAGTGATTGCGAGGAAAGTCCCTCACGCAAATGTGCTTTAATTTTATAAAATGATAATAATAATAGTACTAACTTAATTTGCAAGAATATGGTAAAATACATGATTGGTGTTAATAATTACATTATTCCTCATAATCTACTTCTAAATTGGCAGTGCGCATATATTTAAACATTTAAAATAGTATATGTCAAAAAATAAGAGATAATAAGCTCATATACATCCCCACCGAGGGGTTCGAGCCTACCCTATGTTAGGGTGATTAGGCCTTAGTCAACCACGCTGGCCCAGCGCGGATTGGTCGACTTCACATACATCATTGAATTTCTTCGCAGATGTATGCAGGTTGCCTCACGATGTTTTCCTTCACCGTAGGAGCGTCAGACAAATGTACATATGAAATTCGAAACGAAAAACACATTGGTACATGTCGGGTCTCGAACCCCGACCCCCCGATTCGAAGGCAAGTGCCGAGTCCACAGCGCCACCGACGCTCTTTTTCTTTGATTTTATTCATTTGTCAAATTACAAACGATTAAAAAATTACGAATTATCATGAAAAATACCTAGGTGATCGATGTTTTTTTTTCATGTTTGAACTTACTATGGAAAAAATCAATTTTACTATGGAAAAAATCCTGAATCGTATGAATAATTGCGATCAATAGGCAATCTTTTAAAAATAGGAGTAAGGTGGAATATTTTGTAAGGAATCAAATAACCGGTTCATCGAGACTGTTATTTTTTTATAAAACTAAGTAGGCAATCAAGCAGGCTACCTATTTTTTTTATACAAACAACAGAGAAGCTGTTGGCTTTCATCTCGGCCGATGATAAGTGACGAAAAGGTCTAGGATGAAAGTAAGCTCAACCTGAACTCCTCAGCAAGTGAGGAACTAGACTAAGGACTGAAGATTGTTACTATGGCGGCGAATCGAATTAGTTCGAACTACTTCGAATTTCGACTATGAAAAAAAAATCAAAATTTTTATTTGTCTTTTAACAACGACATCTAATAGCTTCATAGTATAAATTAACCACCGTATTTGTTAATCAAGTTTATGAAATTAAAATTATTGTGTGTAATTATTGTACTTTTTTCGAATCAACATTTAACTGAACATTTTCGGAAAATTATTCGATTTAGGTATAAAAATCCTGTTATTAGTTCTGAAATGAAAATTATAAATAAAAAAAATAATTGATAAAACTAAAAGAAATTAAAAACCAAATTAATATAATAATACAAAAAGCAATAAAATAAAGGAAAAAAAACAATAAAAACAAAATAATAAAAAAAAAGTAGGTACAAAAAAATTACAAAATTCGATAATAAAGTCTCGAGTGCGGCGGCGGCGCGGCGTGTGGCGGCGGCCCTCTGCCGGTGGGCGCGCCGGCGCGCTACTTAGCGGTAGGTATTAATAACGCTGCATTGCGCGAGTGACGGGGGCCTGGTATTACTCTGTAACAATTTTTTTTCTCCCTGTATTGTTTCGACTCTGTAACAATACAGGGAGAAAAAAATAGCCCTTGCTGGGTCTGGGTCCAATACAAGGTCTCCCGCCGTGAAAAAGAGATTGTTACAATCCTAATCGAATAAAACATATTGAATTTGAATCGCGGCCGCTACGATGACGACGACGACAAGTCAAGACAAGCGTCCGTTCCGCAGACACGTCCGGGCAGGGCGGCGTGCAGTGGCAGCAGCCCACCGGGTCCATCCTGTGGATGGCGCCCGAGGTGATCCGCATGGAGGAGCCCGCGCCCTACACGTTCCGCTCGGACGTGTACGCGTACGGCGTGGTGCTGTACGAGCTGATGGCCGGCGAGCTGCCCTACTCGCACCTCAACAACAAGGACCAGGTACTGTCCTACTGCACCTCGATAACTAAGAGCAGGTACTGACCTATTGCACCTCGACAACGAGGACGAGGTACTGTCTATTGCATCACAACAACAACGCCAGCTACTGACCTATTGCACCTCAATAACTAAGAGCAGGTACTGACCTATTGCACCTCGACAACGAGGACGAGGTACTGTCTATTGCATCACAACAACAAGGCCAGCTACTGACCTATTGCACCTCAATAACTAAGAGTAGGTACTGACCTATTGCACCTCGATAACGAGGACGAGGTACTGTCTATTGCATCACAACAACAAGGCCAACTACTGACCTATTGCACCTCAATAACTAAGAGCAGGTACTGACCTATTGCACCTCGACAACGAGGACGAGGTACTGTCTATTGCATCACAACAAGGCCAGCTACTGACCTATTGCACCTCAATAACTAAGAGCAGGTACTGGCCTATTGCACCTCGACAACGAGGACGAGGTACTGTCTATTGCATCACAACAACAAGGCCAACTACTGACCTATTGCACCTCAATAACTAAGAGCAGGTACTGACCTATTGCACCTCGACAACGAGGACGAGGTACTGTCTATTGCATCACAACAACAAGGCCAGCTACTGTACCGGCCTATTGCACCTCAATAACTAAGAGCAGGTACTGACCTATTGCACGTCGACAAAAAGGACCAAGTACTGTCCTACTGCACCAGTACTAGAGACCAGGTACTGTCCTACTGCACCTCAATAACTAAGAGCAGGTACTGTTTGTTCTATTACACCTCAACGGGCCTGTCCTATTGCATCACAACAACAAGGCCAGGTACTGTCCTATTCACAGACGTATAAAGGGAAGCAGACTAAACGTATCGTTCAAAAAGCGTGGCAACTTTACCACATGTAAACATTACTCACACACAAACAATATTAATTACGACATGACGTATATGACATTATTTGACATGAATATTAATTGAATTTTATTGTAATTTCTGAAGTTAGATTATATGATGCGTTAGAACATTTCGGGGCACAGCATTTTACCGTTGTTCTTGTCCGATTAGCAGTTATTTTTATTTATATCACAAAACAAAACATTATAGCACAATGTCACGACGCCATTTGTCTCTTATTTTGACAAAGCCAAACATGGCGTCCACGTGGCGTCTGCCACGGCTTCGGAAATGTTTGTGTGCGTTAGTATCGCTATAGACGAAAATCAGAAATAGCGATATATCATGTCACTTTGGAGTGAAAGTAAAAACTATATACATTACTTATAACAAATGTGAGAGTATTATGTTAAGTCTGCTTGCCTTTATACGTCTGTGGTCCTATTGCACCTCAATAACTATGAGCAGGTACTGTTCTATTGCACCTCAACAAGTACTAGGTACTATTTATTGCACTTCAATAATAAAGACCAGGTCCAGGTACTTTCCTATTACATCCCAATAACAAGGACCAGATACTGTCCTATTGCACCTGGACACCAAACACCAGATACTCCTTCATCTCCGCAACAAGGAGCAGGTCCAGCTCCTCTAGACAAATGCCACACGCTAACATTTCCGCAGTCGTTCCGCAGAAAAAATGTATGGATATGACATAAGCTTGCGACAACTCACGCAATTTTTTCCGCAGCATTTTTTTTTTTGCGGAACGACTGTAGAAAAGATATCGTGTGGTATTTGTCTACGGGGGCTGTTCTGTTGCCAGACCAGTTAGTATCCTATTACACATAAATAAAACTCTGAAAGAGATTTCTTCCAACTAACCCCCCAAAAACTATTGAATAAATAAATAAAAGGCTGTGTCTATTCGGACCCGGGGCCCTATAGAAGTCGATTGCTATTCGGACCCGGAGCATGAAATATGGAGTTTTATTTCAGTTTCATGCTCCGCTGTGTGTGGTCACAATATCTGACCTTTTTTGAGGAGGGGGAATCTCTTTACGATTCAACAAGGGACTGAAAATCTGACAAAGCCGCCCCGAGGATAAGCCATTGGACTCGGGTATAAACCCCATACCTGGCTAAACCACCCTCCAGCACATTCTACCCCCATAGAGGCACGATCGGGATCGGCGCTAGTCATTCCACGAACTTAACCTACTGTTTGCAGTTTGAGCCTATAATTTTTTAATCAATAACAATTCATCATAGCGTCCGCATAGCATTTCCGTTCTATACGGACCCGGTTCCTTTGAGGAGTCGATTGCTTTTCGGACCCAGGTGAAAAAAAAATGGCGACGAGGAAGATTTTACTTAAAATAATAATTAATTTTTGCGAGCGGAGCATGAAACAAACAGATTTATGCTCTACTCGCTCCGCTGTGTGTGGTCACAATGTCTCACTCACCTAACCTAACCTACAGTTTTCAGTTTTATCCAATAAGCTATTTTTCGATTACGCTTCTGTCGGCTCTGCCCCCTAGACAAGACGCATTTCGATAATCGCTATCGCAATCGTTAGAAGAAAAAGTATGGGATTTGACATAAGCCCTCGCTTAGCTTTCGAGCGCAATAGGCTAGATGAATGAAAAAAAAATATTGCTTTAATAGAAGCTCATTCATATAATAAACAGAAAGAAAAAAATTGGTTTTCGAATAACTATAGAAACGACCAAGATATAAGGCATTAAAGATTGTTCTCCATCTCTTTCTAGCAAAACGACAATTGACATGGAGTTTATATGGCCGTACTAAACAATGCCGTCACGGTTCATGTCGGATCTCTGTCTAATCGCTTCCAAATTAAGAAAGAAAGAAAGAAAATGGTTTATTGGACATGGACATTAACAGCTTAAAATGTTTGTATCTAATGTATTTCTAAGCCGATTTTAATTCTAATTTCACATGATTGTATCTTTTTCTACGGTATTTTAATATTTTATGACGAGACGTGAAAATTAGAATTCAGTCATCATCCCAACTGTCAAATCTCATGCATTGTCCATTTAGCAATTGCGATGACGATTATCGAAAGACATCTTGTCTAGCGGGGCTGAGTAGTAATCGACTTCTATGGGAACCTGGGTCCGAATAGCCACTCCGTAAATAAAATATCACTGCAAATCCAATGTGTAGCAGGTCACCTCACCGTTGGATTAAAAGAATCAAAACGGTCCAAAGAGTAGAGATTTATGAAGGCATATATTTGTGGGGCAGATCTTATGGATGGTGGGCCGCGGCGTCCTGAGGCCGGACTCGCGCAGGCTGCGGGCGGATGCCCCTCCCGCTTTAAGGAGACTGTTCGAGGACTGCGTGCAGTTCGACCGGGCGCAGCGGCCGCTGTTCCGACAGGTACTGCCGATATACGAACGGCTCACACACACTTTTCTAGTGACCTATTTATTTTTCAAAGGAAACATTATCGCACTCTTAAGGCGCGTTCCAGATAACCACAGATTTTCAACATTTTTAGAGAATCAACGCGTCTCATTAGCTTTATTTGGTGTTGTGTTTCGTGTGTTCCATTTAAACATTTTTGCCACGAAAAGTTTCTTTTTTTAATTATGGCAATGTGTCTTCGTTGCCAACAACAATTCTGCCAGAAAAGGAAATATCCATGTTAATAGATGGTGGTCCTCTGATACCAGTTTTTGACAGCTTTCAAATTTGACATTTGGACTCTTTTTTTTCATGAATCAAAAAAAAAATTCAGCAGATTAAAAAAATTAATTGAAATATATTAATAGTTTAAGCCAATTCCGATTTTCATTATTTGAAATATTAAGTTACGGGACTAAGTAGGTAAGGGGTCAAAATTCAGCACGAAAAATTAGTTCTTACCGTTTCATTTGTAGCAATTAGCGCGGCTAAAAATTTTAACATTTCTTATAAGAATCTCAAAACGAGATGCTTAACTGGAACACAGCTTTAGTAAAATAACGACCATATTCAGTAAGATTTCGACATATACTATATTATAGTCATATGCTATAATGGTTTACAAAAGGACTTCTCATTGGAAATTACCTGTGACGGGTTGACCCGGCTAAGGGTCGTTTCGTGACATAAAAGGGTTAATGTTGCTCTATCAGGGTTACCTACGGGGCCAGGTGAGAGAAACAGCGAGAAACAAATAAAGAAGTTTATTTACAATACCACAAAATCACTTAGCTATTCTTAAATTACTATTAACGGTTCCGGGCACGCAACACGCGTAACTTAGATTATGCCACGCAGGGCAAACGATCGCACTTATTCACTGTACAGGGGTTGCCTGGGCACGACAACCATTAGGGACGGAGCGATGACGCCCGATTAAAATACGCTTCACTAGGGTTATGCACTGTGACCGACCGCACGAGACGAGGTGAGGAAACGGGACGACAGGAGCCGTCACGCCTGCGACGACTATCGGGGTACTGGAACCTCCGGCGGCTGGGGCCGTCACTCCTGTGACAACCAGTGAAGCGCTGGAACCTCTGGCGGCGGGGCCGTCACTCCTGTGACAGCTAGCGGGAACCTCGGCCTTCGCGATGCTCTGGATCGATACTGGGAAACTGGGATGCGGGGTTCGCGACGTTACGCGCCTAGTGCGGACGTGGACCGCTGCCGGATCAGGCAGTCCACGGAGCTACTCTCGCACACTGAGACGCAGGGACTCCGCCGGGTTACGACTACCACTCGGTCTATGCTTGGTGAGCTTGGTTTCGCGGGACTATCTCTACTGCTGGCGCTCGTTCGACTAACGAACACGGCTAGCTCGCCGATGCTCCTGTAACCTCAACACTCGTTGCTCCCGAGGAAGCCGATTGACGTAGGTTAGGAAGCTCGTACGCACAATCAAAACGAGAATAATTATTGGCTTAATGCACCAAACAAAAGACCGCACCTAACTAAGACCTACCTAGGTATTTGGTCTAGGCTAATCTGGCTGGGCGGAACGACGCGTACGCTTGGAGATGTTGCCGGGCCGGCTGCGCGAGAGTGACTGGCCGTCCGGCAGCGCACAGTGGTCCGGATTTTCAAAAGGTGGACGTAGGATCGAAAATGCATATTTAACTTAACAAAAAATTGTTTCGTATAGGAAATTTAACGCTGATTAATACTTATTACTATAACTTTTCAAAAAAACTGCTCCTTCACGTCAAAAATAATATTGAAAATAAAAATGTATGGGAGAAAATCTATTTTTTTTTCTCCGTTCAGTATCAAAGTATAGCAAGCAAACCTTATATTCTGGTAAGTACCTATTGTTCTTAATACGACGACATATAAATTGCGTGCGTATCCCTGCGGCCTTGACGCCTACGACGATTCAAAGTTTAAAATTTCAATTGGGGTTTTTTTTAATTATTATCGAGTTTTTCAATTATGCTGAATTTAAAATATAATTTCTTAATTATATAAGAATTAAAACATACGCATTCCAGCATTTGTTTCATTTTATTTTAATAAAAAATAGTAATAAAAGTCTTCAACAACAGTCACGTGCTGATTCGTTGCCTATTTGTAACTGACTGAAACGACTCCTGTGATATAAGAATCATTTACCCCCACCACCGGAGACATCGACGACACTGATTGGCTGTTGAAGATGTGGTACTAATTTTGTCAGTCACTACTTGCGCGCGTGTGTTTGTTATAAATATCTGTGCATGAAACAATTAAAGGCACTTGTTTCTCAACCCTTGAGGAAGCAACATATCTAATTGTCCGTGCTGTGTGAAAGTTTAGTGAGTTTCGTTATGGCTGCATTTGTAACAAACTTGGACATCTTTATGTTCCTCCGTGTTGAAGGAGATATGAAAAATTGGGCACGACTCTATGAAGCTATTATTCTACATATCCCAGTTGAAACATGTTCACAAGATTTAGAAATAATCAAGACCTTTTTTAAGAACTACGTCAGTAATATCAATCGCAGATGGACAAGTGCTTCTAGAAATCAGAAAACTTTCATGAATAGACATGCTGCGTGGTTACAATCAAATATTAGTTGGCCAAATTGCACTACTGTTAATTTATCCGAGATTTTTCAAGCCCAAGATGAAGTTATCGAAAACATATCGTCAGACAATACTTCATTTGACATCGATACTACAACAGCTGTGATTCCGTCGACATCTAGTACAACAACTGTGGGCACATCTACCGAAGTTCAGATTAGGAAGCCTTTTGTTGACCTCAGCAACAAACAGAAGAAAAGACGTTCAGAGTCTCTTTTGGACTATTCGCCGGAAGAACTTACTTTTGCATTAGTCGAAAGACTTAGGATAGACAAGAAGAATGACTTAGCTCGTGTTATTGACCATATAACGAAGAACCCTGATAGTGTTGCTATCGTTCAAGCCACATTGTTTAAGAAAAATACGAAAAAAACTTTTGATGGAGATTATGCTCTTGGTCTTTATACATCATTGAACCTGTCAAAATGGAAATACTTGTGTTTAAGGAAAGCGCTGTTAGATTGTGAAGTTCCAGTGTTACCATCGTATCACAAACTCCTTGAAGCTAAAAATAGATGCTATCCTCATGATTTAGAAATTACTGAGAGAGGAGCCAGAGTGAAGCTTCAAGCCCTATTGGATCTGACAGTCCAGAAGATTCTTCAAATTACTGGTACCCAGATTGATTCGTCAACTGAAGGATTGAAGTTAATTAGTAAATGGGGTTTTGATGGTGCTTCTTCACAAAGTACCTACAAGCAAAGGAGTGAAGATGTAGACTTCAGTGATTCATCGGTTTTCATGTCAAGTCTTGTCCCTCTTAAATTAGTTTCTAATAATAGCACCATATGGGAAAACCCAACACCTTCTTCAACACATTATTGCAGGCCCATTAAGTTCGAGTTTTGTAAAGAGACAGCAGAATACATCAAGCAAGAAGAAGCTGCATTGAAGGAAGAAATAAAAAACATCGATTCTACAAAATGGGCAGGGCTAGAGATTAGTCACAAGCTTCATATGACAATGATCGACGGAAAAGTGGCCACTATTATAACGGATACTTCGTCTGCATCTGCCTGCAATATTTGCCTTGCTAAGCCAACTGAGATGAACAAGCTGTCAGAAGTATTTACAAGACCTGTTCGAGAAGATGTTTATAAATATGGACTTTCTATTCTTCATATGTGGATTCGTTGTATGGAGTGTATTCTACACATATCTTACAACATGGACTTTGAGATGTGGACTGCACGAGGTGCTAACAAGCAACTAAAAGCTGCGAAGAAACATTTGACACAAGAAGAATTCAAACAGCAAATGGGAATACTTGTGGATTTTGTGAAGCAAGGCTTTGGAACCACAAACGACGGAAACACAGCCAGAAGGTTTTTTAGAGATTATGAGAAATCTGCCGAAATAACCAATGTTGACAAAGACCTGCTGAAGCATTTTGCGGTTATTCTTCAAACGATTTCATCAGGATGTGCCATAGATATTGAAAAATTCAGGACTTATTGCAGAGAAACAGCTTTGTTCATCTATACCCATGGTTTTATATGCCCGCAAGTGTGCACAAGCTACTCATACACGGTGCAGACATTTGTCATCACTTTGGCCTCCTACCAATTGGCATTCTTTCCGAAGAAGCTGGAGAAGCAAGAAATAAAGAATTTCGAAGAGTTCGTGAGTCTCACACAAGAAAATTTAACAGGATAAAGACCAACGAGGACTTGCTTCATAATTTTTTAATTAGTTCAGACCCATATTTATCCCATATTCGACCAAAATACAGCAACTCAAAGCAATTCGATTTTTTTCCAGATGTTAAAGAGCTTTTGTTGTTGCCTGAGGTAGTAACAGAAGAAACCGAAAATATGGATCTACAGGAGTTGCAGTCTGAACATGATCCATTAATGTAAACGTGACAGATTTAGTGATGTTGTAATTGTTAGAATTGAGTTTGTTAGTAGTAGTAGTTAAGTTGTGGTCCTTTTCAGGACTACTTAAAATAGTCAAAGGGTCGTGATATTCAGCCGTATCCGGTTAGACTGGAAGACAAGTTATCCCGGTTGCGACCTTACGGGCCCGGGGTCCGCCCGGCCCGTAAGGTCGCAACCGGGATAACGCTCGGATGATGATGATGACTTAAAATAGTAATTTTCAAGACTTCAGAAAAAGCCCTTTTCAGGGCTAAATCTATTTCTAATTGTTTCTTTCAAGATAAGTCACACTAGTAGTATAACCACCAATATCAACCATGATTTATCAATAGGAAATATCAACAGATGAAAGAATAATCAACAGAAGATTATTTAAAACAAAAATAAGCAAAAATGCTTATTTTATCATAACGTCACGCTTTATATTCCCCGAAGGCAAAGGTGTATACTACACTATAGTACACTGTAATTCCGCCAGTTATATTTAAGTCCCAAGTAATAGGGGGCGAGCCTAATAAAAGGATGGGGCACGCGGGGGGCTTGTTTTATTAAAAAATATATTTTGGATTAATTTTAATAGAAAAACTCGTTAATAATAATAAGATAATTCAACATAAAAATTTTAAACTTAATAGCATCGTAGGCGCCAAGGCCGCAGGGATACGCAAGCAATTTATATGTCGTCGTATTAAGGACAGTAAGTACTTACCAGAATATAAGGTTTGCTTGCTATACTTTGATACTGAACGAAGAAAAAAAATAAAATAGATTTTCTCCCATACATTTTTATTTTCAATATTTTTTTTTGACGTGAAGGAGCAGTTTTTTTTGAAAAGTTGTAGAAATAAATATTAATCAGCGTTAAATTTCCTATACGAAACAATTTTTTGTTAAGTTAAATAAGCATTTTCGATCCTATGTCCACCTTTTTGAAAATCCGGACCACTATGCGGCGGTGCGCTCGCGGCCACCGACGTGCCACAGTGCAAATAAGACGCCACAGTGCATGTTGGACGGCAGTACTGTAACTTTGTTACATACCCAAACCCTTTTTTTGGAATTCATAAGGGTTATGCTTTCGGTCATCATTTGCGGTTATCACGTGGCATTTATGGCGGAACGCCATTTCAGAATAACTAGTCGCGCTATCGTCGTCCCGGAAGTCTTATGGCCGGGACGATGACGACGTCGGAGATTTCTTTATTTCATTATCAATTGCTTCCATGTTGTACATTTTAAGGTGTTAACATATTAGTGAGATGAAAATAAACTGAATAATTTTTGAATTTATCGAAGGTGCTGGCGTCCCTGGAGGCGATGCTGAGCGCGCTGCCCAAGATCACGCGGTCGGCGTCGGAGCCCTGCGTGGGCGCGCTGGCCCCCGACTGCCGCGACTACGCCTGCGCCTCGCCCAAGACGCCCGTGCACTTCCACTGCGGCGGCTCCAGCTTCCCCGCCTTCTACGGGTACGTACCCGATACCATCACATTGCCGCGCCACGTCACGCCGACACCATCACACTGCCGCATCACATCACACTGTCGCACCACGTCAAACAGACAGCATCCTACCGCCACACCGACACCATCACACTGCCGCACCACGTCACACCGTCACCATCATACTGCCGCACCACGTCACACCGTCACCATCATACTGCCGCACCACGTCACACCGACACCATCACACCGCCGTAGCAGATCAAACTGTCGCATCACATTACACTGTCGCACCACATCACACAGACACCATCCCACTGCCGCGCCACGTCACGCAGACACCATCACACTGCCGCACCACGTCAGACCGTCACCATCATACTGCCGCACCAGATTACACTGTCGCATCACATCACACTGCCGCATCACATCACACTGTGGCACCACTTCACAGAGACACCATCACACTGCCGCAACACGTCACACTGCCGCGCCACGTCACACAGACACCATCACACTGCCGCACTAGGTCACACCGACACCATCACAATGCCACACCACGTCACACCGACACCATCACACTGCAGCGCCAGGTCACACTGACACCATCACACTGCCGCGCCACATCACACTGCCGGACCACGTCACACTGACACACAATTCCGCTTAACGCCATACCGACACCATCACACTGCTCCTACTACGTCGGACCGACACCATCACAATGGTAGCCACTAGCCGCCGCCACAGCTTCATGCTTCCGTATTGGATTTACTAAATTAAGGGATACGGCCCAACTCATAACAAATGACCTTCCGAAAAGTACGGGACGCCTAGTCAGCCTACCAACCATACCCTTTTTTTATTGATGTGATAGTGGCAAACTGGCAGATCGCCCATTCGATGGTAAGCGGTAACTTCCGCCTATGGACTTTGCCTATTGATATAGGCAAAGAAACGGGTAAACGGGAGAAACACGGCAGTAAGAAGTTTGTTCCATCTGCAGCGATCTCTTGATTAGGTTATAATTTTCTTTGCAGAATTCCAGTGCCGAACCAGAGGCATCCATAGGAGTTGGTGGCGGTCGGCTATTAGTCCCGCCTCGTTTCGGCCTCGCCCCGGTCCCGCCGTAGCGACCGCCGCAGCATTACCGACTGACAACTAATGCATATGCATAGATGAAAAAAATATCAAGCCTATTGCGTTGCGCATGCGACAATTCATAGATAAATTGACAATGAAAAATTTACTTATTTAAAAATATAAATATAATGTTATCACAAGGTTGATAACGTTTATTTATTTCATTGCAACTATAAGCTTCCGATTGGCTTATCTGTCTTGTCTATGAATATGTTATGAGCTTTGTCCGGCTAGAGAACGATACATGGAGTGACAAAATTCGCAATGAAATTCAAATCAGCAATTTAACTTATCCTAATTTAATTTTACCTTTATTGAATTTTTACAATGTCCACGTGTTCGGTTCCACAATATTGATAAGCGAATGATGCTCACATTTTTTCCGTTTATTTCCAACTTAGTTCTACATAAAAAATATGTAACATATATTTATTAACTAATCTACAGAGAGCTGGATAAACTTACCACCAAATTGTATTGATATCACAGACTGGTGAAATGGTAATAGTTGAAACAGGCTAACATAAAACGAATTGTATTGCTTACCAAAATGACACGCATTCCAAAATGCTTGTCAACATAACATAAAATTAATATGGTAGTTCCTCAAATGTGCCTACTGTCGAGCCTGGTTTAAGGGCAACTGGGTCTCTAGCCAAGCTATTCTTTCGTTGACGCGAGTGATTGGTATTACATTGGCACAGTATGGAATGTCATATAACTCTTGGACTCCTTATGTCATCCCAATACAAAGCCGTTCTGTGTTTTTGTTAGCGAATACTCTTCGTTACTCTGGCTAGAGTTCCTGGGGAGATCTATCTCCTGCGTGCGGAGTGCGAGTTTTATCGAGCTTTACTCGATCACACGCATCGAACGCGTAAACGCGAATTTGTATGGAGTTAGAGCAGCGCCATCTAATAGTCACTAGATGAAGCTGTCTCATTCCATAGCAGCTACTAGATGGCGCTGCTATAATTACATACAAATTCGCGTTAACGCGTTCGATGCGTACGATCGAGTAGAGCTCGACTCGCACTAGGCACTCTGTTCTATACTGCCGACAGTGATTCAAATTGCGTACTTACTTGTGTGTCTATGCTCGAATCACAAGGACTTAAAGACCGTCAGAATATAGGTATATGTATATTTTCAATGTGAAGACATGTGTCTTATAATGTTTATCGAATCTGATGTAACGAAAGGTGACATGTTAAACAATTAAAATGCAGAGTTATTATCATGTTTTTGATAGTATTGCTATTTTTAGGTTTTTCAATACTTTTACTAGATTTTCTAATATATCCGATCATGATTTATTTCAAGTATTCTAAATATTTATAATTCGTCTAAAAATTCTCAAAAGACTACAATTAATGTTCTAATGTTAATGAATGTCTGATGATTTAGATCTTAAAACTTACTAGAAATCTGGACTTTTAATGTTACTATTTTTCTTAAGCGTCTCCTTTGTAAGTGTTTCTCAACTTCAGTGCCACTATAATTGTTTATATAGTGAATGTTTGGTATGAAATCTCTCGAAACAAGCAAACACTGTGCACATAATGTCTTTGAACTTTAGCTGGTGATAACTTCCCAACCGGCTTGTTGTTACGTTTTACGTTTCTTCGTACGAAGATGACTGAGGTAAAGTGATCCTACTGCTTGTTGTTTTAGTGACGTTTATTCCATAGGGGTGCAGTCGCGTCATTTTTATTAAATAAATAGCGACGTACTGAATTTGCCACTTTGCATTGTGTACTGAGTTGTCGAAGTTGATCGGAACAAACTTTTTTTTTTTTCAAATTTGTGATTCTATTTTAACGGATGTTTCTCATGCTCATTATGAAATGCAGAGTGGTATGCTACTATTTATTTGAGGCGGTGAATATTCGCTTGTCTCCCAAGTATTATTGTGTTGTTGTTAAGATTCAGTCGTGTTGCAGCACCGTTAGGAATGGAATGTATTCATAGTAATTGTAAATAAATTAATTGTAATAAACTCGTAGCTTAATGTATGACTGTAAGGATCTTGTGTATACAGTATAATTAATTTTAAAGTATAACTATGGATTCTTAAGGAACACAATAAATTATTGTTTCGATTTACTCTTGTTTATTTATTTCTAGCTGCCCTAGCTTCGCAAGAGTGGACTAAAATGAAGATAATGAGACAAAATATTCGATTTACGTAAATATTTTTCAAGATCTGCGGGCCTAAAAAGGCCACATTGGCAGAATCATAATATGACCATAATATGATTCGTATTATGAATGGAGTGCAATAATAATAATTGACATTTCAAATTTTTGACCCCTATATTTTTTTAGCTTAAACGAAGAGACCCGTATTTTTTTATCCTTCAAATTTTTTTATGGTTTACCTATACACATATTTTCTTGGAATCTTGGCTATTTTACAAAAGTAGAGCATAAAAGTATAAGTTGGGTTAAGTTTAATATAAGATGAGCATAATTATCCCCCTGAGCAATACAGTGAAGAACCTGGGCTTACATCTAGATTCCAGTCTTAGTTGGAGACCACAGATTGCCAGTATATGTCACAAGGTAACAGGTGTACTAAGGTCGTTGTACCGCCTTAAAAACTTTCTGCCTGCTGACACCAAGAAAACGCTTGTACAGACTTTAATTTTCCCTATTGTCGACTATGCTGATGTGTGCTATCTCGACCTGAATGCAGATCTTCTCAATAAACTAGACCGGCTTCTAAATAACTGCATTCGATTCGTTTTTAATTTAAGGAAGTATGATCACATTTCTGCTTACCGGTTACGTTTGAAATGGTTTCCAATACGGGAGCGAAGACACATGAGGACTTTAACAACCCTATATTCTCTACTTAATGATCCAAATACCCCTAGTTACCTAAAAAATCACCTTCAATATCTTAGTGCTTCTCACAATAGATCCCTCCGCTCTACATTTAATGCTCTTCTCATATGTCCCGCTCACCGGTCTGAGATCATTCATTCCTCGTTTATAGTCCAATCGATCCAGTTGTGGAATGCTCTTCCATTAGATGTCAGAAAATCGTCTAGTAAATTAAGTTTTAAGAAAAAATTAAGGAAACTGTACCAGAAAAGAATTTCGGAAACATAGTGAGGTTGAGGTTTAAGCTACAAGTATTCGTCAACATCAAATTAATATTATAGGTTAGATTTAGGTATCCCTATTGACTTGTTATATTTAGGTATTTATATTGTATTCGCAATTTATTTATATATATATATATATATATATATTTTACATATATATAATTTATATATATATATTATTATTTTTACATATATATAATATATATACAAATACACATAGATATATATATACTCATATTAAACATGTTCAAAATTTATCGTTATCACTTGTACATCTACTTCTTTATTCTCTGCATCACCTGAAGGTTGACTGGCAGATAATGCCTCAGGCATTAAGTCCGCCTTTGTATACTAGATTGTACATAAAGGGTTATAAATAAAAAATAAAATAAATAATACTGTTAATTGTGTTTGCCTAAGGCCCATAAAAAAAACTTTAAATTTTTTTCTTGACAGACGTCAAACGTGCTTTAGGCGCGTTCCAGGTAAGCACGGACTTGCAACATTTTTAGCACCAACGCATTTCATTTGATAACTTTTCGTGCTGGTTTTGGGTGTTTTACTTAAACATTTTTGTGTCTAAAAGTTGGCATCAAATCATCATCATCATCATCATCACAGCTCATATACGTCCCCACCGAGGGGTTCAAGCCTACCCAATGTTAGGGTGATTAGGCCTTAGTCAACCACGCTGGCCCAGTGCGGATTGGTCGACTTCACATACATCATTGAATTTCTTCGCAGATGTATGCAGGTTGCCTCACGATGTTTTCCTTCACCCGTAGGAGCGTCAGACAAATGTACATATGAAATTCGAAACGAAAAAACACATTGGTACATGGCGGGTCTCGAACCCGACCCCCCGATTGGAAGGCAAGTGCCGAAACCACAACGCCACCGACGCTCCTATCAAATACCACGGCTAAAAGATGGGTCCTCTAATACCACTTTTTGACAGTTTTCTTTGACATATGAAACCTTTTTTCATGAGTTAAAAAGGTTTAGCATATGGTTTTAAGAATAAATTGAAAGAAATAGATAAAGTTTTAGCCGATTCTGATTTGTACAATTTGTAATTTTGAAGGCATTGAACGGGGTTAGAGCGAAAAGTTGTACTTCGCGCGAAGGTTCTAAACACGCTCCTGCTAAAGTGTTCACACGCAAAAATTTGACACATTGCCAGTCACACTCACACTACCGTGCTTGTCAAATACTATGAATATGTGTATGTTTTATTAACACTTGTTTGAAAATAGCACTATACAAGCTTTGGCCACAACTGAGCATTGTCGGCTCCGCCTCCCGCATACTCAACGTCACAATCGGGGGGGCAACCGCCTAACTCATAGCGATCACTCGCTATCGCTCTCTTGACATTAGAACAATAGCTCTAATGTCATCTGTGACATTAAAACTAATGTTCTAATGTCATGATAACGATAGCGAGTGCTCGCTTTGAGTTAGGCGGTACGGCCGCTGGTCTATCGCGCTAGTCCCGTCCGCCTGCAGTGCAGTCCCGCCGGTCACGGCAGTAATGTAATTGTATAAATTGTTTAAAAAAGGATGTCATGATGAAAAATACCGTTATAAATTCAACAATACTTTATTTCATCTCACACTATAGTCACAATCAATTATGCTTAACAAAATCATACGCAATTACATCTTAGTTTATAATTGATGATGATAACTTAGTTTATAATTTTCAAACTGAAAAATCTTTTAATAAAAAGGGTTAAAACTCGCATGCTAATCGCTCGGTATCCAAACAATCAAACATTGGACAAGTAAAACATTCGATTTTATACATTTGATTGACGAACAGATTTTCAACCAAGGTTGATATTATTAGTGGGTCTAATACTGCAAGCGCTGAAAGCGAGATGGCACTATACACTGCGTGTAGCGCCATCTCGCTCTCAATTGTTTGCCAAACTTCAGTGTGGCGCCGGCATTTTTTCCGTTTATTGTGCGCTTTCTAATAACAAACGTAGCCGACATAAACGTTTTTTTTTTATGTACGCTTATACGGCCTTATTAATAAAAATTTTACTCCTTGGATCATCCTCGGATTAGTTACTGCGTGTTTTGTCTTGTTTCCGCTCATGTCGGCTGTCATATTTCAAAATAAGACAAAACACGGAGTAACTAATCCGAGGATAATCCAAGGAGTAAATTTTTTATTAATAAGGCCGGTAGTGTTTACATTCTACAAAATCCATTAAAACTTAGAAATATCTCGCTTCTCAATATTATTAGGCTATAATCTGCAATGATGTTAAACCCACGTCCGTCTTATTACAAAACATGGACTAAAGTCAATCCTGGTTTAGACCAGGACTAAGTTGACGCTGTCTCTATCTGTGTGTGTACACAAGTGAAAGCGCACTACATTTAAACCAAGACTAACTTTAGACCAGGTTTTGTAATAAGACCGCGTGGGTTTGTCATATTTTTTTTCCTGGAACACGTTTAAAAGCAAAGAATTAAAATTACGAAACTGTAAAGTATTAAGGACTGCGATTCATGTCCATCAAATGAATGTAACAGTTATATAGATAGAAATCTGCAAAAACAATTATCACATTTAACACACATTGTATTAATACATACACTACCACATGCGTAGAAAATATACCGATAACTACCCCTCCCGCCTCCTGCGGCCGCGTGCACCGTCTCCGTACTAGCTATCGACCCGTGACGTCATGGGCTAACTTTCGACGCGCTAGTAATGGCCTAGTCGAGTCACTTTACAGATTGTGAAAAGACTATCTAGACTAGCTTCAAGCGCGCTCAAACGTGTTACGAAATGAAATGTTATAAGCGCCCTAACGTTGGCCACGGTAATAGTATAATACAGTATGTGGACTCGGCCCCTCTTTCAAATTTTATACCTACGGCCGCTCGGCATCGCTTGGTGTGCTTACCGACCGTGCGCTCCGTTCGCCTCGTGCGTATGCCCTGCGGCGAACTGCATTCATGAAAACCCTTGTAGCTAGGCGATCCGAGTGCGATCCCAGATCGAGGCGCGTATATAGGCATGGCGCATGTTTCGACCGTTTCTATGAAGTCATTTTGCTGTATAAAATATACTAATACCATGCGTTGGCCGTCGTCGTGGAGAGCGCGCTTACTTTTAACGTGACGTAACGCGTTAAGTTAGCGAACTGTCAAACTGACATTGATAATTGTGTTTTCCGCTCGAAATGAACAAAATGAATGTAGTAGGTATCTGTTTTGAGGTTACTAGCTAATAATAAATCCATGGTTTTAAGTAAGCAGTGTTGAAGCAACATTGCACATTTGAAAAAACACAAAACAAAATTACCAGGACGCAATCGAAAACAAAATGAGTAAATGATATTTAGTTTGACAGGTTGACACGCTAAGACACCAACAGGATCGTAAGCATTCTGACGGCACTGAAGTAAGCACTTTTAGCGCGTTTATTAATTCGGACCGGGCGGGTGACTATGAACTTGAATGAACATCAAACACAGAGCGGAGTTTTTTCCGATCGCAGGGAAAGCCAACTTCACTTTATGACAACATCATGTTATTTTCATATATCATCATCATCACAGCTCATATACGTCCCCACCGAGGGGCTCGAGCCTACCCTATGTAGGATTTTCAGTGAATTCATGAGCTTATGTGAAGGCTGTTCAAGTTTCTGTGACTGGACCCGTTACATAAAGCGTCGCACGACCCTGTTTCAAAACTATCTTCTAGCGATGTATCATCTAGTTATATATATAAAAGTGTGTTATTTTAGAAATAATATTAGTAACCACCAACAATTCGGTTGCTTGTGAAGTTATGACGGGCAATCTGCCCCCTTATTTATAATTAATGGAAAACAAACAGCATTTATCTAACAACAATAAATGATTAGAGCAAAATGCCTTTAACAGTTTTCACAAGAAGAAAAGTTAAATAATCCAAAATTAAAAACATATAGGTAAAAAAAATTATTAAAGCCACACAACCCATATATGTATTGTATGTAATGAAAAAAAAATAATTATCCTTCAAAGAACAATGTGCTGATTTTATTTTTAAAGTAAATAAAAGTACTTATTATGATCGACGATCATGATAAGTACTTTTATTACTTTAATGATAAGTACTAAAGTAGAGCCTTTGCTCTACTTTTTACCTCTATCGTGCTTGCATTGTTCAGCAGTGCTTGCATTGCTGTGTTCCGGTTTGAAGGGTAAGAGATATGGCAGTGAAATTACTGGGTACCGTGACTTTACATCTGATGTCACAAGTTGGCAACGTACACTGTGGTTCTTGTGGGGTTTGTAGTTTTGCTGCGAATCTCACAAGAGCCACAAGGTGACTGTTACCACTTACCATCAGGTGGACAGTTTGCTTGTTTGCCAACTTAGTTGCAATAAAAAAAAGAAAAAGTTGTGTGTTCGACACAAGAGCAATTTTTTTTGCCTCGTGCTATCAAATCATTTTACAATCACTTGCTACGCTCTTAATTCAATTCTATATTACTCCGTTAGTTCCCCATTTAAAGTGCAAAGGCACAACGAAATATACCTTTGCTCTCTCGTTGAACATGTCACTATTCCATCGTGTTGATCTTCCAAGAAGTATTCCTGCGTGGATAAGCTTGTCATTCGTTGGAGTGTTCACTGTCGCCGTCGTCGCCCGTGTCCGCGACCGTCGGCGGCTCCCGCTTGCGTCGCAGGTCGTACCTGGCCGCGTACACCTTCTTCCCGTTTATGGCGAGACCCTGGCTCATCGCCAGCGCGCGCTCCACGGCCTCGGGCCCGTCGAACAACACGAACGCGGTAGCTGCACAGGTATTTAGAAAAAAAAATATACTTACGTCAAAAATCTCCTGTGAGTGACATTCGAATTTGCATGAAAAATAAACATAAGTCACGTGGTTTCATAATTGTTATTTTGAGATACCTATTCAATTTGTTGGTGTCTCTGTTAATTACTAATAACATAATTACTTTTCGTAATTTGGCCAAATTTGATTCATAGTTGAGTGGAAAAAGTGAATGTTATTCTGAAGAGCAAAGACTCTGCGACTTGTAACTCGCGAAGACGTTGCTGAGCTTCACCAGTAAATCAATGGCCTTTTCTGCAATTGGGATGATGACTGAACTCTAATTTTCACATCTCGACATAAAATATTAAAATAGCGTAGAAAAAGATGCAATCATGTGAAATTTGAATTAAAATCGGCTTAGAAATACATAAGATACAAGCATTTTAAGCTGTTAATTTTGAAGCGATTAGACAGAGATCCGACATCAACCGTGACGTCATCGTTGAGTACGGCCATATAAACTCCATGTAAAATGCCGTTTTGCTAGAAAGAGATGGAGAAAAATCTTTAATACCTTATATCTTGATTGTTTTTATAGTTATTCGAAAACCGATTTTTTCTTTCTGTTTATTATATGAATGAGCTTCTATTAAAGCAAAAAAATTTTTTTAGTCATCTAGCCAATTTGGCTGAAATGTCCACGAGTAAATGTGATACATATATTACTGGGCTAAAGACCCGATGAACTCGAATAATATCCTACGGAACACTAGCTCACCTCACCTGCTTGCTGTATACCCTGCACTTATGGACGAAACTGGTGAGTCCCACCAACCTGGACTATGTCAGTTTGGCCGAAAGTCCCTCTACTTTGAACCTGCATTTGGCCAATGTGGTGCAAAATCATGCAAATCCTACTACTTTGAGGTGACCTATGTCCAGCGTGAACACCAAAGCATGATAAACTGGCTCATCGTGGTGAACTGTCAAAATACGTTTTTATTAATAATAATAATAAAGCCTTTTTTATTTCCTTAATAAAATTCAATTTACAATACAATATGAATTTCTATAATGCATGCAATTTATGTATTAATTAATAAAAATAAAATAAAATTCAATGTCACAATTCATGTCTAAATTCAATTAAATTATTATAATTGTGTATTATTTCTTTATTTATTAAGGACCTCTCTATAGAGTGAACGCCTCCTCCATATTTTTTTATATTTACGTTTTTATTATATTATGACAATTCATCGCGATAAAGTGCTTTATCTTATCGTGTTACTGCTGAAGTGGATGAACTGTTGAAACCAACAACGCGACTTAAGAAATTTCTACGTATAGTGTACAGGTACTGACTGACCGAGAGCCTTCTTCCCCTTGACGAGAACGTTGATGTCCCGGATGCGGCCGGCCGGACTGAACATCGAGCTGACATCGTGCGGAGTGACGCCGCGCGCGCGCACCACCAGCGTCGTATGCGGCAGCTCCAGCGCGCGGCGCACCCTCACCGGCGCACCCCCCACCGCGCACTCGTCTTCGGCCAGCGCCTGCTCACAGATTAGATAACAGTTACTACGTAACAGATACATTATCACTCCCGTAGAAACGCTCGAATCGTTGTGCTAATAATAGACAAAGCACTGACAGACAAAAGTCGCTGCAGGCAGAAACGGTCGCTACGAACGCGCGCCGAGAGTCGAGATTCCCGCGTACACCGCGCTATTGCGTCATCGAGCGAAAACTTAAGGGTTGTACAAAGAACATTAATTAAACAAAATGGTCAAAGTAAAACGTTAATATTGTTATTCATATAGGTATACAGGGTGTTTGGTGCATCGTGTGCCAAATTGAATTCAATGATTGGAGGGGTCTTTGGCTACCTCTTCAGCTCCCATAATAAAATCTTGCTCAAACAGATTTTTTTATACTGATTTTAAATGGTTATGGGTGAAAATTCATAAAAGTCTACATTTAAATTTTAATATACAAAAAAAGTTATGTTTTACTAAATTTTCATTTTGATCTTTAATTTGTAATATTATACGCTTCTTTTGAAACTAAAATTACGCGCCAACAATATCTAGTTTTTTTTTACAGCCCCGCAAAGATTTTTTTACGTAAAAAAATAAGCTTGAACGTCAGCTTTCGATTTTGATTTAAAAAAAAATAGAACCGACTTCAAAAACACTGAAAACTTAAAAATAATCTTCTTCTATATTGAAGTCGGCGCCAAACGATGATCTCCTAGAAAATGTTAAAATTTGTCACCGACTTCAATATAGAAGAACATTATTTTTAAGTTTTCAGTGTTTTTGAAGTCGGTTCTATTTTTTGTAAAAAAAAAATTATTTTTAACTTTTTAGTGAATGAAATCTTTTTAGTGAAAGAAACTAATTTAATACCTAATATTAAATAAGTGTTTTCCTCGATTTTCTAGGGGATCCCATCATCCGATCCTGGCTTTGGTGACCATGGGACCACCCTTGCAGTATACTCTATTAAATACAAAAAAAATTTTGGAAATCGGTTTAAAAATGGTGTGCATTACCGCAGCAAAATGTTGTGCTTTAGAGAAGTGAGAGTATATCAAATAATTAGTTCATCATGAGGAGAAATTAGTTCATGAATAGCAAAATTTGTTCGCATTGTAGTTTTAAAGTTATTCGAGAAAAACAGATTTTGCTGGAGTAATGTTCGAAACGTTACCCTGGCAAAATCTTTTTTTATAAAATCGTTTCCATCCAGAACCAAATACATGAATAGATAGCTTTTGTTGCGTATTAAATGTTTGTGAATAGCAAAATTTGTGCATGTTGTATTTCTTAAGTTATTTAAGATTTTGCTGCGGTAACGTTTTAGGATATCCCAGATCTCGAAATCGGTTGAACATAGAAGTTTGAAAAAAATACCAATAATAGACCTTAATTTGTTCAAATTTGTTCAAGCATTAGTTTTTGATTTGCTTGATGAATACCAATGTAATTAAATGTTTTCAAAAATCAGAAAAAACGAATTTCTCAGTAAACCAGTACACTTACAATAAAATAAAAGGCTGTAACATGTACCCTTGGTACACCTTTATAACGACAGTAAACTTAGATTATGTAACTTTACGCAATATGAACATAATATAGAGAATTTTAAAAAAGTTTTTTTAAGTCATCCATTAAACAAGGAAACATGGCATACTATGAACAAATTAAAATGTTCCATCAATAAACAATCCTGTTAATTCCAGCTTTGAATTACGGTTATTATGAAAGTTATATCAAAAATAAGATATATCAGTATTTTGTCAATAAGCCGACCGAATTATAAAGGTTACGTAAAAGCGACCGCACCATACATACGGGTATACTTCGCAAAGTAGCAGCGTAGTATGTGACGTAGTGTACAGTCGGGTAGAATAGTAATTCGGACAACCGATTTTTAAATATTTCTACCAGTTTTCTTTTTTGTAAATTGCAATCATGATAATCAACAGTATTATTATACAATTTAATGACTTAAGTATACAGTGTGGAAACTTTCAGCGGGGCAGTAAGGAGAAGTACCTTATCCGTTGCAGCTACACGAAAATGGTTTTAGGAGACTATCCATAATTTTTATGGAATTTTGATCCCCATTCACAGATTTTCAAAAAAATGTACAGTTAGCAAGAAAATAGCAATTTTACATAAAAACATTGTTTGATGCCAATCGATCCTGTTTCTAATACTGATCAAAAACTTCTATGGGATCAACCATCGTTGGAGTACTCAAAAAGTCACAAATTGCAAAAAACTTTTCCCGTACATTTTGTATGAAAATTTTACGCAAAAGTTTTTTTGTGACTTTGTTTTGTGATCTTTTTGTTGACTGAATAAAAAGATAAGTTTAAAAACAATTCAAATTTCGAACTCGTTATTATTAAATAAAAAACAATCTTGACAATTTGGTGATCAATGGATAGGAACATATGGTCCTATTTCTTGGCAAGCGCGTAGTCCAGATCGAACGCCTCTAGATTTATTTTTGTGGGGCTACCTGAAAACTGCGAGGTTTACTAAAAGCAATACGATAGTGCTCGAGAACTTAAAGACTCACTGACCACAATTTTGTATGGAATTCATCCAAATAAATTGTCAGCAGCCACTAGGTCGGTACAGAAACGAATCAATTTATGTATTCGTCAAAATGGCGGTCACTTCGAGCACTTGATATCGTAGGGCAAGAAACAGCAAGAATTTAAATACGAATAACATCATCAAGTTATGTTAGTTAATAAAAAAAGAAAATTAATACGCCTTCTCTTTGATATGTGTAAAATTCTACGTGAATATTTCATTTTTTTGTATTTCAGTTACACAAATTCTTTACAAAATGTAGGGGAAAAGATTTTTGCAATTTGTGACTTTTTGTGTACTCCAACGAATGTCCGATACTTAAAACCTAAACACAAATTGCCTAATAACGTTTGGCCTAAAACACATATCACCTAAAAACGAAATGCCTAATAACGTCAAAAATAGGTAGCGAGGAGCGAAGCGACGAGCGTAGGTTTGAACATGAACCAAGCGCGCGAGCCGAGCGAGCGAAGCGAGCGTGCCGCGGCAGCGGCCGGCGAAGCGCCAGAAACGACTTTATGTGTATTCTCGACTTTATGCATACTTATTTAGGCTAAACGTTATTAGGCATTTCGTTTTTAGGTGATATGTGTTTTAGGCCAAACGTTATTAGGTTTAGGTTTAGGTTTATTTATTTCATTTTTACAAATATTTTTATAACATTGAAGAAAATTTACAAAAAGTATGTAAAAATGATCGTCACAATATTAATAATAAAATAAAATAATATATGTATATAAAAAAAGATAATAACAAAAAAAAATCAGTATGTATGTTCAATGAAGAAATTCAATTCACAAATCATTATGTCAAATATTTACAAATGTCTAGTACAATAATAGTACGAGTATAAAATAAAATGTCAAGTAAAATAGTATTTATAGGTATAAACGAAAATGTCAAATAAAACTGTATATGTTGTATTACGCAATGTAATAAAATCAAATATAAAATGTCATAAAGAATATCATTAAAATGTCAATTATTAAAATGTCAATGAAAAGAAGTCCTTCGTTGAGTATAATTCTTTATCCAACAAAAGGTTTCTCAGACGGTGCGTAAATGTTTTGTCATTTTTATCATTGCGCAAATCCGCCGGCAAATGCTCGTAGTATTTTGGACCAATGACGCGAGGATTTTTTGTAGCCAGGTACGAATTTCTAGGAACGCTTAACAACCTACCTGCATTTCGCAATTTATAATTATGATTTCCACGGCGTTCGAACATGTGCATATTTTCTCGTACATACATAATTATGTGAAAAATATACAGAGAATACATAGTCATGATTCCATGCTCCTTAAATACGCCTCTGCAAGTGTGCCTCGGTTTTAAGTTTGCTAGTAGTCGCAGTGCTCGTTTTTGCAGTATAAATACCCGGTCTGAATCAGTTGAATCTCCCCATAATATTAAACCATACGACATCAAACTATGAAAATACGCAAAATATGTTTGCCGTAAAACGTTTTTCTTTACGAGTGGTCCAAGTTTACGTAAAGCATATGCGGCACTGCTCAATCTATCGCATAGTGAGTCTACATGTTGCTTCCAATTTAAAGTACTGTCAATAGTAAATCCCAAAAATTTACACAATGCACAAATGGGAATATTCATGGAGAAAGTAAAAGGGCGCGAAATACTCCTACCCGAGAATACAATGACATTAGATTTGGAATTGTTTAAAACCAAACCATTTACATTAAACCAGTGTTGCAGCTGCTCGTATAATGCATTTACTTTAATATGTAGTTCTTCAAACGAACGTGCTTGAACCAGTGCAGTAGTATCATCGGCAAAAAGTATGACCTGTCCCTCAGTGATGTTTGCGGGTAGGTCGTTAATAAAGGCCAGGAAAAGAGTATTGCCTAGTGCTGATCCTTGTGGGATTCCTATTTTTACAGAAGACGATCTGGACTTATATTTTTTGCCGTTTGACAACACCTCAACAGTTTGATTCCTACCAGAGAGAAAAGATTGCAGCATCCGATGCATGACGTCATTAATACCATAGTGTTTCAGTTTTTCCAACAGTAATTTGTGTTGTATTACATCGAAGGCTTTTGAGAGATCACAGAATACCCCCGCAACCTTATGTTTATCATCAAGTCCTGTTAGCACACAATCTACAACATGTTGGGCGGCTGCCGTTGTCGATTTCTTCTTTCGGTATGCATACTGGCAATTTGTCAGAAAATTATGTGACTCAAAATAGTTCATTATACTATTTGAAACTATTGATTCAATTAATTTGGACACATTTGGCACTATAGTTATGGGTCTGAAATTATCAGCTTTGTCTTTTTCACCCTTCCCTTTATAAACAGGACAAATTCGCGTTTGTTTTAATACGCTAGGATATATTCCAGTCAAAAATATTTCATTTATCAAAATAATTAATATGTCACTTAAAATTGGCCAAATAATCATAATAATATTAAAAGAAATGTCATAAATATCTAGTGTAGTCATTTTTGTCATGGATTTAAGAACTTGTAGAAGATCACTACATGAAACCACAGGTACTTTGAAGTTGGGAATGCTTTTTGGTAAAGTGTGTTTTTGTAAGCATTTAATTGCTTCTGTTTCGTTTATTTTTATTGGCAGGCTGCTCGTTATTTTTAGAAAATGTTCATTTAATTTATCAGGAACTTCATTTATTTTCAATTTTTCCTTATTGAATGTTAAATTAAATTCCGATTGTTTATCGCTGTATTTGCCCGTAGTTTCTTCTTTAATAATTTTCCAAACCTCTTTCGATGGATTTTTTGATTTTGTCATTCGTTCATGGATATGTGTTTTTCTATCATGTAATGTCTGTTTTTTAATTAGTTCGCGATAGTAATTCATACCTAACAAAACTTTCTCGTTGGTGGGGTATTGGCGCTTGATCTCGCAAAAGTCTTCAAAGTTTTTTATGTAACGGGTCAAGTCTTCACTTACCCATGGTACACTGTTATTCTTTTTGATTAAAATATTTTTAATTGGAAAGTGAATGTCTATATAGTGTTGTAAAATTCTAAATAATTTTTCAAATTTGGTATTAATGTCATAAGAATTATTTTGAATAAATGTCCAGTTATAATTACAAATGTCAATATAAAATAAATGAGTTGATTCCTTACAAAAAAGTCGTCGTTGGATATATTTATTCGGCAAGTCCCTAGCTTTAGTGGTCAGCCTATGCGATAGTTTGAACAGTTGAGCGCAATGATCACTGATAGCAGTATCAACAGAGCTGGCGATAATATCATCGTCAGTGCATGCTACAATACCGCAGTCAATTGATGTACAACTCTGTTTATATATCCGTGTTGGAAAATTTACAATATTTTCCATGTTGTAACTGCTCAATAAATCTGACAACTTAGATTTAAGTATATTGTCCTTTAGGTAATCTACATTTATGTCACCGACCAAAATAAACCTTTTATTTTCGTCAGTAATCTTATTTAAAATACATTCAAATGCCTTCAAAAACATATAAAAATTGCATAATCCAGTTCTATAGATACCTATAACTAGTGTCCTATACTTGAGTAATTCCGTCACAGTAATTTCGCAATCATATTCGACGGCAAGACTTTGTATGTCGTTTCGATGTTTATACGAAATGCCAGCTCGCACATACAAAGCGACCCCTCCATGTTCCCTTGTGCGGCGGCAATATGCACTGGCTAGTTGGTACCCGCGCAGCGCGACGCGCTCGATCTCACTGTGTTTACACCAAGTTTCCGTGCAAACCAATATATCTGGATCGTACTTTTGTAGTAGGAAATCGAGTTGACCTGTCTTATTTGTGATGGACTGCACATTTTGATGTAAAACAGTGAATATCTCAGTAGAAGTGACACGCATTGTAGGTTTTGAGGTTATTACGGTTTTTGTCGTATTCCTTGTTGATTCAAGTTTTTTGGACGAATAACCTTGAAAATTCTGATGGACACTCCCTCAGGCCATATGTTGGTATTGCGAACTTCTTTGACCTTGTGTGCTGGTACATCAAGACGGAACGAAGAATATTGTCCGTTCGTTCGCAGCTGTTCACACGTCAGGTTTCTAAGCTTCAACCTACTTTCTAAGTGAGTTGTGATATTTTGTGGCACTGTGTCTACGCTGAAATTGAACAGATGAAGACTGACGATCCGCGGAGGTGCTGCACTTAAACCTCCACCAGCAACTGTGGGTTTCAGTACACCAGCTTGGATGCTTTTCGAGACAGCAGTTGCATCAGCATACAGAGAGCTCTGTGGCTTACACGATGAGACAAAGGTTGACATTTCCGGGCGGACATTAACATCATTGTCACTGTTGTTGATGAGGTGACTCCGAGACTGACTATCCGTGGTGTTGCCTTGCCGTTCGGATGGGGTGTTCGACGTAAAGACAATGGAATTGGCCTTTACCAGGCTATGATTTTGTCGATGTACTGTCTGGTTTAAGTCATCGGTACCGCAATCGGATAGATCATGGGTGACTATGGCAGATGGTCCAGAATCGTTCAGTGCAGTGAGTGTTTTAGTGCGCAACCTCATTGGTATATTAGTAATTTTCTCAGGCGTAATGTCTCTTTGGGATATTTTATGTGAGTCTATGTTTATTTTTTTAAATTTATCCGTTAAAGTAAGGCTTACTAAGGTATTACTTATATTTAGTAGTAACTTTGCATTTTCAGATAGTATCGTCTTTTGTGATTTGATTTCTCGTTTTTGGTCGTCAATAATTGTATAACATTTACATAGTTTCTCTTGCATTTCATTAACTTTTAATTCCAAATTTGTTATAACTGTCACTAACCTTTCCATAGCAGATGACTTTGGTGGTGCCATTCTTATGTTTTTTCCGTAAAATATATATATTTTCCAATTTGGATCCTTGTTGCACTTATTAATTGTAATTTTTACCAATTTATTATGATAATATATAATTAAATGTTAAAAAATATATTGCGGTTCTTAATTTGACTGTTACTACAACAGCGCCACCTAGCCTAGGCAATTTATGTTTAGGTTTTAAGTATCGGACTCCTCCAACGATGGTTGGTCCCATAGACGTTTTTGGTCAGTATTAGAAACAGGATCGATTGGCATCAAAAAATGTTTTTATGTAAGATGGCTATTTTCTTGCTAACTGTAATTTTTTTTAAAATCTGTGAATGAGGATCAAAATTCCATAAAAAATTATGGATAGTCTCCTAAGACCATTTTCGTGTAGCTGGAACAGATTAGGTACTTCTCCTTACTGCCCCGCTGAAAGTTTCCACCCTGTATATTTAAAACCAAATTAACATTAAAAATGGAAATGTTGCCCCGTTGCCCCAATCATCGCGATAAACAAGACGATAAGTCACCACGCTAACAGGAATTGCCGTAAATGGCTATGTTCTTGCCGAATGAAATGATTGTTGGATTTCAAGCTAGCTAGTAGGGTTTCCTTTTTTATTTCATCTAATATTGTGTTACATGGTAATTAATCTAAGATTCTTCGCCAAGTATCAATTTGCGTTGCATGATTTTTTTATACACGGTGTTTCATAATAACCAATAAATAATCAATGCGTTATCTAAAACTAATTATTAAATTGTGTTTACCCGTAATGTCATTCAACCCAAAATTTTCATGTAAATCATAGACATGATGATGATACTATGATATACATGAAAATATTTTTAATATTTTTTTTTATTGTGATTAACCGGTAATTTTAGAAATACCTACCTTCCCATTTTTAGTTGACAAATTGTTCCTTCGTTAATAAATTTTGTTACTTGTAATTTACAACCTTAAAATGATGACACGAAGGGCCCTGTCACGCCAAGAGGAGTCTAAACTTCAACTGACCTTGCAGGAACTTAAGGCTGCAAAGGAGCAATGTGTCCAACTGGAAAATGAAAGGGAGGATAATGAGAAGGAACTAGTAGGGGTTTTGAATAATAACAGTAGGCTTAAAAGTGAATTGGCATCGTTACATATTAGATTTAATGATATTGTTGATGAGCGGGACAGACTCCAGTCAATAGTTGATAGGTTCGATGAATGCAGTGATGAGTACGAGCAGACCCTTAGAAGAACTTCAAAATTGGAACAGGAACTTACGGCTGGACACATTTGAAAATCTTCTAATGCAATTACTTAATGCTCAAGAGGAATTAAAAAGTTTTTTGTTTGTTGCAGGTCTTGAGGAGTGACTTTGACAGACGAGTGCACTTTTGTCGGTTTTTATTACACACAGATGTGAATAATCCTGATTTTTTTAAAAGAATACTGTGGACGGACGAATCCAAATTTACCAGAGAAGGAATTCTTAACTTACACAATTTACACCACTGGGCATCGAAACGGGAAAACCCACATGCCAAAAGACAGAAATCTTTTCAAAGACGATTTAGTGTGAACGTTTGGGCAGAAGTAATTGGGAATCTGGTAATTGGACCGCATTACCTGCCCGATAACGTCAATGGCGATAATTATTTAGAGTTCCTGCAAAATGATCTGCCGGAATTATTGGCCGAGGTACCCATGTTTAATGAAGATGTGCCCATAGTCTTTCAAAACGACGGCTGTCCTGCGCATTGGCGTTTAACTGTGAGGAAACACCTCGATAACGTGTTCCCCAATTCGTGGATTGGGCGTGATGGGCCGATTGCACGGCCGCCACGTTCCCCAGACTTAACTCCGTTAGACTTTTATGTCTGGGGACGTACCAAAGAGCTAGTATACGCCACAGAAGTTCCAATGAGGGAGATACTAATACAACACATAGAAGCGGCCTTCAATACAATTAAAAACGAAATACGGCTTCGGTACTACAACTGTAGAAATACGTGAAAGATGTCGGGCCTGCATTCAAAATAGGGGTCAACAATTTGAGCAGGATTTGTAAAAATTATGAAATAAATGTTTAAAATGTCACTTTATTTTTTTATTTCAAGTAAAACCTACGAAATTTAAAAATTATACCTGCTTGTGAGTTTTATTAACGCAAAAACTTGTTTTTAATTAACCTGTTGAATATTAGAAAATTGCGACTATGTTTAGGAAATTTGAAAATTAGTGATGTTACTAATTACTTTTCATGGCATATTGCACCATTCGAAAGGGGACAGTCCAGAAATGTTTTTAAAAAATTGGAAGAACATGATCACTTTTAGTTTTTTTTTTATTAAAATCGAAAGCTGGCGAGTAATTTTAGTTTCAAAAGAAGCGTATAATATTACAAATTAAAGATCAAAAAGAAAATTTAGTAAAACATAACAACTTTTTTTTATATTAAAATTTAAATGTAGACTTTTATGAATTTTCACCCATAACCATTTAAAATCAGTATAAAAAAATCTGTTTGAGCAAGATTTTTTTATGGGGGCTGAAGAGGTAGCCAAAGACCCCTCCAATCATTGATTTCAATTTGGCACACGATGCACCAAACACCCTGTATAATGAAATAAAGTGATTACGAGGAAAGCCCTTGACTCAAATGTGCTTTAATTTTATAAAATGATCGATGTTTTTTTTCATATTTACTCATGGTATTTTTTTTTAATCAAATCAAATTTATTTGTGATACACAGGTATTAAAAGGTTTTACAGTTTGTATTGTGCATTCTGTGATCGGCCATAATGGCATACAAATACAAATTAAAATCCAATGAATTTCAATGTCATTAAAAAAGAAAGTACAAATAAAAATAAATAAATTCAATTTTGTTGTTTGCACCTATCACAACATTTTAAGTTACACATGGCACGAATACAATGTTTTTGCATCTAAATACCCTGTCCCAGTTTGATGCATTTCCCCAAAATATTATGGCATCTCAAAGTTTCGAGACAACATATCCATGATAAGCTACAAGTGGGGTTGACATATTGACTTTTTTTTGTAAAAAATACAAATTGTATGAGGCTTGGGATATTTTTAGGGTTCCGTACCTCGAAAGGAAAAACGGAACCCTTAAAGGATCACTTTTATGTCCGTCCGTCCGTCTGTCTGTCTGTCAAGACCCTTTTTCTCAGGAATGCGTGGAGTGGAGGTATCAAGCTTAAATTTATATCAAATACTCAGGTCTACTGTCCCTTGGAGCTGTGAAAAAATCAAATTTCTAAGCCAACGCAATCAAAAGATACAGCTGTTTATGCCGCAAATTTTCGACACAGAGGGGAATCAAAACGTACAGTACAGGGTACTTCCTGTGAACTCAGAATCTTGAAATTTGGTACGAAGATTTCTTATAGCACAGATAAAGGAAAAATTGCGAAAACCGTAAATTTTTTGTATCATCATATAATAAAAATATTTTTAATAATTTTGTACGGAACCCTCCGTGCGCGAGTCCGACTCGCACTTGGCCGGTTTTTTTTTTACATTAATTGTCTATGTGTTCTTGCCATTTAAGATTATAATCAATATGCAAACCAGGAAATTTTTGTTTTCTGTAAAATCATTTTTTTACCATTGTATTGTATTTGTGTATCGTTTGAGAAAACTTTCCTTTGTCTTAACCAACAATTATTGTTGCCATTTTCATGTTTTACTGGAATAGGCGAAATTTAATTGGGCAAGGATTGGGCGTTATTGGGTAAAAGGGAAGAAACAGTAAAAGAAAAAATATAATAAACAAATTGGAATGGAAAGAAATAAAGTTAATGATAGATTTACAATATAGTGTATTGGACAGAGATAGGATAGAGGATAAATTATATGGGAGGGGAGCATTATAGGATAACAATATCATAAAATGGTAAGGAGTTGAATAAAAAAAAGAATAGGATTTTATTAATGATATAACTCTCTGAAAGAGGCCACATTCACACACTGACAAATCCAGGATATGGTTTGCTAATGTCAAAAGTTAGCAACATTCATTTGGTCCATATATATAGGTTCATTATTTGCAAATGTTACATGAACCACATGTGACTGTAGCCACACACCATCAGGTGAGCAGTATGCTTGTTTGCCAACTTGATTGTAAAAAATAATATTTCTGTGAAATACCTCAGAAGCAGCACCATCAGAATAGAAGTGTACTGTTGTGGTGAACACAGGTTTCGATTCTTGTGATGGGTATACCTCTGCAACTCTGGAACATAGAGATATTGACAAAATTAATAAAGAATGATTAGAAATTTAGAATATAAATTCCTGTTTTCACGATCACTTTTCACGTGTGGTTGTTGTGACACCCCTTATAAAGCAATGGAAAATGCATATGACTGTTAAATTAAAAGCAATTATGATTAGATTTTAAAATACACGATAAGGGGGATAAGCACATAAATATGATTGAGATTTCGATTGTTTTCTTTAGAAAATTATCAGAAGCACATAGCTTCAAATTTTGCATAATTAATGGTAATAGAATCCCATAGTACTTATAATGAGTATCAAAAGATTTATTTTGGAGGGAACTGAGTAATTATAGGTATTCATTGGGAAGAATTAATTTTAAATATCTTACCCAACTTTCCTTATCAATCCATATTTTGAAAAGTGATTTGCAAGTTCTTTTTTGTAAGTGCAGATCATAGAAATTGGTAAGTTATCTACGATCACAGAATGATCAATGCCATAGTTCTCAGCATTCCCTTTTTTATCTTTGTTCCATTTCCTGTTCCATTTGATTTTTTCTTTTCCATTCTCATCAACTATTTCTAATTCAGTATTGTCACTGCTGGACGTGCTTGGTGTTTGTTTCTGTTCTTTGTCCTGTCTTTCCTTTTTCATTTTTCTTTTATTTTTCTTTCTTTTATTCTTTGCTGTGACAGACATATCATCTAAAAGGTTTGTAAGAGTATGAGCATTCTCACCAATGCTTAGGTTTTCAAGGTTCTCGACAATTGCATCAGACTTGTCTTCCTTTTTTCTAGACTTCAATGCAGGTTCATCTTCTGCATTATCTGCACGTAATGACTTATGCATGGCTTTTTTCTTGGTTGCTTTCTTGTGTTGGTTGTCTCCTGTTATATCCACATTATTATTTTTCAAGTGCACTTCAGAATTATCATTAGAGTTTTGTTTCTTTTTTTTCTTTAGCTTTTTCCTTTTCTGTATGGCTTCTTTTTTATCCACTATTCCATTTGGCATATTTTTAGAATCGGGAGCAGATTGATTAGCCTTCACAGTAACTGTACTACAGTCTTCTTTGACCTCATTTTTTTTATTGGTATTTGTTTTGACATCTTTTTCACCTAAGCTTTTCTTAAACCTCTTATTTTTTTTCAGTTTATTTTTAGGGGTATCTACACTCATGTGCGAGTAATTTTTATTGCTAACAGACTCACTAGCTTTACTTTTTTTAACCACTACTTGTTCTGTTTCGTCAAGCATGAAACTAACAGACTTATTCCTTTTTTTTGGTTTTCCGGGAGTTGAAAAATTCCTAATATCCTCTTTTGTATCTTCATTGTAAGAAGAGTTTTTAATTATAGATTTCATTTTGGAGATTTTATTGTTTTTAGTTACGGTTTGTGGTGTGGACGTCGTTTTAGAGTCATTGTGGGGAGAGATCATAGCACTACTTGTATCTAAAGTAGGTCCTTCAATGTCAATCTGAGAAATATCAAATGGTACAAGCTTTGACTTTTTTTTGTTAGAAGAACATTCAGGTCCAATGTTGTCATTTTTATATTTTGATATAAACAAGTTCTCTTTGTTTACATTGTCAGTTTTTTTACTATTTTCTAGCAACTTACTTGTTTCAGCTTCTGTTTTGTAGTAGTTAGTAAAATCAAATGTTTTGTTCTGTTTAGCTTTTGCGAGTGTATTCTGTCCATGATCAAAAGATTTTGACTTCATTCTAAGTTTAAATTAAAGAAAACTTGATCAAAATGCACATAAAAGACTTCTCTTGTTATTTAAAATAATTTAAATCTATGGTATTCTTATTAATACAATTCATAAATGAAAATTTAATAATTTCATTCACTTTCATGTTTCAAACACATTTTTCTAGGTTAGTAGTTTCACAGAATACAAAGTAGTTTTTTGAAGATTTTTTTTTATAATTGTTATTCTTGGCCAATGGCCACTGGATGAAGAATTTTTTTAACATCAAGTGTGACCATCAAAAACGGGAAATCTGCCTGACACTAGCGATGGGCGATTGTTACTAATAAGAATCGAATTATTCGATTGTTGTGTTTCTTCGAATGCATTCGGATAACTATCGGTGTTATTCGATTGTTGCGTCGATTGGCGGTTGCAGAGCTGCGTTCAGAACCTACACTCGAGTGCACTCCGAGTGCAATCTGACAGCAACCGACCCGTTCAGAACCTCTGGGTAAAAAACGCTCTGCCCCCGTAGCACGTCCACCAAAACACGATATGATAAAGCGATTTATCGCGGTGAACTGTCAAAATACGTCGAAATCCTATTGTATTTTGACTGTTCGCCGCGATAAACCGCTTTATCATATCTTGTTTTGGTGGACGTGCTAGGGGGGCTGACAGGCAGTTAGTACACTCTGTGCCCGTTCCGAAGCTTCGAGTGATGCAACCAAACAACCATCTCGAACGTGGGGTGAAAAACACTCTGACAGATTTTATGTCAATGTCGATGTCAAAAATACGCTAATTATTTATTATTTTATTAAATAACACTACTTTGAACTCTTTTAAGCCTAATACAAGGGAAATATAGTGATTTCGATGTGTTGTAATTATTTTTAAGCAGAAAAATGGATATTGAGTGTTAATTTCATAGTAAGATTAGTAATATTTTGCCCTTTGCTTGATCTTGATCGGCAAGATACAAACTAAAAAAAAAGATAGCAACCGACCCGTTCTGAACCTCTGAGCGAGTGTGAAAAACACTCTCGGTTGCATTACTCTGACCCTCGGAACGCAACTCAGGCGCGAACTGGCCGGAACCGCGGCTTACAACAATTAATTGGAATATAACAATTCTGTGATGATCAATGCTTGGTCTATTAATAGCGCGTGAGACAAAATTTACCCGAAAAAAAAAATTATTACAAAAAATTAAAACCGACTTCAAAAACACTGAAAACGTAAAAATAATATAAGAATAGGTACAGACAACATCACACTTCTATATTGAAGTCGGCGCCAAAAGATGATCTCCTAGAATTTAGAAAGTGTTTTTGTCACCGACTTCAATATATAAGTGTGATGTTGTCTGTACCTATCCTTATATTATTTTTAAGTTGTCGGTGTTTTTGAAGTCGGTTTTTATTTTTTGTAAAAAAAAATATTTTTAACTTTTTAGTGAATGAAATCTTTTTAGTGAAAGAAACCCTAAATTAGTGTTTTCCTCGATTTTCTATGGGATCCCATCATCAGATCCTGACTTTGGTGACCATGGGACCACCCTTGCAGTATACTCTATCGAATACAAAAAGAATTTTGGAAATCGGTTTAAAAATTCGCGACTTCAGATGAAATTTATAAAATTTTTATGTTACCGTCTCCGCATTCCCTACCATTCAAACAATTATTTGAATCTATGCGCAAAATTCCACCTTCTTCCATTAGCAAAAAGACGTGAAGTGTCTGATATAACATACCTACTTAAAATCATACGCAACAAAATTGATACTCCTGACCTTCTGTCTAAACTAAACTTTAATATTCCAAGTAGGTCTGCTAGATACTACACACCTATTCACGTACCATTCGTCTCATCCAACTATCGCCAAAATTCTTTCCTGCTGCGAGCAAGCAAAAGTCTGAATGATCTGTGTAAATATAAAAAAAAAATTGATATTCATCACTCTAGTTTAGCAACTGCGAGGCGTCTGATATGTGAAGATTTTTTCAAAATTATATAATGCATGTATACATGTAGCATGTAATGTATATAATATTATTAGCCTGTTTTGTCACATGATGAATTGCTGCCTTATTTCTTTTAAGAGAGTTAATTAAGATTTTATTCAACTCATTTTTTCTTTAACATTGTCCACACTGCTCCTAATGTAAATATGTATCTAAACGTGAAGACCTTTAATTGGCTGACTGTTTCAATCTATATTTATACTCTGTATATGTTCGCTGTTGGTTTTCCAAAATTAAATAAATAAAAAATAAATAAATAAAAAATGACGGAGTTATGAGGTAACAAACATAAAAAAAAATACAACCGAATTGATCACCTCCCCCTTTTCTGAAGTCTGTTAAAAACAGCCGTCTTCTTTAATTTTTTCAAAAAAGTTCCAAACTATTGATGCTTTAAAGTTATTAAAGCATAATTATTTCAAAATTCACGCGTAACGTATACTGTTGCGTGCGCGCAACGCAACCTTGAACTACAAACTACAATTGACTGAGAGTTACTAGAAAAACAATCGAATCAACACTGTCGCAGGGATAGTGTTACATCACCCCCGCTACCAGCCCGCGCGGCGATGATATCGTCTTAGTGGGTGCGTGCACGGGTGACTTTTGTCGCCGTGACTGTTTTGTCGCCGTCATCAAGTCCATGGAAATGTATGGAGGTGCGCGCACGTTACGAGGTGACATCTGGGTGACTTTTTCTTCTTGTTTTAATTATGGCAATGTGTCGTCGTTGCCAACAACAATTCTGCCAGACAAGTGTCTTAACCAAACATGTGTTTACGTGAATTACGATATAATCCACTTCTATGATAACTTGGGTTTGCATGCAGGTGTCACATTAACCTGGAAAAAACACATGTTATTTAGGTTTTGTTAGGGTTTTAATGTGGAAAGTTTTAAATTTATTAGTATATGTCAGATAAAGTAGGACGTCACAATTTTATATTATTACATTCAATATATTTAATAAGTAGATTAATAATGTCAGTTGAGTAAAAGGTTAATAAATTAGCAAAATTAATAGGAAGCGGAACATTCAATTTCAGTAGGGAATCATACATATCAAAGTTCCCTTTATATCTAACACATTCGAAAAAAATGTGATCTAAATTGCCTTCCGCTAATCCACATTCACAAAAAGGGTTATCCCGTACTTTAATTTTGTGGAGAAAGACAGGAGTACAGCAGTGACCCAGACGCAGCCTACACAGCACAGACACTGCAGACTTTGACAGTTTCTTATATTTGTAAAACCAGGGGCCGAGAGCTTACATGAGGTTGATTGTTATAATAGTAAGTTCCCTTGGATTTGCTGGATACATCCCAATAATGTTGCCATTCTGATTCTAGGTTTAACTTAGAAATGTTAATGATGTCATGTGTCTGCAGTGAGTAGTGTTTTTTGCTTACTGGTAAGCTCTCCGATGCAACTGCCTTAGCAGCGAAAGCAGCACACTCATTACCCGAGATACCGGTGTGGCTTGGTATCCATACTAACTCCACCAACGAGCCCTTACTGTAACAGTCTGTTAGGCAGGTCCTAATGTCTAATAATATGTTACTTTGGAGTTTGCATTTGAATGGGTTTTTTTGAATAGCCTTAAGTGCACTCAGGGAATCTGTAAAAATAACCGCCTTATTAATATTGTAAGCTTCTATGAATAGACAAGCTTCCAGGATGCCAATACATTCCCCTGTGAATACTGAGGATTCTGGAGGGCTAATGAAGTGAAGAAATGTGTTGTAATTTTGAAAGTATACCACAGCTATACCAACAGGACCCTGAGGTGCTAATTTAGAAGCATCTGTGTAGAATTTGGCATAGTCGCTCCAGTTTCCAGCTACCGAGCTCCTAAACATAGGGGCGGCGAGAGGGGAGTTTTTGGCCAGACCAATATCCATGTGTATGGTAGGGTTGAAAATAAGTGCAGGGTACTTCACATCAAAGACTGGCAGGCGCACATGGCTCGCAACTTCAGAACGGATATTTAACAGTTTATGTAAACTTAAAACCGTAGGGGGCTTATCTTTGTGATGCCAGTAGGTATTACTGGGTGTATAGCACAGGTCATGAAGTGCCTGAAGCTTTTGTCGCAGAACATGAGAGGAGAAAGTAAAAACCCGGAATACAAATCTGTCGGAGAGGAACTGTCGTCTCAGTCTCAGAGGCGGGTCGCAGCATTCCACTTGCAGTGCGTTAATAGGAGTAGATTTCATACAACCACTGATTATTCTAAGACATTTTGACTGGATTTTGCTGACAGGGAAGTTTTGTTACAAGGCTCTAACAGGAATGTGCCATAATCTATAACACAGCGAACCAGTGCATTGTATAGGATTTTCAGTGTATATGGGTGTGCACCCCACCATGCTCCCGCCAGTGATTGTAAGATAGGGATAACTCTTTCGCACTTTCCAATCAAGTGATCAATATGATAACTGCCAGAGAGCTTAGAGTCTAAGAACACACCCAAGAACTTTGCATGACTATTGACCGGAATTGTCTGTCCCTCCACCTGTACATTCACAGATGGTGGGTTTCGTTTACGAGAAAACACCACCACAGAGCTCTTGGGGGCTGAGAGACAAAGGCCGTGATCACTCATCCAGTCACTCAAGGAATTCAATGAGATCTCCAATGATGATGCACTATCGGTCACTGACTCCCCAGTCACATACAGTGCCAGATCATCAGCATATTGTAGGATATGGTAGTCACGATTTAGAGAAAGGTTCAAGTCATGGGTGTAAACGTTATATAGAATTGGGTTCAGAACAGAACCCTGTGGTAAGCCTCTATGAATGGTTCTAGAGCCAAACTCCTCCCCAGGGATCCTTATTTTGATAGCACGCGATAGGAACAGGTTGCTTATGCAGTTAATTATTATCTCGCTAATTCTCAGCTGTTGCGGCTTTTGCCTGTCAATTGTACTCAAGCCCTGCAACACTGTCAATTGTACTCAAGCCCTTGCGGAATCCAAACTGACTTTTGGGAAGGTGGCCATTGTGTTCCAAGTACCATTCCAAACGGTTCTTTATCAGGTGTTCCAACGTCTTGGCCAAAATTGAGGAAAGTGCAATAGGTCGGATACCACTTGGATCACTGGGGTTCTTGCCTGGTTTAAGCAGGGGCATGATGATCTGTTCCCGCCAATCCACAGGGATAAATCCATTGACAAAACAGGTATTTAGCAACTTCTATAGATAGGCCCTACCGTGAGGGAAAGAGTAGGGAAATCCGTCACCGCCAGGCGCCGAATCATGCACATGAGACAACACAATATTTAATTCATCCATTGAGAAAGCTTCATTCAGCTCGGAATTGACTTTAGGATTGGAATTTGAGTAATTTGTAGGTATTTCATTGAAATTGGGTGCATAGCATGGCGCAATTATCTTAAAGAGTTGTTCGGCTGTTTCATATGGGATAGTGGATGTGGTTTTAGGGTAATAACTGTTCCTATATCGGTTGATCTGACGCCAAACCTCTGAAGGAGGGGTGGTGGGGGATAGCGATGTACAAAACTTTTGCCAACCTAAGCGTTTTTTCTTTTTTAAGAGCCTTTTGGTTTTGGCTGAGATATGTCGATATTCAATTAGGTTTTTCACTGTCATGGATTGGTTGTAGGTCTTCTCTGCTCTTTTCCTTTCTCTAATAATTTGGGTGCATTCTTCGTCCCACCAAGGTGGGGAAGGTATTCTGTTACAGGATGTTTTTTTGAGAGGGAAACATGAATCAGCTGTTGTTGAAATAAAATTATAAAATGCAGTAAAATAGGTCTCAGCTAGCTTGAGTTCCTCACTGTTGGAAAACTGGATTTTGTCAATAGATGGCAAGAGCTTAGAGTTTAGTTCTGACTGGCTTTTGTAGTTGTTCCAGTCAGGGTTTGACAGGCGATATTTTAGAAGTGGAGGAGTCGACCTGTCAGGCATGTTTTGCTGTGGCATGCGAACTATAATGGGGAAGTGGTCACTACCATATGTTATGTTATCTAAGTTCCAAACCAGTTGGCTAACAATATTTTTTTTTTAGTTATAATCACCACAGACTCGTGGTCCGTGCCTTTGTTATTTTCATTTTCTTATTGATCTATTGTGTTCTTATGTATTTCCGACTACTCTTATATCTAGGGTGAGTTGCGCATCCCCTAAAATTAAACTATTCTAGAATCAAACATATACAGATATATACAGATATATATACATATACAGATACATATACTATAATCAAACATATACAGACACACACACATATATGTACATACACATATATACATATAGATACATACATACACAAAGATATATATATATTCACATATTCCCAAAACATTATATACGGTACATTTATTTCTCTATGGATTAACTATTTAATTAACTATGTCTATACTTATATGGCTAATGGGACTACCTCTAGAGGGATTCGAGTTGAGGTGGTTCATTTTCCGCACCTATGTCGCTGCGCGTGTCTGGGCTCTGACAGCCATTTTTATGTTATAATCGACGTGATCCGTTGCCATTCTGGAAAAGGCAATGAGGCGTCTAATGGCGTCATCCTCCTTCAGCTCCCGGTAGTAATAGGTGCAAGACACCGTGTGCCTTGTTTTGGCGACCACCGCGTGAGGGACACTGTCGTGGACTGGGTTCTTTGGTTCCGCTCCTCTGAGCACAACCACGTGGTCGTACGTTAGCCCCTGTGCTTCATGGATCGTGAGCAACCTAGACTTTGCTCCAGTGCCGAATCCATCCCTCCTGTGCACTTCTTTCTCATCTTGAGTGAAAGTCAGGAAGAGAGTATTGGAGTCACACCTTCGCAGTCTCGCTCCCGAAGCCATTCCGCAAGTCAAGGACCTCAGTACTTGCCGGGATGTGTAAATGCCCTCGTAGATGTCTTGGAGAGCGTACACGGCGTACAACACATCCATCGGACTTCGGTGTGTACAGAGGAGCTTTTCGGTAATGGACACAATGGCAGCATGACTTTCGTAACGCATTTCGAATAGGTCGTTTCTGTCGATGAAGGGGATCTGGTTATTGTCTGCCATCAGAACCAGTTCCTTTGCTCCGGTCAGCCTTGATGCCATAACTATGGCTCCAAAATGGACCAAGAGAGCCTCGTCCACTAAAAGGCGCTTTGAAGCTCTCGCCCCATTGATCAGGACCGAGGCAATTGTTCTTATTTTCCCTTTCGCGACCGCCCCTAGACGACTCGTCACTTCGTCCGACAGCTCTTTTGCCGTTTCGAGTGTATTGGTGATGATCAAGTCTTCCTTTATTCGGAAGTTCTTGAGGAGCCATGTAGTCTTCCCACACCCCGGCACCCCATCCACCCACCTGATTGGCTAACAATATTACAGGATGCGAATGTAATATCTACTGGGCTGGCATTCTGGTTAGGGAGGACTCTACGAGTGGATTTACCATCATTTAGGATGCATAGATTTAAATCGTCCAGTACATCCGTTAATCCAGAACCAAATTGGTCACAGTGGGCGGAACCCCAACGGTAATGGTGACAGTTAAAGTCACCTATTACAATAATAGGGCTTGGGATCGTCGAGAAAATATTATTTAATGTAGGTAAGTAATCTACATGGGGGTGGGCAATATACACACTTACGTATGTAATACCTTCAACTTGACAGGCAACCATGTTGATATCGTCCCCTCTGTAATTTGTGTTGATAGGCAGTAGCACTGCCTTCCTGTTGACCAGCAGGGCAGCTCCACCATAGCCATCAGACCTATCATGTCGGTATACAATATAGTTGGGAACATTAAAGATGAGAGAGGGGACAAGCCAAGTTTCAGAGATAGCTACTACTAATGGATTATGTTTGTTCAATAAATATATCAGATCTTGCTTCTTTTATTTATTTATTTATTTATTTATTTATTTATATTTATTAGGAAAACTAAACTTACAGCTAGCTTAAATCATAGTATATTCTTGTGAGATATACTCCTAATATTCCACTGCAGTAATGTCAGTGGGAGCATTTTTTAATTTGTGTAATAGTGGAATAAGTTTCTGGGCAACGAAGTCGGGTGCAGAGTTATGGGAATATAAATGTATTTATTACAGATAGGATTGGTTCAATGACTTCACCAGGAAGGGTTATATTGGGGGTGTGGGACAAAGTATTATTAGTAAGAGCACAACCATTATTTGTAGGAGAGAATGAGTAATTGCTTGTGAGATCAGCATGAGCTCTCTTGTCATAACCCTGTGGCAGAGAGACATGTGGTTTGGGCCGTGTATATATCGTTTTTTTATAACCTCTAGAAAATGAACGGACTGACATTTCGGGGATCGGTTTTTGAGGTTGGGAAACAGATATAGGGGTTTTCAATGCATCGGAAAATGGTTTATTAAAATTTATGGTTGAGATCATTCTGCTTGCTTCAAAATATGAAACAGATTTTTCGGCCATAATTATTTTGATTGACCTCTGTCTATTGTATTCAGGACATGCCTTGCTGTCAGCAAAATGATTCCCTGAACACAGAATACAAGAACCACATTCAGATGGAACATCACATCCCGCACCGGGGTATTCCATTCCACATTTGTAGCAACGAGTTTTAGATCTGCATATATTTTTTGTGTGGCCATAACGGCAACAATTGTAACATTGCACCGTTGGATATATGTACTGTTGGACAGAGAAAGACGAAAAACAACAAAAGACTTTTTTGGGAAGCACCTGTCCGTCAAATGTCAGTACGACTGTGGAGGTTGGTTTCCAATCTGGTACATTATCTATATAAACTTTCCTGTTAAGTCGCCTAACTTTAATAACCTGACCGCAACCTGAGGGAGTTTTAATGAGCTGGGCCAGTTCCTCTTCTGACATATCTGTGGGCACATCCCTAATAAGTCCAACTCGTGTTACATTGTAAGATGGAATGGATGCAACATATTTGTTTTTAGCAAGTGCACTATTAGTAAGAAAGGCATTGGCATCCTGTGGAGATTTAAATTCTACCGAGACTCGGTTGCGCCCTACTTTTTTAATTCCCTCCTGCACAATATTTTAAATATTATTAGACATTAGGAATATGCCAAACTTGATGGGATGCAAATATGTTCCAGATGACTCTTCATCCATTCGGTTAACGTGTACAATGTAAGGTGGCAGGTCGACCGCTGAATACTTCTGTCTACCCACACTGCTTTTCGGTTGCTTCGAAGGCCGAGAGTCGTCAGAAACCATTGGTCTTTTTCGGCTGTTAGGCGTGAAATCTGTGTCCATTATTACCGCGTTTTCTATTTCCGTACACTGGGCTAGCGGAAGGGTGCAGACAGAACTGAGTAAATCCTCGTCTGGATCCGGAGGATCCGGTGGTTTGTTTTTACTCATATCTTAATAGATGTTAGTAAAATAGAGATATTACCTTTACCACAGGACAAACACAAAAAGACACAGTAAGTATATCACAAAAGACAGAATAAAAAAGCAAATATTATTAGATTTAAGCGACAAAAAATTTCCGACACATGTGACAGCTAGGAACACCGCATCGAGAAGGGGTGACTTTTTTGTCCGGCAACAAGCCGGTGACGCCCGGGTAACAAAGTGTTGCCAGCTCTATTTCTGTTTACCTAGGCTGCGGTCCGAAAATCAATAAAAGTCACTATCAGCGCTATTAGCGTGCTCAAACGCGTCCTGAAATACTGCGAGCGCGCTAACGTTAGCCGGCTTGGAGAGCTGCATGACGTTATCGCTTACGTCATATTGGACTTACGGCGCTAATGCTCTGAAGTGAAATCACTGTAAGCGAACTGTCAGTCTGACGTTCGATACTTGTGTTTTCGGATGAAAATGAATGTATTTGTTGTGGATGAGCAAGGGAGATACAATGTTGTGATAAAAAATCCACAAAACCAAAGTGCTGAGAAGCAATTGAAAACAAAATGACCTAACCTAACCAAAATTTTAACTCGACATTTGACTTGACAAGTTGATAAGTTGTAAGCGTACTTACTGACAGCACTGTTAGCACTTTTAGTACGCTTTTTAATTAGGACCGGGTGATTATAATCGTCAGCACTGTAAGCGCTGTTATCTATTTCGGACTGCCCTAAATAGATCCACGTATTTTTAGGTCTTAACTGAAAACCTTTTACGTAGATCTACGTATTTTAAGAATGTTTTGCTTACATTTTTAAGAAAATGGATTCTTTACTTATTGATAATTTTAAGTAACATTGTGCTGTACACATATTTTTTTAAAAGAATAAGAATAATGTAATTTTTCCAAGAAATATAGTACATAGTAAAACTATGATCATCACACTAAGTTAGACCTGTTACGCGAAGATCATACTTATTAACAAGAATCAAGGGTTTTCTATAGCAGCTGATTTAAAAGATATTAATTTATATATTTTAGACGAAGAAATTAAATAAAAAATACAAATTATTAATAAGGCGAATAAGTGTGTCTGTGTGAATAAGTATGTGTGTTGTTTGTGAGTGTGCATGTGTGTGTACTAGTGTGTGAAACAGTGTTGTATATGTAAGCGAGTGTGTAGTAAATTCGAAGTGAGATTGATGTTGCTACATTAGAACCCTTAATAAAACTTCCGATTTAGTATATACCTCAGCAGTAAACAATTAGCCTCTCTGACACTAGATAGTTTGAAGGATGGACACGTCTTTATCACTTTATTATAAATGTAGGGTCCTAAAAATATTCTAAAGCGATGAGCAAAAGATGTTTTTATTCTTGCAGTAGTAATAAATTAGCCTCTAAGAAGCTTGGTGTGCTCAATAGATCGAGAAGGTATTTCAGTCCAGTGCACCGCCTACAGCTTTACAAGGCGCAGGTTCGGCCTCATATGGAATACTGTTCTCATCTTTGGGCAGGGGCACCCCAATACCAGCTTCTCCCACTGGACCGCATTCAGCGGAGAGCGACTCGAATCGTCGACTGCCAGGAAATTTCTAATCGGCTTGATATCTTGGCGCTGCGTAGAGATGTCGCCTCACTATGCATCTTCTATCGCATATATTACGGGGAATGCTCCGAGGAATTGTTCGGTCTTATACCTGCCGCCTCTTTCTGCCATCGTTCCAAGCGACAAAAAATCCACGCCCATCACTTAGATGGTTGGCAGTCCACAACTGTGCGTTTTTCTCGCAGTTTCCTGCCTCGTACAGTCAAACTTTGGAATGAATTGTCGCCTTCGGTATTTCCGGACCGATACGACCTTCAAACTTTCAAGAAAAGAGCGTATTCCTACCTTAAAGGCCGGCAACGCACTTGTAACTCCTCTGGGGTTGCGGGTGTCCATGGGCGACGGTAATCACTTACCATCAGGTGACACGTTTGCTCGTTTGCCGCCTATCCCATAAAAAAGAAAAAAAAGTGATATAAACGTACGCTTCTGAAGCATTTCTCTATATGAAGGCATATTTAATACTGCTTTATGTGTAAAGAGGAGGAGACGCATGAGAAAAAATCTACGCTCACTCAAAACCTGAGCATCTTCATACAGCAGAATGGTGGGATACCGTCGATTCTTATTTAAGGAGACTTTGAGTACGGCTCTATGAGCTCTTTCAAGTATTATAAGGACAGATGAAGGAGCTTCTCCCCATGCAAGGATAAGAAATGAAAAGAGTAACTGCATAGTTTCTTTTTCTCTGTAGAAACTATATTCCGAACGCGGTGGTTTTATAAATGTTATTTTTACGTTTAATTTATAGGTGCTTATAAAGGGTTACTTTTTCATCAACCCGGAAAATTTAAGGGACGCTTCACGACACGGTAGTAGAATGATTTAAACATGAATAAAAAAAATACTCACCTAATTTTATATGAATTTCTAAAATATCCAAAAAATACTGCACTAGTTTAGTGCAGTATTTTTTTAGTTTTTTTATTTTTTATTTTTATGTAATAATGAATGTATCCTGGTGGGTTATTGTCTAAGAAAAAAATCTATCACGATCGCCTATAATTTAACAGCCATTGTGCCGTGAACACAGTGCCGACTTCCTATATTATAGGAGTAATGGATGGACTGTGACTATCAAATTGAAAGAGATTTTTTTCTTAGACAATAACCCCCCAGAATGTATTGTTAATTTTTTATTACAAAAAATCCAATAATTTTTTAACTGGTGTTAGGCGGAATCTCAAGTGTGACATTTCGGAATGACAGACTAGTATATCATTAGATGAGGTTCATAAGTTCTTGACATTTAATGCTCAGTAAATAAACCACCGGCCACCAGAAACGTCATAGCCCACCAACAAACCACCAGAACTAGTGGAAAATTTACTAACTTGGCAACACTGGACTCTTCGATTACAAAAAAGTTTCGTCACTGTCGCCCTCCGCCATGGAATTATTACTCAAACAGGAATGAGCTCTTCAAAATATTGTTGTTCAGGACTTTATTTCTATGTGAATAAAGAATAAACACTTGAAAGTGCAAAAGTGTGCCGAGAGAGATAGCACTAACTGTACCTTTTATCCCTTTCCCACAGTGTTGCTACTGTTGTATATTTTATTATTTAGTAGTTATGAAACAACTATTGGTAGATGAAGATTTTTTATTATTGTATAATTTAATTACTTTGAACGCCCAAAATACCTAAATTGTTTTTTTTTGTAATAATTATACCATTAAATAAATTAAATTATCGTGTTAGCCTACTATTAATAATTATAACACTATGATTATACGTCCAGGAAAAATTCTAGTGGTAGTATTCAAAACTGTTATATTGCAACAACGATTCTATGGCAATGTCAGCAATTTTCGTTGTCATTGTAGTAGGGTGACTGTTTAATATAACTGTCTTTGTCATAGCTATTGCTATCTCGCTCGGCCTCTTCCGTCTGTGCCTCCGACACATCGGTGTGCGCTCCGTAATAATTTTAACATAATAATTAGTAATCGTCTTTATTGTGCAAATTAAACAGTGTGTCAAGTTTGTAATTAGTTCCGGGAATAAAACGTGTTAAGAATCAAGAAAATAGTGTCATTTTACAGTCCACAATCGTCAACATAAGTTTGGTCCTTCGAGCCGGATATGAACCAGCGACCTATGGATTATTGCTTTACAATCATCCAGGTTGTGGTGGCAGGGACCATCATGGTTGACTCAAGATGAAACCTCTTGGTCTGTTAATATTGCTCAGCCCATAGATGACATTAATTCTCACTCGAACCAATCTTCCCACACACAAAATAAAGTATGTACTTTATCTGTAAAACAGACTATTAATATGAATTTTTCTATGAACTGATTTGTAAACATTCTAACTTCACTAAAATAATTAAATCAGTTGCTTTCTTATTTAGATTCATACATAATATTAATCCTAAAAATAAAGATAAAAAATGTAATCCCTACTTATCCTCATCAGAAGTAAAATTTGCACATGATTTTATAGTTAAAACATGTTTTTTTTTTTTTTTTTTTTTTTTTATTGCTAACGGTGGCAGACGAGCCAGTGGCCCACCTGATGTTAAGTGGTAACCACCGCTCATGGACATCTGCAATGCCAGGGGCACAGTTCTGTCACTGCCTACCTGGAGAGAAATGCTCTTCTTAAGCCTCGTTTGAAGAAGGACATATCGTAGCGCTCAGGAAACACCGCAGCTGGGAGTTCGTTCCAGAGCCTACACGTACGTGGAAGGAATGAACGCTGAAACCGAACTGTACTAGATGAGATTGGTTCCAGGTAATATGGATGAACTCTACTGCGATGGCGGGTGGTGCGATGGTAAAAAGGTGAAGAGGGCACCATTGCAAACAGTTCCTCAGAGCACTCTCCGTTAAAGAGACGATAGAGCACGCAGAGAGAACCAAAGTCTCTCCTTTGCTCCAGCGTCTCCATTGAGGCCGTGATATTGGGATCACTGACGATGCGGAATGCACGCCTTTGCAGGGAGTCAAGAGGGTCGAGCTGATATTTGGGAGCTCCCGCCCAGAGGTGCGAACAGTACTCCATATGCGGCCGAATTTGTGCTTTATAGAGCATTAGCCGCTGGCTTGGAGTGAAGTACCGCTTGGCTCTGTTCAGGACGCCCAGCTTTTTGCTCGCCAATTTGGCTTTGTCCTCCAAATGACTCCCAAACTGCACTTTAGCAGAAATTTCCACACCGAGGATTCCAATACCATCGGACATACGAAGAGTAACTCCCTGGAACTGAGGCACTACGATAAATGGGTCCTTCTTCGCAGTGAATGCGCACACTTGTGTCTTCGTGGGGTTGAACTTAACCAAGTTCTTTGCACCCCATTCGGAGACTCGCCCTAGAGAGTCTTCGACTTCAGACACAAGTTGTAACCGCCTTTCTAGCAACGAACTCCGAGGGACATTCTGGTGGTCGGTATACCGCGCATCACCCGTACTGTCATCCGCATAGCAATGTATGTTCTCAATTGACAACATGTCATTGATATGCAGAATGAACAGGGTTGGGGAGAGCACCGAACCTTGTGGAACACCAGCGTTTATGGGCATGGTTTCGGAGCAGCAGCCGTCGACGACGACCTTAAAGCTCCTACCATCCAGGAAGCTGGCTATCCATTTGCAGAGTCCCTCGGGGATTCCATATGATGGTAACTTCGTGAGAAGAGCTCTATGCCAGACCCTATCAAACGCCTTAGCGATATCGAGTCCAACGGCGAGAGCCTCACCTTTGCCCTCCAAGGTTTCCGCCCAACGGTGGGTCAGATAAACTAAAAGGTCACCAGCTGAACGGCCGTGACGGAAGCCGTATTGTCGGTCGCTAATCAGCTGGTGTTCTTCTAGGTACCGTAGGAGGCGGGAGTTGATGACCCGCTCCATAATCTTGGAGAGCAAGGACGTTATCGCTATTGGCCTGTAATTTGACGGGTCGGATCGGTCACCCTTTTTGGGAATTGGGTGGACGTGAGCAATCTTCCACGAAGATGGAACCCTATTGTTTTGATAGGAAAGGCGGTAAAGGCGCGTTAGTACGGGGGTCAGCTCAGGGGCGCACGTCTTCAGCACCACTGCTGGGATGCCATCCGGCCCACTCGACTTATGGACGTTCAGGAGCTTAAGCTCCCGCCTGACCGCACGTTGTGTAATACGAATTTCAGGCAGAGAACTTTCACACCGAGAGATGGTGGGTGGTGTGGCTCCCCCATCGTCCATTGTCGAGTTAGAGGCAAAGAGTTCAACCAGGAGATTGGCCTTCTCTTTTGCGCTGTGGGCCAGGCTGCTATCAGCTCTACGCAGTGGTGGGAGATTGGACTGGCAGAAATTACGTTGCGCAGCTTTGGCCAGCGACCAAAAAGCACGACTCCCACTGGGATAGCTTCCTAGTCGCTCGCCAACCCTGGCCACGTGTTCCGCCTTGGCTTCAGCAATAGCCTTCCTGTTGGATCTGGAAGCAGCGTTGTACTGACGCTTCTTCTCCGTCACACCAGGATCCCGACTTTTCCTGGCGTTTTCCCAGGCGATGTACGCAGATTGCTTGAGGTGGGCAGTCTTCCTGCAGGTATTGTTATACCAGGGACGACTGCGACCGCCAACAGGTATTTTGGCGTTGGGAATGAATGTTTCCATTCCCATCAGCACCGTTTCAGTGACGCAATCTGCGCAAGTATCGGGATCTTCGGAGGCGAAGCAGAGCTGCTTCCAGGGGTAGGATCCGAAGAATTCTCGGAGTCCATCCCAGTCTGCTGACTCATACCGCCAAACTGCACGACTGCCAGCCGCAGACGCGCGATGGGGCCGCGCAAGACTAGCAGTACTACGGACAAGGCAGTGATCCGATGATCCAAGAGGAGCATCGACCACAACCCTGTATCCGCTTGGTCGTGTAGTCAGCAGAAGATCCAACAGGGAGGCTTCATGGCTCTCTATATCTGGTATACGGGTGGGCTGTACGACCAGTTGAGAGAGGCCATAGGCCGAAGCCATGTTGAAGACAGTCCTACCAGGGAGGTCAGTGGTCCGGGACTTCAACCACTCTTTATGGTGAGCATTAAAGTCACCAAGGACCACCACCTCCGCAGATGGGTACTGCTCCAACGCTCGGTCGTGCTCAAAAAGCTGAGCTGACCCTATTTCACTGGCATGGGACCTGTAAAGGCACGCGTAGATTCGGGTAAGGCCCCCATGGTCCACGCGCAGCCATAGTAACGACAGGTCCCGATGCTCGAGGCCCCGAAGGCGGCGACAACAAACATCGCCCCTGACGAAAACGCACACCCCGGCTTTACGTAGGAATGTGTGTTCCAATTCGTAACCGGGGTATTTCAGGTAGGAAATATCATCAGGGGCGCATATTTGCGTCTCCGTTAAGAAGAGCAAGGCAGGCTGAGCCGTCTCTAGGTGGTGGTGGACGGCATCAAGATTACTATGTAGACCCCTGATGTTGCAGAAATCCATTTTAAAAGTGGATTGGGTGTCCGCCGTAGGAGCTCGCTTCTTCTTTTTATTTACCTTCATTTTGTTTTAATTGAGCATTTTGGGGAAGGGGATAAATGTGAGGCAGAGTCCCGGTGACAAACAAAGAAAGGGCAGAGTGTAGTACAAAGTGGGAACGCGGGTTGTGTGAAGAGCTGACACGCGGCACGGAAGGGCCCCCGGTGCCCCCCCGCATGCACCCATCGGGATCCACTCCGGTCTCCTACTCCGGCACGATGACTGCACGACGGGATTTTCGCCGGTTGTGCAGGACAGCCTCCCAGGCAGGATAGTCCTGGGTTCGGGTCCCCTACTGACCGGCAGGTGGCCAACGGTAACCATTTCCACCGGGTCTCCCTGTACCGCGCGTCAACTCCTCACGCCCAACGAACAACACTGAGACTTATAACTCTGCTAATTTCGATTATCACCGAGACTCCTCACCACAACAGGGACGGGAAGGGGGCATGAAGGAGCGGCTGCCTCTGCCCTTCAATCGAAACGCAAGACTGCTTCACGACCGAAATAGGCAGAGTGGTGGTACCAACCCGCACAGTCCCGGCATTAAGTAGGTGAACCTAATTAGTACCGGGCCTTACCACAACTGTAATGGGAGAGGGAGGGAAGGAGAAGGACATCGACACCGCGGAGATAAGAGGTAAACGGCATCGAAGGCTCGAGAAGCCGGGGTCGCGCACCCGAGTCATCTGAAAAAGCAACCGGACAAGCTGCAATTAGATAACCTCTCTGGCATTAAATAATAATGTCAATATAAATCTTTTCAAAGAGAAATTGATGAATTGAAGTCTATTTAGATTTCTGACCTTAATACTCATACACTCAAACTATACACATTCACTTCTAGTCCACTCAAAAAATTAAACCCCTTTCTTAGCGAGTCAGGTCTTTTAAGAGTTGGCGGTCGCATACATCATTCGGACATTCCATACAATCAAGCACACCCTATTATTTTACCACCTAAAGATCACATTAATTTATTAATTATCTACTACTGTAGTCTTGTCTTGCTAGGTACGTAATAGGTACTTACTAACATAGGTATAACTAACATTTTAAGCCATTTGTGATTAGATTTAATAAACGTGGGTATGTTTTTTAAAACAAAAAGTCATCGCCAACGCCAACTCAAACCAGGGAGCGCGTCCTTCACCGCACTACAGTTTTAGATTAGGTTTAGATTGCTAATTTTATTAGGTATATATTGCTAGAAAGAAATACTTTTGGATGTATATAATAATTGACACAAAACTTGCGCCTAAATAATCTTCACAACAATGCACGTGACTAGAGGCTGTGAGAGGATCTGCTCTTCTCATAACTTTTAACCACTTTTTCCGAATATTTTTATTATATGGTACAGAAAAAAATACTTTTTGGGATGTTTTTACTGGAGTTAGTACACATAGGGACAATACAATATTTCTTAACCATTTTATTCATTCTCTATAAGAAAAACAATTATTATAGCGAAACCGCTAGAGCGCAGTATGTAGATGTACGCAAGCACCGACTCGCAGCTCGCAGCGTGACGTCACACGTTGGCGCGGTCGCTTAGCCGGATTTTGCCGCGGAGGCCGTACTTTAACCATAAGAATAAACAAGTATAGAAGCGAAACTCCCGGCCGTCGAGCGCTCAAGGCCACGTTATTCACCTACCGTTTGATTTCCGTTGAACGGAATCGCCAGTCAAGGCGCGCACCGCATCCCGCACGTACGTGACTCCTTCCCGCGCGCCGCTATCTACCTAGTCGCCGCGATGCCGACTTATTGTTGCGTTTATGGGTGCAAAAATAATGCCATAATAACCCCAAATTTAAAGTTTTACAATTTGCCCGAAGATAAAGAAAGGTAAGTACAAAGGTATATCTACTTGTTTTATTCAATCCTCTCTAAGCAACTGCGAAGATGACTTGGATATATTTCTTTTGAGCAAAGACGACGGCACAGAACCTTTTTTTGCAAACCATATGACATCGGAGATTTCGCCGCTTGCTGTTACGACATGCGATTACAGGTCTGAGGGCCTATTACCGATCTCATGGTTTTGCAAATGATATCATATGATATCATAGTGCAAGACGAAAAATACGATTTCCGGTCAGATTTTAAATCATTTGTTTATTATTTAATGATGACATCATTGAAATTATGCCATAGTGATGATATCATTGGAGATCAGTAATACGAAATGCAGTATTTCATGACTTCTTTTTCTCAAATTTATACCATGTCATACGATGAAAGATCCATAATTGGCCCTCAGATTTGCCTACACAAAACGCACTTTCCTACGTTTGTGGGTATCTACTCAAAAAATGCTCGCTTAAACATGAATGCCCAGCTTTCAATAAATACAGAGATTACAAGGGAGAAAATACAGAAAATTCTCAACTATTTATTCATTTTAAAGCATTCAATCGGACAAAAATTTTCGGAAGTTTAACTGTTCCTCCGGCACATTTTGTAAACTATATTGAGAAACTCGAGAATATATTCGTAAATAGCTTCAAAAATTTTATTTTTACCGATGGTGCTGGTGCGATCTTGCTAGATACAATGAAAAAAATTGTGTTTCAGGTACCTTGTGAATATTTTCCTATTGATTACCTGATTAAGCTTTTTATAAGAATGCGTATTTACTACGCGCTGAAGTTTAATAACCGAAACTTCAAATCATCTACAAAAACGCCATCTTTTATAAATATCAGACATTTGTAAATATTTCTGTTGAATTGAAACCTTTTAAATAAAAATGATTGAATATTTTAAAATTATTTTTATTATACCTACCCTAGATACAGATACAGTTTTATTCGTAATATTCATTACATGTCAAAACTAATACAATATAATGTATCGAGTTTCTAAAGCTGTCATTGTAGTGCAATTTTGAAACTCTGTAAGTATGGGATTTTTTTTTGTCAAGTCGGGAATAATTTGAATTATGAGAAACTTTGGTACTGCTATATAGGTATATTTTTATCGACCTTTGTTACTGTTCCATATAAAATTTAAATACAATCAATACTTGAAGTGAAAATGTTGGTCTGATAGTAAAAAGTGAGCTTAGGTTTTATCCATTAGTACATTCATAACTTCAGCTCTTGGACTATAAACGTAGGTACGATACCTAAATTACAAACCATTTTTGTACATCGAAATTCGAAACATTTTAATGATTTTGTTCTCTAAGTTGTAGGGATTAAGCTCAATTAATCAAAAATAGGCAGGTTCTTATAACTACGGAATCAAAAAAACTAAAAATGTGGGTACTATTGCTAAAGATAGTCGCTCGCTCGCTACACTTGAAGTACAAAATCAATAAGACTCGGTGTATACTCAGTTTCTCATTTAATGTAAAATATGGAGGTACCTATATAAAAAATATTGTAGTGGTCACCATACGTCCATGTGGTGACCCTAGCGGCGCCCGCAGACTACTGCGGGGCGTTACAGGAGGAAGGGCGCTGTAGGTATGCAAATAGCGGCATTTGGTGCACCCACAAAGGAGATTCGCTTCTATACTTGTTTATTCTTATGCTTTAACGTTTAATATCTCATTAATTTTTGAAGATAGAAAAAAAATAAAAACAGATTCTTTTTTTTCGAGTTACCTACTTTTTAGATATGCTGATAACAAAAATCATTGGTGTGACTCATTGCGCTCGTAAGCTAAGCGAGAGCTTATGTCAAATCGCATACATTTTTCTTCTAGTGATTGCGTTAGCGATTATCGAAATGCGTCTTGTCTAGGGGGGCTGGGTTACTGTGTAAGAGAAAATTTATCACGACAAACAATTTAAACAAATGCCACATGCTAACTTTTCTACAGTTGCTCCGCAGAAAAAAAAATAATGGAAATAATACGTCTGTGGGCCGTACGGCCGCTGGTATACGTACCGATAAATAGGTACCAGTAAATCGATGTTTTCGATACCTATCGATATCAAAATTCCGTACACTGAATTTTCTGAATTCATACTAATATTATCAAGAGGAAAGATTTGATTGTTTGTTTGTTTGTATTAAATAGGCTTCGAAACTACCGAACCGATTTTGATGATAGTTGTTATAGAGATAGTTCGAGACCTGGGGGCAGGAGTTATTGATATCCATTTGGAAAACATGAGCGTCTTTGTGTGTACCACGTGTGTAGACGCTTGTTCTCATCATTTTTTATAAGGGCAACACCATAACCTCACTTTGATTAAATGGCGGATGCGCTTGCGTGATGCCGGTTTCGTGTTATTATTGCGTTTAGTTTGGCGTCTGTTCTCTCTAACAAGTGATTATTATTGATTTTAGCTGTAAATAATAATTCGGTGAGTTAAACTACTTTTGATATATTGGAATTTGTCTAGATATCTCCCTGTGCGTATAAATAGTGTTGAGTCAGTCGTCCGTGTTAGGTATTTTCCACTTGTGGTAACGCCATGATCCATGGCGCCCTTGTGGCTTGCCGCTCAATATTACAAATCGACATGCCGTTCCAAAGTTCTCTTATTGTTTATACCCAATAAGCTTTAGGCTAAGACTCTTGAACGTTTTGAAGTCGTAATATTGGTAATTGCGATGTTTCACGTAACAATATCATTGTCCTTGAGATCTGCAAATGGGCGCCAAGGCAAGATAAACTAAAACGTTAATACGGTACAAAGCATGGCTGGAGAGATGTCGACATGGAGAGCGTAATCAATTTTGTTGTGTATTGATCAGTTTGATTTTGATATCCTTTAGAATCTTGAAGATGGTTGCGCAGAAAAAGGGACGCGGCGCCAAAAATCAAGCGAACAAGGCGAAGCCTGTCGCTCAAGTCGTAGAGGAACCGGCAGCGGAAGAAGTCCAGGAGCCTGTGGACGCACCAGAGGAAAACAATGGGGAAGCAGAGCAGCACGGCGATGAGGCCGCGAGTGGAGGCGCCACTGAGCAGGAATCTGAACAGAACCAGGAGAATGCTGATGGTGAAACTAAAGCAGAAGATAAAAAGGAAGAAAAGGTAGAAACTGGTAAACTGCTCGTGGAGAACCTTCCATCAAGCTATCTCTTTGATTACCAAGAGAAACTCAAGGAGTTGTTCTCAAAACACGGAGAAGTCATCAGTGTGAAGTGAGTATAAATTAAATATATTTAAATTAAATTTGTTATTTGAAAACAAATGTGCTTGCTAACATTCAAATATCACTCCCCAAATTATCGTGATTAGATTGTAGAGTGCTGTTTAAATTTGTGATGATATAAATGAAATTTATTTTTTACTGTACCTATTTATTAGTTATTTTGGAGGGTGTTGCGAGCTGCAAACTGCACTCACATTGCAACACCGAAGTGGAGCGGAGTATTAATGAGAGAAATTTTCTTTCTTTCTAGACGTGGTCCAATCATTGTTACTGAACTGACCACAACTCCGACATTATCGGCAATAGTCGAATTCAAAAACAAAGAGTCTCTGGACCAGGTAAACAAAAGTTTATTAACATTTTTACTGCTACATATTAGTAGATATACAACTATGTGTCTCAAAGTTGGTGTACTGACTGGACACATATATTTATACTTATAGTTTAAGGCTGAGTACTATTCAAAATTAAATTTTGCGAGAAGATTCTTCGTCATCTGAAGACAAGTCAGAATGACTATTTGAATGTTTGAAAAGGCTGGTCTTCTACTGAGACGTATTCTTTTTTGGCTTTGTTTTTATTTGGATTACAATCAAAATTTCTGTATTAATAAATGTGTAGGGGATCAGCTTAGGTACTTTATTTTGTGATGTCCCTTTTATAATTTGTTTAATATCTGTGGTAGCAAATAACAATACATTTACTATTATTGTTTGATTCCTTGTTATTATTTGAAAAAAAAAGCATTGTTAGTTGCTACCAAAGTAATTGTGCTTATCATGTTTACTTTTTCAGCCTAAACATTATTATGAATAATAACAATACTTAGTTTTAACTTTATAAGTGAACTGTTTGTTATATTTTATTGATGATAATAATCACAGTGTGTGGATTTTTCTTTTTCAATTCTCCAATGGTACATAATTCAAAGGTGAGTCCTTTTTTCAGTAAACAACTACTGAAAATAGTTCATTTAATGCATTGAAAAGTTATTATGAACTATAAAAAAAATTACAAGAGATGTAATAACTTGTCCAAAATTATTTCTTAATTAGACTAAAGTCAATACTGCATTGTGAATCATTCAATTACAATAAAAACTCTTATCAATACCTAATTTTGTACATGAAACAAGATTACTATTAGAATGAAAAAATATTTTATGGAGTATGTGCATCATATATTCAGCTGCGTATTGTTTGTAGAAAATGTTTATATACAGGAAAGAAATTAACTAATTAAGTAACTAGACAATAAGTTGAATGCACATGAGTGTGGGGGTGCGACGCCATGGCTGCAATATTTATACCACTAAAGAACTACATGGTTATTTATAAAGAGACAAGGTAGTTTCAATCAGTCCTAAGAATCGTAACAGTCAAATGCATTTACAAGACTAATGGCCAATTTCACAAACCTTGTCTTAGCTTAGGACACTCTTAGGTGGCATGCTGTCACATTTTTTTAATTAAAGACAAAAAGTTACAGCATACTGTTTAGGATTATCCTAAGCTATCATAAAGTTGGTGAAATTTGCTATAAGTGATGTGATCATAATCAGTTATTATATTGTCATAGCGACTTGATTGACCAGGGTAATTGTTGCTATAAAGGTTTCTGATAACAGAAAATTTTTATAATTAAATATATCAATATTGTTTTATTTACATATTATCGACTTGCTACATATGTGTGCATGTGGTTAGTCAAAACAGAAGTATGTTAACTAATGAACTAAAAGTTCAAAATTTGACATTCCATATAGTGGAGGTTTCACAGGTTATATGTATGTGACTTGTCAAGTTGTCATATCTACGGCATCTACGAAATGTAAGTTTGGATAATTATATTTTAAAGTTGATTATTTATGTGGTTCACAGGATCTGTGTTTCAAAGAGAAATACTTTCCTGTCTCCTGTAATATTTCTATTAGTATTCATTGCTGTATAATCAAATTCAATCTGATCATCAGCTCTCATGCAAGCCTGTTTACATCGTGAAATAGTCGCACACACATCTATTAAACATTTTCAATAATGCAAGATCTCAAGATAATTGCTTAAACAAAGCGAGATGATCAAATCCTTTGGCTACATTAATGTACGGTCACTTATATCTAAACTTTTCCTTAGCCAACGACAGTTGCTTTCCAGCGTGGCGGGAGGGGATTTTTTTTAAATGTGAATTAAATAAATAAAAAAAAGCCATCCGCGGCTAACAGCATAGGTCCATAAAGAAAGCGATGACAGTTGGAGTAGTTGCATTTGACTGTGGACGTGTGCGGTGCGGCCGCGGTGTGTGCGCTAACCGCTCGGTGGTGCGCAGGCGCTGACGGAGGAGGGCACGGTGCTGGACGGCTCCGCCATATCGGTGGCGGTGGAGTCTCGCGCCGAGACCGCGGTGCTCGTGGGCGTGCCCTACGAGGCCTCCACCGACTACGTGCGCCTGCTGTTCTCGCAGTGCGGCGACGTCGCGCACATACACGAGTTCAGCAAGACCAAGTACAAGATACGTGAGTATTGATTATTGGCGTGCCCTGCCCAGGGGTGTCCGCATCGACAATAAATTTAGAGTTGACACATTGGGTGTGGTCTAAAATTTGCTATCAGCCCTTGTGTGCGCTATTTGCATGCAAACAGTTGTTCTATAATTGCTAATTTGTAAGCAATGTAATGTAATCTGTGAAGTTACTGATTGGTGCTGACAGTGCTTACGGAAGAGGTGCACACTGTCACCAGAACTCTCAATGTCAATATCGGTTTTGCACAATTTTTAATTAGTATTTTAGTTTGTTCGAATTCATTTTTTCATTGTAATATCTACAATAAACACAAAAGTGATTTGTGACAATACTAGAGGCACAATACATGTCTCCTTGCAATTTTTCTTTTCAAATGACAGTAACTGTTAACAAACAAAGCTCTGGTTCCAAATTACCGAAGTGCTTACTTCCGTGAGTAGTGCAAACGATTTGAACGGGTTGTTTGTATACATGCAAACATTTCCACTGTTATCTGACTAAATTCAGACGTCGACGATATTTATTTATCTTTATTAGAAACACAGACAGTTACTTTTACAAACATAGATAAATTAATATTGTTACTATACAGAAACCAATAAAGTGTCCACAGACAACAAACACATACGATTCTGAGCAGGGATTAAAATTATGTTTATTGATTTTTTTATGTAGGGGTGCTAAACTAAAAATTATTTTGATTCGTCCAAGACGAGGCAGATTTAGTGTATAACGAAATTAAGAATGTCTATTTATAATTCGAAAATATAAAAAAACTTATTACAAATAGGAAACAGGAGGCAATTTGTACTAAACATAACAGTAATATGATATATTAAATGTTATTAAAAGTGCAGTTATAGGTATTACATTGACAATTTGCTCATGCATTACCTGACCTCACCTCACCTTGGAAAGTGCCAGGCTTGCACAAACCGTTAAGACATGTCTTGTCCTAAATGAAAATTTGTGAATTTGCACATTTTGCATAATGAAGTTCCAATTTTGCTTCATTGTGTCAATATTTTGATATTTATGTTATGTGGCTAATTATTATTAAAATATGAAAGGTATATAAACAATTAATCACATATGCTTAAATTGTCTGGTTTATAATAAGTTATTTAAACACATTATTTATCTTTTACTGCCTTAGATGCTCAAAGTTCACTGCTGGAAATACAAATAATTTTTTTTTTTAAATATAATAAGGATCGTGATGTGTGGAGTGGATTAAGGTGGTGTCCCCTTTGTCCAGCAGTGGGACAATATAGGTTAATTAAAAAAATGTTATTTGAAACAAGTGTTGGTGTCGCCCGCATGTATTTTGTCAGTTTATGATACATATTACAAATTTTCCAAGCAAACGCACATTTACGAATATTTCTAAATCCTGAAATGATGTATAACTCACACAACTTTCACACCCCTTTGGAGTTTATTTGTTCTTTTTTTATATAATTACCTTGGCAAATAGGTTATCCATCTGATGGTACGTTGTTGCTATCGCCTATTAATACATGTGGTTCCTGTAAGATTTGCAAATATATAGCTGTACCCCTGTGTACGTTGCCAATTTGTGATATGAGATGTCAAGTCTTACCCTTCGAACTGGGGTGATTATTGTCTGAGAAAAAATCTATCACAATCGCCTTTAATTTGACAGCCATTGCGCGGTCAACACAAGACTCTGTGCTGGCTTCGCTTTATAAAGCAGGAGCGCGTTCAGAGCCTCCGAGTGTAGTTGTCCGGTTGTTTTTATCTCGCTCAGAGGCATTGAACGCATTACAGCAACCAAATCTTTTATCTCCCTCTTTCACATGATTTTTTATTTCTCTCTCTTTCTATCAGATGACATTTTAGATTATGGCCCCCATTATCATCCAATCACGTAAGAGTATTTCAGTAATAAACGTCAGAGCGTTTTACAACAATCAAATTCGACGGTTTTTCGGTTGTAACTCGCTCTGACACTCTAAGGTCTTGAACGGGCCGATTGTTTCACCCGCGCGAGACGCTCGAAGGCATTGAACGGGGTTAGATAGAGCGCAAAGTTGTACTTCGGGCGAAGGCTCTGAACGCGCTCCTGTGATGGATGTACTGCGGTTGTCAAATTGAAAGTGATTGCAATAGATTTTGAGTTACACAATCAAGGGGCTGAACACAGCATTGAAAGCATCGTTACTTGGCGGCAGAAATAGGTAAGATAGAGGTACCCACCAGATCTCTGGGGGCTAGCTGAGTCTCGCACAATTCTTAAAAAAGTCGCAAATTCGAAATTTTTCTCGAGCGGTATTCAGAGTTCAGACAATCAGAACACAGGACATGTCGAGCTTTGCCATTTCTTTATAGAGAGTCGCTTGTATTGTTTTGAGTGCTCGGGAGTAGTTGAGACGTCAGTTGCAAATTTATGGTATGGTGTTTATTTATTTTTCTTTCTTTCTTGATTATCCTATTGTATATTTTTAAATTTATTTTCAATTAGATTATATATTTATTGCAGAATTTAGCTTAGCGTTTTATTGCCTAAATAAACACTTAAAACTGTTATTAATGCCAATAAAAATAGTTTCATTGAATGTTTATTTATCTAATATAAATAATTCTTTAATAGAACGATAAAAAAGTGATAAATCGATCCTTCTACTCGAGACAAGTCAAGCGACGATCCCCCAATAAATGGCGGACTACGACATGTCCAGTGTTTAGATTGGCTGAGCTCGAGAAAAAATTCAAATTCTAACTTTTTCGAAGCCGTGAGAATCAGCCGCCTGGTACTGAGCGTCCGTCTGGTATAAATCATGCGTTGGTTCACCAATCGCGTGGTATTAGCGCGGCCTCACATTATATGAAAATTCTGACGCTTGCCGGACTCCGCACCACGCATACTATCAGATATTTTGATCCGGCAACTTTAGAGCACAGCGACCAACAAGGATGAAGATACGCTATTGCTCTTAGCACTATTGTTTTGTTTAATTAAAAACCGAAAAATAAAATGTTGGTATTCGATTCACCCTCTTAATACGTCAAGATTACAAGACAGCCAATTTTACTTAAAACATGCCAGTCTACCTAAGTCAATTTTTGCTTTCTACAGATTTATTTCGATAATTTTCATCCTCAAGATCCACCACACACATGAATATTTTTCCACCTCTGCAATTAAATATTGCATTTCGCTCATTTTCATCAAGAACATATCTACGGCACAACAGCGGAAAAAATCGTGCCTGAACTGACGCGAATATTTGATAAGTGTGCGGGGACTAGCACAAAATCTATGGCAAACACGCCTTCCACCATTTCTAACAGAAAAATTCTTACGTCCGGCTGAGGTGCCATCCGGTGTGCATCAGAAACGAATGATCAGTCAAAATTTTTCAAATAGTGTGCAGGATCTAATACAAAATGTATGCACCGAGTGCCTTTCGGCGAGCATCAGAATTTTTCTGTTACAAATTTCTCATAATGTGCGGCCGCGCTTAGTGACGCGTCGGTTCGCCGGCCGCGCGCGCGGTACGAATGACGCGCGATGTGTGTGCGCAGTTCGGGTGACATTCCACAACAAGGAGGCGGTCGAGAAGGCGCTGAAGCTGGACCGCGAGCTGCGCATCAACGGCTCCATGCTCACCGTGTCCAAGTACCGCGACGAGGACGAGCAGAAGGCGCACTCCGCCAACGCCAACAAGGTTTTACTTTTTTTATTGCTACTGAGTTGGCGAACGAGCAAACTGCCCACCTGATGGTGAGTGGCATCAGTCGCCTATAGTACATGTGACTCCTGTGAGATTCGCGGCAAAACTGCAACCCCCACAGGAACCACAGTGTACGTTGCCTGCCAACTTGTGACATCAGTTAAAGTCACGGTACCCAGTAATGTCACGGTGACTGACGCCGCCTGTTCATAACACTGTGACCATTAAGAGGAAATCGTACAGGTCGTTTTTTCATACAAACATAGTCCCTTTTTTAATAATAAATAATGGCATTAGTTGCTCTATTTTTTCAAAAAAAGTCCATGGTCACTATTAACATATTTCTATGTTTTCCTTTTTTTATCAAGTTAATTATTGAAGGAGATTTAATCCTTTAAATACTAAAAAATTGGACACATTTTCTGCTGTACTCAAACATCTAGTTAACAAATTAGACGAGATTATATCAAAAAAGAAAAACATACGAGACACAGCCAAAGCCTTTCTTGAAGTTTGTTATGCAAAAAGTAATTATATCGGTCTAAGTATTAGAGGAGAAAACAAGAAACTATGAAACATCTATTTTGTGTACATACTTTTTATAGGTATCTTTGGTCCGTGCTGCAGTTGTCTCCATCGCGTTCAGCTCGTTTCTTCGGGGGTGCAACGCGACAGCAATACATTTTACGAATGCCTATTTTTGAATCCTCTTGAACCAAGTGTTTAATTTATTAGAATTTAATTTATTAGGTAAAGACAATTATTTGCTGTTTCAACTGCTCGCCTGATTAGTTAATAAATTAACGTTGAACGTGTCCAACGTCATGTGTTTATTCGACGCTTTTACAGCGAAGGAAAACATCGTGAGGAAACCTGCACACACCTGTGACGAAAGAATTTCTTTATAGGTTGTGTGTGAAGTCGACCAATCCGCACTCGGCCAGCGTGGTCGACTAAGGCCTAATCGCCCTAGTTTAGGGTAGGCTCGAGCCCCTCGGTGGGGACGTGTATATGAGCTGTTGACGTGTCCGAGTCGCCGTGTTAACGTGTGCGTTTCCCGCAGAACAAGCGGCCGCAGCAGCAGAACCGCAACACGACGAACGCCAACGCCAACAACAACGCCGCCAACCGCGCCAACAACTACCGCCCGCGCGGCGGCGGCGGCGGCGGCGGCGCCTACAACGCGCGCGGCAACTTCCGCGGTGAGCACTTTGTTCCGGCGTGGATTCATCGTCGTAATAATATATTTACAGATTGCGCCAAACTTCTATTTCAACCCTTTGGTATCCTGATAAATTCTCCTAAATAAAGGATTTTTTTAACACATTTGTGTAACAAGTAGACTTTTCCAATGTGTGTTTAGCGTGCGGAAAGTTATTCTTTTTCGCACTAGTGCTTTTTGTTATCTTTCTGCATATTACTTCCAAATACATGAAGCAGGTTTTTAATCAAAAAGTTTTCTATACCAAAATCTTTGTATGAAATTACTATTTAACAGCGTAAATACTTCATATATTAATTAAATTTAAAGTAAAATATCTCCACACGATCTGCTTGTGTTGTAAGCACAAACAGGTGCATTCTTTATGCCCTCACTTGTATCTTTTTAAGCAATGGTAAAAGGCCACGAGCGGAACGAGATCAGGTGCTTAATGTACATTGCGAAGTATAGTACAAGTACAGTAGCATAGAAGGGTGGACTTTTAATGGAAATAAAGTTCGAATTAGAGTTTTGTCCATTGACCTACAAACAAACGTCAATGGGTTTTGTCTCAAGCGGCAATCATAGTTCAACCAATCAGAACACAGGATATGTCGAGCTCCGCCATTTACTTATGGAAAAATTTTCGAATCTTTGAGAATCACCGGACAAAAAGGCCACAGGCGATTCTTATTATGAATTGGATGCAATTCATCATAAGCAAATTCTATTTTACAACTTTGCATGAATATTTGTAAAATGGTCCCAATTGAAACTTGCGTGGCAATGCCTAAATTTGTGGATCATTTTACGAATATTCATACAAAGCTGTCGAATATAATAATTGCCTATAACGAATTGCACTCCGTGTACAATACGAGTCACATTACGATTCTGCCGATGCGGCATTTTTAGGTCCGCTGCCTGCTGGTCGCGCGAGCTGTGATATCGCGAATACGCCCTTATGACTATTGCGTTGTGTGCGTATGCGTAGGTGCGCGCGGAGGCCGGGGTGGATTTGGAGGTCGCGGGGGCGCCTTCCCGCGCGGGGGCTTCGCGCCAGTCGCCACCTACATGCCGCCGCAGCCGTTCATGGGCCGCCCGGTCAGTATCACGCGCACTCGCCTATACACACACACACACACACACACACACACACACACACACACACACCGACCACACCATACAATCTAAATCCACAGTGCGTGACTTCACCACACACGCCTACCACAGATCAACCTAAACGTATCAGCTCAGAATGTCCACTTCTCAAAATGACAACCAGACGCATAATGTCCATTTCTCAAAATGTCAACTTCTTAGAATGTCAACTTCGTACAATGACAACTTCTTAAAATGTCATATTCGCAAAATGACAACTTCTTATAATGTCAACTTCTCAAAATGTCAACTTTTAATAAGATTTATTCGCATAATGACAACTCTTCGTAATTTCTACTTTAACGATAAAATCAATGAAAAATGTGATCATTGCATCAGTTTACATAATTTTACCAAAATGTTAGTATGTATCTAATCACGTTTCACCAAAAAGTGTATGCAACATCATAAAACTTGGCAACTATATTTTTTTATTTCTTATCATATAGATCTTGTTCAGTAATATTTGGTAATGTTGCATGCACTACCTACTAAAGTACAAGTGCAGTGTCGATGCACCATAAGATATATTTCTAAATTGGTAGGCATCTAAAGATGGTGAAAAAAGGCATATTTTTTTCAATCAACTGTAATATAAGTGCTATATTACCAATCCGCACTTGGCCAGCGTGGTTGACTAAGGCCTAATCACCCTAACATAGGGTAGGCTCGAGCCCCTCGGTGGGGACGTATATGAGCTGTGATGATGAAGTGCTATATAATGTCTTATCATATCACATCGTACAACAAATTCAAACATCACACCGTATAAAAATTTCAGGGAATCATAACGTAAAATACTTACTTAGAATTTAGTAATTTAGATACTGTTTCTAATTCGTAATTTAAACAAACAAAATCGCAAAAAAATAATCAATCAAATGGTTTTGCCAGTTGGGTAATAAGTGCTATATGACATGTGTTATCATCAAAATTATAAAAACAATACAAAAATAATGTCGGAAAGCATAAAATACCTAACTACCTATATAACTGGCACTGACCTGCGTCTGATGTTGATACTGTTACCTCGGTATAGTACCCCAAGCATGTATAAAAATATATAATTTGATGAAACAGTGGTTGGTAATGTACTCAATTATATTTTTTCATTACTAATAATATCATTTTCGACTAATATACTATTAAAGTCACAAACATTAGCACCTTCTATACTGGAATATAACGTTTGCCTATTTAGGCATTATCCCTAGATTTTCCCGCGATTATTGCTTGAATTACATATTTTTAGATACAAAGAATTAAAACTGACAATTTTTAATAAGTTTCATTGCTGTTCATGTTAAGCCAAAGCACCCATACAAACTGAACAATTCCCTTTGACCCACCTCCCGGTTTCTAATTGAGCCATTGGCGTACTTATTTATGTCAATGGATTGAGCTGAAATTTTGCATGCCTATGTATATCGCGTAACAATGCAATAATAAGAGCTTGTGTACATTTTTTTTTGTTCTTATTTTTTAAATTTTAATCAAAAGGTTAACCGATAGTTTTTGAAAATGCTAACCATAATCAATGATTCACCGTATTGCGGATAGATGGTGCTCGAAGCAATGATAATAAAATGTGATGATCATGTTTTTCATTTAATTTAATCGTTAAAGTAGAAATTACGAAGAGTTGTCATTATGCGAATAAATCTTATTAAAAGTTGACATTATGAGAAGTTGACATTATAAGAAGTTGTCATTTTGCGAATATGACATTTTAAGAAGTTGTCATTGTACGAAGTTGACATTTTGAGAAATGGACATTATGCGTCCGGTTGTCATTTTGAGAAGTGGACATTCTGAGCTGATACGAACCTAAATTGCAAAATACACTGGACAACTAAATATCTATATAATTAAAAATGGATCTTTGAAATGTATATACGCCCATAACTTTCGAACGACGACTGTACCAAATTGGATGATTCTTGGTTTTATGTATTCGTTATTGTTAGGACAAGGTTGTGTAATATAAAAATTACAATAAACATAAATATTTAAACAAACATTTCAGTAATTTAGTTTCAAAAACATGGCGATACAAAGTACGCCGGGTCAGCTAGTAATAAATAAAATAACCATTATTTCCGAGTGCAATAACTCCCCGCTTATACTATAGAAATAGAATGTCTCCCAACTCAGTATGTCTTGCGACAAAGGCCTCCTCCAACTTTTTCCACTGTTGCCTGTCGGTTGCCATTGTTGTCCAGTATGGCCCTAGTGTCAGCTTAAACTCGTTCTCCCATCTTATTTTGGGGCGACCTCTGGTTCTGTGCCCGTCCCATGGATACCAAAGCGTCACCCACCCACTTGATCCATTTTTCTTTCGAGCAACAAAGGCGGTCTATGCGTTCTAGAATAACTGGTAACTTGTCCCATGCCTGATGTCAGTATTTCTGATTCTGTCTTTTCGCTTTACGCCCAACATGCTTTTATCTGCACTTGCTTCAAACACACACACACACACACACATATCTGCCATTTCAGTGGCGACATTCCAAATTCTGGATGGATCATAGTTCCTTATACACAAATAAGCTGTAAGATTTTCCCGTCGCTACATTTCTGATGAGGCAGCATAACAATATGGTGCGCAGAGTGAGTAGAATTTGTAAATGTTAAAAGTTTGGACGATGATTTCAAATTTTATTAATGTCCGCTTTGTCAGATTTTTTAAAATATTGGACAAGAATTTTTTCATACTTAATAAAAAAAAACTTACGACGATGTATTGATTTGAAATGACGTATGACGATACGCCTTTGTGCATTTCGTACCACATAGTGACTTAATTTTTAATTGCTTTCTCTCAGTATTTTTTTATTGCCTCACTGATGGAGATAATGGATTTTTCCTTTTCATACTCTGTTATCATCCCTATTGTAAAAACGGTATCAGGCAGAAAGTATGCTTTCCACTGTAATCTATTATGTAATTTGAAGATAATATGTATAAAGTTGAATTCCTAATTTATATTCCTTTTTTTTCCTTAAGCCCCATTTGTATTTAATACCTTTAAGACATTATGCTTGTGGTTATTGAGTTTCTTCAACTTGCTGTGTTTGCCTGTAAGTAATTATACACTAGGTAAATGTATATTATTTATACTATGTAATGTGTTAAAATTGTTAGCAGATCTAATAAAGAAAAAATAGTCCGAATGCTGCTATGAACTTTTTGTGTGGTAAATTTTTTACAATGTGTAACAAAATATCGAAAACTGCTTTTGCATACAAAATGAGCAATATGGTCAAAGTTCTAAAATAGTCTGTAATTATTATAAGTCAAGTAACTAACTTAGTAAATACAGATGAAAAATGCATGATGTCAGAAGAAATGATATGATAAGACCATCAATCAATGCTAGCTATGCATAGTGCTGCTTCTATGAGTTGCGGAGCTAAACCACAACATTTTTTTCTTGGTCTATCTTAGCTACTAGGGTGGGAAATATATAAATTCTGTAAAGGTATGCATTCTCACAACTCACCCTATTTGACGTATTTCCAAATGGAAAGATCTAAAATTTAACAGCTAGCAATAGTGTTATTTACACGAGTCAAAAGTCGTAAATTTTGGCCGTGTGTCCTCATTTGGCGCTATGGAATGGCTGTGAAGACCCAGCTTAACTCGTGTATAGAAATATGACAGCTGCCAAGCTATGGCCTTGACTGCTATTTAGTTATTATTAATATTATATCATAGTAAAACTTAGAGCATTTAACCTGGAGATGGTATGCAACAAATCGCAGTATACATTTTGCGGTGGGCGAGGTAAACACGCATGGCACACTACGAAAATTTAGAATCCAATTACAGATACGCACACTATGAAAATATTACCTCACAATAAAGAAACATACACATATTGACAAATTAACGTGTATCTACGCAATCGCCCGCAAATCATGCCCGTGTACTGTGTTGAGCTACAAACGTATCATTGTATTTTTCTATTGTGACGACATACAAATTACTTCAACATTGTACTTAAATACACGTTAATGTATATTTTATACTTACATGTGATAGGAAACGCCATAGTCTTGAAGATTTGAGTTACTGGATCGCCTTTTGCAAGAGGAAACTGCACAATTGACCATTTTTTACGAGCTCTTACTTGCGATACGAAACGAGACCAAATGGCAGCGGCCGCGTGGCAACTAGTTATATACACGGTTATTTTTTTATCACCCTGGAAAATTTAAGGGACGCTTCACGACATGGTATTAGAATGTTTTAAATATGAATAAAAAAAATAGAGTCTGGCTAATGAAAGATGAACCTGACATTTTTTCAAGTAGCAACACTGATACAATGTCCCCATGTAGTTTAGTTCAACATGGTGATTTTGATACTTTGTAATAAACAATTTCATAATATTTTTTTTCTTAATTTCTGTCGAAATATTACAGATATTAAGTAATTTTAACATTCATGAAATCCAAATACAGCGATTTCTTATAAAAGGTTCATTGTTGGAAGTTAATTGAAACTAAACATTACCTAATATTTAATTTAAAAAAGTATCAACTTCTTTTTTTCCTACTATATTCGGAAAAAAAAGACAATCCTTTCACAAATTTAACATTCTAAATTACTACATAAATAAAAAAATATGAGAATATTTCAAGTATCAAAATGTATTTTACCTTCTGTAGACGAGTAGTGCCGTGACACGTATGCCAGACTAACTCTTAATTTTATATTATTTTCTAAAAAATGCTGCACTAGTTGAGAGCAGCATTTTTAGATTTTTTTAAAATTTTTAATTTCATGTTTTTATTTTTATATAATAATGGATGTGTCCTGAAGAGTCCCTAAAATTTTCCAGGGTGATAAAAAAATAACCGTGTATATCGTGTATCGGTCCTATGGCCAACGTATTTTGGCAAAGGGTTTCGCCCAGCATTGCCATCTCCAGGTTAAATGCTCTCAAGTAGTGAAAGAAACATTCTCTTATGATATTTCACATAGACATAAAAATATTGATAATACTATGGTTCCAACGTAAATAAGACTATTTAATGTCTACGTTTTATAATCCTTTTTTAACCCAGGTTTCTTGAAAAAATTGCAATAACACACTTCAAAAACACATTCATGCAAGATTCCCATTTGGTAGTCGGTGTATCCCAATAGTAATCATATTTTGAGTAATTTAATTCTTTGCTTAGTAACCAGCTATTCATGCTTCGATTTCTTTGACTGTATTTTTTTGCATTAATTCCAGTCATGCTTGCATTCTTTCCATTTTACGTTACTTTACGCATGTCTTTTTTCTTAATAAATCACATTTTAAAGAAACGAGTGCATAGAATGATGTGCAAAGAAATGCAGTGCAATCTTTTCGTCTTGATTATTGACTTCCGAACGTGTAGGGCTGCAAACTCTTTGCCGTTAATATTGTCTGTGCATTCTTTTCAGAGCTACCTGTAGTAGAAACTAGACGTCTGTGGCACAGGTAACTTAAATTAGGTTCACTTAGCTTGTCGGGAAGGGAATCAATAAAAACAATTGAGAATACTTACACGATCCTTTATGTTACACGGATAGTTTCCTCATGTCTGAAAATGAAGTTGCCTGTCCTTTTTTAGCATGTTGTAGCGTAGCGAGCACCCACAGTTTTTTGTTATTTCAACAAAGCAAAAAATACGTAACTAACATTTTATTTATTATCTAACTGGAAACTAATTAGATTTTCATTTTCATCTCATCTCATCCATAATTTTGCAAAATTCGTATGCTGTCTCTTGTCTTTTGCTGTTGAGCACTCACTGTTCTCAACAGGCTGCTGATACGCTGGTGATTCAATTGCAAAGTAATGAAATCTATTATATAGTCTGACGCTTAGAAAAAAAAACAATGGAAATAAAGCAATTTAAAAGCTTATGAGGGGGGCTCACTACGTCACAGCTTCATATATTCCCTGCGTTCCGTAAAACGATAAAAGTGATAATATCGCGAATCCGACCAGTCACAACATAACCTACTGATTCAATAGCCCTTATATTTTGTGACGATTTAATTTGGTCGGATTCGCGATATTATCGCTTTTATCGCAATTCGGAACGCACCAAAAATGTGCACAGGCGTGACGTCATGTGACACTTTAAATATAAATAATCAGTTCATTGTTGCTTCAATCGCATACAAATATCCCAAACAAAATATTGAACGATTGAACAAACAGTGTCGTTGCAAGTTTTAGACAAGCAAGACTAAGTGCCATATATTTTTTTGGGCAATCTACATAACCATCGTTGAAAAATGTCATCCTCCTTTAGAAAGGGGGTAAAAAGATTTTATGTGAAAGCCCTAACGGTAGTAAACTGTTTGTCTTGTTATGCTGACTGATTTGCATGCTAGCGAATGTCGAGTCTGGAATTTCATTTTCGAACTTTGATTGTAGTTAGTAGTTACTCTATATGATCCTGCTCTATATTCTATAATGCATATAGTATTTCTATAACCGACACAATATGTTACGCTCCCCTCATTCGTCAGACAGATTCACTCTTGGAAACACGCTTTTTTCAAACCATCTCCATCCATCCTCATTGTCTATGTGCTACTTGTGTTTCCCTTGCTATTCTAACTGCATACATATATTATTAACTGTTTTTCGTGTTGTGTGCTTCATTTGCCTTTTTAACGTAGTTAAAATACATCACGGTTAACTACTGTAGAATCAATTTTAGAATTTTATTGTATAGCTTGTCCGTTTCAGCAAGGCTTGTGGTGGTTCACCAATTCAGTTCATCTGGGTGTATCACGATGGGGTTTGATGTGACTATGTTTGTAATATTAACTGCGATGATCATATTCTAAATCTAAACAAATTATTTGATTTAGATTTGAGAAGAAGGATATCTCATTTCATTTTCAATTTTGAAATAGGATTTGCCTTGCAATTTTTTTTAAACATATCCAAATTTATTTATTCCGAAAGGTCTAGTTTTTTCTTCACCGTCACAGACATGGTGGTATTGTGTACTAAATTTATGGTAGATGATAATAAAATTAAACATTTAATATCTGCAGGGCGGATTCATGAACGACGGACAGCGGCCGAACAAGCGGCTCCGGCAAATGTAACCGTCTCACATCGCAATAAGACCCAATACCGTGCGTCGTCGTCCTATGTTCGTGTGTGTGTGTGCCGAGCGTCCCAGAGACAACAGTGACAGTTCAGTATCAAAGTAAATCTAGCTAATTTTATTTACTAAGTACATGGAATAAAATAATTGTAAGCTAATGTCTTTTGACAGGTAATAAATGTAATTACTAACAAGTGTTTGTTTCATTTTGTATACCATGCTTTATACAGGACGTCGCACCTCGCACGGCGATGCCACATCGAGGAAAACTATCCTTAAATAAAAAATCAAAATGAAGTCTTCATCATTTTGATTTTTTAAAAAAGAAGACTTATTATTTTCTTTTTAAAATCACCAGCGATTGAAGCCAATGAAATGATATTGGGAACTTTGCCCCGCTTTTCGAGAAGTAGTGGACACAAACGAAACCTATCGCAGATAATTGACTGGTAGAGAATGCCTTGTCTCATTAAGTCCGCCCATTGTACTTTTCACCAGTGCAATAAAGATAAATAATAATAATGCTATTATCCACTTTGTTGCCGTGCATCTTTTTTCTGTAACATGGGAATATTGAGAAAATAAGGTTTCAATAATTTAGTTTTTTTTACACTTCACATTACACGGTTACACCTAAATATTAGGTGTGGCTGACCCCAGCCAAGCCACAAAAAAAAAGTGTAAAAAATATATTGTTTGAGTAGGTCGCTATAATGTCTAGAGTTTGTCAGTTTGTCGGCAAGTTTCAGAGTTTGTCGCCTGCGCGTTTCAGAGATCTGTGTGGCCCGGCTGGGGATACGTTACCCCAGCCGGGCCACACAGATCTCGAAAACGAAACGACCTAGTGAAAATCTGTTTGCTGATATAGATAGGCGGCAGTTTGTCGAAGTTTGTCGGACAAGTTTGAGTTTTCATCGGGCTCGTGTTTAAGGGGCTTGTGTGGCCCGGCTGGGGTAACGTTACCCCAGCCGGGCCACACAGATCTCCAAAACCAAACGACATAGCGAAAATCTGTTTGCTGATATAGATAGGCGGCAGTTTGTCAGAGTTTGTCGGACAAGTTTTAGAGTTTGTCGATCCACCATTTCAGAGCTCACCTGCAGCAAAGTTGCTGCAACTGAGCTAGCTGGATCTCGAAAACAAAGCGACGTAGAGAAAAACTGTTTGCTGGAATAGTGAAGCGGTAGTTTGTCGGAGTTTGTCGAACAAATTCCACAGTTTGAGACATGCGCATTTCCGAGATATGTGTGGCCCGGCTGGAGAAACGTTACCCCAACCGGGCCACCTGGATCTCGAAAACGAAACGACATAGCAAAAATCTGCTTACTGACAAAGATAGGTGGTAGTTTGTCGATACATTCTTCAAAGATTCAGAGTTTGTCGACGCCTCAATCCAAAGAACGAAAGAATTCTTTATTTGGGTAAATAGTCTAGGAGCCTGGAGTCCCAAATGTGCGAGGTTTCGTTATTTTTTATGTTTTATGTACTTACTTACTTAGCACCCAACAAAAATGAAGTAGAAGTATTGCTCCACATGCATAAGCTTGACATACTACTGGTGTCGGAGACCCATTTCACTAGTAACAGTAGTTATCAAAGGGTACAACATATATCACACTAACCATCCGGACAATACTGCACATGGAGGGACAGCAGTCATAATAAGGACAGCGATAAAGCACCACGAAATGCCCCAGTATAGGACGGAGCAAATTCAAGCCACCTCAGTCAGAATATCAGACAGTAATGGCGATTATAATGTCTCTGCTGTATACTGCCCACCCAAGCATAGGATATCGGAGGAATTGTTCACGAGGTACTTTGTAAGTCTTAGTGCTCGGTTTGTTGTCGGAGGAGACTGGAATGCCAAACATTTCCACTGGGGATCTAGACTAATAACTACCCGAGGACGAGAATTGAAAAAGAGCATAGACAAAAATATCCTGACAACCATTGCTACATCGGAACCCACACATTGGCCCTCGGATCCTGTTAGATTGCCTGACATCCTGGATTTTTTCATAATGAAGGGGTTATCTAGGTTATCATATTCCATCAATTCATGCTTGGATGGGTCTTCAAATCACATTCCGGTTATATTGACCATGGAATCTAATATAATTACAAAATCACCACGACCACAGCTATATAACAGACGAACAGATTGGGAAGCATTTCGAAGTATCATTAACCAGGACCTGCAACTTGAAATAGCCTTAAAAACTGAAAATGATATAAATGATGCTGCTCAAAAATTCATGAATACAGTCCAATTAGCTTGCTGGAAATGCACTCCAGAAATGGTCAACTCAAGCGAGAGACATAACGTAGTTCCTTTTGAAATTAGATCCCAAATCCTGGAAAAAAGAAGATTGCGTAGGGTGTGGCATAACAGTCGCCATCCACAAGATAAGGCAGCACTTAATAAAGCCTGCAAAGATTTGAGAGACATCTTAAAGAGGGAAAGAGATGCATCAATGAGGGCACACCTAGAATCTCTGACGGCGACGGGAGCATCCAACTACTCGCTCTTTAAAGTTGCTAAAAATATGAACAAGCCTACAATACCCAAACCACCCATTAGATTGCAGGGCAACGTATATGCAAGAAGCCAACAGGATAAAGCGGATGCCTTTGGAAAGCACTTAGCCAAAATTTTCACCCCCCCATGAAGCTGAGTGCGCAGCTGAGGAAGCAGAGATAAATGAGATTCTTGGACGGCCACTTCAGTTGGATCTGCCCATCTCACCAACTAACCCAAGAGAGATATTGGGTATCATCAGGCACATGGAAAATAAAAAAGCACCTGGGTATGACCTTATAGACAAGAAGGTTCTGACAGAGCTCCCCAAAAAAGGCATAGTTTTCTTAACTACTCTCATTAATAGTATAATGAGAACAGGATACTTCCCGGCACTGTGGAAAGTTTCACAGATTATACTGATTGAGAAGCCTGGCAAACCTGTCCATGAACTAACCTCTTATAGACCAATCAGCCTCCTACCAGTGACATCAAAAGTTTGTGAGAAGGTTCTGTTGCGGAGACTGCTGCGGGAACTTCGGGATAGATCTCTTATACCGGATCACCAATTTGGTTTTCGACACCACCACGGCACAGTTGAACAGGTCCACAGAGTGTGCAGGGTAATTAGAGATGCACTTGAAGAGAAAGAATATTGCTCTGCCGCTTTCCTTGATGTGCAGCAGGCCTTCGACAGGGTGTGGCATAAGGGCTTGCTGTGCAAGATAAAGCTACTCATCCCTCACACATACTTTGGCCTGATAAAATCATATCTATCTGAAAGAATTTTTCAGGTCAAAGAGGATGATTGCACCTCCAACTTTTATGAGATCGCAGCTGGGGTGCCTCAGGGATCGGTTCTGGGACCTGTTTTATACACGATCTATACAAGTGACCTGCCGCAAACAACTAATGTTACAGTTGCAACATTCGCTGACGACACAGCAATTCTGGCCCGTAGTAAGTGTCCTATAGAAGCCTCCTTGAACCTACAGCTCTGCTTAAATGAGATTGACAAGTGGTTGAGCAAATGGAGAATAAAGGCTAGTGCAACTAAGTCCACCCATGTAACATTCGCGTTGCGCCGAGAGAACTGTCCACCTGTGTCTTTGCGCAACAATGAGCTCCCACATAGTAACTCAGTCAAATACTTGGGCATGTACCTTGACCGACGGCTTACATGGCAGAAACATATAAAGACAAAAAGAAATGAGATCAACTGCAGATACAGGGGACTGTACTGGATGCTTGGCCGGAACTCTGTGTTGTCTCTGGATAACAAGCTTCTTCTATACAAAGCCATTATAAAGCCTATTTGGACATATGGAATCCAACTATGGGGCTCCGCATGTGACTCCAATATCAATATAATACAGAGGACGCAAAACTACATCCTCAAGCAGCTATCGGACGCGCCATGGTTTCTAAAAATAGGTGAAATACATGAGCATTTGAACATCAAAACTGTTAAGGAGGAAATTAGAAGCAATGTCTCCAATTACAAGACAAGACTTATAAACCATCCTAATCACCTAGCAGTTCAGCTCACCATCCCAGAGTTGACTCATAGACTTAAAAGACGGCATATATTGGACAGCCAATTATGATACACGGGGAAGCTTTCTGCTGGGAAAGTTAAAGTACCCCTACCATCTTGAATCTCACACAACATCTGCTCATAGTCCATGGACTGATTGCAAGATTAATAAAATAAAAAAAAAATGTACTTACAATAAGAAGTTGATGTAAAATAGTTAATTGAATTCAGTGATGAAACAGTAACCGTTAATATTTAAATTTATGTAAATCCTCGATGAGTGAGTGATTTAAGCAACATTTGGCATCTGGTCTCCTTGTCTATCTATATAAAGTAATGTACAGTCGCGTACAACTTTCTTTAAAAAAGTAAGTTTTATGAGGTTTTGTTTGTTATACACGGTGTTTCATAATAACCAATAAATAATCAATGTGTTATTTAAAACTAATTATTAAAATGTGTTTACACGTAATGTCATTCAACCCATTTTCATGTATATATTATAGTATCATCATTATGTCTATGATTTACATGAAAATTTTGGGTTGAATGATGTACGGCTAAACACAATTTAATAATTAATTTTAGATAACGCATTGATTATTTATTGGTCATTATGAAATACCGTGTATATGCTGAAAATAATAATTATCATCCATAAAATTTATTACGAATTCATTGCTTTCATGTTCAAAGTTGTTGTCCTTTCATGCCCCCACGGTGAAACTTTACAACGCTTTGGAAAGCCTAGCTCGATTTTGATTAAATAAAAACTATTAGTATAGTATTTGCACGAGTACGCGAATGAAATGCAGTAACTTTTATAGTAATATTTTGATGTGATGGTGTGACTATCATTATTAATGGATTGGAATAGATCCAACCTACTTTCAAATAAGAATTATATTAAAGTAAAAAAATAATAATGAATTTAATATGTTGCGAAAAACAATTCCATTACCTATCCATAAAAAAATAAAAATAAAATAATAAAATTTGTTTATTACCAAAAAGAACAGATCGTACATATTTGACAAGCCCCCACACTAGGTCGAAACCTGTCCTATGGGGGAAAGATGGTTACCCATAGGTAATCAAATGTTTTCCGCAACATGGTGAGGTTTTTTATTTTCCTAAGTTTTTATACTTTTACCACAGATATTTTGATTGAAGTCAATTCAATTAATTCATCTCACTTTTTTAATTCACAAAAGTCCATCTCAAGAGATGTAAAATCTATAGGAACACATAGATTTTTTTTCGTTGCACCGTTATTAATGTACCGTCGTTAATGTTTACTTGCGTTGATATACGGAGTGGGTGGAAAGGACAACAACTTTTAACATGAAACAATGAATTCGTAATAAACTTTATGGATGCTTTATACAAAAATTATTCTTTTCAGCATATACATCTAACAAACAAAACCTCATTAAACTTACTTTGCATGCACTTATTAAAATCGTTTTTTTTAAAGAAAGTTGTACGCGACTACATTACTTCATATAGATAGACAAGGAGATGCCAAATGTTGCTTAAATAATACATTTAAATCATATCAATCACTCATCGAGGATTTACATAAATTTAAATATTAACGGTTACTGTTTCATCACTGAATTCAATTAACTATTTTACATTAACTTCTTATTGTAAGTAAGTACATAAAAAATAACGAAACCTCGCACATTTGGGACTCCAGGCTCCTAGACTATTTACCCAAATAAAGAATTCTTTCGTTCTTTGGATTGAGGCGTCGACAAACTCTGAATCTTTGAAGAATGTATCGACAAACTACCACCTATCTTTGTCAGTAAGCAGATTTTTGCTAGGTCATTTCGTTTTCGAGATCCAGGTGGCCCGGCTGGGGTAACGTTTCTCCAGCCGGGCCACACATATCTCGGAAATGCGCATGTCTCAAACTGTGGAATTTGTTCGACAAACTACCGCTTCACTGTTCCAGCAAACAGTTTTTCTCTACGTCGCTTTGTTTTCGAGATCCAGCTAGCTCAGTTGCAGCAACTTTGCTGCAGGTGAGCTCTGAAATGGTGGATCGACAAACTCTAAAACTTGTCCGACAAACTCTGACAAACTGTAAATAGTTTTTATCCCCGAAATCATTCCTTAAGGGTGTAAGGGTGGGGGGGGGGGGGGGGGGGGTTTAAAGGGACTTCCACGCGGACGAAGTCGCGGGCAAAAGCTAGTATACTATATTTCATGGGCCAGACAAGATGTCAATCTTGCTCCAACTGCCTTTTTGGACAATAGTATCATCATAGATTATGATGAATAATTAAAGCCTATTATATAGGTACCTGCTCTTTATATTTAGCCTTTGTTAAAATGGTTGTTTTAGACTTAGTATGTTATAAAAATATACGAACATTTTTATCTAAATTATTATCTAAAGTACCATATTATCCTATAATAAATATACGATTGGTGATGACGATGATTATTATAGTAAGTAGGTAACAAAATGTAATGAGTATAGTTTATTAATTAATTATTAATACATATAAATTCAGTACCTACTATGTTTTTCCTTTTTTTAAAACAACAAATAACATTCAGTGAAAAATATATAACATTTTTAATTAATTATTCTGCGATGCAAAATAACATAAAATGTAAAAAAACAAATCATTTTAGACACAAATATTTCCAACTTAGGCTCATCATACCTCAGAATTCCCATATAATATCACAACATAACGCAGGGGTGGAAACAAGTCAGTAAAGTCAGTTAAAGTCAGTTTTTTCAAAATTTGGTCAGTAAAGTCAGTATTTTCAGGACCAGGATTTAAGTATTCTTGAAAAATGTGTCTCATTCTTATTTTAAAGTGATTTCGTTTTTATTAGGTAATCTGATGAGACATTTCGGTAAATTTCCGTGTTGTATTTTTACTTCATCCAGGGGGTACTCTTGTTCAATTTGCTTGTCCGGTAAATTGACTTTTGAGTGCACAGGTATGCGATCCCGGATACCCCGAGCTGCGATTTTGCTTCATCCCATTCCTTCCTGAGCAAATCTCATCCTTTTTAAGGGCCCACCATCCGCGCGAGCCCGAGCTAGTTTAGGTAAATTTCTCTAGTCTCTGTTTGTGTGCGTCGCTCACGCACACAAGCGCACTCGGTCGCGCAATCGGTACGGCCGCCTAGCAAAATATCGTAGATGTTAATTTTGAATTTAATAGGTGTTTATTATTTACTGTGTTATACTATAGTAAATACAGGGATGTGTTTGATCAACTTTTATTTTTACAAGCTTTTATTTAGCTTGCACTGTATGTAAGTATGTAGATTTGACCACTTCTCGGTTTTCGAATTGGCTGAAATTTTGCACATAATAATATGTATATCGTGACAATGCAATGTTATGATAACATGGAGCTGATCTAATGAAGGAACTGGACGGTGGCCATAGGAACTCCGTAATAAAACAACGCAACCCCATCGAGTTTCGGCTCGTTTGATTCATATTGACGAGTACTTTGGTCCTATTTGTTAACCAGGGTCTGATACTGGAGCTGGGAGGTGGCCATAGGAGCTCCGCAATAAAACGACATAACCCTATCGAGTTTGGGCTCCTTTGATTCGTAATGACGAGTACTTTGGTCCTATATAGTACTCAGGGTCTGATGCTGGAGCTGGAAGGTGGCCATAGGAACTCCGCAATAAAACGACACAACCCCATTGAGTTTGTGCTCATTTGATTCGTATTGACGAGTACTTTGGTCCTATATGGTAACCAGGGTCCGATGCTGGAGCTGGAATGTGGCCATAGGACCTCCGCAATAAAACGACATAACCCTATCGAGTTTGGGCTCGTTTGATTCGTAATGACGAGGACTTTGGTTCTATATAGTAACCAGGGTCTGATGCTGGAGCTGGAAGGTGGCCATAGGAACTCCGCAATAAAACGACACAACCCCATTGAGTTTGTGCTCATTTGATTCGTATTGACGAGTACTTTGGTCCTATATGGTAACCAGGGTCTGATGCTGGAGCTGGAATGTGGCCATAGAACCTCCGCAATAAAAGGACATAACCCTATCGAGTTTGGGCTCGTTTGATTCGTAATGACGAGTACTTTGGTCGAGTTTCGTAATGGCGGCCATGCGGTTACAAAATGATAAAATATAAAATAATAGTATGTTCACGCTCGAGAAAGAGCGAGTGGCGGCACTGCATTCTAGTCTGTGCAGTGACAGCTTTTTTGGCGGCCGGCCGCATGTGACATGTCAGTTGAGTCGAGTCGAAATGTCATGACTTGCTTAGAGGTTATGTGCGGGCCGGAATAAAATATAATACACAATATTCAAGCAAATAGTGATTTGCGCGGCGCACCTAATATCGGGGTGCGAAAGCCCGCTTTGTGTTGTGCAAGGTGTCAAAATCGCGTGTGTGAGTCGTGGTGGCCTAATAGGCATTTGTAGTGCTCCGGTCTCCACCGGTGGATCCACTGCAGAACTTCAGGAGCCGCGACTTCCTTCGAGCTAGCTCAGGAAGTCCACCGGCTACGGAGGAGACGGACGGAGACAACGGGAATCGGGGTAAGCCACAATACTTTCTATGAGCGGGTAGTAGGGCATCAGCAATCAACCCAAAATTCCTTACTCGGTGAAACGCCGACGTGGTGGAGTCTACTTGGGGAGCCACCAAGTAAAAAGATTTAAAAAAAAAGTCGCCCCACACTAGAATTTTATTTTAAATCCCTAATAAGACGAAAATAAATTTTAATTTATTACATGATACATCTAATATATAAAATTCTCGTGTCACAGTGTTTGTTACCGAACTCCTCCGAAACGGCTTGACCAATCTTTATGAAATGTTTTGTGTATATTCAGTAGGTCTATTATTATAGTAGGCTATTTTTTATTACGGCGAAACGTTAATTCGCCGTTATTATGGCGGAACGTAGTTCGCCGGCACAGCTAGTTTTTATTAATAAAATATAAAAGCTTGTCGCAAGATTTACCCATTTTATAAAAAACAAATATTTTTTTCTTAGAATTACCAATATTTATTTGTTTAAGGCTTACCAAGTAAATACATACGGGCAAGTTACTTAAACAGTTTTTTTTTATGGAGGGCCTGGCAAATGACCTCCTCCCGCCTGATGTTAAGCGATGAAAGAGGCCCAAATGAGTTGACAGATAGAGGTGGGAGGACATCCACTATCCAACCTGCCCGCCCCTTGCCGGCCTAAAAGATGTTTTTCACACCTCTTTTGAAGGAACCCATGTTGTAGGATGGAGGAAACACGTGCACAGGTAGAGAATTCCAAGTGTGGGATGAACGACAGAAGACTTACCGGAGGGAGACTCTGTACCAAGGTCGTGTGCTTGGGTACCTCCATCTTACCTATTTCTGCCGCAAAGCAGCAGTGCTTGCATTGCTGTGTTCCGGTTTGAAGGGTAAGATATGGCACTGAAATTACTGGGTACCGTGACTTTACGTCTTAAGTCACAAGTTGGCAACGTACACTGTGGCCCTTGTGGGGGTTGCAGTTTTACTGCGAATGTCACACGAGACACATTATAGGTGACTGTTACCACTTACCATCAGGTGGGCAGTTTGCTTTTTTGCCAACTTAGTAGCAATAAAAAAAAAAGAAGAAGGAATCTTGGAATTTATTGGTACGGTGTGAAAAGGAGGATACAGTATAAGGATGACTCCGTAGACCCTTACGCGTGTTTCTGTGAAGGAATGGAGAGGGAGGGATAAGGTTAAAGAGCTCCTCAGAGCATTCCCCGTGGAACATTCGGTAAAAGGCGCTAAGAGAGGCGATGTCACGCCGAAGTTGTAGAGGCTCGAGGGTGTTAGTTGCCTCTACTTCTCCAATTATTCGAATAGCGCGACGCTGCAATCTGTCCAGAGCATCGAGGAGGTACTGAGCGGAGCCGGAGTGCGAGCAATATTCCACGCAAGACCTAACCTGAGTTTTATACAACAGGCATAGTTGGTCCGGCGCAAAATACCTACGCACCTTGTTCAGTACCCCTAGTATGAGTTTTCATCGTCATCGAGCTCGATCAATCGTATCGTCTCCTCTCCATACATTGACTAGTAGCGCCCCTAGCGTCCAATAGCAGGAACTAATATTGGCAGTATGAGTCAATTCGAGGCCTCGATTTACGAAATCGTCTATCGTTGGCGCTCGAAAAGTGCATCAGGACACCGAGTTTCCGTGAGGCAGCAGTTATAACGGATTTGAGTTTTTCAAAAAAGGGATCATATATGCATTTAAATTTCCGGACTGCACAGCATTGTCATGTGTGTATGACAATGCTGTACAAAACGTTATTTATTACAAAAAAATAAATATAATAATCAAGTTAAATTGTTTTATTGTTTATCCTAATTCTCGGGACAAGCTTTTATATTTTTATAAGAAAATATATCTTGTAATAAATTAAAATTTATTTTCCTCTTTTAAGGCATTATAATATAAGCTTGTTTTTAAAAAAACCTTTTTTTAAACTAATTACTCAAATAATACGAAATATTTTAATGACTACCGAGTTCTTTATTGTTGGTTGTATCTACAAATTATTTTATATAATATACATATAATAATTTAGTAACAAACAAATATAAAATGAATATTTTCTTGTGCTCAACGCACTTTTTAGTGCATTGAAGCCAATCGCTAGATTGTAATAAAAAAATAAATTAAAGTTTATTTTCTTTTTTAGGACATTAAAATAAAAGCTTGTTTTTAAAAATCTTTTGTGATAGCGGCCATCTTGTTTTAGTTTTTTTCATGGTGTACTGTATTTTACGAACTTTCATTTGATACCCCATATACAGACCCATATTGTGGGGATTGTACATAAAAATAATCTGTCAATTTGTGACGGAGGCCATCTTATATTAGATTGTCTTTCAGAATATACTATATTCCACAATTCATTCTACAATTCAAGCTCTTTCATTTGAAACCTAAATTGGGGAAGGTCGCACAAAAAAAATTGATGGGGTTGCGTATGGATATTATCTAGGCTAGACTCAAAGTACTCATCAAGAAAAATCATATAGGACCAAAGTACTCGTCAATACGAATCAAACGAGCCCAAACTCGATGGGATTGTGTCGTTTTATTGCGGAGTTCCTATGGCTACCTTCCAGCTCCAGCATCAGACCCTGGTTACCATGTAGGACCAAAGTACTCGTCAATACGAATCAAACAAACCCAAACTTGATGGGGTTGTGTCGTTTTATTGCGGAGTTCCTATGGCCAGCTTCCAGTTCCAGTATCAGACCCTGGTTACCACATAGGACCAAAGTACTCGTCAATACGAATCAAACAAGCCCAAACTCGATGGGATTGTGTCGTTTTATTGCGGAGTTCCTTTGGCTATCTTCCAGCTCCAGCATCAGACCCTGGTTACCATGTAGGACCAAAGTACTCGTCAATACGAATCAAACGAGCCCAAACTTGATGGGGTTGTGTCGTTTTATTGCGGAGTTCCTATGGCCACCTTCCAGTTCCACCATCAGACCCTGTTTACCATATAGGACCAAAGTGCTTGTCAATACAATTCAAACGAGCCCAAACTCGATGGGGTTGCGTTGTTTGATTGCGGAGTTCCTATGGCCACCTTCCAGTTCCAGGATCAAACCCTGGTTACCATATAGGACCAAAGTGCTCGTCAATACGAATCAAACGAGCCCAAACTCGATGGGATTGTGTCGTTTTATTGCGGAGTTCCTATGGCTACCTTCCAGCTCCAGCATTAGACCCTGGTTACCATATAGGACCAAAGTACTCGTCAATACGAATCAAACAAACCCAAACTTGATGGGGTTGTGTCGTTTTATTGCGGAGTTCCTATGGCCAGCTTCCAGTTCCAGTATCAGACCCTGGTTACCACATAGGATCAAAGTACTCGTCAATACGAATCAAACAAGCCCAAACTCGATGGGATTGTGTCGTTTTATTGCGGAGTTCCTTTGGCTATCTTCCAGCTCCAGCATCAGACCCTGGTTACCATGTAGGACCAAAGTACTCGTCAATACGAATCAAACGAGCCCAAACTTGATGGGGTTGTGTCGTTTTATTGCGGAGTTCCTATGGCTACCTTCCAGCTCCAGCATCAGACCCTGGTTACCACATAGGTCCAAAGTACTCGTCAATACGAATCAAACGAGCCCAAACTCGATGGGGTTGTGTCGTTTTATTGCAGAGTTCCTATGGCCACCTTCCAGTTCCACCATCAGACCCTGGTTACCATATAGGACCAAAGTGCTCGTCAATACAATTCAAACGAGCCCAAACTCGATGGGGTTGCGTTGTTTGATTGCGGAGTTCCTATGGCCACCTTCCAGTTCCAGGATCAGACCCTGGTTACCATATAGGACCAAAGTGCTCGTCAATACGAATCAAACGAGCCCAAACTTGATGGGGTTGTGTCGTTTTATTGCGGAGTTCCTATGGCCACCTTCCAGTTCCAGCATCAGACCCTGTTTACCATATATAGGATCAAAGTATTCGTCAATACGAATCAAACAAGCCCAAACTCGATGGGGTTGCGTTGTTTGATTGCGGAGTTCCTATGGCCACCTTCCAGATGCAGCATCAGACCCTGGTTACCATATAGGATCAAAGTACTCGTCAATACGAATCAAACGAGCCTAAACTCGATGGGGTTGCATTGTTTGATTGCGGAGTTCCTATGGCAACCTTCCAGATTCAGCATCAGACCCTGGTTACCATATAGGATCAAAGTTCTCGTCAATACGAATCAAACGAGCTCAAACTCGATGGGGCTATGTCGTTTTACTGCGGAGTTCCTATGGCCACCTTTCAACTTCAACATCAGATCAGCTCCATGTCGTCATCATAATATATTTATACATATGCATGCAAAATTTCAGCTTAATCGGAAACCGGGAAGTGAGTCAAATTTAACTCGCAAGATTAGACCCGAACATGCAAAAGATAAATAAAAGCTTGTAAAAAGGTTGAAGGTTTTTCGTACGGCAGCCACAAATAATAAAATTGTTAGTTATCAACTTCTATATACGTCACGTCCGCGAATAAGTAAACACTGACTGTAATTGCTCTTGGATACTAAATCAGATTTTAATTGAACTAGTGCACTTTTCACTCGTTGCAGTGTTGTGAAAGCTACTATAACCTTAAAGTTGTAAGACCGCGACATAGGAACAGCTGTGTTTTGATGTACAAGAGGATAAATGGTTGTTAAGAAGATATTTAAAAAATCGGTTACTATTTAAAATTGCACTATTTGCGCTTCAAGGCATTTTCCACCAGCAAAATCCACTGGGAAGAGCTGTGACGTGATAAACCCACACAAAGCTGATTGGTACGTGCTTTTTTGACATAATATTGCTAACTTCACGCTGATAAACTTTACGTCAAGCCAAGCATAGATTATAGATTATTTTGATCATCTTGTTTTAAGGCAAAGGGAGCGAAAAATACACAGCCTTTTCTTTTATTCCTTTTCACTACTTTACACAATAATGTCGTCACAATCGACTAATACAGAAAATGATCGCAAGATAATAGTAACCTGCAAAAAATGTAAAACTAAGGTACCAAAAAGGGATACATTGCTTTGTTCGATATGTAACCACAGGTTTGAGTTTGACTGTGCTGGATTTTCGGAAAAACTATATCGAATAATGAAACCAGACTCAAAAAAGCAATGGAAATGCAAATCGTGTATAAATAAACCAACTAAATCATCATCAATACAGATCAAAACTCCATCATATGTCACAACGCGCAGAAAAATGCATGCTGCTTGCAAAAGTGACGAAATAATAATATCGTCCACACCTAATATGCACGAAACCATACCAAGTAAACTAACAAAAGATGTAAATAACTCAACAGAAGCAAAGGAACAACCAACCCTACAAAATTGTACTCCCCAAACAATAAATGACCTGGAAAATAATGAAGAATACAACATATCAAACATTATGACTGACAACTCATTACAAAATCTCTCTGACGAAGGTACATTTACTTCTTTAACCTCAACTCCATTGGGAGATACAAATAGAAGTTTGCCAGAGCTACGTGCAAATAATAATTACAAGATGGAAGACTTAAGAGAAAAAATATCAAATTTGGAACTAAATTTAAACATTGCAGAAAGTGAAGTAGAAAATTTACTGTTGGAAAATCATAATTTAAAAAAACAAATCTCAGATTATGAGCTCAAAATAAAACAGCTTACACATATTTGCAAGTTAACTCCCACAGCGAAAACTTTGACAAAAAAGAAGCAGCCAAAAAGTATTTTAAATTCACCATCCATGTACCTCGACAAAACTACTCATAGGGAGAAATCACCCGCACCAAAAGAAGATACAACGCCTAATCTCGAGGTTAGCCAGAACCACTTTAACCAACCTGGAAAAAGATCGAACAAGTCTACAGAATGCGCCATAATCGAAAATACACAGAAGGCAAATTACAAGAGGGCAAAACGAAACATTTATCTAATAGGAGACGAAACACTGAAAGGTTTGTCAGCTCATCTAGCAAAATCTAGGCAAGGGAAATGGAATGACGTATACAAAACATCTGCTTTTATTATGAACGACGCCTCTAGTACAGAATTTATTTCTCACTGTGATACCATACAAAAAACTTTAAATGAAAATGACATTGTTATATTAGGATTTGGCAATCATGATGATGACATACATAGATTACATGCTAATATTTGTATAGCCATAAGTAAATTAAATAACTCCTCTGTTCTGCTACTGCCCATTCAACGCAGTATTTATTTTAATGTAGTTCAACTAAATTACTGCTTGAAAGTATGGACTAAACACTTCGACCATTGTACGTATATTGACTCTAATCCTTTTGACTATGAGTACCTAGTAAAAAACCGACAATATACTTGTAGAAAAATCAATGTATACATCGATTATAAAGAATACCATAAACAATTTCTAAATATCGATAACATAAAAACATATCTAGAACGCAATAAAACTCAAAAAAGTAATGATAAACGCGCAGCGAATAATCCTGACAATATAACTGACGAAACTGAAAGATCTTTTTTTCGTTAACAAAGTTGAAAACGCATTCACAATCTTACATCAAAACATACACGGACTACATTCTAAAAAAGAACTCATTGAAATAACGCTTTCTGATTGTGATCTAGATCCGGATATATTATGTTTTACAGAAACGTTCATAAAGGCCGGAGATGAAAAACGAAGCATCTTAAATAACTATGAATTGGCAAATAGCTACTCAAGGTCAAATAAAAGAGGGGGTGCTTGCATTTTAGTCAAAAAAGGAATAGAATATAAAAACATAACCTACTTTAATAACCTTTCAACGACATACCACTTTGAGATGTGTGCAACAAATTTGATCGCAAATAATATTATAATAATATGCATATATAGAATCCCAACAAAATCCAAGAGACATACGGAATTATTCTTCAACAATTTCAGTCTACTACTAGATAAATGCCTAGCGAAATATCCAAAAAAGAAAATTATTATAGCAGGTGATTTAAACATAAACACCATAGAAAAAAATGCCATGTCATCACAGTTAGAAGACATGTTAAAAAAATGTAATCTAACTAGTCATATTACCGTTCCTACTAGAGGCAAAGCTTGTCTGGACCTCATCTTAAGCAATATTGAACATGCTATAGGATCTATTCACACTTTGTGCCTATCAGATCACGAAACTGCACAGGTACTAAGGTTTGAAACAGTAGAAAAAAAACAGGCCCCAAAAAAAACCTTCACTTTCAAACGTTGCTACTCTAATGAAAATATTGAAAGGTTTAAAAAATATATACGAAGTCTTTCTTTTAGTAGTGTGTATGTTCAGAAAGATTTAAATGATGCCTTTAATGAGTTTCATGAACTTTTTAGTTTACTGTATAACCTTTGTTTTCCGATGAAAAAACTCAAAATAAATCAGTTCATTAAATCTCCATGGATAACAAGAGGTTTAAAAAAGAGTTCTAGAAATAAAAAAACACTGCGCTTTAAATATTATCGTACTAAAAGCAAATCTGATAGACTTAAATATCTACATTACAATAAATTGCTTAAAAAATGTATATTAAATGCAAAAAGTGTATCAAATCAAAAATATGTAGCAAATAGTAAAAACAAATGCAGAGCAACTTGGAATGTTATAAAGCAAGAAACGGGTAAAGCTTCCTATATAACTAACTTACACAAAATAATAAACGAGGGCAAAGAAATAATCAAACCTACAGAAATTGCTACGACATTTAATAATTACTTTATAAATAACACAAATAAAAAAAATTACAATTTAGAAATGACTACTAAAAATTATCTATCAAATACTATCTTTATAAAACCGATTGACGAATCTGACGTTAAGAAAATTATAGGACATTTAAAAAATACAAAATCTGAAGGCTATGACAACATAAGTACGCAAATAATTAAGAGTTGCAAGGAAGAAATATGTACAGTATTGACTTATCTTATAAATTTATCATTGACATCAGGTACATTCCCAAATAAATTAAAAACATCAATTATTAAGCCGCTTTATAAAAAAGGAGATAAATATGACTTAAATAATTATAGACCGATAACACTGATTTCGATATTCTCCAAAATATTCGAAAAAGCAATGCACGACCAACTGCTTTCCTTTTTTGAAAAGCATGACATCATAAAACGTAACCAATATGGATTCCAGAAAAATAAATCGACCGCACATGCAACTTTCAGTCTAGTAAATGATATCTTACAAAACGTAAACAACAATTATTATACCACAGTAATGTATCTGGATATGACAAAGGCGTTCGACTTAGTCTCACATGAACAATTACTTACCAAACTGGAACATTATGGAATCCGAGGACCTGCACTAGAGTGGCTAAAATCCTTTCTAGACAATAGAAAACAATATGTCGAGATAACACAATTTGATAAAAAAGGCATTATAAAAAAATATAAGTCAGAACTAAAAATAAATGGTTTTGGTGTTCCCCAAGGAAGTATCCTCGCGCCAGTACTATTTCTAATAGTTATAAATGATCTTCCAAATGTTACAAAGCATAAGATGACTTTGTTTGCAGATGACGTTTCAGTCATTGTCACTTCAGATCAGCAACAAAATATAGAACAACATAATAATGACTTAGCACATACTTTGGGACAAATAATTAAATGGCTAGATCAAAATAATCTTAAAATAAATCTAAATAAAACACAAATAATGAATTTCAATAATTTCTTAAATAATATAACAAGTGTAAATTACGACGGACATATCTTAAATGATGCAGAAAAAGTAAGATTTCTAGGTATAGACATAAACTCAAAACTTAATTGGAAAGAACATATAGAAACAGTTTGTGACAGGATAAATAGATTCTCGTTTGGACTATATAAATTGACAAAGGTAGCAAATAAAAATACCGCTATTACTGCCTACTTTGCATACGTTGAATCAGTGCTTAGATATGGCCTAATAATTTGGGGGAATGGCACAAATATTCATAATGCATTTGTTGCTCAAAAAAGGTGTATCAGGGCTATAGTCCACATTGCCTCAGATGTGTCATGCAAACCCTTCTTTAGGACATTAAATATATTACCACTACCGTGTCTTTATATACTTGAGATAAGCAAGTTTGTCAAACAAAACATAGGCTTATTTACGAAATTAAATAATGTTACTAATAGAAATTTGAGAAACCCAAACAAACTTGTACTTGACACAGTTCCAAAAACCAAACGTTTTCTTAAAAACAGCTACGCAATGGGTATTAAAATTTTTAATAAAATACCTGAAAACTTAAAGCAACAACCGCTTATTATGTTTGCCAGACATTTACGTAAATGGCTCTTACAGAAAACATTTTATTCTGTTGAGGAATTCTTAGCACACAAATAGAATATGAATTGAAGTGAATCAAATAAATTTGAAATAAAATAAATAAATCGAATTTAAATAAAATTATTAAAATGACATTGGTTAAATTTTAAATTAATTAATATTAAATAAATTAAATTAGTTATATAAATCTTAATCTAACTAGAGAGATTAGGCTAGAATTAAATAAATTTGAAATAAAATAAATACAATTGAATTAAAATAAAATAATCAAAATAACATTGGTTAGATTTTAAATAAATTAATGAAACAAATTAGATTTTTTAGTTATATAAATCCTAATCTAACTAGATAGACTAGGCTAGATTGAGCTAAACAAGTTAATCAGTTTATACGGACTTAATTTAATTTGATAAGACAAGATAAATTAAGGTACCTACATGAAACAGAAATTATAAGTAAATTGTTAGAGCTAATTGCGATACTTTATAATCGATGGGTCACTGATTAATTTAATAAAATGTCCTACATTTGCATGCTGATATTGTTATCTGCTAAATAGGTTAGAACTCATTATATAACTAAGAACACAATGTAACCCTATTTATAGCAAATAAATGATTTGATTTGATTTGATTTGACTTCTCCGATTACTCCGTAGGACTTCGCGTCGTATACATACACAAATAATTACGTAACCGGGAGCTAGCTCAAAGCGACGTGCTCTTACTTCGAGTCTTGATTACACACTGAATTTCGACGCGCCCCGCCCGAGCCAAGTATTTGTAAGAAAATCGATAAATGTATGTTAAAAAATTCATATAAAAATCAATGTACGATAATTTAAAAAAATACCACGGTGTCAGTGTTATGCTTACCTTTGTTCTATATATTTGTTAAGCTAAAATATAATAGGGTTCATTAATGAAGCTAAAAATCACGAACGGTATGTGGGTGTAACCTAAATTTTAAGTAAAATGGATGCTATTTTTTAACGAAATGGTATGTAAATTTGAAAAATGGTGACGGTGATTGTGTAAACACATAACTTAAGAATTTAAATTTATTTTTTCCCGGTCAGTTAACTGGAACGTTAACGTAAAATATCAAAAACGCCAACGGCCTTTTTGCTCTTTTTCGCGCCATGGGCCCTTAAGGTGAGCACAGCTACAACAAAAATGAAACTCCATGGTGGCACCCGGCGTGGTGATTACTTAGTTAACGTTATCTAAATAACTTTTAATAAAAGAGTGGTGCATGTTGGCTATGGGTAGTGTTGCCATCCGTCCGGATAAAGCCGGACAATGTTAGGCTTTTTGACCTCTTGTTCGGCCAAATTTGACTGCGTCCGGCCTGTCCGGCTTTTATTAGGCTTTTTATACTATCGTTCAATCAATTCAATCAATCACTTGTTTCAGTCAGTAGCGAACGACTGAGCGAGACGAGATTGGCTGACTCGCTCGCAACTGTGTGTTTCATATTTTTTTTTTATCAATAATGCCTTATTTTAGCGTCCGGTTTTGGTATTCAAAAGTCCGGCTTTTAAATATGTGATTTATTCGATATTTTTGTCAATATTTTTAAATTTTACTTAATCCGGCTTTGGGACACTAGAGTCCGGCTTTTGACGGGTAAGTCCGGCTTTTTAATTTTTGGGATGGTGGAGACCAAAAAATTTTTTTTTATCATTTTCCATTAACATATACATATATAGGTACTTAGTGTACTTACATTGTTAGTAAGTAGGTACGTGATTCACCAATAAGGTACTATGACTGAGCACATAAACTCTGCACACGTGAATGAAACAGTACAGCGAGGGGTGAAATTTGGTCAGTAAAACAGTCAGTAAAAGTCAGTATTTGGTCAGTATTTCATTAGGTTTTGGTCAGTAAAGTCAGTAATTTTATACCTTGATACCGCTTCCACCCCTGCATAACGCTATAAGTAAGCATACGTCCTACTTTGAAATAAAGTACGTTTCATCTTTGTCCGCCGCACAATGTGTTACAAAGCCCGATTTTGTTGCATGCCCTTTTTATTACATAAATCGATAGTATTTATCATTTTAAGCACTACAGTCAAAGTCCGGCATTGATACGACTTGTAGATGTTTCTTTAAAAAATCTCAAAGTTGCTGTATAACCGGGTCATGAAAATAATAAAAAAATATATAAAAAAACCAGCCTACATATTTATATTTCCATTATAATTACTAATCAAACTTATAATACCTAACTATCTGACAAGTTTTCGTGTCTGTATTGCAAATAGATCGCGAAATATTAATATTTTTATGTTTTTTACTTTTTATTTAATTTCTTGGCAATAATGCGGTATTAGATGGAGCTATTTGACCAGCCGATTGTCTACACGTATGTCTATCGACAATATTAAAACCACAATCTAATTCAGCGTTATTTAGAAGTTCGGGCTTTCTAATACACTGTGCGCCGTGGGGACTTATCTCATAGTAAAGTTCCCAATGTCATTTAGAAACATTCTGTCCCAATGTCAATCAATTTTGGGGTCGATAAAAAATCAAAGACCTTAATTTTTCATAGTATCATAGAGATTATCTTAAGAGGATTGTGAAGCTGTAAATTTTCATACAAAAAGCGATAACGCTTTTCTCCCTCTAAACATAGTCCAATTTTCATAATTTTTGGAAACCTTGTAGATATAATGAAAAACTAGGTTTGTACGTTTTGATTTTGAAGAAATGTTGCTCAGAATATAAGTTATTAGCATCTAAATATCTATATTTTCGACTTAAAAACTACCTTGAGCATTTTTGTCTTTTTTTGACTAAATTATACTGAATTACAAAAAAAGCAAAACGTACAAACATAGATTAAGGTATACTGAATCTAATGAGACCAAAAGCGTCTAATTTCATAAAGGTTTAGGGGGGTAAAACAGTTATCGCCCGAAACAATATTTCAAGCAGGAATTGTAGGCAATTTCGACCATTTCTTGCAACTCTCTCTATCGCACGATACGGGTCGGGGGCAGGGGTACAATGTAGTGATAGTGATGTGACATAATGTTATCGTAGTTATTGTCGCCTAGGGAGGAGAAAGTAATATCGATATATCGAGAAATAGTGAAAGTTATTACTCAAGTCGGAACTATTAATCTTCACAAATACCTTATACATGACAAAGTAAATATCTTTTTGAATACGTTTATTGATTTTAGTGTTTTATTTTAAAGATTTTATTTCAATACAAATTTCCTTATTTAAGTTTACTGTAAATTCCCAAAACCAAAAAAGGAAAAAAATGTAAGTATGTAAGTAGTTGTTTGTTATAATAAATATGTGCCATAAAGAAACCAACTCAAAATAAATTCGTATTTTGTTTCTTGTGATAGGTATTTGTTATGCAATGTATGAAGTTGGAGCAGCTAAAAACGTGTAATAGACTATGCAAGTAGCGTTATTTTTAATATTATTTTATTTGAATTTTTTCCTCTTAAGCTGGGCTCTAAGGATTGTATAAAAAATACAAACAACAAAGTACCTTTAAATAATATACGAGTATGTAGGGTAGGCAGGGTAGGCATATATGGGAAGAAGGCACCCTTCGTACGGTTTTGAAGTTTTTTTTTTCATCTTTACTATAATATTATAAAGCTGAAGAGTTTGTTTGTTTGTTTGTTTGCTTGAACGCGCTAATCTCAGAAACTACTGATCCGATTTGAAAAATTCTTTCAGTGTTAGATAGCCCATTTATCGAGAAAGGCTATAGGCTATATATCATCACGCTAAGACCAATAGGAGGGGAGCACCAATGAAGAATGTTTCAAAATCGGGGGATTTTTTTCCTATTGAGAGCTTCCGCTGCGTGCGGATGATATAAGATTATAAGACCCAGTACTTACTCACCTATATAAACGAAGTCGCGGGTTAAAGTTAGCGCTAGCCCAAAGTAACTATTCCACGCGGACGAAGTCGCGGACATATACTAATATGTTTTTATTAACCGACTTCAAAAAAGGATTTTCTCAATTCAATGCGTATGTTTTTTTTGTGTATGTTACGCGATTAAGACCGATTTTCAAAATTCTTTTTGTATTCTCAAGATAGGATCTGATGATGGGATCCCATAAAAATGGAGGGAAATCCTTAAATTTTTAGGTGCGTCCGTGTTTTTTTTTATAAAAACGTCACCCCACACTAGGATTTTCTCCTGTGTCGTGGGTGCAGTTACAAACATAGAATATCACATGCACATACGCCCAGACCGGAACAAATTTCTGTAGGCCATAAAAAACATCAGTCCCGTGCGGGAATCGAACCCGCGACCTGTTGCGCAGTAGGCGATCGCTCGACCTCTGCGCTAACCGTGTCAACCGTTTTGTGTGTATGTTACGCGATTACTCCGACAAATGTGGACCGATTTTCAAAATTATTTTTGTATTCGTTAGAGTATACTCCTAGGGTGATCCCTAGGTCACCAAAGTCAGGTTCTGATGATGAGATCCTATGGAAATCGAGGGATACCCTAATTTAATTAGGGTTTCTTTCACTAAAAAGTTAAACAAAAAAAATATTTTTCAAAACATAAAAACTGACTTCAAAAACACTGAAAAGTTAAAAAAAAAAGTGTAAGAATAGGTACAGACAACATTACATTTCTATATTGAAGTCGGTGCCAAACGATGATCTCCTAGAAAGTCTTAAAATTTGGCACCGTCTTCAATAATGATGTGTGATGTTGTCTGTACCTATTCTTATATTATTTTTAACTTTTCAGTGTTTTTGTAGTCCGGACGAACCCGACAAATCGAACCCCGCCGGACGGACCTCCCGATCAACATCCGGTGGCCTCAACCACTAGACCACGGAGGTGGTAAAAATTAGAATTCTTATATTAGAATAAGACTATTAGTATAACTACCCAAGATTAGTGTATAAAAATGAGAGGTATTTTTTATTTGATGCATAATTATTACTTTATATTTTTTAAATCCCTGCTCCTATTTAGTTTGTATGTAAAAGTATTAATTTATCTATCTAAAATAATAGATTTTTTGTTATTTTAAATTAACAAGAGGTCTGTTCTTGTTTAAACAACTGTAAATGTCATTTTATGTTTAGTGTTTATTTTTTTCATAAAAGGATCCATTATTGATTCACATCTCAAATGAAAATCATTTTAATTCAGTATAACACTCATCTTACAAAAAAGTCATTTTCTTTAGACAGGTAAATGTACGATAGATAGGTACTTTCATAACAAATAACAGCTCAGTCCTATAAAGTAGGACTTGGTAGGGATACCAAGTAAGTGCCTGCACTATAAATTTCAAAGGAATACTGAAATAATTTACGAAACTTGTCTACTAAAATATTATAAAGAAAGAAGATTTGTATTTTTGTTAATGAATAAACTCAAAAACTAGCTCACTGGGAAGTCTCGGCGTAATTATTGTTAAAATGATTTTTAGAAATAAAGCTATTTTGATTTATTATATTTTTTATTTTTAAAAACTACAAGGTTGATTTAAAAAAAATTTTGACTAATAGAATGCTACATTATGACTGAGTAATATAAGGTTATAAAATAATTTTTCATGCGGGAAAACAAAATTCCCTCTCGAAAAACGAAAATAACGAAAGAAAAGTTGCGAGCGGAAAGGCAGTCAGGAATACCTAAGCAACGCAAAACATTACAAACGGTAAAATAATGATCTCGAGTTCTCGCGCCGAGGAGTCGCGCGCTGCTGTCGTTGTGTGCGTGAGAATTTGCGCGTGTTGTATTTGTGGTGTAAACGCCAGACGGGAGGCCGAGCGGTGTGAAACAGATAGCATTTTAGAAAATACCTACTCGCGCCGCGCGCGATTACTTCACAATCCTCTTAATCCTGACTACAATTAAGAAAGTTCGTGTCGCTGACCAACTGTTTTTGCTTCGTGGGCTGACCCCAGCTGGGTCACAAAAAAAACGGTGAAAATGTATGCTCCGAATGGAAAAAATGATTGTTTGAGTATGCCGCTATAATGTATAGACTAGAGTTTGTCGGCAAGTTTCAGAGTTTGTCGTTTGCGCGTTTCCAAGGTGGGGTCCCACGGCGCGTGTTATTACAGGCCAGGCCGGATCGCGCCACGCCTGTGGATGCCTGTGCGTCTGATTGCGTCTCGCGCCGAGCCGTTCCCACGGCGTGTGTCGGCCTGTACCGGCCTGTCGTTATCGCCAGTCTAAAATGTTAAGTGATACGGAGCGCATGGCTGCGGTTTGTGTACAAGCACACGCCGCCGTAGGTGAAATGAATGAGTTAGAACCGACGCAGACGCGCGCGCCTGTACAGGCCACCACAGGCATCATCGCGCCGCGCCTTTGAACTTACCGACTCCCGACGGATCGGACGGGCGCCAACAGGCCACCACAGGCCTCATCGGATGTGACGGTTCCCACGGCCTGTTGGTCTGGCTTGGCGCGATCTGTCCTGTGAGAAAGCACGCCGTGGGACCCCGGCTTCAGAGATACGTGTGGTTCAGCTGTGGTAACGGTGTGGCTCACCCTGGGGTTAGCCACCCAGCTGGTTGGGTCACAAAAAAAATCTGTGAAAAATAGATTGTTGGAGTATGCCGCTCAGAGTTTCAGAGTTTGTCGTTTGCGCGTTTCAGAGATATGTATATGGCTCAGCTGGGGTAACGTTACCCCAGCCGGGCCACACCTTGGCAACACGGATCTCGAAAACGAAAAAAAACAGCGAAAATCTGTTTGCTGATATAGATAGGTGGCAGTTTGTCGGACAAGTTTGAGTGCTCATCGGGCTCGCGTAGGGGGCTGTATGGCCCAGCTGAGGCAACGTTGGCCCAGCTGAGGCAACGTTGCCCCAGCTGAGTCACACGGATCTCAAATCGGAACGACATAGCGAAAATCTGTTTACTGATATAGATAGGCGTCAGTTTGTCAGACAAGTTTCAGAGTTTGTCGATCTCACAGGCCCTGCGTTCCGTAAAACGATAAAAGTGATAATATCGCGAATCTGACCAGTCACAACATAACCTACTGATTCAATAGCCCTTATATTTTGTGACGATTTAATTTGGTCGGATTCGCGATATTATCGCTTTTATCGCAATTCGGAACGCACCAAAGGTCGATTCCCCGTTAACCCCACCTAGCACGTCCACCAAAACACGATATGATAAAGCGGTTTATCGCGTTGAACTTTCAAAATACAAAAGGGTTTCGTCGTATTTTGACAGTTCACCGCTATAAATCTCTATATTATATCGTGTTTTGGTGGACGTGCGTGCTACGGGGACAGAGCTCACCTGCAGCAAAGTTGTTGCAACTGAACCAGCTGGATCCCCAAAACAAAGCGACGCGCAGCGAAAATCTGTTTGCTCAAATGTAAGCAGGAGTGCGTTCAGAGCCTTCGCACGAAGTACCTACAACTTTTCGCTCTAACCCCGTTAATGCCTTCGAGCGCAACGCGCGGCTGAAACAACCGGCCTTCAAGACCTTAGTAGAGTGTCAGCGCCACAGATTAGAGAGAATATGTGTTAGAGACTCAGTGGGAGTTACAACCGAACAACCGTCGAATTTGATGATTGTAAAACGCTCTGACGTTTATTACTGAAATATTCTTACGTGATTGGATGATATTGGGGGCCATATTTTAAAATGTCATCTTAAAGAAAGAGAAAAAAATAAAAATTTACGTGACAGAGGATGATTAATGATTTGGCTGCTGCAATGCGTTCAACACCTCTGAGCGAGCTAAAAAACAACCGGACGACTACACCCAGAGGTTCTGAACGCGCTCCTGTACCTCGTATTTTGTCAGAGTTTGTCGACTTATTTCAGAGTTTGTCGCTTGCGCGTTTCAGAGTCAGAGATATGTGTGGCCCAGCTGGGGTCACGTTACTCCAGCTAAACCACACGGATCTCGAAAACGAAAAGACAGCGAAAATTTACTGATATGATCGCTATCGCTTTCGTGATATTAGAACAATATAGAGTGCGGTTCATAATTTGATATCAGCGATCGCGTGCGCTATTTGCACGCAAATAATCGGTCCAAAATTGCTTATGTGCGCATTTTGTATGCGGTATGACGTATTTGATGACGTCACCGATTGATACTGACAGTGCTATCAGAAAAGAGGTAGTGCAGTCTCCAGAACTGTCAATGTCAAAGTCAACATCAGTTTTATTTTTATTTTAGTTTGTTCGAATTTATTTTTTCATTAGATTCATCATCATCATCATCATCATAACAGCCCATATACGTCCCCACCGAGGGGCTCGAGCCTACCCTATATTAGGGTGATTAGGCCTTAGTCAACCACGCTGGCCCAGTGCGGATTGGTCGACTTCACATACATCATTGAATTTCTTCGGAGATGTATGCAGGTTGCCTCACGATGTTTTCCTTCACCGTAGGAGCGTCAGACAAATGTACATATGAAATTCGAAACGAAAAACACATTGGTACATGGCGGGTCTCGAACCCCGACCCCCCGATTGGAAGGCAAGTGCCGAGTCCGCTGCGCCACCGACGCTCCGACACCGACGCTTCATTAGATTATCTACAATTAATAGAAAAGTGCTCTGTAAAGATACTGGAGGCACAATACGTCTCCCTCCAATTTTTTTTTCAAATTACATTAACTGTCAACTTGACAGACTCACAGATCGAAAGCTCGGTTCAAAATTGATCTGAGTCTCATCTGAGTGCTGACGTCCGTGAGCAGTGCTAATGATTTGAACGGGTTGTTTGCATGCATGCAAACGTTTGCACTGATATCTGATTATGAACCGCACCTATAGTTCAAATGTCATCTGTGACACTTAGATCATTTAACCTATGGATGCGGTACGCAACAAATCGCAGTATAAATTTTTCTGCCACTTTTCGCGGGAGGCGAGGTAAACACGCTACGCACACTACGAAAATGTTTACGAACACACACTATGAAAATATTACCCTACAATGAAGAAACACACACACATCGACAAATTAACGTGTATCTACGCAATCCCCACCACAAAGAATTAATGTCCCTAGTGATGTGACACAAAGAATGAGTAACTATTTGGGTCGTCGTGAGTGAATGATTGAAATGTTACAATAAATTGTATTTTTATTACTATCTATCTATCTATCTGGAGTTCGAGGGGATACTAGGGGCGACGGAGGGGCGTCCCCCAGCGGGCCACTGCGACCTGTACAGATCTATTGTGGCCGACCCCTCTATTTTAAAGGTCTCCAAATAGGCCCGCGGCGTTGAAAAAGCCTATAACCTTCTTTGGAGACAGAGCCTTCGCATCATGTGGTGGCAGACTAGGTCCACCCAGAGCTCGGCTCCACAAACTATATAGAGATACTACGTATCAGACGGCAATCTCACGTAAACAAATTTTTGCTTGAAAAAAGAACTGTCAATACTGAAACGATACATGACATTTCTTTTTTTTTTTATTGTTTTTTTTTTAGATATGGCGACTGCTTATAGGCAAAGGGAGTAAACATACATTTACACTTTTTCGTCACATATCTTTTTAACTACTTTTGAAGTGAATAATTGTGCAATAAAAGAAGGTAGTATTTATTAAACTGTTTATTTTTACATTTTTTTTTATATTTTAGTAAGGTTTTTGCCTTTTACTCTTTTAAATTTTTTGTAACATTTTTTTTTGTATCCATTTTCTTCCAAATACCAATTTGTTTCTTTAACAATAGTTCCAGATGACCTCACGAGCTTTTCAGAGGGGTATGTTAACTTTTTTGCTTTCACCGTATTGTACTCCCGGGCACTTAACCAATTATGGATATTTTCAGTTTCAGTTCTCGTTAGACCGCTCTTCCATCTCTACAAAACCAGTTACTTGGTCCTTGCTCTTATTAAAATGAAGCCCTGGAGTCAATGATATCTCGTCAAAAACTATTGAGCATAGCTTCTTTTTTCATCCCAGCTCGCAATCTAAAACAAAATAAAAATTTCATTTGTAACTTCAACATCCAATTTACATGAAGCTACGATATGATACATTATAATGTCTTCAGAATATTACCTGTTCTTTCAGAGCTGTAAAAATTTGTGGATTGATTCCAGCTTCCACATTTAAATTTGATGTGAATTTATTTTGTGTTGTTTTCGATGGTAAAATGAAAATTCTATGTAGAAACCTGTAAGCTTTCGGGCTTTGCTTCATTATACTTAAAGCAAGTAATTTTTCTTTTGCAGAGAATCGTCTTCCTTTTTCCTTTCTATATGCTAAATTGATTTGCATTTCAATAATTCTTCTCGCATATGGATTTAATCCTCGAGTAACACTTGCTGGAACATTTGTAAATTTAGGTTTCTTTAAATCTGAAAAGCAATAACAAACACATTTAATATTTATTACATTTGACGGATCAGTGGTGCAGTGACTGAGTAGTTACAATGTGAGTTCAATTCCTACCAACGACAAACACTTATGGAATAAACATTAGCAATGTCTAAATATGTATAAAGGACATTAAACAAAAGTGGTCGAAATTTCCACCAGTAACATGACATATGTATGTATGACATGTGTATATAGTAAAAAGATAGTACTAAACAAAACTTGCTATTAACTATCTTACATAATGACAAGCCACTCTGAACCAAGTGCTTACTTCTTTGCTTAAAAATTATTTTTGATAAAGAAGTCTCATATCTGACCTTAACACACTTTTTGATTAGTAACTAAGTACCACCCTGCACTTGATGTTGTAGGTAGTCGTTCCTGTACATTTAAAGTTATGTCTTGTAACACTGCACAGAAAGGCTTGCAATAATTGTGGTCATAACGTCTTTTCTGGGAATAAGTGTGGTACTGAGAAATGTTCTCTGTAACAAATAAAAATTATTTATCATCACAAACCATTTTATATGACATCTATTCCTAATTCAGCATCGATTGATGATGTTTGTTAATCTTTTATTAAAAAAATATGTTATTATATTACTTTTTTCACATTAAGATACATATTTTGTCTAAATTATTACTGGGATACGTGATAATTAAGGTTAGGTGCTCACCAGTATCCTCAGAGTGTGATGACGATATGCCCGTAGTGATTTCTTCACTTGAGAATAGCGTTGGATGAGCAGTTATGAGTAAACGGTTTTTTGGTGTTATAAAACGTTTCTCGAAATGCTTATGACAAACATAATGGTTTCTAGGCTCACTTATACTCAAATCCCGGAATTTGTCACTACCAAGACACTAAATCCACTTTTCAAGTCTTTCCTTGTTGGTAAATGGAAAACGGTGTAAATAAACGTCCTGTCGTACACTATCACACCCTTCAACACAGCAAAAGTAATATATTTTAACAAAATGTTAATACAATTGCAAATATCACAGGTAATTGCGGAGATGTGGTCGGAAATTAATCAACGAAAGCGCACACTTGAACACAAGAATTGAAATGTCAGCCATATTGTTTGTTTGTTTTCGTGCGTGACGGACGACGGGCCACAGAGGGGAAGGGAAGGAAAGGGCGGGGAGGGGTAACTGTCATCTGACGATGTAGGGCCCCTTTCTGGGATGAATAAAAAAATAGTATGGAGATTACCACCCGTGCTCGGCTCCTTGTGTGGATGAGAGCATGACATTCACAAAGAATGTGAAATGGTGTCTCTTCATCCTCACCACAAAATCTGCACGTGGGAACATTAGTCAGGCCCATTCTATGCAGATGTTTGTTGAGTTTGCAGTGACCAGTTAGGGCTCTAGTGAGCGCCCTTAATTGGCCCCTGCTTAGTTGGAGGTTTTGTATTGCAACTCCGGGTGAAAATTCCCTAATGAGCAATTTCGAGTGCAGTAGTCCAGGGGAATGGGCCCACTGGAGTCGGGTTTGTGTTTGTACCCAATCTCTGAGGACTCTCTTTTTAATCCCCCTCGAAATGCCACAAGCTGGTTCTGGTCCTATGAGAGCGCTCTCGGAACCAGCCCTCGCCAGTTCGTCGGCAATTTCATTGCCTCGGATATTGGAGTGGCCTGGAACCCAGCCAATCATTACCGAGTTCCTGGTCCCCAATTCATTCAAGGCTTTCGTGCACTCTAAGGTGATTTTGGACTTGAATTCTACAGCATCAAGCGCTTTTAGAGCAGCTTGGCTGTCTGACAGGATGAGGATGTTCTTACCCTCATTCGACATGTTTGCGTGAACGCAGTCGATAATGGCATACATTTCTGCCTGGAATACGGTGGCATATGCGCCCAGGCACGTGGTTCTCCTGGATTTCGCACTACCTCCGAAGACACCTGCACCTGACTGGCCCTCTTTTCTAGAGCCATCAGTGTACCATGTCTGGTTAGCTTTCCTAAAGGGCTCAGGGACTTGCTTGTCCCATTCATCCCTATTAGGAATCATGACCTTGTAGTTCTTCTTGAACTCCAAAGTTTCAATCATGGCATCGGCTGGCATTGCCATGACAGGATTAACCATTAGGCTGCCCTGTAGCTTCCTCATGGTTTGGGATTTCCATCTCGATCTGCACCCCTCCACAGCTCGGAGCATTGCCATCCTAGCCTCCCCCTGTATGAACAGGTGGAGTGGTGGGAGGTTCAGAATAGCCTCCATTGCAAGGATGGGAGAAGATGAGATAGCCCCCGTAATCATCAAGCAGGCACATCTTTGCAGGCTTTCCAGGGCCTTTATGGTGGTCCCTACTGTTTTATTACAGTTATATTTTATTACTATTTTATTACTATACACTTATATTTTATTACTATACCCTGTTCGGCTAGAGTTAATAAAGATACAATGAAGACAGGGTTTCTTAAATTAGTACAAAGCGAGGCCTGCTAATTATTATTAAAATGCTTTAATTAGTTTTTGTGTCAAATACAGCAATTTCACTTGCTATTTAGTTGATCGACTAATATAAATATATATTTTTAGTCATAGGCGTAGGTATAATGTTTTGATGGGGAGGGGGGGGGGGGGGGGAACGGAACGATTTTATATTTTCAGTTAAAAAGACAAAAGACAGTCAGCGCTCCGATGCGTAATCATAATTTTTATCACCTCTCGGGAATGCTATGTTTGATGACTATCGATCCAAGATGGCCGCCGCCACAAAATGGTGGATTACGTATTTTTTCACAACTCTCTTAATATGGGTATCAAATGAAAGGGCTTGACTAGTAGAATACCACACACTATGATAAATGTAACTGGTTTATTTACATTAAAATACATCAAGTAATTAGTCATGGTCAAAGTAAAATAAAGGTACCATGAAAAGTCAGTAAACAAATAACAGAACGACACTCCGGAGTGCGATCAAAATAATGACTAGTGTGACTTGACTTGCGCCACGGTTCTATCTGAACCCGTCGAAACAAGTTAGCGCGGGGTGCAGTGGGAGGGTGGGGGTCTACCGGGAATGTCTTAGATGTTTTACGTGAGAATTGATACTACCAAGAACTAATTTCTGATTTTATTATATATCTACCTACATAGTTATAAACATGTTTAATAGGTAGGCACTTTTTCGTTTAGCTTTGCTCGTATGGTAGAAATTTGCTATCTCGTGCAAGTAAAAAGCACGAGGTGGCAGAACTTACTGCCATACAAACAAAATTAGTATTTTAGAAAACCTTTCATTTGTGATAGGGCCCAACGTGTTATAACGCTTAGGACGATATCGGGCATTTTCCTTTAAGTTGCACCAAAAAATGTGAGTTAAAGTAAACATAAAATTCCTTGCTACACGTATGTGGCGTTAATTTTACCATTTTAGCTTAGTAGATGTTTACTACTATAAAAGTTTTTATTTACATATAGTAAGACATGTTATATGTTATTCATTTGTCATAACGTGACGTTGAAAGTGTTTTTGTTTACATTGCCCGTACAAACTTCAAAGCCACTAAAATAAGAAGAAAAAGCTTTATTGTGTGATTTTAATAATGATGTTGCATTATTAAAATTTTCTCTGACGATGACGATGACGACAATCACTTGCTTTGTGCTCTTTACTGATGTCCCCAACAACTTGCTGCATAAAGCAGGTGGCATGAAATCGCAATGCAACGCGGAAACGAAACGAAAACGCGGTTAACGGTGACCGCAAACAATAGTTTTTCTATTTTGTATGCTGTCTGGCAGTCAACGTGTAAAATTAAATAGAAGTACAGTTGAATAAAATATACTTGAAAGTTTATGAACATTTTGCATCCTTTCAGCCTTTTAAACAAAAAACTAAAAGTTCAAAAAAATAATTCATTTTTTTGTACTTATGACCTCAACTACAACATAAAATTTAGAGGACGTTATTGACATTTTTCTATCTGGAGTAAACTTACATTGCATTTTGTAAAATACCAATATAGATTATTTAATAGGCTTAAAATCAAGTGAGATGGAGTCGAAAAATTGTTTAGAGTAAGTATGTATATTGTATGGCCGACTTAACCATGAGGTGTACGGCCATTAAATAAAGAAAAAAAAGTATGTAGTATAGAAAAAGATTTTTTAAACTACAAAGCAAAGTTGAGCAATATAATAGGTAATAATATAATATTTTCTTGATATTTTTTGTTTTATTATATTACACGTGAATTTCTATTTTAATGTTATATCTGGTTAAACAAACTCCGGAGTGAATGAATGATAAATAAAAATATGAATCAGCATCATTCACTCACGTTGTCCCAGCACTAAGCAATAATGCCCGTGTCACAGATAATATAATGGGTATGCTCAACACAATACACGGGGTATTGTGTTGAGCTACCATCGTACCATTGTATTTTTCTATCGTAACGGCATAAAAAATACTTCAAAATTGTAAACAAATGAAACACGGTAATGTATATTTTATACTTAAATGTGATAGGAAATGCCATAATCTCGAAGATTTGAGTAGCTGGATCACCTTTTGCAAGAGGAAACTGCACAATTAACCATTTTTTTGGAGCTCTTAGTGCGACACGAAAACGACACCAAATGGCAGCGGCCGCGCGTCAACTAGTTTTATATAACGTGTATGGTCATATGGTCAGCGTAAATTGGCAGAGGGGTTCGCCCAGCCTTGCCGTCTCCCGTAATGAATGCTCTAAGCTGTGACATTAAAACTATTGTTCTAATGTCACGAAAGCGATAGCGAGTGATCGCTATGAATCAGGCGGTACGGCCGCAGGTTGGATGCTGTAAGCACGCGCACGCTCACGGTGATTCAAAACGATTTTTAGCGCTCTCGCATCGGTATCAACGCCATTCGGAACGCACCATTAGTACAAATTGTAGAGATGCTGCTACTCATGCACAAAGGCCTAGATGCATGGTACGATGGTAGCATCTCTACTAAGTCTGTGCCTAGATGCCAAGACAAACATATGAAAAAAAAATCAGTCAAACAATGTGTGTTCTGTGAGTGGAGGTGAAGTGGAGGGAGATCGTAAAAATATTTTTGAAATAAAACTTTAGAAGTATTCAATAAATTAATGAATAGATTTAAAACAATACAGAGATATTATCCTATAAAGAGATAGAGTGGTAGTTAATGTAAACAATATGGATATTAATGAAGGTAATTTGATGTTTATTACTTTGCTTGGCGGCATTTTACTTCTATTGATATCTGTGTAAATGGCATTTTTAATATTATTGCTAGTGTATTGTTCACCATCAAATCAAGCAGTAATTATAAAGCAAAAAATATAAAAATACTTTAATTTGTTGTATTTTCCATATTTGCTATGGAACAAGTGCACTGAATTTAGGTTAGGTCAGCATTTTGTTTCTTGTAAAGGTTGATTCTTAATTGACTATTTATTCGTTTTGTTATATTTATATTTATTAACTGTACTCTGAAGATTGGCCAATGAACGTTTTTTTTTTCTTATAGAGCTGAGTTATTCAGAGAATTGTGCTAATCTGATATTTATTTTTCATAGGTGCAACTCCTGATGATTTGTGGACTCCATATAAAGAGCTTGTGGCGGTAGTTGAGAGTTATTTAGCCCATGAGGGTGGTGGAGCCCCATATGCTGTTCACACATTTGAGTCCCTCCTACGAAGGCATAAACAGACATTTTTATCACTTCTCAAGAATCCTGTAAGTATTTTTTGTTTTGTAATTGTGTGATATTGTAGACCCAATTAAAGTGTCAACTTTGATGCTTTGTTATATTATAGGAATATTGTTATGTTTTTGGCACTATGTAAATTTAATTTGTTGTAAGCTAATTCAATAAAAAGTTTTCACATATTTGGTTTTCTAACATATAACTTTTTGTGTTCAAAGGCAAAAAATGCAGCAAGCAGAGAGGAAATTAAGAGAGGGGTCACGGAAGGTGTCAACCTTCCCAGCATTGGTAGAACACTCCTCTCCAAGGAACTTGTAGATGAAGCAATAATAATATCAGGTACACACTCCATTTTTTATTTATTTATTTATTGTTTAAAAAAACGTCGCCCCACACTAGGATTTTCTCCTGTGTCGTGGGTTCCGTTACAAACATAGAATATCACATGCATATACGCCCAGACCGGAACAAATTTCTGTAGGCCATACAAAACATTTGTCCCGTACGGGAATCGAACTCGCGACCCGTTGCGCAGTAGGTGATCACTCGACCTCTGCACTAAACGTGTCGTAAAATTTGCTGTTGCCAATGATTTCATTTGTGTGCAATTCAGTTACATTGTGAGTTCAGCTATATTTTCTCATTCCCCAGGAAACTATAAAATTCGAGATTAAAATTAGCCTACATCTTTCTCAGCGCTTAAGCTATTCTATATCAAATTTAATTAAATTTTTTAAGTGGTTTAAGCGTGAAAGCAGAACAGAAAATCAGAGCTACTTTCTCATGATAATATTAGTAGATAAGAGGTATGAAGAGCCAAAACCTCATTTTATGAGGTAGCATTTATTCTTTTTCTGAAGTGAATAACATTTAAATCAATAATATATTATATACATACATCCATGCTATGAAGTACTTGTAATGACATTAATTAAAAAAACATAACAATTGCAACACTGCTAAGCTAAATGTTGATGACTACACCCACCTCTTCACTGTGAAATTTGAGGAAGTTTTCTATAATGTGGTTATTCTGGTTCTTGTTCCCCAGAAGTCTGATGCAGAAGTGCATTATGACCTTTTAGCTATGTATGCCTCTTTGTTTTGCTGTGTTATAGTAGTTTCATGACATGTACATTGTCCATGCTTATGTGAGGGGCCCATGCCCAAGTGAAGGGACCACTACCTGCAGATTCATTGTTAACTGTCTAGTTTTTTACATACAATGTAGCCTGTGCTTTTATACAAACTGGCACAATTAGCAGAATATTTTAAAAAGGCAGAGTAGAGAAATACGTACATATTAATACAAATAATAATTATACATGAAGAAACAAACCGATAAACATCTTTTAACATTGACTTTAAGAAGGTTTTAATTAAATTTTATTACAAATAATAAAATTAAAAAAAACTTCTCTATTTTGTGGAAACACAAAAAAGTGTAAGGTACATAAGCACCTATGCCCATAGCCAGTACCCACATGTTCCCGCCAATTCAAAGTTGTATAAAACTGTCCTCCCTCCTCATAGTGCACCTTTTCAGTCTTGTCGCCTCCTATTGTCAAGAGAATCCGTCAACCCGTTGAATACTGGATGAATCCTCGAAATTGATTGCTGAAGTCTGGTGCAATAGATCTGTAGGGATGACCATGTCTTTGCATTTCATCTGCCCTCATAATCTATGGTGGTGTTAAATCGGGCATTTAGTGTTTATTTCAACTAAGGTGCCTACTACCAACACAAAAAAATATCTATAACTAATAAAATTGAGAATTTATAAACTTTTATATTTCTCATCAGACTGAGCTGAACCCATAAAAATTTGCAGTATAAGAGGGAAACAGGAACAAATCGACGAAAAAAATGACTGTCGCCTTATGTTCAATTTTTAAATTAAAGTTCTTAATAAAAAGGTAAAATAACTGGCCAGTCTTGAATGAGATGTTATGAAAAATGTTTTTTTTTTTGCGTTCCGCTAATTGCGCCGGGGTGTGTATTAGCAGCCCCGTCCATCCAACATAACCACACGGGGACTATCGATCGAGTCAAACTGTACCTGTTTTATTACAGACATGTTCAACGTGAACGAGTACCTGTCGCTGGAGCTGCTGCACACGGCGCAGCGGCAGCGCGCGCGGCGCCTGGGGCTGCCGCGCGGGCTGCTGGCCGTGCAGCTCTACTACGAGGGCCGCCGCGCGCTCGCGCAGGCCCTCAAGGACCTCGTCATGGCCCGCGACGGGGTTTGCTGGTCAGTGCCACCCAATCTTACCTGCCTCCTACGAGCTTTTACTTATTTTGCAACGTATCCACTGACACAAGTTCGTTCTCATGACACCTGGGGCCTAATTCTGCTAGCGTTAACGTATTTGAGGCGTGTCAACAACGATTCAATAGTATTGCTCTTTGAGATAGTTATTGTTGGTTAACGGATAACTAAATCAAACATTTGTTACTATTGACTCATTAAGAAGTAATAGTACAAAAAAAAATGCACCACGAAAAGCGTTTTAATCTGATAAAATCAGTATTATTGAAACACAATCAAGACACGATTACAACGTAAATATTAGCAGAATTAGGTCGCTGAATGTGTGCTATGAATATTTTATTTTATTTGATTGAGCTCCATCTCCAGCGGTAGTGGTTAATGCTCATCAACGTGCTCGTACTTGTGACTCCATCTACTCATGCTTGTGAACGATCAGCCGAGTGACTTAAGGCACATAGGTTGCAGACTGTGAGTGTGAGGGCCCCTCACACTCACAGTGAGGGGTGTGGAGTGGACTCCCATTACAGTTGGCAATTGTGAGCTGGACAGCCGAACTTTTACTATACTTTACCAGAAATATAATTTTTTATTAAACAAAAGTCGTTCACTATCTTTTCGGCGAGCCCGCGGACGTCCCGTACAGACGTGGCGCCGGAGCGTAAGCTGGAGTGAGGTCAAGAAAGTCGCTGCGGACAGAAAGGCGCGGCGGGACCTCGTGTGTCAGGAACGGCAATATTTTTCTACTTTCACACCTTTTCAGCTCGATACACCTTTAGACTAACCCTGTATAGAACTCTGATCTAATACAGTAACATCTTTATAACAGTCATCGGACTGCACGGATTGTATAGCGGTAGTGCGCGTGCGGTGCAGGTCGATAAGCGCGCGCGAGGAGATCGTGCAGTACGTGTCGCGGTACGTGCAGCAGCTGGTGGCGGACGGGCTGGTGGAGGGCGTGCTGGACGCGCTGCGGCAGGCCACGGCGGAGGGACAGCTGGAGCTGCTGCGGGCGCACCGCGCGCTGCCGCCGCCCGCCGCGCGCCGCCCGCTGCTGGCCGCGCTCGCCGGCGCCAGGTGAGCGACGGACCCGGCACTGTCAACGTTGCCGGGTGAGAGACAGCCCTAGTGCCGCCCCCTATGGCCGCGCTCGCCGGCGCCAGGTGAGCGACGGACCCGGCACTGTCAACGTTGCCGGGTGAGAGACAGCCCTAGTGCCGCCCCCTATGGCCGCGCTCGCCGGCGCCAGGTGAGCGACGGACCCGGCGCTGTCAACGCCGCCGGCTGAGAGACAGTCCTGGCGCCGCCCGCCGCTGGCCGTGCTCAGTCAACACCTTCAGGTGAGCGACAGCAATAACGTAATCAACGTCACCGAATGAGCGGAAGCCCTGTCGTAGTAGACGCCGCCGTGTGAGTGACAGTCCTGACGCAATCAATACCACCGGGTGAGTGACAGCCCTGTCGCAGTCAACGCCGTCGCGCGAGCGACAGCGCTGCCGTAAATCAACACCGCCGGGTGAGTGACAGCCCTGTCGCAGTCAACACCGTCGCGCGAGCGACAGCGCTGCCGTAAATCAACACCGCCGGGTGAGTGGCAGCCCTGCCGTAATCGACGCCGCCGTGTGCGTGACAGCCCTGACCCAATGAACGCCGACCAACGGATGAGTGACAGCGCTGCCGCGATGTACACCGCCGGATGAATGACAGCTCAAACTGTTCAAATTCAAATTCAACATGGTATGCATTGATTGAGCAACGATTGACATTCAGTAATTCAAATGTGTTAGGTGGAAAATAATCAATTGTATTAGCAATGATCTCACTAAACCCTAAGCTAACGGCCTTATTAATAAAAATTTTACTCCTTTGATCATCCTCAGATTAGTTACTCCGTGTTTTGTCTTGTTTCCGCACATGTCGGCTGTCATATGTCAAAACAAGACAAAACACGGAGTAACTAATCCGAGAATGATCCAAGGAGTAAATTTTTATTAATAAGGCTGTTTGTAAATCATTTAACGATAGTTACAATTTATAGTCATCCAAAACAGTGCTCAATATGTATAATTTTGTTTATTTCTACAGGAAATTATTGGCAGGAGTTATATTTTCTGCATCAGCGCAACGCGGACTCAACAGGGGACTCCTGAGACTCATAGCGGAGGTAATATTTTTTTTAATTTTTTTTTATTTATTAGAAACAAACAGTGACATAAATTTGTTGTTACTACAAAGTGTTTTAAATTGTAGACTTACAGTTTCCTTAATAATAATATTTTAAAAACTACATACACTAATAAAAAAATTAAAAACAGAGCCTTAAATTAAAATTAAAATGGCCATTATAATTCACGAGGCAAAATTTCAGCCCGAGCCGAGGGCGAGGACAGAATAGAGCCTAATGTGTATGTTCACGCTCGAGGAAGAGCGAGTGGCAACACTGCATTATAGTCTGTGCAGTGAGAGCCTTTTGGCGGCCGGCCGCATGTAAGATGTCAGTCGAGTCGAATACGGAATGACATTGAATTAGGTTATGATGACCACCGGGTTTCAATAAAATATATAAGCATCTAACAAATAGTATTGCGCGGCGCACCAAGTGATTGTTGGTGCGAGGTTCCGCCAAGTTTTAGTGCCGGTGAGAGTGTATCAACGCTTTTGTGTTCGTTAACGAGTTCGGGTATTGGTGGCCTAATAGGCAAGTGTACCATCCGGTTCGGTCAGAAAGCAGCCCTTCAGGAGCCGCGACTTCCTTCGAGCTAGCTCAGGAAGCCCACCGGCTACATACGGAGACCAATCCAAGGTAAGTAATACCAATTTTCTAAGAGCTGGTAGTCGGTGAATAAAATTCAGCAATACAAGTCGGTGAAACGCCGACGTGGTGGAGTCTACTTTGGGCACCATCATCTTTTGGTAGCAGAGCATGGTTTTTAGATTTGAGTGGTTGATTAGTATTGTACAATTAATATTGTAATCTTGTTGGTTGTCCAAACGGGCAATACATATTAATTGGTTTTGATTGCTGATTTTAAACCGACTACAATCTCATTTGTGGACCGATCTCCCTAACTAGTTGTCATTGTCATTGTATATGAAAAATTGTGGTTAAATGCCTTTGTTGTTCTAGTTAAGTTCTAGCATTTACCTATATTTGATTTTGGTTTGTTTTTTCATATCTTTGTTTTGCCCTTGAATATTTTGTTTGTTAAGTTGTAAACTTATACTTGAATTTAATTTGTTGAAAAAATTTTGCTGCTAAATGACTTTGCTGTTGTTGTAAACTTGTAATACACTATTTTGCTGTGTTAAGTTTTAGCATTTACATTTGATTTTGTTTTGTTTGCCTTTGAATATTATGTTTGTTAAGTTATTGACTTAATAGTTGAATTTAATTTGTTTGAAAAATTCTATTGTTAAATGCCTTTGTTGTTCTAGTTAAGTTCTAGCATTTACACTTGATTTTGGTTTGTTTATATATTTTGTTCTGCCTTTGAAGTTCCTCCCGATCTGTTTTATTGTCTGCGGTTGTCGGTCTGTTTGTCCGCGTGTACCCCTCCGCGGAGATTGGACAGGCGCCCCCCTTCCCGTGAGAGGATTGGGCGCTCCACCCCCCCTACGGGCGGGGGGGATCGACGCGCCGCTTCTGAGGCGCCACCGCGGGATTGGGCCGCGGTTATTAGGGAGCCACGCCGGGAGCCGATACGCTTCTCTCCCCCTCTGATGGAGAGACCCCGTTTATCACGGGCTCCCCCAACTTTCGCCCATCATGGGCACCGCCCGGCCCCCCGATGCCGCTTTGATCGGGGCCAGTACGTGCCGGATTGGGACCCGCTCGAGCGCCTTGAGCGCCCTACTCCGCCGCCGCGCACGCATTTTTCTTTGGACCCCCCTTCCCCCCCGTTGCGGGGAATGCGGGAGGATTTTCATTAAACCAACTGTCGGCTGCAACCCCCCCACAGGAGCAGGTGCTGTTACCAACAGCCTCCGTACAGGTGTGGGGCCCGAGGGGCACTTTTGTTTTAGTTCGCGCCCTTTTGGATACGGGAGCTCAGGGTTGCATTGCCTCCAGCTGGCTGGTCCGGCAGTTGAGTTTGAACACATCTCCATACCTTGAATCGGTACGAGGAATCGGAGACCTGCGGATCCCGGATCCGATCGGTCAGGTTTTGTTCTCCTTCTCCCCCCACTTCTCTTCAGCGCCCAAAATTGGCGCTACCGCGATTGTTTATGAGAAGGTTGTTGGTCAGCTTCCGCAACAGCACGTTTCGCGCGCTGTCGTTGATGCGACATCAGGATTGACCTTGGCTGACCCTTCCTTCCACCGAACCGGTCCGATTCACTTATTGCTTGGTGCCGATGTTCTAGACCGCGTGTATTGTGGGAAGAGGAGAGAGTTACAGAAGGGTGGGCTGGTAGCCTTATCTACATCGCTTGGGTTTGTAGTGATGGGACCAGTTAGGCATAACCCACCATCTCCATCGGTGGACAGTTACATAACTGTGAGCTCCACCTTATCGGATGTCCTTCAACGGTTTTGGGAGGTGGAAGAGCCCCCTACCCTGAAGCGAGTGAACCCCTTGGACGAGGAGTGTGAGTTGTTCTACCAGAACAATACAGGTCGCCTTCACTCGGGACGGCTGATCACTCGTTTGCCCTTTTTGTCAGTTCGCCCCTCACTTGGCAGCTCCCGGCCGTTGGCCGAGAAGCGGCTGCTGTCCATGGAGCGTCGTATGAGTAGAGACTCCGACTTCAAACAGAAGTATGTCGACTTCATGCGAGAATATGAGCAACTGGGGCACATGTCGGTCTCGCGATTGGACTGGCGAAACGAGGAACATAATTTTCTTCCTCACCACGCGGTTTTGAAAACTTCCACTGGGAAGATACGCGTTGTTTTTGATGGGTCAGCTCCCACGTCTACCGGAGTTTCGCTGAATCAATGTCTGCATGCTGGACCGAAGTTGCACCACGAGGTGGGTGATGTATTGACCAACTTCCGTCGTCATGCCGTCGTCTTTGTGACCGATATCCGGATGATGTTTCGGCAGACTGTGATTCACCCGGACGATAGACGATATCAGCTCATATTATGGAGGGAGGATCCCAGAGATCCCATGCTAGTCTACGAGCTGAACACCAATACATACGGTTTGCGTTCGAGCCCCTTTGTGGCAATTCGCTCACTTGTGGAACTCGCTGAACGTGAGCGGTTACGATACCCTCGCGCATCCTTGGTTCTCAAGGAGGATGCATTTGTGGATGATATTTGTACGGGCTCCTCTAGTGTCATGGAAGCCTTGATTTTGCGAGATGAACTAATTGCTCTTCTCGGGGCTGGTGGTTATGAACTGAGGAAGTGGATGTCCAACTCACCTCAGCTTTTGAGTGACTTGCCAGACGACCACCAGCAGGAGCCTTATATTTTTGAGAATGCCAACACTCCAGATTTACTGTCTGTTTTGGGAGTGCAATACAGACCTGTCCAGGACACGTTCACCTATCGATTGGAGCTGCCAAGCCCCAAGGTCTGGACGAAACGGTTGGTTTTGTCTACAGTAGCTCGTACCTTTGACCCAAATGGCTGGATTAGTCCCGTAGTGTTTTGGATGAAGTGCTTCCTACAGGAACTTTGGTCAGCCGAAGTGTCGTGGGATGAGCCCCTCTCGGGCCGTTTGCTGCGAGATTGGGAGTCCTTCATGTCGTCTCTCCCCGACATTAACCGTGTTAGTATCCCTAGACATATACTGCCTAAGGGACGGTTTACGGTCAGCCTTCATGGCTTTTGTGACGCGTCTGAGAGTGGATACGCAGCCGTCGTATATATCCGGACGGTCGATGATAGAGGAGCTGTTAAGCTCCACTTGCTAATTGCTAAGAGTAAGGTTGCTCCACTTCGGACTCGATTAACGATTCCGAAGTTAGAATTGTCTGGAGCTACTCTTCTGGTTCGTTTGATGAACCACGTTGTTGACACCCTGGGACGTAGTGTGGACTTTGAGTCGCTCTTTGCTTGGTCCGACAGTCAGGTTGTCCTATGTTGGATTAAGAACTCCGTCCACTCCCTGGAAGTATTTGTGGCCAATCGGGTATCCCAAATACAGGCCTCGAAGGCCACGTTGATTTGGCGCCACGTGCCAGGTGAAATAAACCCTGCTGACTGTGCATCACGTGGCAGCGAAGCCCCTCAGCTTATTGACCACACTCTGTGGTGGGGTCCCGAATGGTTGTTACAGCCGTCTTGGCCTTCCACACCAGCTGTGGTGAAGGTAACAAATCCGGGCTTGCGTGTTCACGCTGTCGAGACTATGGCGGCTCCAGAGCGGGAATTTTTATTAGACCGCTACAGTTCTCTGGACAAGTTGCTCGGCGTGACCGCTTGGATAAGAAGATTTATTCGAAATTGTCGCCGGCCTCAGGACAAAGATTTGTGTCCGGTCCTCTCACCGCAGGAGCGCCAAGATGCTCTTTTGCATTGGGTGCGTATGACCCAGTCAAGAGCGTTTGAACCGGAACTTAAGATTTTCCGTACCGGGACGTCCAAATTGAAGGGACCCTTGGTGCGTTTGACTCCCTTTCTGGATGATAAGGGATTGTTGCGTGTAGGAGGCCGATTGAGGCACGCTAACTTGCCTTATAGATCACGTCATCCCCTGTTGCTCCCCAAGGACGGACCATTGGTGCGATTGTTGATCATTGATCGCCATGTGAAGAATGCTCATGCCGGATGTAATGCATTGACGGCGCTACACCAACGGGAGTTTTGGATTTTGTCAGCGCGAAGAATAATCCGATCTGTTATCTTTCGATGTCTGCCCTGCTATCGTTTACGCCCCGAGATGATGCAGCCCCAAATGGGTGATTTGCCTGCTGATCGTGTGAATGAATCGATGACCTTCTTAGGAGTTGGAACTGATTTTGCGGGACCATTCACTATAAAAACGTCGCGACTCCGTAATGCTAAGACTGAAAAGGCTTACTTGTGTGTGTTTGTTTGTTTGGCCACTAAAGCCGTTCATTTGGAGGTGGTGAGTGCACTCACCATGGACGCTTTCTTGGCAGCGTTAGGCAGATTTGTCTCCCGCCGGGGACTGCCTTCTCTAATTCGGTCCGATTGTGGGACGAACTTCAAGGGCACTGAGGACATATAAGAGAAGTTTGTGAATTTTTAGATAAAAATAATATTGAGATCGGATCCACACTCTCCCGTAGGGGGGTAACATGGCGATACTCCCCGCCGTCTTGCCCTCACTGGGGAGGGATTTTTGAATCTGTTGTAAAGGCCGCCAAGACTCACCTTCGCCGCGTTATTGGGGAGACTAATCTCACGTTTGAGGAACTCGCGACGGTGTTTCATAAGATTGAGGCGGTTCTCAACTCGCGTCCGTTATGTCCGTTGTCTACTGACGCGAACGATTTGCAGGCCCTCACGCCGGGCCATTTCTTGATAGGCAGACCACTTAACGCCCTGCCCGAGTATCCTTATAGAGATGTCAATCCAGGACGCCTTTCGCGGTTTGAGTTGCTCCAGCAGCTTACCCAGAGCTTCTGGCGCCGCTGGCACCTTGAATACTTACACATTTTGCAACAGCGCGTTAAGTGGTCAGATAAGACAAACCCACCGAGGGTTGGAGACCTCGTGTTAGTGAAGGACCCAAACCTGCCACCCTTACGTTGACGTCGCGGACGCATTGTCCAACTTACTCTAGGGTCTGATGGTGTGCCCAGGTTTGCCGAGGTCCTAGTTGGGGATTCTGTTTTGAAGCGCGCGGTCGCTACTCTTTCTCGCCTCCCCTTAGACTGATTTGGCGGACAGTCCGGGACTGTCCGGAGCGGGGGGATGTTCACGCTCGAGGAAGAGCGAGTGGCAACACTGCATTATAGTCTGTGCAGTGAGAGCCTTTTGGCGGCCGGCCGCATGTAAGATGTCAGTCGAGTCGAATACGGAATGACATTGAATTAGGGTATGATGACCACCGGGTTTCAATAAAATATATAAGCATCTAACAAATAGTATTGCGCGGCGCACCAAGTGATTGTTGGTGCGAGGTTCCGCCAAGTTTTAGTGCCGGTGAGAGTGTATCAACGCTTTTGTGTTCGTTAACGAGTTCGGGTATTGGTGGCCTAATAGGCAAGTGTACCATCCGGTTCGGTCAGAAAGCAGCCCTTCAGGAGCCGCGACTTCCTTCGAGCTAGCGCAGGAAGTCCACCGGCTACATACGGAGACCAATCGGATCCAAGGTAAGTAATACCAATTTTCTAAGAGCTGGTAGTCGGTGAATAAAATTCAGCAATACAAGTCGGTGAAACGCCGACGTGGTGGAGTCTACTTTGGGCACCATCAGTGTATAACCAATACACACAAAGTATATCGTACGACATTTTTCAACACACTTGTGAGGATAAATACCAAACTGTTTTTTTATGAAATAAGATAAATCATTGTTATTCTAAGTATTTTTGTTGATAAACAAACTCATGTTGAGTTTGTTTATTAACAAAAATACTTACCTACTGTTTTTAATAAAATAATAAAATTAACTATGTCTTAATTGAAGATAAAAGATTAATAAATGATTAATAAATAACAAACAAGCAGCCTACTCCGAATCAACATAATGATGCAAAGACAAACGTTTGAAGTTATTTAACGATTCGGCGAAGATATCTACATTGCTTAATTTATCTCTGTTATACAACCTGCACACCCTTCTTATAAAACTATTTCTAGCATAACATGTCCGACTTCTAGAAACACTAAATAGAGGTTTTTTCCTACAAGCTCGCTCACAACGACGAGGTACTCTAAATGAAAGAGAATGCAACAACTCTGGGGCATCGATATGATTATTGATTATCTTATAAAGGAGCAAAGCGTCACAGCGTTCACGACGGTGACTTAAAGAAGTTACATTTTGTCTCTTCATAGCAGTGACATAATCAGTGTAATTATTTCCGGTGCGATACTCAACTGATTTAACAAACTTTCGCTGCACTTTTTCAATTCTATCACTGTGCTTCTTGAAATGAGGATTCCAAACGGAACACGCAAATTCCAGGCGACTACGTACATAGCTGTTAAATAACACCTTGTATGTTAAAAGTCTTTTAAAAGGTTTACCTACACGCAGAATAAACCCTAACTGTTTGAAGGACTTGCCAATAATATTATCTATGTGAGGTACAAAGGTAAGTCCCGAGTCCATAATAACACCTAAATCACGAATCTGATTCACACGAGCCAGTTTTTTATTACAAAGTTTGTAATTATAACTGATATTAGTCTTCTTTCTACTAAAACTAATAACAAAACATTTGTCAGGATTTAAGAATAAATTATTCGAAGTACAAAAATTCTCGAAGTTACGTAAGTCACTTTGTAGCATATTACAATCATCTATGTTTTTAATAACTCTAAAAATCTTCGCATCATCAGCATATAACAGTATGTCTGAGTTTTTTTATATATTCCGCTATATTGTTAATATATAAAATGAAAAGCAAAGGCCCTAAATGTGACCCTTGCGGAACACCTGAGGTTATGGGCCTATACTGAGAAGTATATCCTCTAACGGCAACAGCTTGCGAACGATTCTCCACATAAGATTTTATCCATCGAAAAAGATCGCCGTGTAAAAAAGGTGCCAAAGCTTTAACAGTAAACGTTCATGACAAACTTTATCAAATGCCTTGGCGAAGTCGGTATACACCGCATCTACCTGACACTTATTATCTAATGCGTTTAATATCGTTTCCGTGTATGATATAAGATTACTATCAACACTCCGTCTGCGGAGAAAGCCATGCTGATTTGGAGCAATTTGACGACGTACGGCAGAAGACAGCTGGTCAGTAACAATTTTCTCAAGTATCTTACCGAATTGACATAATTTGGAAATAGGCCTATACCTCTCTATCTCGTTGGAAACTTCTCCCTTTGGTATCGGAGTAACTAAATCACGTTTCCATAGGGAGGGCACACAACCTTCCCTGATTGACTTGTCAAAGAGTAAAGTTATAGGGGTACTTAGTTCATAAGAGCAATTTTTAATTATAACGGAATGGATGTTGTCTGGACCGGCGCTTTTATCAATATTTATAGACTTAAGGTACTTAGTTACTATATCTTTTGTTATGAAGATGGTATTTATGTCGAGAACTGCGTCATTAGTCGATGGAAGATTGTTAAAGTCAATAGAATTACTAGAATCTTCAAAGACCGAATGAAAATGTTCATTAAACATATCACATATCTGTGCACCACTAGTGGCTGTAAGACCCTTATAATGCATACCATGAGGAAGGCCACTTTTTGCAGAAATTGATTTAACATAAGACCAGAAAAATTTAAGATGAGTAGTAATTTTTGTTTCAGAAAAAATAATATAATTTTGATAACATTCAGATTCCAACTTAGACGATCTTTTCTTTAATATTTTATAGCTATCGCGATCTAAAGGATTATTGTAAGTCTTCCACAGTTTATGGTACTTCTTCTTTTCGTTCAACAACCTTCTAAGCGGCTTAGTATGCCATGGAGGCCTGGAACAAAAAGTGCGTTGGGGGCGTTTTGGTACAAATTTGTCAATGAGGTTGATTTGAATAATAAAACACACTCCTCTAATGGTCGGCTAGAAAAAAGATCAAGCCAATCAACTGCCGCCAATCCACGATTTATTTTCTCGAAATCTGCATTAAAATAACAATGTACGAAAATTGGAGCAGGTTTAAGAGGGGACGTGTAAGAAATATTTAAATCTATTTGAACGGATTTATGATGTTCATCTTCTTTTGTTAATGGGCTATCACTAGCGACTACGTTGCAGTTCACAGAACAGAAGATAAGATCAAGAAGCCGTTGATTAAGGCGAGGATTTCCCAAATTTGCCGATCTTAGAACGTCTAGATCTGGATAATATTAGAACCCACAATTCTGAAATTCACACACCTTAAACTTGAAGATATAATCTAGTGAACTGTGAAAGCAGAAACACGATTTACTCCATTTCACTCGATGGAAAAAAAATCCAAACATAGGTCTAAATCAAAAACTAAAACCACGATTTGAAATCGAAATATACATAAAACAGTATAAAAGTTATACCAAAACACGTAGTTCGTTATTATCTAGTGAACTGTGAAGACAGATTTTTTGATGTCATATAAAATATTTAGGAAAATGACGAAAATTCTATAATTTCGCTTGGTTGCAATCGCGCTCCATATAAGACAGTACTCGCCAAGTCGTCTCAGGGTATGGTCATGTCGCTTCGTGTCGCGGGCGCAAAAAAATATATTACGTGTTTCTTTACGATCGAATTTTAATTTTGCAGTTTGCGTTTATTTTGTTAACTTTCATTATTATTATAGATTAGTGTAGTAATATGGTGAATAGTGTAAATAATGGATTAGGTATTATAAAGGAGAAAACTATTTTAATCCTTCTTCCTAAATTATTTTATGTGTGAAAAAATATGTTTTTCGTTCTTTTTTTCTATAAGTTATTTTATGTGTAAAAATCGCTAATAAAAGAAGTCAAAGACGAAATGTTAAATCAAATGCATACAAAAAATGCTGAAAGAAAAGTGGTAAATATTTATTTCCCAAATGTTTATATTTTATTGCCGCGGCCATATGCACATTGTACATTGTACATATAGCACAGTGCAGTGTTAATAAACCAGTATGATAATTTCTTCAAGTAAATATGCAACGATTTATAGGTTCAAAATAATGTTTCCTATAAAACTTTATTGCTGAATTCCTTTAAATACTTAATGTTACCCCCTTTATTCACAACGCCTTTCATCAAAGCTTTAGAAGGTAGAATCAACAGCACATTATACATGTAGCTAAATAATAGTTTTATTCGAGCCTATGTATTATATATGATTATGAACAGTGAAATAGTATTTTAGGAATCTTTTAAATTTCGTAACATTTATGGTCAAGCGTGAGTTGATTATAAAAAAGTAAAAAATAATTAACATAAAGGACATCATTCAGGCTTCATACAAATTTGGGCTAATTTTTTTTTAGCCGGCCAACAAAAAATAATTAAATTTTATCATAGGCATAATTATAATAAACATTTCGTATTATGACAGTAAAGCTCGAAACCTATTGGTTGAGATGATAATCGGTCTCAAAGTATTTATTTTATTACCTACGGCTTGCACCCGGCTTGCGGGGTGAGCTCGTGATTTCCAGGTAATCAGTTATTGTTAATGGTGTGCGAGCGAGAATACGTTACAAGTACATTTAACTGCCGAGAAGTGTGAGCAAGAGGCATAATAGGTATGCGAGCGAGAAGACGTTACAAGTACCTACATTTACCTGCCGAGTTGCAAGTGTGAGCAAGAGGCAAAATACACCTACTTAGTCCTTTTCGTACTTTCGTTCGTTAGTTTTCCATGCAACTCTCGTTACATCGGACGGCTACTTTCACTGTTTTCGTGGTTTTTAACATTGATTTTGTTTTGTTTGTTGTTTTAATTATCGTTGAGTTTTTGTTTTTGTTATACTGTTTTTGTTAATCATGGCACATATGTTGTGTATTAACTGTCGTGAACCATGTGAAGGTCGAAGGACTTACACGTGGATTTCTCGGGAAGAACAGCACATCGACATAGCTCAGATTATTATGGAGGAGCTAATCGCGAGACAGGTATGTAATGCAACCTTTTTTACATTTAAGTCATAACTAGGTACCTACTCTGTGATAATAACAGATCGTCGATATGACATCATGATCAGGACTAGGTGTCGCGTTGAATTATTTTGCTGAAGTACCTACCTTCCTTCAATAAAGTAAAATGTATACTTAAGTTCTTTAGTTAGTACTATGAAAGGGTTTTTTTTATAAAGTACATAGGCTTACATCAGTGATAGAAATGTAGACAAGAACCTTTGAAGGTATAGGGAAAGATTTTTATTATTATTATTATTTTTAAGTAAGATTTCTACTTACGAGTGTTTATTAGTATTTCATCGACTCTCTGTTACTGCCACGAATTAACTATTTGTTGTTCTTATTTATTTGTTAGTATTTTTATCGGCACTCTGTACAGATCTTAAGTACCACTTCAATATGGTATAGTGCCCGTCTAAGTTATAGCCGGTTTAAATGTAGGCATTGGCTCTTGCCTACACTCAAAACTATTTCAAAAGTTTTGAAATAGTTAGTTTTGTGTGAGTACGGGCACGAACATGTTATTATTTTTGTTAAGAAGTCCTTTGGGAAAGATTCGTTTGTATTTAACTTGTAGAAGGTGGGTTTACAAAAATTGTTTTTTTTTTTCAGAACGAACCTACCGACGTCATTTGCCGACCTTGCTGGCAAAGAGCTGAGAGGACGTTTCATCGGCGTATACGCGAGGCGCGTCAAGATGATGACGTGTTGCCCGATGAGCCTATTCAGCAACAAAGCCGTAATCATCCAACAATGACCTTAGCAGGATTTGTACGTACTCCAAACTCAACAGTGCACTGCATTTTTGAGCATTGTCAAAATATTACCAGGCTTAGAATACCTAACGATATCATAATTCGTATGATTGGGCGGTACAATCTACTAATACCAGAAAATGCTCGCGTTTGCGAAGAACACTTAGCCCAGAACCTTTGGTATACTCTACCTTTACAAGACAATCTCATAGAAGATTTTACTGCATCTGAAATAGTGAATGCTCTGACGATTATGAGAAATCATATTACAACAGACGTGTTAAACTTCGAGACATACGAAGTCATTAATACAAACGAGTTTCATACTTGGACGGGACTTACTCACGAACAGTTTTCCGATCTACTCGTAAACACATCCAGCCTAAATAATAATCGTCAAAAGAAGACAATACTGGCCGCTGTATTGGCAAAACTAAGAACAGGAGACTCTAATGCCAGACTTGCTTTAGTGTTTAGAACGAGCGAATCCCGTTTTCAACGAATGTTAGCTCTAGGTCGTGATGCATTGTTGCGTGATTTTGTTCCCTTGCATGTTGGGTTTGACCACATAAACAGGGAACAAGTGGCTCAAAGGAATTTATTAGTACCTGAAACTCTATTTGGCAATCCAGAAAGCCCTTTGCCACAAAGAAATGCTATAATAATAGTCGATGGTACATATATATACAACCAAAAGAGCTCGAACTATTTTTTTCAACGACAAACATATAGTCTTCACAAATATCGAAATCTGACCAAGCCGCTCTTGTTTGTTTGCTGTGACGGTCATATAATTGACGTAACGGGCCCGCACGCCGCTTCAACTTCCGATGCAACAATAATGAATGCAATTATTGAAAATGAGGAGAGCATATTTCATTGGTTTTTCAGACCGGGTGACGTATTTATCTTAGATCGTGGCTTTAGAGACGCGGCCTATCCTCTACAATCACATGGATATACAGTACATATGCCAGAAACGAAAAATGCAAAGGAAACGCAACTTACGACGGAACAAGCGAATAAATCCAGACTTGTGACTATATGCCGCTGGGTAGTAGAAATAATCAATGGACGATTCAAAAGAGATTTTCTTGTTAAGAATTGTACACAGCAATCGCGCCTTGCATCATATGATAGAATATTTTAAAATCAGTGCAGCTTTATTAAATGCCTATCATGTGTTGATTGTGGACAATGTAAGGGCTCCAATGTATTTAGAAATAATACGGGAAAGGGTTAATGTACCGAATACATTGGCGGATCTGGTGAACAGATACAATTATAACCGAAGACGTGCTCCGTTTCGTTCAATTAACGTTGATGCGCTTGAGGTTCAATTCCCCACATTGACACAAGAAGATCTTATCCTTTTTGCACTTGGTGTATACCAAATAAAGCAAGCTAGGAGTTACTATGCGGAGCATTTGCAGCCAAATGGTATGTTCATCGTTGAACTTGGCGACCAATTACCCACAGAACACATACGAGAGCTAGAAGGAACAGACCTTTACGTATTGCGCGGTAGAATCCAGTCCCGACATGTCCGTTCACGTTCGTATAACGTTTATATTGGCATAGATAGGGCTCTCGAAGGGCGACAGGCTATAAAACACTATTACTGTACATGTAACATTGGCCGAAGAACCATTGGCTGCTGCTCACACGTCATGTGCATTGTGTGGTACATGGGGTTTGCCAGGCACGAGCCAACGATACACATTCCCGCCGAAGGTTTAGAAGATATTATTGTAAGGCCAGGAGAGTTGTAAATATTGAATAAAAATATATGAAATGAAAATAATATGCATTATAATTAATAAAAAACCTGTACATAAACGCCTGCATGGAGAACTAACGAACGAAAGTACCTACGAAAAGGATTAAGTGGGTGTATTTTGCCTCTTGTTAACACTTGTAACTCGGCAGGTAAATGTACTTGCAACGTCCTCTCGCTCGCACACCATAACAATAACTGTTTACCTGGAAATCACGAGCTCACCCCGCAAACCGTAGGTAATAAAATAAATACTTTGAGACTGATTATCATCTTAACCAATAGGTTTCGAGCTTTACTGTCATAATACAAAACGTTCATTATAATTATGCCTATGATAAAATTTAGTTATTTTTTGTTGGCCGGCTAAAAAAAAAATAGCCCAAAATGGGTGATGTCCTTTCCGTTCGATTTATGTAAAGATCACTTCATTGTATTAAAAGAAAATATCTGATCAGCGGAATTTGGTGAAACTTTATAAAATATTTGCTTTTGCCCGCTGCTTCGCCCGCATAAATGTCATAGAGGTTCCATACAAACTATTATTTTTCAGTTTTACCCCCTTAGATGGCGAATTTCCAACATACATGTCAAATTTCCGCTTTTTGTGCCTTTTAATTACGGCTGTGCGTAATCTGTCAGTCACTCAGTAATGAAAGTGTTTTTATATAAATACGTCGGCCCACACTAGGATTTTCAACTGTGTCGTAGGTGCAGTTTTTTTCTTTTTGAAAACGTCGCCCCACACTAAGATTTTCTCCTGTATTGTGGGTGCAGTTACGAACATAGAATATTACATGAACATACGCCCAGACCGGAAAAAAAATCTGTAGGCCATACAAAATATTTGTCCCGTACGGGAATCGAACCCGCGACCCGTTGCGCAGTAGGCGATCATTCGACCTCTGCGCTAACCGTGTCGTCAAAGTTACAAACATAGAATATATTACATATCACATGCACATACGCCCAGACCGGAACATATTTCTGTATTCCATACATAATATTTGTCCCGTAACTACAAAAAAATATTTTACAAAAAATAAAAACCGACTTCAAAAACACTGAAAACTTAAAAATAATATAAGAATAGGTACAGACAACATCACACTTCTGTATTGAAGTCGGCGCCAAACGATAATCTCCTAGAAAGTGTTAAAATTTGTCACCGACTTCAATATAGAAGTGTGATGTTGTCTGTACCTATTTTTATATTATTTTTAAGCTTTCAGTGTTTTTGAAGTCGTTTTTTATTTTTGTAAAATATTTTTTATTTTTAACTTTTCAGTGAATGAAATCTTTTTAGTGAAAGAAGTGTGTTTTTAGTGCTTTCCTCGATTTTCTATGGGATCCCATCATCAGATCCTGACTTTGGTGACCATGAGACCACCCTTGCTCTATACTCTATCGAATACAAAAATAATTTTGGACATCGGCTTAAAATGACGGAATTATGAGGTAACAAACATAAAAAATACAACCGAATTGATAACCTTCTTTTTTGAAGTCGGTTAAAAATATTTGGGAATCGAACCCGCGACCAGTTGCGTAGTAGGCGATCACTCGAACTCTGTGCGCTAACCGTGTCGTCAAATGTAAAGTCATCATGGTAAAGAACGCTAGCTGTGTAGTACTTCCCGAGTTTTCTTACAGGCCTAAGGTGGTAGAATATTAATTAATATTTTAAAACCAGTTTGCTTAGAGACTAATACGGTTGCCTGATATTCATAGCGATTTGTGGCTTTCTTCTTGATAATCTTGTTTAGTACATGCACACACCTGTCACTCACGCAATGCAGCGTTATAAATACCTACCATTAAGTAGCGCGCCGGCGCGCCGACCGCTGCACACACGTGTAAAGAAATTCTTAGGTTGTGTGTGAAGTCGACCAACCCGCACTTGGCCAGCGTTGATGATGGTAGCACATCAAAAACAGGTTTGAGCTTGTTTCGAATTCATCTAATAATAATATGATGGATGACATACCTGCCAGAGATACCTGTCACAAAAATTGGGATATAATTAAAATCAAAAATACTATCGTTTTTGATGCTTGCTAAGGCAAGGATAAAAATACCTCCGTCTTACCTATTTCTGCCGCAAATCAGCAGTGCTTGCATTGCTGTGTTCCGGTGTGAAGGGTAAGATATGGCACTGAAATTACTGGGTACCGTGACTTTACATCTGATGTCACAAGTTGGCAACGTACACTGTGGTTCTTGTGGGGCTTGCAGTTTTACTGCGAATCGCACAGGAACCACATGTATTATAGGTGACTGTTACCACTTACCATCAGGTGGGCAGTTTGCTTGTTTGCCAACTTAGTAGCAATAAAATAAAACACACAACATTACATTTTTATTTTGAAGGAGTTTTTGTTTTGAAGTGGTGTCGGTATTTTTGTAAAAAAAATATTTTTATTTCTTTCGTGAAATTAATAATAGCTCTCTAAGTCAACTTGAAAGAATATACCTAACTGAGAGTCAATACGTACCTTTTATATCTAAAGACTAACTCCCTAACTCCTTAAAGTTAAGGATCCATCGTAAGCTCAGCATAGTGGAAGAATCCTTGAGATGACGTCTTTCAGACGCAAATACCTGAATAGCTTCAGAAAAAAAACAGAAAACACGTTGGACGTGCCTATTCTCTCGATTTTCTTGGGATTCCAATACTAGATCCTGACTTGATGGCATGGAACCACTTCGGGGGTATACTTTTCTGAATACAAAAAGAATTTTGAAAATCTGTTAATAAAGTACGATGCTATGAGGTATGTGTTACCTCATAACTTCGTGAAGTCAGTGAAGTCGGTTAACAAATCAAATCGAAATAAGTTATAGTACTTATTTATTCAGTAATGTATTCAAATACCTACATATATCTATTAAAATATTTTTCTTCAAACTACTCATTAATTTTACTCTAATCATCGGAAAAGGCAACACTAAGTAATACATTACTACCCTGGAAAACGGCAGTAGTATTGTATGAAATTTCATTAATGACCCGTTCAACATAATTGCCCTGTTGTTTTTTTTCTAATTTAAAAAGAAATTACAATTCATATTCATACAATTCATACAAAATGTAGGCATTTTTCCAAAGAGATTTGAGTGGTTGTACAACATGTCACAAAAAATACACATGCGCAAAACAAGTTAGATAGGACCCTACAAAGCCAATTTTATTTAAAAAAGAGAGGCAATTGGCTTTAATGGCGAAGATTAGCTTTTATTTTAATAAATTAAAAATTGTATTCGAGTGAATATTGTGCAGTGAAAGTGGTGTTTTTGGTGCACATTCATGTTGACGGCAAGAAATAAGGGTTTTGTGATGTACATGACAGTGAGTTTTTTTTTGTGGATTTTCCACTTCCGTCACCACCGTCAAGATAAGGTTTGGTTTCTTAATAAGAACAATTTGCATTTTTTTTGTCATAAATAAATAAGTTTTTCTACAGTCAACTTCAGTTTTTTATTATTTTTTAATAAGTTGAAGGAAAAGCAGATTACACACCTCGTAAGTGAGCTATTAATGCCCTCGGGTTATTAGTGCCCTCGAGCAAGTGCTCGTGCACCAAACATCCGCGGGCATTAATAAGTCACTTAGCGCTCGGTGTAACAATCTACTATTTCTAAATCAAACCGAAAAGCCGTCGAAGTCAAACAAAAAAATTTAACAGTGCTTTATAAGTATATGCCGCCGCGTCAGTCATATTCTTAGCTTTTGTTTTAAATACTACTTCTAGCCAGTTCTAGCTAATCGAGCATTTCTTGTATTCTAGTGATGCATTCTACACTGCACAAAAGAAATATGCATAAAATTTGAATTTACATTTTATTAATAACACATCATAGAAACATTTAAAACCTTTGAAATTGTGAAGAAACGGTCTAATTATGATGAATCTTGAAAAGTCTAATTATTGATAATTGCTTTACGTCTCTTTCTTATAAAATATATGTTTGTATCGGTATTATAATGGTGGTCGAGTACAATGACGTCACTAGCAAATAAAAGCTTTTTAAACTTTGTTATTTTTTAAGTTATTAAAAAAATCACGTGGTTGTTTGTCAAATAAAAATACTATATAATGTAACAATTAAAAGGTGTCCATATTTACATACAAGTAAAGATACAATAAAAAATAGCAATGAAGTCATAAAGCTGTATCTTTATTGGTTGTATTACTGTAGGTACTTACCTCAGTTTATAAATCAATACTTATTTGTAACCTAGCAAAAAGTATATTGCATACGATATAAAACGTCCTTGTTGTACTGTTATATTTTTACTGTGCGGCACATGATGTTGGCGCCTGTTCAGTGGCCGCGTCCGCGCTAACGTCATGTACAAATGAACGGTGTGAAGTGCGGAACATATGGGCTTGCACGTGGAAATTCCTCGCCTTAATATTAAAGCAACAGTTATACTGCTTTAAACCTGAAAACGATAAAAAATCGCTTAATGACTGCACCGGTAAGCAATTACTACTACTTAGACACATTTTGGAACAATCGGAAGTCGACCATTCAGCGTCAGTTATGTTAAAATCCCCCGTTATTAGGAAAAGATCATTAGGATTATCAATCATTATTTGGCCACAAATATCGAAATAGCTTGTCAATGTATCTAAATATGAGGGTCCATGTGGAATATAAATGCATCCAATATTTAAAAGTGTATTGAATAGTAGCGACTTATATTGAAATAAAAAGATATATTTAACCGAATTATCTGTTTATTATTTAGAACACACTCGGAAGCAATATCAATCGAAAGATATAAAACAAGACGAATGACAAATCAAATCTGTCAGCGGAGCATAGTCATTAAACATAGACAGTAATTCCTTTTTACTGGTTCCATCATTATAACTATGAAGATTGTTTTGTATTAAAACCTTTCTATAATTCAACACGCTCCCCTCAAAATAATCTTCTAACCTAAAGTCAAATATACAACACATTTGTACCAAAGCCTAGTATTCAACAAATATTCCTTCCGAGTGCTTGCCTGGGGAATACAATATGATCCAACATTTGTTGCAAGGATTAGGGAAACCAGGAAAACCTAATCAGATCATTTCATCTTAAATATTCAACAAAAATAACATTCTAACACTATATCACACTAACACAATAGCGTAACACATATCTACATATTCTAAGCCCATTTTCTCATTTGTTGAAAGGTAGAGGACGGTAACGGCTTAGGCAACACGTCAGCCAGCTATTGACCTGTAGAAATATATTTCAATTTAATAACATTTTTCTCAACTTGCTCTCTCGAGAAGTGATACTTGATGTCAATATGTTTAGAGCGCTTATGATTAGTGGGGTTATTATTAGCAATGCCTATTTAGTCGTTATTGCCCTCATATAAAATGATGGGTTGTTCAATTTTCATTTGATACTTTGTGCTAACCATAATGCTTCTTTGACAGCCTCATACAAAGTCATGTATTCGGCTTGTGTAGATGAAACTGCCACTGTAGTTTGTCTTTTTGTGCACCAAGTTATTGTGCAACTGTCATATAATTGAAACAAGTTGTAGCCAGTTGTACTTTTCCTGTCACTAGTATCCTGACTACACAGAGTCTACGTAGCCACTCAGGATGTTTTCATACTAACTTCTTTTGTAAGTTAATTTCAAAGAGATGGTACCTTTAAGATATCTTAATACCCTTTTAAGGCATTGCCACAACTCTTGATTATTATTATTAGTATAGCGGCTTAAGGTGTTAACAGAAGTACTTAAAACTGGGCGTGTGCAAAGCATTACATATATTAAACATTCTATGAGGTTTCGACAGGGAGCACCATGGTTTCTGAGTTTAGAGCCTCATAATTCAATTTGGCTTTAGTGGGAGTACAGACAGGATTACACTCACTCATATTAAAATTTAAAATTATTTGAATAAATCTAATGTAATTGTATCTGAATATCTTGTTACTTTTATACCAAGGAAGAATTTTACCTCTTTTAGGTCAGTCATTTCAAATTTAGTCATCAAATATACTTTAAAACTGAACATTGCTTGAATATTTGCACAAGCTATAACGAGATTATCAACATATAAAACTATTTATATATTTTTATTTATTTCCTTTTTGTGCAAACTAGAAATACAACTATCTACTGCAGAATTTGTAAAACCCTTTTCAAGTAAGGATTTTTCAAATACTTCAAACCGGCATATTGCAGCCTGTTTCAACCCATACAAGGCTTTATTTAACTTACATACTGTATTATTTTCAGTTACGATACCTTGAGCATTCATATATAATTCCTCTTTTAACTAAGATGCCATTTAAAAATGCAGTCTTAATATCCATGCGATAAATATGTAAATAATTTGATTCGCAAAACATATGATAAAACGGAAACTAAATATTCTAGCTATTGGCGTGAAAGTTTCATTGTAATATTTTTATTTTCTGGTCTCGGCACTAGAGTCCACGTGTTATTACTTTTGAGGGAGTTTAGTTCATCATTTACCCCTTTTTCCACTGAGCTCTATTATCTAGACACTTTATCTCATCAAAAGACCTTTGAAGTACCTTTGAAGAAACCGACTGAGCACTATACAAGTACTCTTCGTTCACAGCTTTATACGATACGGATGGTCGACCTTTTATCCTTTCACTCCTCTTGGTTAAATGATTGATCAATTTAAGAAACTTGATCATTAACAGATAATGGATCTGAAATTCTATCAGAAGTTAGTGGCATTTTATTACCTAATTTACGAATTATAGAAACACTGCCTTGTTCATCAATATCCGATATTATTGATTTAGGTATGCTAGAACATTGAGACTTTAAAGGTACTGATTTCAGCCTTATCAGTTTCACCATGAGAGCATTCACCACTACTCCCATCAGGCTTCAACGATGGCCTGGTGTCAACAAAATTAGTCTCATCAATAATAACGTCCCTGACAGTTTCAAATCTTTCACAATCTGTGTTCCATACTTTATAGCCATTTGGGTGATAACCTACCAGAATACCCTTCCATGACGTTTCGTCAAATTTACCTTTACTTCTTTTGCTATGTACATACACAGTTGAACCAAACACCCAAAGTGTTTTTATATTAGGTTTTCCATCATGCCACATTTCATATAGTGTTTTGGTTAGTTCTAAATCCCTTGTTGGAGTAATATTTATCAAATGTACTGCAGTTAATACTGCCTTGCCTCAAAAATATTTCTCCAACTTTCCATTAAATGAGCTTTTTCAGTAATAGTTCTAACCATACGTTCCGCTACACCATTTAACTGTGGAGTTCGCAGTACTGTTAAGTGATATGTGATACCTTTTTGTTTACAGTAATCTTTTATATCACTAAACAAATATTCACCACCGTTATCACTGTATAATTAGTATACTAATTTCGAATTGAACTTTGCTTCACCTTTCGCGACAAAGTCTTTAAACGCCGAGAATAGGTACATCTGATTTATAATGTAACAAATGTTTCTGTCGCAGCATATGGATGTGGTTTAAGGTACCATAGCCTTTTATTATTTATAGTACTTTCCTTGTTCTATACCTACTTCGATATTGTTTAGTTGTATTTGTATATCGAACCATAGTTTAACTAGTACCACTGATGGTACTAACAATACAACAATATCCATGTAGGGATACACCAATATTAATGATGGTACAGTAAGCTCCCATTCAAGCTTTCCATTTACACTGCAGTGTCAAATTTATCTTACAAGAACTCATTACAGACACCGGGACAGGTGATAGTAAATAAATGTTTGTTAACAAGATAAATTATTAAATAATAAATTAATAAAAATATACACCACACAATACTGTGTAAATCGATCAACAAATAACACAAAATAATTTGCGTTGCCAATTGTTGAAGGAGTGACAGGGCCTGCTACATCAGAGTGTACAATAATACATACTTTTGTCCTTTTCACATCACATATTCATTACTTTGACATGTTTCGGAAACTGATACGTTCATCTTTACAGGTAAATTAAAATCTACAATAATGAAATTTTGGTGAGATTTACCTTTCATGATGACTTTACCATCTTTAATTACGTGAACTCCATCCTGGGCAAAGATTACCGTCAGCCCCGCTTGCTGCATCCTGGCCACAGACAGCAGGTTGTACGGCACCTCTCGGCAGTACAGCACGTTCTCGAGTACTCCGGAAACGCCCATGTTGCTGGTGACCTTAATAGATCCACGTTTCGTAGCTGAAATAAATTCACTCTTTTTAGTCACCGTAATTTTTATTAGCTCATTAAAATTTTGCCAACAAATGAAGATATCATCCCTGTTGATAATATGGTCCGATGCGCCAGAGTTCAGTATAAATGATAATTTATTACGATCTTTTTCTTGTTGGTACTGTCCAGTCTTGAAAGCATATTCAGAAAAATCATCTGATGTTGATGTGGATGGTTTATTCGTTTCAACAGCTTAAATAGTTCTGGTTCATTCAAAGGCAAATTTTTGGTTATTTCTTTTATAATAATAACAGTCTTTCTTCACGTGTCCATTTCGCCCACAATGATGACATTTTACAAATTCGTGTCTGTTCTGTGTATTTTTTTTTATTATTTTGGCGAGTAGACGAAGGCTTTCTTTAAACTTTCTTTTATTGGGCCGGTTAATGTTTACACTGAGAATTTTGGAGCTTATTTTAGAATTTTCACTTTTAAGTTTAATTTCGTGATCTAATAATCTGATTTTAACGAGAGTAGTCCGGTTGTTTTTCTCCCATGCATTACTTCGGGCTTGTGGAATCGGTTCGTCTATGTCTCTTAAAATTTCCATCTCACTCAATAGAGAACATATTCTAAATTTCCATATTATGCTGTATTTTTCACCATAGAATTCTTTTATATTTCTCTTTTTTTAGTTTTGAAGAAACCATTGCTTACGAAATTTTTTTTTCAAATAATTGGCAATCTAACATTGTCTAACATGAACATGAACACGTCACACGAAAATTTTGAAATTTTGAATTTTGAAAAATTTCACGAAATCACAATATGAAAAACACGACCCTGGGCCCATAACCTATTGAATAGTAGCGACTTATATTGAAATAAAAAGATATATTTAACCGAATTATCTGTTTATTATTTAGAACACACTCGGAAGCAATATCAATCGAAAGATATAAAACAAGACGAATGACAAATCAAATCTGTCAGCGGAGCATAGTCATTAAACATAGACAGTAATTCCTTTTTACTGGTTCCATCATTATAACTATGAAGATTGTTTTGTATTAAAACCTTTCTATAATTCAACAAAGTGTTCGTCTGGTTAATACGCTGCGTTAGAGGTATACTAATCCAAATGCACTCGGAGGAGGCAGGCGAGGGGCATGGCCAGTCTCGGCGCAGGGGCTGGTACTCACGGCGCACGGCCACCATCACCCCGCCACCCCGCTCCGCGCCGCTATCGGCAAACGAGCGGTCGCAGCGGTAAACAATATACCTACTATCAAAAAGTTCTCTATCATAAAAATCAGAGGTCATCCAACTTTCAGTAATGCATATGAAATCATAATCCGAGTGTGCAACTTGAGACAAAAAGTCATGAGTCTTTGTTCGAAGCCCGCGTACATTCTGGTAATAACCACAAAAGCTAGCGTTATTAACTATTATTATAGTTTTTACAAAGTACATGAATAATTTCAGCAACACAACATAAATTTGCATACCTAAACAATGTTGCATTTAGATATAAAAAGTAGGTGAGAAGGTACTGTCGTCGTGAGCGAAGTAAAAAGTATTTGTAAGAAAAGAACGGGAAAATAATTGGAAATTGAGACAAAAACAAATAAAAAATATTACAGTAATTATTATAGTAGTAATTGGTGCAGGCTGCATATTGATCAAAAAATGTTTTGAATATAAATGAACGCCGTATTACAATAACGCTTATTAAGTAATCTAATTGAAAATACAAAAACACCGAGAAAAGTCACTTTATCTTACTAAAGTCAAAGCTCTTGCCTATCACCATAACCTTGGAAGTCTCTGTTCTTCTGGCTAAGATCTTGCAGTCTCGTATCAAAAGGCAATTTTCTTGTCGGCTTTGAGTTCACGTGCGCGCTTGAGCAATACCTTGGAGGCCGGAGTGAGATGATCACCCAGATACAGGCTAGCGGCCGGGCCGTCGATGCCGATGGATGCCGTCGTTATGCCTCTGCGAGCTCGGACTGCCGAAAGATGCACAGACGCCGGGCAAACTTCACGATAACAGCGGGCGGACGAGTATTTGAGGGCCGCTCGCTAGCGTCGTCATGACCTTCGCCTTCGGCTCCCGTAGGGTAACGTCGCACTCTCTGTATACTGTCGATGAAATGGTTCTCAAATTTCAGACCCACCACAGTGTATATGTTTTGAAGAATACTAAGTAAATTTTCACCCTTCTTGAACGGCAACCCGGAAATTTCAATATTATTAATCCTGGAAAATTGTTCCCAGGCATCAAATTCCTGCTGGAGGGTAAATATGGTTAACGACGCCGCATTTCTGTGATTTGAAAAATGTATTTGTCTATAATACTACTATAGAATTTTTTTCTTGTATGGTATCTTTGGCATGGAGGTAGTATTAAATGTCAGCTAAGATTAATTTTTCGTCAGTAACAAATTTCCAATTTAGAAATGTTGAAAATTGTATTGAAGTTATTGGCTTTGGAGAGGGCCGCGTTCGGCAGTAAAATGTAAAAGTGAAATAGAATAATAATGAATTCATTGTGTAATATTTGCTTGATGTCGCAGCAAACCACCGCCCCGACCCTGGGCCCGACCGGCGCCCTGGACGAGGTGTCGATGGCGCTACAAATGGCTCTGCTCTATGCCTTGGACCTCTCAGTATTACACAGGTATTTATGACAGGCGGAGACGGTATTTATGAATTAAAACTTGTCAAGTGTAGAATTGAGGATTATGCATTTCTTTACATTTGCAATTTCTAAATCTACATTTCATACAAATCTATGCGTTATATTTGATTACTAGCTGTGCCCGCGAACTACGTTTCGCGATAATAATTTTTTTCCCGTTTTTGCAACATTTTTCATTGATGCTCAGCTCCTATTAGTCGTAGCGTGATGTTATATAGCCTATAGCCTTCCTCGGTAAATGGACTATCCAACATAGAAATAATTTTTCAATTTGAATCAGTAGTTCCTGAGATTAGCGCGTTCAACCAAACAAACAAATAAACTCTTCAGCTTTATATATTACTATAAGTAAGTATAGATTTGATATTTTATGTCATATTAGACACATGCGCATCCTTAGGGTGCAGATAATTAAAATTTTAAACCGGGTGTATATGAACGCCGAAATAATATTTAATTTTTTCATTTTTTTTTCGTTTTATAGGAAGGTTTACAGCCACAATTAACAATATATATATTCACTTATTCTACTATATGCCAAAAAACAAACCTCCACATATAGGTCACTTAAGGGCATATAGGTTAGATATTAGACGGACCCTAGGTGCTTGTTTTAGATCTGGAAACCTAGTACTTACCGAGTTAATCGACTTTAAACTGAAAGAAACATTTTCAAGTAACAACCTTAGTCCAGCTGACTATGGAATTAATGAGGAGGAGGAGTGATACTTGAATGTCCCCCTTCAGATTTTACCTCACAGGTTCGTAAAGTTCCGGTACGTTTCATACTTTTCTATTAGGTTCCAGAACATTTCAGTAGTTTTGGGAACGATCCAACATGTTCGTCGCCTTTATGGAAGTTTCTATAAGTTTCGCGATCTTGCTGGATTATTCGAGAACCTTTTACGGCGTTTTTCACAAAACCTCCGAGCCCGCAAACTTAACCGTCAACGCGTTTGTCGTAACACTATGTAGATGTGTAACTATGTAGATGTGTGTGTCGTAACACTGGAGGGAGACTCTGTACCAGGGTCGTCTGCTTAGGTACCTCCGTCTTACCTATTTCTGCCGCAAAGCAGCAGTGCTTGCATTGCTGTGTTCCGGTTTGAAGGGTAAGATATGGCAGTGAAATTACTGGGTACTGTGACTTTACATCTGGTGTCACAAGTTGGCAACTTACACTGTGGTTCTTGTGGGGGTTGCAGTTTTGCTGTGAATCTCACAAGAGCCACAAGTATTATAGGTGACTGTTACCACTTACCATCAGGTGGGCAGTTTGCTTGTTTGCCAACTTACAGCAATAAAAAAAAAATGTAACAATAAATCTTAACGAAGATGAGTGGGCGAATGCGGGTATCTGAAGGCTGTTTCCGTGTGGCAGACGCGAGGACGGCGAGGAGCTGGCCAAGATGCTGCCCCTCATCGAAGACCCGGAGTTGATCCCGCGGCTGCTCGAGAAGCTCTCGCCCGTGCAGCCCGCTGAACCAGACCCTGGACCGGGATACGGGAACGCTGGTCAGTACTCAGTACTTTGTTGCAGAACAATAATGTTGCCGCCAATTAAATTACGCACTACCATCAATTGAACTAAGCAAAAGAACCTTACCTCGTGGGAAATCGAATACCGCATTTCCAGATCAATACCTGGCGGTTTCAACTATTACAATATAGGTGGTTAAAAGGTTCTTGTGATTTTTTTTCGGTATGTATTTTGGTATCTATTTCATGATTTAACTACCCATGCATCTTGCCTCATGCCTTCTAGGGAGTGTGATTGAGTAATGCCTTAATAGTTCATTAGTTAGATATTTAAAAATATTTGACATATTTTTAGTTTTGTCCAAATAATAAAAAACTACTAGTATGGATTCATATATAATATTGTTGAACGTTTTATCTTATCATTTTTATAGACAGAAACATGATTATTAATATTTCACTCGATAGAAAAAATCCAAAGATCACTCTTACCATTAAAAAAAAAAAACGAAAAATAATAAACGACATAAAAGTTTTACCAATAAGCCTCAGTTACACAAGGAGAGTTTTTCGTACGCGAGCGTTCTGTGCATTTTCATTGTCTAGAAAATTGCAGAAATACACTTTTTATTTTGTACTCCAGTTTTCCTACAATCGATTAAAAGGTGTAAAATGTAACGTTTTAGTTCAGTCACAGCGCGTAAGCCACATTAGAAGATATGCAATTATCAACTATATTACCTTGCAATAAAGCAGTGTTCGAGTTCAATAAACTTATAAAATCACAAAAATAGATAAACAAATTATCGCGTTATATTAACCTCTCTGAACTTGTCAGGCTTTAGTTAACAATAATTAGTAAAGTCACTTCCATTATTTTTTTTTCGACACCATGTTACTTTTTCTCAGCATGCGACGTTCCTTTCCATGCAGGCTTTATATGTAGGCATGTCGCTTTAGCGGAAAATATTTAGAAAAGATTTATTTTAAATAAAATAAACCCTTTTTTTCTCAAACATGCTCGGAAATGTAGGCATTATTGTAGTAAAAAGAAGACACAAAGTTTGTAATTCTTGGCTCATGGATTACTTTACCGGCCTAGGCCAGGAAAGTAAGTATGAAAATTCATTTCTGGCCGCTGCTCTAATGTTTTTTAATTTATCTATAACTTGAATTATGTAACTTGTCATACAGCCAATTGCTACCACATTATAAAAAATGCACTCTTCGAGCCTATATAAGATGTCTCGTAATATCTTCCCATAACAATTATAATATTTAATTTTATTTAAGCTATAACCTAAAACTGTTCTAAAACTGACAATTAAATTCGATTGATATGACAAGTTATTAAAGTTGACACATTCTTTTCGGCTAGATGAATATTACAATTTTTATGGGGAGTTTTTATGAGACACGTTGTAAATATTATGAATTTGACAACAATTTTATTAAAATGTTGGTATGAAATCACACGAAAATATGCTTAATTTTCGTTGCGAGAGAAAATAGTCATAATCTGCAGTATTACATTTTTTGCGTAAAATATGATTGGGCTGTATGGGCTTTGTTTCCTTTGCACTAATTGAAAATTAAAAAGTATTACTCAAATTAATAATTAATTAATTGCTTGATTTGTTTTTTATTTATATTATACTCATTTGTTTCCAATTCAATTCAATTCAAAATCTTTTATGCATACCATAATGTGTAAAAAGGTGGTTCATAAAAAATAAGATTATTATGGGCCCATTGGGCACGCAATCGTTGAACAAGAGAGAGGAAGCTTATTATTATTAGGTACCTACTATTGTCTTATTTACATATCATAAAGCTAAATTATACGAAGATCACGGCAATTATAAATATTTGAATAAATAGACTACATTAAACAATATTTTAGTATGAAAGGTTTTTATTTATATGGTATTATTATTACACTGAATTTCATAATTAATTCCACAGTATTACGTCTTTCATTATTTCCTCGCAATTATTGAGAAAAGCACTATACATACCTCGGCGGGATGGAATTGTCGGATTCGTAATTATTGTCAAGCATTACTCGTCCGTCAATCCCTAACTTCCCGGCCTCTGCAGTAATGTACTATTAAATCAATATTTGTTGCATTCAGAAAAGTCTTACTTTCCATTTTTTATACTCGTAAATACTGTAAACATAGAAACACAAAAAAAGCCTTGCTTTAATTTTTAACGCAATAAATAATTAAATCGGTCAATTTTTCGCGGAGAAAACAGGGGACTACAAAACGTATATTTTGTGTACCTTTCATAGGTATCTTCGGTCCCAATTGCAGTCGGTGTGCAGTGGGCACACCGACTGCAATTGGACTGCACGGTTGTTTTGCAGTTTCATTGTTGTTGTACCAACTGCATACGCACTGCACCTGGAATGCAGTTGAGATGCAGTCTGTGTATAGAGCCTTAACGATGCATCGTGTGTGTGTCAGGTAGCGGCGCTCGCGCGCTGTGCCAGCTGTCGCTGGGTCTGGCGTTGGCGGCGCTGAAGCGCGCGCCGCCCGCGCACGGCGCGCCGCCCGCCGACCTGCTGGACCAGGACGAGGCGCTCGTCGACGCCGCCATCGACGCTAAGGTACGCGGCCGCGCCGAGTAACGACCCTGTATCAGGGACCGGAAAACCCGTTCATTTGCTTAAGCCGTTCGAAAGGGTAACCCATTCGTATGGTAAACCAGTGGGCTCGGTAAGCCGTTCAACAGGTTTCCCAACAATAACGATAACCCGTAAAATAGGGGTTACCACCCACAACAATAATTTACCGCTTACCTAATCTTAAAGGGTTTTAGTGTTTATGCGCTTAACCGCTTACTGTTCGGGTTAGGGTAACCCTTTCCCTCACTCACACCGAGCGATTGAAATAGCACTGCGGGCGCAATAACGCCAGAGTTCGGTCGCGACCTTCGGCAAATATGCGGTGCAAAAGCAATCTACACGCGATATACCTAAGGTCTAAAATATTTTTTACAAATTAATCAGCGTTTAGAACGGTAACCCAATTGGGGGGTTTTTGATATCGGTTAGCGGTAACCCGAATTAATTCAATCGAAGGGATTAATGTGTAAACCGGTAAGCCGTTTCAAAGCTTACCGTAAGGCAAAGGGTTTAAAAACCCAGCATTAAAAAATACCCCATCAAAACCCTAAGGCGCATAACACATTGCACCGGACACCGCTGCGGTGTACGGAGAGATGAAAACCGCATGCGGCTGCGGCGGCACGGAACCGTGCCACCGTACGGTTTGCTCCGTATCACCGTCCGGAGCTGCGATGCACGACGCCCCGCATCGCCGCATTATTTATGTCAAGATATATTACGCGTATGCACGTCCTTTCTACGCAAAAATCCGTACGATACTGCGGCACAGTGTGGCATACCCCGCGGACCGCCCCGGATCACCGTCCGGGAGTGCGGTGCCGTCGCGGGCGCCGCACAACCGCACGGGCATGCGGTGTGAGTGTGTTATACCCTGCGGTTTTTGTATACAAATTAAGATTCTTCAGTCAAAATTAAAAACCGCAGCGCCGCACACCGGAGCGGTGTCCGGTGCAATGTGTTATGCGCCTAAGGTTACCGGCTATAACGGTAACCGGGTCCGGTCCCTGCCCTGTATAGGCATCATCATCATAACAGCTCGTGTACTATCGAGGACACTGGCACCTTACCAGTCCTACGTCAAAAGTCGCTCGCACACTGCACGATGACAATCGCGTCAGACCACGCCCCGCTCCATTCGTTCACCAATAGTAAAGCGTAAAGCAGACTGACACTAAGAGCGATTTCAATGAAACCAGATGTCTGTCTATGATTGGCCGTAGTAAATCGTAGTAAAAATACGTAGCCAATCAGGGATAGGTGTGGGCGTGTCCGATGCGATCCGCTTTCAAACGAATATTTCTACAAAGTGGTAAGGCACGAGGGACCTCGATAGTACGTCCCCACCGAGGGGCTCGAGCCTACCCTAAGTTACGGTGTTTAGACGTTAGTCAACGACACGGGCGCAGTGTGGATCGGTCGACTTCACATGCACCTTTGAATTTCTTCGCAGATCACATCAAGCGACGTTACTTCAAAAAATGGCGGTGCTAGACATGTCCAATCTTCTGATGAGTAAAGTTGTGACTATCGCCAGTGGCGTAGCTACCCAGGGGCTAGGCGGTGCAGTGCCCCGGGGCCTTCAAGCTCAGGGGGCCCTCGAATCCTTACCGGAAAATATCGATTAAACTAAACTTTTGAAAATTTCTCCCATTTTCAAAATAAATATAACAGATTGCAACCCGACTTTAATGAAATTCGAAAGTATACCTAGGGAATTCCCCTAAATTCTTTCTGTGGGTTGGCAGTGTTGTCAACTTGACGGATAGCGATATGTGCGTTTTATTATTCATCGATATGCGTTTTATTGTGAATTCGAGCCAAGATTTTTTTTCGAAAATGGTTAAAAAAATAATGCTGTATCAGGAGTAGTGGGGCCCCATTTTTTTATTTGCACCAGGGCCCTTGGTTATCAAGCTACGCCACTGACTATCGCTCGAGAAAAAAAATCGAATTCGAACATTTTGCGGATCCGTAAGAATCACCCCTCTGACGACGCACTCGCCCCCTGAGAAGAACCGTATTTACGAATCAATACGTTACTGCCTCGGTGACTGCTTCGGCGATGCTAAGTTGTGACCGAGGCTTGTTTACTTTACACCTCTTTTATACTCTGCCTCTTAAAGTAACAATTGTTCTAGGTGTTTGAGTATTTGGACGAGGCGATCCTCTCAACGGACTACGTGTGGAAAGAAGAATATTATCAGCGGCGAATCCACTACCTCATCACAGACTTCATTGTCCTGATGCACTCCAAGTTCATGGAAATGAGAGCCAAGTGAGTCGGTTGTGATTCGATTCCAATTTTCGATTCTAATTGAGACTTTAAATTCCAGAAAGGTTTATTTTTTATTTTGCTAAAATGTTTTCCATTTTTAGTGAGAATTTTTCAATGTTGGCAACACATCTGAAATGTCAGAATGCCGTCGAAAATCAGATTGTAGTTGGTGGCGCCTAAAGTCGACGCAAATAATTCGGCGATTCGCCGATTGTTATGCTCATTTTAAGACCGAATACAAGATAATAATACTTACCCCTAATCCGGTTCGGGTCTCCGTATGTAGCCGGTGGACTTCCTGAGCTAGCTCGAAGGAAGTCGCGGCTCCTGAAGGGCTGCTATCAATCCACCGAACCACGACCGGATCACTACATTTGCGTTTCCCTAATAGGTCGCCAATTCACATTATACGAACCGATCAGCGGACATTCGCGACAATAACTATTTCGGAAAAGCGGACTTTCGCAACCACAATAATTAGGTGCGCAGCGCAAACACAAATCAATTACAATTTTTCTCAAGATAACGCGCTGCGTGGTAACTATCAATGACATTACAAATTCGACTCGACTGTCATGTCACAGCGGCCGGCCGCCACACCGCATGTGCACAGACTATTAGCAGTGTTGCCACTTGCTCTTCCTCGAGCGTAAACAGTAGTAGTAACTAGATGGTCCCAATGGATATAGCCCCAATCTCATACGTGTTCACTTCTACGCGTTCGATGCGTGTGATCGAGTGTAACTCGTACTGAACACTGTGTGGTCGGCGATGTGCCGAGGCGGCTTGTGTGTGTCACACCCCGGACACTCAATGCAACGTTCGCAAATCAATTACTTATTACTACTACTTAAGCAAATGTGTGCGTGGAATCTAGTAGGACTGAGTGCGCGGTTATCAATCGAAATGACGCGAGAAGTGCAGCGACTGCCTTCACTTTTACCCGCACAGCGCTGTCTCTGTTATCGGCCGGCGCTCGCGTCTATTCAACCGAGCGATCGCGCGCGCCCTCGTTAATGTGTCAGTGATGTGTCCAACGAAGTGCGGGGCGGGGTGAGGTATTCGAAATGAGTGCGGGGAGGTGAGTGGCCGTTCTGTACGGAGTACTATATATATATATATATTATAATGATATATTCTGTGGTTGCGTGTAAGGGCGGACGAGGCGGCGCGCGCGGTGGCGGCGTACGCGGCGGAGGGGGTGGCGCCGCCCGTGGGCGCCGCGGCCGGCCGGCTCAGGCTCGAGGCGCTGCTGCGCTGCGTGGCGCGCCTCTACCGCCGCGACCGGCACGCGCTGCGGGCCGACTACTGGCGCGCCTGCCGCGACCTGGCCCAGCCCGCCGACCACCACAGGTACCGCGCCGCACCGCAGACATTGCATCGTACTGCACCGGGCCGTTAGTACTGCACCGCATCACACCGGACCACGAGCACTGCACCGCATCACACCAGACCACAAGCACTGCTCTGTACTGCACGGTGTCGCACACTACACACCACAGTCTCCGCGACGGGTGCCTCACCGTCGGCGACAACTACTGACGCGTCAGCCGCGTCGAGCTTGCACCGCACCGCAGGTACGTACACGGTTATAGATTTTCCAGTCGCCTACGTCATTGATATCTGTCGACGCACGACGAACAAGACAGAAAACACATGCAGCTTCGATTCAAAATATCCAAAGTGAAAATATCTCTATGATTATAGCATGTTGGTATTTTTCTGCGCGCGCAGGTCCGGCGGGCGCGCGGCCACGCTGTACAAGTTCGTGCGTCTGTCGGGCGAGCTGGTGCCGGCGGCGCTGCTGCCCGCGTACCTGCGGGCCCTCGCCGCGCTCGCCGTGCCGCGACACACCTGGGCGCTGCTGGCGCGCCGCGACCACCTCGCCGCGCACCACCTGCTGGCCGCGCTGCGCCGCTACCACCAGTGAGTGTACCTGTACCTGTACCCGGGCCGCGCCACACCTGGGCCGCGACCACCTCGCCGCGCACCACCTGCTGGCCGCGCTGCGCCGCTACCACCAGTGAGTGTACCTGTACCTGTACCCGGGCCGCGCCACACCTGGGCCGCGACCACCTCGCCGCGCACCACCTGCTGGCCGCGCTGCGCCGCTACCACCAGTGAGTGTACCCGTACCTGTACCCGGGCCGCGCCACACCTGGGCCGCGACCACCTCGCCGCGCACCACCTGCTGGCCGCGCTGCGCCGCTACCACCAGTGAGTGTACCCGTACCTGTACCCGGGCCGCGCCACACCTGGGCCGCGACCACCTCGCCGCGCACCACCTGCTGGCCGCGCTGCGCCGCTACCACCAGTGAGTGTACCCGTACCTGTACCCGGGCCGCGCCACACCTGGGCCGCGACCACCTCGCCGCGCACCACCTGCTGGCCGCGCTGCGCCGCTACCACCAGTGAGTGTACCCGTACCTGTACCCGGGCCGCGCCACACCTGGGCCGCGACCACCTCGCCGCGCACCACCTGCTGGCCGCGCTGCGCCGCTACCACCAGTGAGTGTACCCGTACCTGTACCCGGGCCGCGCCACACCTGGGCCGCGACCACCTCGCCGCGCACCACCTGCTGGCCGCGCTGCGCCGCTACCACCAGTGAGTGTACCCGTACCTGTACCCGGGCCGCGCCACACCTGGGCCGCGACCACCTCGCCGCGCACCACCTGCTGGCCGCGCTGCGCCGCTACCACCAGTGAGTGTACCCGTACCTGTACCCGGGCCGCGCCACACCTGGGCCGCGACCACCTCGCCGCGCACCACCTGCTGGCCGCGCTGCGCCGCTACCACCAGTGAGTGTACCCGTACCTGTACCCGGGCCGCGCCACACCTGGGCCGCGACCACCTCGCCGCGCACCACCTGCTGGCCGCGCTGCGCCGCTACCACCAGTGAGTGTACCCGTACCTGTACCCGGGCCGCGCCACACCTGGGCCGCGACCACCTCGCCGCGCACCACCTGCTGGCCGCGCTGCGCCGCTACCACCAGTGAGTGTACCCGTACCTGTACCCGGGCCGCGCCACACCTGGGCCGCGACCACCTCGCCGCGCACCACCTGCTGGCCGCGCTGCGCCGCTACCACCAGTGAGTGTACCCGTACCTGTACCCGGGCCGCGCCACACCTGGGCCGCGACCACCTCGCCGCGCACCACCTGCTGGCCGCGCTGCGCCGCTACCACCAGTGAGTGTACCCGTACCTGTACCCGGGCCGCGCCACACCTGGGCCGCGACCACCTCGCCGCGCACCACCTGCTGACCGCGCTGCGCCGCTACCACCAGTGAGTGTACCTGTACCTGTACCCGGGCCGCGCCACACCTGGGCCGCGACCACCTCGCCGCGCACCACCTGCTGGCCGCGCTGCGCCGCTACCACCAGTGAGTGCACTCGTACCCGTACCCGTACGTGTACCTGGACCGCGCCACACCTGGGCGCTGCTGGCGAATCGAGATCCACCAGCCCACAGTGAGAGGAGCTCCAACAATCCATTTCGACCTCTTTCGATCCATTCCACCAATCTATTTCTGTATGATATATTAAGAGCGTTAGCAATTAAAATGGCTATTCCAGTTACATGTTCTTAAATTTCCCGAGCTATAGATAGATGACCTTGACACCACCGTTATGACGCTTCATTCATTCATTCATTCAGTCTATTCAAATTCGCAACCATCGCCTGTACACGAACAGCACGAATCTACAAATTGCTACGGAACACTTGGGACCATATTCTTATCAGAATCGGACATTCTTGAGTCACTTCAGCTGATTGACATTAGCAAAGGTCCTGGACCTGATACCATACCACCTCTATTTTTTAAAAATTGTTCGTCTCAATTAGTGAAACCACTATATTTCATCTTTAATAGATCCCTAGCTTGTGGAGCCTTTCCCGCTAAATAGAAGCTTGCATACATAACTTCCATCCACAAGAAAGGTGACCAATGTGACATTTCCAACTATAGGCCCTTTTCCATCCTTTCGTCTCTAGGCAAACTGTTCGAGTCTATGGTTCAGAAGCAAATTTGCTACCACCTCAATTTGATACATTTCAACATGGCTTTCTAACGGGCAGGTCAACCACATCGAATCTTCTCGAACATGTTAGCGATATATACGAAGCATTAGGAGATAGACTTGAAGTACATGCTATATATACTGACTTTTCTAAGGCGTTCGATGTGGTTGATCACACCCTTCTAATTCGGAAACTAGGTCACGAGGGAATCTGTGGATCTCTACTGAGATGGTGTGAATCATACCTACGTAATCGCTCGCAACTCGTTATGGTAAGAGGTTTTAAATCAGACAAGGGGACTGTACCATCGGGAGTCCCACAGGGCTCACACCTTGGATGTGCGTGTGGTGTGAGAGCTCTTTTTTTAAAGGTTATAATATTTTTACGAAATCAAGGAAGAATTTAGGAAATAATTGTGAAAACATCATGGTGAACCAGCTCCGTTGATTCTATGGTAGAAAAATTTTACTCTATAGTTAATTCAACTATTGACAAGCACATACCTATAATATCAAGGAAGTCAACAAAATACCCATCATGGTACTCCAAAAATCTCATTAAACTTATTAGAGAAAAGGAAAAACTGCGTAGGAAGTACAAATTATACAATAACCCCATAGATAAATTCGAATATGTAGAGCTCAGATCTAGGTGTCATATTTTAATTAAAAAGTGTAATCATCTATATATGAGAAATGTTGAGGACTCTATTGGTAGAAACAATATCAAGGCATTTTGGAGTTATATTAAAAACAAACGTAAAAATAGCGAGACGATTCCCAGTATAATGTATCTGGATGCCACTAAATTTGTTACTCCCTCAACTATTTGTGATGCTTTTGCTAAACACTTCTCATCGGTATACGTCACCGACAATTCCAAAACTCCAAAATCAGATGTTTGTGACGCTTCTGTTGCTTGTACAAATTGTGTCCTTGATAATGTTGTTTTGCCTGAGAGTTGTATTGTAAAAGCGATGAGAAGGTTGGATCCAAATAAAGGGCCGGGACCAGACGGGATACCACCCGTGTTTCTTCGTAACTGCGCATCAAGTCTATCTTATCCCCTGAGTGTTATATTTAGAGAATCCCTTACTACGGGTTTATTTCCGTTAATCTGGAAGCAAGCTAATGTGTTACCGATACCTAAACCAGGCGACTCAAGTGAAGTACGGAACTACAGACCCATCTCTCTAATATCTGCACTTGCTAAATTATTCGAAGCTCTGGTTTGTCCATATTTTACGAGTCATCTTAATCCTATTCTTAATCCTCAACAACATGGCTTTCGTAAAAAGATGTCCACCACTACAAATCTCGCATGCTACGTAAATGACATAAGCTGTGAGCTGGATCAGGGTCGTCAGGTTGATGCTGTGTACACTGACATAAGTAAAGCGTACGATAAGGTGAACCATAAGTTATTGCTTTCAAAATTGCGTCTGGCCGGTGTGCATGGCACCCTGTTAGACTGGTGCTGCTCATATCTGTCTGACAGGTCCCAAAAGGTGGTAGCTTGCGGGTTTGAATCCGGATCTTTTTCAGTACCCTCGGGAGTCCCTCAGGGTTCACATTTGGGGCCTATTTTCTTCTTGGTATTTATTAATGACCTGGTCCAAAATGTTCAAAGCTCTAACGGCCTTACAAATAAAAAACTTATACCTCGGAATAACCTCGGAATAGTTATTCCGTGTTTTGTCTTATTTTGACATATTACATCTAACATGTGCTAAAACAAGACAAAACACAGAATAAATTATTCCGAGGATTATCCTCGGTATAAGTTTTTATTTGTAAGGCCATAAGTGTTTATTGTTTGCAGACGATCTCAAAATTTATAAAACTATTCATAATTTAAATGACTCGCTACTACTACAAATGGATCTTGACCACATTTCTTCATGGTCGAAGGCCAATTTACTTCCTTTGAATTCTGATAAATGTAAACACATCACATTTACAAAGAAACGTAATGTTGTCGTCTCTTCATATTGTATCGACTCTAAAACTCTCGAGGAAGTATCGACCATTCGTGATTTAGGAATTATTTTAGATAAAAAACTATCATTCATTCAACATTTCGACCACATTACAAGCAAAAGCTTAAAATTACTTGGATTCATTTGGCGGAACTGCAAACACTTTAAAAATCCTACAGCTTTTAAATCTATTTACTGTGCTTTAGTGCGTAGTTCATTAGAGTACTGCGCAAGTATCTGGAATCCTAATTATAAGTGTCATATTGATAGAATTGAAAGAGTCCAAAAGAGGTTCTTGTCCTTTCTTACCAAACACCAAGGCAAAAAGTATGTACTAAATTCTTATAATGAAAGGCTGAAATACTTCAATCTTACCTCATTGCAGGATCGTCGATGGATTTCTGATCTAGTTCTTTTATATAAAATTTTAAGAGGTTATATTGACTGTCCTGAGTTACTCAGTGAAATTAAATTTAAAATACCACGGCCAAATTTTAGGCTTATTAATTATAAACTTTTTTATTTGAAAATATATAAAACCAATCTGGGTATGCAGAGTATTGTCAATAGAATATGCGATACACATAATAGTAAAATCCGTAATTCCGATGGCGACACTGATATATTCAATGCATCGTTGCACGCATTCAAAAGGGCTTGCTTACTACTACAAGCATCTTAAAAAAAAATAGATAAAAATTGTAAAAAAAAAAAAAAAAAAGTTATTATCTAAAAATAAATAGTAAAAAATTATCACTTTAATTAGTTAGTATTGTTAGTATAGTGTTTGTGTAAGTCGAAAAGCTTTATGCAAATCAATTCCTTTAAAATTTAGTTTTGTTACATTTTTAGTATTAGTATTTATGTAGTTATAAGTATATTCAGGACGGAAAAGCAAGTTGTGTTTGCCTGTAATTGTTTTTTTCACTCAGTTCATTATTTTGTAATGTTTGTTTTTTATGTTATTGGTGTTAAAATGTTGGCGAACCTAATAAAAATAAAAAATAAATAAATAAATAAAAATAAATAAATATATAAAAATTGTGAAATCTATAGGGAAAAAGTTCTGGTCAATTAACTGGAACACTCACTCTGCCAACCAGAGAAAATACTGTAACTCCGGTTTCAAAATATATTTCATATAAATGTTCAACATTTTTATGTGGAATAATTGTGTTGAATTTGTGAAACCTATTCACAAATATTCAAAAGATTTTAACGGTTTATTAGGACTTGGTAAAGGTTTATTTGGAACACTCAATTCTCTTATAGTGCAGACGGAGTGTTCCAAAACTTACCAACTTTAGCTAAACAAATAGTTAATTTTCTTACTGTGTTTCACGAGTATAACACATAGTTAATTTGTGAATCAAAAATCTTGACGTAAAACATAATAGTTAGAGATTAAATTAAAAATTATCTTTCTTTATAACATCCCGTGCGAGAGCTCCGTATTTTAGATTTTATTTACATAACCCGAACTGATATATAAACGGAGGCCACATCAGAAATTGTGAAAATGGTATCACTAAAGTTTTGAAACGTTTTCTATATCTGAGATTGTTTAATTTTAACAATAATCAAATTTACTACATTTCTATGCGAGAAATTATTTTAGGGTGTCCATGCATACATACAATAAAATAATATTGTTTGTACTTATAAAAAATATATGTTTTATGTTATTTATGCCTAAGGTACATGCTGGCCTAAAAGGTGCTTTATCACTTTAACCTTAACGATGTCCAGATTATACTGATCCGGGAAAACAGTCCTCGGCAGAGTTTCACTCCTTAGCTGTTCGTACAATGAAAGCGAAATTGCTTCATTGCTTCATGCCAATGAGAGGAATATCAACAACATTAGTGTGAAAACCCTCGCCGCGCCTGGTCGACCGGTGGCGGAAAGGGGCAGGGGGATCAAATTATCTACGTAAAACTTTCGCACTCTCCGAAATGTAACCGAAAAAAAACCGAGAGGCAAGCAGCAACGCGTCTTCGGTGGTCGAGGCTCTGGAGATTATCCTCAACGAGTGTGTCATTGCCGATGAGTCTCTTGGCATAGTGCTCCACTGAGTCTAGTGAACTTGGAGGATTTTACATTCTTTACCCATACAACCATTTTCAGTAGCAAAATTTTATAAAAGTCACAGATTAGTTATAAATCGTAACAGTGTCGTAACTAATGGTTAGGGAAAAAGTTTCTTCGCATTTTTTAAGAAAATTCAAAACATTTTTTAATATAGTTTATTTACATTTAACTAAAGTATGTAGGTACCATTTTGTTCGATAACTTTTTGCCATCTTGTAGGTAGGGACATGATCCCATTGCTATAGAAATTTTGGGACTTCTGGTCAAAATACCGCGACAAGTGGTTTTGGCAGTCCTCTCGTGATGTTAACCTGACACTGCCTAAAGAATTCTGAAGAGACCGAAACAGGTGGAAATCTGAAGGTGCAAGGTCAGGACTATACGGCGGATGCATTAACACCTCCCAGCCAAACTCTCTTAATTTTTGCTGAGTGGCTAAAGATGTGTGAGGTCTAGCGTTATCATGATGAAAAACCACACCCCTTCTGTTGATTAATTCCGGCCGCTTTCTCTCAACTTCTTGCTTTAATCTCATCAGTTGTTCGCAGTAGAGTTCAGAATCGATGGTCCTGCCTGGTGGTAACAGCTCATAATGAATAATGCCCTTCCAATCCCACCACACACACAGCATCACCTTGTTGCGAGTTAACCCGGGTTTCGCCACAGTCTGTGAAGCCTGACCGGCCTTTGACCACGACCTTTTTCGCACGTTCTTGTCGTACGTGATCCACTTTTCATCACCAGTTATCAGCTTCTTCAAAAATGGTTCGGTTTCATTACGTCGTAATAAAGAATCACAAATGAGTACACGGTTCATTAGGTTTCTTTCAGTGAGCTCGTGAGGTACCCAAATGTCGAGCTTTTTTGTGTACCCAGTTTTTTTCAAATGCGCCAAAACTGTTTTGTGGTCAATTCCTAGTTCTTCAGCTACGTCGTAACTACTGACATGCCGATCTTGCTCCACTTTTTCAAAAATGGCATCCATTTTATCTGTAATAGGGCGACCAGAGCGACGTGCATCTTTGACATCAAAATTTCCGGATTGAAAACGCTTAAACCAAATTTGTGCTACTCTCACAGACACTGCACTAGGTCCATAAACATCGCAAATTTTTTTCGCGGCTTGCGTTGCATTTTTACCTTTTTTGTAGTAAAATTTTAAAATGTATCGAATTTCTTCATTAGATTCACTCATCTTGGCGGTACGAAAAACAAATGAAAATCACACATTTTCCTAATTTGAATTTGGAATTATATTCTTTAAAATTTAAACTTTCAATGATACCAAAACCAGCCAGATACAAATAGTATAGCCAAAGAGATTTTATTACAAGTTTATACATACTATAATGCGAAAAGACTTTTTCCCCAACCTAATATTTCTATACTAATGACTGTGTGCGTTTTGGTTGCAGTGTCTAGTAACCGGTGTTATCACTTTGCTCTGAAAATGTTACAGTAAAAAGGTGTTGTAAGTGCGTCAACAAATTCCGACATATTTTTACTATATTCATTTACGACACATTGTGTTTGTGTTTATGTGTAAATATTGTCGAAACTAAATAAATAAGTGCAATGCTCAAACAAATGCACTAGCATAAAATTGCGTTTGACAGGAATCAAGCAAATAGTTAGTGCGTAATGAGGGTGGACAAAAAATGAGTCCCACAAAAAAAATTGTCACCCTACACATTTCTTGCTTAGAAATGTAAAAAAGTTGATTAATGTTAAAATTAAACAGTCTCAGAAATAGAAAATGTGTCAAAACTTTAGTGATAACATTTTCACAATTTCTGATGTGGCCTCCGTTTGTATATCAGTTCGGGTTATGTAAATAAAATCTAAAATATGGAGCTCTCGCACGGGATGTTGTAGAGAAAGTATATTTTTAATTTAATCTCTAACTATTATGTTTTACGTCAAAATTTTTGAATCACAAATTGGCTCTGTGTTATACTCGTAAAACACAGTAAGAAAATTAACAATTTCTTTAGCTAAAGTTGGTAAGTTTTGGAACACTCCGTCTGCACCATAAGAGAATTGAGTGTTCCAAATAAACCTTTACCAAATCCTAATAAACCGTTAAAATCTTTTGAATATTTGTGAATAGGTTTCACAAATTCAACACAATTATTCCACATAAAAATGTTGAACATTTATATCTAATATATTTTGAGACCGGAGTTACAGTATTTTCTCTGGTTGGCAGAGTGAGTGTTCCAGTTAATAAACCAGAACTTTCTCCCTATTGATTTCACAAATTTTTTATCTTCACCATGATGTTTTCACAATTATTTCCTAAATTCTTCCTTGATTTCGTAAAAATATTATAACTTTAAAAAAAAGAGCTCTCACACCACACGCACATCACCTTGGTCCTCTCTTTTTCTTGGTATTTATAAACGACTTATGTAAAACCATCCAATCGAGACACCAAATGTTTGCTGATGATCTCAAATTGTATAGAGTCATACGCAATAAGTGAGACGTAATACTCCAAGAAGACATTGAGATAGTCAGCGGGTGGTGTTCCGATAATGGTATATCTATAAACACGTCCAAATGTTTCCACATAAAATTTACGAGAAAAAAAGAATGTTACCACTGCGAGCTACCATATTAATAATACTCTGATAACGGAAGTTGTAAGCATTCGGGACCTCGGGGTTGTAGTTGATGCTAAGCTAGATTTCCGTGAGCATATGGACTCCATAAGCAGGAAAGCTTCCAAGTTGGCTGGCTTTGTAAGCAGGCAGACGAAATTTTTCAGGGACCCCGAAATACCAATCATTCTTTTCAATTGTTACGTAAGATCTATCCTGGAATACTGCTGCCCAATTTGGAACCCCGCATAATTATGCAGTTCATATTGACCGGTTAGAAAAAAATCCAAACACGATTTCTCTACCACCTCTCATATGCAAACAACCTCTGTCGCCACCTAGCGTCTTACAAATCCAGGCTTACACACTTTAGTATAGTACCGCTCGCTCATAGACGTAAAACAGCCGATATCGTGTTTTTGCATAAAATCTTAATTGGAACAATAGACAGTCCTGGATTACTCACAAAACTCCATCTGCAAATTCCACGCCCTAACAGCCGTTTAGTTAACAGAAAGACATTTAGCCTCTCGCCATGTCGTACAAATTACCTTCGACATTCACCTGTGTTTCGCATGTGTCTGAAGTACAACGAAATCTTTAACAATTTAGATATTTTCCAAACCTCGCCAAAGAAAATTAAGAAATATTGCAATTCTGCTCTTATACTTTAATTGTAAAGGTTTAGTTTAGCATAGTGTAGGTTGTGTTCTTTTCTTGTTTTATGCATGCAGTGTTCACTTCAAGAAGGCCGTGCATTGTTAAATTAGCTATAACTTGATTGTTATTATTTACGTATACGAGTATGTTTCGACCAGTTTAGTGAACCAATAAAAGAAAATGACACTCGCGATAGCGGCGGTTTTCGTAGCGTTAAAGCTCAACGGGCCGCCGACCGTACAATCGGCCTGGGATTATTGTGATCGTCCTGTGGCCCTACCGCCTAACTCGTAGCGATGCACTCGCTATCGTTCTAATGTCAGAGGGCGGTACGAAATCACAAGGTGACGTCATAATCGAGAGCTAAAACTGGAAGAGACCTCTCTAAGAGATAAGTCCACCCTTGCTCACTATTGTTTGTGTTTATTGTTTTGTGCCGTTTGTTTTATGCAATAAAGAATATAGTAAACGATAGCGAGTGAGTTAGGCGGTGGGGCCGGTGATCCCTATGTTATTACATTCGGCCGTCGTTGTCCATCAGGAGCCTGCGGTCGGATGCGCCGCCGTTGCCGGAGCACGCGCGCTCGTCGCTGGGCGCCTCGGCCATCGTCACGCCCGCCGCGCGCCCCGGCAAGCTGCTCGTCAGGCACGAGGAGGTCGCACCATCTTTTTCCACACATTTCTTCTTGATAAGGCAAATGGATCTATGCCCATACAGCCAAGTCTTTTGCTTATTTTTTTATTCTACAATTTTAGGAAAACTCACAGATAGCTTAACGCATGATTTGTGTGGTGGGTAATAAACGGCCGGTTTAAAGTTTTCGCTTGTAGCTAGTTAGATAATATCATAAAGTATAACTGTCATGTCTGCTGTGCCGTGAACATTAGCTCCATTTTAAAATATTGTATAAACTAGTAATTAGCGTCAAACAGTGAATAGTTTGTTATATTCTATACTTATAAGCAATAACTCAAGAGCTTGTGTATAGTTGGTGACATTAATTAGTGATATTTTGCTATAAACAAATTCAACGATCGAGCCGCTAAGATGACCGTTTGTGCAGCCTGCAAACTTACCCTACACGCAAACGAAAAAATTACATGCAGCAACTCTTCATGTACTAAGGCGTATCATTTGTTATGTGTTAATCTAACACCCGGGAAAAAACAAGTAAGGTGGATTTGTCCTGCATGCTCCTCTAAATTACCGAAAGGTGATAACAGCAACACGCCACTCAAACACAACGAAGATGATGATCGTTCAAATGTTACATTGAGAACAAAAACACACGAATCGCAGAGCAATCTTACATCCCAGCATACTGTCGAATCACTCATACAGCAACTCCCAACAATTATTAAGAAAGCCCTGTCAATCGAACTACAGCCAATTAAAGAACAAATGGGTAACCTGGAATCCTCCCTAAAATTCATTAGTGCACAGTATGATGATATGCTTAAGCGGTTCGAAAAGAGCACTTCTGAGATAAAATCACTTCGCGAAGAAAATGCTACTCTCCGACGGGACATTACAGCTTGCGAGTCTCGAATAAGCGTCATCGAAAGTGATATAGCGCGACAACAGCAGTGGTGCCGTCTTCAAAATATTGAAATCGTTGGTGCTCCTGAGTGTAAGGAAGAAAACACGGTGGCGGTGGTGGTGAAGATCGCTAAACACTTGGGGCTGACACTTGCGCACGAAGAAGTCGAGTTTGCCCATAGGGTGCAGCCGCAACGAGCCACCTCTGCATCTAAAAACTGTCGCGCCATTGTAGCCCGATTCAAAAATCGCTCCACCAAGGACGCAGTGGTCGCGGCGGCACGTAGGACCCATGGTTTTGTTTCTAAAGACGTAGGCCTAGGCGGCGATTGTAACGTTAATAAAATCTACATTAATGAGCATTTAACATCCGCGAACAAAAAACTGCTCAAAGAGTGTAAAATTAAAGCAAAGGAGCTCAATTACCAATTTATTTGGACAAAAAACTGTATTATTTACGCGAGAAAAAACGAAACATCGCCGCCTTTACCTATTTTATCGAACAAAGATATAACAAAAATAGTTTAGAAGCGGTATTCGCCTGTGTTGTTATTGTTACTTACCGTACCTACGCATCAACCGGTTATTGTCTACCTCAAATTATCACTGTCTTATACATATTAGTGTTTTTCTTTGTATGCACACTCTTTTTCGTAATCATTGCATATCACTTACACCACTTGCTCACACGTCACACAATTCGCACATCTTACAATCTCATACTACTGCCAATTTTTTACTCTCAGACTACTCTTTTTATTCTTAATTTTGCTAATAATTTTCTTAAAATCATGACATTATTAATATTACCTGCCCTTAATTTGACTCATAGCATTCTGACATTTAGCAATACTACTTATTTATCCAATCCCCCTGACATTTTAATTCTAATCCACATATTATTTATTTCATATTATAATGGCATAATTTACCCGCCAAATACTATTGTTTTTACTATGACATTTCTATGCATGATGGGTTGTAATTATCATCCTCGTCTTTATGTTACACTTAGCACTTTCAAATTGTACTATGACTAATAACGCAAATAATTTACACTTTTACTACCAGAACGTACGTGGTCTAAGAACAAAAACGAATACGTTATTCAACAATATTTTAACGCATAATTTCGATGTAGCACTTTTCACTGAGACGTGGTTAACCGAAGGCATTCTGAACACTGAACTATGTGATAATAGTAAGTACGACGTATTTAGACGTGACCGGGGTGGGGTTGGACAGGGTGGTGGTGTGATGGTAATGAGTGACGCTCGCCTGCATGCGCGTGAACGTCCTGAGTGGCAGTGCGCCGATCTGGAATGCGTGTGGGTCACCGTGCCCGGTCACAGCCTTGTCGGCCGCGTCGGTGCGCCCTCCCCCCGTTCCTTACACATAGCTGTTGTTTACGTCCCACCGAACCGCCGCTTGTAGATCGAATACGCGCTTTCATAGATGCATTTAATGACATTTTTATTGAACATCCTAACGATCATTTTTTAGTTGTCGGTGATTTTAATCTTCCTTGTATAAATTGGAGTTCGACTGACCCGATATTTTTAAACCAAGGTTCAGTTGAAGTTCAAGCCGTGGCAGCCGAGTTAGTAAACTCACTTTGTTATAATGGTTTAAAACAATGCAACACAATTTTAAATACACGTCACAGGACGTTGGACCTATTATTTACTAACTTTGAAATTGATGTTTGTCGTTCGTTGAGCCCGCTTGTGTCCGAGGACAACTATCACCCTTCTCTTGAATTTGATATGAATGATATATTGATTGCAAGTTTGAAGCGAAAAACTTATAGTAAATTTTTGTTTAGAAAAGCTGATTTTGACGCCATGAACATGGAAATTGCGAACTGTGACTGGTCATTCTTGCTTGACAAAGTTGACATTGATACGGCTATAAGTAATTTCTATAAATTTGTAAATAATTTGATTTTAAAATATGTCCCTCAGACACAGGTATCTGGTACTCACCAATATCCGGTGTGGTATAATCGTGCCCTGATTCATGTCACTAAAGAAAAGGCTAAATATCATGCACTCTGGAAGCGTTTTAATAATCCGATGGATTACAATTCTTTCTCGGTTTTAAGGGCTCGTCAGAAGAAGTTGCAGACTGAATGTTATAATAACTACATCCTTTGGTCACAAAATATAATTAAAACATCAAGTAAGCATTTTTGGAGGTTTGTCAAGTCGAAAAGGAAGTGTAACTCATGTTATCCGGGCCATATGGAGTATGACGGTCGTAGTATCACTGGCGGATCGGATATTTGCGCCGCCTTTAACGATTTCTTCTCTAAAAATTTTAGTTTACCTCTCGACGAATATGATGAAACCCTTACAAAGCCGCGTAACATTGAGACTGATAGTCTAGGTACTCTCACCATTAACCACCAGTACTGCGAAAAGTTACTTAAAAGCCTAGATGTCACCAAAGGCCCGGGAAATGATACTTTGCCGCCCATATTTTTTGTCAAATGTGCCGGAAGTCTATCGTGTCCAGTTTCTTATCTTTATAATCGCTGTTTCCAGGAAGGTTACTTTCCAAAAGCATGGAAAACAGCACTTATAACACCCATACACAAAAAAGGGCCTAAGACGTTAATACATAACTATCGCCCTATATCTAAATTAAACATTCTAGGCAAAATTGCAGAGAGAATTGTATACGATCACATTTACCCCTTTGTACGTAGGCTGGTACCTGACGAACAACACGGCTTCATGAAAAATCGTTCTACCAATACTAATCTTGCAGTTTTTACAAGTCAAGTACTCAATGACATGGAAGGTGGGGGGCAGGTTGACGTGATCTACACGGACTGCGAAAAAGCTTTCGACCGTGTGGATCATGTTATCCTTCTACGAAAACTCCAAGAGGTGGGGATATGTGGCAATCTATTGAGATGGGTGGAGTCATACCTTCGTAACCGAAGTCAGGCTGTGCAAGTGGGTGGATATCGATCTAATTACATTGCTATTCCATCCGGTGTCCCGCAGGGCTCGATCCTGGGTCCTCTACTGTATTCAGTTTATCTTTATGACATAGGGCATGCATTACGCTATTCAAATTTTTTAATGTATGCAGATGACACCAAAATATACAAGAGGATTGGAAACCAGTCCGATAGTGTTAAATTACAGGAGGATTTGAATAGCCTGTGTAGTTACTTTACTAGAAATCGTATAAAAATTAACGGAGAGAAATGTTTGCATATTACATTTACTCGCAAAAGGCAACCACTATCGACTACCTATCTTATTGCTGGCATGTCAATTATAAGATCCAATTCAGTTCGGGATCTGGGTGTGCTCCTTGATGCAAAACTAAACTTTAACGACCATATCAAAAATATTGTTACAAAGGCTTATAAGCAACTAGGCTTTGTACTAAGGACTGCGGCTCCGTTTTCGGACATTATGTGCGTAAAGTTGCTGTATTACTCTTTTGTCCGTGGTATATTGGAGTATTGTAGTTGTGTCTGGAACTCTCAATATGATGTCTACAAGCACGCAATCGAATCCATTCAAGAGAAATTCATCAAACACTTGAACTATAGACAGCGGTTGACTGACCTGCAGTATCCAGAAGCATGTGCGCGTCACCATCTGTTAACATTGGAGAGTCGACGTTGTTTGCTTGACATGCTGTTTCTACACAACATCTGTAATGGTTGTATTGATTGTTCCGAACTCACACAACTTACGGTCAATCTTAGGACCCCTTCCACAAGAACAAGACATACAACATTATTCCATGTTCAGTTCGCCAAAACTAACTATACACAGAACTCCGTCATTAATAGGTTACAGAATACTTATAACAGAGATTTCTCAAAAGTTTCAGATTTATTTCATGACAGTAAGGCAAAATTTAGGCATGAGATTGTAAACTCACTCTCACAATAATTAAGATACGAACAGATTTTCTACATAAACTCACACGTTTCTTCTTTTTTTTTCTCACACAAACAAGCGTACACTCACTCATGCACAAACACTTAACTTTAATTTTGACATGCATACAAATATTATCTACTGACATTTTGTTTGACATTTAATTATTTTTTATTTTATTTTAATTTTAATTGTATTTTAATGTTGATTTATTTTGAATTTAATTTAATTTTGTTATAGTTATGATTATGATTATTATATAGTTATTATTTATTTTAAAACTTTTCATATTCATACAATTATTTTATTATTTAATTTTTCGGATAAGTTTCAATTTATAAAATGTAAATCCTTAATTGGCTGTAGGTTTTAAGTTTAATTTGTTATTTACTTCCTCCAAGAGCTGTGGATTTTGTGACAACCAAATAAATAAATAAAATAAATAAATAAATAAGTATCACTAAGCTGTGAATGTCACTTACGTGGTAAAATGTTTGGAAGCTTTTTGAAAGCCGTAAAAATTCCACATTTGCTTAAAAGTTCTGGGGAATCTATACCACCCTGATAATGTTGTGATGTTCTATCACCACCTTTGTGCTGTTCTTTTAATTTTTACTTAGCTGCTCGGCGATTATGCCTGATACGATGATGGTGTGCTTCGTCAGGTGGAGGCGATGATAGCGGCGCTGAAGCTGATCGCGGCGGTGGCGTGGCAGGACGAGGTGGCCGCCGCACAAATCTGCGAGAACCTGCAGTGGGACGCCGTCAACTGCATGTTCGGTGAGTGCTCACTGTAGAATGGCGCACGCAAAGATCTCTAGGTATCATGATTTTTAGGAAGCTTTCCACCTATGGCCATAGGTGGAAAACACGAGTACTAAATTCATAGTTTTTATAGGGAGTTTGCCAGCTATGATAGCCGTGGGAAGCGAACGTGATGATTTCGTGTGATCGATGTTAATTGGCAATCATTGATTTTAGCAACGGTTAATTTAATTATTGCTAATGGACCTTTTGCAATGAATAATTATTATACCACACTTGCAGGTCTATTCTGTAACTTCGGTTGCTAACTAGAACTGTAATTTTTGAAAGGAACTTAACATCCATTACTGCTATCACGAACGCTGCCGTAACACATAAGATCACTAAACCAGTAACGGATATAAAATGTCTTTCAAAAATGACAGTTTTAGTTACCAACCGTAGTTAGCGAATTGGTCTGTTGATCGGAGCGGTTGACATTATTCCCTGAAAACGAAAGAAGAAAGTTGGTATTTTCTTCGACCAAAGTTGCAGAGGAGAGGAGGAGAGGAGAAATGCAGAGGAAAAGTTGTATGAAAATCCATTTCTTCCTGCTTGAAGATAAAAGACATCGACGAGTGCGTTAAGAGCGCTAATTTCCTTCGCAAAAGTATAAACTGTAAAACTGAGTGAAATAATTGTAATAAGTAATTTCAATATTTTCAATCAGTAAAGCGTTTTTATGTTCCTCGTGGGTGTAGTATAGAGCGCTAGATATCACTCGGAAGGGCTCATTTTTCTTATGTTTTTCTTTATATAGCACTATGTTTTACTCGGAGAAAAGTGCGTTTCCCACCGCGGGCTCAAACTACACCCTCGTCGGAATCGACGAGTTTCTCCCCTCAGTGATCAATGTCGTATGAGCGAGCGCCGTCTGCTCCGTCCGCAGGTCTCGTGTGCTGCCACGTGCCGGTGCAGCTGAAGGCGGCGCTGCTGAAGTGCCTCGCGGCGCTGGGCTCGCGGCCGGCCACGGCGGGCCGCGTGTGGGCCGCGCTGGAGGCCGCGCAGCTCGTCGGCCTCGGCGACGAGCGGCGCGCCCTCGCCGCAGACCTGCACGAGGTAACCCCCCGCCCCCCGCCCCCGCCGCGTGTGGGCCGCGCTGGAGGCCGCGCAGCTCGTCGGCCTCGGCGACGAGCTGCGCGCCCTCGCCGCAGACCTGCACGAGGTAACCCCCCGCCCCCCGCCCCCGCCGCGTGTGGGCCGCGCTGGAGGCCGCGCAGCTCGTCGGCCTCGGCGACGAGCGGCGCGCCCTCGCCGCAGACCTGCACGAGGTAACCCCCCGCCCCCCGCCCCCGCCGCGTGTGGGCCGCGCAGCTCGTCGGCCTCGGCGACGAGCGGCGCGCCCTCGCCGCAGACCTGCACGAGGTAACCCCCCGCCCCCCGCCCCCGCCGCGTGTGGGCCGCGCTGGAGGCCGCGCAGCTCGTCGGCCTCGGCGACGAGCGGCGCGCCCTCGCCGCAGACCTGCACGAGGTAACCCCCCGCCCCCCGCCCCCGCCGCGTGTGGGCCGCGCTGGAGGCCGCGCAGCTCGTCGGCCTCGGCGACGAGCGGCGCGCCCTCGCCGCAGACCTGCACGAGGTAACCCCCCGCCCCCCGCCCCCGCCGCGTGTGGGCCGCGCAGCTGTTATCGGCCGGCGCTCGCGTCTACTCGCCCGAGCGAACGCGCGCGCCCCTGTCTATGTGTCAGTGATGCGTCCAACGAAGTGCGGGGCGGGGTGAGGTATTCGAAATGAGTGCGGGGAGGTGAGTGGTCGTTCCGTACGAAGTACAGTTATATATAATCTGTGGTCTCGTGTCAGGTGGAGTGCCGCATGGAGGAGTACCCGGTGTCGCGCGCGTTCGTGTCGCTGCTGCTGTCGCTGGTGCGGGCGGGCGGGGCGCCGCGCTCGCTGGGCGCGGGCGCGCGGCCGCCGGGCCCGCAGCCGTACGTGCGGCACGTGCTGCGGCGGCTCGCGCTGCCCGCGCCGGCGAGGCCGCACGCGAGGCCGCACCGCCGCTGGCAGGTGAGACGCGCGACCGCGCATATACTCTCACCCAGAGATTTTTTTTAAAAGCGAAACTATTACGTTGAGTGGCGACGACACACTCTACTACTCACCTGGAGGTTTTTTAAAAGTGAAACTACTTTTACATCGCCTCAAATTTTCCCGTCCGTCTATCGCTTGTCGCATTACACAAAAACGCATTAGATCTTTGATTTCATGTAAGTCAGGATTGCGGTCTATGCGTTGGACCTTAGTAGTTCGACTCGTATGGCTATAAAATAAAACTATAATCAGGTCTTTGACAACAATATTATGCAAAGAATTGCAAAATACCTGAAAAAATTGTCTGCCTAAGAGATCATTCAGGGTAAAATGTACAATTTTTATGAAAAATATTTATGAAAAACCTCTGAAAGTAAATGTAATATCATCCGAAAATTATCCATCCACTGTCATTTCAATTTCGATAAACGCGCATAGACGCAGCACATAAAGAGACAAGTATCCGCTTGTAACTGCATCGTGACGCTTGCGAGCTACCGCCGAACGCGTCCAAACGACGCGACCGACGTCACGCGGTCAGGCGTGTGAAAACAAAAAATGTTGAAGTAACTTGAATGCCCAACTCGTACGTACGACTAACTCGTACGTTACGTCTATACGGTGCGAGTTACCGCACTGCAGCTTCTCGGAAGACTGACTCTCATGCCAACGCGCACCGTGTAGACGAGCCATTATTTGTGTGCAGATGCTCTCGCTGTGCTTCCGTCTGTTCGCGCTGTGGCTGGAGCAGTACGAGCCGTCGCCGGCGGACTTCCCGCCGGTGGGGCGCGCCGCGGACGCCGAGCCGCCCGCCGGCTTCCCGCTGCTGCTGGAGCTGCACTCGCGCTCCGAGCTGCTGCGGCTGCTGCTGGCCGCCGTGGGCGCCGCGCTGCAGCTGCTGCACGCCGCGCCCGCCGCCGGGCCCGCCGCGCACACGGTGAGTGCGGCTCCGACCGCTGCCAGCTGCTACGGCCGCTGCAGCTGCTGCACGCCGCGCACACGGTGAGTGCGGCTCCGACCGCTGCCAGCTGCTGCGGCCGCTGCAGCTGCTGCACGCCGCGCACACGGTGAGTGCGGCTCCGACCGCTGCCAGCTGCTGCGGCCGCTGCAGCTGCTGCACGCCGCGCACACGGTGAGTGCGGCTCCGACCGCTGCCAGCTGCTGCGGCCGCTGCAGCTGCTGCACGCCGCGCACACGGTGAGTGCGGCTCCGACCGCTGCCAGCTGCTGCGGCCGCTGCAGCTGCTGCACGCCACGCACACGGTGAGTGCGGCTCCGACCGCTGTCAGCTGCTGCGGCCGCTGCAGCTGCTGCACGCCGCGCACACGGTGAGTGCGGCTCCGACCGCTGCTAACTGCTGCGGCCGCTGCAGCTGCTGCACGCCGCGCACACGGTGAGTGCGGCTCCGACCGCTGCCAGCTGCTGCGGCCGCTGCAGCTGCTGCACGCCGCGCACACGGTGAGTGCGGCTCCGACCGCTGCCAGCTGCTGCGGCCGCTGCAGCTGCTGCACGCCGCGCACACGGTGAGTGCGGCTCCGACCGCTGTCAGCTGCTGCGGCCGCTGCAGCTGCTGCACGCCGCGCACACGGTGAGTGCGGCTCCGACCGCTGCCAACTGCTGCGGCCGCTGCAGCTGCTGCACGCCGCGCACACGGTGAGTGCGGCTCCGACCGCTGCCAGCTGCTGCGGCCGCTGCAGCTGCTGCACGCCGCGCACACGGTGAGTGCGGCTCCGACCGCTGCCATCTGCTGCGGCCGCTGCAGCTGCTGCACGCCACGCACACGGTGAGTGCGGCTCCGACCGCTGTCAGCTGCTGCGGCCGCTGCAGCTGCTGCACGCCGCGCACATGGTGAGTGCGGCTCCGACCGCTGCCAACTGCTGCGGCCGCTGCAGCTGCTGCACGCCACGCACACGGTGAGTGCGGCTCCGACCGCTGCCAGCTGCTGCGGCCGCTGCAGCTGCTGCACGCCACGCACACGGTGAGTGCGGCTCCGACCGCTGTCAGCTGCTGCGGCCGCTGCAGCTGCTGCACGCCGCGCACATGGTGAGTGCGGCTCCGACCGCTGCCAACTGCTGCGGCCGCTGCAGCTGCTGCACGCCACGCACACGGTGAGTGCGGCTCCGACCGCTGCCAGCTGCTGCGGCCGCTGCAGCTGCTGCACGCCACGCACACGGTGAGTGCGGCTCCGACCGCTGTCAGCTGCTGCACGCCGCGCACATGGTGAGTGCGGCTCCGACCGCTGCCAACTGCTGCGGCCGCTGCAGCTGCTGCACGCCGCGCACACGGTGAGTGCGGCTCCGACCGCTGTCAGCTGCTGCACGCCGCGCACATGGTGAGTGCGGCTCCGACCGCTGCCAACTGCTGCGGCCGCTGCAGCTGCTGCACGCCACGCACACGGTGAGTGCGGCTCCGACCGCTGTCAGCTGCTGCACGCCGCGCACATGGTGAGTGCGGCTCCGACCGCTGCCAACTGCTGCGGCCGCTGCAGCTGCTGCACGCCGCGCACACGGTGAGTGCGGCTCCGACCGCTGCCAACTGCTGCGGCCGCTGCAGCTGCTGCACGCCACGCACACGGTGAGTGCGGCTCCGACCGCTGTCAGCTGCTGCACGCCGCGCACATGGTGAGTGCGGCTCCGACCGCTGCCAACTGCTGCGGCCGCTGCAGCTGCTGCACGCCACGCACACGGTGAGTGCGGCTCCGACCGCTGTCAGCTGCTGCGGCCGCTGCAGCTGCTGCACGCCACGCACACGGTGAGTGCGGCTCCGACCGCTGTCAGCTGCTGCACGCCGCGCACATGGTGAGTGCGGCTCCGACCGCTGCCAACTGCTGCGGCCGCTGCAGCTGCTGCACGCCACGCACACGGTGAGTGCGGCTCCGACCGCTGTCAGCTGCTGCACGCCGCGCACATGGTGAGTGCGGCTCCGACCGCTGCCAACTGCTGCGGCCGCTGCAGCTGCTGCACGCCGCGCACACGGTGAGTGCGGCTCCGACCGCTGCCAACTGCTGCGGCCGCTGCAGCTGCTGCACGCCGCGCACACGGTGAGTGCGGCTCCGACCGCTGCCAACTGCTGCGGCCGCTGCAGCTGCTGCACGCCGCGCACACGGTGAGTGCGGCTCCGACCGCTGCCAACTGCTGCGGCCGCTGCAGCTGCTGCACGCCACGCACACGGTGAGTGCGGCTCCGACCGCTGTCAGCTGCTGCACGCCGCGCACATGGTGAGTGCGGCTCCGACCGCTGCCAACTGCTGCGGCCGCTGCAGCTGCTGCACGCCGCGCACACGGTGAGTGCGGCTCCGACCGCTGTCAGCTGCTGCACGCCGCGCACACGGGTATCCGACGTATGCTGGACCGAGACGAAGCCGTCACGCACACAGGTTAATTCGTAACCGAGCGCTGCAGTACACTCGTACGCCTACTTGTACTTTGTGTCACTGAATTACATGAGTCACTAGGATCGATAAGACGGTAGGTATTTATACGATCTAGCGATGTTGCGGATAATGTCCTTACTAACAGAATTTATTGTCGTCAGCATTTTTGTTCAAACCACAATAATGTTAGTTCGCATTAAGCCAACAAGGGCAACGCGCCTTCTCACATTATCACATCATTAGAATTACACTATCCTGTTTTATTAATACAGTTTTTTTTATAAAATATCAGTTTGTCATTTTCTTTCGACACCAATCCGAACATTGGTCCTTCGAGCCCGGCAATGGTGGCCGGTTGAATCTTTTACTATAATCGGATTTCGTGTACTGCTGTTTCGTTGGCAGTAATTTAGTGACAACGATTGTGACGTGCGCAGACGTACGTGGAGCAGACGCTGGTGTGCGCGCTGCGTATCCTGGAGCGCGCGCTGAGCCTGGAGCACGCGCTGATGGCCGCCGCAGCCGCCGCGCCGCGGGCGCCCATACTGGTCGGCCTGTCGAAGCTGTTGCTGGGTACGTTGCTAGGAACACACTTGTGGAGATTTTTAAACAGTAGTGTTTTTTAAACGCGACTCAATTTGCTTTGCTTATATTACGCATACGCATTAATAAATAGCGTAATACCACATAAAGATGTTGGAGGTGCTATGATATGATAATGATAAATTAATATAAATTCCGAAATTGTCCCGAAAATGATAATGATTTGGAAATGATAATAACGTGTTGATTGTACGAGTGCTTTATTGCTACTAAAATAGTTATGATTAATAAATTACAATGTTGAGTGGCGCGCAGCGCCGACGTTAGCAGTTTTACTCAACTATGCAAGTGTACGGGTTTGCCCGTACAGTATATACCCAGAGTTTTCTTCTAGTTTCATGCTTTGCTCGCTTTGCTCATTCCGTTGTGTGTCGTCATAATATCTAACCTAACCTAAGTCAGAGTTCTCAGTTTGATGTTATAAGTTTTTTTCGATGAAAAAATAGTGAAATTCATTATCGGGTCCGTATAGTATTTCCGTTTTATACAGTCCCGGGTCCCTTTAGAAGTCAATTGCTATTCGGACCCTTCTATTGGGTCCGAATAGCCGTTCCGTTTTTGGAACACGTTCGTACACTAAGCTCCCATTTAAGCTATGTATTTACACTACGAAAAGTGTCAATATTACAAGCGAGATAAGAATGGTCCAAAGGTCAAAAAGTATAGCTTGATGAGGAGCTAACTGTACTATTGGCACCTCGAACACTTAATACAACGTTCACAAATCAATACCTATTACTACTACTTAAGCAAATGACGTTTGTACACGCGCAAATGTGTGGGTGGAATCTAGTAGGGCTGAGTGCGTGGCTGTCAATTGAAATGACGCCAGAAGTGCAGCGCCTGCCTTCTCTTTTACCCGCATAGCGCTGTCTCTGTTATCAGCCGGCGCTCGGGTCTCGCCCGAGCGATCGCGCGCGCCCTTGTTTATGTGTCAGTGATGTGTACGACGAAGTGCGGGGTGGGGTGAGGTATTTGAAACGAGTGGGGGGAGGCGAGTGGCCGTTCTGTACGTAGTCACAGAATATATCGCAGCTTTCCTACTATAGGGGCACAACTCAAAATTTAATGATTTCGAGCTTTTATCATATATGGGCACATAAACAACACGCCTACATGATGCTTTTGACAGAAAGAGTCGGAACGTACCGTGGAGCCGCGAAAACTATTTGTGTCTCTTTTACATTTCCGAGTGAAGCGTCTCGGTTTTCGCGATACAAGGAGCAATTTAGTGTCGTGTCTGTAGTTGACGAAGGAGGACCGCTCGCGCTGTTATTCAATTGTGTTTGTGCCGGTCTATTACGGAAATTATTGGTAAGTATTGATTTTTGTCTTCCAATTAGAGGGAAACTTTCATAGTTAGTTCCTTATATTAGGAAAAAATACTAAAAAAAGAGATATAATTCAAAAAGTGCCCGTATACTGCAAAATATTAGAATATTATTTTGAATAACTCAAATTTAATCTATATATTACAATAACGAAATAAAATATCAAGTTCACAATTCTGGTTGAATCTGTATATTACATAAACGTTGTTCATTACCACGTTTCATTGGGATATTAGCTCCATTTAAATTATGAAATGAAATTTAATTTTGGTACATGGTGTTCTTATTTTACAGAAATTATGGAGTTACAAGCACAAAAAATTATTAAGCTTTTGGCGCTTTCTGAAAGTCATAATGCACAGGTAAACAATCGTTAGGTAGGTACCTATTTTGTTTTTAAAGTAATCAAAGTTCCCTTATTAGGAAGTTACACAAAATAATGTAGGCACTTTATTGTATAGGTAACTATAATTATTATTCTGTGTTCTACTTTAACTTTGTACAAAATCAAACTTAACTAGGTACCCTTTTCAAGTCAGTTAACTATGTTTTAATATTTAAATTAATTTATAGATCGAGTCAGAGAATGCGGGTTCTACGTCAGATATAAAACAACAAAATGGCTGTTTTATAGCTAAACAAGTTGAAGACATACAGGATCACATCACATATCTCTTAAAAATGTAGGTACCTACTTATTGAACTAAATACATCTTTACAGTGTTACAGAGTAGAATTACAGTTGCCATTTATAATAAAATATTAGTAGGTATGTACATCGTTTTATAGTTTTTATGAGTATACCTCCTCAAAGCACTCTATCTCTATTCACAGATTAATTCAGAGCCAGCAGAAATTCTAAATCACGCTGACCCAAACCAGGACAGCAATGTTTCACAACCAATAGCGCAATGAATGCCCCAATCTCAAGTAGTTCTTCTAGTAGTTCTAGTGATTCTTCAAATTCAAGTTCTAGTGATTCTTCGAGTTCAAGTTCATCCCGTCGAAGTAGCTCTCCAGGAGGGCAATCGCACTAACTACGAACGTTTTAACCAAAACCAAATCGTTACCGTTCCCATATAATTTGACATCTAACTTCTGTCAAGGTGTTGTCAAAATGTATGGGAACTGTAACGTTTCTGATTTGGTTGAAACGCTGTAAATAGTGCGATTGCCCCTCTGTTAAGCCAATAGAACAAAATCGTTCTCAAAACAGTCCACCTTCAATTATCAATATTGAAGGTCCAAAAACTCAGTCCCAAACTGAAACTACATTATCTTCACTTCAGGGATCACTAGTATCTTATCAAGGTACAAAAGCTCAGTCCCAAACTGAACCTACATTATCTTCACTTCGTACCTACTTTAAATATTCACAGGGTATTAATATTATAGGTTCCTACTTAATGTAAAAGTATTGTTTTATAATAGGCATTTTCTTTAATGTTTTCAAAGGTTCATTGAGACTGATTTATGGTGATTATTATTAGGTAATAAGTTAAGTAGACACATCCAAATTTACAAGTACTTGTAACAGTTCATGTAGTTGAATTGTAAGTAAGGACCACTATACTTTTAAGTCAATTTGATTTTTTTAAGTACTCAATTGTCTATGTTGCCATATCTACCAGTGTTTTGTAGTTAGCTAGGAAATTACTTAAATTGTATGACTGACTGACTTGAATTGTTGTGACTGAAAAATTTAAATTCTGTTGATTAGTGCAGATTAAAACATACTTAGCTTATTTTTTTATTTATCAATGTGATATTTCATTATTATGTATAATAGGTATGTTCGAATTGTCTATGTTGCGGGTTGTCCTACCTGGATATTTTGTAGTTGATTAAGAGAGAACTAATTTAAGTTATGTTGATTAGTGAGTAGTAAAAATAAGTACTATAACTGTGTTATTTTTGTTGCATTTTTTAAAATTACCTACACGAGCAAACGCCTTTAATAGCACTATTTCAGAGGCATTTTCTGTTTATATAATATATTTTTAAGTTTATTGATTAGAGTAATTACTTGTTGTCTCCATACAATAATTAAGAATATTTTGCTACTGTTTTGACTACCCACTACCTAGTCAGCGTGTTTTTTTTATTATTGCAGAAAGTTGGCAAACAAGCAAACTGCCCACCTGATGGTAAGTGGTAACAGTCACCTATAATACATGTGGCTCCTGTGAGATTCGCAGCAAAACTGCAACCCCCACAAGAACCACAGTGTACGTTGCCAACCTGTGACACAAGATGTAAAGTCACAGTACCCAGTAGTTTCACTGCCATATCTTACCCTTCAAACCGGAATACAGCAATGCAAGCACTGCTGCTTTGCGGCAGAAATAGGTAAGACGACCCTGGTACAGAGTCTCCCTCCAGTAAGTGTGGAGGCACCAATACTATAAAAAATTTGTTAATTACTCTTGTTACATACCTGTTAAGAAAACAGTAAATTTATTTCTTGTAATACATACTTTTGAATACATTTTGATGTAAATTATTTAATTGGAAAGATATAATTTAAGAAAGTAATAATTATTTTATTTCAAGTTTTACTAATACAGAGATCTATTTCCCAATAGATTAATTAAATACTTCCATCAGTTGGGAATATATAGGCTCAAGTCTAAATAATGTTCATAAGGGGCATAGTTTATTTTATGATATAAGGGCACAACTAAATAAGGTTGATTAAAAAACGCTTTTATATTAATTTTAATAGTGCTGGGATAAATTTAATATGCGATAAATATTCCATGCTTAATGGACATACTCTTATGATGTTTTATGATTTTGCTATTAATTAATTTATTTATTTATAACCGATTTTGTGAAAATACAGGGGCTCAAAAATCTTTAAACGCGTTTTCCCAACAATCGTGTTTTTCGAATTGTGCCCCTATAGTAGGAAAGCTGCGATATAATAGTACTCCGTACAGAACTGCCATTCACCTCACCCCACCCCGCACTTCGTTGGACACATCACTGACACATAAACAAGGGCGCGCGCGCGATAGCTCGGGCGTATAGACGCGAGCGCCGGCCGATAACAGAGAGCGCTATGCGGGTAAAAGGGAAGGCAGGCGCTGCACTTCTCGCGTCATTTCGATCGACAACCGCGCACTCAGCCCTACTAGATTCCACGCACACATTTGCGCGTGTACAAACGCATTTCACTTGCTTAGTAGTAGTAATAGGTGATTGATTTGCGAACGTCGTATGAAATGTCCGCGGTGTGACGTAGTACTATTATATCTTGTGTATTTCTATCGGTCGTTCCGTGGTGGCAGCGAGCGACGTGGAGAGCGAGGGGTGGGGCGAGGCGGGCGTCGGGTTGGGCGCTGACGTCACCGGCTACAACGGCGGCCCCCTGGTGACGTGGTGCCGCGTGGTGCGGCTCGGCGGCGCGGCGGCGCTGCGGGCGGCCACGCTGCTGGCGCGGCTGCTGGACGCGCCGCACGCCGCCGCACACCTGATGGCCGCGCTGGCGCACCACCACGAGCTCGCTGCGCAGATCAGGTGAGACTGGCCGCGCGCCACCACGACACGGCCGCGCTGATCAGGTGAGTTTGGCCGCGCGCCACCACTAGCTGGCCGTGCTGGTCAGGTGAGACTGGCCGCGCGCTACCACGACACGGCCGCGCAGATCAGGTGAGACTGGCCGCGCGCTACCACGACACGGCCGCGCAGATCAGGTGAGACTGGCCGCGCGCTACCACGACACGGCCGCGCTGATCAGGTGAGACTGGCCGCGCGCTACCACGACACGGCCGCGCAGATCAAGTGAGACTGGCCGCGCGCTACCACGACACGGCCGCGCAGATCAGGTGAGACTGGCCGCGCGCTACCACGACACGGCCGCGCAGATCAGGTGAGACTGGCCGCGCGCTACCACGACACGGCCGCGCAGATCAGGTGAGACTGGCCGCGCGCTACCACGACACGGCCGCGCAGATCAGGTGAGACTGGCCGCGCGCTACCACGACACGGCCGCGCAGATCAGGTGAGACTGGCCGCGCGCTACCACGACACGGCCGCGCAGATCAGGTGAGACTGGCCGCGCGCTACCACGACACGGCCGCGCAGATCAGGTGAGGTTTACACTCGCTTGCGAGCCGCGAGACGAGCCACGATCCGAGCTACAAGACGCGAGTGTAAACACTGAGCTCGTGGCTCGGCTCTCGGCTCGTCTCGCCACTTGCAAGGCTCGCGTCGGGAGCGGTTTTTTGGGCACGAGTCAAAGGGGCTCGCGTCGTGGCTCGCGTACGCGCGAGCGCGTGTTTACACTCGCGCGCGAGCTTCATATAAAATTTATAATTTTGCTTTATTTTTTACCAATTAAAAAAAAAAAATATTTCAAAGTTGGCTGTTGATTTGATACGTAGTTATTAAGAGTGAATAAAGATTACTTTGGTTAACAGAGTGCAAAAGATATCAAAACAGTTGAATTTTCGTCGGGGCTGGTAAGAGCTCGGTGGCCGAGTGGTCAAGGTGTCAACACGGTATGTTGAAGTCGCGGGTTCGATCCCTTCCCGAGATTAAATTTTTCTTTATTGATTTATTCATCTTTCTTTTATTTAAAAAAATTGCTACACACGAAACCTTAAACTTCATTGAACTTTCTCAAAAGGGGCCTATAATTTGGAACCCTAAGAATAAAAAGTCATATTTAGTCAAATTATTTAAGTAGTTATAGGGTATATGCTGGCTAAGCACAGCGTTGATGCCGCTAATACTTCGACGTCCTCCATTGCTGAAAGCTCGAAAGCAACTGAACGCATTGCGAGAGTGTGAACACCTCGACGAGCTCACGCGCTCTTCCGCGAGACACGAGCCGAGCCGCGAGCCGAGCCACGAGACGCGAGTGTAAAACAGGTATCCCAGTAAGGCGCACAACACGTTGCACCGGACACCGCTCCGGTGTGCGGTGCTGCGGTTTTTAATTTTAATTTTATTTTATTTTCATGGAAAACAACATACAATTATCGGTAAAATATACATATAAATGTAAAACTAACATGCCTAAAACAGTTTTCACTTATAAAAATGGTACTTAATCCAAGTAATTTTATTCAAATATTTATTAAATTTTATATAGGTAATTAATGTGCTTAGGTAAGGTAAAAAGATTTTTTTTAATGTAATATCGATACAAAAAGGAAGCCATACTCACGTTATATCTACTTTTCAAAAAATTGGGTATTAATTTTATTATTAAAATAATTAGAATTTGCCATAAAAAGGTCGACATGCATAGAATGTTTGCGATTGAAATTAGTAGAGACTATTTAAGTAGCAATTTTTTCTATAATTTGTACGTGCATCGGTGTGAAGTTTTGTGACGTAGTATGAATTAAGTTAGCGTAATGAAGTCTTAATGATTACAGACAATATATGATTCAGTATTAAATGTGACTCTGAACCATACACATCTTTTATTGACTAGTCCTGTCCTCACAGTTTGAGGTAATTTCTTCTGGAATTGGCGCGATTTGGTAATTGCATATTAATTTTCGACAGAAGTTCACTGCAGTCAATTTTATTGGTAACAATATTCAGTAAGAATTTTAAGTCTGCCACCTCTCTCCTGAGACCCAAAGGTAAAATAAAATTTTGACTGAAGAATCTTAATTTGTATACAAAAACCGCAGGGTATAACACACCCACACCGCATGTCCATGCGGTTGTGCGGCGCGACGGCGCCGCACTCCCGGACGGTGATGCGGTGCGGTCCGCGGGGTATGCAACACTGTGCCGCAGTATCGTACGGATTTTTGCGTAGAAAGGACGGGCATACGCGTAATAGATCTCGACATAGATAATGCGGTGATGCGGGGCGTCGTGCACCGCAGCTCCGGACGGTGATACGGAGCCAACCGTACGGTGGCACGGTTCCGTGCCTCCGCAGCCGCATGCGGTTTTCGTCCCTCCGTACACCGCAGCGGGATGCGGCGGCAATGTGTTAAGCGCCTAACAGCTCCGGTACGAGTCTCTCACCTCATCCGATGCTCCTCCTTCCCGACCTGCTCCGCCTCTTGTGCCATTGGTGCGCGAACTCCCGCAGCCGTGCGAAGTTCACTTCCGAGCTTACCGGTTCCGCACAATTAATAGGCCCCTCCTCTTCGCGGCGTATCCCATCCATCATTCTTGCACGTAGGTCCACATACAGTGGACGCTCCCACGAGATGTGGAAAGCATCAAGCTCGTCATTCCCGCAATCGCACATACTCCTACCAACCAATTTCATGTCACACAGCCTTTTATTAAAACATCCATGACCTATAAGCATGAAGCAAAAACAAAGAGGAGATGTTATAAGTAACTAGGTCCAGCTCCTATCAACAGAGTCCTGACGTCACGCATTTTTAGTTTTAGCTACTTAACGCCAGAGGCGCTGACATCAGTCGATCTTTTTATCTGTTGGATTAGTACGTCGTACGCGCTTCCTTTATTTTAGTTTTAAATTACCTAAATACAAAATGAAATGTTGTATTCTATCGTGCAAAAGTTACACAGACGACAGAAACAAAGTGAACGAAAAAAATCTCTTTTCATTTGTAAGTACATTAAACAAGCATTATTAATTTATTACTTGACGTATTGCTTCTAGAATGTTCGACGCCACATGGACGCTGCTGTCAATGTCCCGATAAAGCACAAAAGGCCCTCTAGTGGCGAGTAAAAATACTAACGAAAACGTAGGATGTATTAAAGGCGAAAACAAAACACGTGAATTAATATAAGCAGTATTAACGATTTTTATTTTTAGATTATATTGACACAGCACCTAATAAATTATCTTTCTCCTACCAATGTATCTTTTAACATAGATTTATTGTTTATATGAAAACATAATAAAAATCTTTTGGTGTTTTATAGATTTCCATCGGAAATTAATTTAAGAAATACATGGCTTAAAATAAAAAGTAACCTATGTTATACCTTATATAATAAGCTAACTATTAGTTAAAGTCCCATCAAAATCGGTCCAGCCGTTCCGGAGATTAGCGGGAACAAACAGACAGACAAAAATTTTTTAAATTGTGTTTTTTTTTGTTATTGGTACCCGATATACATTCATACCTGTTTACGCTCGAGGAAGGGCGAGTGGCAACACTGCATATAGTCTGTGCATGTAAGGGACTTAATATTCGTTTTAAGAAGAAAATTATTATAAAGATTAGTTTTGTTGTTTTACAAATTGTAAAAAAGGTAAAAAATATTATTTAAAAAAAATATTTTTCTATTATTTCTTTTCCAAAAATCCCAAGTTTTAGTTACTTTCACATATATTACACAAAGAAAACAAAAAGTCGCAAGAAACTACAAAACTACTACTATTGCAGCTAAATAAACTGAAGTCCATTTATAAGTTTTCACAAACAATGAATGCATTGTAAATGATAGAACATTTTATAACTAGATTATCTATTTTTAGAAGGATTTATTTTATTAAATCCCTTAGTGAGGCCCTGTACTAGCACTGCTGCCACCTAGTAATGTATAGCGGAACTTTTATGTTAACGTCAATAATGCTGGCATTTTAGTCTGTACTAGCACTGCTGCCACCTAGTAATGTATAGCGGAACTTTTATGTTAACGCCAATAATGCTCGCATTTTAGTCTGTACTAGCACTGCTGCCACCTAGTAATGTATAGCGAAACTTTTATGTTAACGTCAATAATGCTGGCATTTTAGTCTGTACTAGCACTGCTGCCACCTAGTAATGTATAGCGGAACTTTTATGTTAACGTCAATAATGCTGGCATTTTAGTAATTCTACTCGCTACAAGGTGACAGTGGCGTCGCGCACCCTCCCCCCGCACCCCGATTTCCGGCTTCACTTGATTTCATACGGAAAACGCGATAGGGCACCTCCTCTTTGTTTTTGCTTCATGCCTATGAGCAACTGGGACGTTTCATAGTCCGGTACGACCCAGTGTGAGCTGAGTCTAACCGACACACTCGGAAAGATTCGATACAGCTCCCTTTCTTTCGTCTCTGCATCCCATCTCTTTTACCACTCATCCACTATCTGTCCCCAAATGGCGTATTTCCTACTGCCAAGCTCGCGCTTTGGTAGCGTCCGACGTGCCTCTTCAAGTGACCGCGCCGATCAGGTGGGACGCGCCGAACGGAGCCGCACATCTCGTGGCCGCGCTCGGACTCCACCACGAGCTGACCGCGCAGACCAGCCCCCTTAGTGCGTCCACCAAAACACGATATAATAAAGCGGTTTATCGCGGTGAACTGTCAAAAGACAATAGGGTTTCGTCGTAATTTGACAGTTCCCCGCGATAAATCGCTTTATCATATCGTATTTTGGTGAACGTGCTACGGGGGCTGGTGAGGGGCACATTTTCGGCTGAAAGTCTATGTGTAATTTTTGTGGTTAATTATGATTAATTCGTCATTTTTTTTACAAACAAAGCTGTGTTTCCAGGCACGGTTTCGTGGAGTGCCTGGAGGCGGAGGAGTGGGTGACGGAGGAAGAGATGCTGAGCGACTTAACGCCCGAGGAACTGGCCGAAGTCCTCGGGGAGGAGGTGGGCGAGGGGGGGCTCACCGCGGCGGAAGTGACGCGTCGTGCCAAGGAGAGCGTGCTGGCCCTACTGCATCAAGCGCTACCTGGCGCGCCGCCCAATCTGGCGCACTTCCTGCTCGGCTACCAGTTGGGAGAGGACGTGAGTTGTATGGCTTAATAGCTGATGAACTGGGGGAGGTGCTAGGGAGGAGGTTAGTGGCGGGCGCGTGGGTAGTGGAGTCGCAGTGTGGACCTTACCATGCGCGCCCACAAGGGCAGGGAGAACACCGGGGGGTTTTAGTGGGTCGGCCTGGAGCTTCGCCGGGCCAGCCCCACACACGCCTGCCGTCTAGCCAACGGCGGGTACGGTGCGCTTACGCATTTCCCCCCGACAAAAAAAAAAAGGGAAGAGGTTAGTGGATGGGGGGAGGGTAGAAGCGAAGAAGATGGGAAGAGAGCCAGAGTTCTCTACTCCACTCAGCTTAGTAGCGTAATTCTTGTGAAGATACCAGACAGCGGTACACGCGCAGACGACTCCACAGAATGACATTGAAAACAATCGACAAACTTTTACTGTAGGTTCTTTTATCGACAGTTATTATATTTTCGATATTTAAAAGAATGTTTGAATTAAAAAAGTATTTTTATACGCTATCTGCACTCTGAACGGACACACAAATGTACCCACAGCAACACGCTAGGCTTTACATGTTGACCTTGAGACCGCCTTTTGTCGCTCGTAATAGCGGCGGCTTTCGTAATGCAAATGTAAAGCTTGACGTGTTGCTGACTGTACATAAAATATAAAAGCAATAAAATAAATCTTACAAAACAAATTAAAAGAATACGTAATAAATACATTACCATTTTTGTTTTTTACGAGTATACCGCTTATTGTTTCGATAATGTGAATGTTAGGCGGTTAGCACGTGAATACGCCGGTCATTGAGTCATTGAGGTCGCTTACAGTCGCGTGCTATAGTATGTCGTCCGTAACAAAAAGATGTAGCAATGTCTATTTTTAAATATCGATTCATTAATAATTTATTAAAATTAATTTTTATATGAATTCTTTTCGCTAGTACAACTCCCCCTTAAAGTTTGTCGAGTGAATTCAATTTCACGCTGTAGTGTTGATTCTCCTTTGGTTAGCAATATTTGTAATGCGTGTCCGCAGCTCAGCCGCAGCTCGCTGCACGAGGCGGGCGGCACTCGCTCCTGCCTCCACGCGATCCTCGACATCCTGGACCAGCACATCGCCAACCACTCGCCCGATCAGTGAGTACTCACCACCCTACAACGCACCGCAACGTGAGAAATTACGTCACACGTAAGGGGGAGTAGGGGTTCGACGAAGTGTGACATTGCGTGGGTGGAAGGGTCCTAAGCTTTGCCACATCACATTACCAAATTTCATATAGGCTGCGGTCCGAAAATCAATAAAAGTCACTATCAGCGCTATTAGCGTGCTCAAACGCGTCCCGAAGTGCTGTGAGCACGCTCACATTAGCCGGCATGGAATGCTGCATGACGTCGTTTGTGTCATATCGGACTTACGGCGCTAATGCTCTGAAGTGAAATCACTGTAAGTGAACTGTCAGTCTGACGTTCAACACGTGTGTTTTCGGCTGAAAATGAATGTATTTGTTCTGAATAAGCATTGGAGAAACAATGTTGTGATTAAAAATCCACAAAGCAAAAGTGCTGAGAAGCAATTGAAAACAAAATGACCTAACTTAACCAAAATTTTAACTGGACATTTGACTTGACAAGTTGATACGCTAAAACCCCGGTCCGTAATCGTAAGCATGCTGACAGCACTGTTCGCACTTTTAGTACGCTTTTTAATTCGGACCGGGTGATTATAATCGCCAGCACTGTGAACGCTGTTATCTATTTCGGACCGCATGCCATAGTAAGTCAGAATTTAAAGAACGAAAATGTTTAAAATTGCAAAATATGTGACGTCGCACCACGAAGGGGAGAGCCTCACAAAGGTGACCAGCAGAAGAGAAGGTGACTTATCTTCGTTTCGTCTCACTTCATTGTTATATGAAAGAGCGAAAAGAAATATGTTATTTGTCTCCTATTCCGTTTTGTCCACGGTCCGTGCTACGCCTGCAGCTCTGACAAGGACGGGGGGACGGGACGTTGATTTGTGTATTGATTTTTTTGATAATTACTTCGACCCCTTTGGGTCTTTTGTCCCGCTCCTATTGCCTTAGTCATCGCCATCATTTTAATCAGACTAATGTTTTAGCATAGTAAAATCCGCATCACATCACTTTCTAAATACTTACCCACCATGTTTGTTTGTACATTTTAGTGAGGAAAGTGTTTTTGCGTAATTGAATTTATATTGTGGAAACTATGTTTATAATAGGTGAATGAATACCGTTCTACCCAAAGAACAATGGTCATTTCTTTCCCAAAAAAAGCGAAAAATAGAGGGATTAATTTATGAATAAATGTGATCCTAATAAAATATGTAACCGATTTATGTATTTAGAATATTTATGAAACCCCAAATAAAAAAAGTTACAAAATAAAATAAAAAAATCTTCTTGAACGCATTAATGTAATTTCTTTCCGCCATTTAACTACTCCGAGAGCCAGAATGCATCTGTAATTTGACAGTACAAGCGTTCGACGTAATGACGTCATCGATGACGTCAGGTTGGACGCTGTCAGCACGCTCACCGTGATTCGAAACAACTTTTAGCGCGCTGACTTTGATAACATTGTCACTCGGAACGCATCCGAACAGCCAGTTACGGTCGGAAATGCGTATATCCTTATCAATAATATTAAAACCTGAATATCTATTTAACCTGGGGTTTAAAAATAATATAATTATTTCAACATGCATTTTTCAACTAGTACAATAAGTTAAACTAGTTTTTATAATGTCTAAGTTTTGATTGTTTTGGGTGAAAATCGCTGCTCTAGTGCCGAGTTTCCGTGTGGTGTGCAGGCAGGCGTCGGAGCTAGTGGAGAGCTGCTACCGCCTGGTGTACTGGGTGTGCGCCGGGCCCGTCACTTCGCCGCCCGCGCTACGGTATCTTCGCGCCCGGGACTACTTCCTGGCGCGCCACGCCAAGGCCACCGTCAGCTTGCAGGTAGGTACCACTTGTCACGTCGTCGCCCGCGCTGCGCTATCTGCGCGCCGGAGACTACTTCCTGGCGCGCCACGCCAAGGCCACCGTCAGCTTGCAGGTAGGTACCACTTGTCACGTCGTCGCCCGCGCTGCGCTATCTGCGCGCCGGAGACTACTTCCTGGCGCGCCACGCCAAGGCCACCGTCAGCTTGCAGGTAGGTACCACTTGTCACGTCGTCGCCCGCGCTGCGCTATCTGCGCGCCGGAGACTACTTCCTGGCGCGCCACGCCAAGGCCACCGTCAGCCTACAGGTATAGATAGCGGCAAACATCTTGACAATTTTCACAGATAAGAAATACATGCGCAGTAAAAGCTTTTGTACTAAATACTGCAACTGCGCATGTATTTTTATCTGTGAAAATTGTCAAGATATTTTACTTGCCACTTGATCTAAAGAGGCCGCATTGGCGGAATTATAATATGATTCGTATTATGAATTGAGTGCAATTTATCATAAGCAAATTCTATTTGACAGCTTTGTATGAACATTCGTAAAATGGTCCCAATTGACACTTAAGCTGTTTAATAGAATAATTGCTAACGACGAATTGCACTCCAAAAATTATTTTTATTGTATTTAGCATCCACAAAACCAATTTAACTAGAATTTTTTTTTATTGCCAACTATAAGGGTACTTTGTCCCAGTGTACGACGTGAAGCTTGAATTACTAATAACATACGCTAACCCGTGGCGGTAGCTTGAATGCTCAAAGTTAAGTTATTTAAAATGTCGGCTTTTTTTAAGGTTAAAGGAGTGCAACTTCTGTACGTGACACTATTATCTATTCTTTGTCGTTACAAACACGTCGCGACCCTAATTCCGCTACGGTTCAATCATTTTACTATTGTCACATATATGCACTATATTAATGAGACTGTTATACTTAATTTTCCAATTTTTATGTAGAAATATCTTTTTTAAAAATTGCGCCTTTATTTTCGCGTTTCTTGTGTTACATCATTTTTCCCAAGCTACATCTGATATATTTCACTATCTGTCTGACTAAGCTCTAAATAGATTTTCAGTTTTATGCCGGTAGCACACCTCCGCCGCGGAACTGTTGTGTAGCGAAACTGCTGAACGACTCTCCCGTGTTGTCGTTTGTACGGCGCGCGAGCTCTAGCGAGTTTGCCTGGTCCAACGCGGATATTTGTCTATGGCGCTGTCTGTCGTGCGCTGATTTGTTCTGCCCGATCTGCTCAGACATGTGAAAAAGCATCTTTTAGGCCGGCAAGGGGCGGGCAGGTAGGATAGTGGATGTCGTCCCTACTCTATCTGTCAACTCATTTGGGCCTCTTTCACCGCTTAACATCAGGCGGGAGGAGGTCATTTGCCGGGCCTTACATAAAAAAAAAAAAAAAAAAAAAAAAGACGCCGGCGCCGTCTACACCTCCGCGTTCGATTCGCTATTTTGTTTGTTCCTGACAATGTGTCGCGGTTTCGTCTTGTTAGTTTCGCGGTGGCGGTGACAATTAAGAGGCTGGCAACTCTGTTACTTATTTATTTATTTATTTGGAACACATACAGTTAATATTGATATATATAGATTTGTACATAATTATTTATTTATTTTATTTTATTAGGTTCGCCAACATTTTAACACCAATAACATAAAAAACAAACATTACAAAATAATAAACTGAGTGAAAAAACAATTACAGGCAAACACAACTTGCTTTTCCGTCCTGAATATACTTATAACTACATAAATACTAATACTAAAAATGTAACAAAACTAAATTTTAAAGGAAATTGATTTGCATAAAGCTTTTCGACTTACACAAACACTATACTAACAATACTAACTAATTAAAGTGATAATTTTTTACTATTTATTTTTAGATAATAATTTTTTTTTTTTTTTAAGATGCTTGTAGTAGTAAGCAAGCCCTTTTGAATGCGTACAACGATGCATTAAATATATCAGTGTCGCCATCGGAATTACGGATTTTACTATTATGTGTATCGCATATTCTATTGACAATACTCTGCATACCCAGATTGGTTTTATATCTTTTCAAATAAAAAAGTTTATAATTAATAAGCCTAAAATTTGGCCGTGGTATTTTAAATTTAATTTCACTGAGTAACTCAGGACAGTCAATATAACCTCTTATAATTTTATATAAAAGAACTAGATCAGAAATCCATCGACGATCCTGCAATGAGGTAAGATTGAAGTATTTCAGCCTTTCATTATAAGAATTTAGTACATACTTTTTGCCTTGGTGTTTGGTAAGAAGGGACAAGAACCTCCTTTGGACTCTTTCAATTCTATCAATATGACACTTATAATTAGGATTCCAGATACTTGCACAGTACTCTAATGAACTACGCACTAAAGCACAGTAAATAGATTTAAAAGCTGTAGGATTTTTAAAGTGTTTGCAGTTCCGCCAAATGAATCCAAGTAATTTTAAGCTTTTGCTTGTAATGTGGTCGAAATGTTGAATGAATGATAGTTTTTTATCTAAAATAATTCCTAGATCACGAATGGTCGATACTTCCTCGAGAGTTTTAGAGTCGATATAATATGAAGAGACGACAACATTACGTTTCTTTGTAAATGTGATGTGTTTACATTTATCACAATTCAAAGGAAGTAAATTGGCCTTCGACCATGAAGAAATGTGGTCAAGATCCATTTGTAGTAGTAGCGAGTCATTTAAATTATGAATAGTTTTATAAATTTTGAGATCGTCTGCAATTATGTTACAGATACCAGTAAAGTGTTCACTTATATTTAGAATTTTGGTCTGAGCTATCTACATTATATTATATTTACGCAAGTTTAAAAAAAGCTAGATAAAAAACTTATTACAACAAAATAATTTAAAAATTTTAAATTGGTTATTATGTCAATACAAAAATACACTCGCGAGCAAAAGTTTGGAATCAGTTACTTGAAATTGGTTCCGCGTGATCTTGCTTACTAAATAAATTTTTAATAATCATAAAAATGACATCATGTTAAAGGTGCAACTGTCCACTTTAAATCGATATAAAATTAATTCATATCGAGCCCGTAATTGTGGAGTTCTCCCGGATTAAGTGAAGGAGGTAGGAAAACATGGAAATAGGGTAAAATAATGAATGAATAAAACAACAAAAATTATTAAATAAAAATTTTATTTATCTTTAAAAATAAGTGTCAATATTTTGTGTTCCCTCCCCTCGCCCTAATAACTGCTCCAAGACGATTCTCCATAGACCTGATCAGCTTCTGAATTGATTCTTGTGAAATACCTTCCCACTCCTCAATCAACGCCGATTTCAGCTCATTCAGACATGAAGGAGCAGGAGTTCTGGAACGAACCTTCCTCTTCAGTTCATCCCACACGTGCTCAATGGGATTCAAGTCAGGGCTGAGCGCTGGCCAGTCCAATGTGGCAATACCGATTTCTTCGAGGTATTCCGTTGTTACACGGGCAGTGTGACAACGAGCGTTATCGTGCATAAGGAGGAAGTCATCACCGATGTATCCCGCATAGAGAACGACATGTTCCAGGAGAATATCGGAAATGTACCGGTCCGAAGTTAGACCGCCTCCTCGTCCCCCGCCAGGCACGAAAACAAGCTCGGTTTTACGATCGAAGGAAATGCCGGCCCACATCATACAAGAGCCGCCCCCATAAGCCACTGTTTCAGCGACACAGCACTGTGCAAATCGCTCCCCAGGCCGCCTGTAGACCCGTCCTCGTCTGTCGCTACCGTGCAAACACATCCTGCTTTCGTCGGAGAACAGGACTTGCCTCCATTGCTCAACCTGCCAATGAAGATGGGTGCGAGCAAACTGAAGGCGTGCTTGTCGGTGAGCTGCCGTGAGTTTCGGGCCTGTGGCAGGCCTTTTTGGAGTCAGATTCGCTTGCTTGAGTCGTCGACGAACTGTCCACTCGCTGGCTGCTACCCCACTAACATCTCGGAGCTCCTGTTGGACGTCGACACCAGTCAAATGCCGATTTCGGAGAGAGGTTGACACAATAAAACGGTCATCCCTCTCCGATGTGCACCGGCACCGTCCAGATCTTGGTCTCGGGATAAAGCCACCAGTCTCCTGAAAGCGCTTATAAACTTTCGAAACACAGGATTGGCTTATGTGGAGCCGACGAGCGACAACCCGCTGGCTGAGCCCTTCTTGTGCTGCTTCTGTAGGTGTTGTCTCCATTGTCGTACAAGGTAAAGAGTCAAAAGTGGCGGAGATGTGTACCGGTCAACATGTGAAAGTCGACTGATAAAGAAAATCCGATAACAGGTGCTTTTATAGGGGGTCAATAGGTCGCAACTCGTGACGTATCAAACAATTGAAATACGTCTTTTTCGATACGCCTTCACTTAATGCGGAATGGCCCCATAAATACTGGCTTGTTTTTAATGAATTCGTTATCAGTTTAAAAGTATAGAGTTGAACCTTTAAAATGATGTCATTTTTACGATTATTAAAAAAGTATTAACTACTCAAGATAACGCGCAACCAACTTCAAGTAACTGATTCCAAACTTTTGCTCGCGAGTGTATATGGTATATGAGTATAATTAGGAATAAAATAAGTTAGATTAACGTTAGATTTACACTTAATTTGATAATATTGATGTTTTATATCTTCAAATAAGTTATTAGTGTCTTTAAAAAAATATTTTGATTCTTTCGCTTAATTTCAATAGCGCACCGCGCCCGTAATCCAGTAGAAACTCAGTCTCAACGTCGTTGGCGTTAATCAGCCTCTTACATTCGTATCTATAGTCAAGTCAAAGTAATTACTTGAGTAAAAGTCGTTACTTAAGTTGTGATTTTAATACAATAAGCTGTGACAATAAAAAAAATGTCTTATTATTGCGTTCGGTGGCGCAGTAGTTCGCGCGTCCGGCCTGTGATAATGGCGATTACGCTTTCGCACCGGTCCGTCACGAGATGGGTGACCAAAAACATAGTATCTTGAGTTCCTCCGTTTTTCACAAGGCTAGTCAAGCCGTTGCTCCCAGGTGTATTTGCAATCGTTAAAATGCCTGCACTAAGTGATAAGCATAACTTTCTTCACCTCATTCAAATTCTCGTTTATTGCATAAAGATCACAACTTAAGTAATGACTTTTACTCAAGTAATTTCTTTGACTTGTCTATAGAATATAGACACGAGTGTTAATGCGTAGTGTGTCGTGTGCAGAAGGCGAACGCGGTGTCGCTGTCGGCGCGGTCGTGGGTGCTGCGCGCGTGCGCGTGCGAGGCGGGCGCGGCGGCGGCGGGCCGCCACCACGCCGCGCTGGCCGCGCTGCTGGCCACGCATCAGGTGCGCGCTAACATTGTTTTTATTTATTTTTTTGGCAAAGGGACGTGAATCCATGCGGCTTTTTCTATTGCACAATTTTATTTAGTCCCAACGAAAAATTGTAACGAGATTTTTTTTGATAAGCCGACGTGTGGTGTAATCGGATGCTTGATGATAACTAGATCAGTTTTGCAAAGAATTTTAGCGTTCTCGATTTTAATTGGAAAATAGTTGCCGGCACCGATTTTGGTGGTGTTGCAGTCACACTCATTACTCATTGGAGCCAAGCGGACTCAGAAGTCCTACCGTCAATCAATGCTAAGTTAGCCTTACACCAGATTATTAGAGCCAGGTGTTGGAGCCAGTCTCAGTGATTATTGGAGCCAGTGGACTCAAAAGTTCTACCATCAATAAATGTTGAGTTATCTCACACAAAATTATCGTAACCAGGTGTTGTACCTCCGTATCTTGGTCACTGGAGCCTGGTAGACTCGGAAGTTCCACCACCGACCCATATTAACCTTACACCAGATTATTGTAGCCAGGTGTTGGAGCTAGATTTCTTTGTTATTGGAGCTAGTAAACTCGGAAGTCTTATCATCAATCAGTGCTAAGTTATCCTTACACCAGCCCGCTTAGACAAGATGTCTTTCGATAATCGCTAAAGCAATCGCCAAATGGACAATGTATGAAATTTGACAATTGCGCTCGAAAGCTAAGCGAGGGCTTATGTCAAATCGCATACATTTTCCTTGTGGCGATTGCGTTAGCGTTTATCGAAATGCGTTTTGTCTAGGGGGGGGGGGGGGGGGGGGGGGGTGGCAGAATATTGTAGCCAGGTGTTGAAGCCAGGCTCCTTTGTCATTGGAGCCAGGTGGACTCTGAAGTCCAGTTGAATGTTATCCTTGATCGACCGCCTCGGTATGGTAGGAATGGCAGTGGTGCCTCATCAGGCGCACCCTGGACGGTTTGCCGGTGACGGTGCGCGCGGCCGCGGAGCCCGGCTGGGAGCTGTTCCACGCGCAGCAGCTCAGGAAGGCGTTGGCTGCCTGCGACATTCCCACAGGTATGATGCACGTCCCGTTGGACTATGTTCCACGTGTGTGTGTGTGTAGCGTATACTGCATCGGTAGGGTTTGTTGTAAAAACAGTGCGCTTGAATGAATTTTACAAGTAAATGAAAACACTGAATTCCTTGCAATTTATAACCCGCTTTAAATATGAACTTAAAACTAGAAGAAAAGTCAGTACTAGCACGCTAATTTTCACGTCTTAGCATGCAATGTGTTATTGCTATGCTTATTGTTAAAATCGATTTTATTATCGTGAACGATTGGATCGGGCCGCATTTGCATCGAATAAAATATTCTGCGGCACCGTGTGCCGAGGGGAAATAGCACTCGCCGTGATGCGATCTCGTGAATTTCGTAAATGAATTTCGGTCACGTGGCAGCAGCAAGACGCAAATGTTAACGATGTCGCGCGATCGATGATTTAGCAATAATTTATTTTAAGAACTATGATTAATTTAATTTTTGCTAATGGACCTTTAGCAATTAATAATTATTCCGAACGCTGTTTATTTCATTATTAGTAAGTCGTCTACGCTGGTACCTCTATATTACCTGTTTCTACCGTCAAGCAGCAGTCCTCTCATTATATTCCGGTTTAAAGAGTAAGAGAGGCAGTAAATTACTGGGTACTTGTTATGTCACAAGTTGGCAACATACATTGGGTGTCTAGGATCCACATGACGATAGACGATTGTAGCCACTTATCGTCCAGTAGGCACTCTGCGTGTTTGCTAACTTGGTTGTATAAAAAAACCTTGAAATGTCCAATGAATCGTTCTCAAGATTCTTAACAAAGAACGGTACTTCATATTTAAACATTGTGTGTCAAGGTACTGGAGGCAAACGGATCAGCGTTTCGCGCGTGCACGCGCTTCTGTCGCGCGAACTGGCCTCCCTTCACGCGTCTGCGCCGCAAAGGAACCTCGTAGCGATGGAGATACAGAAAGTTCTGGACTATGTCACCGAAGTGAACAGCCAGCGAAACCTCGCTGCCACCATCACCCACTACTACGACTCTTGGAGGCAACTGACCGAGATACTCTTCTGTGTCGCCCCGCCGGACATGCTTCCTCTAGAATCAAAGAAGAACTTACTCTTGAACATCCTCCAAGACCTGCTGAACAAGATCCCACCGGCGGAGGTGTTGCCGCAACTAGGAAACCAAGCTTCCGGAACGGTCCTTCTGCTATTGGTCAATCTGCGACATTGTTACATCATGCAGAAGAGGGAGACGAGTTTGAACGCATCGGAGTTCGAAACGTCCTTCTTCGGCCCGTCGAACCAAATTATGCAGACGAAATCGCTCACTCTCAAGTTCATCCTGCACAAGATCCTCAGTTGGATTCTAGTGTCGGGCGCTTCGCAGAAGATGCGCGTGAATCTCTACGGGGCGTTGCTGAATTTTTTGAACATTGTGAACTTGAAGCCGGCCGTCTCCGAGCAGGAGGAGGAGGAAGTCAGCAATACGTACGTCAGTTTATTGGACAGTTCGTTGGTGAAGTCCAGTAAGGAGGAGTCTGCGTTGAAGAGTATGGTCGTGGACGTGATCGGTGGGTTCGGGGAGCAACTGTGCAATGTGGTGTGCGGTGACTGTGTGGGCGGAGGGCAGGAGGTGTGCCGTATGGTGGCGCTGTCGTGTCTCGAGGCTCTGGTCGACATGGACCCGCGGTCGCCCTGGCTGCCTGCGCTGACCACACACGGATACCTGAGAAGTCTCATCGATAGTCTGCTGCAAGATGATGCGGGTCTCATGGAGGTATGGAATGCTTTTTGATTTCAATGTATTGTTATTATCTTTAGAAATTATTAATATATTATTATCATCTTAAGAGGTAGTAATCAATGAGCACATTTTATTTTTGTGAATAATTTTAATTTAATGAACCATAATTTTCATATGCCTAAGTTTAGTCAAGCAGAAGTTTTTGTATCTTATATAAATAAATGAATAATTCTCAGGAACTCTGCAAATGTTTCCATGATTATCATATGGTATTTTTTTGAAATATTTATTATTGTAAAAGTGAATATCATACTTGGGGCCATCCATAAATTATGACCTCCCCCCTGACTTTGTCACAGCTAGTCACACTTGCGAGACTCTCCCCTTCCTTGTGTGTCATAACATGTTTTGCAAGTTTTTCGTTAATACTTCAAATTTCGGCCTAGATGTGTGAGGTAAGCATCAGGGGCGGGGAGGGCATTTCGAAATTCACATTTCGAAACTCAAATTTCTTTATGGATGCCCCCTAGTCTGTTAACTCTTTACGCGTATAACGGTAATATTTAACACGCGAACAGGCGCTAGAGCCGAACCCCAAGTCGCTGCGCGTGCTGTACCTGTACGAGTCCAAGATGGCGCTGCTGATCAAGGTGGCGGCGTCCCGCGGCGGCGCCGAGACGGTCCTCTCGCAGGGCGCGCTGCACAGCCTGGCCAACCTGCGCGTGCTGAGCCGACACCCGGACGTGCACACCGTGAAGGACACCTCCTTCGCCTCCGACTTCCTGCCCCCCGTCACCACCAGGTACTACCGCCTCGCAGTCGCAAGCCCCGTGCGGCATTACACGTGTGACGTGTTACAACCTTAGTCGGTAGACACGACATTAAATTACTCACTCACTGTGCCTAGCTCGTGAGACTTGGGAGAATACACTGAATAGACCACTAACGCATACGAATGTACACTTTATCCTAATTATATTATTATAAACAATACTATACACGTGCGCTATCGGTTTGAGTAGTTGTCCTACCTAACGGGCACAATATGAAATCCCTAAATAACTGAGCACAGCACTACGCTAACTTAGTCAGGAGAACCCCCCAGGAAGGACGGTGAAGGATGATGGACGCACCTGTCGCGTCTTGAAAACTTTACGTTTCGAGTCACTGATAGATTTATTTTAATAGCGATGGTGTCCGTCGGCAGGTTCCGGCAGATATTGGTGCCGGCGCTGGCGCTGTGTGACGCGCTGCTCAACGCGCTGGGCACCGACAACCACAGCTGTGTGCTGCACGTCACCCACCTGCTGCTGAGCCACGCCGACTGCGCGGACCTGGTGCTGAGGTACCGCACCTGTCGTCACCCCTCACACACACAGCCACAGCCACAGCCGCGGGCTGCACGTCACTAAAAGAAGTAAAGTGCACCTGCTGCTGCACTTTACTTCTTTTAATATAATTGCAATAATTTTGCGAACTTCAAAATTTGCATAAAGTACCTACAGATTTTTAAGTGCGATCTTGCGTTCGTAGGGCTCTGCACCCCGACTCGCCCGAGGACCTGGTGATAGAGGCGGAAGCGCTGACGTCGGTGATCGCGCGCACGGCGACGCCCGCAGCGCTAGAGGCGCTGGCGGCGCTGGAGGGCGGCGCGGCGCTGCAGCGGCTGCACGCGCTGGCGCTGGCGCTGCTGGCCCGCCTGCACCAGCCGCTGGCCGGGAACCTCGCGCTCTACTACAAGGTACACAGCCGCGGCCGCAGCGCTGCAGCGGCTGCACGCGCTGGCGCTGGCGCTGCTGGCCCGCCTGCACCAGCCGCTGGCCGGGAACCTCGCGCTCTACTACAAGGTACACAGCCGCGGCCGCAGCGCTGCAGCGGCTGCACGCGCTGGCGCTGGCGCTGCTGGCCCGCCTGCACCAGCCGCTGGCCGGGAACCTCGCGCTCTACTACAAGGTACACAGCCGCGGCCGCAGCGCTGCAGCGGCTGCACGCGCTGGCGCTGGCGCTGCTGGCCCGCCTGCACCAGCCGCTGGCCGGGAACCTCGCGCTCTACTACAAGGTACACAGCCGCGGCCGCAGCGCTGCAGCGGCTGCACGCGCTGGCGCTGGCGCTGCTGGCCCGCCTGCACCAGCCGCTGGCCGGGAACCTCGCGCTCTACTACAAGGTACACAGCCGCGGCCGCAGCGCTGCAGCGGCTGCACGCGCTGGCGCTGGCGCTGCTGGCCCGCCTGCACCAGCCGCTGGCCGGGAACCTCGCGCTCTACTAAAAGGTACACAGCCGCGGCCGCAGCGCTGCAGCGGCTGCACGCGCTGGCGCTGGCGCTGCTGGCCCGCCTGCACCAGCCGCTGGCCGGGAACCTCGCGCTCTACTAAAAGGTACACAGCCGCGGCCGCAGCGCTGCAGCGGCTGCACGCGCTGGCGCTGGCGCTGCTGGCCCGCCTGCACCAGCCGCTGGCCGGGAACCTCGCGCTCTACTACAAGGTACACAGCCGCGGCCGCAGCGCTGCAGCGGCTGCACGCGCTGGCGCTGGCGCTGCTGGCCCGCCTGCACCAGCCGCTGGCCGGGAACCTCGCGCTCTACTACAAGGTACACAGCCGCGGCCGCAGCGCTGCAGCGGCTGCACGCGCTGGCGCTGGCGCTGCTGGCCCGCCTGCACCAGCCGCTGGCCGGGAACCTCGCGCTCTACTACAAGGTACACAGCCGCGGCCGCAGCGCTGCAGCGGCTGCACGCGCTGGCGCTGGCGCTGCTGGCCCGCCTGCACCAGCCGCTGGCCGGGAACCTCGCGCTCTACTACAAGGTACACAGCCGCGGCCGCAGCGCTGCAGCGGCTGCACGCGCTGGCGCTGGCGCTGCTGGCCCGCCTGCACCAGCCGCTGGCCGGGAACCTCGCGCTCTACTACAAGGTACACAGCCGCGGCCGCAGCGCTGCAGCGGCTGCACGCGCTGGCGCTGGCGCTGCTGGCCCGCCTGCACCAGCCGCTGGCCGGGAACCTCGCGCTCTACTAAAAGGTACACAGCCGCGGCCGCAGCGCTGCAGCGGCTGCACGCGCTGGCGCTGGCGCTGCTGGCCCGCCTGCACCAGCCGCTGGCCGGGAACCTCGCGCTCTACTAAAAGGTACACAGCCGCGGCCGCAGCGCTGCAGCGGCTGCACGCGCTGGCGCTGGCGCTGCTGGCCCGCCTGCACCAGCCGCTGGCCGGGAACCTCGCGCTCTACTACAAGGTACACAGCCGCGGCCGCAGCGCTGCAGCGGCTGCACGCGCTGGCGCTGGCGCTGCTGGCCCGCCTGCACCAGCCGCTGGCCGGGAACCTCGCGCTCTACTACAAGGTACACAGCCGCGGCCGCAGCGCTGCAGCGGCTGCACGCGCTGGCGCTGGCGCTGCTGGCCCGCCTGCACCAGCCGCTGGCCGGGAACCTCGCGCTCTACTAAAAGGTACACAGCCGCGGCCGCAGCGCTGCAGCGGCTGCACGCGCTGGCGCTGGCGCTGCTGGCCCGCCTGCACCAGCCGCTGGCCGGGAACCTCGCGCTCTACTACAAGGTACACAGCCGCGGCCGCAGCGCTGCAGCGGCTGCACGCGCTGGCGCTGGCGCTGCTGGCCCGCCTGCACCAGCCGCTGGCCGGGAACCTCGCGCTCTACTACAAGGTACACAGCCGCGGCCGCAGCGCTGCAGCGGCTGCACGCGCTGGCGCTGGCGCTGCTGGCCCGCCTGCACCAGCCGCTGGCCGGGAACCTCGCGCTCTACTACAAGTTACACAGCCGCGGCCGCAGCGCTGCAGCGGCTGCACGCGCTGGCGCTGGCGCTGCTGGCCCGCCTGCACCAGCCGCTGGCCGGGAACCTCGCGCTCTACTACAAGGTATCGTCGGTGACGCTACTGGCGTACGTTGTTGTACGTATTATGTCCCTTTGTTGAGTAGGATCCACCATCTCGATTCACCAGTGGATCGAATAGCGCTCTGAAGCTTTATCGTTTTATTATGAAGAGCTTAAAGCTGTCCTTTCCTGTGGGTTCGTTACTGTTATGCTGCCGGTCCGTCTGCGTCATAACGCAATAATTAACGCAATTATTTTGACTGTATGTATAGTTGGCCAATCGTTCGTTGCGTTAAACGGAACGTGGCTGTACTGTATCGGTACTGCCCCCTTAGACAAGATGTCTTTCGATAATCGCTCACGCAATCGTTAAATGGATAATGTAAGAAATTTGACAATTGCGTTCGAAAGCTAAGCGAGGGCTTATGTGTAATTGCATACATTTTCCTTCTAGCGATTGCGTCAGCGATTATCGTCTTGTCTAGGGGGGCTGTACGGTGTTAACATTAACGTTAACGCAGGTGGATTGTGTTAAATGTGGCATGTGACGTGTGCGCAGATCCTGTGCAACGTGCTGACGCTGGCGCGCAACGTGGTGGAGCTGGAGGGGCCGCGCGAGCTGGCCGTGCCGGCGCTGCGGGGGGGCGCCGTGGGGGGCGGGGTGGGGGGTACCGCGGGGAGCGCCGCGGGGGGTCTGGGCGCGCTGCCGCCGCTGCTGGCGGCGCTGCTGCTGGCCGCGCGCGACTCGGCCAAGCTGCGCGCCTCGGCCAAGCAGCGCCTCGCCGCCGCCGCCTCGGCGCCGCTGGACGGTGAGTTGCATGCGACCCTTGACCTACGGCCGCCATCTTGGAAAGGGAAAAAAATTCTATTGCTCGCTATAACCTTTTTTCTGGTCATTTTACAAAAAATGCTATCGGACCATTTTCATAGAGGGGTTTTTAAGGAATAACTTTCATTATAAACTTTTTAAATTTTATTCAATAATTAAGGTTTTATAGCGCTGCGAAACGAATACTATTATTTATTTATTATTCTCCAGTATTCATAAATATGGTACATAAATATTTATGACTAGCTGTTGCCCGCGACTTCGTCCGCGTCAATTTCTATTCTTCGCTCCTATTGGTCTCAGCGTGATGTTATACGGGGTGTCCCAAAAAATAGTGTCAAGCGTAAGTCCAGAGTTAGAGCACCTCTTGGAGTACCCGAATCACCCCTATGTATGTTCCGCGATTATTCGTAGTTTTCGAGTAATAATTTTTTTTCTGACTTTTTGAAAATTTTGATCCAAAGAACTTAAAAATTTTAAATAAAAAAAAGTAGAACATATTTTAATGTTTTTCTTTTTGCCACTGAATCATCTTTAGTGCTTCTTTTATGTCTAAAATAATCAGCTTCGTAACTTTAGTGGAAATTTAGAAAACAGTAGTGTAAAGTCAAAATTTGAATGTTAGTGAATAATTACTTAAAAATTCATCTTTAAATTAAAAATCTTAACAGGCGAATTCATGGTTTCTAAGTATGTGTAAAAACTTCTCTAGACTCTCTGCTTTCATAATCATTTAAAAAAAGAAGTACTTAATAGGGCTACTTTGGCTTAAATCGGCCATCAAAGACAGCGAGGTGAAAATTTCATAAAATTTACCAAATTCCTATCAGATGATAAAAAATCTTTTCTCGACGATCAGAGACTATCTGTCGCCGCGCTCAAGTCGATGACCTTCCTTGCAGTGTTCGACGGTCATAGATGACCCGCTAAGTTTGATTTTATTAAAATATAAGTAACTTTTTATCTACCATCACCATCTTCTAAATGACAAATTTTACTCAAAAATGCATGTAATGTGGTCATTATTTTGACAACCTTGTTTGAGCAAAGTCGACCTTACCCTTCTGTTTTAAGGAATTAAATTTCTAGTTAATTAATATATTTTTTATTTAAATTACTTGCTGGTTTTATTTAGATTAGGTACTTGCATTTTTGAGTAAAGCACTATACAAACCTTGGCCCACAATGACTGCTTCGCTGGTCACGCTACGATTACCTCGAGGTAACCTAGCTACGCTCTAGACCTTCCAGCTTGGCCATTATTGCGGCCCTCACTGTCCTCACTGTAAAGGCCTCGACCTACGGTCTCGGCCTTTATATCAGCTCGTCCATCAAGTGCTGCACGCTGACCGCGCTGTGTCGGCCTGGAGCTGCGCTACGCTGTGCTGTCGGCCATCATCAGCGCGACCAGCAAAGTAGTCATTATAGACCGCGACAGTAATGTACTATTAATTGGGATGATGACTGAATTCTTATTTCTACGTCTCGTCATTAAATATTAAAATACCGTGGAAAAAGATGCAGTCCTGTGAAATTAGAATTAAAATCGGCTTAGAAATACATAAGATACAAGCATTTTAAGTTGTTAATTTGAAGGCGATTAGACAGAGAAATCCGACATCAACCGTGAAGTCATCGTTGAGTACGGCCATATAAACTCCTTGTAAATTGCCGTTTTGCTAGAAAGAGATGGAGAAAAATCTTTAATACCTTATATCTTGGTTGTTTTTATAGTTATTCGAAAACCGATTATATGAATGAGCTTCTATTAAAGCAAAAAAAAATGTTAGTCATCTAGCCTATTGACTGTCCAACAGATCTGAAGAAGGTGGTCGCCAACGAGCCGTGGTGCGCGAGCGCATCGCCCGCCGAGATCCGCAGCGCCGCCGTGGGAGTGTTACGTGCGCGCGTACGTGACCGCGAGCGGGAGAGCGCGCGCAGCCGCCTCGCGCTGCACGCCGCGCTGTACGTCGCGCGCGCCCGCCTGCGCCGCGCCGCGCCAGGTACGGACTCGCGCTGACCTGCTATGACCTGTGCTGACCTGCCCTGCGCCGCTCACTGCTCCCTACGTATCGAGCGTGCGCGCCCGGTATGGACTCGCGCTGACCTGATGTGACCTGTGCTGACCTGCCCCGCGACGCTGAGTGCTCGCTATGGACAGAGTGCGCACCCGCCTGCGCCGCACCGCGTCAGGTACGTAACGGACCCGCGCTGACCTGCTCTGACCTGTGCTTACTTGCCCTGGTACTGCGGACAGACCGCGCACGCCTGCCTGCACCGCGAGGCGCTAGGTACGGACCCGCGCTGACCTCCTCTGACCTGAGCTGACCTGTCCCGCGCCGCTCGCCGCTTGCTCCTGCGCCGCGCCGCATCGTCATCAAAGATCATAATTGGCCTGCAGAAAGATCATAAACTCCCTGACACAGCATGAGTGTTCATTAGGGTAAGATTTGTCAGCGTGCTACAAGCCCGAGTGCCAGTGAAATCGCGCTTTGCCGTTTCCGTTTGTATTCCCCTATCACCATAAAGGAAGAAACTCTCAATATTATGCCTGGATCTGCATGCGTTAATGTTAACGCCTGCGTCCTAATACATGTCATTTACGGATTTCCGGTGTTGAGGGTAATTACTGGTTATACTATATAACTCAAGTTGGCAACGTACATTCAGGTCCTTTGGAGAGGTTGTAGATTTGCAAGTGTTACAGGTACCACATGCATTATAGGCAAATTTAGACTATATTTGGAAAGCCTGCTTATTTGTCAACTTTGTTGTATATAAATGTTAATGTAAATATGGTGTCTGCCGCAGTGCCTTCGGCGAGCGGCGAGTGGCGTAGCGCGTCCGAGGACCTGCCGGAGCTGCGCAAGAGTCTCGTCGCCGTGTTCAACGACCGCTTCACCGACGAGCTGCTCGACACTGCCAAGGTATGAACCCTAATACCTCAAGTTATAAACCGGTACCTCCAAGGTATGGACCGGTATCTCCAAGGTTTGGACCGGTATCACCAAGATTTGAACCGGTATCACCAAGGTTTGGACCGGTATCAACAAGGTTTGGACCGGTTGCTTCAAGGTTTGGACCGGTACCTCCAAAGTAAGGACCGGCACTTCTAAGCTTTGGATCGGTACCTCCAAGGTATGGACCGGTACCGGTGTTCTTTTATGGAAATAATGATGCGAAACTCACTTGGGGCATGCGTGGTTTAATAGTGAACACATGTACAATCAAGCGTTCCTTTCAGAACCAGCCGCCGCCGCAGCGCGCTTTCCTCGAGCTGGTGCTGAAGGACATCAAGAGCATGATCCAGTTCTCTCCGCTATAGCATCTGTGATGGAGCGAGTGCTGCTCATTAAAGAATGCCATTGATCGATATCTCTAGTTTTGTACTTGTAATAATGAAATAAATTAAGTATTTTCGTAGTGATTTTGTTTGGTTTCGATCACCAACATTTTTTTACATCACAACTGAAAAGTTCTTTTATTATTACCTATTTCTGCCGCAAAGTAGCAGTGCTTGGCATTGCTGTGTTCCGGTTTGAAGGGTAAGATATGGCACTGAAATTACTGGGTACCGTGACTTTACATCTGACGTCACAAGTTGGCAACGTACACTGTGGTTCTTGTGGGGGTTGCAGTTTTACTGCGAATCTCACAGGAGCCCCATGTATTATAGGTGACTGTTACCACTTGCCATCAGGTGGGCAGTTTACTTGTTTGCCAAATTAATAGTAATAAAAAAATAAAAATAATAGTTATTTGTTATACATGAGTGCAAAGTTGCTTTTTAACCGCGTGCTCAACTTTGATGACCGAGCAAGCGAAGGATTCTAAAATTGAATCACGAGCTCAGCGAGTGATTCAATAATTAGAATTCTGAGCGTTAGCGAGGGAATCAAAAGAGCACAAGGTCACACCCCGGACACTCCATACAACGTTTGCAAATCAATTACCTATTACTACTACTTAAGCAAATGACGTTTGTACACGCGCAAATGTGTGCGTGGAATCTAGTAGGGCTGAGTGCGCGGTTATCAATCGAAATGACGCGGGATGTGCAGCGACTGCCTTCTCTTTTACCCGCATAGCGCTGTCTCTGTTATCGGCCGGCGCTCGGGTCTACTCGCCCGAACGATCGCGCGCGCCCTTGTTTATGTGTCAGTAATGTCTACAACGAAGTGCGGAGTGGGATGAGGTATTTGAAATGAGCGCGGGGAGGTGAGTGGCCGTTTTGTACGTATTACTATTATATATTCTGTGACAAGGTGAAAAATCTTTGCACTCGAGTGCAACACGTAACTTTTTATCCCCCCTCAGCGAGGAAATGACTAAATGCAAAATAAAAACAAAACTACACCAAGGAGGTTCAGAGTCGGTTTTTAACAAATTTTAAAAAAGTTGTATGATAAATTCGCCACCATGGAGATGGAAGTAAATAGGTTTAATGATTTTTTGAAATCACATACCTATTGCACGCGATGTTCTAAATTCAAATTTACTTTAACCTCAAGCGGATAAAAACGGCTTTGGCGGTCAGATATCGAATAGCAAAAATACTCTTTCCGAGATGGGGGGATGAAAAAATATTTTATTTGGAAAGCGAAGCGAAGCTTGATATAGCGCATATGAATACAAAAACGTGGGTCGGTACATAGGCCAATACAGCTTCCCCTAAAAATTAATGCAAAACAGTTGCCCAAACACTAAATTACAACAAACGATAGTTACAAACCATTTACAAACACACTCTTTGAACTTGGGGAGATTATGGGAAAAAAATATTAAATTGTATACAGCATGGATTTTTGAGATGGGGTTTAAAGGGCAGGTACATTAACCGTTAAAGTTACAACAAACCATTGTTAGGCAACCATCCATAACTTTTTAAGATATTCTGATCTGCATTCACAGATTTTGGAAAAAAGTTACAGTCAACAAAAAAAATGCTGAGATAGCAAAAACAATTTTTTTTTATGCCTATCGATCCTATTTCATGTAGGGATCAAAAGACTCTATGGGACCATTTAAGGTATGAGTACTAGAAACGACAGAAATCGCCAAAAACTTTTCCCATACATTTTGTACGGAAATTCTCAGCTCCTATTTCATACGGTGACCTCTCTACGAATCCTATTTTTTACTTTTAAGAGAAGCTGTTAAGTTTATTTTCAACAAGATGGTGCTCCACCACATAACAGCCGCCGTACGCGTTCCAATTTCAACAGACAATTCAGGACACAGTGGATAGGGACACATGGTCCAATAAAGTGCACCTTGCAGCCCCGATCTAACGCCACTAGATTTTTTTATGGGGCTACCTAAAAAACTAAATCTACAAAAAGAAATACGACAGTGTTCAAGAACTGAAAGATGCATTGACGAGGACTTTGAATAACATCCATCCAAGAAAATTATTAGCTGCTACGTCCTCAGTACAAAAGCGAGTAAACTATGTATTCGTGAAGACGGCGGACATTTTGAGTAATTTATTTAATAGATAGATTAGATATTTTTGCGTTTGTTTAAAAATACATGTTTAATTTGATTTAATTTAGTATTTATTTGAATTACACTTTCCCTTAAAAGTAAGAAATAGGATTCATAGATAGATCACCTTAAGAAATAGGATCCGAGGATTTTCCGTACAAAATGTATGGGAAATTTTTTTTGGCGATTTCTATCGTTTCTAGTACTCATACCTTAAATGGTCCCATAGAGTCTTTTGATCCCTACATGAAATAGGATGGATAGGCAAAAAAAAAAATTTTTTTTGCTATCTCATAATTTTTTTTGTTGACTGTAACTTTTTTCCAAAATCTGTGAATGCAGATCAGAATATCTTAAAAAGTTATGGATGGTTGCCTAACAATGGTTTCTTGTAACTATAACGGTTAATGTACCTGCCCTTTAAATCCCATCTCAAAAATCCATTCTGTATAACACTCATCATAAGAATAACATGATCTTACAGAAAAGCGGTTCTTGGCATAGTAACTGCGACAGAATTGTGGAGCAAATGTTTTCGTGGATTCAAACAAGACCGTTTGCATTTAAAACATATTTTACTAGCAAGGCAAATCGAATCGACTATATCTACACTATTATTATAATTTTTGAAAAGAAGTAATTGATCGCGACGCTCTCTTCGCAGTTTTAGAGGTGTGATTACGTCCGTACAATATTCGGGGTATCTATATTTCATCCATTTATTGAGTTTATTCTGAATGCGTTCAATGGATACCGTCTTGGAATCCAAGTCGGTATATAGCAGAATAGAGAGAGAGAGAGAGAGAGAGAGAGAGAGAGAGAGAGGGAGAGAGAGAGAGAGGGAGAGAGAGAGAGAGAGAGAGATAGAAACATTAGATCAATAGATCTTACAAATGCATTCTACACAGCAATGTGCACAAGATGCGCCGCGTCCCTGGTGCGTAGGGTGCGTGGTAGTAACAGCATCTTGAACATGATCGCTAGTAAGCTCGACTACCTGTATATGAATCATTGCTGCGCAATTTCGCACGGGTTTGCGCAGTGATGATTTAAATATTTAATTCTCTTTTTCCTATTTTACCTATATGTATACTAACCCTAGGCTAAGTGTTGTTTTTGTTTTACTAACCAAATGGACATACATATTTGTCTGATAAATAAATAAATAAACTTAATTATCCACATCTCGTTACAATTTGATGCACATCATTTTTCTCACATACACACGTATGTCATTGCATCGCACACAAACAACGCACAAACGCGCGCACGCGCTCACACACACACACACACACTCTCACACACACTCTCACACATACACACATACACTCACGTACACACACACGAACATACGCACACACGCACTCACACACACCCATACACACACACCGCACGAAAATATAATATTTTGTTTACATTATATTACATTATTATTATTTTGTTACTTTGATATTATTTTGTACAGCTTCTCATGTGTTACTCTTGTATAACTATGGAGGGGGACACTGACTACTGAAATACAGACAAATAGTCTAGCTCGGTGGTCAGGGACTTCTTAATATTTGTACTAAATATTTGTCAATAAAGATTTATATTATTATTATTATAAAATTACACAACAACACTAATGTACTCTTGGCCTTCATCTCATTTAAGAGTAAGTGACGACACGGGACGATAAGGAAAGTGAATATGGAAGCGAACTTCCCCTGAACGGAACTAAGGAACTGGCTAACTTATATCTAGTTGTTAGAACACAAAATGTAGGCGCCCACTTAGGAAAGATTTTTTGAAATTCCCACAGGAACCTTAGTCAAAGTCAAATAACATAAAAAATAAAAGAATATTCTGTTAAATCTGTTTCATAATATAGTCATCATCATCATCACAGCACAAAATATGTCCCCACCGAAGGGCCAGAGCCAGGGCCAGAGACTCTAAGGCCTAATCACCCTAACATAGGGTATGTTAGGGTGATTAGGCCTTAGATGGCCTTAGTCAACCACGCTGGTCCAGTGCGGATTGGTCGACTTCACATACACCATTGAATTACTTTGCAGATGTATGCAGGTTTTAGTAAAACAGATTGGAACTGCTTTCGTAATTATTTGGCAACCAATCTAGACCTTAAGAAATCTATGAAAACACCTGCAGAAATAGATCATTGCAACAAACAAGATCCAGACTGTGTAAGTCTGGCTTAGTACTCCTAAACTGGAGCCTAGGAAATCATCTTATAACTTACCAGCAGCTATAAAGAATAAAGTAGGTACTCGAAAATAGGCCGGTTGAGACGGGTCTGGCAGTTATCGCATCTTCCAAGTGATAAAACAAGGATAAAACAGCATTAAATAGAGCAATCAAAGAGCTAAAACTTGCTTAAGGAAGCGCAAGACATATATAAGGTTATAACCATCTCCTCGATACTTGAACAAATATCCGATTCAGGAAAAGGGGAACGGTCAACGGATACTGTTCTCAGCCTGGATCTGCAACTATGCCTACCTATAAAACTCACTACGTCTCGCGAAGTTTCAAGGACTATCGCATCCATGGACTTGACTTCCTAGTCTATCTACATGAAGTAATGTAGAATCGCCTACAATTTTTGGATTGGGGCTCTACAAACTTTGAATCTTTGAATAAAGTATCGACAAACTACCACCTATCCTATTATATCGGTAAACGGATTATCGCTATGTCTTTTCGCTTTCGAGATCCGTGTGGCTCAGCTGGGGTAACGTTACCCCAGCTGAGCCACACACATCTCTGAAACGCGCAAGCGACAAACTCTGAAATTAGCTGACAAACTCCGACAAACTACTGCTTTACTATTCCAGCAAACAGATTTTCGCTACGTCGCTTTGATTTCGAAATCTAGCTGGCTCAGTTGCAACAACTGCTGCAGGTGAGCTCTGAAATGGTAGATCGACAAAGTCTGGAACTTGTCCGACAAACTTGCGCCTAATCTATATCAGTAAACCGATTTTCGATATGTCCTAGTCCCATGGTCACCAAATTTGGGATCTGATGATTGGATCTCATTTAAATCGAGGGAAACCCTTAGTTTTAGGTGTGTCCAACGTGTTTTGTGTGTATGGTACGCGATTACTCTGCCTAATTGTAGACCGATTTTCAAAACTCCTTTTGTATTCGGTAGAGTATACTCCTGGGCTGCTCCCAAGATCACGAAAGACAGGATCTGATGATGGGATCTCATGAAAGGCGAGGGTTCCTTTCTCTAAAAAGATTTCATTCACTAAAAAGTTAAATATAAAAATATTTTACAAAAAATATAAACCGACTTCAAAAACACTGACAAGTTTAAAATAATATAAGAATAGGTACAGACAACATCACACTTCTATATTGAAATCGGTGACAAATTTTAAGACTATCTATGGGATCATCGTCTGGCACAGACTTCAATATAGAAGTGTTTTTTTTTTTTTTTTTATGGATGGCCCGGCAGATGACCTCCTCCCGCCTGATGTTAAGCAGTGATAGAGGCCCAAATGAGTTGACAGATAAGAGTAGGGACATCCACTCTCCTACCTGCCCGCCCCTTGCCGGCCCAAAAGATGCTTTTTCACGCCTCTTTTGAAGGAACCCATGTTGTAGGATGGAGGAAACACGTGCGCAGGTAGAGAATTCCAAGTGTGGGATGAACGACAGAAGAAGGAATCTTGGAATTTCTTGGTACGGTGTGAAAAGGAGGACACAGTGTACGGATGACTCCGAAGGCCCTTACGCGTGTTTCTGTTAAGGAATGGAGAGGGAGGGATAAGGTTAAAGAGCTCCTCAGAGCATTCCCCATGGAACATTCGGTAAAAGGCTCTAAGAGAGGCGATGTCACGACGAAGTTGTAGAGGCTCGAGGGTGTTAGTTGCCTCTACATCGCCAATTATGCGAATATCGCGACGCTGCAATCTGTCCAGAGCATCGAGGAGGTACTGAGCGGAGCCGTCCCAAAGGTGCGAGCAATATTCCACGCAAGACCTAACCTGAGTTTTATACAACAAGCATAGTTGGTCCGGCGCAAAATACCTACGCACCTTGTTCAGGACACCGAGTTTCCGTGAGGCAGTAGTTATGACGGATTCGATGTAGTCTCTGGGGTTCAGATCACAGCGAATGATCATTCCGAGCAAGGTGATGTTGCTCTGTGTGTGAAGGGTTGTGCCCTGGAGAGAAGGAAGGGGGAGGAAAGGTGACCTTTTCGCCGAGAACGCGCACACCTGTGTTTTCTTAGCATTGAACTCAACAAGATTGTTGGAGCCCCATTCGGAGACGAGGTCCAGCGTCCTGTTGAGCTCAATGATAAGATTCTGCCTTTCCCTACCAATATCACCGCGAGCAGCCCCTGAGCTTCCGTGATATCCCCCATGCACTGTACTGTCATCTGCATAGCAATGTATAGCTCCCAAGGAAAGCATATCATTGATATGCAGAAGAAACAATGTGGGGGATAGAACGGAGCCTTGCGGAACTCCAGCGTTCACTGCCACGAACCGCGAAGCGCAGCCGTCAACGACAACGCGAATTCTACGCTCGTGGAGGAAGCTGGCAATCCACGTACAGAACTGCGCGGGTAATCCGTATGCCGGAAGCTTGGAAAGAAGAGCCTTGTGCCAGACTCTATCAAAAGCTTTGGCGATGTCGAGACTAATAGCCACCGATTCGCCGCGCTTATCGATAGATTCACCCCATTTGTGCAAAAGGAACGCTAGAAGGTCACCTGTTGACCGTTTAGGACGAAACCCATACTGTCGGTCATTAAGTAACGAGTGACCTTCCAGGTAACGGATCAGCTGGGTATTAAGGATCCTCTCCATGATTTTACACAAAATGGAAGTGACGGCTATAGGACGATAGTTAGCCGGATCAGAACGATCTCCCTTTTTGGGAACCGGCTGGACATTGGCCTCTTTCCAAGATTTCGGCACACAACCAGCAGAGAAAGACAGACGGTATAGACGCGTAAGGACCGGAGTCAACTCCGCTGCACACTTCTTAAGAACAATCGCAGGAATGCCGTCTGGGCCACTTGCTTTTCGAGTATCGATCGACTGGAGCTCCGCCCGCACATCACGCTATCTGATACGGATATCGGGCATGGTGCTGCCACAATGGGACAGTTTCGGAGGTTGTGTACCACAGTCATCGACACGGGAATGAGCCGCGAAGAGTTTTGCCAGGAGGTCGGCTTTCTCCTGCGGCTGATGAGCAAGTGAGCCATCGGCATGTCTCAGCGGTGGCAGCGAGGGTTGGCAGAAGTTTGATTGCACAGCTTTGGCCAGGCGCCAAAAAGAACGGCTACCCGTAGGGTGCGATAGCAGTTCCTGGCCCACTTGTGCAATGCGCTGAGCATCCGCTCTAATGTAAGCCCTCTTACACAGCTTGGTGGCATTATTGTAGGCTGTTTTCAGTAGGCTTGTATTGGGATCCTTAGAAGCTCGGCCTCTGATCCAAGCGCGGTAAGCCAGCTGTTTGTTTTCAACAGCAGAGGCGCACTCGCGATTGAACCAGAGGTTACGTCTGCCTCTACTGACGAGATTGGAATGCGGAATATAATATTCCATTCCTAGTATGATCTCGTCAGCAACAGAGGCAGCGCAGGAGTCCGGATCCATCCTATTGAAACAGCGCTGCCACTAAGGAACAGATGCGTAATAATCCCGCATACCGTCCCAATCTGCTGACGCATAGTGCCACAGACGGCGTGCTGCAACCACAGGTGACGGTCGCGACGCCTCACAGTGGTCCGGATTTTCAAAAAGGTGGACGTAGGATCGAAATTGCATATTTAACTTAACAAAAAATTGTTTCGTATAGGAAATTTAACGCTGATTAATACTTATTACTACAACTTTTCAAAAAAACTGCTCCTTCACGTCAAAAAAAAATATTGAAAATAAAAATGTATGGGAGAAAATCTATTTTATTATTTTTCTCCGTTCAGTATCAAAGTATAGCAAGCAAACCTTATATTCTGGTAAGTACCTATTGTTCTTAATACGACGACATATAAATTGCGTGCGTATCCCTGCGGCCTTGACGCCTACGACGATTCAAAGTTTAAAATTTCAATTGGAGTTTTTTTTAATTATTATCGAGGTTTTCAATTATGCTGAATTTAAAATATAATTTCTTAATTATATAAGAATTAAAACATTCGCATTCCAGCATTTGTTTCATTTTATTTTAATAAAAAATAGTAATAAAAGTCTTCAACAACAGTCACGTGCTGATTCGTTGCCTATTTGTAACTGACTGAAACGACTCCTGTGATATAAGAATCATTTACCCCCACCACCGGAGACATCGACGACGCTGATTGGCTGTTGAAGATGTGGTACTAATTTTGTCAGTCACTACTTGCGCGCGTGTGTTTGTTATAAATATCTGTGCATGAAACAATTAAAGGCACTTGTTTCTCAACCCTTGAGGAAGCAACATATCTAATTATCCGTGCTGTGTGAAAGTTTAGTGAGTTTCGTTATGGCTGCATTTGTAACAAACTTGGACATCTTTATGTTCCTCCGTGTTGAAGGAGATATAAAAAATTGGGCACGACTCTATGAAGCTATTATTCTACATATCCCAGTTGAAACATGTTCACAAGATTTAGAAATAATCAAGACCTTTTTGAAGAACTACGTCAGTAATATCAATCGCAGATGGACAAGTGCTTCTAGAAATCAGAAAACTTTCATGAATAGACATGCTGCGTGGTTACAATCAAATATTAGTTGGCCAAATTGCACTACTGTTAATTTATCCGAGATTTTTCAAGCCCAAGATGAAGTTATCGAAAACATATCGTCAGACAATACTTCATTTGACATCGATACTACAACAGCTGTGATTCCGTCGACATCTAGTACAACAACTGTGGGCACATCTACCGAAGTTCAGATTAGGAAGCCTTTTGTTGACCTCAGCAACAAACAGAAGAAAAGACGTTCAGAGTCTCTTTTGGACTATTCGCCGGAAGAACTTACTTTTGCATTAGTCGAAAGACTTAGGATAGACAAGAAGAATGACTTAGCTCGTGTTATTGACCATATAACGAAGAACCCTGATAGTGTTGCTATCGTTCAAGCCACATTGTTTAAGAAAAATACGAAAAAAACTTTTGATGGAGATTATGCTCTTGGTCTTTATACATCATTGAACCTGTCAAAATGGAAATACTTGTGTTTAAGGAAAGCGCTGTTAGATTGTGAAGTTCCAGTGTTCCCATCGTATCACAAACTCCTTGAAGCTAAAAATAGATGCTATCCTCATGATTTAGAAATTACCGAGAGAGGAGCCAGAGTGATGCTTCAAGCCCTATTGGATCTGACAGTCCAGAAGATTCTTCAAATTACTGGTACCCAGATTGATTCGTCAACTGAAGGATTGAAGTTAATTAGTAAATGGGGTTTTGATGGTGCTTTGGCAGAAGGTTGCTTGAGTAAAATCCGTGTTCAGTGTGTAGAATAGGAATGAATTTATTTACAAAATTGAGCTATATTTATACATACAAACTTAATACTAAAACCAATCAAAAAATAGGATTTTACGCCAATCAAAATTCAGCGGCCGGCGAAGGCGCGAATTCTCATGGCATATACGTCAGACGCGATATAAATACTTGCGATGACGTAGGCGCGCTCTTTTTGGCGGCGACAGCGAGACGGTGCGTACGTGTGTGGAGGCAGCGCGCGGATATCGGAACAGCGGCGCGCGCGCAGCGAAATACTACTACACGAAGATTTGATGCTGTGTTGAAAACTGTTGGAAGCTGTCTTATAGCTCTTTTCAGAGCTGCTCTTATTTCAAACCATAGCTCTTTTCAGAGCTGCTTACTATTTCACTCGACGATGTCTGTAGGTAAGTAGGCTACAGTGCTCCCCTTCAAGTGAAACGTACCGGCAGCTTGACGACACGGCCTGAGCGCGTTTTCTTGTGCTCTTGTTGGGTCGTCATGGTGGCCGTTGGCGTGGGCTTGATGCACTGTTGCTGAGGTATGGTGTTGGTATTTTTGGTATTTGTCTGGTTCTGAGGTAACTGCATGGTAACTTGGTTTCGCGGTGGTGGTACTGTTTCTATGTCTTGATGTATGGTAACTTCGATTCTGTTTGATGTTAGGGCTTCATCTAAAAGGTATGCAGGCTTCAATCTGTCTATTGATATGTTTGTCTGGCGATCAGGTAACTGGATGGTATATACTTTTTCTGTTCTCTTGACAACTTTGAAAGGGCCTTCGTATGGCGGTTGAAGTGGTTTCTTTACTGCGTCGACTCTAATAAACACATGACTGCAGTTGTGTAAATCTTTATGCACGAAGATGTGTTTATTGTTGTGATGTGCAGTAGAACATTTTGGTTTATTTTCTTCTATGGCGGACCGTAGTTTTTCGACGTAAGTATAGTCCATTGTTGTAGACATAGATGTTTCGCTGAAGAATTCGCCCGGAAGTCGTAAGTTATATCCGTAGGTAAGTTCGGCTGCGCTAACTCCGGCATCTGTGCGTAGAGCGGCTCGTAATCCGAGTAACACTGTAGGTAATTCGTCTATCCATGTTGTAGTATCAGACAGTTTTGTACGTAGAGCAGTCTTTAATGAACGATGCCACCGTTCGATGATTCCGTTGCTTTGTGGGTGATACGGAGTAGTACGATTCTTCATCACACCTAATATTTTCATTAGGTTAGTGAATAGGTGATTCTCGAATTGTCGTCCTTGGTCGCTTATCAGTGTTGTGGGGCAACCGAAACGTGATATCCAGTTCGTATACACAATGTCGGCTATTGTCTCAGCCGTTATGTTGTCGGTAGGTATTGCTTCGGGCCATTTGGTGACTCGGTCAATCATAGTGACGAGATAGCGATATCCTTGTCGTGTTACAGGTAGAGGTCCAATTATGTCTATATGCACGTGTTGAAATCGGTCGGTTGGCGGGAATCTTGATGTATCCGAGTACGTGTGTCGTTGTATCTTGCTTTTTTGGCAGTCGGTACAACTTTTTGTCCATTTTCCTATGTCGGCATTCATTGATGGCCAAAAGTACTTCTGTGTCATGAGCTTGCGAGTTGTGCGAGTACCGGGGTGACTGACGTTATGTACACTTCTGAATACTTCTCGACGATGTTGCTCTGGGATGTATGGCCGAATGTGATGTGTAGACGTTTCACAGTAGAGTTCTATATTGGTGTTAGGTATGATGATTTTTTTCATGGAGAGATTTTCTTGTCGGATTAATGCTTGAATATTTGTGTCTTGTTCTTGTGATGCAGCGATTTCTTCGTAGTTTATTGTTGATGGGCAAGTTATTGTTTCTATGCGGCTGAGTGCGTCGGCGACGATGTTTTGTTTACCGCTCACGTGACGGATATCAGTCGTAAATTCGCTGATAAACAAAAGCTGTCTTGTTCTTCGTGGAGTTTCGGTATTTGACTTCGTTTTGTTCATTGCGTATGTGAGTGGCTTATGGTCAGTGAATATAATAAGTTGTCTTCCTTCGAACATTTTCCTGAAGTATTTTACTGCCATATACATTGCCATTAGCTCACGATCATATGTAGAATATTTTATTTGAGCTTCGGAAAACTTCTTGGAAAAATATCCGAGTGGTTGCCATCTTTCTTGAACAAATTGTTGTAGTACGGCTCCTGCTGATTTGTCGGATGCGTCGCAGAATAATGCGTAGGTAGCATGTAGAGATGGGTGTGCGAGTAAAGCAGCGTTGCTGATGCTGGTTTTACAGGCTTCGAATGCTCGTGACGCTTCTTCAGTCCATTCTATTATCGTTTTGTCTCGCTTCTTGACGTTGTGCAAATAGGCATTTAACGGTGCTTGGGTGGATGCAGCATTAGGGATGTGATCGCGGTAAAAATTTATCATCCCAAGAAATCTTCGGAGTTCTTCAATAGTCTTGGGTTTGGGATACTTGGTAATGATGTCGACTTTGTCGGCTGGAAGTTTGATGCCCTCTTTCGAGACGATGTATCCGAGGAATTTTACTTCTGACTGCCCGAGATTGCATTTTGCGGGGTTGATAGTGATGCCATTGTCTTCCAATCTTCTGAGTACTGTGGTAAGGTGCTCTCGGTTCATATTTTCGTTTGGGGATGCAATCAAGACGTCATCCAGGAACGGGAAAACGAAATCTAACCCTCTGAGTACTTCGTGCATGTACCTTTGGAATGTTTGAGCTGCATTCTTAAGGCCTGGACACATTCTTGGAAATTCGAAAAGGCCCATTGGTGTTATAATGGCTGTCTTCTCAATGTCTTCTTCCCTCACACTTAGCTGTTGGTATGCTCGGTTGAGGTCTAGTGTTGAGAATATTGTCTTGCCGGACAGCTGGTATGTGAAATCTTTGATGCGAGGTATTGGGTATCAGTCGGGCTTCGTAATGGCGTTGAGACGACGATAATCCCCACAGACTCTTAAGTCTCCGTTTTTCTTGGGCACGATGTGAAGAGGTGATGCCCAGGGACTTTTGCTTGGTCTGCATAGCCCTTGTTCGATCATGTTTTCGAACTCCTTCTTGACTTTTTCGTATCGGTGAGGTGGTATCGGACGAGCTCGGCAATGAATGGGACGACCGTCGGTTTCGATGTAGTGTTGCACGTTGATATTGCTGTTGAGATTCATAGATGTTAATCTTGTAATTCCAGGAAACTCGGCCAAAATCTCGTGGTAAGATTTCTCTATGTCGATACTGCGTATTGTTGGTATGTTTGTTGCTTGAACGGGTGCGTTGATTTTGAGGTTTGTAACACTGTCGATTAGTTTCTTGTTTTGAAGGTCGACGATGAGCTTGTGGTGCTTCAAAAAATCGGCTCCCAGAATTGGTTTTGATACATCGGCGACTATAAACTTCCACTTGTATGGACGGCGTAGATTGAGGTCGAGCTCCAGAGTTTTCTCTCCATATGTGGAAATTACTGTGTTGTTGGCGGCAAACAGCTTGAATGGTAGCGGACTTGCATTGCTGCCTTTAATCCTAGGTAGCACGGATACCAATTGGCATTTTTTCCGAAGAAGCTGGAGAAGCAAGAAATAAAGAATTTCGAAGAGTTCGTGAGTCTCACACAAGAAAATTTAACAGGATAAAGACCAACGAGGACTTGCTTCATAATTTTTTAATTAGTTCAGACCCATATTTATCCCATATTCGACCAAAATACAGCAACTCAAAGCAATTCGATTTTTTTCCAGATGTTAAAGAGCTTTTGTTGTTGCCTGAGGTAGTCACAGAAGAAACCGAAAATATGGATCTACAGGAGTTGCAGTCTGAACATGATCCATTAATGTAAACGTGACAGATTTAGTGATGTTGTAATTGTTAGAATTGAGTTTGTTAGTAGTAGTAGTTAAGTTGTGGTCCTTTTCAGGACTACTTAAAATAGTCAAAGGGTCGTGATATTCAGCCGTATCCGGTTAGACTGGAAGACAAGTTATCCCGGTTGCGACCTTACGGGCCCGGGGTCCGCCCGGCCCGTAAGGTCGCAACCGGGATAACGCTCGGATGATGATGATGACTTAAAATAGTCATTTTCAAGACTTCAGAAAAAGCCCTTTTCAGGGCTAAATCTATTTCTAATTGTTTCTTTCAAGATAAGTCACACTAGTAGTATAACCACCAATATCAACTATGATTTATCAATAGGAAATATCAACAGATGAAAGAATAATCAACAGAAGATTATTTAAAACAAAAATAAGCAAAAATGCTTATTTTATCATAACGTCACGCTTTATATTCCCCGAAGGCAAAGGTGTATACTACACTATAGTACACTGTAATTTCGCCAGTTATATTTAAGTCCCAAGTAATAGGGGGCGAGCCTAATAAAAGGATGGGGCACGCGGGGGGCTTGTTTTATTAAAAAATATATTTTGGATTAATTTTAATAGAAAAACTCGTTAATAATAATAAGATAATTCAACATAAAAATTTTAAACTTTATAGCATCGTAGGCGCCAAGGCCGCAGGGATACGCAAGCAATTTATATGTCGTCGTATTAAGGACAATAAGTACTTACCAGAATATAAGGTTTGCTTGCTATACTTTGATACTGAACGGAGAAAAAAAATAAAATAGATTTTCTCCCATACATTTTTATTTTCAATATTTTTTTTTGACGTGAAGGGGCAGTTTTTTTAAAAGTTGTAGAAATAAGTATTAATCAGCGTTAAATTTCCTATACGAAACAATTTTTTGTTAAGTTAAATAAGCATTTTCGATCCTATGTCCACCTTTTTGAAAATCCGGACCACTGTGCGCCTGAGGCACTGTGACGGATACCAGACAGTGATCCGAAGATCCTAGTGGAGCTCGAATCACCACCTGATATCCGTCAGGGCGATTTGTCAGCAGAAGGTCCAATAAAGAGGGCGCTTGACCGATAATATCTGGTACCCTGGTGTGCTGGGTGACCAATTGTGTCAGGTCGTGCGTGAGAGCGAATGCGTGGGCAGTCCTACCTAGAAGTGGAAAAAACGGCTTAAAATTTTAAAACGTTTAAACGTTGTACTTATTTCAATAAGCGCGCTTGTAAAAAAGCTTTTCGTTTAAACGCTTATTGTTTATTGCGTATAATTATGTTTGGAAAAACGTTTAAGTACAACGTATGCACCGTTCTATTGCTAATGACAAAAACACTATAGGGATAGCTTTATACTATTTAAACGAAAAAACTGCTCTCATATCAATCAATTGAAATATTTTTAGTGATGGAAATATTAATATTCTTATTTTATTACTTAATAAACAATGTTTCTACAAATATTGCATCACGCGACTTAATTGACCAAGTTCCTTTCAAAAAAGTCCCACATTACATTATTACCACCTCTCGACACTAAAACTATCAAATTATATATTTATAAACTTTATTTAATCGCACTTTATACACACACGCATAACAAACGTAAATACAATGCTTATTTATACACGTATTTAAAAAAATAAAACGAAAGCGTACGTAAAAGCAGCCAGCCACAACACAACAAACGCGTACTTATCTCTCGACAGTGAAAAGCTTACTACTTTTTTAAACGAAAAGCGTGGTAAGCCATCCAATTTTGGGATGCGTTTTGGTCGCTTTATAACTCCAGCACGCAGTATAATGCCATCTAGCGGCGAACGTTCTATTTCCGATGCATGTATACAGACAGAGCATGCTTTCAAAGTAGGTAATTTTATTGCGGGAGTACAGATGGCGGGACTAATGTATGTCGGTAAAAAGCAAAGCGTAAGTAAAAGCGTAATGTTTTGATTAGAAAAAGTCTGCTTTTGTACTTTTGTTCAAAAGCAAACTTTTTTAAGTGCTTTTCGTTTAAACGCTCACCTCTAGTCCTACCCGCATGGTCAGTTTTAGAGGAACTTAACCACAACTCGTGGTGAGCATTGAAGTCCCCTAAAAACACCAGCTCGGCGGAAGGAAATCGCTCCTGCGCGTCATCTGCCACCCGACTTAGATGTTCAAAAAGTCGAGTTGTCTCCAAGTCACCACGATGGGAACGGTAGACGCAGACGTAGACACGGCAATGAGTGCCAAAATCAACGTGTACCGCAAGGATGGAAAAGGAAGGTTCCTCCAAACAGCGCAGGCGACGACAGCAAACATCCGCCCGGACGAACAAGCAAACACCAGCCTTCGCCTTGAAGGACTCCTCAAGAGCGTAGCCGGGGTAATTAAGGTAGCCTGTATCGGCCGGGCAGATAATTTGCGTCTCCGTCAAAAACAGCATTGCTGGACGGGCTGTCTCGAGATGGTGGTGGACAGCTAAGAGGTTAGAATGGAGCCCGCGGATGTTAGCGAGCCCCACCTCGAATAATGGTGTTTTGGTGGGATAATGCACCGCTGTACGACCTGTCTTAATATTTTGCGCTGCCATAATTATTGGAGTGAGAGGCGTGAAACTGAGGTGTCCTTGCCGCGTTTCGCATAGTTAATGTGTGTAGGCCTGTTTCGCCAGGGAACAGCCGACAGCTGATTTGCGCTGACCCTCCGCACGGAAGGGCCCCCGAACCCCCCCGGAAGTGGTAGCCGGGACCCACCGTCCGGTCACCAACCGGCACGACGGACCACTCCGAGATTATGCGTGGCATGGTGGGGCAGCCTCACGGACTGGTTAGGTCCGCTTGGGCCCCTGTACTATACCACGGGCGGCCAGCGGAACAGCCGTTTCTTCGGGTCTTCCTGGGCGGAGGGTCAACGCAGTCAACCTGGCACTGGTTCGACGGAAGCCCGCACAAACCATACGAATCGCAGCAACGACCCCTCAAGCTCTGGCTGTGCGCAGACTGATCCCGAAACGCGGACAAAAATGGCCACTTGACGGGTTTTACATCATGCGCACGGTGGTCGCTAGCCAGTCGGGTTTTTCAAGCCCTACCACCAGAAGTTGGTCACTCGATTAGCACCACCCGGGGATCACGTGTAGGGTCTCGAGGGTAAAACCTACGGACGTGAGCGACTCCAATCCCCTATGTTGTCTGTACCTATTCATAAATTATTTTAAACTTTTCAGTGTTTTTGAAGTCGGTTTTTATAATCATGTCATGAAATCACTGTTTTCGAATCCATAGTCGGATTGTACAATATGGGTATAGATATTAGGAGACTCATTACTAGAGTCGTCTGCGTGGGTACCTCTATCTTACCCAATTCTGTCGCCAAGCAGCGGTGCTTGCATCGCTGTGTTCCGGTTTGAAGGGTAACAAACAAAGGCAATAAAATTAATAATAAATAAATATAGACATGTATATAATCGAAGCTTATGTTGTAGGTTTGCCAGTCATGTAGTATAAGGTGACTGTAGCAACTTACCATCAGCTGAGCAGCCTAGCTAATGATGTTGGTAAAGGCGAAGAGAAGGGGTGCCCACCCAACATATAACTGATGCTGACGAACTATTTAGCCGAGCGTAAAGTAGGGTTTTCGTCGGCAGCCAGGTTTTGTGAAAGGTTTCCACCATGGGAAGTCAACAGGGCTCTGTTCTGGGGCCTTAACTTTGGTTGTGGTTGTGCCAGACTATGAAGCGTCCTAGTTGCTCATAGTATTGGTCATACATGTTGTTCAATAAAAGGTTATGTGACATAAAATTGGTTGAAAGGAGTATGTGTGATTGCGGGAATGACTTGAAGTCTTGTGGGAGTATCCACTGTATGTGGACCTACGTGCATGAATGATGAATAGGATACGCCGCGAAGACCTCGGAGGCGAACTTTGTACCGCTGCGGGAGTTCGCGCACCAATGGCACAAGGGGTAAAGCAGGTTGGGAAGGAGGAGTATTGGATGAAGTGAGGGACTCGTACCGGAGCTGTGACTGTAAGCGTTGCCTCTATTTCAAACATTGAATAAATTTGAGCCATTCAAACGCGACCATTTTGCGCGCGCTTTTGATGATGTCATTGGTTGTGTCCCGTGTTTGTACTATCATCTCATAAAGTGGAGACACTATGGTAACCTTTAATTGGTGTGATTAGTGTTGATTTTCAGGCAGAGGGAACATACACCGAGTTGAGGGAATAACGATAAAGATACACTAAGGGGCTTACGAGAATACTTGCACAGTTGACAATCAATATGGGAGAAATATTGTTGGGGCCCGCTATTTTTTAATATTGAGTTTCTTTAAGAATTTCAGAAAAACATCTTCGTTTACTTCTTTGTCGCTTATATCCGTCACTGTGCTGTGACCTTGAGGTATTACCTAAGTGTCATAATTAATTGATCTTGATTGGAAAGTTGATTGACAGTAATCCGAAAAAAGGTTACAAATGTCACTACCGGAGTTAGAGGAGCGATTTCCGTATACCATAGTAGATGGGACTGAGTTGTTAGCTCGTTTACATTTTACATAAGTAGGTTCAAAATACTTTGTTGTAATTTTAATATTATTTTGAGTTCTATTATTGTGTCCTCCTGACCGATATTCGGTCACGGCGGCCAATCTCCACAGAGACTAGCCATCTGCGCAGGAGATATTATAGTGCACAAGTGACTGCGCAAACGCAAGTGCACTCTCTGTTCCTTCACTCGCCTAGTCCGATGGGACGGTCAGCCGACACGACCGGGGCGAGATCAGGCGCAGGACCCACTATTTAACGTGCCTTCCGAAGCACGGAGGAGCTTGAGATGTTCTTTATTTTGGTCACCCATCCTAGGACTGACCACAGCGAACGTTGCTTAACCTAAGCAATCGTTCGCTTATCGCACGCGCCAATGCGCCACCAAGCTCCTCAATGAAGCTCCAAGCTATTAATGAAGTTATTATAACACTCTTCTTCTAAAGTTTTTGCGCGAGACCTTAATGTTTGAAAGAATAGAAAGTTCGAGTAATTTTTATACTTTATGTATTTTTCATGAAACTTGTGCTTTTTTTTTTAATTTTCACGAGCGTAATGTTTATTTATTTATTTATTTGTAATGATACACCATCGACATAATGTTGTACCAAGATGGGTTATTATACCCATCTTGGTACAACATTGTCCCAATAAATATTTTTTTGTGGGAATGTATTTATCACGAAGTGAATGCAACAGATTGTAAAATTTTTGCGTACTCTCATCTAACGAAAGACTTGACATACATTTACGTACAAATTAGCAGTTCTTTACATTTGCTTTATACATAATATGAAGAACGACAAAATTTTACCTTTTCACGTGTATTTATGTTTTAAAAATACTTATAAAATTTAGAAATTTAACAAATGTTTTCTTTGTATGTAAGTTACGCGATTACGTTACCAATTGTGGACCGATTTTCAAAATTATTTTTGTATTCGATAGAGTATATTCTAAGAGTGGTCCCAAGGTTATTATGGTTGTTATGCAGACGACAGCACGAAAGACACCTATAACGGCCGTGTGAACATTTCTCGGGAAAACGTCGTTGAGTGCCGGAATAAACTTGTGTCTGAAATTGAATCTTCATTAGAGAAAGTCTCTAACTGGGGTCGACTTAATTTGGTCCATTTCAACCCTACAAAGACACAGGTTTGCGCGTTCACCGCAAAGAAAAAGCCATTTGTCGTATCTCCTCGCTTTCAGAGCATCCCACTAACGCCTCAGCCAATATTGAGATCCTTGGTGTCGACATAACGAGTGAAGTCCAGTTCCGTGGCCACTTAGAGGGTAAGGCTTTATTAGCTTCTAAGAAGCTTGGTGTGCTCAATAGATCGAGACAGTATTTCACTCCGCCTTCAGCTTTACAAGGCGCAGGTTCGGCCTCATATGGAATACTGTTCTCATCTTTGGGCTGAGGCACCCCAATACCAGCTTCTCCCACTGGACCGCATTCAACGGAGAGCGATTCGAATCTTCAACTGCCTGGAAATATCAAATCGGCTTGATACTTTGGCGCTGCGTAGAGATGTCGCCTCGCTATGCATCTTCTATCGCATTTATCACGGGGAATGCTCCGAGGAATTGTTCGGACTTATACCTGCCGCCTCTTTCCGCCATCGTTCCACGCGACAAAAAATCCATGCCCATCACTTAGATGGTTGGCCGTCCACAACTGTGCGATTCTCCCGTAGCTTTCTGCCTCGCACAGTCAAACTTTGAAACGAATTGTCGCCTGCGGTACTTCCGGACCGATACGACCTTCAAACTTTCATAAAAAAGAGCGTATTCCTTCCTCAAAGGCCGGCAACGCACTTGTAACTCCTCTGGGGTTGCGGGTGTCCATGGGCGACGGTAATCACTTACCATCAGGTGATACGTCTGCTCGTTTGCCCCCTATACCATAAAAAAAGGTCACCAAAATACTCAATATTCAATGCTTTATTGCTTTTCCACAATGAAATTCGATGTTATTTTTGATTGGTTATAACCTAAGTAAATTGTGGACCCTGTCGGGCACAGCAATATTAGGAGAGAGGAGGCCATAAATTAAGATTAGGTTCTTTAATTGATTTATGCTTAAAATTATAAATATTATATTACGATTTAATTTATTAATAAGCGATTTTGTTACATATTTTTACAATATTAAATTTATATATCTAAAACTGTATGTAGTGAGTATGTGTGGATGTGTGCGCGTATGCGTGGATTTGTGCGCGCGTGTTGCGTGGGTGTGTGCGTGCGTGTATGTGTGTGTACGTGTGAGAGCGGCGCTTTTTTAAATAATAATATAATACTTTATATAATTCTAATACAACTATTTATGATTGTTCGGATTATAAAACTAGAACAAGATAGCTTGTCTGACTTCTGGTTTTACAATCCTTTTAAGACCTTTGTTATAATTAAGCTCTTAACAAGGTTTAGTTTAAAGATTAAATATTAAAATTTAAAAATTCATAATATTGTTAGTTTTATTCAATTTCATTTATCCTTTATTCTCATGAGTGCTACTAGTTTATATATATTCTGAAGTTTGGTTTTTGAAAACTAACTTCAGAATATATTCTATTAAGAATTCATACTCGTACATTCCATTAAAGTTTTTTTTATGTCAATTGTAAAATGAATTAATTTGCCATTATTAATTCATGTAAAACATATTTCATTTATTAAATTAATTATTTCATTTATTAAATTAATTGTAATCGTCACTGCAATTTATTTGTATTATAAAGTTTATTAATAAATAATTTAAAATAAGTACATTTATTCCATACATTTTAGTAAAATACCATTTTATTTCAATTCATTATTACATACATACATTTGAGTAAAATACCATTTTATTTCATTTCAATTATTATTATTATTAATGTTCCACTTTTATTATTTTGGGTTTTTAAATATCACAGTAATTGCCATAAAAAAAATAAAAATAATAGATACCTATAAAATCGTCTTGACGTTGAAGTAATCTTTCTATTGTATAATAGCTTTTTGATACAAGTAAATCTTTAAGCTTTTTATTAAATTCGTTTTCATTATGTAGTTTTTTTAACGCAATTGGCAATTTATTAAATATTTTGACTCCCATAACTGAGGGGCTATTGGTATGTAATTTTAATATAGAAGTAGGCAACATTAGTCTAGTTGCTGTCTATTGGCGTAACGTATGTCTTGAAATATATACATGCAAATTAGGATCTGATGATGGGATCCCATAAAAAAATTGGAGGAAAACCCTTAAATTTTTACGTGTGTCCCAACGTGTTTTGTGTATATCTATGTTACGCGATTACTCCGCCAATTCTGAACCGATTTTCAAAATTCTTTTTGTATTCAATGGAGTAGGTATAGCCAAACTATTAACTAATCTGTGGTATAGCCCTAGGGTGATCCCAAAGTCAGGATTTGATGATGGGACCCCATGAAAATCGAGCGTAACCTCAATGGTGAGCTGATATTAATATAGGGTTTCTCAATTTACTAAAAAGATTTCATTACTAAAAAGATAAAAATAAAAATTATTATACAAAAAATAAAAACCGACTTTTCAGTGTTTTTGAAGACGGTTTTTATTTTTTGTAAAATATTTTTTTGGAACTCTTCGATTGATCGATAATCGTTATCAAACTAGATAACTTAATGAAGAAAAGCGGAATTATATTCAGTGGGTGAAATCTTTAGATGACTTTCGACAAAATTTTAAATATAGGTTGAATCCCGATTTAAATTCAGATTACGCAAAAAATTGCCAGCATCACCATTTACTTCCATTGGCTTTGAGAAGGGAGGCGGCTGACTTGACATTTCTCCAAAACTTAATTCTTGGTAATATAGATTGTTCTGACCTTCTGTCAAAAAACACAATACAGGTGCCTAGTCGAGCTGTAACTAGAAGAAACTATATCATACTTAACGCCGATACCTGCACAACAAACTATAGACAAAACTCTTTTTTTAATAGAGTTTTTAGAAATTTCAATAAAAAATTCTCAAAAAATATGGATTTCTTTACTGAAAAACAAAATTATTTCAAAAACAAATAAATGTTTTATTTTTTGTGCAAAGAGTGTTGTAACTTACATTAATCATTCTTCCTGAATGAATTGACATGGCTAAACATAAATATTTTAGGTTTCGGTAGGTATCTATTTCTGTTTTGTTTTATTTTAGTACTGTATTTTTTAGATATAATAGTATTATTTCATAAGCTTACATTATATTCACTCTTTTTTAGTTATTCAATTTGCATGCATATATACATTTGATTACTTAATATGTTAGTAGGTAATAGTATTCTCTCTATAAGCGAAAACTTTTTAGAGCATTTGTATTCTATATTTCTTAAGTATATTTGATATAATTTAAATGCTGTTTGTTTTCCAAATAAAAATAAATAAATACTTAAATAAAATATATTCCAAGACTAAGTAGGTACTTGGATGATGTCGTGACGTTACAAAATGTTAAACGTAGGTATAATCAGTTTCATTCAAAGCTAGTTAATTAATATTTTTCAATTTTGAGTTTTAATTTAGTACCGGACTACCAAATAGTTTGCCAATAGAGGGTTTTCGCCCAAAGAAATTTATCCACTCATTTTTTCGTTAAACGTGTAGGTAGGTCCTACTGTTGAGAGAAAAAATAAAAATACAAAAAATTCCTTTCTAGTTTCGACCCGGCCGCGGGCTTTCGACGGCAACTATCAATTTAATTGGAGAACCGCGGGCAGCCTCTTACCTCGCTAACTTTTCGATTTACATTCAAAACGGTCTTTTAAAAACCAACTCAATAACCACGGGTCTAAACCCCCGTTTGAAAGCGCACTTTACGAATCATTCGGCTGTAAAACTTTGTTCCCTTGCCACCATTGGCGAAAACGCAGGGGGCGGAGCAACAGGCCCCGCCCAGTCGTTCCCGCGCATGCTAAACACGATTTAAACCCCGTTTAAGCGGTATTTTGGCCTAAAACCGCAAGAAAATGTATGTAACGTCGGTTAGGGGCAGGGCGTAGCTAAGTGAAAAGATTTTCTCGAATGAGCGATGATTTTTCGAATATGGCGGACAGTCGCGACGGTAGCGCGGGAAAGTGCAGCCACGGAAGTGACGGTTTCGCCACACGTCAATTGAATAGTTAACGCAGTGATAATATTAAGTCAACTGGAGTACTTTTAAGCATCCCAAATTCTGCGATTTTTGTTGGTGTTAGTTATAACTTTAAAAATCGTTTATTGTGGACATAAGTATATAAATGTTTCTCGTGATGTTTTTTCTGTAAAAGACGTGTTGCGTGTGATGGATTCCAGAATGCAAGACAGCCACAAGTCCTTTCTAATCAAGGACTTGCTTGGCGACGTGCTGAGACCCGGCGCTGCACAACTAATTGGTATGAGTTCGTTCACTTTGTATTTGTAATTTCTAAGCCATACAAAATACCATGTTGCATTAAGTGCTCCTTTTGCCTATACCAATATTATGAAGAGAAAATAAGATTGGTATTTTTGTTTGCAATGGTGCTCCCAGACTGCTGTTAGAAAATGTTTCCAACATTTAATAACATTTAAAACATGACTATTGCTCGCAGTTTGGTTTTGCATTCTGAGGCGTCTAGGTACACGAAAATGGAAGAAAATTTGATCATTAGAAAAGCTTTTATTTTTTGTTGTGGGCATGCTCATCGTGTCCACAAAGGTGGATCCGCGTTTGCGAGCGACAGGGTTGTCGCTGATGGTAAATAATCAAGCGCATGCAAGAAAACGCTCGAAACGATGCTATACTTACACCATGGTAATTATATACTATTACCGTGCCTATACTGTGCCATAAAAATAACTAATATATTATTAGTTATTCTTATGACTGTGCCAAGATCGCAGCACACAGAACAATATACTCCGAGCAGAGCGCGGCAGCCCTGCTTTTTTACACTCTCAGTGTGCGTGGAACGGTAGGTACTCTTGTTCCTAAACGCGTATTGGCGGAGACATGCTTACAGAAAATGGAAATATTACAGGAACTACATGTGCTCTTTGCCTTCCAGTCGGATCCCTCTCCAGAAACGTTTGAGTGTTGAGGTTAAAGCGAAACGTACTTTATTTTATTTAATTCAGAAACCAACAGCATATTTATAATACAAAATTTACATATTATAATACATTTTAGGATGGCAATAACAGGTTTCGCAAAAAAGACTAAGAACAGACTAAACATTACCAATAAGAGAAAAAACAGTGAAGTACAAAATTCTACATAATCCCATACAGGGGTACGAATGTAATTTGTGTTTTTGAGTATGTGCTTGTGTGTGTGCCCCAAATATCCGATGTAATTGTTTTAATAGCTCAATGTGTTAATGGTTTAAAAAAATTTTTTAATCAGTTTTTGAAATGCCTTAGAAGAGTATTGAAAAGGATCAATATCGGAAAATTGTTTGTCATAAAGTGTAAATATTCGAGAAATAGGAGAGTTCCTTGCGTATTTTGTTCTATAATATGGTATCTGGAACAGTTTTAATTTTGCATGTCTGCTGCGGCGCAGAGGTATGTTCAAGTTAAATTGTTGTACCAGGTAACTGTTGTTTATGTACCCGTAAACAATCCCATACAGCAATGTCATAATCCTATAATGTTTGCATCTATCCTTATAATTTTCTAAATAAGTTCTATTTCTGGATTGTAAATACCTTAGAAAACGTTTTTGTAATGATTCTATACGTTGTATATGTACAGCCTGGTAGGGTGACCAAACACTGCTAGCATAATCCAGTATACTCCTCACATATGCAAAATACAAAACTCTTAAGCAGTTGTTATCCTTGAGAGGCTTACAAGATCTAAATATGAACCCTAGATTTCGGTACGCTTTTTTAAATATATGTTTTTTTTTATTGCATAAAGTTGGCAAACAAGCAAACTGCCCACCTGATGGTAAGTGGTAACAGTCACCTATAATACATGTGGCTCCTGTGAGATTCGCAGCAAAACTGCAACCCCCACAAGAACCACAGTGTACGTTGCCAACTTGTGACACAAGATGTAAAGTCACAGTACCCAGTAATTTCACTGCCATATCTTACCCTTCAAACCGGAACACAGCAATGCAAGCACTGCTGCTTTGCGGCAGAAATAGGTAAGACGGAGGTACCTAAGCAGACGACCCTGGTACAGAGTCTCCCTCCAGTAAAGATGTTCGATATGCGTCGTAAATGTTAGTTTAGCATTAAGAATCACGCCAAGATCTTTAATAGTGTCAACTCTTTCAATAACTGTGTCGTTAATAGTGTATACGAAATTTATTGGCGAACAGCGTCGAGTAAAAGATATGCATTACCATTTTGCGGAATTTACTGCGATTCTATTATCTTTGTAGCAGGGTTCGCTGATTTAAATCAAGTGATTTTTTTCAAAAAAATCAGTGATTTAAATCAAAATTAATATTTTTACCCGAAGCAAATACAATACTCATGTTTAACTTTAATGTCACATATTTTTATCCAATAAAAAATAACTAGTAACGTAGTAACTAATACAATAACAATCAACTAAGACAGCCTTCAATAGTATAGGTATACAAAGACAAATAGACAAAAAATAAAATTTGTAGCATAAAAATATAATCACAGACATCATAGTCTAGTCTAGTATTTATTTATTTATTTATTCTTAATGTACTGTGTACAAAGGCGGACTTAATGCCATGGGCATTCTCTGCCAGTCGACCTTGGGATGATTCAGAGAATCTAAGGTAGATGTAAAAACAAACAACATTATTCAAAACAATAAACAACTAAAAAAATATGCAAATCAATTTAAAAGTTATAAATATAATAAATGTTAACTATTTATATTAATATATAAATAAATAGTAATTAGTATAAAATATTACAATATACAAAATATTAGATATTTTAATTCTAATATTACAATTCTAACAAATAAAATAGAAATAGAACAGGTCTTCCATCATTTCGACATGGTTAGCGCAGAGGTCGAGTGATCACCTACTGCGCAACGGGTCACGGGTTTGATTCCCGTACGGGACAAATGTTTTGTATGGCTTACAGAAATTTGTTCCGGTCTGGGTGTATGTGCATGTGATATTCTATGTTTGTAACTGTACCTCTCGGGTACAGGTAAAAATTCTAGTGTGGGGCGTCATTTTTAAAAAAAAAATTGTGAACTAAAAAATATATTCATCAATCCAAATCAGGTCCTTTTTTCTGCCCGCGGACGACATACTTATATAGGTCACAAAAATAAAAAGCTACAAACAGTTACAATACAAAATGAACTTTGCGTACAAACAAAACAATAAAAGAAAATTCGTTTTTTCTTGAACTTGTTAGATTGACATTTTCCATAGTGTTGCCAGCATGTGTTTTTAATTTCCTGCACAAAAAATGTTGCTACATTCTTAAACAGTTGAAGTAGCTAAAAAAATCAAGAAAAATCAAAAAAATCGTGCTTTTTTTTTTAAAAATCGATTTTTTTATTAAAATAAAAAAATCATGATTTTTTCGTTCCCTGCATTGTAGTATTTTGAGAGACATGACAGATCAGCCTGTAATTTGAGACAATCACTAATATTACTGATATCTATACCTAAATACTTTTTAACTTACTTTTTACTTTGCAGGCACAGCTAGAAATAAATAAATTTAAAGCGTCAGACAGTAAAAAAACCTCTCCGAATTCGTAGTCTTTCTCCTCGCGATCACATAACCAAGAAAATATCACACTTGACTAAATTATTCCTATGTACTAAATGGAGTCGCTCGTCAGCTGGCTGCCGGTTAAGAGCCGAGATCAAAGCACTCTAGACCAGGTCACACCACACGGTACGGTTAGAAAAATGTATTTTTCACGTCTCATGCTCTGAAAGTGCTTAATTTGTGCAGGATATAGGCTGCACAAAATCGAATTTTGTGCAGCCTATAATAATGTTAATGCACATGTGCACAAAATCGAATTTAGTGCACAAGTGCATTAACGTACTCATACATAAATGTTTCTATATTAAGGCAAAAAAATGAGCCATACGGCCAAACACAGTTCGCAGATAGAATTTGTTATTTTATTATATTTACATTATTTATTTGCCTTATGTGTTTTTAAGACATAAAAACAATTTCCTTCAGTATTCAAAACAGTAGGTACTAATTTTACTTTGAATTTTAATTAAAGAAATGTTATGTTATAGGTACTACTGTTTTATTTCCTCGCAATCGAAGTGAAAAGCAGAGTTTATAACACAAAATCATTTTTATCCGAGACTTTTAGCGATGCTTTTAGCGATTATAGTAATGTCGAGGATTCGTTTTGTGCACTTGTTGTAAAATCTACTACTAAGGAACTTTCGATTATTTAAAATCAGTAAAAATCCTTTCTTAAGTCCCCATTATTAAGTTCCCATCATATTGAAAGAGCTATATCCCCTAACTCCTAACTAACTAGAAACCTTCCATCATCAGCTCAGTATCTGAATATCTTAGAAAATAATATAAAACACATTGGACGTTTTAACCGTCTCCGTGGTCTAGTGATTGAGACCAGCGGGTGTTGATCGGGAGGTCCAGGGTTGTATGTAAAAAAAATCCCTAAAGGGATTACCTCGATTTTCCTAGGATCCCATCATCAGATAATGACTTGGTGACAAGAGATCACCTCAGGAGCATACTTTTATGATTACAAAAATAATTTTGAAAATCGGCCCATAAGTGGCGGAGTAACATACATAAAAAAATAGACAGTCGAATATAGAACCTTCTTCTTTTTAGAAGTCCGTTAATAGTAGATTAGTAGCTAAGGGCTGTAAGGCATCAATTGCAGCCCGAGATAATTAGGCGCACGAGCGTAGCGAGGGCGCCTATATTTCGAGGGCGCAATTGGTGCTTACACCCGAGCTAACTACTCTGCTTTACATCTCGATTGTGAGGTAAGTAGGTCCTTATTACCCCCAAATGGGGCTTGTAGGTGACCAATTAGCGCTCTAGGGTAATAGTGTAGCTTAGAAAGCCCTAGGGCGGTAAGTAATTAAAAAAAACACTTCACTATTTCAAAAAGTTCGCGTACATCTAACCATCATACTGGCAATAAATTACTTACAGCCCTAGGGCTTTTCTAGCTACATTATTACCTTAGAGCGCTAATTGGTCACCTACAAGCCCCATTTGGGGGTAATAAGGACCTACTTACCGAACATGAGAGATGTAAAACATATTTAACTCATATCAACGAAGAAAAACCCTTATGTCCCGCCAGAGATTTTCGTAACAGGCCATAGATTATATCGTTCTCTATATTGCATTATAGTCGAGCACCGCTAAAGAGCTGGACGCCAATTGTGCTAGTGCTAGTATTTGCATATTTATGGCGTTCCAATAATGTTAGAATAACATATGCTTTTAATTAACACGGTTATTTAGTTAAAACACTAATTAAAAAAACATAGGATACCATTGATATATTAAGAAACCATTGCAAGGATAAACCCTTTATACGTCTGTGAGGATAAATAATCAAAATCAAAATATTCTTTATTTAAATATGACATGATACAAAACCTCTTAAAGGTAAAAACTTACAAGCGATTCATTACATCTTTTAACTGATAAGAAGAATGGACGCAAGAAACTTATCAATTTACAGAAGTATTATTACTACTATTTGATCTGTTGGGGTTATGCAGCTTCAATGAGGCTGTAGTCACTGCGACCTAAAAGATCTATTGAGACTCGCCCCCAAATTGCAGTATCTCCTTTAATCAGGCCGCTACAAGGAAATCCAGGATGGCCCTGGTTTTAAGAGATTTCGAGTTCCCCTGGGCTGATTAAGTGTCGTCCCAGGTGGATGCTTTGTTTGTGACCTAGAGCACTGTGAAACTGTGCTTAGAGGTCCACAATAGCACAAGAGGTGTTGGGGTGTCTCACGCTTCTGTTTGCAAAATCTGCAAATATCAGATTCACTTAATGTTATGTGAAATTGGTGTTTGTTTAGCTGGCAGTCACCAGTTAAGGCTCGAACAATCGCACGGGTGTTCGTCTTGGTAATTCTCAGAAGTAACATAAATGATTGAATGATGATAAATGATAAAAAAAACAACATTGACAATAAATTATGTCGTTACCATACACAGCAATATCTTGACATAAATAGGCACAACAACAATTCTTTACATACAATGTAATATCTACAAATTAACACCAGGCATTGACATTATGCAAATAATCATTCGTCGAGCGTCGGTGGCGCTGTGACCTCGGCACTGGACTGTGCCCCGAGTAGTATCGGGAGGTCCGCGATCGATCTTGGCATGTACCAATGTGTTTTTCGTTTCAGGAATTTCATATGTACCTTAATCTGACGCAACTATGGCGAAGGAAAACATCGTGAGGAAACCTGCATACACCTGCGAAGTAATTCAAAGGTATATGTGAAGTCAACCAATCCGCACTGGGCGAGCATGGTTTAATAAGCTAAGGCCTAATCGCCCTAACTAGTTAGGGTAGGCTCGTGCCCCTTGGTGGGGACGTATATGAGCTGTGATGATGATGAAATAATCATTGACTTTGTAATAATTTTTTATTGAAGTACCATCAAATACGATAATTATGTAAGGTTAGCAGAAAAGAGGCCTTACTCTTGCTACTAAGCTTGATGGACGTAATAAATATTGGTAGGCAATCGGGCGCAGAGATTTTTAATTGGTTATCTCTACCGTTTCTCACTACTGTTACTCGAATTGTAACCTCCGATTTATGTGTCGGAGCCAGAGTCGAAATCGGAAGTGTAATTTCAATCGGACGTTCCGATTTATCGGAATCGAATCTCTCTAACGTTTCTAACATGCAAACAGTAATGTTTCGTTCGTGAACCAGGCGAAGTGAAAATGGAAGCTTTGCAACAATCAACCTCATTGCAAGCAATAGCCCCCGGGGATGAGTAGATTCGGTGAACTGGATCGGCCATATACGTGTACAGGATCACGCACGTCCCACCATATCGCGACCCTACAAGGCTACAATGTCCTTATGAATATTAACGCCTCCTCCAGGAACAAGTAGCGAGGCTCACGCGGCGTGCCTGAGGGCGCACCAAATAAGGCGCTAATTTCCCCGCCGCGGCTCCGCGGTGCATACGTCAGGACCTAATTTGACCACTAGACTTGGTAATTGCCTGGATGCTACGCGCGGATAGTGCTCTTGTCTGGCACGAGTGCTATGTGGGAGTGCGGAGGTCCCTTGCTTTGTGACGTATCATATTAATTTAATGTAATATTCCTTTATGGTACAGTAAGCTCCTTGTCAAGCTATACTGTTTGACCTTTGGACCGTACTTATGTCGCTCGCAATAGTGGCGGTTTTCGTAGTGCAAATGTAGTCATATAGCTTGAATGGGAGCTTACTGTACTAGTAGCACAGAATAATAATAGTACTAAAGTACAGAAGGATCACTCTCGAAGAAAAGCCAAGTTTAGGTATGAAACTGGTAGTAATGATCATATGCCTATATGCCTACATTTTTTGCATCAGCTTGTTGTGTCGGGTATGAATTAGACTTGAAGAAAGCATAATATTATCACATTACCCACTTGCGAGTGTTTTGTGAAAGTGGGAGATAGCAAATATTATTGCTGTAGTGTGTTTGACACCACAGCGAGAATAATCAACCGAAGAACTACACTCCAAGGTATTGAACGTGCTCCTGTGTTAGTTTAACCACAGATGAGATAATAGTTACTATGGTTTAACGTCGGAAAAACTCGTATGCAAAAACTATTTTAATTCTCAATGTAGGTATTTTACGTTTAATGCCGGATACCTAAATAAACAATTGGTAGTCAAACAATCGCATGTTGTACATTATAAAAAAATAGAAAGTGATAATTATCGCGAGAAAAGGCTTAATTTTGATTCACAGTGGCCAGTACGTCAATACGGTAATTTCATATTTAAAAATCTTATTTAGTTAAGAATTTGGGGAGGGTTCGAAAGACGTTGGCGCTAAACTGTAATGTAGCGGTGGGCTATGGGTTGATTTAGGAGTGTGGGCTAAAAGATTATTAAAAGTCAAAATAAAATCATCTTTATTGCACAGAATCATACATGAAAGAAAGCATATTCTGAGATACTATAAGCATATTATGAAATACTATAAGCATAGCTGAGCTTAAGCAATTAGAAGGCTCTTTTTATTTGTTTTTCTAATACTATTTAGATTTTAGTATATTATATATGTTACTGTAAAAGCCCGTTTATTGGTAAATCTTAGGTTTTACCGGTAAATCCTAGGATTTACCAAGATGGATGCTACGCGCGGTAAATATCCGAATTTCTAAAGAATTGAAAATTTTTCGGGCTTTTACCAATAGAGATTGGTACCTGCTAGGTTTTACTAAGGACAGTTGATAAATGTTGGTTTTGGGAATTACTTAACAGTTTCATGCTCGCTCGCTCCGCTGTGTGTGGTACGGTCACAATATCTAACCCAACCTAACCTACAGTTTTCAGTTTGATCCTATAAGTTTTTTCGATAACAATTCACTATTCTGACCCGGGCTAGAAAAAATGGCGACGAGGTGGATTTTACTTAATTATTGATCTTTGCGAGCGAAGCATGAAAGATGCAGTTTCATGTAATCTACAGTTTTCAGCTGTATGCTATGTATGATTACCATATTTTCAACATTTACCGCGTCTTGGTGGTAAATTCTAAGATTTACCGGTATATAATGGTAAAAGTCCGAAATGGAAAATGATCATACAACAGTTTGGACTTCTACCAATAACAGTTGGTAAATCTTAAGTTTTACCGGTAAGCTTTACCGTAGTTCGGGCTTTTACAGTAACATATACATTAATATTATACATATAAAAAGACATTGTCGAAAATCGCCCCACGACCAACAAAGATTTGATTTACGTCATAACTTCTATGCATATTTTATAACACTCATCTCTATCTCTATATATATATAATAAAATCGTAGGGGTACAAAAATCTGTACTTGCGAAATATTAAGAAAAAAATACACAGGTCGCCTTAAAATCATTAGCAGAACACGATAGAATAGTTTTAAAAAAAATTGTTTGTTTGTTGGTTTGTTTGTTTGTTTGTTTGTCTGTTTGTCCGGAAAGATCTCCGAAACTACTGGACAGAATTTGATATGGCTTACACCACAATGCTTAGAATTTTCCGGAAGAACATTTAGGCATAATTTCGTTTGTTTAAATTCACTTTTTATTTTTAGTGAAAAAATACCATATAAAATTTTCGAATTGGCTTTAGGTAGAAAAACAACATGGCGCACGTGAAATTATTTTGACAAGTCTGTCACATAGTATAGAGAGAAGGTATTTTCTTCCACGAAGGAAAGGCAATGGAACTACGCCATACAGCCTGATCTTAAGTAATTGGATTTCGAAAATTGAAAGGCAGGAATGAAGTGTTTCACATAGTACAAATAAAATGTAATATTTTCTGTTAATGGCTATGCCCAACTGAATTTCGCCAACCAAATTGTCTTTTTCTTATGTCGTACCGTGGTGGTAAGGCAAAAAGATCAAGCCATACAACCAATGTATAAAGCATTTTTTTATGATAATACTTATCGAGTGACCATAAAATTTGTAGATTGGTTTAATTCTTGACTAATTTTCACAAAATCGGTACAATTTTTTAAATATTTGAAATGTTGAAAAATGAAGATACTCTTTTCAAGGTATTTTGAAAAGTGTTATATGTTTTTACATTGGGACTAAGGAATCAAACTCTTTCATCCATTTAAAACTATTAAAAGTAATAGATTAATATTGATAATTAAAAAAAATATCTGACTGCAATGTTCTGGGTTACGCGTATAGGGACGGGACGGGACTCTTGATCCTAATGTCTAAAATGATCACCTTTTTTTGGATCCACCCAAGGAACATGGATATCGAACAAAGAACCTAAAGAGTAGAACACATTGAACCTAGCCACGTTGACTTAATTTGACATGACTGCCGATAAAGTTCGTTTCCAAACCCAGCGATATGCATATCAAATGAAAGGCCTTGATGAGTAGAGCACTATGAACATAGGAAAATCGCCCTAAATTCAACATGGCCGCCGCTCAAATAAAACGGATAAAAGTTCGTTTCCAAACCCAGCAATATGGGTATCAAATGAAAGGCATTGATGAGTAGAGCACTATGAACCTAGCAACATTGACATAAATTCAACATGGCCGCCGCTCAAAAAAGGTGGATAAAAGTTAGTTTCCAAACCTAGCAATATGGGTATCAAATGAAAGGCATTGATGAGTAGAGCACTATGAACCTAGCAACATTGACATAAATTCAACATGGCCGCCGCTCAAAAAAGGTGGAATAAAGTTAGTTTCCAAACCTAGCAATATGGCTATCAAATGAAAAGCCTTGAAGAGTAGAGCACTATGAACCTAGCAACATTGACATAAATTTAACATGGCCGCCGATCAAAAAAGGTGGATAAAAGTTAGTTTCCAAGCCTAGCAATATGGGTATCAAATGAAAGGCCTTGAAGAGTAGAGCATTAGGTACCTAGGAAAATGACCTAAATTCATCATGGCCGCCGCTCAAAATAAAAGGATAAAAGTTCGTTTTTAAACCCAGCAATATGGGTATCAAATGAAAGGCCCTGATGAGTAGAGCACTATGAACCTAGCAACATTGACATAAATTCAACATAGCCGCCGCTCTAAAAAGAAGAATAATAGTTCGTTTCCAAACCTAGCAATATGGGTATCAACTGAAAGGCCTAAAAGAGTAGAGCATTGTGAACTAAGGAAAATTGCCCTAAATTAAACATGACCGCCGCTCAAAAAATGGATAAAAGTTCGTTTTCAAACCCAGCAATAGGGGTATCAAATAAAAGGCTTTGATAAGTAGAGCACTATGAACCTAGCAACATTGACATAAATTCAACATGGCCGCCGCTCAAAAAAGATAGATAAAAGTTCGTTTCCAAACCTAGCAATATGGGTATCAAATGAAAGGCCTTGAAAAGTAGAGCATTAGGAACCTAGCAAAATCGACCTAAATTCAACATGGCCGCCGTTAAAAAAAAAGGATAAAAGTTCGTTTCCAAACCTAGCAATATGGGTATCAAATGAAAAGCCTAAAAGGGTAGAGCATTATGAACTTAGGAAAATTGCTATAAATTCAACATGGCCGCCGCTCAAAAAATGGATAATAGTTCGTTTCCAAACCCAGCAATATGGGTCTCAAATGAAAGGCCTTGATGAGTAGAGCACTATGAACCTAGCAACACATAAATAAATTCAACATGGCCGCCGCTCAATAAAGGTGGATAAAAGTTCGTTTTCTAATCTAGCAATATAGGTATCAAATGAAAGGTCTTCAAGAGTAGAGCACTATGGACCTAGCAATATTGACGTAAATTGGACACGGCCACCGCTCAAAAAAGGTGGATAAAAGTTCGTTTCCAAACCTAGCAATATAGGTATTAAATGAAAGGCCTTGAAGAGTAGAGCACTATGAACCTAGGAAAATAGCACAAAATTCAATATGGCCGCTGCTCAAAAAAAACTGATAAAAGTTCGTTTCTAAGCCCAGCAATATGGGTATCAAATGAAAGGCCTTGATCAGTAGAGCACTATGAACGTAGCAACATTGACGTAAATTCAACATGGCCGCCGCTCAAAAAAGACGGATAACAGTTGCTTTTCAAACCCAGCAATAGGGGTATTAAATGAAAGTAGGCCCTGAAGGGTACCTAGAGCAGCCATGCTCTAAGTGTGTTCCGCGGAACCCTAGGGCTCCACAATACCCCTATAAGGGTTCCGCAATAATTTAGAAAAATCAAAACACCCTCTCTGGTCGTACTTTTATTATGCTTATTAATAAAGTATACACCTTTAAAAACTATTGCTTTATTTTAGGGTTCCGTCAAGTATTTCGCTTTCCAAAAGGGTTCCGTCACCAAAAAAGTTTGAGAACCGCTTCGGGGCCTATTGGATGTTCGATGTTAGATGTTACCTGTGTTTAGTGTCCTTCGAGACCGTGATAATGCAACGATCGTGAACTAACTAACGATAACTCCAAGTTTGCGTGTTGGATGTTAGTCATCACGGCGAGTTTGCTAACCGAACTATGCCAGCAACACTATATCGCACAGTACACGTTACAAAAACGGAAGTCTCAACACATATCATTAAATTCAAGTAAAACTAAATGTATTAAATTCTCATTGCCAAATGTAAGAAAAGTTGATACTATTGTGCAAATGAACAACCAAATTGTTGAATTCGTCAATTCTACAAAATTTTTGGGTATTACTCTAGATTCTAGATTGCAGTGGGATCCACATATTGAGTCCTTGGCAAACAGACTTAGTTCGGCAGCATATGCAGTAAAAAAAATAAGACAACTAACTGATGTTGAAACGGCAAGATTAATTTACTTTAGTTATTTTCATAGCATCATGTCATATGGAATACTTCTGTGGGGATCAGCTGCTAGTATAGAAAGTATTTTTGTACTTCAAAAAAGAGCGGTTCGCGCTATTTATAATTTAAGAGCAAGAGACTCTCTTAGAGATTTATTTAGAGAAATTAACATATTGACTTTAGCAGGACAGTACATTTATGAAAATTTGATTTATGTCTATAAAAATTATAATATATTTGAAACCAATTTCCAACTTCACCATTTAAACACAAGAAATAAAAATAAACTTGCCGTTCCAACGTACAGGCTCCAAAAAACTAGAAGCTCATTTATGGGGAAATGTATAACTTTTTACAACAAAGTCCCACAAAATGTAACTGACTTGCCTTTTGATAAGTTTAAAGCGCATGTAAAAAAGACTCTGATGAGTAAAGGATATTATAAAGTCAACGATTATTTACAAGATGCCAATGCCTGGTGTTAATTTGAAGAAATTATTAATGATAATAATGTAAATAATCGTGTTGTTGTGTATAACTATTCATTAAGTAGTATTGGTAACGTTGTACTAAGAAGAGAACTGACAAATATACATTTGTTATAGAAGTTGAGCTCAAATTTTTGCCTTGAGGTCAGCTTCCAATTGACGACTCTGTAACAATACAGGGAGAAAAAAATAGCCCTTGCTGGTTTTCTTGCTGGTTCTTTCCAGTACAAGGTCTCCCGCCGTAGACTTGTGAACCATTGGCGTAGCTTCCTTGACGTTAAATGATCTAAGCTTTCAAAAGAGATTGTAAAATCCAAGTTGAATAAAATATTTTGATTTTTGATTTTAAGGCTAACCGCATAAATACGTTTTTTCGCATTCGTTTTCTGAATGCGGGCATCCGAATGCATCAAATCTATACAAAATACTCATTGACTGCCGCATACGTTCGTTTTTATTACGAACCGGAACACGTTCTGTACGTACGTTTAGGTAGAATGGTAGAAATCCCGAATGAGAAGAAACGAACGTCTGCGCTACGTTCACGAAACTCCGTGTCTGTATTCCGTGATCGGATATCGAATACGGAAAACGTATTTGTACAGTAACCCCCCCCCCCCCTCATTCATGCTATACATTAACTCTACGAAAACCGCCAGTATTACGAGCGACATAAGAACGGTTCAAAGGTCAAACAGTATAGCTTGACAAGGAGCTTACTGTACGACCAGTCAAAATTGGCCAAGTTATCATATCCAAAAAATATATTTTGTTGGTGCTACTAACACCCATTATAAAATCTAAACTTTATTCGTATACAGTTCTAATTTATTAACAATTGTTTATTTTAATTCGAAACATGAATACGATAAAGATTACTCTTGCAACTGTGTAGTTCTTTCTACTGAAGAAGAATTTATTAATATCAATAATGTCTCTAAAACAATAATTATACTTAGTGTTTATAGTAATATGTAATGTATTTAATTTTGTGGACTGTTAGAAAAAGAGCATTACGAACCTACGAAAATTGTTCTAATTTCGAAATGGCCGATGCTCAAGAAAGGCAGAATAAAGTTGAATCATATGGAATAAAATGGAGGAAAAAACTAAGCACTGTGTTCAGTATTTTGATGGCGAAACGTAGTTCGCGGGCACAGCTAGTTACAAATATATGTATCCGACGGACAAGTCAAAAATATATAAAAGTACTTTCAGAAACAAAACCAAACGAAGTAAAATATACGAATGGTTATTGTTACTTTTGCTCGACTGAATAGAATTGAATTGATTTTATGTAGGTATGGACATTTATTTATTTGTATAAATTATATTTGTCATAACTTCTTTTACAATTTACAACGTAAATGAAATTAAAACATACGTCAATTGACTACTCACGCGCTGTCGCTTGTTAGTTCGTTGTGTTTTTGACTTGCTTTATTATTTCGAGATTTCTTGTTCTTTACTACTTGGCCATAATACCGTTCTGTGATTGATTGCAATAATTATTAGTTTAATAATTGTAAAGATATGGACTATGTGTATTTCTCTCTATATAAAGTGTTACTTCAACTAACCTCAAAATCTGATTAATTTTTTTTTGTTATATTATTCGATTTCGATGCATGTCCGTAGTAATTCATGTGGACGTATAGTATTTACTAATGTCTAATTATACGAAAAGCATTTTTTACTGCTGTTAGTATTGGGGCGAACAATGTATGGACGCAGAGCAATGTCCTTTGTTAACAGAAGAGGTTTGGTCGTGGTTTCAGTTATAAAGTAGGCCTAGGCAAAGAATTGACAACATAATTGATAGATAGTTTCCCTCGAGACGAGATAATAACAATGTTAATAGCAGTATTGTGTTCCGCTAATTAGAGATAAGATAGTCAGTTCCTCAGATGTTGAGGAGTCCAGATGAAGCTCGCTTCCACTTTCGGCCTTATCGTCACTTACCATCAGGTGAGATGAGGGCCAAGAGCTTCCCTGTTGTATGTAAAAAAAGAAGGTTGCGCGAAAAACCTAACTTGTTCATTTGGCATTCAAAAGTTATAAGGAGGTTACTATTTTTAACTAGTTTCAACTTAAAACTTCCACACAGGATTGACTTATTCCACTTCAAAGCTCCCCCCTCGCGCGGAGGACGTGCTTTCTTATAGTTTTTGTCGAGTGCCGCCGGACTTCGTCCAGTTAACGGACGCCTAACGACCACTCAAGCACAATGGCGGCTCTAAATCTTTGCAAAATTCCCACATTTTCTTGTGTTTCGTATTGAAACAAAGTACCTATATGGAAAAATAAGTATGTAACCATTTGTGTTCTTTTTTAAAATACTTTTACACCAATAATTAGAGATATGCAAACGAAACAGAAGACGTAATGTACGAAGGATAACTGCTTATTTCATAAATATTTCTTCTCGCAGACCCGCAAGAGGAGATATTACTATAAATATTTGTGTATAGCAGAAAACGAATTAATAATAAAGAAAAAATACATTGAATAATAATAATAATAAAAAATATATTATACATTAAATAACAATATTTTTTTTAAATCTTTATTTTTAATGGGATTTATTCAATAAGAATATGTCACCCCAATCGGATCTAACCTATAAATACACTATTTTCTGTCTTTAAATATTTCCTTGTACAGTTTGTAAATATCCTTAGTTTTCTTAGAAAGAGGAGCTGCCAGTAGACTATTAAATCTACCTATATCGTAGGCGTTAGACATTAACAGTTTATTACGTAGAGCTTGACCTCGGACACACTCCGCAAGAACATGATGCATATCCTCGATTTTACCACACGTCGTACACATAGGAGTAGTGGACTTTTTCATTAAGTATGCGAACTTATTTAAGTGAATGTGTCCAGATCGATGTCTTAAAGCTAAAACAACGTCTTTTCTATTCATGTCGGTATGATCAAACCAAGGCGTGCGCAATAAGTTGGATTGTTTTATACCAGGTTCCTTTGGAAAGAGACCTCTCATCAAAATATTCAGACCATAAGGCGCATAACACATTGCACCGGACACCGCTCCGGTGTGCGGTGCTGCGGTTTTTAATTTTGACTGAAGAATCTTAATTTGTATACAAAAACCGCAGGGTATAACACACTCACACCGCATGGCCGTGCAGTTGTGCGGCGCGCGCGACGGCACCGCACTCCCGGACGGTGAAGCGGTGCGGTCCGCGGGGTATGCCACACTGCGCCGCAGTATCGTACGGATTTTTGCGTAGAAAAGACGTGCATACGCATACATAGTTAATGCGGTGATGCGGTGTGTCGTGCATCGCAGCTCCGGACTGTGATACGGAGCAAACCGTACGGTGGCACGGTTCCGTGCCGCCGCAGCCGCATGCGGTTTTCGTCCCTCCGTACACCGCAGCGGGATGCGGCGGCAATGTGTTAAGCGCCTTACTCCATACATTTTTTTTAACCAGTGATAGTAAATCTGTATAGTACGGCAAGAAGTCCACTTCATTACCTATTGCTGTTGCTCGTTTTGCGAGCATATCCACCTCCTCATTTCCGACCACACCAACATGAGAGGGAACCCACTGTAGTTTTATATTAACATTTTTTTCATTCAACTCAGTAAGGGACTTTATTATAACATAAGCAATTGGAATACCAATATTTGCAGAAGTACATTTCATTATCAAAGCACTTTTAGAGTCAGTACAAATGACAAAGTTATGAAAATTCAAAGAATCTATAAAAGATAGAGCCTCCGCAACGGCAATTAGTTCTGCATGCATTATATTAATTGAACTATCAATTTTAAACAACATATATTGCCCAGTTTGATAATCCAAAAATGCTGCTCCAACTCCACTATTGACATGGGAACCATCTGTAAATATTTTATAAAAGTTCATCATCATCATTTCAGCCAAAAGACGCCCACTGCTGGACATAGGCCTCCCCCAGGGATCTCCAAACCGATCGGTCGGATAAAATACAATAAACTTTTATAACCGATCGTAAATATTCGATCGTAAATATCGATTTATTATAAAAGTAAGTATAATGAAGGTACAAATAAAATAATTTTTTGTTAATATAAATAAGGCTTTTTTTTATTTACAAAAATATTTTTTACAGGGTTCGTGGAATTGTTTTAATTATGAAAGTGATCCATGGCTGCAAAAAGTTTAAGCAGCCATGCAGTAAACCAACATGCGCACCCCGCTTGCACCATGTTCAAGCAACCTAATATTAAACTTTACGCGAACGTTTCATACGTGGTCAGCAGCGTAAACAAGGCGGTGTTAGCACGGGGCTTATAATTACACTAATCGGTTCAAAACCCTTCCCCGGGCGCACACAGCAACCGCCCGTTTTAGTGCAAAGTGCTCTGCGGCCTTCTTTTAGATAGAATAATGCTTGAAACAAACTATTGTGTTGTGTTGTGTTGTGACGCGTCAGAAGCGTTCGGTTTCATACATTTTATATGGCTAGAGACACATTAGCGCCACGACACAACACACTGTAATAATGTGTTTCTAGCCATATTAAATGTATGCAACCGATACGCTTCTGACGCGTCACAACACAACACGACACAATAGTTTGGTTCTGCCTTAAGTCTGGGAGTATTTCGAGCGTTGATCGCTTTTTTATTGCCAGGATTCCCGTTCAAATCTATACTTTGAAGAACAATGTCAATAGCTGCGGTGTGAGGTTAACACTTTCTCTGTTTCCACCTACCTAGGTACATGAGATTTTCAAACATGCCGTTCCCGATATGAAATGTATTGTATCTGGGTAACAGAAGGCTTCCTTCTCGAGAAGGCTCTCCCAACTTCCAAACAGGTGTGTAGAGTCAACTTTTTTTCAATTTACTTTAACTTATATTTGCATACATGCAAATATAAGCCACTCCAGTCTGAAAGCTAATATTTTATGAAAGATTTTACAAAGGCAAGACATTAAAGAGATTGGGCGAAGTGACGAAATGTTGTTTGATCACGATCTTTTTTGGCAATTGGTATAATACTGATATCTCGCCATTGTGAAGGAATAAGGCTTTAGGTTAAAATGTAATTGTATATGTGGAGCAGGATCTGTTTTCCATTTTGAGGGAGATTCTCTTTTAGCTCATTTATGTGTTTACCTCACTTAAGTGATCTGTCTAACCATAAACCCAAGTATCTTACATTATTTACCTGTTGTAATATCGAATTACTTACCTATTTTTAATTGAATATTTTCCGCAGAGTAGCCAAATTTAAATATGCATGTTTTACTTTTTGTTGATGAAATTTCCAGACCGATATTTTGTAATAATACATTGGTGGAATTCAACGCCGTTTGAACTTTATAAATCGTGTTAGATAGGTTATTACCACTTAAGTAAACAACAAAATGATTGGCATATTGCGAAACATATACTTCGTTTTCTATGGCTCTACATATATCAATTGTGACGATATTAAATAATAGGGGCAATAAGGGATCACCCTGGGCCAAGCCTCTATTAGTTCGTCTACATATATATCCGTCCTCAGTTTGTATCTTAAGAAATCTTTCTTTTAAGAACGACCACACATATAAACAAATTTTACTACTGACTTTCAACTGGGATAACTTGGATATAAGTTTTGGAATGTCAACATTATTATAAGCATTGCTAATATCCAAAAAACACGCTACGGTTGTGTGTTTCTTTGAGAACGTTGATTGAATCCTAGACACTAGCAGCGCCAAACTATCGATGCAAGAGCGAGATTTTCTAAATCCAATAGTATTAATAGAAAATACATTATTTTTTTCTAGCAGCCACTCCAGTCTGAAAGCTAATATTTTATGAAAGATTTTACAAAGGCAAGACATTAAAGAGATTGGGCGAAGTGACGAAATGTTGTTTGGATCACGATCTTTTTTGGCAATTGGTATAATACTGATATCTCGCCATTGTGAAGGAATAAGGCTATAGGTTAAAATGTAATTGTATATGTGGAGCAGGATCTGTTTACCATTTTGAGGGAGATTTTTAATCATGGAATAAGATATACCATCGCAACCAGGAGATGTATCTTTCGATTTGATACATTTTTCTAGCTCCTGTATGGAGATATTTATATCGATTTCAGAATTGTGAAATGGTACCTCTAGAGGAGGGGAGTCAACTGAGTCTGGTGATAGCGATTGTAAGAGTAGATGACATCTGTCTTTATTAACATGTTGTTGGACGGAGCTGTAACCCTTACACCATTTCATCCTATTCCATAATTATCTACAAGTAGTAGAGTTATCTACAGAAGAACCGAAGTTTTGCCAATCACTACTTTTAGCTTGCCTCAGTAATTTTTGTGTCGCATGACATTCTTTTCTATAGAGATCCAAGTTAGAAGGAGTGGGGTTCCTACGAAATTTAGATAGGGACTGTCTGCGTTTAGCAATGGCTTTTGACAGTTCTGGGGTCCAATATGATCTCATTTTAAAAAGGGATGTAGGATTTAAACTTATTTTAGTTACAGGGATGTATAAGTTTGACGCTGAATATAGCTTGTCAACAAATGAGTCGTATAACTTTTGAATATCATTGTTACATAGATCAAAGTTTTGAAATGATCTTTCCAGGTAAGCAGAGTATGCTTGCCAGTTCGCTTTTTTGAAGTTACGCGCAATTTTTTTTTGGCAGGAATTGGTACAATTTGTGCATATCTTTATCATTAGATGATCGCTTCCAAGAGACTCGTTGAGTACTTTCCAATTAAACTCACAAGCAATGTCAGTAGTAGCTAAAGATAAGTCAGGAGCTGACTTTTGCAGGTTTCCGTTGACCAGCTTTATTCTAGTGTCTAATCCACTATTTAAAACATTAAATTTACTTTCTGTAATGGCGTCAAACAACTGTGTACCTTTTTGATCCGTTTTGCAAGACCAAGTACTGTGATGTCCATTAAAATCACCCAATAATATTGTATTCATGGTAAACTGAGAGAATAAATTTTCCCAATCGCTTGGAGATGTTCTAATAGCTGGAGGAACATAGATTGAGACAATAGTCTTTAATTTTTGGCAATTATACACTTAAACAGCTACAATTTCAATACCTGTATTATAATTTGATATTTGTATTGAGTGACCTTTAATCGATTTGTGAATAAAAAGAGCAACCCCCCCGTAGGAGTCGTCTCGATCGCGACGAAAAATGTTGTAATGACTAACCTTAAGTGGACTATCCTGCTCTAACCAGGTCTCAGATACAGCAGCTATGTGGATCTTCTCTCTGACTAACAATGTTTCGAATGATAAAAGTTTGGGCCTAACACTCTGTGCATTCCATTGTATTATGTTTAATCTAATAATACCGTCTTGTTTATTAATCATTGATAAAACCCAGTAATAATTTTAACATAGGCCAATCTGAGATATTGTCTACTGCAATTAATGTCAACCATTCTATAATTAATTTGATACAATGTTTAACCTTGATTTGAAGAGACAGTTTTTTTAATAAATATGATTTCCGAAAGTTTATTTAGTAATTCACTAAAAGTAATATTTCTTTGGCTCTCCTTTTGAGAATTCTGGTGGTTATTGTATCTCGGACTGTCGAAATCTTCTGTTTGTTCAAAAGTCCAATTATTCATATCATCGTTGTTAATTCGTTTTGGCTTAGTTGATTTCTTGACCACTGGAGAAGGTGAGATGTTGGGCTGAGCTTGGTGAATATCAGCTTTGACTACTTCAGAAAAAGATTGTGAGTACTGGTAGGGAGAACTTGTTTTCGGCTTCCAGTTAAAAGATAGTTTTTGATTGTCAGCATAGTCAGGAGATTTGGTACGATTCTCAGGAGATCTGGCAGGAACATACATATTTCTGGCCTTGCTGTATGTGCAGTTAAACTCTGCCATCAGTTCTCTTATCCTTTTTTCTTTAAGATATACGGGGCATGATCTTACGAGAGCCATATGGGAGCCAGCGCGGTTGACACATCTGAATGTCGTGGTTTCACAGTTGGCATGGTTGCCACCACATTTAGGGCATACAATCTTTTTAGATGGGCATCTTTTGTTGTTGTGCCCTATCTTCCAACACTTTGAACATTGAGTCACGGGAAATATGTACGGCTCGACTTTAACGCGCATGTCGCATACATAAACATATGGTGGCAGCATAGCTCCTTGAAAGCAAAGTCTGACGGTTTCGCATATCGACCAGCCATCCTGATTCTTATTGCGCCGGCTTAGACGTTTTATTGACATGAGTCTCACATTATCTATCCTACAAGAAATGCTTTTGGAAATATCTTCTTCAGAAAGGTCAATGTCAACATCCCTAATAATGCCATATGTCTGATTAACCTCCGAGGGAACTTGTATTTTCCATTCTTTATTTATTTTTTCTATACTGTCTTTTAGCATCAAGGCTTTTGTTTCATCGTCGAATTCAACACGTACTTTATAGGGGTTTATATATTTAACCCGAGTTATATTTGTTACGTTGTGAGTTTTAAAAATACGTGCGAGTGCAAAAATTGTTTTGGCATGGTTTCTTTACTAGATATATATAATGATTTACTAAAGTCTGGACAATTCTGTCGTTGTTTCATTTCTTTATTATTCTTTATTAAGGTCCATTCTTCGTCGTTTTCATCTGACTCCCAATACCTTTTTGTTGGTCGGCTAAAACCCGTTTCCGGTGTACTTTCTCGCATAAACACTGTGTTACCACTGTCTTGTATCATTTCCTCGGAGTTATTAATTACATCGGTATGGGTTCCTTCCAATTCTTGAGCAGTTTCATCCATATTGCAATGTTATTGTCACATCGAACAGCATATAACTGTTTGACGGCCAATCGGCCGCCGCAGGTAAATAGAAAAAACCTGTCGCGCGCGAACAATAGAACTGCGACTTAGAAAACTTGTTTATCACTCGCGAAGCGAAGGCACAACTAACCCGTTCGCGTACCGATACGAGACTGAATAACATAATATTAAAATTCTTACTGCACAAATAACAGGAAGATATTATGTAACTATAATGTCATATGAGTAATTATGATTTGAACAGATGCACCGTGGTGCAGCGAATTAACTTTCCTTCAATAGTCAGCGTAGGGCACAGGGCTGGCCTATCAGCAAATCTTACCAGTAATGTAAAGAACAAAAACCTCGTTGCATTAATAAAAGGTACACTTACCTAGCCAGTCTCCAGACGCGATCCAACACTGCTTTCCCTTTTACGAAAGGCCACAAATAGGTACTGTATATGCTTGCGGATTATCCCGGGATGGTTTTAGTGTCGAAAATTACAGTTGATTATTTTTATGCGAGCACACGATGAGCGTCGGTGGCGCTGTGGACTCGGCACTTGCCTTCCAATTGGGAGGTCCGGGTTCGAGACGGCCATGTACCAATGTGTTTTTCGTTTTCGAATTTAATATGTACATTTGTCTGACGCTCATACGGTGAAGGAAAACATCGTGAGGCAACCTGCATACATCTGCGAAGAAATTCAATGATGTATGTGAAGTCGACCAATCCGCACTGGGCCAGCGTGGTTGACTAAGGCCTAATTACCCTAATTAGGGTAGGCTCGAGCCCCTCGGTGGGGACGTATATGAGCTGTGATGATGATGACGATGATGACACGATGTCTCAGCTCAAGACAGCGGCGAGGGCGACAATCACCGACTGGAGCGCACAGTTGCGCGTAGACAATATTATGACGTCATTCTTCAGCTAGAGGGCGCGCGACACTCAAGCAATACGTGCCGTTGATAGGTACACACAAGCGTAGATACTATCCAGATACCTAGCATAGGCTTTGTATACCAAATTAACACAACGAGTATTTTTTTATTAAAGGTAATTATTATATTAAATAACTGGCGCAACCACACCGCTTAAAAGAGCAGATTGTTTTGCAGTCTCGTATGTTAGGTAGAAGCGATACAAAAGCTTCGTATTTAAATTAAGAACTGTATTGGTTTAGAATCAAAAGAAATTTACAGGTACAGGTAAAAAATAAATAAATGAAATAGGTATAAAAGTAGATCCGTAGACCACTGTCTATGGAGATGGTCGTTATGATTCGAAGTGTGGAGCCATAGTATAGTCTCGGTTTGTTGATTCGTGGATCGTAACTGCAGTGCATGTCACTTGGCCTTTGTGTAAGTAGTACCATCCACGTGTTGCGCTAGGTGATAAAGATGATCCCGGGACCGGACTTGGCCGAGTGCCAGTACGGTTTCCGCACCGGCCGGTCCACCGTGGACGCGGTGGCCCACTTCAAGAGGTGGACTGAGGGGGCCACGTCGGCGGGGGAGGTTGTCGTTGCGGTGTCTTTAGACATCCGCAACGCATTCAACAGCCTCCCCCACGAATGCATAGAGGAGGCACTGCGCTTTCACGGAGTGCCCCTCTACCTCCGCTACCTCATCACCTATTACCTCCGTGGGAGGGAAATCATGTATGAGGGGGCGGACGGTCGCGTCCACAGGTGGCCGATGGCGGCGGGAGTACCCCAGGGTTCCGTGCTGGGCCCTCTGCTCTGGAACCTGGGGTACAACTGGGTTCTGCGGGACAACCTCCTGCCGAACATGGAGGTTGTCTGCTTCGCCGACGACACCCTTGTCGCGGCAAAGGGGCGCACGTATGAGGAGGCGGTCCACCTGGCGTCGGTCGGCACGACGATGGTCGTCCGGCGCATCCGCCTCCTCGGGCTGCACGTGGCCTTCGAGAAGACGACGTTCAGGCCGCCGCGTCGCCGCAGACCCCAGGCGGGGCTCCGTGTCCGAGTGGAGGGGGTCCAAGTGCAGATCGAGAGCTTCATGAAGTATCTCGGTCTGGTGCTGGACCCCCGATGGGATTTCGAGGAGCACTTTAAGCTCCTCGCCCCAAGGCTGTTTGCCGCCGCGGCAGCCCTCGGACGGGTCCTCCCCAACGTGGGGGGACCGGGCGCAGCGAGCCGTCGACTTTATCAGACGGTGATAAGGTCGATGGCGCTGTACGGAGCCCCGATTTGGGCGGAGCGTCTCGCCCCCCGAACGGTGGCCCTCCTGCGCAGACTGCAGAGGGTCATTGCCACCCGGGCCGTGCGGGCCTACCGCACGGTCTCTCACGGGGCGGCCTGCGTTCTAGCGGGCTCGCCTCCGTGGGATGTCGCTGCATGTCGAGGCACGCGTCCTTGCGGCCGTGCACCGACATCGGGTGGCAGCGAGGAGTCGGGGGGAGCGGCCCCTCCCGCAGGAGGTGGCGCGCACAAGGCACCTGGCGCAGAGGGAGGCTCTCCGCCAGTGGGCCGAGACGCTCGCCCACCCAGCTGCCGGCCACTGGACGATCGAGGCCGTTCGTCCAGTGTTGGAGGAGTGGGTTGGGCGCCGGCGGGGCAGCCTCACCTATCGGATGGTGCAGATGATGACCGGGCACGGGTGCTTCGGCCATTATCTGCACCATGTCGCACGGAGGGAGCAGACGCCGCAGTGTCACCATTGCAGCGCTCCCGACGACACGGCCGAGCACACCCTTTCGGAGTGCCCGGCCTGGCGACCCCAGCGTGATGCATTAGCCCTCGCGCTGGGCCTAGGCAGGGGTGCGCCCGTCGCGCTGGCCAGCGTCGCACGTGAGATGTTGACCAGCGCGGCGGCGTGGGAGGCTGTCGCCTCCTTCTGTGAGGATGTTATCTCGCAGAAGGAGGCTGCGGAGCGGGCGCGAGAGGATGACCCTCTGGCTGCACCGCTCCGGCGCAGGCGGTTGGGGAGGAGGAGGCGAGCGTTCCTGAACGCGCGCCACCAACTTCCCTAGCAAGGCCGTTAGCAAGGCCGTTTCAATCCCCAGGATTGAAACGTCCCGGCCGGCTGACTACCGGTCGGGAGACACTTTTCACCCCTGGCTTGGCCGCCTGGGGGGTCGAATTTGGAAATACTTGTCGACCCCCCCGTAGAGGAAGTCCTGGCGCTTGCGCCAGGCAACCCTCCAGGGGGCGCAATCGGGGAATGGCTCCGTCACCAAAAAAGTTTGAGAACCGTTCCGGGGCCTATTGGATGTTCGATGTTAGATGTTACCTGTGTTTAGTGTCCTTCGAGACCGTGATAATGCAACGATCGTGAACTAACTAACGATAACTCCAAGTTTGTGTGTTGGATGTTAGTCATCACGGCGTGTTTGCTAACCGAACTATGCCAGCTACACTATATCGCACAGTATAGTACACGTTACAAACACGGAAGTCTCAATACATTTTAAGGCTAACCGCATAAATACGTTTTTTCCCATTCGTTTTCTGAATGCGCCGCATCCGAATGCATCAAATCTATACAAAATACTCATTGATTGCCGCACATGTTCGTTTTTATTACGAACGGAACACGTTCTGTACGTACGTTTAGGTAGAATGGTAGAAATCCCGAATGAGAAGAAACGAACGTCTGCGCTACGTTCACGAAACTCCGTGTCTGTATTCCGTGATCGGATATCGAATACGGAAAACGTATTTGTACAGTAACCCCCCCATTCATGCTATACATTAACTCTACGAAAACCGCCAGTATTACGAGCGACATAAGAACGGTTCAAAGGTCAAACAGAATAGCTTGACAAGGAGCTTACTGTACGACCAGTCAAAATTGGCCAAGTTGTCATATCCAAAAAATCTATTTTGTTGGTGTTACCAACACCCGTTATAAAATCTAAACTTTATTCGTATACAGTTCTAATTTATTCACAATTGTTTATTTTAATTCGAAACATGAATACGATAAAGATTATTCTTGCAACTGTGTAGTTCTTTCTACTGAAGAAGAATTTATTAATATCAATAATGTCTCTAAAACAATAATTATACTTAGTGTTTATAGTAATATGTAATGTATTTAATTTTGTGGACTGTTAGAAAAAGAGCATTACGATCCTACGAAAATTGTCCTAATTTCGAAATGGCCGATGCTCAAGAAAGGCAGAATAAAGTTGAATCATTATGGAATAAAATGGAAGAAAAAACTAAACACTGTGTTAAGTATTTTGATGGCGAAACGTAGTTCGCGGGCACAGCTAGTGTACAATAAATGCAAATAATAACAAAATTATTCTATAAATTCTCAATTTCTACAGGAATCCCCCAAATCGATGTGTACAGGACAGCTATTTCATATAATTTTTTTAAAATATTTTTACTGTAAATATAGTAAATATATTTATGTAGGTACGTTATAAGATAAAAAAACATCAAGCAGAAATAATTTAAGGTTAAGCGCTGTGTAAACATGAAAAGTAAGTAACAGTGACACATTCAAATAGTGGCCTTGATTTCATCGCGGTTACTTTATTTTGTACTAGCTTTCCGCTCGCGACTTCGTCCGCGTTATTTTTGTTTTCCCGTGGGAATTTTATAATTTCCCGTAGAAAAATAACCCTATGTCCTTCCCCTGATCTCGAACTATCCCTATACCAACTTTCATCAAAATCGGTTCCGTAGTTTCGAAGCCTATTCAATACAAACAAACAATCAAATCTTTTCTCTTTATAACATTAGTATAGACAAATTCAGGGCAATAAAAGTTATTTTTTGATAACTTGTTATTTTAACTCTATAGCTTCGAGTAGGAAGCTTGTCAGAATGACATCCTGAATCCGCCCGAGCTTGATAAGTATTAGGAAATCTTTGCTAAATGACTAATACTCATTAAGGCGATTCTTATATTATAACCTCCTTTTTTTTTTCGGGGGGAAATGCGTAAGCGCACCGTACCCGCCGTTGGCTAGACGGCAGGCGTGTGTGGGGTATATTATAACCTCCTAAAATAATTCATTAACCGCTAGTTTTTCTTTGTAAGAAAACATGAAAGTGTACTTGTTAGAGCTCGGAGCGTCTATCTACATACTACTAACTAACTAACAACTGTATATACATATGCTGCGTATTTGATATTTTAATTACCAACTGTTCCTATAGATGTGCTTGTTCAAAAGAAGGGCTTTTTATATCTTTTTCTTGTCTTCATAGAACCTATTCCGGAATTCAACAAATACAAAAAAAAAAAAAGAATTAGCGTCGGTAAGGGCGTTTTCAAATTTTGCACTTAGCAACATATTAGGCGATCCATTTTTAGAAATATATGATACTATAGTTAAATATTTTATTTCTATAATGCATTCGTGGCTAGCCCGAGGTAATTTGATGGTAATCATTATATTTGCCACTTTGATATCAGAGGTGATGTCAGTGCCTACATTTGTAACCTTGCATGCTGTTATGCATACTCGTATATGCTACAATTAAACTTAAAAAGCACAAAACGCAAACAATTTTTTTAAAACGTCGCCCCACATTAGGATTTTAGTCCTTTGTCGTGGGTGCACTTACAAACATAGAATCTCACATGCACATACGCCCAGACCGGAAACAATATCTATAGGCCATACAAAATATTTGTCCCGTACGGGAATCGAACCCGCGAACCGTTGCGCAGTAGGCGATTGAATTTTGAAAACATATTACACTTTTATGTGACGTAGGTATTGTCTCTAACACTAACATGACAAATTTTTCTTCATGCGTCTAGTTTTCCATTTTTCGTGATGAGTGAACGATAATGGGTGATCTATAATTTTACAGTAGCCCTCGAATAGATTTTAACCGTCCGTGAATACCAACCTATCTCGAAACAAAAGTCAAGTTGACTCGTTAGTTTAGTTTATAGCCGGTGCATCGCATATGCTCTCGAGCGCAGCGTGCGGCCACTCCAGTGCGCACGCGCCGCAGCGTGCCGCCGCCCTCACGCCGTTGTTCTACCAACCTCGCATTATTGACTTCTTTTAACCGATAGGGCCTGAGAGACCACTTGATAATCAAATTAATTCAAATACAATACTAAAAAATAATATAACAGCGATTTTATTGTTTAATGGCTTTAAAAAAGGTTGAGAGGGAATTTATTTAGCATTGCATGCTAACACGATGAACCAGCGTTAAGAGTTTATTTTGTAGAGTTATGCAGTTAATTCTGTAAAAGTTGTTCAAGTTTTCAAAGTTAAACAACCGAGCGGAAATTATAAGTATGAAACCAGACATTGTATAGTGTTACTACAAAACGTTCACTAAAGTTAAATAATATTGGTTTACGCACGATGATATCTACCCTTTACAGTATAATATTTAAACCATTAGACAGCTGTTAAACAACGCTTTGTGGTATTCCTCACTAACAGCCTGCGTTCTGTTGTTTCTTTATAAATGTGACTTTAGAAAATGTAACATTCTAAAAGGTAACGAAGGAATAGGTGTCCATCTATTGAACATTACAGGGTGAAACTAAAAAAATAATTTAGGAATTTCATCTAATTATAAGATAGCTATAGAATTGAAGCTGAAGAAAAAGACATAGGTAGGCCATATTATTGGTAACTCCCATCCTCCTTGTCAAATAATTGTCCATATTAAGGGATTATGCGAGTTTGTGTCTCACCCCAATAAACAGTGCTTGCTTACAACGAAAATAAACACGATTGAGGGATGTTTTTAATGGAGCGACTTGACAATGCACCCTAACGATGGTGCCCGCTATTATTGCTAAATTGAGACGCATTCATAAGCAACTCAGTCAATAGGGAAGACATTTTTTTAATGTCTGACTATTAAAAAAATATGAGATAAGAATTTTTGATTTTTTTATTTCAGCCAGCATTAATCGCGAAGCAGCATTAGAATATACACGCGCACACACACACACACACACACACACAACACACACACACACGTACGTCGTACATGCGACATTTAATTTTTTATACTAGCTAGACGTAATTTCTTGAACTGCGGTCGGATATGCATTGTTCTTTTCTCTCTATATGTTGTTTTTTTTTCAATCCGTTTTGGCGTTATTTGTGTAAAAAATGTTTATTAACTATTGTAACGCTGTTGGATTACTGAAATAAAAAAAGAAACGTTGCATGACGTCAAACGTTAGTATGTTTTCTATACAACAAAACTAGCAAACAAGTAGGCTGCCACCTCATGGTGACTGGCTATAGTCGCCTACAGTACACGTGGTTCCTGTAACACTTGCATGTCTGCACTACATTATCGGCGATGCTCGGTGATCGTGTGATCGTCTATAATCGGCACGATCATCGTGCAAGCATCCACACGATCATCTGTAGTAGTTTGTCGAACGGCAACCGTCAAGATGGACGTGGAGTGTTTTGCTGCTGCAACCTAAATGGTTGCGGTGCACAACCATTTTGTTAATGTAATCCAATGAAAAGTTGTGAAAAAAATGGAGAAAAATTGAGAAACCTCCTCCTTTTTTAGAAGTCGGTTAAAAAGAAGATGGTGGTGTTTGACCATTCATTGTAGAACAAAGTTAACATAAGCATGAGCATAGAACATGAGCGGCGATCATGTGGACACCTCAAAGCAACCTACAGGCGATTCCCTTTGATGCGTGATAAAAACCGACAATTCACGGATCGCAGGCGATCATAGACGATGATCGGCGAGTACAGCCGAGTATGCCCTCTGCACAATCGTGCTCGCGCATAATTGTCTGTAATCGCCGATAATGAAGTGGAGCCAGCACATCTACAAATCCTGCAGGAACGCCAATGTACGTTGGTGACATTAGATGCCTAGTCACGGTACCCAGTAATATCACTGCCTGTGTTACCCTTCAAACCGGAACACAGTGATGCAAGCATTTGCTGCTTGGCAGCAGAAATAAGCACGATAGACGAACCCATGCAGAAAACTCTGGTACAGAGTCTTCCTCTTGAGGCGTTTGAGCATAATAGTAGTTTATGTTACTGTCACATAAACACGAGCGGGTGTTCAGAAAACGAGCCTTGAACAGTTTTTCAATAGTATCACGCGACTATTTTAATAAAAGAAAAAAAACACAAGTTAACTGCACATAACTTTATCTTCACTCATACAGTCATGCGACATTCAAAAAGCGCATCATTCATTTCATTTCAGGCAATTCTTTATGACTTTTAGTATTTATGCTTTTTTGATTTTTCTGGTAAAAAACTATTTTGCTATCTTAGTAGCTTTTCCCAATATATCTGGCGGAGGCAAATTGCAAAAGGCAGATATTTTTATAAATTGATATATTGTTTTATAAACAGATAAAATGGCATAAAATCTACATTCAATTCACTGTGTTAGGGCTGCGCGCTCATTAAGGTTCAGGTTATTTATAGTGTCGATTAAGTTTTTCAAGTGTCAACTAGTAACTCAAATTGGCTGTCTGAATCACTTTTGCCATAGGTTTGTTATTTTTTAAGAAAACACTTCTAACTGGTGCTGGAATGGGCTATTCCGGCACCGTGCTGGGCACGTGCATCGAGAGGCTTAGTGGGTACTAAGCCTCTCGATGTTCTCACTGCCCTTATGGGCGCGCATGGTAGGGTCCGAAAACACCAGGACAATTCCTAGATGGAGAAGGCTGGGACCACCTAGCTAGAGACTTAGGGCTTTCACAAGATGATAGGTCATGACTAGTTTGCCTATATTAGTTTAGAGTCATGCCACGTAGAGCCAAAAACCCCAATTTTTAGAAAGTTTCCTAAATTCCACACACTTATTCAACTTCTCAAAATTATTTCCCTTTTATATAATTAATAACTTCTGATAGCGTCCTATTAATATTTCCCACGCATTCTTACTAATATTTCGACCAGTCGTTTACTGTTCCTTCTAATATTAGATGCAAACAATAACAAACCATAGATCTATTTAAAAAAAGCGATCACCACCATTTCCATGAACTTTGACCCCCCCCCCCCCTCCTCGAACCGTATATTACATCTTATTCAGTCATTATGATATAGATTGTTTTACTTTACTATTTTATATATCTGTATTGCTGAATATATTTTGTATGTTTTATTAAAAGAAGAAATAGCCACTTTCATATGTTTGTTCCGTTGTCTGGTAAGAGACCGCCTATGGCGATAAGGTTGACATTTTTGCTGTTTGTGTATTTATTGTCATCATATAATCAAGATGTCTGCAAATACGTAACGTAAGTAAACGTAACGTAACATACGTACATAAGTAAGAATAAAAAAAAAGTTGACTCTACACTTACTGCGGACGATATTGATGATTATTATATGTGGGTTTGATACTGAGGTTTGATATAAGCATGGATTTATTATTGATTCATAAGTCCATGAATACAAGCCATGGACTTAATAGTCAAGTCCGTGATACAAGCATACAAGCTCCCAAGCTGATGTCAAAGTGACATTAGTAACTCCTTTTTATAGTCAGTTAGTGGAAGTCTGGAAATCATTCAATACTCGTTGTGTTAATTTGGTATACAAAGCCTATGCTAGGTATCTGGATAGTATCTACGCTTGTGTGTACCTATCAACGGCACGTATTGCTTGAGTGTCGCGCGCCCTCTAGCTGAAGAATGACGTCATAATATTGTCTACGCGCAACTGTGCGCTCCAGTCGGTGATTGTCTTGAGCTGAGACATAGTGTCATCATCGTCATCATCATCACAGCTCATATACGTCCCCACTGAGGGGTTCGAGCCTACCCTATGTTAGGGTGATTAGGCCTTAGTCAACCACGCTGGCCCAGTGCGGATTGGTCGACTTCACATACATCATTGAATTTCTTCGCAGATGTATGCAGGTTGCCTCACGATGTTTTCCTTCACCGTAGGAGCGTCAGACAAATGTACATATGAAATTCGAAACGAAAAACACATTGGTACAAAGCGGGTCTCGAACCCCGACCTCCCGATTGGAAGGCAAGTGCCGAGTCCACAGCGCCACCGACGCTCCGAAAAGCAAGATAAATAGCGTCTTGATATTTATCTTGCTTTTTTTCCAATATTTTGTTAAATAAGAATTCAGAGATCCGAAAAAATAATTACCTTAGTTTTTGGTACCTTGTTAAAAATGAAAACACATCCATTGTCCTTTAAAAAAAAAGACCTCGCCCCGCACCAGAGGGATTATTGTCTAAGAAAAAATCTATCGCCATCGCTTACAATTTGACAGTCGCAAACTAACCATTACTCCTTTATAAAAGGAAGTCGGCACAGAGTCTTGTGTTGACGGCGCAATGACTGTTAAATTATAGGCGATCGTG